>OX421894.1:108007163-109257163 GCA_949128065.1 Beris chalybata
CCGTACCGCAATCGTGCGTTGAATCGAAAAGAAAAACAAATTTAGCGAGAACGAAAAAAGAGATTTACCTTCGTACAAACAAAAAAAACAAAATCCATTCCTTTCTTTTTGCTTCACGTGAATAGCCGCGATTACTTCACACTCCAGGTTTCAGTCGTCCATAGCCGTTGGCGTTATTCATTTCCTTAGAAGAAATAGAAGGATAAACTACGGTACGATTCAAATAACTTATATGTATCTCTTTTACAGGATTGTTATGTGATTACAACTTTTCCACAAAAGTACTAATCCTCTGGTTTAAGTATAGACTAAAACCCGCAATTCATCTGGTGTGGCAGAACAGGATATGTCGAAAAACCTGGTGTGGCAGAACTTGATGTCGGGTAGCAGCGTGAAAATTGTATATAAAATGCACTATAAAAGATCCGAACTCTATTATACTTCTTTAATTTCAATTTGAAGATATTACAGTATCTGAAAAAAATAGCAGTCCCACATGAGCTAGCACGTATGTTTATTGAGGTTTCAAAACTTTGATTTGGCTTCCTGAAATTTGCCAAAACGGTACGGAATTATGAAACTTATTATTGTAAGTAGATCCTACCTTGTGACTGCTAGGGTTCCTGGATAGACTAAGCCCTCTCTTACACTGCGTCTACACTGACAATTTATCTGGCAATGGCAATGGCATTATTACCATTGTGTTAAATGTCAAATCACAGTGAGTGGGCATTTCATTGCCTGGCAATTTTCATTTGAGCGAGTGAAAACGCAAGAAGCAACGCTAACTTCTGTCAAAGTATTTGTTTGCTAGCAATATTCTCCTCAAAATTGACATGGCAATGGTGAGAGCATTATTGCCACACGCGTTTGATGCGTCTCCACTGTCAATTTGTGTATGGTAATAATGCCGTTGCCATTGCCAAATAAATTGTCAGTGTAGACGCAGTGTTAGAGGCTTAGTCTATGCAGCAACCCTAGTGACTGCGTTCCGGCCAGCTTCGATCTTTAACTTTTGTTGTTTCTTTATAAGATAACATCTTAGTATCAAGTAAAAGCTAATTGCTCAAAGATACTCGTATTAGATTACTTATTTATTTGCACATATTATTTAGTAAACTGATGTTTCTTATCGTGTAAAAATAGTTAAATATAAACAGAAAATTGAATTCAAACATTTCGAATTTTACAACAAATACTTAAAGTAGCAAATCCTCATCGTCAGAGAAATCGGTTTGTGCAACTGATCCAGTGTCTTCGAATAAACTTTGTAACATCGAATCACGCATATTTCGCGACACAGAAGTTTCATCTCTGCTGGTTCCTGCTCTTGGTGTTCTGTCTCTAATCTCCCTACTTACGGGGCATATGTTGCTACTAGAAATTCTACTTTGCGGAACCGTCGTAACCCTTCTTTCAGTTATGATAGCTGTTGACTGAGTTTCGTTCGGTATTCTTTCACCTCGAAGCATACGCGGACAAACTTCCCTGTATTTGGTGATCCGAATAAGAAGTTCGTAATGCTGTTCAACACGTTTCATGCATGTCTCACAAATGGTCTTTGGCAGAGGATCAGTCGGTGTTATCTTAAATATATGCCTACATTACTAAAGACACCATTTAGAGATCACAAGCTAGTACTTACAAGAACAGGGAGATATCCATTTATTTTTTCAAGAAGTCCGTGTTTCTGTCCTTGGTCACCATATATATGAATTACCGTCCTATGCATTTCCGAACACAAACGACACAGAAATCCGGATATACACGCTTTATCTATGCTTCCCATTGTCTTTTAAACTAATCAGACTACAAAATATCACGGAAAAATACAAAAGAAAAATAATCCAAGGTCAGTAAGAAAATTGTGATTAAGATTTACTATAAACGTCAAAATTGAAAGCTTAGCTTTCGTTCAGCTCCATGGGGTGTGTTCAAGATTTCTGCTATAGCTGCTTTTAGCTGCTTTTTTGTGTTCAATTCAACCAAAAAGCTGCTTTCTCGTGCTTGCTGTTTGACACTAGATCTGTTCAAGATTTTTAAAAAGCGGCTTCCATAGCTGCTTTTTCTTGCTCGCACTCCCGAGTGTAGCTAGAAAGCGGCTATTGCAATATTTATATGGGTGTGTAGCTGTCACTTTCGTCGAAACGTTATTTTCAGTCTTTAAAAATGGAAGAAACTCTATCATTAGCATTAGAAATTAACGAAAAATTTCAGGAAACATTAGAAGCAGTTAATGCGGTAAGTATTCAAAGTCATTCAAACAAATGTCTTATATGCCACGCCAACTTGCGTATTTGCTTGTCGAACAGCTGTTATTAGCTATACAAGCTGCTTTTGGCTGTTCAAGACCCGAAGAAGCTATTTCATGCTATGGCTGAATATGACAGCTGCTACAGTCTTGCTATGCTATGCTTTCGAAGCAGCTATAGCAGAAATCTTGAACAGAGCCCCGAAGAAGCTATTTCATGCTATGGCTGAATTTGACAGCTGCTACAGTCTTGGGTAATATTAGACTTTATGAGCTCGAACCTGAAAATATGAAAAAGTATTTTTCATTTATTATTTCGGTATTTGGAAACATATTGCGGTATGTTTCAACTCTGGGAAACCCTGAAATAAAAAGTTATAGCGTTTTGAAATTTCCATTTTTCCTTACCTTTTTGCAGTACAAAATTGCCTCCAAACTGTCATTGCGGTACAAAATTTTCCTTCAAAGTGACATTTCCCTGAGACCAGTGCTGCCATATTCAAACTTTTGTGGAATGAGTTCCACATAAAATTTCCATTTGAAAAGTTCAAATTTACGTACCTTTTCGTGCTATTTTTGTGTCACCTGGACTTCACTTATGACATTTCACGGCACCAGTGCTGCCATATCAAAGTTTTTGTGGAATGTTTTGCACATCAACATTACCGAACCCAAAAATTAAATTAATTGCGCGCGCAAATTTAGATATGGCAGCACTGGTGCGCGCGCAAAAAGAAGTTGGAGCGAAGCGCGCGTTAGCCAAACATGAACGCGAGAAGGGAGTTTTAATCCCTTTAGCCTCGCAGTTATCTCGGAGCATTTGTCCCCTTTAATTTTTGGGTTCGGTAATGTTGATGTGCAAAACATTCCACAAAAACTTTGATATGGCAGCACTGGTGCCGTGAAATGTCATAAGTGAAGTCCAGGTGACACAAAAATAGCACGAAAAGGTACGTAAATTTGAACTTTTCAAATGGAAATTGTATGTGGAACTCATTCCACAAAAGTTTGAATATGGCAGCACTGGTCTCAGGGAAATGTCACTTTGAAGGCAAATTTTGTACCGCAATGACAGTTTGGAGGCAATTTTGTACTGCAAAAAGGTAAGGAAAAATGGAAATTTCAAAACGCTATAACTTTTTATTTCAGGGTTTCCCAGAGTTAAAACATAGCGCAATATATTTCAAAATATCGCCAGATTTAGTGATAATTTTTTTTTTTTTTTCGGGTACGGGCTTATAAAGGAGAAATTTTCCCAGTCTTGCTATGCTATGCTTTCGAAGCAGCTATAGCAGAAATCTTGAACAGAGCCCAGCAAACATTTTCACGAGCGTTTGCTAAAAACGATCGTTTCGCGATAGTTATACCGAACATGTAGGACATGAGCTGCCTGTAAAATATTAAACGAACGATCAGCCTACAGCGATGAGCGCGCACAATGGCCCATACAAGGGATTTACGGTATCGTAACGTAAACACCTAAATTCCCTTGAATCTTTTTTTTCTCTTGTTTTCTGTTCTAGTTTCCACCCTTAAGCCTGAATTAGATTGCACGGCAGCGGCAGCGGCAGCAACGCAAAATATTGTTTTGCTGTCGGCTGTATCAGATTGCAATACAGCAGCGCAAAGCAGAGAGCAGAATATTATGACAAGGCAGCATCCTATAAATGTACTTTTTTGTACGAATTCCTCGATTTATCGTACAAAAATTCCTTTCCTTTCACTAAAGAAATCAGTTCTTCCTCCATAACCAAAATTAAAAATTTACTTGACAGCTCACGATCAATATCCGCGCTGCATATGACGACAGCAACAGCAAATTTAGAATTAGAGATGACTCGGCAGCACGACGTTTTTGCTGCTGTCACTCAATCAGCTGATCGCTCTCGACCAATGAAAATAATTTGCTGTCGCTGTCGCTGCTGCTGTCGTGGTAAAATTCAGGCTTTACAGTTCGCATCGAGACTCTCAGTCGTCAATCAAACATAATTTTAATATTTTGTTTCTATCTCTTGTTTTTTGTTAGTTAAAGTTTTCGGAAAAATTGTCCCCGAGTCTTCTTTGAAAACTCATATCTCTGGTAATTATATTGGGTAAGGTACCCAGTTCCGAGCCCCCTTAAGAGAAATGTTGACTTTGAGAAATCGTTAAAAATCAGAATATACAGTTACCAATCTGATATTTTACTATTCTGATTTAATATTTTATTCTTGTTTGTTATAACACCTACTCAACAAAAAATCGTTATTATGCTAGGGCCTCACCTGCGCCCAGTGCTGCCAGATTTGCAAACCTAAAAAATCGTACCATACCATAAAAAAAATCGTACCTATGGAAATTTCATCGTACAATTCACTTTGTAAAATTTTATCAGTCAAATATGGAAGTGTTCCTTACACACTACATATTTAAGGGGAGCAAACCCTTTAGACGCCCAGAAATGAGTAATTTTTCGTGCATTTTCTTATGGGAGAATAATCACATCATTTTAAAATTTTAACATGATATTATTACCACTTTCAAGTGTTGTTTTTTTACAAAACAAAATGGCGTTTTTATAGGATATTCCTATAGGTGACTTTTGTGTGACATCGAAAACTGCTCCATTTGTCATATTTATTCTATTGTTCTAAAACTGAAAACTAAAATATTTTTGGAATACTAACAGATGAATTGAAAGCTAATAAAAATAAAACAAAAAAGATATGAGGCTTTTTCCTCAAATATTAATTTTTAGAAGCTAATAAAAATAAAACAAAAAAGATATGAGGCTTTTTCCTCAAATATTAATTTTTAGAATATTTTGGTTACAGTTTTTACCCCAAAAAGTAATTTATTTACGCGACATCCTCAAAACTTTAGGTATATCCTTCCGATATAAATATAGACAAAAAGCTCCCAAATAACCAAATCGATCCATAACTTTTTGAGCTACAATAGGAGCAGTTTTTGAAGATCAAGTTTTGAGATAATCGCGTTTAAAGTTTCAATACGAGGAAACTATTAGTTTTAGTGACTTACCGAATCATCGATTCTAGGCGCATATAAGAAACCTTCAACTTCTAACTAACTTACAACATCACTTGTACTCCCCTGGCATATATCTGTGAATTCATTCCCTTGATAATATCCTTTCTTAGAACATTTTCGAGCTATACTACCTCGCGTTCCTTTAGGATAGTTTGGCAAAAATGTTTCATTATAATTTTTTATTTCGACATATGGTTGAAAAATCGTACATTTTGCGTACGATGAAGGGTTCTCATCGTACATCGTACATAAGGCTGAAAAATCGTACATGTACGATAAAAATCGTACGCCTGGTAGCACTGCCTGCGCCTATCGGGACGCAAATTCACACATTTTGGGACGCAACGCTAATGTAGCCGCGTTATCGCTGCTAATTTTTTATCGTCCCACTAGACGACAGCCGCTAAACTGAGTGTCGGTCTCTGTGCACGCATCAAAGGGGTTAGCGTCTGGCATTGTGCGATAACGTGGCCACACTTGATTGTGTCACTTGATATTACAGCTGTCACTAGGTCTGTTCTATTTGACGGGTGTAGTGTACACCTTCTACACTTTTTGCACTGGCCCTCGAGCTAGTGCAGGAAAGTGTAAAAGGGAGTGGCGGGGAAGGAACAAGAACACTATTTGAGGTTGAGTTTGTGTCATTGAATTGACGTCAAAGGCTGTTTAGAAAATCGGGTGCAAGAAAGTGCAACTTACACCGGGCAAAAGGAACAAACCTATTGTTTTGAAAATGGAGTGGACTAACGACAAAATACTTGAAATGCTGGAAATATTCCGCACCGAGGAGGCAAAATAAAAAAACACCGCCGCGTCTTCACAATCCATTTTGAAATTCGCTTGTCTTCGCTTGTACACGAAATGTCATTATCGCGCTAAACAAAGACGATAGCCGATAAATCGCTAATGTGGCTACTCGACTGCGTCTTGTTTAGCGCTGAATTTTTATCGGGACATATTAGCGTGCTAGGCGCTACGCAGGGGAGGCCCTAGCATTATAGTTTAAAGAAAATCAATATAAAGTGTAAAATGGCCTTTGTCCCAGTTCCGAGCCTCCCTGTTCCCTATTCCGAGCCCCCATGCTCTTATATGGTCATTCCATCAAAAACCGCAAAAGTTGTGACCTTATAATCGCCGATTCTTTTGAAAATTTTTTTGCTTGAAGAACTAGTGAAAAAAAAAATAAATTCAATTTTTTTTTCCATCTCATTTTTTTGTTAGTTATAGTATGTTAAAGATTTGGCAAAAATGGTGTCCAACTCCTCTTTGGAAATTCATATCTCTGTTAGTTTTTATCATAGAATAACAAAATATGACTTATTTTAAAGGGAAAATTTTTCGCAAAATAATAAAAATATCAATAAAATTTAATGGCATTTTGAGATATTCAAGGATAAAGGACAAATCGTTATTCTTGGAAAAAATTTAAGGATAAATTTTATTGATATTTTTATTATTTTGCGACAACCTTTCCCTTAAAAATAAGTCATATTTTGTTACTTTCTCTTTACTGTCGTTAACTTTCTCTTATTTGCTGACGATTTAAAAAATTTTAAAACTGTAATCTCCCATGACGATTGTTTAGTCCTTCAGAGAAATTTGAACTCGCTTTATTCATGGTGTATCTCTAATGATCTCCATCTTAACATTGAGAAATGCCATTTTATTGTTTTTAATAGGTCACGAGAAGCTATTCGGTTCGATTATCAAATCAATAGTGTCTCCCTTCCTCAAGTCAAAACTGTTAAGGATCTAGGAATTATATTCGATGAAGGTTTTACTTTTGTCCCCCATTATGACCGTATTTGCAGTTCTGCCCGTAGAATGCTTGGTTTTATCTCTCGTAACACCAGGTCCTTCACTAATATACATACGCTAAAATTCCTTTATTGTGCGCTTGTGCGACCTCACCTGGAGTACCTTTCTCCAATATGGAGTAATCACTTCATGGTTCATGCAAATAGAATCGAAACGATTCAACATAAGTTTCTTCGTCTGATAGCCTTCAAATTAAATATCCCCATCACCGAATTGAACTATGATTCGTTGTCATTGGAATTGCACCTTGCCACCTTATCCTAACGCCGCGAACTAGCTGAGCTTGTCACATTGTTTAAGGTCATTAATAATGATTTGGACTGTCCTTGTCTTCTTTGTGTCATCAACTTCAGGGTCCCTGGTTACTCATCTCGGTCCATCGACAACTTATGGTAAAAATAGCCCGGTTTCTAGAATAATGCGAGCTTGAAATACTTACACAAGTGAAGCGGACTTGTTTAATACTTCCATTGCTGATATTAAAAGAATTTTCTATGTGTAATTTCGTTTAACGCTTTTTTTTCATACTTTTTCCTTTCTCTTTTTATACTAATTTTGCATTAACTTTTATTATCCTATTTTTCTTTTTTTTTAAATTTTTATAATATTTTTTTTTTATCAATATTTAATATTGTTTACTATTGTGTATTATAAGGACTTGGTCCGTTTATTCTAAATAAATAAATATAGGATGGTAGATGATGGATAGAGTATGATGGATGGAGGAGGGATGGATGGAGGATAGTGGATATAGTATGTAGGATGGAAAATGGATTATGGTGGATGGTTGTTAGGGGATGGAGGATGTTGGATAGGGGATGGGGGATGGTAGATATATGACGGTAGAAGATGGATAGAAGATGGTGGGTAGAGGATGAAATTTTGGTGATTTGTTGAGGGTGGATAGGGGATAGTGGATGAAGAATGGAGGATGGTGGATAGAGAATGGAGGATGGTGGATGGAGGATGGGTGATGAAAAATGAAAAGTGAAAAGTGTAAAATGAAAAGTGAAAAATTAAAAACGAAAAATGAAAAGTGAAAAATGAAAAATGAAAAATTAAAAATGAAAAATCAAAAACGAAAAACGAAGAATGAAAAATGAAAAGTGAAAAATGAAAAACGAAAAATGAAAAGAGAATAATGAAAAGTGAAAAATTAAAAATGAAAAATGAAAAGTGAAAAATGAAAAATTAAAAATGAAAAATGAAAATTGAAAAATTAAAAATTAAAAACGAAAAATTATAAATTAAAAATTAAAAGTGAAAAATGAAAAATGCAAGCAGTAAAGGGTTGGGTTCGATGGAAATCTACACCACTCATACGATTGTGATGACATTTTTCATATGATTTAGCGGCAGTTTGTTCGTTTTCGGTGTATTAGTTACACGTTCCTATTACTAAATGGTAAAGTTGAACTATGGAAGGTGTATAGAAGATAGTGGATGAAATATGGAGGATGGTGGATAGAGAATGGAGGATGGTGGATGGGGGATGGAGATTGTAGATGGAGGATTTTAAATGATGAAGGATGTAAGATGGTGGATGGTAGATAGAGGTTGGTGGACAGAGGATGGTAGACAAAGAATGGAGGATGGTGGATAGGATTACAACCGATGGCGCTTAAGAATATAATTTGTAGCTATCGCGACATTCGCTGACATGTCTCCGCGAATCGGTGCTCATTTGTCTCGATAAGTGTATTTTTTCATACAGCGTCTCGGAGATTCTTGCAGATAGAGCGACATGTCTCCGAGAAATCTGCGAGATTCTCGCAGATTTTGCCAACTGGGTTCTTCTTCCCTACTCCTTTGAAAGGATGCAGCTGGACTACGGTCGTATATACAGGTCTAGAAACGCAATGCAATTTTTTGTGGTGGGGGTAGACACAAAAGTGAAAGACATTTATGTTGTTGTCGTATTGACCACCAGGTTCGTGAAACTCTCGTGGTGTTTTCTGTCATTGTTCACGACCGTGAAAAATGTAAAGCTCAGTACGGACCTCGATGAAAATTTTCATTCGCAAATTTACTATATATCTCTCCCATCTCCACAATGAAAAAATCGTTGTGTAGAATAATGTGGAGAAGTAAACAGCTGATCTTCTGTTTGACTTTTACAATTGTCAAAGTGACGGTTTTTTGAAAATGTAGTAACATAGACGTTATTATATGGGCCCTTTTTCAACATAAAAATTAAATTGAAATCACAAGACACATTTTAAAATAAAAGTACAACTCAAAATATCCACTTCCGACTTTAAAAATATCCACTTCCGACAAAACACACTCTTTAGTCGGTTTGAAAAAAGAAACTGAAAAATAAATTCGAACGAATGACATAAGATGTCAAAATTTTCATCCCGGCAATGAAAAATTGTGATCGAAACGTCAGCAGAAATCGTTACAATTAACGAAAATTTTTTTAAAATAAATAATGCCGAATACTTGTGTAGTGCCGGGATGTGATACGGGTATAAAAAAGTCAGAAATGAAGAATCGTCCGAGCTTCTACTGGAGGACGATTATGACTTTCCATTTTCCGAGCTGGGCTCCTTTTTAACTTTAACAGTTGGTTGCGTGGCAGGCTTTCCCATGCCGTTCGGTTTTTCTTGTGTAATTGTTTGTTTGAACGTTTTATCAAGACTTTTGAGCAAGCTATCCTCCGAATCCGAGTTGGAACTGCTCGAAGACGACGATTGTTTTGCTTTTGATTTATCATTGTCCACTGTTTTCTCCTTCTTTGTGCGGATTCGATGCCATAATTTCAGCCGGAATTTCTGCTGTTGTTGGTGCAGAGCCAGGCACCGGTTCGGTACTCTTCGATAGCAGCTATAGAAGCTTTTTCCTGTCCAATGCAACAAAAAGCAGCTTTCGCCTTTTTGTTTCGCGTACTGATTGAACGGGAAAGTGGCTCTCCCCGATTAGGAAAGCCGTCGCGGTCACGCGGAGCGGACAAAACCAAAAAAAATGGCCCGGAACAAAATATATTTGCCAAGTAGTGCGACCAGACTCGGAAACCACGCGATCAGGGACGCTCAAAAATATAATCACTTCTTGACCCTCACTTCCGGCATCTCCCAAGTAACCGTACCACCTTCGTAAGGTTTTGTGTGTCTGCGCGCAAGTTGGTGTGGGTGTTTGTAGATACGTTCAATGCCCGATAGATTGTCGCAAATTGAACGCAGTTACAAACACCGAAAATTATATTTTGCGTCGACTCAACAACATAGGCGGTTCGCCGTTGATTTTCAACGCCGAAACGACTACAGAAACTCGTCGCTTTTGGTCGGTCTCATGCGCACGACTGAGTGCCGGGCAATCGGTGTACTCCCTCGGATCACTGCCGCAGATCCTTGGAGTGGTAGGTCCCCAGACGTTTGCCTCCTAAATCCTCCAATTCGTATCGTGAGTTACCTAGCACACGACGAATCCTGCACTTGAGGAACTTCTTAGCCAGCTTGGCGTTATAATTCTGCGCGGCTGTGGACAAGGAAAAATTTCTTCGGAATACTTCTTTACCTATACAAAATTGTGTTTTAGCAGCACGCAGATTATAACGCCTGCTGCTGTCCTCATGTGCGACCCTTATTTTCGTCTGCGCCAGTTGCCTCACGATAGGAATTCCCTCGCGAGGTCAAAGCTGTACATTTGACTCTCCCAACGCTCGCAAATGCTTCAGCAGTTCGTAGTCCTTCCCGTGCAACATCATGTGATTGCCAAACAAAACCTGATAAGGAGAAAATCCAGTGGCTTGGTGGAGTGAGCTACGAAGAGCACATCCAATTTTGCTTAGACTCTCATCCCATCGTGTTTGGTCATCAGTGATGAATGCTCGAATTCCGGCCAGGATGGACTGATTGACACGTTCCGAAGCATTCGCTTGCGGTGAGTAGCTCGGGGTGTACAGGTGTTTAACTCCGTATTTGTTCAGCATGGTGTTAAACACATTCGACCTAAATTGAGAGCCGTTATCGGTGAGGATCGTCTCTGGTGTTCCAAACGTATGGAAGATTTGCCCCTCCAAGTAGTTGGTGATCTCTTCAGCAGTGATCCGCCCCAAAGGATGTAACATGGGAAATTTTGTGAAATGATCCAAGACGATCAAGATCGCGATCTTACACCGTTTGGTACGCGGATATGGTCCAAGTACGTCGATATACAGATGTTGGAATGGCTGATCAGTCTGGAACGGTTCTCCCATAGGCGCTCGTAGAGGTCTGTTCGGGGACTTTGTCTCTTTACAAGTGTCGCACGCCAGAACGTAGGTGCGTACTTGTGTAGCCATTCCGGGCCAGTACAAAAATCGTCTGACTCGCTCTAGCGTTTTAGCATAACCACCATGGACCGTGGTGTCCGCCTCGTGCGCCTGAGCAATCGCAGCTGTTGTAAGGCTCGATGAAATCCATAATTTCCAGGCCCTGTCTTCAGCAATCGGGTCACCGTTGTGAGGCTCTGTGCGCTTATACACGAAACCATCCATCACGCATACGTCAGGAAGCCGATCGGCGTTCGCATCGACAGTGGACACTAACTCTTTATATTCTTTGCCAGAGAATTCTGGAGAGTCCATATCCACCATCGGTGCCACGTCGATCAGCGCGTTTAATCCCTCTTCGTATACACGAGAGAGAGCGTCGGGTACAACGTTCAGGCTCCCTGGTCGGTGCTCGATTGTGAAGTCGTAACCTTGGAGTTTTAAACTCCATCTTGCCAACCGTCCTTGTAGGTCTTTCTGCGACATGAGCCATTTGAGACTTGCGTGATCCGTAATGATTTTGAACGCAGTCCCTTCTACATAGGCTTGAAATTTTTTTTACGCTCAACACAGCTGCATAACACTCGAGTTCGGTTACGCTGTAGTTGCGTTGAGCGGAAGTGAGCTTCTGTGACATATACGCCACTGGAGATTCCGATCCGTCGTCGTTTTCCTGAAAGAGAACGCTACCCACCCCTGATTTACTGGCGTCGCACTGGATTACGAAAGACCTCTTAAAATCAGGATTGATTAATAAGGGGGCTTTCGTCAACAAGTCTTTCACTAATAGGAAGGAAGTTTGTGCCTCTGTAGTCCAAGCAAACTGGTTGGACTTCTTTAGAGTGTCTGAAATTGGTGAAACAGTCGCAGCAAAGTTGGGAACGAATCGTCGATACCAGCCTGCCATACCAAGGAAGCGTCGTACTTGACGTGCGGACTTAGGCGAAGGGTAATCGACGATGGCTGAAACTTTGTTGGGATCAGTTTTCAAGCCTCCTTCTCCAACAATGTATCCGAGATATTTCACCTCTCTCAGACAAAACTTACTCTTGTTGACGTTAATAGTCAAGCCAGCCTTTCGCAAACATTCTGCGACTTCAGCCAATAAAACCAGATGTGAATCGAAATCTTCAGAAATTAACAGCAGATCATCCAAATATACGAATACCTGCTCCTTCAGCTCGGGTAGGATGACTTTGTCCATCAAACGACACATCCTTTGCGGCGCGTTGCATAACCCAAAAGGCATGCGAGTGTAGTGATACAGAGGCCGGCCAGGAATGGTAAAAGCTGTATACTCCCTGGATTTGTTCTCGAGAGGAATCTGCCAAAAGGCGTCTTTGAGGTCCAGGCTAGTAATAAAATTGGCTCGCGGCAAACGACTTAAGATACCATCAATGTGTGGTAATGGATATGCATCCTTCTTCGTCACACCATTGACTTTGCGCGAGTCCAAACATAGCCTGACCTTGCCTGGCGTCCTCACGAGAACCACAGGCGAGCTCCATGCACTCTGGCTGGTCTCTATAACGCCTAGTGCTCTCATGCGATCGATCTCGTCATACAAGAGTTTTTGGATCGCAGGAGACACAGGATAATGTCGCTGTTTGATGGGACTTGCATCACCAACGTCTATACTGTGTTGTTCGACGTTGGTCACACCGAGTCCGTATACTTCGTATGATGGAAATTTGGACTTTACCATTTCCAACCTCTTTACATCTGTGGGCGTTAAATAATGAGCATCCGGAGCTATCAGTTGCGATGCCGTATCGGGAGTATCGACCGCGCTGATAATGCTAGGAGCTAGTTGGAAAGATCGCCAGAAATCTACCCCCAGGTACAATTTCTGCGACAGGCTCGGCACTATGTATAGCGTGATAGACTTAGTAATACCGCGAAAAGTAATATTTGTGGTTACTGTACCCAATACCTTTTGTGCTGCACCATCAGCGGTTTTCACCTCTTGACAGACCGGTCGATAACTCACCTGTGCATCATGGAGACGTTGTAGAGCGTTGGCCCTCAGGCAACTGATGCTCGCCCCACTATCTAGGAGTCCTTCAACGTCCACTCCGTACAAGGATACCATGGCGTACGGACGTATGTCCAACGGATTGGTAATGATGGTGGACAGAATCGCTTTCTTTTTTTCGCGCACCATCCTCCAGAACATACGAAGACGCAAGGTTGACTTTCTGCGACCGGATCCACTCAATAGTGCTGATACCTGGTCAACACTTGTGACTGGAGTAGGTGAAAAAATTCGCTCTCGAGCCTTCATATATTCTTTTAGCCGAAGATGGTATGGCTTGAGAGGATGGCGGGAATGTCGTCTTGAATTATCATTCACTATAGGGTCTTCTTCAGATCTAAAACCAGCCTGCTCTGTAGTAGCATTTTCTCTCGCCAATATCGTGACATGCGATGTGTTTGTTGTTGTGGGAAAATTAGGGGAGGATGATTTTACGCTAAAAGGATGGGAGTTAGGTTCAGAAAGGGATGATGAAGGTGTTGTAAAATTTGGAGGGGTTATTAAGGGGGTATTAACAGGGGGTAAAATGTTTTTATTGGGAGTAACAAAATGAAAGGGGGATTGGGAATCGCTGACATCCTGCTTCGACCCTTCTAAGATGGTCAGGCCGATGGATTGTCTGTCACTGGGCGAGAAGGCCCCGGAAACCTTTCGTCCTTCGGTCCGTTTTTTGTTTGGCATCGAGTACATTTTGGCTTTATCACGTCTGCCTTCCCGCAACCATAGCAGAAGATCTTTTTATGGGTCTCTTCGCAGTCTCGATATCCGTGACCCTCCTTCCGGCAATTCCAACATACCAGTGGAGTTGATATGCCAGCGTCTTCGGTAGCAACCAACGGCGGTTCCAGCTCGTGAACACGAGGCTGTTGCCAGGTTGCTACACGATTAGCCTTCCTGACCTCTTCGTATCTCGACACCAACGCACGAAGATGAGCCAGATCTCGGATCTCATGAAAGCAGATTAGCTGTTGTATACTGCCCAAGAGATTGCCGCTGACCAGCTCAAAAAATTCTGAATCCGGAATCGGGGTGCGTAGTTGAGTCCGAAATCTGGTCATCTCCTGCTCGAATACCAGGTACGGCTCGTTAGGTGCTTGCCGTCTGGTAATCATTTTCTTCCGAACTTCGAAATCGGTGCTACGGTCGCCCCAGTATTGCAGGAAGGTGGTTTTAAGCGAATACCACGTCGAATCTGGGTTGGTTCGCCTCCATAACCAGTACCACTGGTTTGGCAAATTATCCAGCAGCAAATGGAAGTTCGCGACCAACAAATCCATGCGCCCGCCCAAATCCGACGCGTAGTGACTGGCCATCTCCATTAAATCTTAGTCGCCAATGGCGAATCGAACTGCCAGCGTGTGGTGAATATAATTCGAGCCGTTGTTATCGCGAATGGGCATTTGGGCGTTCGCATGGGTCTGTCGGTCCCGAACTTGCTCACGTTGTGGTTGTCGAATAGGCGGATACAGTGGTGGCGGAAATTGGTACGCAGTCGATACGCTTGGTCTAGACAAGAATTGTGGCGGTTGTGCTGGATGAGTGACAGGCGGTGGTTGAGGAGTGTTTGACATAGTGGGCTCTTGATCTCGTTCTTCTCGGATGACCGAACGAATTATGTTGATCAAATCATTCACTCCCAAATTAGACAACGCCCCCCCGGAAACTGCTGGTGTTGCTTCGGGTGTTTGCGCATCGTGTATTTCTGCCCACCTAACCCTGTTCTGCTGATCGTTTCCCAGAACATCTGAGGGCCTACTGCTCAGCACTTGCGTGCCTCGCTCCTGGATGATTGTCCCAACCGGAGTGTAGAGAGTGCGTCCACCCGCAGTCTCTAGTGCAGAATCCAAATTTAACCTACCAGGAGAAACTACATCGCTTAGAGACCTTGCGCCATCCTCGCGAGTCTGTCTTCTGGTTCTCACTCCGGATATAGCGGTCGCACCCTCCACACCCCGAGTGAGCCAATAATCCCCCGGACTCAAATGACCACGACAGTTCGGGCAGTTGTGATTGTCCACAATCCACCGCTCCAGACAGTCTCTGTGGAACTGGTGACCACACTTGGTGGTCATACCCTGGTCCGGATCCACCTTACTGATGCACGGCGTGCAGATTACCTCCGCCTCCCTAGTTGGAGAGTGTTCCAAAGGCATATTGACGAATAAATATGAATGGATGCCGAGTGAATGACTGTGTGTGTTGTATGGAGTGAATCGGATAGAATGATTACTGTGATTGGCTGAGTGTAAAATTCAGTATAAGCGAATGAATTTTTAATTTAAATGAATGAATTTAATTTTAATTAAATTGAACTTATTGAACTTTAAATTGAGTAATTGTATGTATGGAAACGATCGACTGAATGGTTACTTGTATATAAGTAGGTAAAAAAAAATGCCAACGTTTGAACGAATGAACGATTGGTTTGAAAAAAAAATATGGGTCGAATGACTGAATGCGGTATAAGGAAACGAATGAAGAATTCAATGATTACCTAAATGAATAACGAATGAACGACCGAATAAATGTGTGAATGAGAATGTGTGAATGCTTCAACGAATGAAAAAAAATAAATTGTATGCATATTTGACTTCAAAAAAAAATGAACCCTCACGTGTTCGCAACATTTTCCCCTCCCCTCATATGCAGATCAAATCGCGAAGCCGATCCCGATCTTCCTCGCTCCATCGGGAAAATCCGGAACGCGATTAAATTTCAACAGAAAAAAATGGGGAAAAATAGCAATCAAATGAAAATCAAAATAAAGCGCAAAAAAAAAAAAATCTAAGTTAAAATTTATCGTCAAAAGACTTATAAAAACATTAAGTATTCAAAAAAAAACTCTACGTTATTTCAAAAAAAAATATTCTACATTACAAAGGAACTCTAAAAGGATGGATAAGGAATTAAGGTACTTAACAAATTTTCCACGATACGTTCTATCACCAAACTCACCAATTTTTCGCAAGTATGGTTCCCAACTGTCTGACGACACGCCCGCTAAGTTAGGGCATGCCCAGCTTTCAGTTGGGTACTCACGAACCAAAAGTGGAATGGTTCAAAAAAATAAAGTCTGACCCAACTTACATCGAATCAGTCTTGCATACAGACAATGTTTCCCTTTCCTATGGAACCGAGTTGGCGCCTAAAGGTTGCCAAAACGGTTCGTCAATAGGATCGTTCCACATTGCCTCCATCCAAGATCAATAAGATGGTTTGCTGTTAAAACTCAGAAAAGCTTGTACACTTAGGCTTCTTGTAGCCGTTCAGGCGAAAATACTGTCGCAGAACGACGAAATTTAAGACCTTTTTGCCCACCAACTTTTTGCACGGAATTTTTCAGAGCTCGCGCGTGTTGATGGGCTACGCTCTGTGCACGTAGCGTAGCTGAGGCTAGCCCAACGTTGGGCGCCATTTGTTGTGTTTAAGGCCTTGGAAAAACTATTTTGACTTGAGAAAGTCAAAATAGTCGAAGGATGGGTAAAGGTTCGGGACAGAATGGGCCAATTCCTCCTATGTCTGAACTGGTGGCTGAAGTAGAACGGAAGCGACACGCTTTCTGGCGGCCGGGACTAGCTACGGCAGTGTGGGGTGGTTCCTGTTCTACCTCAGACCATAAACCCTAGACCTAGACAACAAAAATTTCGTGTCGGCTTACTCCAGGGTATTTAAAATTAGAATATCTTCCCAATAGGTCGTAAAAGACCAAGAAGCGGTGGAGTTGCGCGACTTCGCGATTTGTCAGGGCGCTCTGGTGTTATTAGCGCCCTGTTCTGCCCACCCTACCTCAGCCACGACTGTCCTTAAAACATTTTCCGCGTCGTGGCCCCTTGTTGAGGTTCGGGGCGAAGGAGCTAAACGCTCGGGTTCATTTTATATAATTGGCCTTTTAGCCGTTCATCTTTGTAATAAAATCAAAAAAAACATGCCCAAAATAAGCGCGAAAACAACAAAAGAAAATAAAGGCAAAATCTGAAAAAACTTGAAAAATAAACAAAAGAAAATAATGTAAAAAAAACAAAACAAAAGAAAATGCACTCACCCCATAATTGTTATTTTTCTGCTTCTATTTTTAATTTGTTTTTTTTGTATTTCATTCGACTTTTTGTATTAACTATATTATATTCCGTCCCGTTCTTGTCATGTCTGTCTTATTAATTTTTCACATCAATTATTTTTAGTTTAAACGATGCGTTTTCATTTTTTTTTTTAATTTATTTTTAATTAGAAATTCATTTTGTTAATTAATTTTTTTTTTGTATTTTATTACTAGTTTAATTTTTCAATGGGGTACTCGTTTGTAAATATTTCATTTTATTAATTTATAATTTTTTTTTTTTTTTTAATTCATTTTCCGTGTTTTAGTTTATCGTTTCATTTATTTCAGTTCTAAGCTTGCGACGAGAGGTCGCTTGTAATTTTTTTGGTGATGCAGGTCTGCTTTTGTGAATCTTTCGGACTACCAAGCGTGAATATGACGAATAAAGCGAATCACCGCAGACAAAAAAATTTATCCACCTCGCGTTCGCTTGGTAATATAAAGCTAAGACGCTTTTAGGAAATCTCGATTGTTTCCAGGATAAAAGTCGAATTAGATCACATGCGATATACGAAAAACTTCGCCCACAACAAGACAATAAAATCTTGCAGAACAGAACAAACTCGCGTCGCCCGCAACTTGATTTAAAAAAAAAGGAAACGTCCAGCTCGTCAGACTCGGGAGTGGCAGATCCACTGATTCGTAGGTAAAAATTGTAATTCATTTATTTTGTCATTCAATAACAAATCCTCTCGGCAAACTTGCACAATAACCGCGAATTGATTTCGGCAACGATGATGTGTAAAAAAATAATTCCGTGTGTGGACACGAATGCGACGAGCATGTGCTGATTTAAAATGTGCCGTTCGACAAATAAATACGCGTGTAGGCGAATTACTGATAAGAACTAAAACCGAAAACTGGTTGCTTGCGCGTCTTTATAACTTGCAAAAATTAATTAAAAGCCGATTTCTGCGAATGCTCTGAATGCGGCGCGTACTGCGGTACCGTTTGTCGTTGCGCTCTGGCAGCTACCGACACTATGCAATTCGTAAATCGAACTCACGATTCCCACATTTTCAAACGAACATGCACGCTCAAATCCGTTCCGAGACAAACTCCTCCGACATTAAATTTTTTTACAAAATTAATGTACCAATTCGGTCACTGATTGAATTGTACGAAATTCCAGACGAAAACCATGCAATATTTGTGCAAAATCGTTTTACGGGTTCGTACGTCGTAAATTCGTATTCGAAATCGGGGAAAATTCACTACTTGGAACACGGAACCAAAAGATCACATCCCGACTGTCGGGTTCGTACGTCGTAAATTCGTATTCGAAATCGGGGAAAATTCACTACTTGGAACACGGAACCAAAAGATCACATCCCGACTGTCTCTCGTTTTGTACCCGACTCAACAAGTTATTCACTTGTGTCAGAATCCACCGCTAACTCCATGTCGGAGGAGAAGAGCCCGCGAAGCCGTAGTTTTTTTTTTCAAGCGCGCTTTTAGGCCGGTGACAGTAGAACAGCCCGGATTATCGCCTTTTTGTTTCGCGTACCGATTGAACGGGAAAGTGGCTCTCCCCGATTAGGAAAGCCGTCGCGGTCACGCGGAGCGGACAAAACCAAAAAAAATGGCCCGGAACAAAATATATTTGCCAAGTAGTGCGACCAGACTCGGAAACCACGCGATCAGGGACGCTCAAAAATATAATCACTTCTTGACCCTCACTTCCGGCATCTCCCAAGTAACCGTACCACCTTCGTTAGGTTTTGTGTGTCTGCGCGCAAGTTGGTGTGGGTGTTTGTAAATACGTTCAATGCCCGATAGATTGTCGCACATTGAACGCAGTTACAAACACCGAAAATTATATTTTGCGTCGACTGAACAAACTTTTAGAGGAAGAATGCTTTGTTTTGAAATCGTAACCAACAAATCTATTTTCCAGGTCAAGACCGACAAGAACTACATCGAGAAAACCAATCGGGGCCTCGCCAATTCCAGTGGTTCCGAAGACGAATCGTCGAAAAACTTCAATGAAATTGAAGCGTACAAGGAAATCTTCAAACTAATGGAGCCCGGCAGCTTTGGGCAGCAAAACTCCAAAGCTCTCGTCTATCGAACGATGGCGAAAATCATCGAACTGACAAACAACGTCCTGGCGGAAATAAGCGACATGGACATCTATCAGGAAACATACCACCAGATTCAGTTGAAGAAAAAACGGAGATCTTGAAAGGCAGGCACGAGTACAAAGAAAATCCGTAAGAATCGAATGGAATACGATGTAGTGACCAAAGTAATTAATTCGCAGCCTGATCGGGAGAAAATTACCAAAAAATTGTACGTTTTTCAGAAGGATCTGGACGAAATCGAACCTCTGTGAACTTAGCACCCCACTTTAACCAAATTAAATAAAAAAATTGTTTTCGGGTGGAGCTTTGTTTGTACTTGATTGTACCGAAAAAAAATTCGTTTGTACCTCCAAGGGTTCAATAAAAAAAAAAAAAAAATTAAAAAATTTTTTTTACAAAAAAAAAAAAGTACGGCAAACTATTGTAAATTGGTTCTATTTGATTGTACCTTCAATCAATTTTAAAATACTTTAAAACTTACATCAAAAACTATTACTATTACTATTTAAACCAACCAATCCTTCACACAAAAAGTAAAATAATTAAAACGACAACACTTTATAAATCGATGACTGGAGTATGATCAATTTTCAAAATTCTAAAAACCAAAGATGCTAACATATGCTATAGAAACCGTTATTGCTTGAACCTCCAAGAAATTTTAAGAAATATTTATTTTTCCATCAAAAAATAACAATCTAAATCAGTCAATAATTTACACTCAGAGAAAAATAATTCGAAAGACGATCCTCCGACAACACATTATTAATCGATAAGCGGAGTACATGCGATTTCAAAATTCGAAAAACCAAAGATGCAATTATATGCTATAGATACCGTAATTGATTGTACCTCCAAGAAATTTTAGGAAATATGAATTTTTCCATCAAAAAATAACAATCTAAATCATCCAATAATTCACACTCAGAGAAAAATAGTTCGAAAGGCTATCCTCCGACAACACATTATAAATCGATAAGCGGAGTATTCTCGATTTCAAAATTGGAAAAACTAAAGATGCTAACATATTCTATAGGAACCAAATTTGATTGTACCTTCAAGAAATTTTAGGAAATATTAATTAAGCAAGTTTAAGGTCCCACATTTTAGACGGTACCTGAATGGAATACGTTTTTCTTATTTCGTCCCGACTATACTTGCTTTATTGGGGGTCAAAAAGTTGCAGAGTAAATTTTGATATTTCGCAAGAAATTAGGCTGAAGTGAAATTGCAGCCTAACTCTTTAAGCATAGGGGTTTACTTTTCATTTGCATAAAATATGATTCAAATTTCATACAAATATACATGACTTTTCTCTGAGGGCTAATTATTGGCTTCGACAACACATTATAAATCGATAAGCAGAGTACATGCCACTTTCAAATTCGAAAAACCAAAGATGCAAATATATGCTATAGATACCGCAATTGATTGTACCTCCAAGAAATTTTAAGAAATATTAATTTTTCCGCCAAAAAATAACAATCTAAATCATCCAATAATTCACACTCAGAGGAAAATAATTCGAAAGACGATCCTCCTTCAACAATTTGTGAAACGATGGCCGGACTGTAGGTCGATTTTCAAAATTCGAAAAACCAAAGATGCAAATATATGCTATAGATACCGCAATTGATTGTACCTCCAAGAAATTTTAAGAAATATTAAGTTTTCCATCAAAACATAATAATCTAAATCAGCCAATAATTCACCCTCAGAGGAAAATAATTCGAAAGACGATCCTCCGACAACAATTTGTGAATCGATGGCCGGACTTTAGGTCGATTTTCAAAATTCGAAAAACCAAAGATGCAAATATTTGCTATAGATACAGCAATTGATTGTACCTCCAAGAAATTTTAAGAAATATTAATTTTTCCATCAAAACATAATAATCTAAATCAGCCAATAATTCACCCTCAGAGGAAAATAATTCGAAAGACGATCCTCCGACAACAATTTGTGAATCGATGGCCGGACTATAGGTCGATTTTCAAAATTCGAAAAACCAAAGATGCAAATATTTGCTATAGATACCGCAATTGATTGTACCTCCAAGAAATTTTAAGAAATATTAATTTTTCCGCCAAAAAATAACAATCTAAATCATCTAATAATTCACACTCAGAGGAAAATAATTCGAAAGACGATCCTCCGACAACAATTTGTGAATCGATGGCCGGACTTTAGGTCGATTTTCAAAATTCGAAAAACCAAAGATGCAAATATATGCTATAGATACCGCAATTGATTGTACCTCCAAGAAATTTTAAGAAATATTAATTTTTCCATCAAAACATAATAATCTAAATCAGCCAATAATTCACCCTCAGAGGAAAATAATTTGAAAGACGATCCTCCGACAATAATTTGTGAATCGATGGCCGGACTATAGGTCGATTTTCAAAATTCGAAAAACCAAAGATGCAAATATTTGCTATAGATACCGCAATTGATTGTACCTCCAAGAAATTTTAAGAAATATTAATTTTTCCGCCAAAAAAAAACAATCTAAATCATCTAATAATTCACACTCAGAGGAAAATAATTCGAAAGACGATCCTCCGACAACAATTTGTGAATCGATGGCCGGACTTTAGGTCGATTTTCAAAATTCGAAAAACCAAAGATGCAAATATATGCTATAGATACCGCAATTGATTGTACCTCCAAGAAATTTTAAGAAATAATAATTTTTCCGCCAAAAAAAACAATCTAAATCATCCAATAATTCACACTCAGAGGAAAATAATTCGAAAGACGATCCTCCGACAACAATTTGTGAATCGATGGCCGGACTATAGGTCGATTTTCAAAATTCGAAAAACCAAAGATGCAAATATATGCTATAGATACCGCAATTGATTGTACCTCCAAGAAATTTTAAAAAATATTAATTTTTCCGCCAAAAAATAACAATCTAAATCATCCAATAATTCACACTCAGAGGAAAATAATTCGAAAGACGATCCTCCGACAACAATTTGTGAATCGATGGCCGGACTATAGGTCGATTTTCAAAATTCGAAAAACCAAAGATGCAAATATATGCTATAGATACCGCAATTGATTGTACCTCCATGAAATTTTATGAAATATTAATTTTTCCGCCAAAAAATAACAATCTAAATCATCCAATAATTCACACTCAGAGGAAAATAATTCGAAAGACGATTCTTCGACAACACATTATTAATCGATAAGCGGAGTACATGCGATTTCAAAATTCGAAAAACCAAAGATGCAAATATATGCTATAGATACCGCAATTGATTGTACCTCCAAGAAATTTTAAGAAATATTAATTTTTCCGCCAAAAAATAACAATCTATATCATCCAATAATTCACACTCAGAGGAAAATAATTCGAAAGACGATTCTCCGACAACAATTTGTGAATCGATGGCCGGACTATAGGTCGATTTTCAAAATTCGAAAAACCAAAGATGCAAATATATGCTATAGATACCGCAATTGATTGTACCTCCAAGAAATTTTAAGAAATATTAATTTTTCCGCCAAAAACTAACAATCTAAACCATCTAATAATTCACACTCAGAGGAAAATAATTCGAAAGACGATCCTCCGACAACAATTTGTGAATCGATGGCCGGACTATAGGTCGATTTTCAAAATTCGAAAAACCAAAGATGCAAATATATACTATAGATACCGCAATTGATTGTACCTCCAAGAAATTTTAAGAAATATTAATTTTTCCATCAAAACATAATAATCTATATCAGCCAATAATTCACCCTCAGAGGAAAATAATTCGAAAGACGATCCTCCGACAACAATTTGTGAATCGATGGCCGGACTATAGGTCGATTTTCAAAATTCGAAAAACCAAAGATGCAAATATTTGCTATAGATACCGCAATTGATTGTACCTCCAAGAAATTTTAAGAAATATTAATTTTTCCGCCAAAAAATAACAATCTAAATCATCTAATAATTCACACTCAGAGGAAAATAATTCGAAAGACGATCCTCCGACAACAATTTGTGAATCGATGGCCGGACTTTAGGTCGATTTTCAAAATTCGAAAAACCAAAGATGCAAATATATGCTATAGATACCGCAATTGATTGTACCTCCAAGAAATTTTAAGAAATAATAATTTTTCCGCCAAAAAAAACAATCTAAATCATCCAATAATTCACACTCAGAGGAAAATAATTCGAAAGACGATCCTCCGACAACAATTTGTGAATCGATGGCCGGACTATAGGTCGATTTTCAAAATTCGAAAAACCAAAGATGCAAATATATGCTATAGATACCGCAATTGATTGTACCTCCAAGAAATTTTAAAAAAATATTAATTTTTCCGCCAAAAAATAACAATCTAAATCATCCAATAATTCACACTCAGAGGAAAATAATTCGAAAGACGATCCTCCGACAACAATTTGTGAATCGATGGCCGGACTATAGGTCGATTTTCAAAATTCGAAAAACCAAAGATGCAAATATATGCTATAGATACCGCAATTGATTGTACCTCCATGAAATTTTATGAAATATTAATTTTTCCGCCAAAAAATAACAATCTAAATCATCCAATAATTCACACTCAGAGGAAAATAATTCGAAAGACGATTCTTCGACAACACATTATTAATCGATAAGCGGAGTACATGCGATTTCAAAATTCGAAAAACCAAAGATGCAAATATATGCTATAGATACCGCAATTGATTGTACCTCCAAGAAATTTTAAGAAATATTAATTTTTCCGCCAAAAAATAACAATCTATATCATCCAATAATTCACACTCAGAGGAAAATAATTCGAAAGACGATTCTCCGACAACAATTTGTGAATCGATGGCCGGACTATAGGTCGATTTTCAAAATTCAAAAAACCAAAGATGCAAATATATGCTATAGATACTGCGATTGATTGTACCTCCATGAAATTTTATGAAATATCAATTTTTCCGCCAAAAAATAACAATCTAAATCATCCAATAATTCACACTCAGAGGCAAATAATTCGAAAGACGATTCTTCGACAACACATTATTAATCGATAAGCGGAGTACCTGCGATTTCAAAATTCGAAAAACCAAAGATGCAAATATATGCTATAGATACCGCAATTGATTGTACCTCCAAGAAATTTTAAGAAATATTAATTTTTCCGCCAAAAAATAACAATCTAAATAATCCAATAATTCACACTCAGAGGAAAATAATTCGAAAGACGATCCTCCGACAACAATTTGTGAATCGATGGCCGGACTATAGGTCGATTTTCAAAATTCGAAAAACCTCCATGAAATTTTATGAAATATTAATTTTTCCGCCAAAAAATAACAATCTAAATCATCCAATAATTCACACTCAGAGGAAAATAATTCGAAAGACGATTCTTCGACAACACATTATTAATCGATAAGCGGAGTACATGCGATTTCAAAATTCGAAAAACCAAAGATGCAAATATATGCTATAGATACCGCAATTGATTGTACCTCCAAGAAATTTTAAGAAATATTAATTTTTCCGCCAAAAAATAACAATCTATATCATCCAATAATTCACACTCAGAGGAAAATAATTCGAAAGACGATTCTCCGACAACAATTTGTGAATCGATGGCCGGACTATAGGTCGATTTTCAAAATTCAAAAAACCAAAGATGCAAATATATGCTATAGATACTGCGATTGATTGTACCTCCATGAAATTTTATGAAATATTAATTTTTCCGCCAAAAAATAACAATCTAAATCATCCAATAATTCACACTCAGAGGCAAATAATTCGAAAGACGATTCTTCGACAACACATTATTAATCGATAAGCGGAGTACCTGCGATTTCAAAATTCGAAAAACCAAAGATGCAAATATATGCTATAGATACCGCAATTGATTGTACCTCCAAGAAATTTTAAGAAATATTAATTTTTCCGCCAAAAAATAAAAATCTAAATCATCCAATAATTCACACTCAGAGGAAAATAATTCGAAAGACGATCCTTTGACAACACATTATTAATCGATAAGCGGAGTACATGCGATTTCAAAATTCGAAAAACCAAAGATGCAAATATATGCTATAGATACCGCAATTGATTGTACCTCCAAGAAATTTTAAGAAATATTAACTTTTCCATCAAAACATAATAATCTAAATCAGCCAATAATTCACCCTCAGAGGAAAATAGCTCGAAAGACGATCCTTCGACAACACATTATAAATCAATAAGCGGAGTATAGACCGATTTTTAAAAATCTTTGTTCTGTATACGAAATGCCAGTATTGCCAATAATAGCAGTTGGAATATTTTGTGGTGAAGGTAAACGACAATTTAAACCATTTTTGCAACCTTTTGTGGCAGAAATGTCATCACTTTTAAGGAATAGTCTGTATGTTAATAACAAAAAATACTAAATCGTGATTATTACAAGAGCATTCTAATCAGTTTGTATTTTTACCTTTAATTCATACGGGTTGACTTACTTTCAACAAAACTGATTTTATTATTATAATAAAATATTTGAAATACACTTAACATTACATGAACAAAATAACTTTTCAATAAATTAATATGAAAAAGTAAACAAAGTTTTCATTTATTAAATTCTCAAAATGAACACAATTTAAAAATTAATAAGTTTTGTTAAAGTCCATCACGTATTTTATGTCTTCTGATACATCGTTTATTATAGTTCCATTTTGATTTTTCCTGCAATAATGTTTATACCTATTAATAAAAATATGAATTTTAGTATATAATTATGTGTATTTTAATTAGTTTACCATTTCCTCTGAAGTTGTTGCCTTGTATGTTTAAGAATCTTATCCTTTAAAAATTCTTAATTTCTTAAAACTTCTTAAAATTTCTTGGAGGTACAATCAATTGCGGTATCTATAGCACACATATTTGCATCTTTGGTTTTTCGAATTTTGAAAATCGACCTATAGTCCGGCCATCGTTTCACAAATTGTTGAAGGAGGATCGTCTTTCGAATTATTTTCCTCTGAGTGTGAATTATTGGATGATTTAGATTGTTATTTTTTGGCGGAAAAATTAATATTTCTTAAAATTTCTTGGAGGTACAATCAATTGCGGTATCTATAGCATATATTTGCATCTTTGGTTTTTCGAATTTTGAAAATCGACCTATAGTCCGGCCATCGTTTCACAAATTGTTGTAGGAGGATCGTCTTTCGAATTATTTTTCTCTGAGTGTGAATTATTGGATGATTTAGATTGTTATTTTTTGGCGGAAAAATTAATATTTCTTAAAATTTCTTGGAGGTACAATCAATTGCGGTATCTATAGCATATATTTGCATCTTTGGTTTTTTGAATTTCGAAAATCGACCTATAGTCTGGCCATCGATTCACAAATTGTTGTCGGAGGATCGTCTTTCGAATTATTTTCCTCTGAGTGTGAATTATTGGATGATTTAGATTGTTATTTTTTGGCGGAAAAATTAATATTTCTTAAAATTTCTTGGAGGTACAATCAATTGCGGTATCTATAGCATATATTTGCATCTTTGGTTTTTCGAATTTTGAAAATCGACCTATAGTCCGGCCATCGTTTCACAAATTGTTGTAGGAGGATCGTCTTTCGAATAATTTTCCTCTGAGTGTGAATTATTGGATGATTTAGATTGTTATTTTTGGGCGGAAAAATTAATATTTCTTGGAGGTACAATCAATTGCGGTATCTATAGCATATATTTGCATCTTTGGTTTTTCGAATTTTGAAATCGCATGTACTCCGCTTATCGATTACTAATGTGTTGTCGAAGGATCGTCTTTCGACTTATTTTCCTCTGAGTGTGAATTATTGCATGATTTAGATTGTTATTTTTTGGCGGAAAAATTAATATTTCTTAAAATTTCTTGGAGGTACAATCAATTGCGGTATCTATAGCATATATTTGCATCTTTGGTTTTTCGAATTTTGAAAATCGACCTATGGTCCGGCCATCGACTCACAAATTGTTGTCGGAGGATCGTCTTTCGAATTATTTTCCTCTGAGTGTGAATTATTGGATGATTTAGATTGTTATTTTTTGGCGGAAAAATTAATATTTCTTAAAATTTCTTGGAGGTACAATCATTTGCGGTATCTATAGCATATATTTGCATCTTTGGTTTTTCGAGTTTTGAAATCGCATGTACTCCGCTTATCGATTAATAATGTGTTGTCGAAGGATCGTCTTTCGAATTAATTTCCTCTGAGTGTGAATTATTGGATGATTTAGATTGTTATTTTTTGGCGGAAAAATTAATATTTCTTAAAATTTCTTGGAGGTACAATCAATTGCGGTATCTATAGCATATATTTGCATCTTTGGTTTTTCGAATTTTGAAAATCGACCTATAGTCCGGACATCGTTTCACAAATTGTTGTAGGAGGATCGTCTTTCGAATTATTTTCCTCTGAGTGTGAATTATTAGATGATTTAGATTGTTTTTTTTTTTGGCGGAAAAATTAATATTTTTTAAAATTTCTTGGAGGTACAATCAATTGCGGTATCTATAGCATATATTTGCATCTTTGGTTTTTCGAATTTTGAAAATCGACCTATGGTCCGGCCATCGACTCACAAATTGTTGTCGGAGGATCGTCTTTTGAATTATTTTCTCCTGAGTGTGAATTATTGGATGATTTAGATTGTTATTTTTTGGCGGAAAAATTAATATTTCTTAAAATTTCTTGGAGGTACAATCAATTGCGGTATCTATAGCATATATTTGCATCTTTGGTTTTTCGAATTTTGAAATCGCATGTACTCCGCTTATCGATTAATAATGTGTTGTCGAAGGACCGTCTTTCGAATTATTTTCCTCTGAGTGTGAATTATTGGATGATTTAGATTTTTATTTTTTGGCGGAAAAATTAATGTTTCTTAAAATTTCTTGGAGGTACAATCAATTGCGGTATCTATAGCATATATTTGCATCTTTGGTTTTTCGAATTTTGAAAATCGACCTATAGTCCGGACATCGTTTCACAAATTGTTGTAGGAGGATCGTCTTTCGAATTATTTTCCTCTGAGTGTGAATTATTAGATGATTTAGATTGTTTTTTTTTTTGGCGGAAAAATTAATATTTCTTAAAATTTCTTGGAGGTACAATCAATTGCGGTATCTATAGCATATATTTGCATCTTTGGTTTTTCGAATTTTGAAAATCGACCTATAGTCCGGCCATCGATTCACAAATTGTTGTCGGAGGATCGTCTTTCGAATTATTTTCCTCTGAGTGTGAATTATTGGATGATTTAGATTGTTATTTTTTGGCGGAAAAATTAATATTTCTTAAAATTTCTTGGAGGTTCAATCAATTGCGGTGTCTATAGCATATATTTGCATCTTTGGTTTTTCGAATTTTGAAAATCGACCTATATACCGGCCATCGATTCACAAATTGTTGTCGGAGGATCGACTTTCGAATTATTTTCCTCTGAGTGTGAATTATTGGATGATTTAGATTGTTATTTTTTGGCGGAAAAATTAATATTTCTTAAAATTTCTTGGAGGTACAATCAATTGCGGTATCTATAGCATATATTTGCATCTTTGGTTTTTCGAATTTTGAAAATCGACCTATAGTACGGACATCGTTTCACAAATTGTTGTAGGAGGATCGTCTTTCGAATTATTTTCCTCTGAGTGTGAATTATTAGATGATTTAGATTGTTTTTTTTTTTGGCGGAAAAATTTATATTTCTTAAAATTTCTTGGAGGTAATCAATTGCGGTATCTATAGCATATATTTGCATCTTTGGTTTTTCGAATTTTGAAAATCGACCTATAGTCCGGACATCGTTTCACAAATTGTTGTAGGAGGATCGTCTTTCGAATAATTTTCCTCTGAGTGTGAATTATTAGATGATTTAGATTGTTTTTTTTTTGGCGGAAAAATTAATATTTCTTAAAATTTCTTGGAGGTACAATCAATTGCGGTATCTATAGCATATATTTGCATCTTTGGTTTTTCGAATTTTGAAAATCGACCTATAGTCCGGCCATCGATTCACAAATTGTTGTCGGAGGATCGTCTTTCGAATTATTTTCCTCTGAGTGTGAATTATTAGATGATTTAGATTGTTTTTTTTTTTTGGCGGAAAAATTAATATTTCTTAAAATTTCTTGGAGGTACAATCAATTGCGGTATCTATAGCATATATTTGCATCTTCGGTTTTTCGAATTTTGAAAATCGACCTATAGTCCGGCCATCGATTCACAAATTGTTGTCGGAGGATCGTCTTTCGAATTATTTTCCTCTGAGTGTGAATTATTGGATGATTTAGATTGTTATTTTTTGGCGGAAAAATTAATAATTCTTAAAATTTCTTGGAGGTACAATGAATTGCGGTATCTATAGCATATATTTGCATCTTTGGTTTTTCGAATTTTGAAAATCGACCTATAGTCCGGCCATCGTTTCACAAATTGTTGTAGGAGGATCGTCTTTCGAGTAATTTTCCTCTGAGTGTGAATTATTGGATGATTTAGATTGTTATTTTTTGGCGGAAAAATTAATATTTCTTAAAATTTCTTGGAGGTACAATCAATTGCGGTATCTATAGCATATATTTGCATCTTTGGTTTTTCGAATTTTGAAATCGCATGTACTCCGCTTATCGATTAATAATGTGTTGTCGAAGGATCGTCTTTCGAATTATTTTCCTCTGAGTGTGAATTATTAGATGATTTAGATTGTTATTTTTTGGCGGAAAAATTAATATTTCTTAAAATTTCTTGGAGGTACAATCAATTGCGGTATCTATAGCATATATTTGCATCTTTGGTTTTTCGAATTTTGAAAATCGACCTATAGTCCGGACATCGTTTCACAAATTGTTGTAGGAGGATCGTCTTTCGAATTATTTTCCTCTGAGTGTGAATTATTGGATGATTTAGATTGTTTTTTTTTTGGCGGAAAAATTAATATTTCTTAAAATTTCTTGGAGGTACAATCAATTGCGGTATCTATAGCATATATTTGCATCTTTGGTTTTTCGAATTTTGAAAATCGACCTATAGTCCGGCCATCGATTCACAAATTGTTGTCGGAGGATCGTCTTTCGAATTATTTTCCTCTGAGTGTGAATTATTGGATCATTTAGATTGTTATTTTTTGGCGGAAAAATTAATATTTCTTAAAATTTCTTGGAGGTTCAATCAATTGCGGTGTCTATAGCATATATTTGCATCTTTGGTTTTTCGAATTTTGAAAATCGACCTATAGTCCGGCCATCGATTCACAAATTGTTGTCGGAGGATCGTCTTTCGAATTATTTTCCTCTGAGTGTAAATTATTGGATGATTTAGATTGTTATTTTTTGGCGGAAAAATTAATATTTCTTAAAATTTCTTGGAGGTACAATCAATTGCGGTATCTATAGCATATATTTGCATCTTTGGTTTTTCGAATTTTGAAAATCGACCTATAGTCCGGCCATCGATTCAATAATTGTTGTCGGAGGATCGTCTTTCGAATTATTTTCCTCTGAGTGTGAATTATTGGATGATTTAGATTGTTATTTTTTGGCGGAAAAATTAATATTTCCTAAAATTTCTTGGAGGTACAATCAATTGCGGTATCTATAGCATATATTTGCATCTTTGGTTTTTTGAATTTCGAAAATCGACCTATAGTCCGGCCATCGATTCACAAATTGTTGTAGGAGGATCGTCTCTCGAGTAATTTTCCTCTGAGTGTGAATTATTAGATGATTTAGATTGTTATTTTTTGGCGGAAAAATTAATATTTCTTAAAATTTCTTGGAGGTACAATCAATTGCGGTATCTATAGCATATATTTGCATCTTTGGTTTTTCGAATTTTGAAAATCGACCTATAGTCCGGCCATCGTTTCACAAATTGTTGTAGGAGGATCGTCTTTCGAATAATTTTCCTCTGAGTGTGAATTATTGGATGATTTAGATTGTTATTTTTTGGCGGAAAAATTAATATTTCTTAAAATTTCTTGGAGGTACAATCAATTGCGGTATCTATAGCATATATTTGCATCTTTGGTTTTTTGAATTTCGAAAATCGACCTATAGTCCGGCCATCGATTCACAAATTGTTGTCGGAGGATCGTCTTTCGAATTATTTTCCTCTGAGTGTGAATTATTGGATGATTTAGATTGTTATTTTTTGGCGGAAAAATTAATATTTCTTAAAATTTCTTGGAGGTACAATCAATTGCGGTATCTATAGCATATATTTGCATCTTTGGTTTTTCGAATTTTGAAAATCGACCTATAGTCCGGCCATCGTTTCACAAATTGTTGTCGGAGGATCGTCTTTCGAATAATTTTCCTCTGAGTGTGAATTATTGGATGATTTAGATTGTTATTTTTGGGCGGAAAAATTAATATTTCTTAAAATTTCTTGGAGTTACAATCAATTGCGGTATCTATAGCATATATTTGCATCTTTGGTTTTTCGAATTTTGAAATCGCATGTACTCCGCTTATCGATTACTAATGTGTTGTCGAAGGATCGTCTTTCGACTTATTTTCCTCTGAGTGTGAATTATTGGATGATTTAGATTGTTATTTTTTGGCGGAAAAATTAATATTTCTTAAAATTTCTTGGAGGTACAATCAATTGCGGTATCTATAGCATATATTTGCATCTTTGGTTTTTCGAATTTTGAAAATCGACCTATAGTCCGGCCATCGTTTCACAAATTGTTGTAGGAGGATCGTCTTTCGAATAATTTTCCTCTGAGTGTAAATTATTGGATGATTTAGATTATTATTTTTTCGCGGAAAAATTAATATTTCTTAAAATTTCTTGGAGGTACAATCAATTGCGGTATCTATAGCATATATTTGCATCTTTGGTTTTTTGAATTTCGAAAATCGACCTATAGTCCGGCCATCGATTCACAAATTGTTGTCGGAGGATCGTCTTTCGAATTATTTTCCTCTGAGTGTGAATTATTGGATGATTTAGATTGTTATTTTTTGGCGGAAAAATTAATATTTCTTAAAATTTCTTGGAGGTAATCAATTGCGGTATCTATAGCATATATTTGCATCTTTGGTTTTTCGAATTTTGAAAATCGACCTATAGTCCGGCCATCGTTTCACAAATTGTTGTAGGAGGATCGTCTTCCGAATAATTTTCCTCTGAGTGTCAATTATTGGATGATTTAGATTGTTATTTTTTGGCGGAAAAATTAATATTTCTTAAAATTTCTTGGAGGTACAATCATTTGCGGTATCTATAGCATATATTTGCATCTTTGGTTTTTCGAATTTTGAAATCGCATGTACTCCGCTTATCGATTAATAATGTGTTGTCGAAGGATCGTCTTTCGAATTATTTTCCTCTGAGTGTGAATTATTGGATGATTTAGATTGTTATTTTTTGGCGGAAAAATTAATATTTCTTAAAATTTCTTGGAGGTACAATCAATTGCGGTATCTATAGCATATATTTGCATCTTTGGTTTTTCGAATTTTGAAAATCGACCTATAGTCCGGACATCGTTTCACAAATTGTTGTAGGAGGATCGTCTTTCGAATTATTTTCCTCTGAGTGTGAATTATTAGATGATTTAGATTGTTTTTTTTTTTGGCGGAAAAATTAATATTTCTTAAAATTTCTTGGAGGTACAATCAATTGCGGTATCTATAGCATATATTTGCATCTTTGGTTTTTCGAATTTTGAAAATCGACCTATAGTCCGGCCATCGATTCACAAATTGTTGTCGGAGGATCGTCTTTCGAATTATTTTCCTCTGAGTGTGAATTATTTGATGATTTAGATTGTTATTTTTTGGCGGAAAAATTAATATTTCTTAAAATTTCTTGGAGGTTCAATCAGTTGCGGTGTCTATAGCATATATTTGCATCTTTGGTTTTTCGAATTTTGAAAATCGACCTATAGTCCGGCCATCGATTCACAAATTGTTGTCGGAGGATCGTCTTTCGAATTATTTTCCTCTGAGTGTGAATTATTGGATGATTTAGATTGTTATTTTTTGGCGGAAAAATTAATATTTCTTAAAATTTCTTGGAGGTACAATCAATTGCGGTATCTATAGCATATATTTGCGTCTTTGGTTTTTCGAATTTTGAAAATCGGCCTATAGTCCGGACATCGTTTCACAAATTGTTGTAGGAGGATCGTCTTTCGAATTATTTTCCTCTGAGTGTGAATTATTAGATGATTTAGATTGTTTTTTTTTTTTGGCGGAAAAATTAATATTTCTTAAAATTTCTTGGAGGTACAATCAATTGCGGTATCTATAGCATATATTTGCATCTTTGGTTTTTCGAATTTTGAAAATCGACCTATAGTCCGGCCATCGATTCACAAATTGTTGTCGGAGGATCGTCTTTCGAATAATTTTCCTCTGAGTGTGAATTATTGGATGATTTAGATTGTTATTTTTGGGCAGAAAAATTAATATTTCTTAAAATTTCTTGGAGGTACAATCAATTGCGGTATCTATAGCATATATTTGCATCTTTGGTTTTTCGAATTTTGAAAGTCGACCTATAGTCCGGCCATCGTTTCACAAATTGTTGTGGGAGGATCGTCTTTCGAGTAATTTTCCTCTGAGTGTGAATTATTGGATGATTTAGATTGTTATTTTTTGGCGGAAAAATTAATATTTCTTAAGATTTCTTGGAGGTACAATCAATTGCTTTATCTATAGCATATATTTGCATCTTTGGTTTTTCGAATTTTGAAATCGCATGTACTCCGCTTATTGATTAATAATGTGTTGTCGAAGGATCGTCTTTCGAATTATTTTCCTCTGAGTGTGAATTATTGGATGATTTAGATTGTTATTTTTTGGCGGAAAAATTAATATTTCTTAAAATTTCTTGGAGGTACAATCAATTGCGGTATCTATAGCATATATTTGCATCTTTGGTTTTTCGAATTTTGAAAATCGACCTATAGTCCGGACATCGTTTCACAAATTGTTGTAGGAGGATCGTCTTTCGAATTATTTTCCTCTGAGTGTGAATTATTAGATGATTTAGATTTTTTTTTTTTGGCGGAAAAATTAATATTTTTTAAAATTTCTTGGAGGTACAATCAATTGCGGTATCTATAGCATATATTTGCATCTTTGATTTTTCGAATTTTGAAAATCGACCTATAGTCCGGCCATCGATTCACAAATTGTTGTCGGAGGATCGTCTTTCGAAGTATTTTCCTCTGAGTGTGAATTATTGGATGATTTAGATTGTTATTTTTTGGCGGAAAAATTAATATTTCTTAAAATTTCTTGGAGGTTCAATCAATTGCGGTGTCTATAGCATATATTTGCATCTTTGGTTTTTCGAATTTTGAAAATCGACCTATAGTCCGGCCATCGATTCACAAATTGTTGTCGGAGGATCGTCTTTCGAATTATTTTCCTCTGAGTGTGAATTATTGGATGATTTAGATTGTTATTTTTTGGCGGAAAAATTAATATTTCTTAAAATTTCTTGGAGGTACAATCAATTGCGGTATCTATAGCATATATTTGCATCTTTGGTTTTTCGAATTTTGAAAATCGACCTATAGTCCGGCCATCGATTCACAAATTGTTGTCGGAGGATCGTCTTTCGAATTATTTTCCTCTGAGTGTGAATTATTGGATGATTTACATTGTTATTTTTTGGCGGAAAAATTAATATTTCCTAAAATTTCTTGGAGGTACAATCAATTGCGGTATCTATAGCATATATTTGCATCTTTGGTTTTTTGAATTTCGAAAATCGACCTATAGTCCGGCCATCGATTCACAAATTGTTGTCGGAGGATCGTCTTTCGAATTATTTTCCTCTGAGTGTGAATTATTGGATGATTTAGATTGTTATTTTTTGGCGGAAAAATTAATATTTCTTAAAATTTCTTGGAGGTACAATCAATTGCGGTATCTATAGCATATATTTGCATCTTTGGTTTTTCGAATTTTGAAAATCGACCTATAGTCCGGCCATCGTTTCACAAATTGTTGTAGGAGGATCGTCTTTCGAATAATTTTCCTCTGAGTGTGAATTATTGGATGATTTAGATTGTTATTTTTGGGCGGAAAAATTAATATTTCTTAAAATTTCTTGGAGGTACAATCAATTGCGGTATCTATAGCATATATTTGCATCTTTGGTTTTTCGAATTTTGAAATCGCATGTACTCCGCTTATCGATTACTAATGTGTTGTCGAAGGATCGTCTTTCGACTTATTTTCCTCTGAGTGTGAATTATTGGATGATTTAGATTGTTATTTTTTGGCGGAAAAATTAATATTTCTTAAAATTTCTTGGAGGTACAATCAATTGCGGTATCTATAGCATATATTTGCATCTTTGGTTTTTTGAATTTCGAAAATCGACCTATAGTCCGGCCATCGATTCACAAATTGTTGTCGGAGGATCGTCTTTCGAATTATTTTCCTCTGAGTGTGAATTATTGGATGATTTAGATTGTTATTTTTTGGCGGAAAAATTAATATTTCTTAAAATTTCTTGGAGGTAATCAATTGCGGTATCTATAGCATATATTTGCATCTTTGGTTTTTCGAATTTTGAAAATCGACCTATAGTCCGGCCATCGTTTCACAAATTGTTGTAGGAGGATCGTCTTTCGAATTATTTTCCTCTGAGTGTGAATTATTAGATGATTTAGATTGTTTTTTTTTTGGCGGAAAAATTAATATTTCTTAAAATTTCTTGGAGGTACAATCATTTGCGGTATCTATAGCATATATTTGCATCTTTGGTTTTTCGAATTTTGAAATCGCATGTACTCCGCTTATCGATTAATAATGTGTTGTCGAAGGATCGTCTTTCGAATTATTTTCCTCTGAGTGTGAATTATTGGATGATTTAGATTATTATTTTTTCGCGGAAAAATTAATATTTCTTAAAATTTCTTGGAGGTACAATCAATTGCGGTATCTATAGCATATATTTGCATCTTTGGTTTTTCGAATTTTGAAAATCGACCTATAGTCCGGACATCGTTTCACAAATTGTTGTAGGAGGATCGTCTTTCGAATTATTTTCCTCTGAGTGTGAATTATTAGATGATTTAGATTGTTTTTTTTTTGGCGGAAAAATTAATATTTCTTAAAATTTCTTGGAGGTACAATCAATTGCGGTATCTATAGCATATATTTGCATCTTTGGTTTTTCGAATTTTGAAAATCGACCTATAGTCCGGCCATCGATTCACAAATTGTTGTCGGAGGATCGTCTTTCGAATTATTTTCCTCTGAGTGTGAATTATTGGATGATTTAGATTGTTATTTTTTGGCGGAAAAATTAATATTTCTTAAAATTTCTTGGAGGTTCAATCAGTTGCGGTGTCTATAGCATATATTTGCATCTTTGGTTTTTTGAATTTTGAAAATCGACCTATAGTCCGGCCATCGATTCACAAATTGTTGTCGGAGGATCGTCTTTCGAATTATTTTCCTCTGAGTGTGAATTATTGGATGATTTAGATTGTTATTTTTTGGCGGAAAAATTAATATTTCTTAAAATTTCTTGGAGGTACAATCAATTGCGGTATCTATAGCATATATTTGCATCTTTGGTTTTTCGAATTTTGAAAATCGACCTATAGTCCGGACATCGTTTCACAAATTGTTGTAGGAGGATCGTCTTTCGAATTATTTTCCTCTGAGTGTGAATTATTAGATGATTTAGATTTTTTTTTTTTGGCGGAAAAATTAATATTTTTTAAAATTTCTTGGAGGTACAATCAATTGCGGTATCTATAGCATATATTTGCATCATTGGTTTTTTGAATTTTGAAAATCGACCTATAGTCCGGCCATCGATTCACAAATTGTTGTCGGAGGATCGTCTTTCGAAGTATTTTCCTCTGAGTGTGAATTATTGGATGATTTAGATTGTTATTTTTTGGCGGAAAAATTAATATTTCTTAAAATTTCTTGGAGGTTCAATCAATTGCGGTGTCTATAGCATATATTTGCATCTTTGGTTTTTCGAATTTTGAAAATCGACCTATAGTCCGGCCATCGATTCACAAATTGTTGTCGGAGGATCGTCTTTCGAATTATTTTCCTCTGAGTGTGAATTATTGGATGATTTAGATTGTTATTTTTTGGCGGAAAAATTAATATTTCTTAAAATTTCTTGGAGGTACAATCAATTGCGGTATCTATAGCATATATTTGCATCTTTGGTTTTTCGAATTTCGAAAATCGACCTATAGTCCGGCCATCGATTCACAAATTGTTGTCGGAGGATCGTCTTTCGAATTATTTTCCTCTGAGTGTGAATTATTGGATGATTTACATTGTTATTTTTTGGCGGAAAAATTAATATTTCCTAAAATTTCTTGGAGGTACAATCAATTGCGGTATCTATAGCATATATTTGCATCTTTGGTTTTTTGAATTTCGAAAATCGACCTATAGTCCGGCCATCGATTCACAAATTGTTGTCGGAGGATCGTCTTTCGAATTATTTTCCTCTGATTGTGAATTATTGGATGATTTAGATTGTTATTTTCTGGCGGAAAAATTAATATTTCTTAAAATTTCTTGGAGGTACAATCAATTGCGGTATCTATAGCATATATTTGCATCTTTGGTTTTTCGAATTTTGAAAATCGACCTATAGTCCGGCCATCGTTTCACAAATTGTTGTAGGAGGATCGTCTTTCGAATAATTTTCCTCTGAGTGTGAATTATTGGATGATTTAGATTGTTATTTTTGGGCGGAAAAATTAATATTTCTTAAAATTTCTTGGAGGTACAATCAATTGCGGTATCTATAGCATATATTTGCATCTTTGGTTTTTCGAATTTTGAAATCGCATGTACTCCGCTTATCGATTACTAATGTGTTGTCGAAGGATCGTCTTTCGACTTATTTTCCTCTGAGTGTGAATTATTGGATGATTTAGATTGTTATTTTTTGGCGGAAAAATTAATATTTCTTAAAATTTCTTGGAGGTACAATCAATTGCGGTATCTATAGCATATATTTGCATCTTTGGTTTTTCGAATTTTGAAAATCGACCTATAGTCCGGCCATCGTTTCACAAATTGTTGTAGGAGGATCGTCTTTCGAATAATTTTCCTCTGAGTGTAAATTATTGGATGATTTAGATTATTATTTTTTCGCGGAAAAATTAATATTTCTTAAAATTTCTTGGAGGTACAATCAATTGCGGTATCTATAGCATATATTTGCATCTTTGGTTTTTTGAATTTCGAAAATCGACCTATAGTCCGGCCATCGATTCACAAATTGTTGTCGGAGGATCGTCTTTCGAATTATTTTCCTCTGAGTGTGAATTATTGGATGATTTAGATTGTTATTTTTTGGCGGAAAAATTAATATTTCTTAAAATTTCTTGGAGGTAATCAATTGCGGTATCTATAGCATATATTTGCATCTTTGGTTTTTCGAATTTTGAAAATCGACCTATAGTCCGGCCATCGTTTCACAAATTGTTGTAGGAGGATCGTCTTTCGAATAATTTTCCTCTGAGTGTCAATTATTAGATGATTTAGATTGTTATTTTTTGGCGGAAAAATTAATATTTCTTAAAATTTCTTGGAGGTACAATCATTTGCGGTATCTATAGCATATATTTGCATCTTTGGTTTTTCGAATTTTGAAATCGCATGTACTCCGCTTATCGATTAATAATGTGTTGTCGAAGGATCGTCTTTCGAATTATTTTCCTCTGAGTGTGAATTATTGGATGATTTAGATTGTTATTTTTTGGCGGAAAAATTAATATTTCTTAAAATTTCTTGGAGGTACAATCAATTGCGGTATCTATAGCATATATTTGCATCTTTGGTTTTTCGAATTTTGAAAATCGACCTATAGTCCGGACATCGTTTCACAAATTGTTGTAGGAGGATCGTCTTTCGAATTATTTTCCTCTGAGTGTGAATTATTAGATGATTTAGATTGTTTTTTTTTGGCGGAAAAATTAATATTTCTTAAAATTTCTTGGAGGTACAATCAATTGCGGTATCTATAGCATATATTTGCATCTTTGGTTTTTCGAATTTTGAAAATCGACCTATAGTCCGGCCATCGATTCACAAATTGTTGTCGGAGGATCGTCTTTCGAATTATTTTCCTCTGAGTGTGAATTATTGGATGATTTAGATTGTTATTTTTTGGCGGAAAAATTAATATTTCTTAAAATTTCTTGGAGGTTCAATCAGTTGCGGTGTCTATAGCATATATTTGCATCTTTGGTTTTTTGAATTTTGAAAATCGACCTATAGTCCGGCCATCGATTCACAAATTGTTGTCGGAGGATTGTCTTTCGAATTATTTTCCTCTGAGTGTGAATTATTGGATGATTTAGATTGTTATTTTTTGGCGGAAAAATTAATATTTCTTAAAATTTCTTGGAGGTACAATCAATTGCGGTATCTATAGCATATATTTGCATCTTTGGTTTTTCGAATTTTGAAAATCGACCTATAGTCCGGACATCGTTTCACAAATTGTTGTAGGAGGATCGTCTTTCGAATTATTTTCCTCTGAGTGTGAATTATTAGATGATTTAGATTTTTTTTTTTTGGCGGAAAAATTAATATTTTTTAAAATTTCTTGGAGGTACAATCAATTGCGGTATCTATAGCATATATTTGCATCTTTGGTTTTTTGAATTTTGAAAATCGACCTATAGTCCGGCCATCGATTCACAAATTGTTGTCGGAGGATCGTCTTTCGAAGTATTTTCCTCTAAGTGTGAATTATTGGATGATTTAGATTGTTATTTTTTGGCGGAAAAATTAATATTTCTTAAAATTTCTTGGAGGTTCAATCAATTGCGGTGTCTATAGCATATATTTGCATCTTTGGTTTTTCGAATTTTGAAAATCGACCTATAGTCCGGCCATCGATTCACAAATTGTTGTCGGAGGATCGTCTTTCGAATTATTTTCCTCTGAGTGTGAATTATTGGATGATTTAGATTGTTATTTTTTGGCGGAAAAATTAATATTTCTTAAAATTTCTTGGAGGTACAATCAATTGCGGTATCTATAGCATATATTTGCATCTTTGGTTTTTCGAATTTCGAAAATCGACCTATAGTCCGGCCATCGATTCACAAATTGTTGTCGGAGGATCGTCTTTCGAATTATTTTCCTCTGAGTGTGAATTATTGGATGATTTACATTGTTATTTTTTGGCGGAAAAATTAATATTTCCTAAAATTTCTTGGAGGTACAATCAATTGCGGTATCTATAGCATATATTTGCATCTTTGGTTTTTTGAATTTCGAAAATCGACCTATAGTCCGGCCATCGATTCACAAATTGTTGTCGGAGGATCGTCTTTCGAATTATTTTCCTCTGATTGTGAATTATTGGATGATTTAGATTGTTATTTTTTGGCGGAAAAATTAATATTTCTTAAAATTTCTTGGAGGTACAATCAATTGCGGTATCTATAGCATATATTTGCATCTTTGGTTTTTCGAATTTTGAAAATCGACCTATAGTCCGGCCATCGTTTCACAAATTGTTGTAGGAGGATCGTCTTTCGAATAATTTTCCTCTGAGTGTGAATTATTGGATGATTTAGATTGTTATTTTTGGGCGGAAAAATTAATATTTCTTAAAATTTCTTGGAGGTACAATCAATTGCGGTATCTATAGCATATATTTGCATCTTTGGTTTTTCGAATTTTGAAATCGCATGTACTCCGCTTATCGATTACTAATGTGTTGTCGAAGGATCGTCTTTCGACTTATTTTCCTCTGAGTGTGAATTATTGGATGATTTAGATTGTTATTTTTTGGCGGAAAAATTAATATTTCTTAAAATTTCTTGGAGGTACAATCAATTGCGGTATCTATAGCATATATTTGCATCTTTGGTTTTTCGAATTTTGAAAATCGACCTATAGTCCGGCCATCGTTTCACAAATTGTTGTAGGAGGATCGTCTTTCGAATAATTTTCCTCTGAGTGTAAATTATTGGATGATTTAGATTATTATTTTTTCGCGGAAAAATTAATATTTCTTAAAATTTCTTGGAGGTACAATCTATAGCATATATTTGCATCTTTGGTTTTTTGAATTTCGAAAATCGACCTATAGTCCGGCCATCGATTCACAAATTGTTGTCGGAGGATCGTCTTTCGAATTACTTTCCTCTGAGTGTGAATTATTGGATGATTTAGATTGTTATTTTTTGGCGGAAAAATTAATATTTCTTAAAATTTCTTGGAGGTAATCAATTGCGGTATCTATAGCATATATTTGCATCTTTGGTTTTTCGAATTTTGAAAATCGACCTATAGTCCGGCCATCGTTTCACAAATTGTTGTAGGAGGATCGTCTTTCGAATAATTTTCCTCTGAGTGTCAATTATTAGATGATTTAGATTGTTATTTTTTGGCGGAAAAATTAATATTTCTTAAAATTTCTTGGAGGTACAATCATTTGCGGTATCTATAGCATATATTTGCATCTTTGGTTTTTCGAATTTTGAAATCGCATGTACTCCGCTTATCGATTAATAATGTGTTGTCGAAGGATCGTCTTTCGAATTATTTTCCTCTGAGTGTGAATTATTGGATGATTTAGATTGTTATTTTTTGGCGGAAAAATTAATATTTCTTAAAATTTCTTGGAGGTACAATCAATTGCGGTATCTATAGCATATATTTGCATCTTTGGTTTTTCGAATTTTGAAAATCGACCTATAGTCCGGACATCGTTTCACAAATTGTTGTAGGAGGATCGTCTTTCGAATTATTTTCCTCTGAGTGTGAATTATTAGATGATTTAGATTGTTTTTTTTTGGCGGAAAAATTAATATTTCTTAAAATTTCTTGGAGGTACAATCAATTGCGGTATCTATAGCATATATTTGCATCTTTGGTTTTTCGAATTTTGAAAATCGACCTATAGTCCGGCCATCGATTCACAAATTGTTGTCGGAGGATCGTCTTTCGAATTATTTTCCTCTGAGTGTGAATTATTGGATGATTTAGATTGTTATTTTTTGGCGGAAAAATTAATATTTCTTAAAATTTCTTGGAGGTTCAATCAGTTGCGGTGTCTATAGCATATATTTGCATCTTTGGTTTTTTGAATTTTGAAAATCGACCTATAGTCCGGCCATCGATTCACAAATTGTTGTCGGAGGATCGTCTTTCGAATTATTTTCCTCTGAGTGTGAATTATTGGATGATTTAGATTGTTATTTTTTGGCGGAAAAATTAATATTTCTTAAAATTTCTTGGAGGTACAATCAATTGCGGTATCTATAGCATATATTTGCATCTTTGGTTTTTCGAATTTTGAAAATCGACCTATAGTCCGGCCATCGATTCACAAATTGTTGTCGGAGGATCGTCTTTCGAATTATTTTCCTCTGAGTGTGAATTATTGGATGATTTAAATTGTTATTTTTTGGCGGAAAAATTAATATTTCTTAAAATTTCTTGGAGGTACAATCAATTGCGGTATCTATAGCATATATTTGCATCTTTGGTTTTTCGAATTTTGAAAATCGACCTATAGTCCGGCCATCGATTCACAAATTGTTGTAGGAGGATCGTCTTTCGAATTATTTTCCTCTGAGTGTGAATTATTAGATGATTTAGATTGTTTTTTTTTGGCGGAAAAATTAATATTTCTTAAAATTTCTTGGAGGTACAATCAATTGCGGTATCTATAGCATATATTTGCATCTTTGGTTTTTCGAATTTTGAAAATCGACCTATAGTCCGGCCATCGATTCACAAATTGTTGTCGGAGGATCGTCTTTCGAATTATTTTCCTCTGAGTGTGAATTATTGGATGATTTAGATTGTTATTTTTTGGCGGAAAAATTAATATTTCTTAAAATTTCTTGGAGGTTCAATCAGTTGCGGTGTCTATAGCATATATTTGCATCTTTGGTTTTTTGAATTTTGAAAATCGACCTATAGTCCGGCCATCGATTCACAAATTGTTGTCGGAGGATTGTCTTTCGAATTATTTTCCTCTGAGTGTGAATTATTGGATGATTTAGATTGTTATTTTTTGGCGGAAAAATTAATATTTCTTAAAATTTCTTGGAGGTACAATCAATTGCGGTATCTATAGCATATATTTGCATCTTTGGTTTTTCGAATTTTGAAAATCGACCTATAGTCCGGACATCGTTTCACAAATTGTTGTAGGAGGATCGTCTTTCGAATTATTTTCCTCTGAGTGTGAATTATTAGATGATTTAGATTTTTTTTTTTTGGCGGAAAAATTAATATTTTTTAAAATTTCTTGGAGGTACAATCAATTGCGGTATCTATAGCATATATTTGCATCTTTGGTTTTTTGAATTTTGAAAATCGACCTATAGTCCGGCCATCGATTCACAAATTGTTGTCGGAGGATCGTCTTTCGAAGTATTTTCCTCTAAGTGTGAATTATTGGATGATTTAGATTGTTATTTTTTGGCGGAAAAATTAATATTTCTTAAAATTTCTTGGAGGTTCAATCAATTGCGGTGTCTATAGCATATATTTGCATCTTTGGTTTTTCGAATTTTGAAAATCGACCTATAGTCCGGCCATCGATTCACAAATTGTTGTCGGAGGATCGTCTTTCGAATTATTTTCCTCTGAGTGTGAATTATTGGATGATTTAGATTGTTATTTTTTGGCGGAAAAATTAATATTTCTTAAAATTTCTTGGAGGTACAATCAATTGCGGTATCTATAGCATATATTTGCATCTTTGGTTTTTCGAATTTCGAAAATCGACCTATAGTCCGGCCATCGATTCACAAATTGTTGTCGGAGGATCGTCTTTCGAATTATTTTCCTCTGAGTGTGAATTATTGGATGATTTACATTGTTATTTTTTGGCGGAAAAATTAATATTTCCTAAAATTTCTTGGAGGTACAATCAATTGCGGTATCTATAGCATATATTTGCATCTTTGGTTTTTTGAATTTCGAAAATCGACCTATAGTCCGGCCATCGATTCACAAATTGTTGTCGGAGGATCGTCTTTCGAATTATTTTCCTCTGATTGTGAATTATTGGATGATTTAGATTGTTATTTTTTGGCGGAAAAATTAATATTTCTTAAAATTTCTTGGAGGTACAATCAATTGCGGTATCTATAGCATATATTTGCATCTTTGGTTTTTCGAATTTTGAAAATCGACCTATAGTCCGGCCATCGTTTCACAAATTGTTGTAGGAGGATCGTCTTTCGAATAATTTTCCTCTGAGTGTGAATTATTGGATGATTTAGATTGTTATTTTTGGGCGGAAAAATTAATATTTCTTAAAATTTCTTGGAGGTACAATCAATTGCGGTATCTATAGCATATATTTGCATCTTTGGTTTTTCGAATTTTGAAATCGCATGTACTCCGCTTATCGATTACTAATGTGTTGTCGAAGGATCGTCTTTCGACTTATTTTCCTCTGAGTGTGAATTATTGGATGATTTAGATTGTTATTTTTTGGCGGAAAAATTAATATTTCTTAAAATTTCTTGGAGGTACAATCAATTGCGGTATCTATAGCATATATTTGCATCTTTGGTTTTTCGAATTTTGAAAATCGACCTATAGTCCGGCCATCGTTTCACAAATTGTTGTAGGAGGATCGTCTTTCGAATAATTTTCCTCTGAGTGTAAATTATTGGATGATTTAGATTATTATTTTTTCGCGGAAAAATTAATATTTCTTAAAATTTCTTGGAGGTACAATCTATAGCATATATTTGCATCTTTGGTTTTTTGAATTTCGAAAATCGACCTATAGTCCGGCCATCGATTCACAAATTGTTGTCGGAGGATCGTCTTTCGAATTACTTTCCTCTGAGTGTGAATTATTGGATGATTTAGATTGTTATTTTTTGGCGGAAAAATTAATATTTCTTAAAATTTCTTGGAGGTAATCAATTGCGGTATCTATAGCATATATTTGCATCTTTGGTTTTTCGAATTTTGAAAATCGACCTATAGTCCGGCCATCGTTTCACAAATTGTTGTACGAGGATCGTCTTTCGAATAATTTTCCTCTGAGTGTCAATTATTAGATGATTTAGATTGTTATTTTTTGGCGGAAAAATTAATATTTCTTAAAATTTCTTGGAGGTACAATCATTTGCGGTATCTATAGCATATATTTGCATCTTTGGTTTTTCGAATTTTGAAATCGCATGTACTCCGCTTATCGATTAATAATGTGTTGTCGAAGGATCGTCTTTCGAATTATTTTCCTCTGAGTGTGAATTATTGGATGATTTAGATTGTTATTTTTTGGCGGAAAAATTAATATTTCTTAAAATTTCTTGGAGGTACAATCAATTGCGGTATCTATAGCATATATTTGCATCTTTGGTTTTTCGAATTTTGAAAATCGACCTATAGTCCGGACATCGTTTCACAAATTGTTGTAGGAGGATCGTCTTTCGAATTATTTTCCTCTGAGTGTGAATTATTAGATGATTTAGATTGTTTTTTTTTGGCGGAAAAATTAATATTTCTTAAAATTTCTTGGAGGTACAATCAATTGCGGTATCTATAGCATATATTTGCATCTTTGGTTTTTCGAATTTTGAAAATCGACCTATAGTCCGGCCATCGATTCACAAATTGTTGTCGGAGGATCGTCTTTCGAATTATTTTCCTCTGAGTGTGAATTATTGGATGATTTAGATTGTTATTTTTTGGCGGAAAAATTAATATTTCTTAAAATTTCTTGGAGGTTCAATCAGTTGCGGTGTCTATAGCATATATTTGCATCTTTGGTTTTTTGAATTTTGAAAATCGACCTATAGTCCGGCCATCGATTCACAAATTGTTGTCGGAGGATCGTCTTTCGAATTATTTTCCTCTGAGTGTGAATTATTGGATGATTTAGATTGTTATTTTTTGGCGGAAAAATTAATATTTCTTAAAATTTCTTGGAGGTACAATCAATTGCGGTATCTATAGCATATATTTGCATCTTTGGTTTTTCGAATTTTGAAAATCGACCTATAGTCCGGCCATCGATTCACAAATTGTTGTCGGAGGATCGTCTTTCGAATTATTTTCCTCTGAGTGTGAAATATTGGATGATTTAAATTGTTATTTTTTGGCGGAAAAATTAATATTTCTTAAAATTTCTTGGAGGTACAATCAATTGCGGTATCTATAGCATATATTTGCATCTTTGGTTTTTCGAATTTTGAAAATCGACCTATAGTCCGGCCATCGTTTCACAAATTGTTGTAGGAGGATCGTCTTTCGAGTAATTTTCCTCTGAGTGTGAATTATTGGATGATTTAGATTGTTATTTTTTGGCGGAAAAATTAATATTTCTTAAGATTTCTTGGAGGTACAATCAATTGCTTTATCTATAGCATATATTTGCATCTTTGGTTTTTCGAATTTTGAAATCGCATGTACTCCGCTTATCGATTAATAATGTGTTGTTGAAGGATCGTCTTTCGAATTATTTTCCTCTGAGTGTGAATTATTGGATGATTTAGATTGTTATTTTTTGGCGGAAAAATTAATATTTCTTAAAATTTCTTGGAGGTACAATCAATTGCGGTATCTATAGCATATATTTGCATCTTTGGTTTTTCGAATTTTGAAAATCGACCTATAGTCCGGACATCGTTTCACAAATTGTTGTAGGAGGATCGTCTTTCGAATTATTTTCCTCTGAGTGTGAATTATTAGATGATTTAGATTTTTTTTTTTGGCGGAAAAATTAATATTTTTTTAAAATTTCTTGGAGGAACAATCAATTGCGGTATCTATAGCATATATTTGCATCTTTGGTTTTTCGAATTTTGAAAATCGACCTATAGTCCGGCCATCGATTCACAAATTGTTGTCGGAGGATCGTCTTTCGAAGTATTTTCCTCTGAGTGTGAATTATTGGATGATTTAGATTGTTATTTTTTGGCGGAAAAATTAATATTTCTTAAAATTTCTTGGAGGTTCAATCAATTGCGGTGTCTATAGCATATATTTGCATCTTTGGTTTTTCGAATTTTGAAAATCGACCTATAGTCCGGCCATCGATTCACAAATTGTTGTCGGAGGATCGTCTTTCGAATTATTTTCCTCTGAGTGTGAATTATTGGATTATTTAGATTGTTATTTTTTGGCGGAAAAATTAATATTTCTTAAAATTTCTTGGAGGTACAATCAATTGCGGTATCTATAGCATATATTTGCATCTTTGGTTTTTCGAATTTTGAAAATCGACCTATAGTCCGGCCATCGATTCACAAATTGTTGTCGGAGGATCGTTTTTCGAATTATTTTCCTCTGAGTGTGAATTATTGGATGATTTACATTGTTATTTTTTGGCGGAAAAATTAATATTTCCTAAAATTTCTTGGAGGTACAATCAATTGCGGTATCTATAGCATATATTTGCATCTTTGGTTTTTTGAATTTCGAAAATCGACCTATAGTCCGGCCATCGATTCACAAATTGTTGTAGGAGGATCGTCTTTCGAATTATTTTCCTCTGAGTGTGAATTATTGGATGATTTAGATTGTTATTTTTTGGCGGAAAAATTAATATTTCTTAAAATTTCTTGGAGGTACAATCAATTGCGGTATCTATAGCATATATTTGCATCTTTGGTTTTTCGAATTTTGAAAATCGACCTATAGTCCGGCCATCGTTTCACAAATTGTTGTAGGAGGATCGTCTTTCGAATAATTTTCCTCTGAGTGTGAATTATTGGATGATTTAGATTGTTATTTTTGGGCGGAAAAATTAATATTTCTTAAAATTTCTTGGAGGTACAATCAATTGCGGTATCTATAGCATATATTTGCATCTTTGGTTTTTCGAATTTTGAAATCGCATGTACTCCGCTTATCGATTACTAATGTGTTGTCGAAGGATCGTCTTTCGACTTATTTTCCTCTGAGTGTGAATTATTGGATGATTTAGATTGTTATTTTTTGGCGGAAAAATTAATATTTCTTAAAATTTCTTGGAGGTACAATCAATTGCGGTATCTATAGCATATATTTGCATCTTTGGTTTTTCGAATTTTGAAAATCGACCTATAGTCCGGCCATCGTTTCACAAATTGTTGTAGGAGGATCGTCTTTCGAATAATTTTCCTCTGAGTGTAAATTATTGGATGATTTAGATTATTATTTTTTCGCGGAAAAATTAATATTTCTTAAAATTTCTTGGAGGTACAATCAATTGCGGTATCTATAGCATATATTTGCATCTTTGGTTTTTTGAATTTCGAAAATCGACCTATAGTCCGGCCATCGATTCACAAATTGTTGTCGGAGGATCGTCTTTCGAATTATTTTCCTCTGAGTGTGAATTATTGGATGATTTAGATTGTTATTTTTTGGCGGAAAAATTAATATTTCTTAAAATTTCTTGGAGGTAATCAATTGCGGTATCTATAGCATATATTTGCATCTTTGGTTTTTCGAATTTTGAAAATCGACCTATAGTCCGGCCATCGTTTCACAAATTGTTGTAGGAGGATCGTCTTTCGAATAATTTTCCTCTGAGTGTCAATTATTAGATGATTTAGATTGTTATTTTTTGGCGGAAAAATTAATATTTCTTAAAATTTCTTGGAGGTACAATCATTTGCGGTATCTATAGCATATATTTGCATCTTTGGTTTTTCGAATTTTGAAATCGCATGTACTCCGCTTATCGATTAATAATGTGTTGTCGAAGGATCGTCTTTCGAATTATTTTCCTCTGAGTGTGAATTATTGGATGATTTAGATTGTTATTTTTTGGCGGAAAAATTAATATTTCTTAAAATTTCTTGGAGGTACAATCAATTGCGGTATCTATAGCATATATTTGCATCTTTGGTTTTTCGAATTTTGAAAATCGACCTATAGTCCGGACATCGTTTCACAAATTGTTGTAGGAGGATCGTCTTTCGAATTATTTTCCTCTGAGTGTGAATTATTAGATGATTTAGATTGTTTTTTTTTTGGCGGGAAAATTAATATTTCTTAAAATTTCTTGGAGGTACAATCAATTGCGGTATCTATAGCATATATTTGCATCTTTGGTTTTTCGAATTTTGAAAATCGACCTATGGTCCGGCCATCGACTCACAAATTGTTGTCGGAGGATCGTCTTTCGAATTGTTTTCTCCTGAGTGTGAATTATTGGATGATTTAGATTGTTATTTTTTGGCGGAAAAATTAATATTTCTTAAAATTTCTTGGAGGTACAATCAATTGCGGTATCTATAGCATATATTTGCATCTTTGGTTTTTCGAATTTTGAAAATCGACCTATAGTCCGGACATCGTTTCACAAATTGTTGTAGGAGGATCGTCTTTCCAATTATTTTCCTCTGAGTGTGAATTATTAGATGATTTAGATTGGTTTTTTTTTGGCGGAAAAATTAATATTTCTTAAACTTTCTTGGAGGTACAATCAATTGCGGTATCTATAGCATATATTTGCATCTTTGGTTTTTCGAATTTTGAAAATCGACCTATAGTCCGGCCATCGATTCACAAATTGTTGTCGGAGGATCGTCTTTCGAATTATTTTCCTCTGAGTGTGAATTATTGGATGATTTAGATTGTTATTTTTTGGCGGAAAAATTAATATTTCTTAAAATTTCTTGGAGGTTCAATCAGTTGCGGTGTCTATAGCATATATTTGCATCTTTGGTTTTTCGAATTTTGAAAATCGACCTATAGTCCGGCCATCGATTCACAAATTGTTGTCGGAGGATCGTCTTTCGAATTATTTTCCTCTGAGTGTGAATTATTGGATGATTTAGATTGTTATTTTTTGGCGGAAAAATTAATATTTCTTAAAATTTCTTGGAGGTACAATCAATTGCGGTATCTATAGCATATATTTGCATCTTTGGTTTTTCGAATTTTGAAAATCGACCTATAGTCCGGACATCGTTTCACAAATTGTTGTAGGAGGATCGTCTTTCGAATTATTTTCCTCTGATTGTGAATTATTAGATGATTTAGATTGTTTTTTTTTTGGCGGAAAAATTAATATTTCTTAAAATTTCTTGGAGGTACAATCAATTGCGGTATCTATAGCATATATTTGCATCTTTGGTTTTTCGAATTTTGAAAATCGACCTATAGTCCGGACATCGTTTCACAAATTGTTGTAGGAGGATCGTCTTTCGAATTATTTTCCTCTGAGTGTGAATTATTAGATGATTTAGATTGTTTTTTTTTTTTGGCGGGAAAATTAATATTTCTTAAAATTTCTTGGAGGTACAATCAATTGCGGTATCTATAGCATATATTTGCATCTTTGGTTTTTCGAATTTTGAAAATCGACCTATGGTCCGGCCATCGACTCACAAATTGTTGTCGGAGGATCGTCTTTCGAATTGTTTTCTCCTGAGTGTGAATTATTGGATGATTTAGATTGTTATTTTTTGGCGGAAAAATTAATATTTCTTAAAATTTCTTGGAGGTACAATCAATTGCGGTATCTATAGCATATATTTGCATCTTTGGTTTTTCGAATTTTGAAAATCGACCTATAGTCCGGACATCGTTTCACAAATTGTTGTAGGAGGATCGTCTTTCGAATTATTTTCCTCTGAGTGTGAATTATTAGATGATTTAGATTGGTTTTTTTTTGGCGGAAAAATTAATATTTCTTAAACTTTCTTGGAGGTACAATCAATTGCGGTATCTATAGCATATATTTGCATCTTTGGTTTTTCGAATTTTGAAAATCGACCTATAGTCCGGCCATCGATTCACAAATTGTTGTCGGAGGATCGTCTTTCGAATTATTTTCCTCTGAGTGTGAATTATTGGATGATTTAGATTGTTATTTTTTGGCGGAAAAATTAATATTTCTTAAAATTTCTTGGAGGTTCAATCAGTTGCGGTGTCTATAGCATATATTTGCATCTTTGGTTTTTCGAATTTTGAAAATCGACCTATAGTCCGGCCATCGATTCACAAATTGTTGTCGGAGGATCGTCTTTCGAATTATTTTCCTCTGAGTGTGAATTATTGGATGATTTAGATTGTTATTTTTTGGCGGAAAAATTAATATTTCTTAAAATTTCTTGGAGGTTCAATCAGTTGCGGTGTCTATAGCATATATTTGCATCTTTGGTTTTTCGAATTTTGAAAATCGACCTATAGTCCGGCCATCGATTCACAAATTGTTGTCGGAGGATCGTCTTTCGAATTATTTTCCTCTGAGTGTGAATTATTGGATGATTTAGATTGTTATTTTTTGGCGGAAAAATTAATATTTCTTAAAATTTCTTGGAGGTACAATCAATTGCGGTATCTATAGCATATATTTGCATCTTTGGTTTTTCGAATTTTGAAAATCGACCTATAGTCCGGACATCGTTTCACAAATTGTTGTAGGAGGATCGTCTTTCGAATTATTTTCCTCTGATTGTGAATTATTAGATGATTTAGATTGTTTTTTTTTTGGCGGAAAAATTAATATTTCTTAAAATTTCTTGGAGGTACAATCAATTGCGGTATCTATAGCATATATTTGCATCTTTGGTTTTTCGAATTTTGAAAATCGACCTATAGTCTGGCCATCGTTTCACAAATTGTTGTAGGAGGATCGTCTTTCGAATTATTTTCCTCTGAGTGTGAATTATTAGATGATTTAGATTGTTTTTTTTTTGGCGGAAAAATTAATATTTCTTAAAATTTCTTGGAGGTACAATCAATTGCGGTATCTATAGCATATATTTGCATCTTTGGTTTTTCGAATTTTGAAAATCGACCTATAGTCCGGACATCGTTTCAGAAATTGTTGTAGGAGGATCGTCTTTCGAATTATTTTCCTCTGAGTGTGAATTATTAGATGATTTAGATTGTTTTTTTTCTTGGCGGAAAAATTAATATTTCTTAAAATTTCTTGGAGGTACAATCAATTGCGGTATCTATAGCATATATTTGCATCTTTGGTTTTTCGAATTTTGAAAATCGACCTATAGTCCGGCCATCGATTCACAAATTGTTGTCGGAGGATCGTCTTTCGAATTATTTTCCTCTGAGTGTGAATTATTGGATGATTTAGATTGTTATTTTTTGGCGGAAAAATTAATATTTCTTAAAATTTCTTGGAGGTACAATCAATTGCGGTATCTATAGCATATATTTGCATCTTTGGTTTTTCGAATTTTGAAAATCGACCTATAGTCCGGCCATCGTTTCACAAATTGTTGTAGGAGGATCGTCTTTCGAGTAATTTTCCTCTGAGTGTGAATTATTGGATGATTTAGATTGTTATTTTTTGGCGGAAAAATAAATATTTCTTAAGATTTCTTGGAGGTACAATCAATTGCTGTATCTATAGCATATATTTGCATCTTTGGTTTTTCGAATTTTGAAATCGCATGTACTCCGCTTATCGATTAATAATGTGTTGTCGAAGGATCGTCTTTCGAATTATTTTCCTCTGAGTGTGAATTATTGGATGATTTAGATTGTTATTTTTTGGCGGAAAAATTAATATTTCTTGGAGGTACAATCAATTGCGGTATCTATAGCATATATTTGCATCTTTGGTTTTTTGAATTTCGAAAATCGACCTATAGTCCGGCCATCGATTTACAAATTGTTGTCGGAGGATCGTCTTTCGAATTATTTTCCTCTGAGTGTGAATTATTGGATGATTTAGATTGTTATTTTTTGGCGGAAAAATTGATATTTCTTAAAATTTCTTGGAGGTACAATCAATTGCGGTATCTAGAGCATATATTTGCATCTTTGGTTTTTCGAATTTGAAAGTGGCATGTACTCTGCTTATCGATTTATAATGTGTTGTCGAAGCCAATAATTAGCCCTCAGAGAAAAATCATTCATATTTGTATGAAATTTGAATCATATTTTATGCAAATGAAAAGTAAACCCATATGCTTAAAGAGTTAGGCTGCAATTTCACTTCAGCCTAATTTCTTGCGAAATATCAAAAATTACTCTGCAACTTTTTGACCCCCAATAAAGCAAGTGTAGTCGGGACGAAATAACAAAAACGTATTCCATTCAAGGTACCGTCTAAAATGTGGGCCCTTAAACTTTCTTGAAAGAGGTATATATTTTCTGCATAGGATTCGATTTTAAGATCCGACATTTCCATTCACAGAAACTTATATTTAAGAAATGAACAATACCTTGTTTAAAAAAGGGTCTAATTAAAATAAATAGACACGGTCCGTAGGTACACATTTCATTCTTGAAACTCAGGAATTACTCCTTTAGAAAGTCAAATGGAATTCATTCATAGGTAAAAAGGTGGAAAACCAAAAATTTTATGTTCCAATTTCGGATTATTATTCTGAAAATATTACAGATTTTAAATAATGATATCCCTCATCGATTTATAATGTGTTGTCGAAGGATCGTCTTTCGAATTATTTTTCACTGAGGGTGAATAATTGGATGATTTATATTGGTACAATCAATTGCGGTATCTATAGCATATATTTGCATCTTTGGTTTTTTGAATTTCGAAAATCGACCTATAGTCCGGCCATCGATTCACAAATTGTTGTCGGAGGATCGTCTTTCGAATTATTTTCCTCTGAGTGTGAATTATTGGATGATTTAGATTGTTATTTTTTGGCGGAAAAATTGATATTTCTTAAAATTTCTTGGAGGTACAATCAATTGCGGTATCTAGAGCATATATTTGCATCTTTGGTTTTTCGAATTTGAAAGTGGCATGTACTCTGCTTATCGATTTATAATGTGTTGTCGAAGCCAATAATTAGCCCTCAGAGAAAAATCATTCATATTTGTATGAAATTTGAATCATATTTTATGCAAATGAAAAGTAAACCCATATGCTTAAAGAGTTAGGCTGCAATTTCACTTCAGCCTAATTTCTTGCGAAATATCAAAAATTACTCTGCAACTTTTTGACCCCCAATAAAGCAAGTGTAGTCGGGACGAAATAACAAAAACGTATTCCATTCAAGGTACCGTCTAAAATGTGGGCCCTTAAACTTTCTTGAAAGAGGTATATATTTTCTGCATAGGATTCGATTTTAAGATCCGACATTTCCATTCACAGAAACTTATATTTAAGAAATGAACAATACCTTGTTTAAAAAAGGGTCTAATTAAAATAAATAGACACGGTCCGTAGGTACATATTTCATTCTTGAAACTCAGGAATTACTCCTTTAGAAAGTCAAATGGAATTCATTCATAGGTAAAAAGGTGGAAAACCAAAAATTTTATGTTCCAATTTCGGATTATTATTCTGAAAATATTACAGATTTTAAATAATGATATCCCTCATCGATTTATAATGTGTTGTCGAAGGATCGTCTTTCGAATTATTTTTCACTGAGGGTGAATAATTGGATGATTTATATTGTTATGTTTCGACCGAAAAATTAATATTTCCTAAAATTTCTTGAAGGTACAATCAAATTTGGTTCCTATAGAATATGTAAGCATCTTTAGTTTTTCCAATTTTGAAATCGAGAATACTCCGCTTATCGATTTATAATGTGTTGTCGGAGGATAGGCTTTCGAACTATTTTTCTCTGAGTGTGAATTATTGGCTGATTTAGATTGTTATTTTTTGATGGAAAAATTCATATTTCCTAAAATTTCTTGGAGGTACAATCAATTACGGTATCTATAGCATATGTTAGCATCTTTGGTTTTTCGAATTTTGAAAATTGATCATACTCTCCGGTCATCGATTTATAAAGTGTTGTCGTTTTAATTATTTTACTCTTTGTGTGAAGGTTTGGTTGGTTTAGATAGCTAGTTTTTGATGTAAATTTCAAAGTATTTTAAAATCGATTGAAGGTACAATCAAATAGAACCAATTTACAATAGTTTGCCGTACAACCTGGAGAATGTGGATCATTTCTCATACTTGGGATCACACCTTGTAAGAGACGGCAACGAACGGGACGAAGTAAATCAACGGATCACACTAGCAAATAAGGCATATTTCACGGTTCTCCCGATCTTAAAATCGAAAAAAGTGCACAGGCTGAGCAAACTTCGCATATACAAGACCATAATAAGACCTGTGCTACTATATGCAAGTGAAACGTGGACTCTCACCCAAGCGTCTGAAAAATCAATAGACGCTTTTGAACGACGAATTCTTCGAAGAATTTTGGGACCAGTAAGAGAAGGCACTGAATGGCGTATTCGGTACAACAACGAGTTGTATAACATCTATGACGACCCAGCCGCATCGACTTTTATAAAATTCCGTAAGCTGCAATGGGCAGGTCATGTGGAGCGAATGGAGGACGGAAGAATTCCCAAGCGCACATTGAAAGGTAGAGCCCATGGCAAGCGACCGGTGGGAAAACCGCGAAAAAGATACGAGGATTCAGTTGACGCAGATTGCAAATCGCTTCTTAGATGCACAAACTGGAGGACGCGGGCGCTGAACCGAGATGACTTCAGACAATGTATCCTGCAGGCCCTGGCCCGATTTGGGCTGTCGCGCCATTGATGATGATGAATTTTACATTAAAAGAAGTACTTGAGCATAAATATTTATATTTATTGATAGTTTATAACATGTTCGTACGTATGTTATAGTCCACCTTTCGTAAGTAAGGACGAAATCACTTCCTTTTTTCACTGCTTATATCCTTTTTGCGACCCATAATACAAAAAACTATGTTCAAACGAAACACCAACACAAACGCTCCTTGTCACTTGATTCTTTTTCTTTTTTTTTAAATTAAATTATTTAAGACAACACACCAGTGGCGTGGCGTGATAATTCAACAAGGGGAAGCAATTGGTTAAGATCCACAATTTCTTATTATTCTACCTATCAATTTACTGCATATTGATTGAAACTCTTCCATTAGCACCCAGCAGGGATCTAGGAGGCTATTTAGAACGTTGGTGTTTAGGTTGTCAGTCGCAGTCACCTACGCTTTCCGGACTTCTATCAAAAAAATTATAAAGTTTCGATCATAGTACCTACATATTATATTGGCAGATTTTTTTTTATTTTTTACGTATTTTTTGGAGTAGAAGACTCAATAGAAATAAATAATAGTAATAAAATAATTCTATCTCATTAACCCTAAAAGTTTTTCGGAATTCGTTAAAAATGCTTGCATCAGAGTTTTCTTCGATTCAATATAATAATAGAAATAAAAGTGAATTAAATATCTCATTAGACCCAATATATAAAAATTCTTGAAAATGTACACAACCTTTTTACACACCGTGAGGGGTTGGATATCGAAAAATTAGAAAAAAATATTTCTAGGTGCTTACATAAAGAGCTCGCAAAAGTTAAATTTATTTCGGCATGTCCAATATAAATATATAATGAAATCGTGGAAATGTGGAAAAATCCCTTTTCACGGACAATTGTTTTACTCAACCTCTATGATAATAAAAATAATTTTTTTTTCTTTAATTATTTCATACACATACGTACTAACTTCCAACTTTCTTCTTCATAAGCCGTTTTTGAGATATAAAAAATCACCACCCATTAATTTTTTCTAGGATACCTCTTTATTAGCTCTATGTAGTAATTTTTTAACCTTTCTATGGTTTGTAGTTTTTGAAAAATAAAAATTGATGTTATTTCCTTTCCACGCCCTCCCACCATCAGAATTTGTTTTCCCAGTTAGAATTGTACTGGACCTAACTCCTGTAAAATTTCTAAGATCATAGAGGTATGGTACGGTTCTTGAAATAGAAAAATGAAATATTTTAAAAATGGCCTCACTTTTGTGGGGTACTTCTCAGTTTTATATTCAATGAGCTTCTCCGCATATCCTATATACACAAACTAAATTATACCTTCCTGATTGATTCGAAAGATATTCTTATCCAAAGTTTTTTACCCCAACCCCTACTCACCACCTTTTGATTCAAAAATTGTAGCTCTTGATTAATCTGCTACCTATTATTTCTTAAAACAACTACAAGTTTCAATCTTCTGACATCAACCATTCAGAAGATACGAATTTTAGAATGTTTCAACCTCAACTTTCAAGCACTCCGAAGACATTGCTTTCCCTCCACTCCCACACACCACAAACCTTATCGTAAATTTTGCAGACAGGTCCACTATCATACTTTTATATAAGTTCCGAGTTTCAGCATCCTAACATACCATAAGTGGTTCCTGTGATCTAAAAACTAAATTAAATATGTACAATTGAACTATTTACCACAATTCAATTCAAAACTTCAATCAGAATTCAATTCCTATCCTACTCTGGTAGCACCAATTTCTGATCAGATCTCTGCTCGCTGCAAGCTTCTCCGCTGCAGCCAAGAATGTGTTGTACGAAGATGCACAATCTGCATTGCTTCCACCGAGCCATACTACCATGCAGCGTGTGTGAGACTTTGCAGTGAGTTTACTGCGAAATGACTTCAACGCTCATACATGCATTGCTTTTCCGCGGGGTGTTTTTCGAAGTTTCTGTTCGCTTGCCGTGGTGCTGCCAAGTCGGCTGTGTGCGATTTTCGCGTGTAGTTTCTTACGAACTTTTATTTAGACTGTGAAAATGTATGAAGTAAAATTTTTTTTTACGATTTTTCTGCGCGTGAACCATTTGATTACATGTACATTAGTAGTAATAGTTTGTGATTAGGCTTGTGTCTCTTCAACAATGGTTGGAAACTTAAAGCTAACAATGACTGTATTGAAATAAAATTAGATTGGCTTGAAGGAAAAATGGTTAAGAAAAACGTATTTTAGATATACTTTTTTTCAGCAAAGTGTAAGGGAAGCAATGCTTCTCTTGCTTCCATGGACGCCACACCACTGCAACACACTAAATACAAATCAACGCGTTCAACTAATGCAAGCAGTGCAACAGCCGAATACCACCTGTTCAACTTAGTCCTGCTTTTGGCTAATTTTTAAGAACAAACTGAGCCCATTTGGCCGCGGTTTCGTTCTATCGAATCTTTTTCCATATGTTATTGGTGCGAAGGAGTGTTGCAAGGAATTGTGGAGAAGAAAGGGGAAGGAAGACCAGCAATCGAGCGGGGAATGACAGTGTACTAGAAGGTGTTAATGATAATAATTTTGTCAGTACTATTGGCTGTGATACGATCTACCAGAACAGCAAAGTTGCCTATAACAAATCAACTACTGTCTGGCAGCTCTGATGGTATTTGTGAAGCTGATTAGAATGTCAACCGAACCCATTTGCTCAGTTTTAAATCCTTTACAAGTGACCCTATTAAACATTTCGTACTGTTCACGATTTATATTACCATAAATTCGGCATACGGAAATATGGAATTTACGATTGATTTTGATCGTATCGTATTCAGTAATAATTCAGGATATTTCCCGCTTTACTCCAAAGAGGAATGGAACATCTTTTACCAACACTATTATCCATTTTCAGAGCAAGCCACTCATGGGGCTACATACCCATATCCTGGCGTAACGTTAAGGTGATATACATACCAAAAACAGGGTGCCGTCCAAGCGCATTTTGTTATCAAAACAGGTTGGTTTCATTTTCTACAAACGATATTCATCGCTTATTAGAATAAGAATTTGCTTTATGTCTTTATGTACATTACAAGTTTTGTGACTGTATTCTTTATCGGTCCTCTTTTTCCTTCATGTCAATCTAAAAGTCAAAATAAAATCAATCTCTAAATTAAAGAGTATTCCTTTTGCTTTTACATTTATGTAAACACAATACGATACATATTATAGATTACATTATGAGAAATTTTAGCCTTTCCTTAACTTCTGAAAACTATTGATGTTGGTCTCGTTCAACATAATGGGCTCAAAGTCGTGTAAGTTTTCGAGGCTGTGTTGACAGATATGGCCGAAGTTGGATCTGAAACGCTATACAAGGCTGAATTTACTCAAAAAGGAGAGAATCACAGAATTTGTCATGACCGAACACTGTCTTATAACCCGGCATGCTAAAAGACGGTGATTCTCCTCAAAGGACATTCTGCCTGGATGAGGAGGAAGAGGAAATAGTATTTCATCTTCTCTGTACCTGTCCAGCTCTTTTCGCAAGAAGAAAAGCTCATCGTGGATCTAACTTTTTTAACAGGCTTAGTGACCTTGCAGCAACGGAGATTGCGAGAATTACTTCATTACAGGATCTAAATGGTCCAGTGAGTAGAACCAGATTCAATGATCCCGTGGTAAAACAAAGGGGCAGCCTCACATATCTACCTACCTACCACACCTTTGTGAAACATTGAAGCTAGAGTTCTAAATAACACTTAAATAATAATAAAAAAAATTTATATTCCATTCTGATGCTTCGACCAATCTATATTCAAGCGTAGGAATATAAGTGAGGAAAATTCCCCCCTTCGTCAATTGTTATCATCGGCTTGGCTGGTTTCAAAGTAATTAAAATAAGCGGCAAACACTGTATAATAAGTTGCCAATTAAGATATTTGAATTAACTTACGATTTCTTCGATTTCATGTCGTCTGAACATCGTATCTATATTTGATATTTTTTTAACTTTAACTACTTTTTAGCACAACATTCAACTTTTTAGTATAAGCCGTTCGAATCGCAAAATTACTATGCAAGGAAGATTAATGCAAATGCATATTAAAAAAAGAAGAGGTATTTGATCAAAATTTCTCATTGCTTTTATTAATTAAAAACATCTTATACATTTAGTATGTATATAGCTAACCTTTTTTTTAAAAAAAATAAATGTGTATTTCATCTTTTAAATATTTTCCTTTTTGACGATTTTGAATTTGATTTTTTTCTTCCTTTCGTGTCCGTTTTGGATTTAAAAGTAGTTTTTGGACTTTCATTATTGTTGCGTCTGAAGTCGTTACTCTTTCGCCTAAGGCCAACATCTTTATGTCGTAGGCTGCTACTCTTAGTTTTCGAGTCGAAACTTCGAAGCTTAGAGTCGTTACTTTTATTTCTTTTATCGCCTTTCAAATCTTCTAGTTTTCGTTTCTTCGATTGAGCCATCATATGCCTTGGTAATCGAACTCTTTTTCGATTATGATCGGATGATTTAAAAAGTTCTGTAATTAAAAACAAATTAAATTTTAGAATTTGATAAAAGCGTCAAAGTTTACTAAATAATAGTGTTATTTTATATTTATATTATATATGTATTTTTATATATTTTGGCAAACTAATTCTCGACTTGGGCTTATGTCGGAGTCCAGAAGAGTCCGATCGAAACTGATGACAGAGTAGTCGGTCCTAAATGGTCCAGTTAGGTTACCATCACAATGTTGATTCCTGGAAACGTTAATCGTTTGCTAGCTTTAATAATAATGGCCGCTATTCACAGTCGTCATAAAGTTGTCTTTAAGTTAAAGCTGACTTTAGTGTCGTATTATTAATATGACACTAAAGGCAGCTTTAACTTAAAGCCAACTTTATGACGACTGTGAATAGCGGCCAATATGTTAACGATTTCACAAAAATGGTGTCCGAGTGCTCTTTAAAAATTCATATATCTGGTAATTCTATTCTAAAATAATAAAATAGTGTTTTTTAAAGGGGAAGGTTGTCGCAATATTAAATTATTAGAGAACTGTCACATAATGTAGCAGTGTATAAGTACCTACAATAAATAACCAGTTCCGACTAGACCGTCAACCGAACAACACGCGTATTCATTACATGGTGTCAGAAGTGGAGTACAAGAAATTGCTTTTTATTTTAATATCAACGTCAACTAGGAAATTGTGAAAAGAAAATTGTGAATAATGAGTTGAATAAAGCCGCCAAAACCATTGGTAGTAAACAGTGACTTCGACATGTCGGAGGAATGAACAGAATGGTTGGAAATGTACGACAACTATTATATTGCGAATAAATTAGTCGAAGAAACCGCTTCTATTCAAGTAGCAAACTTTAAAGCATACGTCGAAGCCAAGGCATACGATGCCTTGAACGTAATCGCAAATTTCAGCATGCGTCGGCCGAGATGACTTGAAGATAATCGCAAATTTCAACCTAACTGAACCCGAAAAACAAAAGTTGGATGTAATTAAAGACAGATTGACGGCACATTTATAGCCCTCAAAAAATAAAACGTACGAGTGGTGCCAATTTCACCGTATCAAACAGCAGTCAAACGAAAATTTTGAGGATTTAGGCGCTGTACACATTGCATACGACCGAACGAATTTCCCGATCCGATTTTTCGGGGTTTCCAGACAAATTTACGCGTCGAGATAGGCTACATTTAGTTATGCGTTCGTAACTACTTCATTAGGGGGAGGGGGAGGGGGGCGGTGGTTGAACCCCCTTCCCTGCGTTCGCGCCTGAGTGCACACGACAAAAATCGCGCGCAAGTAAATGTAGTGGACAATAAGTGGTCCGAGTTATTGCAAATTGGATGTCAAACAGTGAAGGTGACATTCGATACCAGCGCTGTGTTGTCCCTACGAGAGGCCGAAAGAATCGGATTACGAATAGGCAAGTCACGCACGAAGCGAAACGTTACAGACAGTAACGAGACAATCCCAGTAATCGGAGAGGCGAAAGCAAAGTGCAAAACAAAAAATAAAATTGCGGTAGTGTTGTTCAAAATCGTGTCACCGAACTAGAAGCCAATCCTGGGCAGGAATATGTGCGAAGCCCAGATCTTCATCATAAGAGTAAACAAAATTGAATCACTCACAACTAATAATCAGCTGGGATGTTACAAAAATTTTAAGAATGATATTGATCTCATAGACAATCAAAAATTTAAGATAGTACCCCATCATCGCGCATGCACTACGCGATAGAGTCAAGGTGGAGCTGAATAAAATGGTTGAAATGTATGTAATTCGACCGGTCACGCGGCCAACACCAGCAGTAAGTCCAATGGTAGTGGTAAATAAAGGGGACAAGTTACGGATTTGTATGGATCCAACCGACTACAAGAATATCAAACGCCGACACTACCCACTCATAACGGTAGAAGAAATCAATGCGCGAGTGAGAGGGGCAAAATATTTCACTAAATTGGACTGCCGAAAGGGATTCTGGCAAATATCAGTAACGGAACGCACATCGGACTACCTTACGATGGCTACACCGTGTGGTGGATACCAATATTTGATACTCCCATTTGGGATTTCGTCGGCTCCCGAAGTGTTTTCCGAAGTTATGAATACAACGTTAGACGGCATAGAAAATGGTGAAGTCGCAATGGATGACATATTTCTACGAGTATATGCAGGCAAAATAAATGAACTACAAGCGATTGCAACGAAAGCGGTCGACCGATTAAATTCAGCTGGATTCACGTTGAACAAGGAAAAATGTGAATACAATATAGAACGTGTAAAATTCATCGGCCACATTTTCACGGACAACGGATTTGAGGCGGATCCTGGAAAAATCGAAGCAATTAAAGAACTGCGTACTCCAAAAAATATAAAAGAATTTCAGTGGTTACTGGGCATGTTGACGTATTGTGGAAAATTTATTCCAAATCTGTCAGAACGAACAGAAACTCTTCGTAAATTGCTGCAGAAAGAAACTGCTTGGTACTGGGACCATGAACAACAAAAAGCGTTTGTACAAATTAAAGATGTATTAAGTTCGATGCCAGTGTTCAAGTGTTGATGGTGTTGTAGCGAACTTTAATTATAACGATTTCAGCTTTGATTGGGCACACTTTCCACGGATTACTAGCGATTCTTACTTCGGCGCAGAAATGGTATGAAACGTCACGTTGAGTTGGTTGAACGGAACTGATCTTTTATTTCTTACATTTTTGAGGGTGTGCAAACATTGCGAGTCATTTTATTGCAGCGATTGGCGTGAACATTTTGCCCCCCTTGAACCTACAGAGTGGGTTCAATGAGTTGTATAGATGCATATGTAGTAATTCAATAAGGGGAAAAAAAATTACAAAATTATTATAAACAATATATGAAGAAGTATTGAAAACAAAAAAACATTGAACAATTCTAATTGAAGTATTTCATAGCAATTATTTTGTGCAATTTAAGAGAATTCAAGAATATGTAAAAATTATTTCAAAATTGACGTGGTAGGGGACACAGCTTAGTTACTGGTCTAGTTATAATGCCGTTTTCGGTGCGTAAAGTAACCACACGTATCAGCTGATCATCGCCAGGGTGAACCTCAATGATTCGACCTAGTTTCCATTTAGTGGGTGGACATCGATCATCCTTAATGATTACTAGTAGACGAGTTTCAATATTCTTTTGTGGTTGCTGCCATTTGTGTCGCAGATGTCCAATACTGTCTAAATGTAGGGTGTCCTGAACTTCACGAGCTGACGTTGGTATGGCTTGTAAGATTGCCGCGTTGTTAGACGCCCACTTTCTCAGCAGAAATCCTCCAGCACTAAGTAGCTCGTTGAGTTCATGGTAAATGTCAAAAAGATGCTGTTCCGAATCAGACCCAGTTAAAAGGTCGTAACCGTAAAAGTTGTCCAAGACTATTTTTGATGCTATTGGAAATTTGTCTGACTCATTTTTGGCAAGCTGCTGCAACGACTTAATCGCTAAGTATGGAGCGGATGTTGTGCCATACGTGACTGTTACCAATCTGTAGTCCTGTATGGGATCTTGATCAGAATATCGGCAGACAATTTGCTGAAAATTCGTGGCTTTGTCAGTTACTCGGACTTGGCGATACATTTGTTTTATATCGGCATTCAGTGCAAGTTTGAAGGTTCGGAAGCGTAAAAGTATTGTTTGTAGATCAGGTTGTAGCTTGGGTCCAGTCATTAAGTTATCATTTAGAGACTGACCTGTCGATGTTTTGTAAGACCTATTAAATACAACTCGGAGCTTTGTTGTAGAGCTGTCAGCCTTGATTACCGCATGATGCGGGAGAAAATATGACCGTTGCGGGTCAGCCATAAATTTACTGACTTCCATGTGGCCTTGTTGTTGGTAGTCTAACATGAACTCGTTATATTGTTTTCTTAGTTCAGGATTCCTGACAAATCGCTTTTCTAATTGGAGAAGTATGCGAATGACAGCGTCTCGAGATGGACCCAATCTTGGTTCACTCTTGAACGGTAGTGTAACGATAAAACGGCCATCTGTCAGTCACAGGTACGTATTGGAAAACATCGTTTCACAGGCTCGTTCATTTGTAGTCATTCTGCAATTAGTTGGAATACTCTCGATCGAGTTTCATTGAGCATGCATGAAAAGGCTTGAACTGTACCTAATTTGTTGGTTTCCTTTACAATGGGGCCGAACAGGATCCATCCAAGGACGGTGGACTGCGCGATGGGTGATCCGAACGTTCCTTTTAATATGCCATTAAGGATAATGAGACCAATTTGATCAGCCCCTATCAACACGTCAATGGGTCCTGGGCACCGGAAACTTGGATCCGCTAGGTTCAGGTGCTGTATGTGCGGCCAATCCTCGTTGACACAAAAGTTTGGTATTACTGAACTTATTTTTTTTAAAGATAGAGATTGGATATAAGTACGACCGCACCACGAGATGTAGGTAGGTAGGTACGCGTGGCTGTCCGTGAGAACACGGACACACTTAGACCTAAAAGGTCCGTTGTGATACCACAGGATCATCGAATCCGGTCCTACTCGTCGAACCATTTAGAGCTTGTAATGAAGCGTTGGATTCTCGCGACCTCCATTGTGGCAAGATCACCAAGACAGTTGAAGAAGTACGCTCCGAGATGAGCTTTCCTTCTGGCGGTCAGAGCTGAACAGGTACAGAGAAAGTGAAGGACTGTCTCCTCCTCCTCCTCCTCCTGGCAGCTTCTACAGAAGTCGTTTGAGAAAAGTCCGAGCCTTTCTGCATGTCGACCTAGAAGACAGTGTCCGGTTAGCACACCGACTGTTTTGCTGATGTCCGCCCTTTTGAGCAGAGTCAGCCTTTTAGAGCGATTTAGATGTAGCTTTGGCCAGATCTGTCTCGCAGTGTGACATGTAGTCCCGTCTGCCCATCTTGAGTTGGTTTTCTCAATTGAGTCCTGTCTCAGTAGCAGTTTACATGTGGGGAGAGGCACACCCAGATTCTGATGTACCGGCAGAGTCTGAAGGGTGGTACCGCGCCTAGCGAGTTCGTCAGCCATGCAGTTCCCTGGAATATCCCTGTGTCCTGGCACCCAGCACAGAAGAATATTGAACGGTTCGGCCATCTTCTTAAGAGATGATCTACATTCTACGGCGACCTTTGATGTCGAGGTCGATTCCAAGGATTTTATCGCCGATTGGCTGTCTGTGAAAATGCTAATATCCCTAGTAGATATTACATTACACCTCAGCCAGGACAGGGCCTCCTTGATCGCCAGAAGCTCCGCCTGATAGACACTACAGTGGTCCGGAACGCGGAAAGAGCTGCTAATATTAAGCATTTCAGAGAAAACACCTCCACCTACCCCATCTTCAGTTTCGGAGCCGTCCGTATATATGTGGGCGGATTCCTCCTCCGTTCGTACCAAGTCCCTTCCCCACTCTAGGCGGGTTGGGATGGCTGTCGAGAAGTTTTTATCGAAGTCATAACTGAGAGGGGTGTAGTCGGTGTTTTCAGGAATGTTGAATTGGTTCAAAATTGTTGAGTGGCCTGCACATATGTCAGTCCACAGTGTGGAGGCCTTAAGTCGAATGGCTGCACTGGCTGCCATTTGTTTGCCAAAGATGTCTAAGGGTGGCAGATTGAATAGCATGTCCAGTGCTGCAGAGGGAGTCATTCTCAGAGCTCCGCTGATGCATATGCATGCTGGTCTTTGTACCTTTCCCAGTGTGGTGCGGTTAACCGCTTTGTCTAAAGCTTGTATTACACTGTATGATCACGCTGTCAAATTGTAGTAATATGCTATGCGAAGTAGGCGAATACAAAAAAATATCACAGTGAGATTTATTTGTAGTCGCCTACTTCGCATTGCATATTACTGCGGTTTGACAGCGTGGTCATACAGTGTAATACAAGCTTAAGGCCGTCCACCAGACAACAACACCGTACATGAGTATCGGTCTGATGACGGACACGTAGAGCCAATGAACTATCCGGGGTTGCATACCCCATTTATTGCCAATGGCCTTTTTGCATGAGTAAAGTGCAACTGTTGCTTTCCTTACTCGTTCCTGAATGTTAGGTTTCCAGTGAAGCTTCCTATCCAAAATAAGACCCAAGTATTTTGCACTATCGGTGAAAACTAGAATAGTACCATTCAGAGAAGGAGGGTCTACGCGAGGAATTTTGTATTTCCCAGTGAAGACGACTAGTTCTGTTTTGCATGGGTTCACGCCCAGTCCGCATTCAGAAGCCCAATTAGAAAGAATAGAGAGAGCATTCTGCAATATCTCACTCAGTGTGTTGAGGTGCTTCCCCGAGACAGCAATTGCAACATCGTCGGCATAAGCAATCACTTTGCAGTCCGCCCCTTCCAGTCTCAATAGTAGTTTGTTAACCACTAAATTCCAAAGAAGAGGGGAGAGCACGCCACCTTGTGGTGTACCTCTGCTGACAAACCTTCGAGAGGAGGACTCGCCCAGCTTTGTGTTCACAATCCTGGATGTTAACATCAAATTGATCAGCGCGCCAAGCAAGGACTCCACTTTCAGGATAGAAATTGCGTCAGTGATTGCCTCTGGTCTGACGTTGTTGAAAGCACCCTCGATATCAAGAAACGCAACCATGGTGTATTCTTTAATACTAAGAGATTTCTCAATGGAGCGCACGAGCGAATGTAAGGCCGTTTCGACCGACCCCCCTTCCAGTACGCGTGTTGTGATGTTGAAAGCAATCGCTTGTCAAGATTGTCGCGGATGTAAAGGGTTTTCCAAAAAGGACTTGACAACTTTGAATTCAATTTGTGAACGCACCCTTTCACTAATCATCGAACTGTCACTGTCAATTTATTCAGTAAACTAAACATTTTTATCATGGTAAAGTACACGAAGGAACAACGTCTGCAAATTAAATTATATTATTTTGAAAAAAAGTTGTCAAGTCCTTATTGGAAAACCCTGGGTTTTCCAATAGGGACTTGACAACTTTGAATTCAATTTGTGAACGCACCCTTTCACTAATCATCGAACTGTCACTGTCAATTTATTCAGTAAACTTAACATTTTTATCATGGTAAAGTACACGAAGGAACAACGTCTGCAAATTATATTATATTATTTTGAAAAAAAGTTGTCAAGTCCTTATTGGAAAACCCTTTACTTGCGTGTGTCTCGCTAAGCCCAAGCATTGGTATGGTAAGATTCTGTCGCTGAAGACCTAAGTTCTGACTGCACTGTTCCGTTATAAAAGGTGCCTGCGACCCAGAGTCAACAAGAGCACGGCAGGTTTGGAAATTTCCCGAACTGTCACGAATTCGTAGTAATGCTGTCGATAACAACACCTTGTGTTGTGTTTGCCTATTGAGTTGATCGTATGAACCAGATGTTCCATCCTGACGATGTTCCGACAGCCCTGATAGTTCAGCGATTAGTGTCGTTGTTGACGGCACTGTGATGGAAGACATCTCTTCATGTAGTAGCGTGTAATGTCTCTGATGACATATTTTGCATGTTGACACTGAGCGGCACCTTGCCATGTAGTGGCCTTCACCCAGACAATTGCGGCATAATCCTTTGGTATTCACTTGTTGAGTGCCGTCAGAAATTCCTTTCAGGTGCTTGCAAATGCTTTCGAGAGGAAATAAAATATCGAAGCATTTGAGAGCACTGGCGAGCACTGGAACGAGAATCGAAACCGGCTTGGCTGAAAAGAAAGTACCGCTACTCGATAGATGCCGGGGAAGAGAGAAAAAAATTTCGAGACCATAAATGGTAATGCGTCAGCGAGCTGTGGTCCGGACTGTGTAGTGGTGTGTTCGGTACACGGAGTGGCGTCGTTCGCTATAGGTCGAATGAAAAGTTGCAGGGGCAAGATCACGACGAATTCGGAAAAGAAAATAAAATTCGATCCGATCGGTAGTCTCATTAGTTTTGCGAGTGTTTTTTTTTTTTGGTTTTAAGTGAAATCGAAACAAAAATAAGAAAAAATCAGCAATCAGCAATCGGAATCGCTATTCGCGGATGGCCTAGAGGTGGTCGTTTGCCTTGCTTGGTAAATTTGAGTATTCACTTAAAAGTCCGTCGTTCGTCACTAAAAGAAACTACTGTCGCGGCGGGAGGAAAGGTAGAGTCGGTCGGTTTTGGCAGCGCCACATTAGCCTTGTATTTCATTGCAGTTTTATACGCAAAACAAAAATCCTGGAGTGCAAATTGTACCGTGTAGGGGTAGCTCAATACGCTAAAGTGTGCGTATGGAAATTGTGGAAAATTCATCAGTGGCGCAGCAGTGTGCGTGTACACAGTTTTTTTCAAAGATTTTCCCCGTATCGCAAGTTTATTATAATTTTTTTGTGCTCTGTTTTCCTGAATGTCTTGTGTAAAGTGCTGCGGGACGAAAGGATTTCCGAATTCAGTCGCAAAGTGTCTACTCAATCGCAGCTGACAAAAGATTTAAAAGATGTCAAAAAAAGAAAAAAGAAAATAGTGGCGTGCCGAAAACCAAGTAGAAATCGGATAGTGCAGTTTTGCGACGAAAATTCGGTGCACTAGATCGTTCTGTCTCTGTCGGTCACCCGAAGCTACGCCATATATTTTTTCACACGAGTTTCTTGTTGTTTTCTTGGGAAGTTGCCAAACAAATTCTAGAAAACTCGGAAATACTTGCATTATTGAGGTTATAATGGACTAAAAATTGGTCTATGGTGAATTGTTTTCTATCCGTTGGAAACGAAGGAAATTAAAGTCTGCTCGTAGGAGTGAGTGAAAATTGAGCATTAAGCGAGTGAAGAAGACAGATTGAATGCAATCGGAAGAGAAATGAAGGAATGTGTTTGTTTGAACGAGTAAATAAATTAAATGAAATACCGGACCAAATATTAAGCGATTAATAGAAGGAAAGTTCGGTTTGTCGGAAGAGAAATGAAGGGATATGTTTTTTTTTATGAACAAATAAATGAATTGGATGAAATGCCGGACCAAATATTAAGCGAATAAGTGTAGAAGAAGAAGAAGAAAACTCGAATGAATTTTTTTTGCTAAGAAAAAAAAAAGCTGTGGAAAAAGAAAATAGATTGATTTTTTTTGAAAAGATTAGGAAAAAACTGAATTAGAAGCTTAGGAGTAAATATACAAGAGGGAAAACAAAGAAAGATTAGGAAAAAACTGAATTAGAAGCTTAGGAGTAAATATACAAGAAGGAAAACAAAGAAAGATTAGAAAAATGAATTAGAAGCTTAGGAGTAAATATACAAGAGGGAAAACAAAGAAAGATTAGAAAAATGAATTAGAAGCTTAGGAGTAAATATACAAGAGGGAAAACAAAGAAAGATTAGGAAAAAACTGAATTAGAAGCTTAGGAGTAAATATACAAGAAGGAAAACAAAGAAAGATTAGAAAAATGAATTAGAAGCTTAGGAGTAGATATACAAAGAGAAAAAAAAAAAATCTTAAACAATAACACAAACAGAAGGCTAAAGGCCACGACAACATAAATGGGGTAAGTTATTTTTTTAGTAATTATTATATTTTTTTTTCCTACATTGTTTTCTTCTTCCTTAGTGCGTTTTTTTTTTGTTTCCCCTTTTGCCCTATGGTATCTGAATTTTTTGGTTGTTGTAAGATGATGCAAGGCTAAGGGCCGAATAAAGTGAACCCGAGCGTCTAGCTCCTTCGCCCCGAACCTCAATAAGGGGCCACGACGAATGTTTTGAGGACAGTCGTGGCTGAGGTAGGGTGGGCAGAACAGGGCGCTACTTACACCTAAGCGCCCTGACAAATCGTGAAGTCGCGCAACTCCACCGCTTCTTGGTCTTTCACGACCTATTGGGAAGATATTCCAATTTTAAATACCCTGGAGTAAGCCGACACGAAATTTTGTTGTCTAGGTCTAGGGTTTATGGTCTGAGGTAGAGCAAGAACCACCCCACACTGCCGTAGCTAGTCCCGGCCGCCAGAAAGCGTGTCGCTTCCGTTCTACTTCAGCCACCAGTTCAGACGTAGGAGGAATTGGCCCATTCTGTCCCGAACCTTTACCTTTACCTTCGACTATTTTGACTTTCTCAAGTCAAAATAATTTTTCCAAGGCCTCGAACACAACACACTACAGATATGCGTTCTGGCTTAGCCAGTGCTAAGAACTCTTGACAGTCAAATACTGTACGGATAGCCTTGCAAATGGAACATAATGATTCCCTTTGGGTGACAGTATGATGTGATGCGACTTTTGACTGCAGCATGTTATTGTTATCTTGATGTATGTTGGACGATTTACTTGGTTTTGGTATCAGTTTCGTATGATGATTGGTTAATGAATCGAGTGAGCGGCAACGTGTTTCTAGAAAATCGATGAGTTCATTGTATTTTGGAATCTTATCATCAGTCAAGGATAAATTTCACTGTTTTATCGTGTCAGCATCCAATTTTGTGGTTATGATGTGTATAAACCAATCATTCCAATCGGCGACCAATCTTTGTAGGGATTTCAACGACCGGACGTGTTATTGTGCTTGGTTCAGCACACGTTTTACTTCACATGCTGATTAATTTTTCTGAGCCCGAATGTGCAACAAGGCTGTGTGCATTGACCAGAGTTCGCAAGTGGCGATATCGTGTTTTGAGAAGTTCCCATGCCTCTTCAAAGTTTTCATCGGTTACTGGGAGTGTTTTAGTCATTTGAAGCGTTTCACCTTCAAGGTTTCCGCGAAGTAGGGTTAATTTTTAAGCACCTGTCAAATTATTATGGCTTCCTATATGCGCCTGAAACAGATCGTGAAAAGTTGTCCATTCCAGAGGATCTCCAGCGAATTTTGGCAACTGAATTTCTGGTAACCTGAATTGTGTTGAGTCGCCGCGAAGGTGATACTCAAATTTTGTGCGGCGCTGTGATTTTGGTTAAATACCTAACTAGGTACAAAAACAAAATCACGGTGCCCTAGACCTTCAATATTTTCGCTTTGGCGACGGGAGTTGCGCTTATCTGTGTGACATCGTGGTTGTTTTCTGTGTGCACTACTGTGTACATGGGGAACAGCTGCGATGCCAATCAAACAACAATACGACTGCATCAATCAGCTGCAGCCACGACCTTGGAATTTTAAAGAACCTTCATTACCATTTTTCGTAATGAAGGCGAATCGTGTCGGAGTGCATGTATTGGTGCGATCGGTGCACGGATTGGGGTCTTTTGGAGTGAAGGTTTTGGGGAAAAAAGAGAGGAAAACGAGAGTCGATGGGCAGGCTGGACGGGATCAAGAAGTGGTTGAATTAAGAAAATCTGTGGAAAAAAAGTACAACAGAAAAAGAAATAAGTTGTGGAAAAGAGAAAAGAAGAAAGTGGTGTAAAATAGAATGAGTGAAGCGAGGAGTTGAGATTTTTGAAAGATGTGGATCGAAATTGTGTAGAAGTCGGTGAAAATAGAAATCGGTGAAATTAAAAATTGCTAAGAAGGAAGTTTTTTTAAGATATGGCGGAAATTGTGAAATTGTGTAGAAGTCGGTGAAAATAGAAATCGGTGAAAATTAAAAATTGCAAAGAAAGAAGTTTTTTTGAGTTATGGCGGAAATTGTGAATTGAAAAATCGGTGAAAATAGAAATCGGTGAAAATTAAAAATTGCAAAGAAGGAAGTTTTTTTTGAGTTATGGCGGAAATTGTGAAATTGAAATAGAAGTCGGTGAAAATAGAAATCGGTGAAAATTAAAATTGCAATGAAGGAAGTTTTTTTGAGTTATGGCGAAAATTGTGAAATTGAAATAGAAGTCGGTGAAAATAGAAATCGGTGAAAAATCGTGTAATTAGAGGAATCCAGTGAAACGAAAATTTAGAAGAAAATTTGGAGATATGGCGGCGTCAATGAAGTGAATCGCAGCGCGACGAAAGAAGGAAAGGAGGAGCACATATAGCTATGAATTAATTAGGAGCATATATTTATGAAATTTATTAGGAACAAATATATTTATGAAATTTGTTAGGAGCAAATATAGTTATGAAATTTATTAGGAGCACATATATGCTATGAAATTTGTTAGGAACATATATATGCCATGATATTTGTTAGGAGCAAATATATGTTATGAAATTAATTAGGAGCATATATTTATGAAATTTATTAGGAACAAATATATTTATGAAATTCTTTAGGAGCAAATATATTTATGAAATCTATTAGGAGCAATCTACTTATGAATTTATTAGGAGGAAAAAAAAAATTTTGCTTATGGTATTTACTAGATAAATAAAGTACATTGAATTAGGCATTAGATGTTGTATTCGAGGCCTTGGAAGAATTATTTTGACTTGAGAAAGTCAAAATAATTGAAGGGAGAATGAAGGTTCGGGACAGAAGGGCCAATTCCACCTAAGTCCGAATTGGTGGCTGAGTTTTAGCTGGTGCGACGCTCTTGCTGGCGGCCGGGACTAGCTACGGTAGTGTGGGGGGGGGGGGTACTTGCTTTAACTCAGACCATAAACCCTTGGCCTGTACAACAAAAATTGTCAGCGCCGACTTATCCAAGGGAATTGAAAAAAAATTGGGATAATTTTCCCAAGAGGTCGTGAAAGACCAAGAAGCGGTTGGATTGGCGCGGCTGCGCGATTTGTCAGGGCGCTCTGGTGTTATTAGCGCCCTGTTCTGCCCACCCTACCTCAGCCATATCTGTCCTGAAACAAATTTCGATATGGCCCCTTTTTGAGGTTCAGGGAAAAGGAGCTTAAACGCTCGAGTTCATTTTAACGGGCTCTTTCTAGCCTTTAAGCATCTTAATCATCGACCCAAAAAAAAAAATCTAAGTTCAGAAAAAGTTTTTTTCTTTTTTTTTAAAAAAAAAGGAAAACCATAAAGCTGTAAATAAAAAAAAATTTGCAAAATATAGTTTAAACAAAAACTCACCCCATAAATTTATTTTTTTCCTCTGCTTCTTTTTTAAATTTTCTTTTTTTATTATTTAATTTATTATATTTTTTTTTTTTGATTTATATTATGTCCCGTCCTGTCATGTCATGTCATAATATATTTTTATTTTAAATTTATTTATGTTTTGGTTTTAAATTCATTTTTTTTTTCTCTTTATAAATTTATTTATGTTTTGGTTTTAAATTCATTTTTTCTATATAGCCCTAACTTTTACTATTATTATTCATTCAATCATATATTTTTTTTTTTTTTTTTTTCTCCCAGTTTTATTATTTAATTTGACGAAATGCTTTTTCGTTGCACTCGTCTTCGCGATCTCGTTCGATTTTCACTCAACTCATCTAGCGTCACCCGCAACTTAATTTCAAAAAAAAAAAAAAAGGAAACGTCCAGCTCGTCAGACTCAGGGGTGGCCGATCCACTGATTCGTAGTTAAACTGGCCAAAGATAATGCAATTGTTATGCAACTTCCGAAAAACGTTGCAAACATCAGTCCTCTTGATTTAATACTCATTTTGTATTTACTATGTGACTCAATCGAAAGTATTTCAATGTGTACGGAAGTTGTGGTCAGTCATCTAACACAGAAAGATTTAAGCGATAAACTTGCGAGAAATTTTACGAAAAGAGTTTTCCGCGCAAAATATGCTTGTAGAGTTTTTTGCTATATCTCACAATTCACTACAAGTTTAATATAATTAATGGAAGGAATTTTAGGCTGATGATCAGGTGATTCTTGTTTTCTAAGTTATTTTTATGTTATCGCACTGCACTTCTACAGGCGATCACACGATTGCACGATTGTTGCAATTCTAGTTCATATATTTTTGCCATTCAATAACCAATCCAGTCCGAATATCGGACAATTAAATTTAGGACAGAATAACTCCATCCATGGGGGTCAGTATTCAATGTGACAAGTAGTCGAACGAATTTTGCCGCGAAAGATTTTTGCCAATTTAATACTACTCATTGCTTTTGCCGAAAATAAAAAATTTACTTGAAAACGAAGTAGGTTCTTAACGATTTCATTACGCCGGAATATACACAAAAGGCACTGTACTCAAAAAGTTGGAACACCAAAAAAAGCTATATTCTAATGCAGTCTCGATTCACCCATCAGCACACTGTCGCCCGAGTCGAGTGTCATCTCGGATGATATCGTATCCGGGTGATGACGTTGGCAATTTCTCAAAGAGCCACGTATTTGCCCAATACCCGAAAGGTATGAATTTGAGTAATATCACCCCTATTGTTTTTTCTTTTTCTTTTATTTTGGTTAACCGTCACGTACTATATGACTCAATGCACTGTGAAACGAACGACACCCCGATCTTATTCTTATCTTTGGTTTCTAGCGATTTTGACCAAACCGGAGACAACGATTCGCGCAGTCCTTCCAGTCTAGTGGACTGTAATTTTACTCGTAGACGTTCCGACAATTGTTTCAGATATCAATTTTCGTTTTTTCATTGATTCGCATGTAAGGAAGCCTCGCACGTTCCATGGGCTAAGTGGCGGTCGGGTCGACGGCGGAACGTTCGCCGTTCTCTGCGTTGCTGGCTGGCTTCTTTAATCAAAAAAAAAACACTCGGAAAACACGACGTTGGCGATTTTTTTCGTTTCGTTTTTGTTTTTTTTTTTCCGCGACGACTCTCGAAAAATCACCCGACTCAAAATATTAAACCAGAAAACTTTCCGACTTGTTTACAAAATTACGATTCTACAATTATAAGGGAAAGAAACGCGTAGGAGGAAAAAAACTGGCACAAATATTATTCGAAAAATCGCACCACGAATTCGGAATAACCTTTTATCGCAAATTTTCGAGACCGAATCTCGTTGTCGCTCTCCTTCCGGCCTCACCAAAGCAACGGCTCTCTTTTGCTTGTATTTGTATGCTGTGAAGTTGTTGACAGTGGAGCTGATGCGATCACAATTCATCGCAGGGTTGAGTTATGATCGCAACAGCTCCATAGGGACTTTTTATCTTCGCTTTCCGCGGCGATTCAACATAGAGAAAAACTATAAGTATAGGGAAAAATACATAGCTATCGATTATAATAAAAGGAAAGAAGAAAGGAAAGAAGAAAGGAAAGAAAACAAAGCACCGAGACGTCCGCGGTATTACATGCACATATATATGGGGTAAGTCCTTTTTAATTTTCCTAGTGTTTGTGATTCACATATTGCCGTGTTGATGTTGAGTTTTTTTCAGTTTTTTTGTTTAACTTAGACGCGGAAATGTTAAACGGCTAAAGGCCAGTTATAGAATGAACCGGAGCGGGTAACAACCTTCGTCCGAACCTCGATAAGGGGTCACGACGAGATATTCTTTTTTTTTGTGATGTCGTGACTGAGGTAGGGTGGGCAGAACAGGGCGCTACTTACACCTAAGCGCCCTGACAAATTGCGAAGTCGCGTAACTCCACCGCTTCTTAGTCTTTCACGACCTATTGGGAAAATAGTCCCATTTTAAATACCCTGGAGTAAGACATGAAATTTTTGTTGTCTAGGCGTAGGGTTTATGGTCTGAGGTAGAACAAGAACCACCCCACACTGCCGTAGCTAGTCCCAGCCGCCAGCAAGCGTGTCGCTCCCGTTCTACTTCAGCCACCAATTCAGATGTAGGAAGAATTGGCCCATTCAGTCCCGAACCTTTACCCATCCTTCAATTATTTTGACTTTTTCAAGTCAAAATAATTTTTTCAAGGCCTCAAACACAACAAAATGGCGCCCAACGTGGGGCTAGCCTAAGCTACGCTTCGAGCACAAAGCGTAGTTCATCCACACGCGCGAGTACTGAAAAATTCCGAGCAAAAAGTTTGTGGGCAAAAGGACTTAATTTCGTCGTTCTGCGACAGCAATTTTCGCCTGAACGGCAACAGTCCAAGTGTTCAAGCTTTTTGAATTTTCAACAGCAAAACATCCTGAAAATTTTGTATGTGGTCAGTGTGGAACGATCCTATTGACGAACCGTTTTGGCAACCTTCAGGCGCCAACTCGGTTCCATAGGAAAGGGAAACATTGTCTTCATGCAGGATTGATGTGATGTAAGTTGTGACAAACTTAATCTTTCTGATTCGTTCCACTTTTATTTTGCAAGTACCCTTTTGAGTGCTGGGCATGCCCTGTCTTGGCGGGCGTGACGTCAGACAATCGGGACTAATACTTAAAAAAATAAAAATATTGGTGAGTTTGATGATAGGCAATTTTGTCGAAAATTTGTTAAGTACCTTATTTCCTTATCCTTCCTTATAGAGTACCTTTATAACGTAGATTAATTTTTTTTGTAGAAATAACGTAGTTTTTTTTGTACTTAAAATTTTTCTTAGTCTTTTGATTTTAACTTAGTTTTTTTTTGCTGATTTTTTTTTGATTTATTTTGTGTTGTTATTTTTCCCCAATTTTGTTTCTTATGCAAATTTTATCGCGTTCCGGATTTTCCCGATGGAGCGAGAAAGATCAAGATCGGCTTCGCGATTTGATCTGCATATGAGGGGAGGGGAAAGGTTACGAAAACGTGAGGGTTCATTTTTTTTGACGTCCAATATAATTAAATCATACATTTATTCATTCACATACGCATTCATTCAATCACATTTTTTTTCTCGTTCAAAAGTGAATTCGCTCGTTGTTTTAGTAAATACATTTGTATTAGCATTACACAATCACTCAATCATTTTGTCTACTTGTGACTAAATCACGCACTCAAAATAATTTTTTTTAGTCGAAATTCATATAATCAAAATTCATTCATTCGTACACTCGATTATTCTTCGTACACTCGATTATTCATTCTCGTCGTTACCCATGAATTGTTCGATCTTCATTCAACAATCATTTTTTTGATAACTCTTTCATTTGTAACAATTGAATTTATATTTTTTTTTTCACGTAAAAACAGTCGTTCAAAATATTGTTTTCTCGTTTTTACAATCGAACACACACTGGCTCATACATTGGATCATTCATTTTATATACACACATCATTAATACACACAATTTTTGCGATTCACTCGATTCATTCGTTTCGTTTTTTTTTTCTAGACATTCGTTCATCTCACTCGTTCAAAGTCCATTCACTAAGTCAATCAACTAGTAATTTTTCCATCGCTTAGTTATCAGTCATCATTCCACTACATTTTGTCTGATCACTCATCCTTTGAATCAATTACTCGTTCAGTCACTCATTAGTTCATTCACCTGTAGCCATGCCACTGCCACGATCGCCGTTGAGACGAAATGAAGAAATATGCACGATGTGCCAAGAGATCGTGGGGGGCGAAAACGAAGCGCGAACAAAATGTGGGCACACCTTTCATTTACATTGTGTAAAACTTGTCCCAATTGTCGCCAAGCACTTGAACCGCAGGACTATTGGTCGGTTAGGGGCGTGGAGGGCGCCACAGCTAGGACTGGAACCGTGACACGCAGCAGAACCAAGTCGGCGGCAGGCGGAATTTCACCAAGGCGGTTAAATTAAGATTTTCCGCTGGAGACAGTCGGCGGTGGTGTCTTTTACGCCCCTGACGGTTCGATTGGTCAAGAACAAGGGGTGGACCAGCTCGCGGATCCAATCCCGCAATCGCCAGAAAGGGTAATAGGCTTACGGCCACGTTGGTCCGATGTAAATGACGCAGGTATTCCGGCTGCGATAAATCCGGCGCCAGCGCGCACGAATCAGCCCTTGGTACGAACTGAATTGGGAGTAGATCAACTGGTAGAGTTGATGAGAACGGTTTTCCGGGAGGAATGGGCGTCACAGGAACCAAGGCGGGCCCACTATTCGGCAGCAGATGGAGGCTCGCGTGCCGGAAGGGCAGTTCAGCAGGCTGCGGCGGCCGCTTCGGCCAGCGATCGCGTTAGACACGGACCTAACTATCGCCAAAGAAATACTTGCAGCCCATTAAGGCATTGGCGTCTCCGTTTTAACGGAGACAGCCATCTCCTACGCGCAGAGGAGCTGATTTTTAGGGCCGAGACTCTCGCGATTAGCGATTTGAGCGGCAGCTTCGATCTGCTGACGCAGGGCTTCCATCTGCTGCTGGATGGTCGGCCCAACAAGTGTTATTGGTTGTGGCGTCGTTCAAATGACAATTCTTCGTGGGATACCCTGAGAGTAGCCTTCCTACAGGTCTGGGGAGAGCGCAGTACAGATTGGGAGTTGCGGAAGCAAATGCTTGGCAGACGGCAAGCGCCAAACGAGCCCTTCATGTCCTTCGAACAAGACATGACGGAGCTTCGTTCATTGCTGAGCACTCCCATGATGAAGTCACAATTCGTGGCTCTGGTGCGTGGAAATCTGGTGGGCAGCACACAGCAACAATTGTGTTTCCACTCCATCCGCACCATGGGCGAATTACGTCGGCTCAAATGGAAAACACGCGCAAAGCCACCAGACCATCCCCTTGGAACCAGGCCAGAGTCCACGATATACAGGAGCTAATCGTGGAAGAACATCCGGATACTACTTCTTCCGTCGACTTGGCCGGACTATCGAACCCCTGGATCTGTTGGAATTGTGGCAAGGAAGGACATGGGTACCGCGAGTGTGCGGAACCAGCAAAAGGCATCTTCTGCTTTGGATGTGGGCGGGCTGACGTTCTAAAGCCCAACTGCATCCATTGCAAGGCGGAAAACGACCGAAGGGACGGAAGGACAGCGGGTCCCTCCCGTCCGAACACTGCATTCCGACAGCAGTAGGAAGATTCACTCGACACCCCAATTCCAACTCCCAATTTCATCTAGAACTCCCAAATAATCAAATTTCAACCAATTTTTCAACCCCTACAAACACCCCTCCAAATTTTAAAACCATACCTACAACATTTTCAAAACCCAAATCCCATCCTTTTAACGTAAAATCTTCCAAACCTATTTCCCCGACGATCAACACTCCGCACGTCAAATTATTAACGAGACCAAGCGATAAGACGGAGCCGGCTGTTTCCCGGCCTGGAGATGACCTTATCGCAGAACAACGTCCAAGACGACATTCCCACCATCCTCTCAAGCCATACCATCTTCGGCTGAAGGAGTATATGGAGGCTCGAGAGCGAATTTTCTCACCTACTGCAGTCGCAAGTGTTGATCAAGTGTCAGCACTAACGAGTGGATCCGGTCGCAGAAAATCAATCGCGCGCCTTCGTATATTCTGGAGGATGGTGCGTGAAAAAAAGAAAGCGATTCTCTCTACCATCATCACCGAGCCGTTTGATGTACGTCCATACGTGGGGGTATACTTGTACGGAGTGGACGTTAAAGGACTCCTCGATAGTGGGGCGAGCATCAGTTGCCTGGGGGAAAACTCCCTACAACGCCTCCAAGATGCACAGGTGAAGTATCAACCGGTCTGTCAAGAGGTGAAGACCGCTGATGGGGCTGCACAGAAAGTTTTGGGCACGGTAATTGCCGATATTACTTTTCATGGTATTACCAAACCCATTACACTTTACATCGTACCGAGCCTATTGCAGGAATTGTACCTAGGGGTAGATTTCTGGCGATCCTTTCACCTTGCTCCTAGCATCATCAGCGCGGTCGATACTCCCGATACTGCGTCGCAACTGATAGCTCCGGATGCCCACCATTTAACGCCCATAGATGTAAAGAGGTTGGAAATGGTAAAGTCCAAGTTTCCATCATACGAAGTATACGGACTCGGTGTGACCAACGTCGAACAACACAGTATAGACGTTGGTGATGCAAGTCCCATCAAACAGCGACATTATCCTGTGTCTCCTGCGATCCAAAAACTCTTGTATGACGAGCTCGATCGCATGAGAGCACTTGGCGTTATAGAGACCAGCCAGAGTGCATGGAGCTCGCCTGTGGTTCTCGTGAGGAAGCCAGGCAAGGTCAGGTTGTGTTTGGACTCGCGGAAAGTCAATAGTGTGACGAAGAAGGATGCATATCCATTACCACACATTGATGGTATTTTAAGTCGTTTGCCGCGAGCCAATTTTATTACCAGCCTAGACCTCAAAGACGCCTTTTGGCAGATTCCTCTCGAGAACAAATCCAGGGAGTATACAGCGTTTACCATTCCTGGCAGGCCTCGCTTGCCTTTTGGGTTATGCAACGCGCCGCAAAGGATGTGTCGTTTGATGGACAAAGTAATCCCACCCGAGCGGAAGGAGCAGGTGTTCGTATATTTGGACGATCTGCTGTTAATTTCTGAAGACTTCGATTAGCATTTGGTTTTTATTGGCTGAAGTCGCAGATTGTTTGCGAAACGCTGGCCTAACAATTAACGTCAATAAGAGCAAGTTTTGTCTGAGAGAGGTGAAATATCTCGGATTCATCGTTGGAGAAGGAGGCTTGAAAACTGATCCCAACAAAGTTTCAGCCATCGTCGATTACTCTTCGCCTAAGTCCGCACGTCAAGTTCGACGCTTCCTTGGCATGGCAGGCTGGTATCGACGATTCGCTCCCAACTTTGCTGCAACTGTTTCACCAACTTCAGACACTCTAAAGAAGTCCAACCAGTTTGCTTGGACTACAGAGGCACAAACTTCCTTCCTACTAGTGAAAACCTTGTTGACGAAAGCCCCCTTACTAATCAATCCAGATTTTAAGAGGCCTTTCGTAATACAATGCGATCCCAGTAAGTCAGGGGTGGGTAGCGTTCTCTTCCAAGAAAACGACGACGGATCAGAATCTCCGGTGGCGTATATGTCACAGAAGCTCACTTCCGCTCAACGCAACTACAGCGAAACCGAACTCGAGTGTTATGCAGCTGTGTTGAGCGTGAAAAAATTTCGAGCCTATGTAGAAGGGACTGCGTTCAAAGTCATTACGGATCACGCAAGTCTAAAATGGCTCATGTCGCAGAAAGACCTACAAGGACGGTTGGCAAGATGGAGTTTGAAACTTCAGGGTTACGACTTTACAATCGAGCACCGACCAGGGAGCCTGAACGTTGTACCCGACGCTCTCTCTCGTGTATACGAAGAGGGATTAAGCGCGCTGATCGACGTGGCACCGATGGTGGACATGGACTCTCCAGAATTCTCTGGCAAAGAATATAAAGAGTTAGTGTCCACTGTCGATGCGAACGCCGATCGGCTTCCTGACGTATGCGTGAGGAATGGTTTCGTGTACAAGCGCACAGAGCCTCACAACGGGGACCCGATTGCTGAAGACAGGGCCTGGAAGCTAAGGATCCCGTCGAGTCTTACGTCAACTGCGATCGCTCAGGCGCACGAGGCGGACACCACGGTCCATGGTGGTTATGCCAAAACGCTAGAGCGAGTCAGGCGATTTTTGTACTGGCCCGGAATGGCTACACAAGTACGCACCTACGTTCTGGCGTGCGACACTTGTAAAGAGACAAAGTCCCCGAACAGACCTCTACGAGCGCCTATGGAAGAACCGTTCCAGACTGATCAGCCATTCCAACATCTTTATATCGACGTACTTGGACCATATCCACGCACCAAGCGGGGTAAGATCGCAATCTTGATCGTCTTGGATCACTTTACAAAATTTCCCCTACTACATCCTTTGGGGCGGATCATGCTGAAGAGATCAAAAACTACTTGGAGGGGCAGGTCTTCCATACGTTTGGAACACCTGAGACGATCCTCTCCGATAACGGCTCTCAATTTAGGTCGAATGTGTTTAACTCCATGCTGACCAAATACGGAGTTAAACACCTGTACACCCCGAGCTACTCACCGCAAGCGAATGCTTCGGAACGTGTCAATCAGTCCATCTTGGCCGGAATTCGAGCATTCATCACTGATGACCAAACACGATGGGATGAGAGTCTAAGCAAAATTGGATGTGCCCTTCGGAGCTCACTCCACCAAGCCACTGGATTTTCTCCTTATCAGGTTTTGTTTGGAAATCACATGATGTTGCACGGGAAGGACTACGAACTGCTGAAGCATTTGCGAGCGTTGGGAGAGTCAAATGTACAGCTTCGACCTCGCGAGGGAATTCCTATCGTGAGGCAACTGGCACAGACGAAAATAAGGGTCGCACATGAGGACAGCAGCAGGCGTTATAATCTGCGCGCTGCTCAAACACAATTTTGTGTAGGACAAGAAGTATTCCGAAGAAATTTTTCCTTGTCCACAGCCGCGCAGAACTATAACGCCAAGCTTGCAAAAAAGTTTCTCAAGTGCAGGATTCGTCGTGTGCTAGGCAACTCACGATATGAATTGGAGGATCTAGGAGGCAAACGTCTGGGGACTTACCACTCCAAGGATCTTAGGCAGTGATTCGAGGGAGTACACCGATTGCCCGGCACTCAGTCGTGCGCACGAGACTCATGAGCGCGACGACTTTTTGTAGTCGTTTCGGCGCTGAAAATCAACGGCAAACCGCCTATGGTGTTGAGTCGCCGCGAAGGTGATACTCAAATTTTGTGCGGCGCTGTGATTTTGGTTATATACCTAACTAGGTACATAAACAAAATCACGGTGCCCTAGACCTTCAATATTTTCGCTTTGGCGACGGGAGTTGCGCTTATCTGTGTGACATCGCGGTTGTTTTCTGTGTGCACTACTGTGTACATGGGGAACAGCTGCGATGCCAATCAAACGACAATACGACTGCATCAATCAGCTGCAGCCACGACCTTGGGCAGGTATTTGTCCCAATTGTCTGTCGACACGCCCGCCAAGACAGGGCATGCCCAGCTCTCAAAAGGGTACTTGCAAAACAAAAGTGGAAAGAATCAGAAAGATTAAGTTTATCACATCTTACATCACATCAATCTCGTATGCAGACAATATTTCCCTTTCCTATGGAACCGAGTTGGCGCCTAAAGGTTGCCAAAACGTTTCGTCAATAGAATCGTTCCATATTGCCTCCATACAGGTTCGATGAAATGTTTTGCTTTGGAAAATCTGAAAAGCTTGTACACTTGGACTTTGTTTGCCGTTCAGGCGAAAATTCTGTCGCAGAACGACTAAGTTTTAGTCCTTTTGCCCACCAACCTTTTGTACGGAATTTTTCTGACTCGCACGTGTTGATGAGCTACGCTTTGTGCACTAAGCGTAGCGATAGCTAGCCCCACGTTGGGCGCCATTTGTTGTGTTTGAGGCCTTGGAAGAATTATTTTGACTTGAGAAAGTCAAAATAATTGAAGGGAGAAAGAAGATTCGGGACAGAAGGGCCAATTCCACCAAAGTCCGAATTGGTGGCTGAGTTTTAGCTGGTGCGACGCTCTTGCTGGCGGCCGGGACTAGCTACGGCAGTGTGGGGGGGGGGGGGTACTTGCTTTAACTCAGACCATAAACCCTTGGCCTGTCCAACAAAGAATTATCAGCGCCGACTTATCCAAGGGAATGAAAAAAAATTGGGATTATTTTCCCAAGAGGTCATGAAAGACCAAGAAGCGGTTGGATTGGCGCGGCTGCGCGATTTGTCAGGGCCTTCTGGTGTTATTAGCGCCCTGTTCTGCCCACCCTACCTCAGCCACGACTGTCCTCAAAACATTTCAGCGTCGTGGCCCCTTTTTGAGGTTCGGGGCAAGGGAGCTAAACGCTCGGGTTCACTTTATATACGGCTTTTAGCCGGTCAACATTTCAAAAAAAAAATCTGAAAAGGACATAAACCAACAACACAAGAAAACACAATGCAAATAAAAAAAAAATAAAAAAAGAAAACAAAAAAAAAATCCAGTTACCCCATTTATCAGTGCTGTTTTATTCTGTTCGGTTCCATTGATCCTAATTATTCCTGTCGTGTAATTACCATTTCTAACTTATTTTTCCTAATTATCCTTGTCTTGTAATTACCATTTCTAACTTATTTTTCCTAATTGATTTTTGTTTTGTGTTACTTTACTATATCTGATTTATTTCTCCTAATTCATTTTTTTGTTACTCTATTTCTAATTTATTTTTCCTAATTCATTTTTTTTTTTGTTACTCTATTTCTAATCTATTTTTCCTAATTCATTTTTTTTTTTGTTACTCTATTTCTAATCTATTTTTCCTAATTCATTTTTTTTTTTGTTACTCTATTTCTAATCTATTTTTCCTAATTCATTTTTTTTTTGTTACTCTATTTCTAATCTATTTTTAAAGAACCTTCATTACCATTTTTGGTAATGTAGGCGAATCGTGTCGGAGTGCATGTATTGGTGCGATCGATGCACGGATTGGGGTCTTTTAGAGTGAAGGTTTTGGGGAAAAAAGAGAGGAAAACGAGAGTCGAAGGGCAGGCTGGATGGGATCAAGAAGTGGTTGAATTAAGAAAATCTGTGGAAAAAAAGTACAACTGAAAAAGAAATAAGTTGTGGAAAAGATAGAAAGTGGTGTAAAATAGAATGAGTGAAGCGAGGAGTTGAGATTTGTTGTGTTTGAGGCCTTGGAAGAATTATTTTGGCAAAAAAAGTCAAAATAATTGAAGGATAGGAAAGGTTCGGGACAGAATGGGCCAATTCCGCCTACGTCCGAATTGGTGGCTGAAGTAGAACGGAAGCGACACGCTTGCTGGCGGCCGGGACTAGCTACGGCAGTGTGGGGTGGTTCTTGCTCTACCTCAGACCATAAACCCTAGGCCTGGACAACAAAATTTCGTGTCGGCTTACTCCAGGGTGATTAACATTGGGACTATCTTCCCAATAGGTCGTGAAAGACCAAGAAGCGGTGGAGTTGCGCGACTTCGCGATTTGTCAGGGCGCTTAGGTGTAAGTAGCGCCCTGCTCTGCCCACCCTACCTCAGCCACGACTGTCCTCTAGAACATTTCGCGTCGTGGCCCCTTATTGAGGTTCGGGGCTAAGGAGCTAGACGCTCGGGTTCATTTATAATGGCTCTTCTAGCCTTTAATCGTCATTTTGACACAAAACCCGATAGGGCAAAAGAACAAAAGAAAATCTGAAATACGCTTCAAAAGGAACAAATATCACAAAATATAGGCAAAATAAAAAAAAAGAAGAAACAAAAAAATTTGGACTTACCCCATTTAATACTGCGTTTTTGCGTCTTGTAATTTATTATTGGTTTTAAATTATTCCGTCCTCAATATTTCCTATTGCTTTCTTCAATATTTCCTATTTCATTCCTTTAATATTTCCTATTTCATTCCTTTTATATTTCCTATTTCATTCCTTTAATATTTCCTATTTCATTCCTTTAATATTTCCTATTTCATTCCTTTAATATTTCCTACTTCATTCCTTAATATTTCCTAGTTCATTTCTTAATATTTCCTATTTCATTCCTTTAATATTTCCTATTTCATTCCTTTAATATTTCCTACTTCATTCCTTAATATTTCCTAGTTCATTTCTTAATATTTCCTAGTTCATTTCTTAATATTTCCTAGTTCATTTCTTAATATTTCCTAGTTCATTTCTTAATATTTCCTTTTTAACTTAGATTTCAACGGCACATTTTAATTTCTATTCATTCGATTTTTCGGCACATTTTAATTTCGCACATTTTAATTTATTCTAATTTCTATTCATTCGATTTTTCGGCACATTTTAATTTCGCACATTTTAATTTATTCCCATTTCCATTCTTTCGATTTTTTCCTTTTTAACTTCAATTTCAACGGCACATTTTAATTTCTTTTAATTTCTATTCATTCGATTTTTCGGCACATTTTAATTTCGCACATTTTAATTTATTCCCATTTCCATTCTTTCGATTTTTTCCTTTTTAACTTCAATTTCAACGGCACATTTTAATTTCTTTTAATTTCTATTCATTCGATTTTTCCCCCTTTTTAACTTAAATTTCACCGGCACATTTTAATTTCTATTCATTCGATTTTTCGGCACATTTTAATTTCGGCACCTATCAAACTTTATTCGTTCGATTTCCTTTTTTCTTTCTTGACTTAGATTTCAACTATACCGCACATCTTAATTTCGCACATTTCAAATTTTTCTATTCCCTTTTTATTTCACAATTTTCACCATATCGCACATTTCAAATTTTTCTATCTCATTTTTATTTCAATTTCTATTCACTCCATTTTTTCTTAAAAAAAAATTTTCTATTCGATTTTTCTTAAAAAATTTTCACTATCTCGCACATTTCAAATTTTTCTTATCAAATTTTTCCTATTCGATTTTTCTTAAAAAATTTTCACTATCTCGCACATTTCAAATTTTTCTATTCCCCTTTTATTTCACAATTTTCACCATATCGCACATTTCAAATTTTTCTATCTCATTTTTATTTCAATTTCTATTCACTCCATTTTTCTTAAAAAAATTTTTTTTCACTCTCGAAACGCCATTCTCGACTCCCCAGAAAAAAAACTCCACACCTCCGCGTTGTAAAGCAAAATCCCCCAATCCCCCAAATATCGTCGATGTCACTCTTCTCGAAAGCGTTCCCCGTCTCCCGCAAAAAAATTCAGAAGCCCGACAACTCATCGCAAAAAAAAACTCGCACAACCAGTTTAATTCCGCGTCGTGTACCTCACCCTTCGTATTACCATTTTCGGTATTGAAATGGCTATCTTTTGCAGCTGTTCTGTGATGCTGCCGTGACCTACATATACCTTTCGATATTCATCGCACTTGTTGCTGCCCAGTGGGAATTCTGCCGTGCGCAATGACGACACAACAGATTTTTAAAAGATGTGGATCGAAATTGTGTAGAAGTCGGTGAAAATTAAAAATTGCTAAGAAGGAAGTTTTTTTGAGATATGGCGGAAATTGTGTAGAAGTCGGTGAAAATAGAAATCGGTGAAAATTAAAAATTGCAAAGAAGGAAGTTTTTTTGAGTTATGGCGGAAATTGTGAATTGAAAAATCGGTGAAAATTAAAGATTGCAAAGAAGGAAGTTTTTTTTTGAGTTATGGCGGAAATTGTGAAATTGAAATAGAAGTCGGTGAAAATAGAAATCAGTGAAAAAATTAAAAAAATTGCAAAGAAGGAAGTTTTTTTGAGATGTGGCGGAAATTGTGAAATTGAAATAGAAATCGTGTAATTAGAGGAATCCAGTGAAACGAAAATTTAGAAGAAAATTTGGAGATATGGCGGCGTCAATGAAGTGAATCGAAGCGCGACGAAAGAAGGAAAGGAGGAGCACATATAGCTATGAATTAATTAGGAGCATATATTTATGAAATTTATTAGGAACAAATATATTTATGAAATTTCTTAGGAGCAAATATAGTTATGAAATTTATTAGGAGCACATATATGCTATGAAATTTGTTAGGAACAAATATATGCTATGAAATTTGTGAGGAGCAAATATATGTTATGAAATTGATTAGGAGCATATATTTATGAAATTTATTAGGAACAAATATATATATGAAATTTGTTAGGAGCAAATATATTTATGAAATTTATTAGGAGCAATCTACTTATGAATTTATTAGGAGGAAAAAAAAAATTTTGCTTATGGTATTTACTAGATAAATAAAGTACATTGAAGTAGGCATTAGAAAAAAACTATAAGTATAGGGAAAAATACATAGCTATCGATTATAATAAAAGGAAAGAAGAAAGGAAATAAAACAAAGCACCGAGACGTCCGCGGTATTTCATGCACATATGGGGTAAGTCCTTTTTAATTTTCCTAGTGTTTGTGATTCACATATTGCCGTGTTGATGTTGGGTTTTTTTCAGTTTTTTTGTTTAACTTAGACGCGGAAATGTTAAACGGCTAAAGGCCAGTTATAGGATGAACCCGAGCGGGTAACAACCTTCGCCCGAACCTCGATAAGGGGTCACGACGAGATATTCTTTTTTTTTGTGATGTCGTGACTGAGGTAGGGTGGGCAGAACAGGGCACTACTTACACCTGAGCGCCCTGACAAATCGCGAAGTCGCGCAACTCCACCGCTTCTTGGTCTTTCACGACCTATTGGGAAAATAGTCCCATTTTAAATACCCTGGAGTAAGCCGACACGAAATTTTTGTTGTCTAGGCCTAGGGTTTATGGTCTGAGGTAGAACAAGAATCACCCCACACTGCCGTAGCTAGTCCCGGCCGCCAGCAAGCGTGTCGCTCCCGTTCTACTTCAGCCACCAATTCTACTTCAGCCACCAATTCAGACGTAGGAGGAATTGGCCCATTCAGTCCCGAACCTTTACCCATCCTTGAACTATTTTGACTTTTTCAAGTCAAAATAATTTTTCCAAGGCCTCAAACACAACAATTGCGACATTGGTGGGTGGTCGCGCGGCAGCGCAGCAGCGATTGGTGATTTTTTAATCTTATGCCATGTTGCCCGTTAATCACGCGATTAAGCAAAGCTACACGCTAATCTAGTAGATTACCCATAAGAGATTGAGATTACCAAACCGCGAGATAAAAAAACAATTTAGTTTCTAGTCTCGTAATTTTTTAGTGTCAACCCAGTAAATTGCAATTCAGCCAAAGGCAGAGAAATTCAGCAAACCATATGTTGACAAACGTCATACTTGGAGATGCCAAATGTGAAATGTCAGTTATAAAAAAAGAAAATTGTTAAGCGTAAGTATGTTTTTTACTTAACTTTTGTCATTTACAGTATTTAATTGTTGAACGGAAACATTTTTGCACAGACTTCATTTCGAACTGTCGTCGACTAATAAAAATATTGACAGTACACAACAGATGTTTCGTTTCAACTGTCAAATTTAATCTAGGAATGCAATGGAAACAGTTTTTAATCCAGTACTCTTAATCGCGAGATTACGGGCAGTGGAAACAGCATTATTCAATGCGCGATTGAGGTTAGTCAGTGATATGCGGTACCACTCCTCACCCTGCTGATATGTAGATTCTTCGATGTCGAATCCTTCTGCACCACACGATCCTTCTAATTGCGTTTGAGCCTCCATAAACGCTGACAATTGCCTTTCCAGTAGTGTTAAGTACGATTGGAGAGTGGCTTCATCCCATGATGATTCGATGGCCTTGCTGCTGGTCAGCGTTCTTTCAGCGCGTTTAACGCTTTACCTCGAATTTTACCAGCGTTCATATCCTGCGACGACGGACCAAAATGTTGCAGCGAACTTTAATTGTAACGATTTCAGCTTTGATTGGGCACACTTTCCACGGATTACTAGTGATTCTTACTTCGGCACAGAAATGGAATGAAACGTCACGTTGAGTTGGTTGAACGGAACTGATCTTTTATTTGATACATTTTTGAGGGTTGGCGTGAACAGATGGCTTGGATATCAGCAATAAAAACATTAAAATTCAAATAAGAGCTTTCATTTATGATGCGCCCGGACGCTCCTTTATTAGTGGCACCTTGGGACATAACGCCCTTCATGGCTGCTCTAAATGCATGCAAGTCGGAAAAACTATTGAAAATGTTGTAACTTATAGTACGAAAGTATCCACTTTGCGAACTGATGGTGGCTTTAAGGAGCGAAAGTACCCAAATCACCACAGGGAATATTTCAAAAATAGAAAGTCTGATTTGGAAAACATTAGTATGAATATGATATCACAATTTCCGTTAGATCCTTTGCACCTCCTTGATCTTGGTGTGACCCGGAAGATGCTGCTAAGTATAATAAATAAACAGACAACAAGGAAATGGAGCAAATATGCAACAGTTAAATATCTCTTGCCGAATTCATGCCAATCGAATTTTGTAGGAAGCCAAGAAGTCTTAATGAGATAAGATTATGGAAATCAAGCGAGTTTCGTCAATTTGCGGCTTACACAGGAATAGTCGTACTAAAAAATATTACAAACAAAGATTATTATTATCATTTTTTATTATTTCACAGTGCGTACAGATTACTCTCGTCAAGAAAAAGCTTCGAAGCTAACATTGACGTTGCTCAGATGTTGATAGAAGAATTTGTTGAATATTACCCAATTTTGTATATTGAAAAAAGCGTTACTTACAATATTTACTGCATCTCACGCAATTTGTAAAGGATATCGGTTTTTTACATGACTTTACGGCGTATAGATTTGAAAACTTCATGCAAGAAATCAAACGTAAAATAAAAAAGCCATCCAATTTTGCAACAATTGAATAGAAAATTTCAAAATATGTCAACTTTAGAAGGGGATGTTCAATACGGATTTAAAAAGAGTAGGACTGGAAAAATTGTGTCATATAGTACAAAAAATCACATTTGAGACCATATTTGGTAAAATATGCAACTTATTGTTTTTAAATCTTAACAACTTTATTTTATTTACAGACGCAGTAAAAACGGACAGAACAAAGTTTGTGCTATTTTTGAAGGACTTGTGTATGGGCACAACGCCCATACACAAGAACCTTCATTTTAAGAAAATATGTTTGCAAAATAAAAAAAGTAGAATTAGTTAGATTTAGTTTTTAGTTTCGGGCTGAAATGAAAATTGATTAATTTTCTTTAATTTTGTTTTTGAAGTAAAAAAAAAATTATTTTGAACTTGTTTTTTTTACTTATAATCAAAAGTGACACCGGGTTTTAAGGCTATTGCATTGACCATATACACCCCCAAATTTCTTTGATTTAAGTATATGACTCTTTTTTTACTTTATTATTTATAATACAGTATTGTTATTGATTTTAAAAAAAAAAAATTTGCTATTTTTTTGTTTATATTTCATGACTAGTAGACACGAAAAAAGCAATAAAAATTTTCACTCCGTCTGTCCTCCGTACGTCGACCGCCAAAATCCTTTGAAGGCTCGTAGCTCTCAAGCCAGTGGAGCTATTAAATTAAAAGTTTTTCTAGGAATAGACTGGGTAGACCCCTTGAATTGACATTATTTTCAGGGGTGGGGTGTGAGGGGGAAGGTGGGAAAGCGTTTTAGACGAAAAATTTTGGTTTCTAGATCTCAGCAACCGCTTATGTTAGGAGACTGAAACTTGGAATTGGAGGAGGAGGAGGAGAAGGAGGAGGAGGAGGAGGAGGAGGAGGACGAGGAGGAGGAGGAGGACGAGGAGGAGGAGGAGGTGGAGGAGGTGGAGGAGGAGGAGGAGGTGGAGGAGGAGGAGGACGAGGACGAGGAGGACGAGGAGGAGGACGAGGAGGAGGACGAGGAGGAGGACGACGAGGAGGAGGAGGAGGAGGAGGACGAGGAGGAGGACGAGGAGGAGGAGGAGGAGGAGGAAGAGGAGGAGGAGGAAGAGGAGGAGGAGGAGGAGGAGGAGGAGGAGGAGGAGGAGGAGGAGGAGGAGGAGGAGGAGGAGGAGTAGGAGGAGGAGGAGGAGTAGGAGGAGGAGACAGTCCTTCACTTTCTCTGTACCTGTTCAGCTCTGACCGCCAGAAGGAAAGCTCATCTCGGAGCGTACTTCTTCAACTGTCTTGGTGATCTTGCCACAATGGAGGTCGCGAGAATCCAACGCTTCATTACAAGCTCTAAATGGTTCGACGAGTAGGACCGGATTCGATGATCCTGTGGTATCACAACGGACCTTTTAGGTCTAAGTGTGTCCGTATTCTCACGGACAGCCACGCGTACCTACCCTTCTAATGAATTGAAAAAATTTAAGTTTTAATTTTTGTTTTAGGTATGAAATGTAAAATAAACTAGTTGAATTCGAGCCATCGTCCAAGTAGGACAAGTCTCTTAATTAAGGACAATAGTAAACATAGCGATAGAGCAACCTAACGGTAGGGACCGCTAAGCTGATGACTCTCGACGCATAAAATTATTATAGCTTACTAGCAATTTCTCCCAAGTTAAATTTAAAGCTCAATTTAAGACCTGCAACACAGGGACATTCACGAAATTTTAACAACGGGAAACATTTTAAGAAAAGTGAATTAAAAATTATCAACATCTATCAACTTCACCTACAAGTTACATTTGCTCGATTTCTCCATAAAACGCCTGTCCTATAAGGCACATTCCTACGATCGTCAGTAACGTTCTAACTGAAACTTTAACTGACAGATGCTCATACGAAACTTACAGTCAAAGTTCTAATTAAATTTTAACTGAAGGTCGTAATAACGGCCCTAAGACTTCGAAATTAATCGCCGCCAATTTCATTAACATCGCTCCTACATTGGATTAAAAAAGAATCAACAACTCATCGAACAAATGAACCACAGCATCAATCACAGCATCAATCACAGCATCAATCAAAAGAAGTTATACAGCATCAAACACACCAAGGACCATCAAGTATAAAAAAACATCATTTTTTTTCTTTTAATTATATACATACATACGTTCTTAACACAAAATTTTATTTTATATGTCAACTAAACATTCATAAATAACAATCACAATATTTTCTATAAAATTTCCAATAAATAAATACATAAATTTATAATGATAAAATAAAAGTGACCGCTAAACGGAATTTTAAACTGTTATTCGCAAAAAAAAAATGAAAAAGAGTGTAAAAGTGAAGGTGGAGTTCAACGCGAACAAGTTACATTCTAACAAATAAAAGTTCTTTAACTATAATACCGCGAAACTGTTGAAACAATCACAGGATTATTACATATTTCCTTTTAAATATTGCAGTATTAAAATTTTTTCCTTATCGAAATTGAGTGAATTTTTGGAATTTTTCATGGCAGAATTTTTTTTTTAAGTAAAGGCTCAAAGCAGGTTTCCATTACAGTTTCAAATTGTGAAATAAATTTAAATAACATCAAACCTTACCCACTTGAATTGTTGACTTGATATTTTGTTACAACGTCTTAATAAAATTTTAACTTAACAGTCAACCATAAACATTTTAAAATTTTCTACGATCGTTGTTTTCAGTATATAGGTCAAACATACCATCCCAACTACAAATTTTAATCATTTAACAGTTTGTTCTTCCGTTCTTTGAATGCTGTTCGCTATGGATGACGAAAAAATAAAGATCACCCCCCAATACCCACCAAACAGAACCACCCACCCATAACAACCCAACAACTTCATTAAGGGGTTACATCTAGTTGGCGGCCGAAAAAAGGCGTGTTTTTGTTAATTTTTTTGGGGAAAAAGATTGCCGGTTTCGAACTGTTTTTTTTCATAGTGAAGGGTATATCTTTGACTATGTTTCATAATTTTTTTATTGAAAAAAAATTCACAAATGTAACAGATATAATATATTTCCCGGACCACTGTTCAAAAAAAGCCTTCCGCGGTGACCACTGTAACTTCCATACCAATGATCTTAAATAAAAAAACCAAATAAACTAATTTTTTTTATCGTATTATCTAGTCTTTAATCGAAGGATTTCATAAAATATTCATTTTTGAAAAAATGGTCGGCGATCGAAAGTGAAAGTCTAATTTTCGGTGAAAAATTCACTTCATTTTCCTTGATATAAAAAAAAAGTATGCATCGAAAAAAGAAATCCTTCGATGTAAGAAAAAAGTGTGCAAAATTTCAAGTAAATCGGTCCACTCGTTTTTGAGATATCGTGGTCACCGATTTTGAAAAAGCCGTTTCGAGAAAAATCTATATCTGCTTCATTTGTGAAATTTTTCCAATAAAAAAATTATCAAACATAGTCAAAGATATACCCTTCATTACGAAAAAAAAAAACAGTTCGAAACCTGCAATCATTTTCCCAAATTTTTTTTTACAAAAACACGCCTTTTCTTCAGCCGCCAACTAGATGTAACCCCTTAAAAGAGAAGATGCCTCAGAACTTTCCGTCAAACTACCACTCTTCTGGTCAAAATCTCCGGCAGTGTGGTTCATACAAGTAGAAGCACAATTTTCGATAGTGAAAATTAATAAAGACGAGAGCAAATACAATCACATTATTGCAGCCCTTCTACAGAAAGTGGTCGAAAGCGTAATCGACAGTGACTTAATCGCACTAGCGGACAGGATCTGGGACGCCTTGCCGAGCTCGCACCTTGTTTCCGCAGTCAAATTAGCATCGGACGCAGCCGAAACCACACAAAGTTTACACTCTGAGATTAGAGAACTCAGAGCAACGATCGACGCACTAAAATTGAACAGTTCTCAACGTTATAGTAAGTCAAGGGATCGATCTAATTCTAAGAAAAAAAAATTTCGATCGACAAGTAGGAATGAAATTTGCTGGTACCACACAAAATTTGGATCCAACTCAGAAAGGTGTCAATCCCCTTGCTCCTTTAACAAAAGTACTTCCACTAAAGATATCAAGAATAGTAAAACAAAAAACTAAGTCCGCCTACTGTTGTAACGGCAGACAGTAACAGGCAAAACATAGCCCCTTGCCGTCTTTTCGTAAGAGATAGTAACAACAGTATTCGTTTTCTTGTCGATACCGGGGTCGAAGTATCAATCATACCCCACAGCAAATATCCCCATACTAATCAAAATATAAACCTTGTTCTGACCGCTGCTAATGGTACCCCAATAAAAACATTTGGTACTAAACTACTGAAATTAAATATCGGCTTACGTCGAAATTTCGTGCATCCTTTCATTGTAGCTGCCGTAAACAAAGCTATACTAGGTGCAGACTTCTTAACCAACACAACATAGTCGTTGATTTACATAAAAAGATCCTCATCGACGGTCATACCAAACTATCTGCCAAATTACCTTGTATCGAAAATAACTCTCCTACACCTCGACATTTCTCAATTAACACGGAATACGGGGAGATATTAAAAAATGTCGTGCTATATACGAGACTCCAAACTTCAACACCCCAATTAAACACAAAGTACAGCACCACATTGTCACATCAGGCGTACTACCCACATCGAAGCCTCGGCGACTTAATCCAACTAAGCATAAAGCCGCAAAATTTGAATTTGATCAAATGATTCAAATGGGTATATGCAGACCGTCAGATTCATGCACTTCCTCACCGTTACACATGCAACCTAAGAAGGGTAGCTTGGACTGGTGACCATGTGGTGACTATAGGCGTCTTAACAATATAACGGTACCGGACAGATATCCTATTCGCCACATACATAGCTTCTCAATGTATTTAAACGGATGCACCATATTCTTATTGACCTCGTAAGGGCTTACCATCAAATCCCAGTAGCTCCCGAAGAAGTCCACAAAACTGCGGTAGCAACACCATTCCGACTATTCGAGTTCACCCGAATGCCGTTTGGACTCAGAAATGCAGGGGCTACATTTCAAAGATTTATCAACGAGGTTATCCGGGTCTTAGACTTTGCATCCGCTTATGTTGACGATCTACTTGTGGCAAGCAAAAACAAAATCGAGCACAAGTACCACTTGGAACGTCTTTTGTCCAACGATTAGTCGAATATGGACTCAACATCAAATCCTCAAAATGCGTGTTCGGGGCTTCAGAACTATCCTTTCTAGGACACGAAATCAGCGCAACGGGAATTCTATCTTCGAAATCCAGGGTTGAAGTTTGTTGGATTGTCGTCGAAATGCAACTGCGTTACCGTCAAATACAACGACCTGAACGACTCGGCAACGATCGAACAGGCGGAAGACTAAAGTACGATGAAGGTTCGAAGGTCGTGTGACCAAATTTGGTTACAAAAAAAAACAGACCAGATAAAATGATTGTGTTGGTGTGCGTGCCCGAATGAGCGGGCTGGTGTCGCGTTGTAAAAGATTTCGTCTGGATTGTCGAGGGAAACGCCGCGGAGGAGTTGATTGGAACTCGAACGTGATCCAGTCGCTTGCTAATTGCGAATATGAGGGAGCATTATGGACCGTTAGGGAGAAAATAAGTGAAGCCGCCTTCGTCGGCATAAACTTTCAACTCGCCAGTTTCAAAGTCGCCCAAAAACCGTGGAATGCCGCTTCCATTTCGCGAGGAATTACGCTAGAAGTTCAAAGACAATATTCACTACGCCGCCCGCGACGGTTTTGCGGTTAACATTATATCGGCCTTGAATAATATGGACGAACGCGTGGAGAATATGAGTATATAGGTATAAGATAAACACATAGTATGAAATTTTGATGTGACTCGTGCATATGTACTGCGCCATAAGTAATATCTCGCAATCAATTCGTGTGTAAATCGAACAAAAGAATTAAATGAATGTCTTATAAATATAAATACAAACAAAAAGAATGAAACGTAACAGAATAAAATCATAACAATGATTTTTTTTAACCTACAAAAATAAAAAGGTAGATGAATTTAACAAAAACAAATAAATTTAAAGTAAAAATAAATTAAAATTAATAAAATGACCAGACGGACAGGACGGGACAGAATATAAAAAATTTTAATAAAAATACAAAAATGAGCTTAAAATAAATAAAAATTAGTTGAAGGAGAATTAAAAATCTGCCAACAATCTGGGCGTAACTTTATTATTTTTTCGGTAGAAGTTAGGAAGGCGTTCAATTCTGAAATGCGGTGGAGGCTACTATGTGACTGAAAACCTATCAAAAAGAACAAGATCGTGGAAGTGAAAATCTGATTGGATCTGAGAGATATGGAATAATTTATGAAAAAGTACACAATCACTTTACACCCCCTTAGGGGTCAATTATGGAGAATACATAGAATAAAATTAAATTCAATATTTGGGACGAGGTAGTAGATATGTCGAAAATCGTGGGAAAATATGCATTCTATTTTCACAGATATTTTGTTTGCCCCCCTTCTGAACGACAATAGATATTCGTTTTTTTTTATTCAAAATTATTTTTTTAGTTGATTTAGATATACACACCGAGTTTCAACATTGTAGCTTAAGCCGTTCTATATATAGGAAAAACACCCTCCACTTGTACCACACTACCCTTAGGGGTCGAATTTCAAAAAACCTTGAAAACACTTTCTAGGTATTCATACGAAGAATCAGTAGAATAAAAATGAATGCAATATTTGGAAAGACCTAGTAGATATGACGTAAATCGTGAATATATGCATTTTATATATATTATATATACAAATAATTTTTTTTGCCCCCCTTTCTGAACTCCAATGAATATTCAAATTATTTTTTATCACAACTACTTTTCTAGTTGATTTACATATACACACCGAGTTTCAACATTGTAGCTTAAGCTGTTCCATATATAGGAAAAACACCCTTACTTGTACCACACTACCCTTAGGGGTCGAATTTCAAAAAACCTTGAAAACACTTTCTAGGTATTCATACGAAGAATCCGTAGCATAAAAATGAATTCAATATTTGGAAAGACCTAGTAGATATGACGAAAATCGTAAAAATATATGCATTTTATATTTATTATATTTACAAATAATTTTTTTTGCCCCCCTTTCTGAACGCCAATGAATATTCAAATTTTTTTTTATTAGAATTACTTTTCTAGTTGATTTACATATACACACCAAGTTTCAACTTTCTAGCATGAACCGTTTAATAGTTAGGAAAAACACCCCCTACCCCCGTAGCATACAACCCCTAAAAAAAAATTATATTTTTCCAACATTCCGCTACTATAGCTTTATCTAAATACCAAGTTTAAGGCTTATATCATTACAGGTTCTCAAGATATAAGCATCGGAACTTTTTCCTTTTCACCCTCCCTTAACCACAAAACTTTTTTCCTTACTAGAGTTTAATTAGCGCTACTTCTGGTAAAAATTCTAAGCATCTATCTTACACTATTCTTGAGATATGAAATGTGTTTGATTTGAAAAATTCTCATCCCCTCCACTTCTATGCTCCACCACCCACTTAAAAAATTTTACTTTGATCAATCTTTATTTGTCGACCTTTATACCCAAACCGAATTTTATTTTTCTAGAGCAATTGGTTCATGAGATATCTTAATCTAAAGTTTTTTACCCCCCACCCCCATACACAACTTCCCCCACCCAAAATTTTTCTTGATTCTGTTCTCCTAGTATAACTACAAATATTTTTTAAGTTTGAATAGTGTGCCATTAACGGTTTAGGAGGTATGGATTTTAGAATGTGTCTATCTCGCCTTTTTTGGGTTTCGGACGCATTGCACTCCCACTCCCACACCCCTTGATCAATATTGACAATTTTTCTGCAAATGGGTCTACTATCAGAGCTCTAGAAATTCCAAGTTTCAGTTTCCTATCATTAGGGGTTACTGAGATCTAGAAACCAAAATTTTCGGTCTAAAACATTTCCCCCTCCTTCCCCCTCACACCCCACCCCTAAAAATTTGGTCACTTCAAGGAGCCTATCCCGTCTATTCGTTAAAAAAATTTCAATTTAATATCTCAAATCGTTTGGCAGCTACGAGCCTCCAAACGATCTAGCGTACGGCGGACAGACGGACTGAAAATTTTTATTGCTTTTTTCGCGTCTACTAGTTATGAAACGTGAAAATAAAAATTTTGAGGGTAGCAAATTTTTTTTTTTAAAAAATCAATCACAATACTTAATTATTAAAATAATAAAGTAAAATGGGGTAAGTTTTGTTTGAATTTTTATTTTTTTTCTATTTTCTTTGTTTTTTTTTGACAGCATAGTTTTTTTGAATATTATTTTTTTTGGTGCATATTTTGGGGCGTTTTCTTATCGTCATGATGATAGGCTAGAAAGAGCCATTTAAAATGAACCCGAGCGTTTAGCTCCTTTGCCCCAAACCTCGATAAGGGGCCATATCGAAAAATTGTTTCAGGACAGATATGGCTGAGGTAGGGTGGGCAGAACAGTAGTGAGATTTTGTAAAAAGGCGACTCGACTCGCCTTTTACGATTTTCTCGCCCATATCGTTTTGTCCCTTGTCGGTTTAAGCGATTTTGTGCAATGGGACAAAAGTAAGTGACGAGTCAAATTGAGCTACTGTCCATTTCCCCATATTCGACTGAGCGCGACTGTCACAAGTGGAGTAGGCTGTAAGAACATCAAGAAAACGAGAAGCGGTGGTCGTGTGGCATGATGCTGGGTTTCCATATGCGACAATTTTCTGCGACAGAAATTTGTCGCGACAAAAACGTGTCACACTCTTCAGTCTAGAGTTTCCATTTGCGACATTACTTGTGTCACACCTTGGTGTAAATTAGTTATGTCAGTTGTCAAAAAAAGTGAAAAATAACGAAACAGCGAAAAATCCTAAAAAGTAATTGTTGAAATTGCTTCTATTAGTGAAAATAAAATAAAATTCGAAGAGATAGTGTTGGGTATCGAAAGTTTTCGAGAAACCCTTGAACTAAAATTTTTGTCACAGAAGAAAAGTCGGAGAATCTCCGACTAGCGATATGCGACAAAATTTGTCAAAAATTTATAATCTGATTGGATAACTTATCTGTCACTCATATTGTCACAGAAAATTGTCGCATATGGAAACCCAGCTTGAGCGGTGGATTTTTATCAATGTGTCGCTGGTTCGAATCTCCGAGAAGACTTTTTTTTTTCTTCCTTTTTTATTACTTTTCGCTTATTTGTGTTATTTGGTATACCCCAAATCAGCTAGCTCCAACTATTGGAAATTATAGAATCTACTGTAACTGAAGAACGTGTTAAAGCAGGAAATACAAATTTCACAGGAATTAGTTTTAAGTCATAAACACGACTCAGTTTATTACTTATAACATCCGTTAACTCATTCTAGCTGCTGTATCACAAAAGTCTTTTAAACACGTGTTTACCAATATTGAACGGTAGCTTCAGAACACTTTAATCTACGATTTTGAAATTTTGAATACGGCAATTTAATAATAATTGCAGTTAAATGCGTGAATACGAAAAAAATCTCATGAGTCCTTCCTGTAGCTACCATACAAAAATTCTGTTAAAATTTCCTAACTTTATTTACGGATCTCACCATTACTCAAGTAATCGTTTAGCCACGCAGTCAATTTAGTACAATTAGTTTTGAGTGAAAATAAAGTTTGAGCGTAGGTACTTGTCGTTGAAATCATTCTACTCCTTCGGGTTACTCGCAAACAAAAAATCCTTAAGACAAGTATTCAAGAATATTTTCCGATATCTTTTGAATGCTTCTGTGTAGGTTATTTAAATTGAGGACACAATAAGTTTTAAATGGTTCGGTGATTCTCCAAGTTTCAGATTTGAAATAGAATAATGAAGGTATTGTCTTTTACTTGCGAGTAGCACCCAATTGAGAGTCTTTATTGAAGGCCAAACGATATGCCTCTCCTTATTGTACTTTATCCCCAACTACAATTAAAGTCAGAGCTCAGTATTTCATCTAGAGTACCTACCATATGATTTGCTTGCAGCCGATCGTGACCGCAGTGTGTTTTTTAATTGCAATAATTTATTGCATAACATTCAAAAATAATGTAATCAAACAACTCGACTGCACTAGTACTAGACGAGAAAAATAGGCGAAAAGAATATACGTGACAGGCGAGAAGTGATTTCACGAAATCGCTTTTTCTCGCCAGTTGCTCAATTTTGTGGCAGAATGGCAGTAGGCGGCAAATTAATAGGCGAAAACGCCAGTGCACAAAATCGCTAAACTGTCAATTTCCGTTCATGGACGATATTTTGGGCGACTCGCCCTGTACAAAATCCCGGTACAGGGCGGTAAAAACACCTAAGCGCCCTGACAAATCGCGAAGTCGCGCAACTCCACCGCTTCTTGGTCTTTCACGACCTATTGGGAAAATAGTCCCAATTTTAAATACCCTGGAGTAAGCCGACACGAAATTTTTGTTGTCCAGGCCTAAGGTTTATGGTCTGAGCTAGAACAAGAACCACTCCACACTGCCGTAGCTAGTCCCGGCCGCCAGCAAGCGTGTCGCTTCCGTTCTACTTCAGCCACCAATTCAGATGTAGGAGGAATTGGCCCTTCTGTCCCGAACCTTACCCATCCTTGGAATATTTTGACTTTTTCAAGTCGAAATATTCCTTCCAAGGCCTCATTCCTCATTCATTCTTCAACTGTCCAAAATGCTAACACCAATACACAATCACCTAACATGACTTCTCGAATAGAAAGACCATAAAAAAAATTATTTTTAGCCAAACGAATGCGAAGAAAGTTTCAAAAATATCAAAAATGGTCTCTCCAATGCTGTGACCTTAGCTCATCCTTTGGAGGAAGCACAATTCAGCATAAATACATACGCTTCTAATACAGCCGTCGGAGCAGTACTTCAACAATAACGGCTGGGATCCACTTGGATTCTTCTCTAAGAAACAATCACCCGCGGAGAGCAAATATTCCTTTTCATTTCCATTTGATAGGGAAAGTTAGGGATCTGTTTAGCAATTAAACACTTTCGCCATTTCTTCGAAGGGCAGTGCATTATTCTCAAAAACGGAAAGAAGTCTAAGACAAATTCCGCAATACACAAGCGACAACCGTCATATCTAGGGTTCAGAAAACGTCGTGGCAGACTTTCTTTTGTCACGTCCTGATAACGATGCCGTATTCGCTATAAAATAAACCAAGGTGACATTAGAAAAATCACCCATCATTATCACACCCTGGCATTCGCGGATCACGGAAACTTATCTCGGATCAAAACTTCTGGCCGAAGATGCACACGGACATAAAACACTGGACACAAAATTGTCTTTCCTGTCTTTCAATAGGCAATCTCCTTTGGAAAATTTTACCACACCTAATCAAAGATTCGAACACGTCCACATGGACATTGTAGGACCATTAAAAACTTCTAAAGGATACTCTCATATACTGACCACAATTGACCGTTTTACACGCTGGCCAGAGGCAGAATATAGTATGTTTGTAGATTCGGTGTACCCGCTCAGATCACGACGGATCAAGGTTCACAATTTGAATTTAAATTATTCAATGAACAATCCTTGATCTTCGGATCCCATCGTATACGAACAAGCAAACGGCCTCGTTTAAAGGTTTCACTGACAACTTAAAAAATCTGCCAACAGTCTGGGCGCAACTGTATTATTTTTCCGGCAGAAGTTCAGAACGCGTTCAATTCGGGGATGCGGTGTATGTTACTATGTGACTGAAAACCTAACAAAAAGTTCGGGAAGCGGTTAGAAAAGGGTGTAACATATGAATTAAATAATTGGGTCATGTTCCGGGATGCGGTCTAGAGGTTGAAAAAAACAAAACTTAAAAATAGGTGATTATTAAACAAGCCTGGGGAAGTGAAAAGATATTCGATATCTGACAAGACCTGAGAAACATGGTGGAATTCATGAAAAAGTATACAACCAGTTTACACCCTCTTAGGGGTCGAATTTCAAAAAATCTTGAAAACACATTCTAGGTAATCACATGAAGAATCCGTAGAATAAAAATGAATTCAATATTTCGAAGGACCTAGTAGATATGACGAAAATCGTGAAAATATATGCATTTTATATTAACCGATATTTTTTTTTTGCCCCCCCCCCCCCCCTTCTGAACGCCAATGAATATTCGAATTTTTTTTTATCAGAATTACTTTTCTAATTAATTTACATATACGTACCGAGTTTCAGCTTCCTATCATTATAGATTCTTAAGATATAAGCATCGGAACTTTTTCTTTCTCACCCTTCGCCACCCTCACCCTCTACACCCACACTCCCAAACTTTTTTTCCCTACTAGGGTTCTATTAGGCCTACTTCTGGTAAAAATTTGAAACATCCATCTTACACTGTTATTGAGATATGAATCGTGTTATTTTTGAAAAATTCTAATCCCTCCACTTCCGTGCTCCTCCACCCCCTTCAAATATTTTACTTTGAGCAATCTTTATTTATCAATCTTTATAATAAAACCGAATTTTGTTTTTCTGGTCCAATTAGTTTGTGAGATATCGTAATCTAAAGTTTCTTGTTTGTTTCAATCTACTCTCCTAGTATAACTACAGATATTTGTTAAGTTTTAATTGCTTGATATTAATGGTTTAGGAGATATGGATTTTAGAATGTGTCGATCTCGGCATTTTTGCATTTCGGACGCATTATTTCCCCCTCCACTCCCACACCCCTTCACCCATATCTGTTTTTTTTTTGCAAATGGGTCCATTATCAAAGCTCTATAGAAATTCTAAGTTTCAGCCTCCTAACACAAGCGGTTCCTGAGATCTAGAAACCTAAATTTTTCGTCTAAAACGCTTACCCCGCCTTCCTCCTTACACCTCCTCCCCTGAAAATAATGTCAATTCAAGGGGTCCACCAAGTCTATTCTTAGAAAAAATTTTAATTTAATAGCTCCACTGGTTTGAGAGCTACGAGCATTCAAAGATTTTGGGGCGGTCGACGTACGGCGTACAGACGGAGTGAAAATTTTTATTGCTTTTTTCGCGTCTACTAGTCATGAAACGTGGAAAAAAAAATTTTGAGGCCAGCAAATTTTTTTTTTTTTAAAATCGATAACAATACTGTATTATGAATAATACAGTAAAATTCGCTAAAATGTCGCGAATCTGATGGCAACTGGAGTGACGACATACCGCTCATACTATTAGGTATTTGCGCACATTTAACCCTCTAACCGGCGGAATTGAACGGGTGAATATTTTTCATTGGGAATTTTTTTAAACATAAATCTGAGTCTAAAAAACATATCTTTCAATTTTCAAACAAAAATACCTGCGCAGTCAGTCGCCGGGTAGAAAAAACGAATGCGTTCCTACAGGAACGCTTGCCGGGTTAAGTGTAAAAAATTCAAAAAGGTATGAGCATGATATTTTATGCTGAATAACAAAACTTACAAAGAAAAAAGATACATAAAAGGGGAAAGAAAGTGAAAAAGATTATTCTAACAACTAGTAGATGTTCTGCATGTGATTCATGTAGGACAAAAAGTCTCTTTAATTAGTTTTTTTTTCGCGTTAATTTAATGTTACAAATGCATGGAGTATTCGGTATTTAGTAGTAGAAATCAGTTAGATTGAAGTGGTAGACATAAATTTTTCATTTTTCTATCTTTTTTAATTTAAAATTAGTGTGTTAATAGCCTGATAAACTCTGTTAGTTTTTATAAATTGGCCCTTACATATGCATTCTCTATATGCATACGCACAGATTCCTCACCCAACTAGTGATTTCAAAGAGTACTGGAGATGACCCCGTGGCTGATGTCGACGCGTCGGCAGTATTCAGTGCCGTTGCGTGTCTGGGGGTGTAAAGGTCGCGGCGTCGTTGAAAAATTGTGTAATGTCACTGCCGACGTCTTTGCTGCGATGGCTGAAGTCGCAGCCATCGTCTTTGCGGCGACGGCATTAGTCGCTACCGTCGAGCCGCGCCATCACCATCGCTGGCTCGTGCCAAGATTGACGTCTTTCGCACCTATGATGCCAGCTGCAGCGGAAGGTGCAACCGCTGTGTACGGCTGGTTGCTACCGCTGTTTTAGCGCAGCTGTGTGTGTGTTACTGCAGTGAAAACTATCGGCGTCATCAATTTGCAGTGTGTTGCAGGTCGCCCGCCGGTTGGAGAACGACTGGCCGCCTCTTCGATTTCTCGTCCTTATATAGGAATCGAAATGACAACCAGCGTCCTTGGATCTGTGATCCAATTTTTGAGGAGTGTTTTCGGGCTGAGTGTTTGGCCGCAAAACAGCTCCCCACAAGTGATCACTTTGAAAGTATTGAAGAGGGAAGGCACCAGTGAGGAGGTGAAAGATAGACAGCCCTTGTTCTTATGGTGGATGTTGAATATGAAGCTTAAACATCTCTCCAGTCTTTATCCAATTTTCGAACTAACTATCCCTCAGTGGAGAGTATAGTCCTTTGCATATGAGGACTGAACATGTATCATTTCAGTAATAGGATATAAGTACGCTCAGTGCTGGATTGAATATTACTCGCCTGAATTCTTAGTTTACCATGCTTCAAGATATTCTTTATATAACGAGATGGTTCCGTAGGTGTAATGATCTCTGGATCAAAAACCCAGCAATGCCTGGTAGGGACAGGCTTCCTGGTATTCCTTTATATTGGTTATTGACACGTTGATTCTTTCTACAAACTGATGTTTTTGGTAAGATGATTTGAGTCATTGGTAATGTATATTGAATGTCCTGAAAGTGATTCATATACGACAAAAAGTCTGTCATCAGTTTCGACCGAATTCAAGAGGTTAATTCACTCAATTTGAATGACTTTTGCCTTCTGTTACTCATTTCTATGCATAAGGTGAGGAAAAATAGAGCAAATGAAAAAAAAGCAAAGAAGAAAAAAATGTAGCGTGAAACGGCAAGCGTTCCTGTAGGACCGCATCACAATTACTCACCTACACTGCGTTGTAATCTACCAAGTCACTAGATAATAACACTTTTTACTTCAAAAAGGTTTAAATAACGCGGAAAAAAATCCGAATGAATTTAAACTGCTGTAATCCGGTTTTTTTTTAATTGAAAAATTGTGTACCGAAAAAAAAAATTTTGCGTGCTCTTACCACGAATTCTAACACAAAGCTACTCATAAATGTCTAACGAAACATCAGATCGAGTTCGTACTTTGACAATGTGCTCATTACAATACTACCATATGACTTTAATTCAGGTTCTTAGGTAAATGTTTGCAGGCAGCAAGAAAATTTGACTTTTGTGATGCGTTCCTACAGGAACGCTTGCCGGTTAGAGGGTTAAACAAGATCTTAAATGCTCACCGGCAAAGTTAGTATACGGACAACCATACTAAAACTTCCGGCAGAATTTATCATTCCTGAGCGAACGAATGGCACAATTGAAACACACAGACACGAGGAAATCATGTAATCCCGCATACTATACATACCTAAAGACCTGCATATATGCGATCAAGAATTCGTCAGATTTGAAGGCATAAAACGCAGACGAAAACCTCCTTACCAGGGTCCTTACCGAGTAATACGACGAAACCGAAAATCTTTTATTATCCATAACGATAATAAAAATGTTTCGATCTCAATCGATAAACTAAAACCAGCTTTCACTATAGGCTCAAGCAATGAACCTACAATTAAAAGAGTTCATTTTGAAAAAGAGGCAAATATCGAAATATGAATATCAACAAATCCAATAACATAAAAAAAAACTTGCGCAATCAATATAAGCAAATGCAATAATATTATTATAATTTTTTTGAAGTGAAAACTTCTTTAGGCGCGTTGAGCGATTTTTGGATGGAGTAAATTTCATAAATTCGCGTCACCGTCACGCATTCGCGTCACCGTCACGCATTCGCGTCACCGTCACGCATTCGCGTCACCGTCACGCATTCGCGTCACCGACATGCTAATGTTAAAGTCAAAACTTCTTTAGGCGCGTTGAGCGATTTTTGGATGGGGTAAATCTCATGAATTCGAGTCACCGACATGCTAATGCAGTATGTTGGTGACGCGAGTATGTATATATTTAGCTATAAGTATGACCTGTTGCGCGTATGATATGCGCGTTGAACGGGTTTTGGATAGACAAAATCTTATAACTCGCATCACATACTGCAAAAGCAATAATTGTATATAATTGTTGTTCAGAGTGCCGATAGATGCGCAAACCAGACTAATTTTTGATACTACAAATTATTTGAAAATCCAAAAAAAAAACACTTAAATTTCATAGTTTCAAGTTTTCACTTCTGTCGGCAGTCCTAATTACTGTTTTTTTTCTCAAGCAATGAATTATAATACATCAACACTATTAAACGCCTCCTGAGCCCTCAGCTAAGGGGAGGGTGAAATTATAATACATCAACACTATTAAACGCCTCCTGAGCCCTCAGCTAAGGGGAGGGTGATGTAGCAACATAAAATCAATGTCGCACCACGAGCTCTCGAATTCTAACCGCTACTATCATTTCTTGTCCGTTAAGCCTCGTTTTCACGGTTATAGTTTTTGCGATAGTTGCTGTCATGATAATTACTATGGTCATAACTATCACCATGTAAACTTCTCGATAGTTACTTTCGCGATGTCATGATACCACTATCGCACTATCATGCTTGACGAGATAGCTGATAGAACTATCGCGATAATTTTATCTTGACATTGACATTTGACGTTAAAAAATAATTTCAAAACATAAAAATGTTTAATAATAATTTCGATCTTGTGAATACGTGTTGCTAATTGCAAAAAAAATTAATTTTGATTTTATGTGTACGTGATTTTGTGTGCACGTGATAGACAAATGACATGTCTAATTTCACTATACACATCGCGGCGTGTAAACAGAAGACTGTCACACTATCACACTATCACACTATCATACTATCGTGCTATACTTTCGCAAAGTCCTATCGTACAAAACTATCGCCGTGAAAACGGGGCTTTAGTTTTAAGTTTTAGTTTTAGGTATGAAATGTAAACTAGTTGAATTCGAGCCATCGTCCAAGTAGGACAAGTCTTTTAATTAAGTACAACAGTATATTTAGCGCTAGAACAACCTAACGGAAATCGAAGAAGCAGTTCAACCCAGATCATCAACAACCCAGACGGAGCACCACTAACAAGTCAGGAGAGATCAGGAGACTCAATGGAAACATCAAGCGAGACTGAAGTAAAAAACAATGAGAGTGCAGGGATCACCCCGCTTGACGACCCCAACAATAAATCAAAGGAAGGGACAAATCCACAGACAATGACAGCCAATCAGCCAATTATAACACGAAGCGGTCGAATCGTTAAACCAGTAAAACGATATAATGCAGTATGGAAAAACTGAACTATTGAATTAAGCATATTATATTAATTTTTCATTGCATTAAGCATATTAAGGATTAGGATTATATTAAGGATTAGCCAAAAGAATTTAAATCTGTAACGAATTCAAAATTTAAATTTTTCTTTTTAAATCCAAATATGGAAACTCATACTGATATAGCTATTTAACACTTAAATTGAATATACATATAAAAAAAAAAATTAATGATCAATATAAAAAAAAATTTGATAAGGAAATTAAAAAAAAAGAAAGATGTCACATAATGTAGCAGTGTATAAGTACCTACAATAAATAACCAGTTCCGACTAGACCGTCAATCGAACAACACGCGTATTCATTACAAGAACTAAACTTAATTGAAAACCACTTATATATTCATCGATTTTTTTGACCCCAATTCCCTTGAAATCCCAAGTTTATTTTTTTTATATGTTTTGAAAAACAGTAATATACAAAATATAAAATTAAAGATAGTGTTACATGTAAGCCTGGCAATTCGATCGGTTTCGCATAATGGAAACAGCAACAACCGAATACCTAGCTGCAAAGTAACCAAATCAGAAGCAATATTTCACGGTTTTCGTGGCAGCAATTACATAAGAAGACACTTCATTGAAAAGTATCATAGATAGCAGGTATAATTAATTGGTATGTCTAGATGACAAATATTTTGAAAACCTATGTATAGTATAACACTATTTTTATACTCTAGATGAACATATAGAGTATTTTAAGTTTAATTCAGCCCAAAAAGTTTGTAACGCATAGAACCGATCCTCGGACGAAAAAAAGTTATATATTATTTTGTGTTTATTTTTGGCCAAAACCTCCAAATCCGTTTGCTGTCCGTCCGTCCGTCCGTCCGTTAGCACGATAACTCAAGAACGCGTTGAACTAGGAAGTTGAAATTTTGTCACAACTTGTAAAATGGAAAAAGTAAGGCTAAGTTCGTTAATGGGCGATATCCTTCCACTCCTTCGGGTACCTCCCATACAAGAGTCCTTAAAACACTTTTTCACAATTATTGCTCGAATGCTTCAAGTTAGGAACTTGAAATTTTGCTTACTTAAGGTTTACAATGTTTAAATTGAAAGTTCGGAATATGATGCAAATCGAATGAGTCCTTCGTGAATCAGCCTAGAAAAGTCCTTCAAAAATGTATGCTTGTTCCTGAATCCACTATAACTCCAGAACGAGTTAAAGCAGGAATTTTAAATCTTACAGGAATTAGTTTTATACCAAAACCAAGACGGAGTTCATTAATTAGAGCCATCCGTTGACTCCTTCGGGTAGCTGTCATACAAAAGTCCTTAATAAACATGTTCACCAATATTGAACGATAGCTTTAGAACGCTTTAAGTTACGACTTTGAAATTTTATACACATTAATTTTATAATAGTCGCAGCTGTAACTATTAATATGAAAAATATCCCATAAGTCCTTCAATTAGTTGCCATACAAAAATTCTGTAAAATGTCCTAACTTACTTTATGGAACTCACTATAAATGAAAAAATCGAGTAGCCACTATACAATAATTTCTACCTGTAAGTAAAAGGTCATGTAATAATTGCTTTTGCACTCCTCAATGTTTTGATATATTTCAAACTAAAATATAAATCGGAGTTCAGTATTTCATCTAGAGTATCATACGATTGGCTTGCAGCCAATCGTGACTGCGTTATGTTTTTCTGTAAATTCAAATTCAAAGTTCGCTGATAGACAGCGAACGAGGCAGACGTATTGTTCACGCCAAATTACACGGACGAAAAATGATTTCAATCGATTAAAATCCTCTCAACAAAAATCAAAAATTGTCGCACCGGACTCATCGAGCCTCAAGGCCAGGTACGTATCTTATATTGTCATAGTTACAATAGAATCCTTTAAAAAAAAATTAGTTATCGATAATAGTGGGATCTTTAAAAGAATAATGAAGTATGTGAAATAAATGAGAGTCTGGCAAAACTTTTTCAGTTGTGCTATTGGCACGCAATGAAAAAAAAACTGATATCTTAGGTGAACAAAAATTTTTTTTTCTGAATTATGTGATACAAACACAATATTTGTTTTCAAAATTTTTCCGACTAGAAAAAAATTTAATAAAACCATAAGCCTTTTTTGTTAGGGGGCCCCAAAAATAAATGAGTCCCGGGACCCTTCGTAGGTAAATCCGGCCCTGATGGCTGTAGTACTATCGATACCTCTTTCTGATTCAATGGTACCGACATTTTATTTCACACGCCCATTCAAAGTTCTCCTACCTGATAGGGAAGATTGGGCCACAAACAAACCCACTCCAAAACCAGGATCCATAATCTGGTACACAGACGATCTATAACAGATCAAGGTGTAGGAGCAGGAGTTTATGTAGTGCGCCATCGAATGAACATCCAAACGTGGCAAAAATCGCAAAGTACCATTCACTGGGACTTGCTTTTTATGCCAAAGCATTTGGAAAAATAAACATCTGATTATCTAAAACTAAGCAGATATCAGACCCGAACCCTAGTGGGAGTTCTGACTGGGCATTGTCACATCAGGAAGCATCTCAATAGGATTCGTCTCTCTGAGATCAAAATTTGCAGAATATGCAATGACGAAGACGAAACACCAGAGCATATCCTCTGTTAGTGTGAGGCTTTAGCTCACAAAAGACTTCGTCACTTCGGTCAGGGTTTCATGGAACCAAATGAATTCCTGGCCATTCCTCTTCGCAAAATACTAAGCTTCATTGAAAGAGCAGGGATTGAAGAGGAATCATAGTCAATCCGGGGGGGGACATCACAATAGGCCCAACTCTGGCTTAAGTGACAAGAGGTTAACCATACCAACCCCTATTTTTAATCTATCTATATAGAGCTATAGTAGTGGCATGTTTGAAAAATATAATTTGTTTTAAAGGTAGTATTGTATGGGGTGGGTGTGTGTGTTCTTCCTAACTATTAGTTTTCTGCAGATGAAATGTCGTTTTTGGTAGTGCAATTTCAAACAACTGTAACTTTTATAAAACTCAATTTTATTAATCATAACAGGAATCAGGGCATGCAATACACTTCTCCCATCGAGATACAAGTTCATTTATGTTAGTTTCGTAGAAGTCCGACTTTCTAGAACGAAGAAAGTCCTCGAAGGCACTTTTGAAGGCATCTTCTTTATCGAATTGTAGGTTCGCCAAAAAATGACCCAAATGTTTCAAAAAGTGGTAGTCGGTTGAAGAAATAAGAAATAATAAGGAAGAGTCTCATACAGCAACTTGTTCAATTTTTAAACCGTTGTTCTTGAAACTTGAGGCCATATTTTCCTCAATCTCATGCGTAACCCACTTATTAAGCTTTTTGATTTTACCAAGCTGTTGCAAGTGCCAGAAAACTATCGAATGGTGTTCGCCCATTTCTAGCAATGTCCCTTACAGTTTGGAGTGAGTCAGATTCCACTAATAAATTCAGCTCGTCCTTTCCGACCGAAGGTCCTGGGTACCACGTGGCTAACTTTGAAGGGTCATATCTCCTGATTGGAATTGTTCGAACCATCGCTATGTGATTGGTTTGTTTACCGCATCAGTTCCAAATGCCCTGTTTTCGGTTGCCTCCGTTGCGCTGTGACCAAGTCATAAAGGAAAATTATCGTTTTTTTGGCTCGAATCCATTTTTTTTCTTCTTTTTTCTACTATCCGATCTCAATGAAGTCCAAAACCGAAATGACTCCATGAGTAAATGTAGGGGTATTTATACTTTAAAACACAATACCACTTTTGACACCTGGCGCAGTTTGAGAGATGAAAATCACAACTGACTTCACTTTATAGAGAAAAACGATATTTCATTTGCAGCAACCTAATATATTACGGCTTATGCCAGAAAGTTGAAACTTGGTGTGTACATGTAAATCAACTAAAAAAGTAGTTTTTAATAAAACAAAATCGTACATCCATTGGTGTTCAGAAGAGGGGCAAAAAAAATCATCAATCAAAATGGAATGCATATATTTTCAGTATTTTCGTCAAATCTACTAGGTCTTCCCAAATATTGAATTCATTTTTATTCTCCGGATTCTTCATATGAACACCTAGAAAGAGTTTTGAAATTCGACCCATGAATTCTACCATTTCTCTCAGGTCTGATGTTTAATAATCACCTATTTTCAAATTTTTTTCCTTTTTTAGCCCCTTAACCGCGTCCTGGAAGCGTATTTACAAACCCTATACCGTTTCAGTCGCGAGCACGGCTGTATTCGATTAGGTTGCGTTTGCTTAAAAACCTAACACAACCCTATACCATTACAGTAAAAAAAGCAACCGAAATAGCATAGGCTTTGCGAACGAAATTGAACTAAACGCGACCTTACAAACCCTATACCATTTCAGTCACAGACGAGATCATGTGTGGTGTGACTCTTCGATTAGCTTTTGTTGGTACTAAGTAAATATGTTTACAAACCGTAATCGAATAGTTTGTTGATGGTCTTTTGAAAACCCTATACCATTTCAGTCAAGATCATGAAAATCTTCGATTCGGCTTTGTATGCACGAAAACTGTAGTGCATTTAGATACAAAAAATCACCGAAATAGTGTAGGCAATTTTTGGTTTGTTGATGGTTCTTTCAAAACCCTATATCATTTCAGCCAAGGTCATGAAAATTTTCTATTCGATTTTGTATGCATGAAAACTTTATGGTATAAACACAATTGAGACGACTTCGGCAGTGGCGATTAGGTTCGCTGTCAAAATTTTAAAACTGTAAAGAATTACATACAGTCCCTGTTCAACGCCCTTTACGTGTTGAAGACGATAGACCTGTATCTATATAAAATAGTGAAACTATTCCGAATTTCTCATTCTTCTTCAAATGTTTGGAAAGAATTTGTCAAGTAGTGAAGGAAATATTGTATTTAAGCTGTTTTTAGAAATTTAGTGGTTTTAGCTTACTTCGTTTTGGACATTTAAAACTTCGTGTACTTTTCTGAGACATTTTGGTCAAAACAATAAAAATGGGAAAGCGCAAGGACATTAGCTTGGACAAAAAGTCAGCAATAATATCTTTATTGAAGATAAAAAAGTTTTCCTTGAGAGAAATTGCAAGAAAAGAGGATGTTTCTCATCAAACTGTGATGAGAATCAATAGTTCAGCGCAGGAAAATCAAGACCTAGTCAGCAAAAAACGGCGGAATTGTCGCGGAATAAGGAAGACAACGCCTCAAACGGATCGTAGGATTGTTCAAAAGGCCTGCGAAAACCGTTTCCAATCGACGAGAAGCCTGCGTCAAGATCTGATGGGCGAAGGGATAGAGATATCCGCTATGACTTTAAGAAGGCGTTTCTATGAAGCCAACCTCAAGTCGAGGCGACCAGCAAAAAAGCCTAAGCTAACAACTGAAATGAAATTTATTTTTCGGGAATCCAACATTAAACATTTTTTTTTTTTTTAGGTGGCGTTTAGTGATGAATGCAGACTAGAGTCTGTGACGGAGACACCAATACGTTAGAAGGAGGCCATCAAAGAAGTATGCCGAAGCTTTCATCGTGAAAACAATAAAATATCCACCAGCCACAATGATATGGTCCTGCATCTCAGGCGAGGGACCTGGACCGATCTTTTTCGTCGAAGGAACCATGTACAGCACCCAGTACTACGACGTGATAGAAACCATTTTAATTTCTTATTTCAACTCCTTGAAGAGTTGTGAAAAAGCAAATATATTTATGCAGGATAGTGCACCCTGTCATCGTGCCCATATTATCATAAACCTGTTCTCTACCGCAAATATCCCAATTCTTCCTTGGCCAGGCAATTCTCCCTATCAAGAATGTCTGGATTCTCTTGATATCTGAAGTTTACTCCTCTCCTAATCCTACCGTTACTATCTTAAAAGAAAATATTGAAAATATCTGGCAAAACAGCGAAGGAATCAAAAATATTATACAGCGGTGCATTGAAAGCATTCAAGAAAGAACTAATGCTGTAATTAGTGCTAAGGGTGGCCCTACAAAAAATTAACACCAAATTAAATTTTTAATATATAAAATATCATAAAACGAATAAAGAATTTTGAAAACAAAAAATGTATTTTTTATTTCCTTTCTGCAAAAAGTTATAGCATAAAGAAAAAAAATTTTTTTAAAAGAAACCTTAGTGGTCCTAATTCGTTGAACAGGGACTGTACATCCAGCGATAACGAAAAGTTCGCCCAACCACTCGCCTTCGTAATTCTGCGTCAGTACGTGTTTTGCGATACATTCAAACCAAAATAATAAATACTATGCTGAAATAAATCTTGGATAACGTGATCGGTGGCGCTACGAGCTACGAGGAAAAAGGTGAAAATGACATTATTACTAAAATACAGTGTAAGATTACAAATAGTGAGACATATCAAGAAAAGTGCGAACAGTTTATTAAATATTTCTCTCGGTATTCGAATACAAACTGGATAGTGAGTATTTAAAAATGTTTCTCGATATGAGTATCGAAAATTGTATGTATGCCATTTGAGCAAGAAAAATAAAAATTTGAAGAAGAAGCAAGGATCTACGAGAAACTATATCTGCACAGCAAGTATTAACATTAAATTTCTTAAAAGTACTAAAATAACAATGGAAAGATCTGAATCGGTAAAAAATGGTTTAAATATACTAATTGAAATTAATTACAAACATTCGCATCGCATTGAAGTCGCACAGGCATTTAGTCTTTTAAGATGCGATGATGAAACCAAAGAAATTTTTCGTCAATATTTCGAAAATGGAAGCTGCTGTCGGTGCTAAAACGTATTTCGAGTTTATGTTGAATGAGGATTGTGAGGATAACATTAACGTCATGCTTGCAAATGCGCAAGTCAACCCTACTGAAAGGCAAGTGACTATCAGCAATGGAGGTCTCAAAAATTGAGATCCCAAGTTAAGTTTTTGGTATGTTGTGTAAAATAGTATAACCTATAAATTATAAAAAAAATAAAAAAATAGAAAAAACGGTGTTTTAGACCGAAAATTTTGGTTTCCAGATCTCAGTAACCCCTAATGTTAGGAAGCTGAAACTTGGAATTTCTATAGAGCTCTGATAGTAGACCCATTTGCAGAAAAGTTGTCAATATTGATCAAGGGGAGTGGGGGGAAAAGTAATGCGTCCGAAACCCAAAAAAGGCGAGATAGACACATTCTAAAATCCATATCTCCTAAACCGTTAATGGCACACTATTCAAACTTAAAAAATATTTGTAGTTATACTAGGAGAACAGAATCAAGAAAAATTTTGGGTGGGGGAAGTTGTGTATGGGGGTGGGGGAAGTTGTGTATGGGGGTGGGGGGTGAAAACTTAAGATTACGATATCTCATGAACCAATTGCTCTAGAAAAATAAAATTTGGTTTGGGTATAAAGGTTGACAAATAAAGATTGATCAAACTAAAATTTTTTAAGTGGGAGGTGGAGCATAGAAGTGGAGGGGATGAGAATTTTTCAAATCAAACACATTTCATATCTCAAGAACAGTTTAAGATAGATGCTTAGAATTTTTACCAGAAGTAGCGCTAATTAAACTCTAGTAGGGAAAAAAGTTTTGGGGTTGATGGTGTAGAGGGGGAGGGTGGGGGATGGTGAAAAGGAAAAAGTTCCGATGCTTATATCTTGAGAACCTGTAATGATATAAGCCTTAAACTTGGTATTTAGATAGAGCTATAGTAGCGGAATGTTGGAAAAATATAATTTTTTTTTGGGGTAGTATGCTACGGGGGTAGGGGGTGTTTTTCCTAACTATTAAACGGTTCATGCTAGAAAGTTGAAACTCGATGTGTATATGTAAATCAACTAGAAAAGTAATTGTGATAAAAAAAATTTTAATATTCATTGGCGTTTAGAAAGGGGGGCAAAAAAAATTATTTGTAAATATAATAGATATAAAATTCATATATTTTCACGATTTCCGTCATATCTACTAGGTCTTTCCAAATATTGAATTCATTTTTATTCTACGGATTCTTCGTATGAATACCTAGAAAGTGTTTTCAAGGTTTTTTGAAATTCGACCCCTAAGGGTAGTGTGGTACAAGTGGGGGTGTTTTTCCTATATATAGAACGGCTTAAGCTACAATGTTGAAACTCGGTGTGTATATGTAAATCAACTAGAAAAATAATTTTGAATAAAAAAAACGAATATCTATTGGCGTTCAGAAGGGGGGCAAAAAAAATTATCTGTGAAAATAGAATGCATATTTGCCCACGATTTTCGACATATCTACTACCTCGTCCCAAATAATGAATTTAATTTTATTCTATGTATTCTCCATATGAATACCAAGAAAGTGTTTTTAAGATTTTCTGAAAATTGACCCCTAAGGGGGTGTAAAGTGATTGTGTACTTTTTCATAAACTATTCCATATCTCTCAGATCTAATCAGATTTTCACTTCCATGATCTTGTTCTTTTTGATAGGTTTTCAGTCACATAGTAGCCTACACCGCATTTCAGAATTGAACGCGTTCCTAACTTCTGCCGGAAAAATAATAAAGTTACGCCCAGATTGTTGGCAGATTTTTTTTCTTATTTTGCGACAACCTTCCCCTTTAAAATAAGTCCTACTTTATTATTCTATGATAAAAACTAACAGAGATATGAATTTTGAAAGGGAACTTGGACACCATTTTTGCAAAATCTTTAACACACTATAATTAACAAAAAAAATGATAGAATAAAAAATTGAAATTATATATTTTTTTCACTAGTTCTTCAAGCAAAAAATTTTTCAAAAGAATCGGCGATGGTAAGGTCACAAAATTGGCCTTTTTTGCGATTTTTGATGGAATGACCCTATAGGGTTTTCAAAGGACCATCAACAAACCGGAACTTAAGCACTTTCTCTAAAACTTTTCGATTACGGTTTGTACCAGGCAATTCTCCCTATCAAGAATGTCTGGATTCTCTTGATATCTGAAGTTTACTCCTCTCCTAATCGTACCGTTACTATCTTAAAAGAAAATATTGAAACAAAAGCTAATCGAAGAGTCACACCACACATGATCTCGTCTGTGACTGAAATGGTATAGGGTTTGTAAGGTCGCGTGCAGTTCAATTTCGTTCGCAAAGCCTATGCTATTTCGGTCGAATTTTTTTACTGAAATGGTATAGGGTTTTGTAAGGTTTTTAAGCAAACAAAACCTAATCGAAGACAGTCGTGCTCACGGCTGAAACGGTATAGGGTTTGTAAATACGCGTCCTGGAATATGATCCAATTGTATAATTCATGTTATTTATAGCAGCGGCGTAAGTATTCTAGCGCGACCCCATTCTAAACGCTTCCCGAACTTTTTGTTAGGTTTTCAGTCACATAAGAACCTAGACCGCATCTTAGAATTAAACGTGACCTGAACTTCTACCAAGAAAATAATAAAGTTGCACTCAGACTTTTGGAAATTTGTTTCTACTGAATTGCACTTAATTTTTGATTTATGAAGTGTAAAATAAGCATCAGCTGAGCTATTTTGATGGTTAAGCTAAGTTGTTTCTAAATTGTTATAATAGAAATGATATGCTGTGACGTCAACATAGATGTAGAGGTTGACGAAATCAAGTATTCGAAACCGACCTAACTGCATGACAGAAAAACTAAAAATAAATGTGAGAAAAATCCTATACGAATACATGAACCAAAATCCAAATTAGCAAGATGTGGGTTTGAAAAATAAGTTTAAGTTAGCTCGTATCAACAAAGTTGGAGAATTAAGCATATGTATGTTACACAAAACTTCGTGTAAATTAGTTACGGTAAAACGAATTGGCCAAATCATGCCTTCTATAGCAGCACTAATGCTTATTTGAGGGTTTCACGGGAACTTCAAGCCTCATAGTAAACAAAAATGTTTCATTAAATTTTAAAGAACAAACCATTTTTTCCAAAAAATGCTTACCTTAATATTTATTGTTATTTTTGAATTTTTAGGAAAACTACAATATGTTCAAAAAAATGTGTTGTTATAAAATACTGTTCTGTATTCCATCTCAGCAACATGTTTGATTTTAGTCAATAATTTGTAAAATAAATACGACTTGTTTTTTCACTCGTGTCATAAACTTTAAACAGAACAGAGGTCTTTTAGTTTTTCTCTATTACAACAGGTTATGGGATCCTAGAATTCCAGAATTGTATTGAAATATAGAACATAATTATTGAAAATACTGAAATATTGGAAATAGTCTTGGCTTTACGGAAAAAAAAGAAGGTATTTTTGGTTTTTTGGAAATTACGCCGGCGGATTTTGTGAAAAGAAAAATCACCGACCAGAAGTGCATTAAGTGTGAATGCAGAATGGCCGAAAAGGGCGAAGACAAAATACAGAAATTGACCGGAGCGTCGAATTATTCGACTTGGGCTCGGGAAATAAAAGTTCTGTTGGAATGGCACGATTTGGATGGTGCCATCACGACTCCAGTTGGGACAACGGATGCGCTGAAGCTCAAGAAGGCGCGAGCTAAGATTCTGATCAACATCGATCGTACACTTTACGACGATATTGGTGAATTGGAAACGGCACGCGAAGTTTGGGATAAGTGTCAAGAATTATACGATGATGTGAGCTGGATCAGACTGGCTCGTACAATCGGTGAATTGGTAACGACACGATTGGAGACGTCGTCTTCGATGGATGATTATTTGCGGAAAATCACGACTGCATCGCGTGTGTTGGCTGACTTGGGTCTCAAGATGCAGGATGAGGTGATTTGTGGAATCATTCTGTTCGGACTCACGTCTGAATATGAAGCATTTGTCACCGGATTGGATGGTGGGATGCTTATCAACAAGGAGAAAATGATGACCAGTTTAACTTCAAACATCTTGAAGCGAAGACTGATTGATACGGAACGCGCTAAGCGGGCGATCAACAGTGAAGGTGGAACTGGTAATTCTGGTAATGTGTTCAGAGCATCAAATTACAAAGGAGCCAAATCAGGGAATCCATCTAGAAAGAATGGACCGAGGAATGGTGCAAAAAATAATGAACTCCAGTTTAAGTGTTTTCGGTGTCACAAAACCGGTCATATGCGTCGAGATTGTCCAGAGCGACTGGAAGGTTCAGATGCAAAGTGCGCGGAGTTAAATCTCAAACCAAAGGCGTTTCTGGCAGTGACATCAAATAGTAAAGCGGCAAAATACTGTGTTTTAACCGGAAAATTGGAGCCAGTGGCACTTCATGCAATGGCGGCCTGTGATGTGAATCATTCGGATGGCATATGGTATGTCGACAGTGGTGCAAGTCAACACATGACTGGAAATCGAAATTTGTTGAAAAATTTTGTGGAAAATGCAGCATACACTGATATTTCGACGGCTGATAACACGCATTTGAAAGTACTCGGTACTGGATCAGTTGATCTGCGTGTTGAAGACCAAACAATAAGTGCAAAGAACGTTCTGCTTGTATCCGGCTTATCAACAAATTTATTGTCAGTGCATAGAATGGTGAAATCCGGAAAAAGGGTTGAGTTTGATGAAAACGGTTGTGTTGTGCGTGATCGAAGTGACGGCAGTATGGTTGTATGTTTGAAACCAAGCAACGGTACCTATAAGTTGCAAAGCGATCCTGTTGCGTTGAAGGCAACTACACACACCGGCGTGAATTTAATGACATGGCATCGTCGACTAGGCCATGTGGCATACGGAGACTTGATTAAGCTGAAGAACATTGTGGATGGATTCAACATCGATGGAGAGCAAAGTGATTTGTCAAAATGTGTGTCATGCTTGAAGGGGAAGCAGAGTCGTGAACCGTTTCACCGCTCGGACACAGTGATCAAATCGAAGCGTGTGTTGGAGCTAGTGCACACAGATGTTTGCGGTCCGATGGAGAATATGTCAGTCGGTGGCGCATTGTATTTCGTGACATTTGTTGATGATTTCTCGAGAAAAGTTTTTGTTTACTTTGCTAAGAGGAAAAGTGATATTCAGCAGTTGTTTGCAGAATGGAAGGCGATGGTCGAGACGCAGACCGAATTGAAACTGAAGGTGATACGTTCGGACAACGGTAAGGAGTATTTCGGTCAGTTTGACCGTATTTGCCGGGAAAGTGGAGTGATTCATCAAACCAGCTGCACGTACACGCCACAGCAGAACGGCGTTGCAGAAAGGATGAATCGGACATTGGTTGAACGGGCAAAATGCATGTTGTACGATGCTAATTTGGAAGTTCCAATGTGGGCCGAAGCGATCAATTGGGCTGCGTACGTGACGAATAGAACAATAAATCGGACATTGGGCAAACGAGTGCCAGAAGAGGTCTGGACTGGACGGAAAGTCAACATTTCCGATATGCGTATATTCGGAACCGAAGTGATGGTGCACATACCGAAAGAAAAACGTCGCAAATGGGACGCGAAGTCGGAATCGATGTTGTTCGTTGGAATCGCAGTGAATCAAAAGGGCTGGCGATGTTTCAACAACGAAACGAACGATGTCTGCATTAGTCGTGATGTCAAATTCATGGATCCGCCTGGAGTGAAGGTAATTCAGTCTATTCCATCAACTAATACCTCGAATGATATCGTTCTAGTGGAGGAAGTTAAAACTGAACCTTGCACAGGAAACGGTGGAAGAACAACAGGGTTGACAAGCGATTTGAACAGTTCGGTTCAATTGGAGAATTCGATTCAGTTGGGGAATACATCAGATGATTCGAATGATGCAACAATGGTTCAATTGGAGAATTCGATTCAGTTGGGGAATATATCAGATGATTCGAATGATACAATGATTTCAGAAGGAAGTGAGGATTTTGAGGACAAAGAGTTGTCGTGTGTCGACGATCCTAACGACGAGGATTTTGTTCCAACCACACTTGATTCTTCACCGATTATTCAACGTCAGAAATCGGAACGGATTGCCAAGAAGACTGTTGAGACATTGCTGGCATCAGCATATATCGTTGAAACGGTTGAACCCGAAACCGTGGACGAGGCAATGGAATCCGGTAACAAGCAACATTGGATTGCTGCGATGAACGAGGAGATGGAGGCTCATGCTGAAAATGGAACTTGGAGCATGGTCAAGCTGCCACCTGGTCGCAAGGCACTCAAGACGAAGTGGGTGTTTAAAGTCAAAGTCGGAGCTGATGGGCGTGTGGCTCGTTATAAGGCCAGACTTGTAGCGAAGGGTTGCTCCCAGAAGTTCGGGATCGACTATGTGGAGACTTTCTCGCCGGTGGTGCGATATCAATCAATCCAAATTTTGATTGCATTTGCTGCCAGACATCGAATGGGAATTCATCAAATGGATGCTGTAACCGCATTCCTACAAGGTAACCTGGACGAAGAGATCTACACGGAACAACCGGAGCAATACGATGATGGCACTGGGCTTGTATGTAAGTTGGAGCGGGCCATGTATGGTCTTAAACAAGCCGGAAGACAGTGGAATCGTAAGCTAGATCGGGCCCTGATAGGATTCGGGTTGACCAAGTCAAAACTCGATCCGTGTGTTTACGTCTCATCCAAGGAGAAGGTAATTGTGGCTATTTATGTTGATGATGTCTTGATTTTTTGGAGGGATCAACATACCTTGGAGAAGATCAAATCTCAACTGTGTGCAGCATTCAAAATGAAGAATCTTGGACGAGCGGAGCAATGCATTGGGCTGAAGATTGAATATGACGATGAAGGCATAGCCATTCACCAAATTGGCTATATTGAGAAAGTGCTTGAGCGATTCGGGATGTCAAGTTGCAAGGCTGCACCAACGCCTAGCGACCCGAGTCAAAAGCTGTCAATTACGATGGTAAATTCCAGTGAAAGGATGTCGGGTATTCCGTACCAAGAAGCTGTGGGCAGTTTGCTTTATTTGGTCCAGGGGACCAGACCCGATATTGCTTTCGCAGTAAATGATGTGAGTAGATTCAACGCGAATTATGGTGAAGCTCACTGGACTGCGGTGAAAAGAATTTTGCGATATCTGCGTGGAACAACCGAGTTTCGCATTCTGTATCGCTATGGAGGTGGTCAATTGCGAGGTTTTTCGGACTCGGATTGGGCGTCGGACATTGACCAAAGACGTTCATGTACCGGGTATGTGTTCATGATAAGCGATGGTGCTGTGTCATGGAGCAGTTCGCGTCAACACACAATTGCTTTATCATCTACCGAAGCAGAGTACATGGCGCTTTCGGAGGCAACCAAAGAGGCAATCTGGTTGCGTCAATTTGTTGACTCGCTCAAAGATATTAATGGGCCAGTTGAGATCAAGTGCGATAACCAGGGTGCCATTTCATTGGCGATGGAGGATATGTTTCGCAAGAGGACGAAACATATTGATATCCGCCATCATCATGTTCGAGACAGGATCGGCGACGGGTGTTGTTATAAAATACTGTTCTGTATTCCATCTCAGCAACATGTTTGATTTTAGTCAATAATTTGTAAAATAAATACGACTTGTTTTTTCACTCGTGTCATAAACTTTAAACAGAACAGAGGTCTTTTAGTTTTTCTCTATTACAACAAAATGCTTAAATTAAAACTACATATTCGCCACAAAAAAATTTGGCCTGCGGCTTAATAATTTGTTGGTAAAAATTGATCCGACATGCTTGCTGGCGGCCGCGACTAGTTACGGAAGTTGTGGGGAGGGCGGTTGGTTCTTGCTCAAAACTCCTCGAGACCCCTCCCCTACCTAACTATACCATAGTATCATAAAATAAAGTGATCAATCGCCCCTTAAAATTTATTAAACTTAAACCGGACATCCCTGTATAGAATGACATCATGTATGCAAAACAAAGCTGTACTAGAACATATGTATTAAGGGAAAACACCACTGTAACAGCCTAAAAAATGCTCTTTTTCGACAATTTGTTTTAAATGGAAGGAAGGGAAATGAATTTAAGTAAGTAAGTTTTACAAAATGGCGGCACTAAAGCCATTCTTCCGAGACATGTTAAATTTTAGGCGCTCTGCGACACGCAGTTCATCTTACGTAAATTTGAGCCTAGCACAAAAAAAAAAACTGAATCATCAAAGTATAGCTAGAGAAACACGTACGGGAATTTAGAAATATTGAGTTTTGTGTGATTGGCGAGTATTTAAATAATTTGAGTCAATTTTCGACCAAAAACCGGACAGTTATATGCTAACTATTTTTTAAATCAACGTATTGAAAATCTCGTACGTGTTTCTCTTCGGAATATTATATTAAGATATGGTGTATCGTGTTTCGAGAAAAACGCGTCCAAAGGTTTGAAATGAGGTACAGACATGAACAAATAAATATTTTTTAACATTAATTTGCAACTCCACGACCATAAAGCAGTCTTTCTAAGTTGGAATATTCCTGTTAAATCTGTTTCCTCGACGATTTAATGATGGAGCGTGCCTCTTTTGCCGCATCTGTCAATGATGGCTCAGCGTACTGGACTTGCGTAGTAGCAGATTCGACACACAAATTCTAGCATTGGACACCAATATCCACATCCAGAACCTTCGTAATCTGTGGTATGTTATGCCCTAGACACACGGCAGAGTTAATAGCTAATTATCTGCCATTTGGATATTAGCTCGACTTAATACGTAATTATTTGTATCTGTCTGTATTAAATTTCGGAACGATATTATTAAAAGCTTGACGCAATGCGATGCCGAAAAGCTTCTGTTTTTTCCCCAGTCACATGTGTTTTTGACATTTGTTGAATGAAATTGAAAAAATGTTTGTCTGTCTGTCTGTTTGTTTGTCCCGTATAGCCTCCTAAACCACTCATATGATTGCGATGAAATTTTGGTGGTTTGTAGAGGGTACGCCCGCGACGGTTTGACTTAGAAAAATCATTTAACAGTTGGTGGTTCGCGAGTTATTTCAACATTTGAGTCTTTTTCATATGATTTAGCGGCAGTTTGTTTGTTTTCGGTGTATTAGTTACGCGTAAGTGAAAAATGAAAAATACAAGCATTAAATGGGTGGGTTCGATGGAAATTTACACCACTCATACGATTGCGATGAAATTTTGGTAATTTGTTAAGGGTACGCCAGCGATGGTGTCTGTGTTAGCCAAGTCATTAAATCGTTGGTGGTTCTCAAGTTATTTCAATATTTGAGTGTTTTTCATATGATTTAGCCGCAGTTTGTTCGTTTTCGGTGTATTAGTTACGCGTTCCTATTACTAAATGGTAAAGTTGGATTATGTATGGATGGTGGATAGTGGATGAAGGTTTGGAGGATGGGGGATGGAGATTGTAGATGGAGGATGTTAGATGATGGGGCATGGAAGATGGTGGATGGATAGAGGTTGGTGGATAGAAGATGGTGGATAAATAATGGTGGATGGTGGATGTAGGATGGAGAATGGGGGATGGGGATTGTAGATGGAGGGTGTTAGATGATGGATAGAGGATGAAGGATGGAAGATAGACTATGGTGGATCGAGGTTGGTGGATAGAAGATGGTGGATAGAGAATGAAAGATAGTGGATGTAGGATTGAGGATGGAGGATTATAGATGGAGGATGTTAGATAATGGAGGATGGTGGATATAGGGAGGATGGTGGATATAGGGAGGATGGTGGATGGAGGGATGGTGGATAGAGGATGGAAAATGGAAGATGGAGAAAAGGGGATGGTGGATAGAGGATGGAAGATGGAGGATGAGAAATGGTAGGTAGGTAGGTACGCGTGGCTGTTCGTGAGAACACGAAAACACTTAGACCTAAAAGGTCCGTTGTGATACCACAGGATCATCGAATCCGGTCCTACTCGTCAAACCATTTAGAGCTTGTAATGAAGCGTTGGATTCTCGCGACCTCCATTGTGGCAAGACCACCAAGACAGTTGAAGAAGTACACTCCGAGATGAGCTTTCTTTCTGGCGGACAGAGCTGGAGTACAGAGAAAGTGAAGGACTGTCTCCTCCTCCTCCTCGTCCTGGCAGCTTCTACAGAAGTCGTTTGAGAAAAGTCCGAGCCTTTCTGCATGTCGACCTATAAGACCGTGTCCGGTTAGGACACCGACTGTTTTGCTGATTTATTTATTTATTTATTTACATCTATTGTACAGATAAATTTATCCAATTACACAATAAAAAAAAAATTGAAAAAAAGTACTAACAAATTATTAATAGTAAGCCTGTTTAATTAAAATTTAGTTTAGGAAAAATAATAATTTAAGCTTTGATTTAAAAAGATGAAACGATGTGTTCAGAGGACCAATCTTGAGGTCGTCATGATTTCTTTGTAGACGAATAATCGGTGAAAAGAAGTATACATTTGTACGCGCCAAAGGAGGGGCAAATATGGAGTTTGAACTGCTAGGATGCAATGGTTGACGCAGCACCAAGTCCAAACTTAAGGCTGAGTCCCTATCACCGTTGTAAATTTTAAACAGAACACATTCGCCTGTGTACAGTCTGTGTTGTTCAAGGAATGGGAGTTTGAAGAGTAAAAGACGTTCACTGTAAGGACAATAGGGAATCCTATATTTGTAAAGGAGAGAACGAGTAAATTTACGTTGAACAGATTCAAGAGCAATAATATGACAATTGTAGTGAGGGGACCAAATAGCAGAGCAATATTCCAATCCACTCCGCACTAGAGTCACGAAGAGCTTGATACAAGTTTGAATGTTAGAGAACATGTATGATGATCTTAGAATTAGGCCTGATAATTTCGATGCAGTACTTACAAGATTGCGAAAGTGAAGGTCAAACTTTAGTCTGGTGTCAAAGGTAACACCTAAATCTCGAATGTGGGAGACTTGAAAAAGTACTTCAGAGTTAATATCATAATCAACAGAGATTATGGTTCTCTTAAGTGCGACAGACATTTTACGACATTTAGAGATGTTAAGTGGTAGACAATTACTAGAGCACCACAAAGCAAGAGCATTAAGATCTGACTGTAAAATTCTGCATTAATTTCATTAATGAATCTCATTAATGAATATGATGAACAAAAGTGAGCCCAGGATAGAGTCCTGCGGAGCACCAGAGAGAGAAATAAATTCCGACGACGTTGAACCATTGAAACGAACACACGATTTCCGATTAAGTAAATAAATAAATAAATAAGAAGCAAGCCATTGAAACAGTGATCACGAAATTCCACAGCCTTTGAGTTTTGAGAGTAATAAACAGTGGTTTACTGAATCAAACGCTTTGGAGAAGTCAGTATAAATTACGTCAACCTGTTTATTATTGTAAGCACCTTCATCAATACTTCTATTATATAGAAGTGTAAGAGGATAACTGAGTGATGAGGAAAGAGGTTTAACAAATAGGTTGGGGATACCATCAGAACCACCGTTAACACTAATATCAAGAGTGGCGACAAGACGCTCCACTTCGCTTGAAGTAAAATAAGTAAGTGATGTCCGCCCTTTTGAGCAGAGTCAGCCTTTTAGAGCGATTTAGATCCAGCTTTGGCCAGGTCTGTCTCGCAGTGTGACATGTAGTCCCGTCTGCCCATCTTGAGTTGGTTTTCTCAATTGATTCCAGTCTCAGTAGCAGTTTACATGTGGAGAGAGGCACACCCAGATTCTGATGTACCGGCAAAGTCTGAAGGATGGTACCGCGCCGAGCGAGCTCGTCAGCCATGCAGTTCCCTGGAATATCCCTGTGTCCTGGCACCCAGCACAGAAGAATATTGAACGGTTCGGCCATCTCCTTAAGAGATGATCTACATTCTACGGCGACCTTTGAACGAGGTCGATTCCAAGGATTTTATCGCCGCTTGGCTGTCTGTGAAAATGCTAATATCCCTAGTAGATATTACATTACACCTCAGCCAGGACAGGGCCTCCTTGATCGCCATAAGCTCCGCCTGATAGACACTACAGTGGTCCGGAAGGCGGAAAGAGCTGCTAATATTAAGCATTTCAGAGAAAAAACCTCCACTTACCCCGTCTTCAGTTTTGGAGCCGTCCGTATATATGTGGGCGGACTCCTCCGTTCGTACCAAGTCCCTTCCCCTTTCTAGGCGGGTGGGGATGGCTGTCGAGAAATTTTTGTCCAAGTCATAACTGGGGGGGGGTGTAGTCAGTGTTTTCAGGAATGTTGAAGTGATTCAAGATTGTTGAGTGGCCTGCACATATGTCAGTCCACTGGCTGCCATTTGTTTGACAAAGATGTCTAAGGGAGGCAGACTGAATAGCATGTCCAGTGCTGCAGAGGGAGTTGTTCTCAGAGCTCCGCTGATGCAAATGCATGCTGTTCTTTGTACCTTTCCCAGTGTGGTGCGGTTGACCGCCTAGTCTAAGGCCGTCCACCAGACAACAACACCGTACATGAGTATCGGTCTGATGACGGACACGTAGAGCCAATGAACTATCCGGGGTTGCATACCCCATTTATTGCCAATGGCCTTTTTGCATGAGTTAAGTGCAACTGTTGCTTTCCTTATTCGTTCCTGAATGTTAGGTTTCCAGTGAAGCTTCCTATCCAAAATAAGACCCAAGTATTTTGCACTATCGGTAAAAACTAGAATAGTACCATTCACAGAAGGAGAGTCTACGCGAGGAATTTTGTATTTCCTGGTGAAGAGGACTAATTCTGTTTTGCATGGGTTCACGCCCAGTCCGCATTCAGAAGCCCAATTAGAAAGAATAGAGAGAGCATTCTGCAATATCTCACTCAGTGTGTTGAGGTGCTTCCCCGAGACAGCAATTGCAACATCGTCGGCATAAGCAATCACTTTGCAGCCCGCCCCATCCAGTCTCAATAGTAGTTTGTTGACCACTAAATTCCAAAGAAGAGGGGAGAGGGGTGGTGTACCTCAGCTGACAAACCTTCGAGAGGAGGACTCGCCCAGCTTTGTGTTCACAATCCTGGATGTTAACATCAAATTGATCAGCGCGCCAAGCGAGGACTCCACTTTCAGGATAGAAAGTGCGTCAGTGATTGCCTCTAGCCTGACGTTGTTGAAAGCACCCTCGATATCAAGAAAGGCAACCATGGTGTATTCTTTAATACTAAGTGTTGGCACAAAGTTTGAGAAGTGATTACCGAATATCACGTTCAGGTTGCTGGTAATAAAATAACACTCATTGAACGCACTCACGCACTACTATATCGATTTATTTCCCAGCTTCACCAACCTTGCAACCCTACCAACTTCCTTCTCTTAACTCCCAGCAACCCGAGGCGCAGCACGAAAGGTAAGTCTACATGTTGTAAGTTATAAATAAATTTAATTTAATTTAATTTTCCAGTGTTTTTAGAAGAAAGGATGATAGATTGATAGGCCGGAAATCCTTAGGACAGACATGAGAGCTTTTTCCTGCTCTAGGTATGAAAACCACCCTAACTTCCATCCATGTTGCAGGGATGTAGGTTAGATCCAGACAGCCTTTCAGTATAACCTTCAGCCATGGCAGAATTATATCCGAGGTCTGCTGTATTTCAGCAGGAATTATTCCATCCGGTCCCGCAGACTTGAATGGTTTGAAGCCCTCTATCGCCGAGGAGCTTGGTCTCTGTTATAAGAGCATCCGAGTTGAACGGAGCATGGTTTCTTGTAATGCCTACCCCCTCCGATTCAACGTGCGAGCTACCAGGGAAGTGGGTGTCCAGGAGAAGATCAGTGGTTTTCCTACGTGAGGTAGTCCAAGATCCGTCCGGTTTCTTCAGGTAGCATGGTATGGTTGGATTTTTGGAGAGAATTTTACGGAGCCTCGATGCCTCGGAGGAACCTTCTAGGATGAGGGATAGAGGATGGAGAAACTGGACTAATGGATCAATAGGAGAGACAGGGGCGATGGAACACCGTGAGCGTAGCCGCGGAACGCGGCTTCTAATTAATAACATATAAATTTCTGCAAACGGATAAAACGGGTAAAAGAGGATTTCTGTGGTCCATACCTGACGAACAGAAGCTGAAAGATGCTTGAAGGGACACTTTGCCAGACTTAAGGCAAGCGAAACGGAACTCGCATGTTTTCGCGGCAATTAAATTGACAAACTGGAGTTTTTTTCTTGATTTAATATAGATTAAAATAAACGTACGTGTGTCACCCTCCAATTTCCGATGAAAGCTTTTGATTTTTTTAATTCATATTAAATATTGCCGTGTGTCAGTCCATAATTAAAATTGCATACAGCGATATCCATTGCGAGATTTAGGATTTTCTTGCAACTTGATTAAAATTTTGACCCCTTTTGTACATCAAACGACGTAATTATGTGTGAAAGTACATCCAATGGAACACAAAAACTAAACTAGCTATATTTATTAGTGTATTCCAGACGTTAGAAACCAACAGGTAAATCATTAGCCAGTATCCTCTCAGATGGATACCTGACCCGACTCAGGTAGTCGTTTCGAAGCAGCCTGATGAGCTCGGTAAAGAGTTAGAAATTCTAGGATAAAATTGATTTTCATGTTTTAAACTTTTTTCCCTATAACATAAAGTGGCCTATTTCCGACCACCTTCCTAAATCCGACCATTTTGGTTTTTTATTATTATATTTATATTATCGTGATTAATAAGGTGAATTCTATTATGAATATATTTGCATATGTGTTCTCTATCCGTTTGCTGTGTACAAAGGGAGTTGCATGTCCTTTCTTTCCATTGTGGTTTAAATTAATCAGCGGTGGACCAAAAAACTTGAATTTTAAGTCTTAAATCGAAATTTTTGGTTAAATCTTTTTTGTTAATTTAAAAGACTAATTTTCATCAAAGTGAAAAAATTAACGTCTTTTTCGCTTTATAAACATTTAACTTGTATAAAAATAGGCAAAAACAATTTATCATAGAACTTATGAAACAAAACAATAAAATGAAGTGGTCGGAAATAGGCATTTTTGATTTCATGTGATGTCCTTATTCCGACCAGTGGTCGGTATTTGGAAATATAAAGGGAATTTTTTTAAAAATTATTATAATATGTTTATATACTGTAAATAGTAAAATCGAAATTTATTAATTATATTCACCCGTATTGCGAATGTCGCGGTCACGTCACTTCGACGCCGATGCGAAGTGTCACGCCGATCGAAAAAAGCGATTGTGTAACTCCATCGACGTGTTTCAATGGCATTGCGATATTGATATGTATGTATCAGCTGTAAATTGTGAATTTAAGTTCTTGTATGCCTTCGTTTACAACTATGACATTATTTTTCTGCAATATCAAATGCTACATTCAAATTTAAGATGCGGATAATGCTTTTTTCTAAAGTGGAAAAGCTATACATCATGTTCGGCTCATTTTTGGCTCTCACTTCTACTTGCATCTCGTGACGGTAGTCCCAAAGAATTTTACAGTGCCGAAAATTGGAGCCATATTTCTTTAATGTGTGTCGATCTACATAGCTTTTAATGACGATTACTTGTTGCGAATCCATCAAAATAAGGAAAAAAACATCATTTTGTCAAATCTATACTTGCATTTTTGCATCAACGTTAATTTTTTTCGGGCGTCACGGACTCGGAATGTCATCGACGAAAAATGACGATCAGAGTGACAACGGTCGATGACAATAGACATTCACAATCGCCTTTTCATGCGTAGATATCGAATCGGCATCGAAGTGACGCGACGTGACAATCACAATACGGTCGATTATTGGCTTTACTGTATTTGATCCTAATTCCGACCTACTCAATATATATATTTTAGATCTGGAAAGTTCACATGAAACGGACCTATCACCTTCTTGTAACTCATATATATTGCAGAATCCATACCTTTTACGTTTAATATTTTTGGCTTTACCATATATGACAGTTTAAGTAATAAATTATTTTTTATTTAAATATTAATGGACGCAGTTTGTTGTTTGCTGCCAAATTTATATCTCTATATTAGTTTTACCTTAGATTAAATCTATTAATATTACTGGTCGGTAATTAGGACATCCAATCTGATCGGTTTACCTATTTCCGACCTAGTAGCTGACCAGCATGATAACAAGTTTTGTCAGTAGAAATTACATATTAATTTTGCGATTTATCTAATAAAATTAAACATACATAAAACTTGAGGTTTGTTTGTATGTCCCGTATATGTTCCTGTACCATTCATCTGATTGTGATGAAATTTTGGTGATTTGTTGTGCGCACGTCTGCGAAGGGTTCTGAATTAGTAACATCACTTTATAATTATTGGTGGAACGCGAGTTGCTTCAATAATTTAGTGTTTTTATATATTGTAGTTTCGAAGCAGTTCAAGCGTTTTCGGTGACAAATGATCAATTTAAACCTGTTTGAAATTAAAACAATACTTCAAGATAGACACATTTTTGGAAGATGACTGTTGGATTGCGGTTTGTGTGTAATTTTATGATCAGGACCTCAGAACATTATAAATTTATTTTCAATCAATGTTTTGACCAACGGCAATAATACGGGCACCGGAGCAAAGGAAGTAATGGAGTAACGGGAGTAACGCAAGCAACGGTGGAACGGAGGCAACTGGAGAAAAACTGAAAACTGCCCGTATTGCAACGCGTTTCGAAATATTATTTCGTTGCGCTCGCAAACAAACCAAAAAATTATGATGCGTGGGGAAAGCAGTACAATAATGCAGATCATGGTAGAATGTTCTTACAGTTTTAGAGGTGTAGCACCATATACACGAGAGTTTAGCCAGTATATTTGGAATTCCAGTTGCCTAGCAGTACCACATAATTTATTCTGGTTAGTTTGGCAGAACCTGCACAGACTATCAGTTACCATTGCTAGCATGGGATTGCAAAATTCACATAATTGATATCATTGTCAAATTTTCCATTTTTGATAATTCAACGAAACAGCTGAATATGTTACAATTCGAACCTGTGTCATATTAACTATGTATATGGGTGGACCAGTTATTGTGTCATTTGTCGACAAAGTGGGACTCTTGACCACTGCACCCAAAAAAATAGACGATTGAAACGACACGATATAATTCACAAATATTTTTAGGATAATAGTCATACTATTCTTCAAAATATTTTTTGAGGTTATGTACTTTGTTAAGAAGGTATGCGATCATAAAATTGGGATTGCAAAATCCCAAGTGGTCTAGGCCTCTCGGAGGCTGGGCAGTGTTGTCTAGTATTGACACTTCTTTTGTTTCTCCCTGAACATTATGCCCCATCTTGATAGAGCAGGTTGAGATTCCACACAAAGGTTCAGTTGGGCGAACAGCGGATCCTTTTCTTGTCTACTATTTCATTGGTCATGGTCTCCATGCCCTCAAGACCGGTATCCAATATTACAAACGTATCCAATATTTAGTCCGCCTCCCCTAGTGGCTTTTTCAGAATCTTGTACAATTTTTATTTCTTAAAAGGCCCAGAGCCATGTTTTCTATTTATCTGATAAAGATAAAACATAAAACATATTTTTACATTACTTGGAATCATTAATTGAAATCATTTTAAATATATTATATACAATAGAAGCTCGAAAATTAGAATGCTCGGAAATTAGAATCTCTTGGAAATTAGAATCGGTTGATATGTTACACACACTGCTCAGAAATTAGAAGAAATAATTCTAATTTTCAAGCGTACTTTTTTATACACTCAAAAACTAAAACACCGAAACTTTCCAATGACTTTCCATAAAACAAAAGATACCTTCTTAGAAATTACATTTCAGTGCATGTTACGTTTATTCATATCAATCAGTATTCATCAGACTGTTTAAGCTTTTCAGTTGCTTTGCAGAAGTTTATAATAATGGTTTAAGCTTCTTTTATTTGTTGAGATGGCACCAATTTCAATTAAAAGAAAAAAACATACTTTGTCTTTGAGTACAAAAGCAGAGATAATCAAAAAAATTAAAAAAGGTTATTCAAATAAAACTCTATCTAGGCAATACAATGTGGCCGCATCATTTATAACATATCTCAAGAAAAAACAAGCACTAATTATGGATAAGGTGGCAGGTACAGTTAAGAAAAAAACGTTACATTTGGCGGAATACCCAGAAATGGAAAAAAAAACTGTATGACTGGATATTACAGGAACGCCAAAGAGGTTGCATACTGAATGGCAATATTGTTAGAGAAAAGGCCAAGGTAATTTTAGCGCTGCAAAATAAGTCTTTCAACGCCAGCGATGGATGGCTACAAAATTTTAAACGCCGTTTTGGTCTGCGAAATTTAAAAATATGCGGGGAGAAATTGTCCGCCAATACCGCAGCTATACCGCCATTTAAAAGGAGTTTGGACGAACAAATATGACAAATGGAATTGACTCGCAAGCAAATTTATAACGCAGATGAGTCCAGTTTATTTTATAGACTTCTACCAGATTACACAATTGTGACAATCGATGAAAAAGCCGCACCAGGACTCAAAACTTCCAAGGAACGCGTAACAATTATGTTATGTTGCAATGCTTCCGGTAGCCTTAAACTAAGGCCCTTAGTTATAGGAAAATCGAAAAAACCGAGATGTTTTCAACATTTCGATAATCTGCTCGATTACGATTCTTCAAAAACGGCTTGGATGACATCTTTCATTTTTAAAAATTGGTTTCAGCATTCGTTTGTCGTTCAGGTATGCACTTGCTTAGCATTAATTTCAGATCTACATCAGCATTATTATTGTTTTCTAAAATAGTTGAACGAATTTTTGTAGGAACACAATTTACCAAAAAGGCTCTACTTTTGGTGGATAGTGCGAAGTGTCATGAGCAAATGCAAAGCGATGGCGGGAATATTAAAGTCATGTTCCTTCCACCAAATGTCACTTCAATACTGCAGCCTCTGGATCAAAACGCTATTCGGCTAACTAAAATGCACTATCGGAAAAGCTTGTTATCGTCTGTAGTTGGTAGAGAAAATGAAGACATTTCCAAAATATTGAAGGAAGTGACGATTAAGGACGCAATATTTCTAAAAACTGCTTGGGATAAAGTTACAACCGTTTAATTGGAAAAATGTTGGCATGCGATTTTTGATCGTTCAGATGTTGATGCCGACCTAAATGGCACTGGCTCAGAAGATTGTTTTGATGAAGAAGACAACGTTCCTCTGTCCAGTTTTCTGCCAGATGTCGACGTTCAAGAAACTTTGAAGTTGTTAAATATGGTGGGAATCAATATATCACCTGCAGAGGTTGATGAATGGAATGCCGATAACATTACTTGTGATCCTGACCTCGTAGAAGTATCTAGTCAAGAGTGAGACTGCGATACCGACAGCCTAAATGAAAACATTTCACATTCGACTGCCGTTAAATTTGCAAACGGATTACTGTTATGGGGTAAAAGAAATGACTTGTCATGCTCTGAGATCGTCACAATTCAAAGTGTTCGTGAAAAAGCAGTTTAAATGCTGGTGAAAACACACCACAAACAATTGCTTGTAACAGTTTTTTTTAAGTAAGATATACACTGCCAATTTCATTCTAATTTATAACATTGAAATATATTTTTTTTTTTATTTTGAAGTGCTGTTTTTGTTTTCTTGAATTTATATTGTTAAGTTACGCGTAAAATACATAAGTATATACAAATATAATATAAATTAGCCTTTTATTTAAATACCTTATAAAACGCTTGAAAATTAGAAAAATTTGAAAATTAGAATTGGGTTAAACTTTTTTATTCTAATTGTCGAGCTTCTACTGTACTATCTATGTAAAGTTTATTTACATTTTGTGTTAATATAATCGTATATACTCAATAAAAAAATTAATGGAATCTGCATTTATTATTTTATTATCCTGTATTCTTCACTAAATTTAATTAAAAAAAAAATAATATCGTTAATAATATGCAATAACAATGTTGATTTATATGATAGAGCACCTAGGTCGGAAATAGGCTAATGTGCGGTCGGTATAAGGAAAGAGTTGTTTATGTGGTCGGAAATAGGAAGATTACCGTCATTATGAAGTTAATTTTTCTAAATCATATTTTACATCAATATATAAATATAACATATCAAAATTGATTTTTTTCAGTATCGGTAGCATGTTCTGAATCCGTAAACATTTTTTTTAAGAAGAAACAAATAATGGTTCGCCCTATATGAATTAAAAATATTTGCAGGGTCTTAGGTGGTCGGAAATAGGTCATTTTACGTTATTCTCCAAGGTTCAAAAAATATTTTAAGCAAAAAAAAATCGATTTTTTGAAAATTTTACAGTGGTGTAACACCATAATAGAAAAATGTATGTGTACATCTTTGTTATACATGTGTACAAAGATTTTTTGTAAACACACTAATAAAAAATTGCAATAAGTGGCCTCACCTCCATCCGGCTCTTCTCCAACTTCATCTTTATAATATTGAGCATCGTTATCTGGTTCAACTTCAAAGACTTCACGTTCCAAATGTGTGTTTGATTTGTTCTTTATCATTTCTCTTCTCTGATCTTTTACAATAGTATTTTGAGTTTGGGTTTTTTTCCTGTGCTCTTTAAGTTTCTTTTTCTTTTCCCGCTGCTTACGTATTTCCTCAATTTCTTGTTCACTTTTCACAATTACTTCGTGATAAAGAACTTCCCCAGTTAGGAGAGCGTCTTCTATTTTGATGAGCTCAAATGTTAGTCGTGGTCCGATTTCGTACAACCGAATTGCTGATTTATTATTTTCCAAGTTTCCTTTGCGTTTCAGATCTTGTGGTAGAATCACTTGACTTGCTTCGTCGTCTTCGAATTCTGAGTCAGACAATGCTCCTCTAATTATTTCAAAAAAAATTTAAAAAAAAAGTAAATTCATAATTAATATAATAATAAACTTACTGTGTGAATAAATCTGCTATATCCTCGCATCTGGAAAGGTTTGGTATTTTACCGAGCACAACTTTTTTCACCCCACGTGATAGACCGACGGGCACAACAATTACGCTATAGTGCCGCATATCCGTCAGCTTAGTAACTGGATTATATGAAAACAATACGCACCGCTTAATAGTAGAAAGATTGACTGTCGCGATATTTATAGTGGGAAACATATTTTGAAATGTGGTTGCTATTAGTTTCAGATGTTTCCCTTCGCCTGCGAAATTGTTCATGATTACTAATGGAGCCTGGTGAAATGACTCCTCATCGACGAACTGCTTGCGAGATGAAGCTATTACATCACGTGATAGAGTGAACTGATGGACCTGTTCATAAGGTTATATTGATTAATTTACACATATATATATATATATATATATACACCTATGTACATATATATAATATATTATTAATATATTAACGTTTAACTTAGACCAAATTCTTCACTCCACTGACACCGGAAAATAACTAAAATTTAATCATAATTGTTTCTATGGTAGCTTACCCTTACCATGAAAAATTTCATTAATAAAAAATGTCTAAATAAAAAAAATTGCTGTTGACGGGTTTTGATGTCACGCTCTTATCGTTGGGCTTTATATATCCTGGTGTACAACCAAAAATTTCACCAAATTGGTTGAAATATTAGGTGATCTTCAGCGCCACCTTCCTTTAGTACAAGGTTGCGATGGCAAGATGAGTTGATTGTAAATTTGATTTCGATATCGCTATATAGAATTATCCTCAGCAATTCCGCCAACTGTAAGGGTGTTTCGGATAGTAGGCGTGATACACCCTCACGAAACGAATAGCTTTTTAAAAAAACACTAACTTTACGGCGATTCTGCATAAAGTGAGCCTGTTTGTAATTCTAGGTTTCGAGAAAATTGGGTGCGGTTGTATGTGCAACCATAGATGTGAGACAGTGCCAGCTATAAAAGATAACAGTCCTGATTATAATTCTTGGTTTTAGTAATGTTGAATGGGGATGTAAGTGATACCATGCGTGCGAGAGACAGAGCAAGGAAATATATTAATGCACACGTCAATATGTATTTCGATCTTACGTAAACAAATTTAAATAATTTATTTTACAGTATAACTTTTTGTTTTTTAAAAAAAAATCCCCTAAATTGAATGACTGACCAACCTAGAAAATAACGTTCCAGATGTTACCGGGATTTTGTACAGGGCATGTCGATCAATATATCGTCCAAAAACGGTAATCGACAACCCGACAAGTGCCAAAATGATATAGGCGACAAAATTGTAAAAGGCGAGTCGAGTCGCTTTTGCAGAAAACTGGTTATTCTAAGGTTGTCTGTCACACAGTACCCTCTCTGCATCTCAGCGTTAAGCATGTTTCGGACTTTTACCAATAAAATAATAAAGCTGCGTCCGAACTGTTAGCCGATTTTTTTTAGTTCTAATTACTCTAGGATCATACCTACATATAAGTACTAAGTTTCAACTTTCTAGCATAAACCGTTTCTGAGATATGAAAAGCCACCAGCCTCCACCCCCGTATCTTGCTACCCGTATCACAAATTTATTTTTCTGGGATGTCTCTATGGTTGATCTATACTTTAAGTTTTGAACTTTCTATCCTTTGCGGTTTTGAGAATTAGAATCATTTTTTTTTTAATTTCCACACCCCTCCCACCTTCACTCTCTACCGCCAAAATTGTTTTCTCCGTGAGAGGTCTACTGGCTCCTGTAATTTTCAAGATCATATCTGATACGGTTCTTGAGATATACAAAATTAATTTTCCGAAAAATTATTGTCCCCCACACCCGCACTTCATGTCTTCCTCAAAAATTATACATTCAGTAGACTCCACTAGTAATTCTATATGCAGAAACCAAATGTTATCTTCCTGGTATAATTGAGTTGGAAGATATTCTAATTCAAAGTTTTTCACCTCCAACCCCATACTGCTCCACTCCCCTTAAAATATTTAACACGTTCACTGCCACGTCACCCGTATTCGGGTGACAGCAAAAGTTCTCATCGGGCCGTGTCACCCGTATTCGGGTGACGCTTATTTGACTACGGTCATTAAACCCAGAATCGCCAAAAATGACAAAATTTGGTAGCCGTACTGGAAGAATTAGTGAAGTTAGTTAGTTTTTGTTAGTTAAAGTATGTTAAAGTAATCGCAAAAATGGTGTCCGAGTCCTCTTTGAAAATTCACATCTCTGTGAATTTTTATCCTACAGTAATAAAATAGGGCTTATTTTAAAGGGGATGATTGTCGCAATATAAAAAATATATCCTTTTTCCTTGAATATCTCAAAATGCGTTTTTTTATGTTTGATATGTTATACTGTTTTACAAAACATGCCAAATAATTAACTTGGGATCTGAATGGATCAGGGTAAAAAAAAATCAAAAAACACCAGTGCTTTGTGTGAATATCGTAACAGGTCTCTTCTTCACTGCTGTATGACTCATTAAGAACAAATTTTCTCATTTTTCTTTTCAATGTTAAAAAAAGTTAGAGCAGAGTTTTTAAGTTATACCACCTCCACTTGGTTCAGCAAAGATTCCAACGCAGAATAGACATAAGCCAGCATCGCACGGTTTGTACAACCGCACGGGTGGCCTGACGGTGATTTTCTTGAAAATACGCGTGGCAATCAACGTGTTAACTGTATTCTAATCTCCTAGTATCTGTTAAGACAACCAAAAAGTTTCAGCCGTCTGACATCAACAGTTCAGGAGATATGGATTTTAGAATGTTTCAATCCCTGCTTTCAAGCGTTTTGAACGCATTGTCACCCCCTCCGCCCCACTATACCTATCGACATTTTTTTTTGCAAATGGGTCCACTATTATAGCTCAACATAAGCTCCAACTTTCAGCATCCTAGCATAAGCGGTTCCTGAGATCTAGAAACCAAAATGTTTCGTCTAAAATGCTCCCTCCTTCTGCCCCCTCACACCGTAGAGATTCACCCTTTCTACCTACCATAAAAATTTCAACTTAATATCTTAAGGGGTTTGAGAGCTACGCATCTTCAAACGAGTTTGCGTACGGCGGACAGAAGAACTTTTTTTTCGCTTCTTTGGAATAAAAAATTAAACAAATATGGGTTGAGTACATTAAAAAGGGCTAGAAAAATGCTGGGAGTAAAATATTGACGTGAAGCAAGATGTACTCTACTAATCGAGACCCAATATACGCGGATGACATAAATATCATGGCCAGATCTGTTCCAGACGCGAAGGAAGTCTTCCACTGTCTAGACTCAGTGTCAGTGGCAAAACAAGAAGAAGCGCGTCAACTAGACAAAATATGGCCATAGGGGACTACACCTAGACAATGTTTCCTTGTACTGATCTTTTTTGGATAACATACTCTAGTGCCAAGTTGAAAAGCATAGCGGATTCTGGCCAGTCTATGATATCCGATGACAAGACAGCTCCTTCGAACCTAGTCCAAAACAGTCTTATAAACTTGCCTATCCAGTGAAGGTTTTCCAACTGCCATGTCCTCAAGGACAGCGAATAATCAACAGGGATTTCGCGTTTGGGTTTCACACCAGAAACTTCATTGAGGAAATATGACGAACATGAGAGAACGGGTGAAGTACTCGAAGAGATAGCCATGCTGTGGGATTTCCCCCGAATTCTAGGGATTTTTTTCGTTTATTTTGGGAATAGATTACTGAGTGATAAAAATATTCCGTGATATTTAATTTTAGGTAACTGTTACTAAAACTAACTATTATAATAGTCAGTTCTGATTTAGTTAATGATGATAGGAAATTCAAATATTTTCGCTTCATTGAAGACGACATATATTCGTCTCATATGAAAATAAGAGACATCAGGTTTGTTCTTTTTGAAAAGTGACGTAAAAGGCCGCTGTTATTTCTACTAATTTATTCATACAAATTCTTGTTCACTTGGGTTTTCCTGACTGGATATAGAGACCCCAAAACAAATACCAAAACCAGGCCTTCATCAGGAAGAAGAAATACAGTGCAACCCGCTTATAAAGTGCACTTTTATAACGTACTTTCGGTTATAAAGTACTTTTTTACAATCCCCATTCACAAATGTGAAAAGTTCTTATATCTTTGTACGGATGTAACGTACATATTGGTTATAACGTATCCTTTCTCATAGCATTTGAGTTCTTTATAACGTACAAAGTATTAATTCGATATGTTTACGGTCGAATTGAAAAAAATTTCAAGGATAATTTTTATTCTTTTTTTTTCTATTGCGACAAAAATAAGCCCTATTTCACTTTCTAGGATAAAAATTACAAGAGATATGATGGACGAAAACTTTGCGAAACTTACGAAAATACTATATAACTAACAAAAAAAATAGATAGAAACAAAAAAATGAAATTATATTTTTTTTTTTTACTAATTCTTCAAGTATACAAAAATTTTCAAAAATATAGATGCTGGTAAGGTCCTAAATTTGGCGGAAATTTTTTCGACGGTTTTTGATGGAAGGACCCAATATGTAGTTAGTAAATAAACGGGAGAATTCTTTTCAATTTTGCTGAATGTCTTCATCCTATCTGAGTTAGAACTCTACAATTTTGTATTATGAATTTATGGACTGTATTATTTAATAAAAATATTATTCCTATAAATGGAAACAACTTTTTTTCATATGTGAGTTCTAATGTACTATCGGTTATAACGTTCTACTTGTCGTGGTCCCCACGAGGTACGTTATAACCGGGTTGCACTGTAGTAGGTTTATTCTTTTTTCATACACTTTCTTGCACTAACTATTCTTAACATTTGACGTCACAGCAATGACACAAACTCATACTCAAACAGCAGGCTTGTCCCCCCACTCACCTTCTACTCTTTTCTACACTCGCTTGAGAGCTAGTGCAAAAAAGTGTAGAAAGTGCATATTGTATGTATGGTATATCGTACCATTTACTTAAACGCAAAACAACACCAAATTGACATAACGGCCTCAGGTTTGTTTTTTGCCAGGTGAACTTCACATTTTAGTGTAATCTACACTTTCAGTGAAATACACATTATGCCCTAGACATACGGCAATATTTAATATAGATTAAATCAAAAGCTTTTTTTGAAACTTGGAGGGTGACACACAGACGTTTATTTTAATCTATATTAAATCAAGAAAAAAGCTCAAAAATTTTGACAATTAAATTGGCACGAAAACATGCGAGTTCTGTCTCGCTTGCCTGAAGTCTGCCAAACTGTCCCTTCAAGCATCTTTCAGCTTCTGCTCGTCAGACATGGCCCACAAAACTCTTTTTACGCGTTTTATCCGTTTGCAGAAATTTCTATTTGTTAAATTATTCAATTTCATTCAACAAATCTCAAAAACATATGTTCCTGGGGAAAAAACAGTAGCTCTTCGATGCATCGCATTGCGTCAAGCTTTTAATAATATCGTCGCACAATTTAATACAGACTTTCGAATTGTATTAAATTAGTGGGATAATAGTCAAATAATTGCGTATTAAGTCGATTTAATAGCCAAATGACAGATAATACGATATTAACGCTGCCGTGTGTCTAGGGCAATACGCTAAAAGTGTAGGGTTTAGATCGCTCAAAAAGAACGGGTTAGTGTGGAAACGTGACAGATAAAATTTCGAACTTTTTAATTTGCGTTATTCTTTCACTTCTATCAATTCAAATTTATTGCCATTCAATATTCTTGCATGAATGCATTCAAAACAGTAGTTTTGTAAGGTTAACTACTAATTGTAATGTTAACTTCACTAAACTTTATAAAGAATTGTATATATAAAAACATGTTATTGTATTTTTATTTTTTTAAATTATTTTCGATTTATTAAAATTGAATTTATAAATATTAAGTATTTATTAATAATTTGTAGTTTCTATGTGAAAATATATTTTACAACTGTCTTTACAATTTTATTTTTTTTAAATTTACATTTTTGTGTATACTTTGTTTATGTTTTATTGTTAAGTGTTTTTTATGTAAAGTGGAAATGAACTTATGAAATTGTGTGTGTGTTGTGTATTGTGTAACTACGCCACAGTTTCATAAATTCAAAAAGTTAATTTTATCTGCAAACAGTCAATTTTTACAGATGGTAAAGAAGAACTTACACCTGCTCCCGACCCAGTGAACACTACACTCTAAGAAAAGAGCAACCATCTGACGCCACACCATCAAAAAGAACAGGCTTAGGGCAGAAAGTGTAGAAAGTGTTTGAGTTGAATCTTCTGAATGTATTCGTACTTTCGGGTAGCGCTTTCTTGCAGAGAGACCTCTAGTTTTGTCTCACTTACTCACACGCTAAAACAACAACGACCCTAAATGGAGAAAACAAAACAATTTGGGGAAATTTGGTTGAACGCTAATTTTTGGAGAAATTTTTTAGGAACATAAAAAGTTTTAATATAATACAAATTATTTAAATTTGTTTACGTAAGATCGAAATACATATTGACGTGTGTGCTTCTTGCTCTGTCTCTCGCACACATGGTTTAACTTACATCCCCATTCAATTTTCTTGAAACCAAGAATTATAATCAGGACTGTTATTTTTTATACCTGTGGCACTGTCTCGCACCTATGGTTGCACTTACATCCCTACCCAATTTTCTCGATTGTTAGATTGCATCAGTTCCTGGTGATGAAACCAGATCATTGTGCAAATTATGTAAATGCACACAACAGGCCCATCGCAAAGAACCAAAAGTTGTATTTTTTAGTTGGAAAATGAAAAGGGAAATTTTTTTACAAGTAGTGCGTTTTTGGCGAAAATATATAGGATAACTTGGAGGCTTGTCATTCCATAAATCTGGCAGCACTGTTGGAAAGTCACATTTCCAGCAGTCGAGTGAGTTTGACATTTTTACAAGTAAATATTTACTTGATCGGCTTTCATAATACGCAGTTCTCTTTACTAACGCGTTTTTCTCGACTTAAGGTCGAGTGAAACTCGACAAGTAGGCACTAGGGCCCAATCCTGGAGTTCGCTCGAGATTCGAGTGAGCATTACAGACGTTCGAATGATCGAGTCGAACGAAACAGAAAATGGCTATTCTCGAGATCGTTCGAGATGACTCTCTCGTATACTACTGACAACCAGCATTGGCCAGTCGTCGTTTTTTAATATCAACCAGCAAACGAATTCAATGGAAAAATTGAAGTTTAAAAAAAGCGGAATTTTAAAATTTTAATTTCTATGGCCGGAGCCAGAACGTATCGCGACATGCATGAATGCCATGCATCCTTTCCCGTCATAAACTCCTGCATCGTCCTTTTCAACTACCTGAACTACTTTTGAACCATTAAATTTCCAATGAGAATTCCCAATGTAGGTATAACGTTTAAAAATGTCCGTCTAGTCATAAAATGTGACAATGAATAAGCACGAGACAGCGCCAGACGGATATAGGGACATAGTTTTTCGAAAGGAAATCTATAACTGGTTTTTTGAGAAGGAATGAAGAGCCTGTGATTCCTTCGGACAAAATTTTAGTTATTTAGTTTTCTTCGGACAAAAAATTTGAGTTTACTTTAATCAGTTGTATAGTCGTTGCGTCTTATATTTTAGTTAATATTTTGAGTTCGTCCGCAAAGTATTCCCCACATCATAAGTAAAGGGTTTTCCAATAAGGACTTGACAACTTTGAATTCAATTTGTGAACGCACCCTTTCACTAATCATCGAACTGTTACTGTCAATTTATTCAGTAAACTAAACATTTTTATCATGGTAAAGTACACGAAGGAACAACGTCTGCAAATTAAATTATATTATTTTGAAAAAAAGTTGTCAAGTCCTTATTGGAAAACCCTGGGTTTTCCAATAGGGACTTGACAGCTTTGAATTCAATTTGTGAACGCACCCTTTCACTAATCATCGAACTGTCACTGTCAATTTATTCAGTAAACTTAACATTTTTATCATGGTAAAGTACACGAAGGAACAACTTCTGCAAATTAAATTATATTATTTTGAAAAAAAGTTGTCAAGTCCTTATTGGAAAACCCTTTCGAATAGGGACTTGACAGCTTTGAATTCAATTTGTGAACGCACCCTTTCACTAATCATCGAACTGTCACTGTCAATTTATTCAGTAAACTTAACATTTTTATCATGGTAAAGTACACGAAGGAACAACGTCTGCAAATTAAATTATATTATTTTGAAAAAAAGTTGTCAAGTCCTTATTGGAAAACCCTTTATATAAGGTATATTGACAGACACTACTTGGAGTAAGTACTTTTTTCTTACTTACTTACCAACCAAATTATATAAGTGAAGGGCAGAAGGTGCGTCGGATTGCTCTAGTTAATACTCCTCCGGAATTGATTTCCAGAAAATTCCCAAACGATTTTACAAAACAAAAAGAAAAGTGTGGTCTCGGATTGCAGACGAATTAAACAAAGTGCAGCGACCAGTAAAACCATGGACAAAATTGCGTAAAGTAAGTAGTTGCACCTTATTATGTTTTGCTTTTATAATTACATCTACTTTACTCTTAACTTGTTACTAAAGCCTAGTACAAACTAGAAACGAAACGAAACGAAACGAAACGAAATATTCCATACAACTTTCTCGTTTGAGCGAAAATTGTTAGTGGATTTTTTGCATGTAATTTGATAGAAAATTTCGTTTTCAGTTCTATTTAGTACTAAGCTTAAAGTAAGAAATATAAAATGCGTTATTTTGTGATTTGTGAATGTGACATAAATATTTCTGTGGTAAAAAACCATAACAGCTTATGTCGAGATAAGAAAAAATCATTTTTCAAGCTTTCAATTGCATTTAATAAATTGACGTTCTTTTATAGATTTTTTTGTCATATAATATATTATTATTGTGTTGTATTATTAAACTAAATAAAATAAGATCTTCTAACATATTTTTTATTAGTTTATTTATCAATTTTGATACACGTATTCGCCAAATTTTTTTTTCCACTTAAGCTGTTATCACTTTTTACCATAGATTTCTTCGATACATTCATTTTCTTTTTGTTGTTTAGTGTTATCACGACATGCGCGAACAAAAAAGCTGCGGACATCCGACGCTACCGAGGAAAATCTGAAGGAGGCCCTCCGTCTAAGGAAAGAATGACTGTACTCGAGGAGTCTGTGATTGCTCATGTGCCTCAAGGCAGTATCCAAATGAACGTTCCGGCAACGAAACTTCAATTCGTAAGTTTATAGACAAAAATGTTTAACAACTCAGAAACAGACATTTCTGTTTTTCACTGGAATGTTATACGACATCCGAACGAACGCAAAAGACCACTCTTAGTTTACGTTCGACAATTCTCGAACGTGAGACGCCGGTGAGATGTCTGGAAAATCTCGAACGAAGTCGAGAATTGAGCTCCTGATCGATTTGCATAGTCGCAGAATGTGAGTTTTTTTGGTCGAGTTGAGTTTCGTAATTGGACCGATTTACTTTTTTTGCAGCGTGGTGAAAACATTAAAATCAGGCTTTCATTACTGAGACATAGTTTTCATTACTCCAAAATTACAGATCTGTTACAGAAAACTAAAAAGAGACAGTAAATCCGTTTTAAGGAAAGGACCAACATTTTCGACTTTATAGTAAAATTATAGCAATAGTTTTTGATAAATAGAAATTTCTTGTGTTTTTTGCTGTTTGTAAGCTTTTAGTTGAGGAAAATCACCATATGTGAATTTTCTCGACATTTATTGTAAGGTAAAAATCGATCTCCGGGTTGTTAACTGTAACATCTCTCATAAGGAGCGAATAGACATCAGAATGATCTATGCATGCACCTCTAATGAAATTCTAAGTATATTCACCTCCTTTTTGATATTCATCTCACATTAAAAAATTGTTAAGAAAACAATTATCGGCTCGAGAAATGTCAAAGTCATAATTGCCATAATTTGTAGTGGGTTGATACGACAATCATAAAATTAATTAGGAGCCATATAGCTAGAACCACCTCTGGATCCACCAACCCTTCTTCCCAACTTTGACAATTCGGACTGTCAGTTCTGATAACACTGCATACAGCAGTAGCCAATATTACTTCTAAGACACATAGCCCAGGCAATGAATACTCAAAAACGGGTGTAGAGGGTAATTTTAGAGACAGAAAATTTGACTTCGGAACTTTATTTGGGCTAGTCTGGAGATGAACATATTAAAAGTCCCCACTCCTTGGTGGTGAGCGGGGGGAGGGGGGAACTTTAAAGGTTTTTTTTGGATTTTTCGCTCATATCTCGGAAACTATGTGTCGTAGCGGCTTGATCACTCTGTACAAAATTGAAGCTGACAAAATTTGCTACAAGAATCACTACTTACATTAGTCGATATGTTGTTCTGTTCTCGAGTTATCCGCCCTTAAAATTCGTAAATTTTGGGAAAAAAAAATTTACATCATGTTTTTTGCTCTATTTGTTAAGATACCTATGTCTTCAAATATTGTTTCCACGAAAAAGTCGTGAGAAAACTTCCTAACATACATACTATAACTAACAAAAAAAAATTAGATAGAAACAAAAAATTGAAATTATATTTTTTTTACTAATTCTTCAAGTATACAAACATTTTCCAAAGAATAGACGATTGTAGGGAATAAAATTTTGCGGAATTTTTTTGACGATTTTTGATGGAATGACGCAGTAATGTATGTAGTTGGTAAATAAACGGTAGATTCTTTTCAATTTTGCTGAATGTCTTCATCCTATCTGAGTTAGAAGTCTACAATTTTGTATTATGAATTTATGGACTCTATTCTATAATAAAGAAATTATTCTTATAAATGGCAACTTTTTTTCATATGTGAGTTATAACGTACTATCGGTTATAACGTTCTACTTGTTGTGGTCCCCACGAGGTACGTTATAACCGGATTGCACTGTATTTGGTAGTTTTTCAATTCGAAATTACACCTAAAAGTTCGAATTTAATTTTTCATGTTGCCTCATCTGATATGGTGCTCTCATTGTTTTCCTATTTGGTAGTTTTTCAATTCGAAATTACACCTAATAGTTCGAATTTAATTTTTCATGTTGCTTCATCTGATATGGTGCTCTCATTGTTTTCCTTCTCGCCTTAACCATGTTACTAACCCTTTCCTTCTTTAGATTAGGGCTAAATCGTGGCTTAATCTCAATTTGTGCCCTGGATAGCTTTCGAAGTTACTTCAAACTTAAAATTAATTTAATTTTTGAAAAAAACCAAAAGAAATGTTTCAATCAAAAATTATTTTATTTGCATTACCAATTTTTAATGTAATGAATGTTTAAATTCATCTCAGAATTTGTTTCTACAATGCAGAAGCTCGGCTTATCATGAGTAAATTTTTCGAAATAATGTCATTTCATTTCAATGCCGGCTATGTGAGATAGCAAATCGAGGTCTCCATAGTGCAGATTGTAGTGATTGGAGCTATGAGATGTTCTTGCGATATCACTTGCGAATAGACAAAGTAAATCGCAAGATAAGGTTTGCGATAAAACTCAGATCGAGCGAATATTCAAAATGAGAACTTACACTTATTATTCGGCGGATATTCCACGCGCTTGTTGAATATTCTTTTTCATGATATCGCACAGCCTCATGTTTTAAGAACAACGGTCAAAAAAATAAACTTGTTGTTCTGAGACTCTTCCTCCTCAGAAAGATTCTCTATTAGTAATCATTAAGTTGAAGAATTGTTTTTTATTTTTATTTTTATAGTACTATCTACTACTTGTGTTTCCAACTTACCTTGAAGGTTAATGTAGGTCCCCTGGGAAGTCGAACAACTTTGAATGATAACTGTGTTGTGGCTTTATTAAATATACAGATGTGGGAAACATGAAAATGACCCGATAAGCTCACAAAATCCTTGATTTTATTTGATTTTCTCTCTTTCAAATTTATTGCAGTAAATGGTTCCATAATTCGCCGGAAATCCTTGGTTAAGTCCTGAATGTACGGACATGCAAGACCTCTGTGAATAACAAACGAATGCGGTGCTTGGAGAAATTCAGCACCTTCATCGATATCTACTTTAGGATTCTTCTTCAGCGACCGTCCCTTTTTTTTACCGCCCATTATTAATTTGTATAAGAAACTAAAAAAGAGGTTAACGCACTAATTCATTCCCACAAATCTCACGTGCGACCGGAAAAATTTCGCTACTGATGACAGTAGACACTTCTCAATTGAATTTTGTCATAGAGCTATAAGTATAACAAGAAAGGCCACAGACACGTTTTCAAAAAATTCTCGAGTATTAGGTCTGTTCTTTTTGACAGGTTTAGTGTACAATAAGTACACTTTTCTGCACTGGCTCTCGAGCCAGTGAAAGTGATATGAACGAACTAGTTAGCAGTGACTTCCGGTCCTAGTTCGTTTGTTTGAAAATAGTTGGTTTTTGTAGGAACTAGTAGGTCTGGGGACGGACCTTACATTCAATCCCAACTTGTGTTGGTTGGGTCGTCGTTGCGCACAGCATAATTCCGACTGGGCACCAATAAGTACGATCAGAATCTAATGTTTTCCCAATGGTTTGTGATCACAACCGTAACCTCAGACACAGCGAAACAGGTGTCGAGTTTTGGCGAGTAGCGATAATAGCTGTGTTTTTCATTCCCGGTTAACCATAAAGCTCGAAAAAATTGCACGGCGAAACAACAACAATGCGGTTACGGTAACCGCACTGTTGTTGTTTTGCCATGCAATTTCTTCGAGCTTTATGGTTAACCGGGAATAAAAAACACAGCTAATGTAAAATTTTATGACGCGGTGGTTGTGCCCTATGTGCAACGAAGGTGTTGTAAATGGAGCACCACTACAGCGGCATCATCCGACTGCGGCAGCGGCTCTCTAAATTTGAGACCATAAATGGTAGTGCGGTTGTTTTCGGGCGTATGTAGTAGTGTGTCCGGCGAACACTGGGTTTCCTTTCGAATGGGTTGGACTTGGATTTAATTGAATCGGGAACGGAAAGCTTTTGACGTACGAATCTCATTAAAAAAATCAAACAAATACTTTTGCGGTATGAGACTGAGGGAGATTGAGTGTGAGCGTTTGGTTATCCGGTCGATTGGCTTGCGTTAGTTTATTTGAGTTCTTTTTTTGGTGCATATGTTCTGCTTTTGGATCGGACTCAGGTCAAAGTGCAATCTGTGTTTTCCCCTAGCTGCAGTCAGCGGAGTGTTTTCATTTTGTGGAGTTTAACTTTAGAATCTTCGTTTGTTGGTGCTTCCCATTAGAATTATCGAAAAATGTCGTCCGACACTAGGGCCGCGGTCCGAATTATACTCACGGTGCTAACATTACCAACAGTGCTTACGGTCGGTCCGAATTGTATGCACGCTTACGACGCATAAAATTCGGACCGGTCGTGTGCACACAGTGTACTCACAGTGCCTATGCTCCAAACCGCGAGTAGTGTAAGCGCCAGAAAATTACCCCTCCATGCAAATTGTATGCATCGTGAGCGCAATTCGGACCGGTTGTATGCGTGCTATAAGCGCAGAAAGCGTAATTCGGACCGCGGCCTAGCAAAAACTCATCTTCGGGATTTTCTTTTAATACTATCCACGACTGTCGTACAAACATCTCAACTTGTGATAATTTATCAGCTCTAAAATACACTAAAAAAAAGGGGAAGTCTCGTCATTGCGCGTACAGATAGTGTGGTGCTAATATGTGCGAAATAAATATTATTTTAATTGAGTCTTGTGCGATTACTCCCGAGTGAAAGGATTAATTATAGACGAAAAGAAGAACACGGTTTTTTTTGATGGCCATTGCCGCGCGTTGACGATCTTTTGTGAGTTAAAAGATTTGCGAAGCTAAAGCCAGCTTTTCGCAGAAGCATCGATCCTGTTATAATACTGTGCAAGTGGGCTTGATAGAATGTCGGCAGCGATATCACCTAAATTTTTTTTAAGAAATTTTAAAAAAAATTGCTTTTACGGCAATAAATCCGCTCGTGCTGTGCTCTAGACCGCGAGTGAAATGTGCTAAGACGTGTTAAAATGGATGAAATTTAACTAAATAAAATATACCTATAATGAATTAAAAATTTTTGGAAAAAAGAGAAAAACACATAGTTTACAAATAAAAAAAAAAAAAAAAAAAAAACTGAAAAGAATTCTTAGAAAATCTTAAAAATTTACAAAAATTAAAAATGAATTATCAAAAAAAAATATATAATTTATAATAAAATTAATTATGAAATGACAAGACGATGACGGGACGGGACAGAAAAAAAAAAATAAAAAAATAAAATTATATGGAAATTTAAAACAATAAAAATAAATTAAAAATAAACGTGAATAGATCAACACCAAAAATCAATGGGGTGAGTCTCTTTTTTTCTGTTATTCTTTTGTTTATATTATTTTCTTCTGTGGTTAGGTTTTTTTTTCAGTTTGTTTTTGAGTCATATTTGGAGTTATTTTTTTTTTTGCTTAATTTTTTTGAATTAATGAAAGGTTAGTTAGCCTATGAAAATGAACCCGAGCGTTTAGCTCCTTCGCCCCGAACCTCAATAAGGGGCCACGGCGAAAAATGTTTGAAGGACAGTCGTGGCTGAGGTAGGGTGGGCAGAGCAGGGCGCTAATGACACCAGAGCGCCCTGACAAATCGCGGAGCCGCGCCATCCATCTTTCACGACCTGTTGGGAAAATAATCCCAATTTTTTTTCGATTCCCTTGGATAAGTCGGCGCTGATTATATTTTTGTTGTACAGGCCAAGGGTTTATGGTCTGAGTCTTAGCAAGTACCCCCTTCCCCCACACTGTCGTAGCTAGTCCCGGCCGCCAGCAAGAGCGTCGCACCAGCAAATACTCAGCCACCAATTCGGACGTAGGTGGAATTGGCCCTTCTGTCCCGAACCTTCCTTCCATCCTTCGACTATTTTGACTTTCTCAAGTCGAAAAAGTCCTTCCAAGGCCTCAAACACAACACTTGAAAGGAACTAGTTCCTTCCGGCCTGGCGACCTTTTTTTAGGTGTTCACATTCAATCCCAACTTGGAAGGAACTAGTTCCTTCAGGCCTGGTGACCTTTTTTTTTTTTTTAGGTCCTCACATTCAATCCCAACTTCAAACTAGCTCCTTTTCCTTTTTTTTTGGTGAACGATGAACTACAACAACGAACTAGTTCGCGAAGACTAAGGAACTAGTTCGTTCGCAGTCACAGACTAATTTCATCAATACCCAAAAACCAGATCGCTACTGTAGGAAACTAATCGAAATCTTACCCATTTAATAGCCATTGAGCTCCAAGTGTAAAGAGCCGTACAGAATGAATGCAAACGCAGTCGGAATGGAGTGTCAAAATAACGGAGAGGAAAAAACAGTCTCAAATGCATGTGCAGGCAAAGTTACGTATACTATACGAAAGAAATAACCGTTGAAACCACGGATACAATCCGAAAAATTCTAGAATACGATGTCCGCGACCGCTCTGTCAGTGTATACGTATAGTTTTGATGTGCACTATACGTATAGTTTGGAAGAGCATTAGCCGTAGAAAATTTACGGCGATTCTACGTATATTATTGTAGGTGTTTATACGTAACATACGTACGTTCATTGTGCGTACAAAATTCACTACATTTCTACGAGTAGTGCAACGTATTTACCCAATTTTAGATTTCCCCCTTTTACGTAGAGAATTAAAGGATTTGAAATTTGACTTATGAAGTCCTGACGCCGAACCTGTTGTCAAATTTCGAATCCTTCAATTCCAAATGTAAAACAGAAGAAATAATAAAAATGAGTATGCAAAAAGTAAATGAAATATGACTTCAAAAATATGATGGCAACTCGATGGTCACTCGTTCTCTGAAGCTGAACATAAATAAAAAACATAACTGCATTTCATCAAGACTTGGGATATACCTACTGAAAAATTGAAAAAAAATGTAAAAATTCATAGAGCGTCGAATGCTTATACTTCAAAACTCAAGCACGGAATGCGTCGCAATCAAAATTTTGTTTGACTTAACGCTTGAAAGTTTTCTTGCTTCTTGCATGTGGGTGGCTACGTAGTTGATATGAACTGTCATAAATCGTTTGGGATGATCAACATTCTATTGGACGTTTCGAACTTATTGATAGGACGAAATTAGATCTGGTTTTGATGTAGTAAAATCAGACCTTTCAACTTTTCCATCAGAAAGGTATGAATCATATCATACGCGTACATTAAATGCCATAGCTTTCATTTCGGACCTAACGAATAAGTCAAACTCAGGTCTGATTATTGTGACTAAAATCAGGACTTAATACATTTCCTAGATTATGATGTGACTCATATCATAAGCCCCGTTTCACGGTGATAGTTTTTGCGATAGTTGCTGTCATGGTAATTACTATCGTCATAAATATCACCATGAAAACTTCTCGATAGTTAAGAGCCGTACAGAATGAACGCAGTCGGAGTCGGATCAAAATGTCAAAATGTCGCAACGAGATGCAATGGATCGCTGTAAGCAGCAAGTAAACGCTACATGAACCATTGTGCCGGATTGAGTCGCAGTTCTATAAGTGTCAATAATCAAAGCGAAATTGATATGAACGTGAAAATCAGTGAATTATTCTTAATTCTCATCGAAATCTCTTGCATTTTCCATTGTATTACGTTCTTTTTTTTAATAGTACAGTGCGTTTTAGATTGTGATAATGTCATATTTGACATTTCGATCCGATCACTTGCGATCATTTTAAAACATTGCGAACTTACTTGCGACTCTCTCCGACGCATAGCGTTCATTCTGTTTAGCTACATGCACGGTCTTACATACAGGTCTGGAAACTGTCGTGGTGGGGGTAGACACTTTTTTGATGTATGTGAACCACAGAACTTCTCGTTATTTGTTGTGTTTAAGGCCTTGGAAGGACTATTTCGACTTGAAAAAGTCAAAATAGTCGAAAGGAAAAAGAAGGTTCGGGACAGAAGGGCCAATTCCACCTAAGTCCGAATTGGTGTCTGAGTTCAGCTGGTGCGACGCTCTTGCTGGCGGCCGGGACTAGCTACGGCAGTGTGGGGGGGTACTTGCTTGAACTCAGGCCATTAAACCCTAGGCCTGTACAACAAAGATTGTAAGCGCTGACTTATCCAAGGGTAGGTAAAAATTGGGATTATTTTCCCAATTGGTCGTGAAAGACCAAGAAGCGGTTGGATGGCGCGGCTCCGCGATTTGTCAGGGCGCTCTGGTGTTAATAGCGCCCTGCTCTGCCCACCCTACCTCAGCCACGACTGTCCTTAAAACATTTTTCGCGTCGTGGCCCCTTATTGAGGTTCGGGGCGAAGGAGCTAGACGCTCGGGTTCATTACAATGGCTCTTCTAGCCTTCAATCATCATAAAAAAATTATACGAAGAAAAAAAAAACCAAACGGAAACCGATACAAATACCAAAGAAAATGCTGAAAAAAAATATGACAAAATATAATGAAAAGAAACAATTCAAAAAAAACTCACCCCATTTATGTAATCGCGTTCCTTTTTTTTTTGTTTTTTTTTCAAATTTTTATTTATTGTTAATTTTATTTATTATTTTTATATTATTTAGACGTCCGTCGGTCCTGTCATGTCATTTTAAATTTAATTTAATTCATTTTTGATTTTTATCAATTATTTTTTTTTGTATGGGTGCGTTATTTGTAAATTTAATTTAATAATTCATATTTGATTTTTATCAATTATTTTTTTATGGGTGCGTTATTTGTAAATTTAATTTAATAGTTCATTTTTTGATTTCTATCTAATTATTTTTTTTTTATGGGTGCGTTATTTGTAAATTTAATTTAATAATTCATTTTTGATTTTTATCAATTATTTTTTTATGGGTGCGTTATTTGTAAATTTAATTTAATAATTCATTTTTTGATTTCTATCTAATTATTTTTTTTTTTATGGGTGCGTTATTTGTAAATTTAATTTAATAATTCATTTTTGATTTTTATCAATTATTTTTTTTTTGTATGCGTGCGTTATTTATTTTATTAAATGATTTTTCCCATATTTGCGAGACGTTTCCGCGTTGCATTTTGATCGTAGAATGATGCGTACGTCGTTTGATCGTTCTCACTCTTACATTGTAGTGTGGCCGATTTCGTTAGGTTGCGATGAAATAATTGAAAAAAAAACTTGATCGTAAGCTGCTGGGTTTGTTGTTGGCGAAATGAAACCGCACGGATTATAAGGACTAGTTGTGCTCAATCCACCTTGTGTCGGTAGATATAGTGGAGCTGGAGTTATAGCCGAACTTGTTGTGGCGCGATTAAATGGTTTTGCGGAAATTCATATGTCATGCTAGTAGCTGATGCTGATGGACCGGCAACTGCAAGTCTAGTCTTTGCGCACGGCCATGCAATTTCGTGAAGAAATTCAGAGACGAATTATTTCTCTGCCCTTCACTACGGACGCCGTGTGATTTTCACACTACAAACACGCAACGGGAAAACTTTTCTTCTGGAAATTTTTCAGCAATTTTCGAACAGCTTGTAGTACATTCAAAATGGCTGTCGAGGAGCGCGGAGATTTTGGTGAAAATAATTACGCGCGAAACTTTGGGGCGGTTCGGGACGAGTTCGATTCTATTTTCGATTATTAACCACTAAACACCCGTCGAAATGGCGAGGTTGATTTTTAATGGGCACGACGGGAGAAAACTAATTTCGAGGTTCGTAGGTGCAAGGTTATTGCAAAACACGTCTGACTTGAGATGCGCACACTGACTATTGTAGCTTTTCGTAGCTGAGCGTTACGAATTCGTTGGCTGTCTCGTGAAAACTGCCTGGCTAAAATTCTACGCACTTATGCACCTTTCACCGCACGAAAATGATTTTGTCCATTCCAGAACAACGAGCACACATTGATCGACTTTGTCCGATCGGAAAGAAACAGAAAACGGCGAAAAAAAATGAATTTAATCGATAGTACGCAGAAGCGTGATAAGCGCGTTAAATCTTTAATGATAGTATCGCGTTTGAAATTTCGACGAACACTCCTCTGCTCTGCACGATAAAAACCACTGGAATTCGAATAAATCACTAAGACAACGTTTCGCGTTTAGTTTATAACAATATCGAGTGGATTTAATTAGCCAGCGGAGGACTTTTATCTGCTAATAACTTTGTAAAACTCACGAATTCGCTCCCGCACTCGATATAAAATACGTCGTACCGCTGATCGTTGATGCTGCTGTCGTTGTGCTCCAGGCACATAGTCCGTGTTCTATGTACACAGGCTGGATTCTATGTACCTAGAGCACAACCACAGCGCTATGACACCACGCAATTAAACGTCGCTTGTAGCGATATTGGTGGCAGTTTACGGTGCACCTTGAATTTATGGTGCCGCATGATACGGCAACACAACAACATAGTCGGTTCGCCGTTGATTTTCAGCGCCGAATCGACTAAAGAAGGTTGCCGTGTCGCTAAGTCTCGTGCGCACGACTGAGTGCCGGGCAATCGGTGTTGTACCCCTCGGATCACTGCCTAAGATCCTTGGAGTGATAAATCCCCACACGCTTGCCTCCTAGATCCTCCAATTCGTATCGTGAGTTGCCTAGCACACGACGAATCCTGCACTTGAGGAACTTCTTTGCCAGCTTGGCGTTATAGTTCCGCGCGGCTGTGGACAAGGAAAAATTTCTTCGGAATACCTCTTGACCTACACAAAATTGTGTTTTAGCAGCACGCAGATTATAACGCCTGCTGCTGTCCTCGTGTGCTACCCTTATTTTCGTCTGCGCCAGTTGCCTCACGATAGGAATTCCCTCGCGAGGTCGAAGCTGTACATTTGACTCTCCCAACGCTCGCAAATGCTTCAGCAGTTCATAGTCCTTGCCGTGCAACATCATGTGATTTCCAAACAAAACCTGATAAGGAGAAAATCCAGTGGCTTGGTGGACTGAGCTGCGAAGAGCACATCCAATTTTGCTTAGACTCTCATCCCATCGTGTTTGGTCATCAGTGATGAATGCTCGAATTCCGGCCAGGATGGACTGATTGACACGCTCCGAAGCATTCGCTTGCGGTGAGTAGCTCGGGGTGTACAGGTGTTTAACTCCGTATTTGTTCAGCATGGTGTTAAACACATTCGACCTAAATTGAGAGCCGTTATCGGAGAGGATTGTCTCAGGTGTTCCAAACGTATGGAAGACCTGCCCCTCCAAGTAGTTTGTGATCTCTTCAGCAGTGATCCGCCCCAAAGGATGTAGAAGTGGGAACTTGGTGAAGTGATCCAAGACGATCAAGATAGCGATCTTACCCCGTTTGGTACGCGGATATGGTCCAAGCACGTCGATGTAAAGGTGTTGGAATGGCTGATCTGTCTGGAAAGGTTCTCCCATTGGCGCTCGTAGAGGTCTGTTCGGGGACTTTGTCTCTTTACAAGTGTCGCACGCCAGAACGTAGGTGCGTACTTGTGTAGCCATTCCGGGCCAGTACAAAAATCGCCTGACTCGCTCTAGCGTTTTGGCATAACCACCATGGACCGTGGTGTCTGCCTCGTGCGCCTGAGCGATCGCAGCTGACGTAAGACTTGATGGAATCCATAATTTCCAGGCTCTGTCTTCAGCAATCGGGTCACAGTTGTGAGGCTCTGTGCGCTTATACACGAAGCCGTCTCTCACGCATACGTCAGGAAGCCGATCGGCGTTCGCATCGACAGTGGACACTAATTCTTTGTATTCTTTGCCAGAGAATTCTGGAGAATCCATGTCCACCATCGGTGCCACGTCGATCAGCGCATTTAATCCCTCTTCGTATACACGAGAGAGAGCGTCGGGTACAACGTTCAGGCTCCCTCGTCGGTGCTCGATTGTGAAGTCGTAACCTTGGAGTTTTAAACTCCATCTTGCCAACCGTCCTTGTAGGTCTTTCTGCGACATGAGCCATTTGAGACTTGCGTGATCCGTAATGATTTTGAACGCAGTCCCTTCTACATAGGCTCGAAATTTTTTCACGCTCAACACAGCTGCATAACACTCGAGTTCGGTTACGCTGTAGTTGCGTTGAGCGGAAGTGAGCTTCTGTGACATATACGCCACTGGAGATTCCGATCCGTCGTCGTTTTCCTGAAAGAGAACGCTACCCACCCCTGATTTACTGGCGTCGCATTGGATTACGAAAGACCTCTTAAAATCAGGATTGATTAATAAGGGGGCTTTCGTCAACAAGTCTTTCACTAATAGGAAGGAAGTTTGTGCCTCTGTAGTCCAAGCAAACTGATTAGACTTCTTTAGAGTGTCTGAGATTGGTGAAACAGTCGCAGCAAAGTTGGGAACGAATCGTCGATACCAGCCTGCCATACCAAGAAAGCGTCGAACTTGACGTGCGGACTTAGGCGAAGGGTAATCGACGATGGCTGAAACTTTGTTGGGATCAGTTTTCAGGCCTCCTTCTCCAACGATGTAACCGAGATATTTCACCTCTTTCAGACAAAACTTGCTCTTGTTGACGTTAATGGTCAAGCCAGCCTTTCGCAAACATTCTGCGACTTCTGCCAATAAAACCAGATGTGAATCGAAATCCTCAGAAATTAACAGCAGATCGTCCAAATATACGAATACCTGCTCCTTCAGCTCGGGTAGGATGACTTTGTCCATCAAACGACACATCCTTTGCGGCGCGTTGCATAACCCAAAAGGCATGCGAGTGTAGTGATATAGAGGCCGGCCAGGAATGGTAAACGCTGTATACTCCCTGGATTTGTTCTCGAGAGGAATCTGCCAAAAGGCGTCTTTAAGGTCCAGGCTAGTAATAAAATTGGCTCGCGGCAAACGACTTAAGATACCATCAATGTGTGGTAATGGATAAGCATCCTTCTTCGTCACACTATTGACTTTGCGCGAGTCCAAACATAACCTGACCTTGCCTGGCTTCCTTACGAGAACCACAGGAGAGCTCCATGCACTCTGGCTGGTCTCTATAACGCCAAGTGCCCTCATGCGATCGATCTCGTCATATAAGAGTTTTTGGATCGCAGGAGACACAGGATAATGTCGCTGTTTGATGGGACTTGCATCACCAACGTCTATACTGTGTTGTTCGACGTTGGTCACACCGAGTCCGTATACTTCGTATGATGGAAATTTGGACTTTACCATTTCCAACCTCTTTACATCTGTGGGCGTTAAATGGTGGGCATCCGGAGCTATCAGTTGCGATGCAGTATCGGGAGTATCGACCGCGCTGATAATGCTAGGAGCTAGTTGGAATGATCGCCAGAAATCTACCCCTAGGTACAATTTCTGCGACAGGCTCGGCACGATGTATAGTGTAATGGGTTTGGTAATACCACGAAAAGTAATATCGGTAGTTACTGTGCCCAATACCTTTTGCGCTGCACCATCAGCGGTCTTCACCTCCTGACAGACCGGTCGATAATTCACCTGTGCATCATGGAGACGTTGTAAAGCGTTTGCCCCCAGGCAACTGATGCTCGCCCCACTATCGAGGAGTCCTTCAACGTCCACTCCGTACAAGGATACCATGGCGTACGGACGTATGTCCAACGGATTGGTAATGATGGTAGAGAGGATCGCTTTCTTTTTTTCACGCACCATCCTCCAGAATGTACGAAGGCGCAAGATTGATTTTCTGCGACCGGATCCACTCGTTAGTGTTGATGCTTGATCAACACTTGCGACTGAAGTAGGCGCAAAAATTCGCTCTCGAGCCTCCATATATTCCTTTAGCCGAAGGTGGTATGGCTTGAGAGGATGGTGGGAATGTCGTCTTGGATGTTCTTTTGCGATAAGGGCATCTTCAGGCCGGGAAACAGCCGGCTCCGTTTTAACGCTGGGTCTCGTTAATAATTTGACGTGCGGAGTATTTAATGCAGAGGAATTGGGTAGGGATGATTTTACGCTAAAAGGATGGGAATTGGGTTCAGAAAATGTTGTAGGTAGGGTATTAAAATTTGGAGTGGTATTTGTAGGGGTTGAATAATTGGCTAAAGTTTTTTTATTTGGGAGTTCTGAGTGAAATTGGGAATTGAAATTAGGGTGTTGACTGAGTGTAACTACTGCTGTCGGGATGCAGTGTTCGGACGGGAGGGACCCGCTGTCCTTCCGTCCCTTCGGCCGTTTCCCGCCTTGCAATGGATGCAGTTGGGCTTTAGAACGTCAGCCCGCCCACATCCATAGCAAAAGATGCCTTTCGGTGCTTCTTCACACTCACGGTAGCCGTGACCATCCTTCCCGCAGTTCCAGCAGGTCAAAGACTTGGATAGGCCGGCCACTTCGTCGGATTCGGTCTCCGCTACCACTTCAGCCTGGGGATCGCCAATCTCATGAATTCTTCCCTGCTGCCAAGAACTTGCCCGCGTAGCCTTCCGCACCTCCTCTACGCGGTTCACAAGATGACGCAACTGTGTCATATTGTGAACCTCGTAGAAGCACATCTGTTGCTGCGTACTCGCCAGCAAGTTCCCGCGCACCAGATCGACGAATTCGCCCTCCAACATGGGATTGCGCAATAATGTTCGGAGTTCCGTCATATCCTGTTCAAATAACAGGAACGGCTCGTTCGGCGTTTGGCGTCGCCCCAGCATCCGCCTGCGTACTTCCCAGTCTGAACTGCGCTCGCCCCAGGCTTGAAGGAAAGCAGGTCTCAGGACTGACCAATGAATATCTGTGATGGAACGCCTCCAGAGCCAGTACCACTGGTTGGGACGCCCATCCAACAATAGGTGGAAATTCTGGGCTAACAGGTCCATTCGCCCGCCCAGATCTCCCATCGCTAAAGCTTCGGCCCTAAAAACGAGTTCTTCCGCTCGCAATGAATGGCTGTCTCCATTGAAGCGTAGTCGCCAGTGCCGGATTGGACTACCAGAGTTGCGGTATCTTGTATTAGGGCCGTTGCCATTGCGATCGCCAATCTGGGCGGTCGCATGGGCCGGTCGACCCCGAATTCGCACGTATTCATCCTGTGTTTCTCGACGAGATGGTGGTGGTGGTGGTGGCAAACCTGCGTTTAAATTGGCTCGTGGTTGTTGCTGAACCAATTCCTCCCGCAACACTGTGCGTATTAGCCGCACCAAACCATCCACCCCCAAAGAATTTACTGCCACCGGCGGCGCTGATACTGACTCTGGCCGCGTTTCGTCTCTCACCTCTGCCCACCTCACTCTGTCTTCTCTCGCCACCCTGTCTGTCTCCATTATTAATGGCAATACCAGGTCGGACTCGGGTACTATCGATCCATCCGGGGCATACAAGGCTCGTCCGCCACCTGTCTCGGGTGGTACATCTAAATTTAACCTTCTAGGCGACATACCCTCTCTTTGAGCATTCGCCTGTGACTTCTTTTTGCCGCGAGTCAATGGGCCTGGATTAGCGGACGCGCCCTCTACGCCCAAGGTGGACCAATAGTCCTGAGGACCCAAATATCCCCGACAATTCGGACAATTGTGGTTATCCACTATCCACAACTCCAAACATTCCTTATGGAATCGGTGGCCACATTTGGTACGCACCTCACTTTCTGCGTCTATTGGCTCCCGACATGTTGTGCACATGCCATTCGCTCCCGTCGTTGGTGAATGTAGCAGGGACATGTTATGTGGTTGCGCTAAAGTTCGAACGAATGAATGGATGATTGCATGAATGTTTAAACGATTGTTCGAGAAAAAAAAATGAACGCTTGTGCGATAATAAAAAAAAAACCGAATGAACGATCGAACACACGTGTGAATGAGAATGGGTGAATGCTTGAACAGCTAAAAAAAAAAACGAATGAATGTTGTAAATATACTGTATGAATTCAAAAAACAAAAAATGAACCTTCGCGTCTTCGCAACCATTCCCCTCCCCTCTATGCAGCAAATCGCGAAGCCGATCTTGATCTTCCTCGCTCCATCGGGAAAATCCGGAACGCGATAAATCTTCAACAAAAAAAAAATGGGGAAAAATAGCAATCAAGAAAAAAAATCAAAATAAAGCGCAAAAAAAAAAATCCACGTTAAAAATTTATCGTCCAAAAGACGAAAATTTAAGTATTCAAAAAAACTCTACGTTATTTCAAAAAAAAATATTCTACGTTACAAAGGAACTCTAAAAGGATGGATATGGAATTAGGTACTTAACAAATTTTCGACGAAATTTCCTATCATCTAACTCACCAATATTTTGCAAGTATTTGTCCCAATTGTCTGACGACACGCCCGCCAAGACAGGGCATGCCCAGCTCTCAAAAGGGTACTTGCAAAACAAAAGTGGAAAGAATCAGAAAGATTAAGTTTATCACAACTTACATCACATCAATCTCGTATACAGACAATATTTCCCTTTCCTATGGAACCGATTTGGCGCCTAAAGGTTGCCAAAACGGTTCGTCAATAGGATCGTTCCACATTGCCTCCATACAGGTTCGATGAAATGTTTTGCTGTTGAAAATCTGAAAAGCTTGTACACTTGGACTTTGTTTGCCGTTCAGGCGAAAATTCTGTCGCAGAACGACTAAGTTTTTAGTCCTTTTGCCCACCAACTTTTTATACGGAATTTTTCTGACTAGCACGTGTTGATGGGCTACGCTTTGTGCACTAAGCGTAGCGGTGGCTAGCCCCACGTTGGGCGCCATTTGTTGTGTTTAAGGCCTTGGAAGGACTATTTCGACTTGAAAAAGTCAAAATAGTCGAAAGGAAAAAGAAGGTTCGGGACAGAAGGGCCAATTCCACCTAAGTCCGAATTGGTGTCTGAGTTCAGCTGGTGCGACGCTCTTGCTGGCGGCCGGGACTAGCTACGGCAGTGTGGGGGGTACTTGCTTGAACTCAGGCCATTAAACCCTAGGCCTGTACAACAAAGATTGTAAGCGCCGACTTATCCAAGGGTAGGTAAAAATTGGGATTATTTTCCCAATTGGTCGTGAAAGACCAAGAAGCGGTTGGATGGCGCGGCTCCGCGATTTGTCAGGGCGCTCTGGTGTTAATAGCGCCCTGCTCTGCCCACCCTACCTCAGCCACGACTGTCCTTAAAACATTTTTCGCGTCGTGGCCCCTTATTGAGGTTCGGGGCGAAGGAGCTAGACGCTCGGGTTCATTACAATGGCTCTTCTAGCCTTCAATCATCATAAAAAAATTATACGAAGAAAAAAAAAACCAAATGGAAACCGATACAAATACCAAAGAAAATGCTGAAAAAAAATATGACAAAATATAATGAAAAGAAACAATTCAAAAAAAACTCACCCCATTTATGTAATCGCGTTCCTTTTTTTTTTGTTTTTTTTTTCAAATTTTTATTTATTGTTAATTTTATTTATTATTTTTATATTATTTAGACGTCCGTCGGTCCTGTCATGTCATTTTAAATTTAATTTAATTCATTTTTGATTTTTATCAATTATTTTTTTTTGTATGGGTGCGTTATTTGTAAATTTAATTTAATAATTCATATTTGATTTTTATCAATTATTTTTTTATGGGTGCGTTATTTGTAAATTTAATTTAATAATTCATTTTTTGATTTCTATCTAATTATTTTTTTTTATGGGTGCGTTATTTGTAAATTTAATTTAATAATTCATTTTTGATTTTTATCAATTATTTTTTTATGGGTGCGTTATTTGTAAATTTAATTTAATAATTCATTTTTTGATTTCTATCTAATTATTTTTTTTTTATGGGTGCGTTATTTGTAAATTTAATTTAATAATTCATTTTTGATTTTTATCAATTATTTTTTTATGGGTGCGTTATTTGTAAATTTAATTTAATAATACATTTTTTGATTTCTATCTAATTATTTTTTTTTTATGGGTGCGTTATTTGTAAATTTAATTTAATAATTCATTTTTGATTTTTATCAATTATTTTTTTTTTGTATGGGTGCGTTATTTATTTTATTAAATGATTTTTCCCATATTTGCGAGACGTTTCCGCGTTGCATTTTGATCGTAGAATGATGCGTACGTCGTTTGATCGTTCTCACTCTTACATTGTAGTGTGGCCGATTTCGTTAGGTTGCGATGAAATAATTGAAAAAAAAAACTTGATCGTAAGCTGCTGGGTTTGTTGTTGGCGAAATGAAACCGCACGGATTATAAGGACTAGTTGTGCTCAATCCACCTTGTGTCGGTAGATATAGCGGAGCTGGAGTTATAGCCGAACTTGTTGTGGCGCGATTAAATGGTTTTGCGGAAATTCATATGTCATGCTAGTAGCTGATGCTGATGGACCGGCAACTGCAAGTCTAGTCTTTGCGCACGGCCATGCAATTTCGTGAAGAAATTCAGAGACGAATTATTTCTCTGCCCTTCACTACGGGCGCCGTGTGATTTTCACACTACAAACACGCCACGGGAAAACTTTTCTTCTGGAAATTTTTCAGCAATTTTCGAACAGCTTGTCGTACATTCAAAATGGCTGTCGAGGAGCGCGGAGATTTTGGTGAAAATAATTACGCGCGAAACTTTGGGCGGTTCGGGACGAGTTCGATTCTATTTTCGATTATTTACCACTAAACACCCGTCGAAATGGCGAGGTTGATTTTTAATGGGCACGACGGGAGAAAACTAATTTCGAGGTTCGTAGGTGCAAGTTTATTGCAAAACACGTCTGACTTGAGATGCGCACACTGACTATTGTAGCTTTTCGTAGCTGAGCGTTACGAATTCGTTGGCTGTCTCGTGAAAACTGCCTGGCTAAAATTCTACGCACTTATGCACCTTTCACCGCATGAAAATGATTTTGTCCATTCCAGAACAACGAGCACACATTGATCGACTTTGTCCGATCGGAAAGAAACAGAAAACGGCGAAAAAAAAATGAATTTAATCGATAGTACGCAGAAGCGTGATAAGCGCGTTAAATCTTTAATGATAGTATCGCGTTTGAAATTTCGACGAACACTCCTCTGCTCTGCACGATAAAAACCACTGGAATTCGAATAAATCACTAAGACAACGTTTCGCGTTTAGTTTATAACAATATCGAGTGGATTTAATTAGCCAGCGGAGGACTTTTATCTGCTAATAACTTTGTAAAACTCACGAATTCGCTCCCGCACTCGATGTAAAATACGTCGTACCGCTGATCGTTGATGCTGCTGTCGTTGTGCTCCAGGCACATAGTCCGTGTTCTATGTACACAGGCTGGATTCTATGTACCTAGAGCACAACCACAGCGCTATGACACCACGCAATTAAACGTCGCTTGTAGCGATATTGGTGGCAGTTTACGGTGCACCTTGAATTTATGGTGCTGCATGATACGGCAACACAACATATTATGAACTGAGTCGCTACTATCGATTAGTTGCGCAAGCGCAAGAACGTTCATCCTGACGTTGTGATTATGACATGACAAGTAAATGTCAAACGTCGATTTCGAAAAATTGAGGGAAAATTGTAAAGGACGTTATGAGATATGCTGATGAATTGCACAAAAAACATAAAACTGTAAAGGAAGAAGAATCGGCTAGAGACTGTTCCAGCGATGCAAGCAACAGAAATAACTCGCTCCACAACAGAGTACCGAACCAGTGTCTGAATCTGCACCAACAACAACAGAAATTCCGGCTGAAATTATGGCATCGAATCCGCACAAAGAAGGAGAAAACAGTGGACAATGATAAGTCAAAAGCAAAACAATCGTCGCCTTCGAGCAGTTCCAACTCGGATTCGGAGGATAGCTTGGGCAAAAGTCTTGATAAAACGGTCAAACAAACAATTAAACAAGAAAACCCGAACGGCATCGGAAAGCCTGCCACGCAACCAACTGTTAAAGTTAAAAAGGAGCCCAATTCGGAAAATGGAAAATCATAATCGTCCTCCAGTAGAAGTTCGGACGATTCTTCATCTTCTGACAACGAAGTTGAAAAATCGAAAAAAGTCTCCGAAGAGGACGTGATTTGCTTGGAAAATGTCGAAAATATCAAAAATCTTTTCGACGATCCGACACCGACTATAACGAAATGTCTCCTCTGCGACAAAGTTGTTAGTTCCTCTAATTTCTCCTTGTCTTCAATGTTTCACGTTTCCTTCCTCCGTAGGGGCACATATCATTTCACTGTATGATGATTTGTAAGAGCTGCAACCGAAAGTACCACGGGCTTAAATTAAAGACAGTATTGTCCCATGTGTTGTAATTATTCAAATTTTTATTCATTTGCCAGTTTGGCCAATTTTTTTTTACAATAAATTTTTTTTTTTAATTTTTGAGTAACTGATTTTCGCAGATTTATCTCGTCGAGTACTAATAATCCATGACGCTGCATTGGCTTTTTAGATTCTAATTTCTTTTTAAATATTTCGAAGAACTTTTCATCAAATCGGCATTATTTATTTTAAGGAAAATTTTCCGTTAACCCTTCGTACAGCTACCAGGTACTTTTGTGTCCAGGCGAAAATTAAATGTGTTGTAACTTTTGAAAGCGGGAAGGGCGGGCGGTTCTGCGCCTGCGTAAAAAAAGTTTGGGGCCTCTAGGACCCGCTTACCAATTGCCACTGTGCCAGTTGCTCTCCTGCTGTCGTAGTGAGTAGTTTAATCTCGCTGTGGACACAAAAGTACCTGGTAAACGTACGGACGTTGTGAAAGCTGTACAGGTAAAATGAATAAAAGAAAAAGGTGTCATTACTGTCCGTATGAAATACAACGCAAAACCGCCTATTGTTGCACAAAATGCAAAAAAACAACTTGCGAAGAGCATCGCACTACGATTTGCCGGTAGTGCATATAGTCACGTGACTTCGAAAAATGTAATTTCGATAAATAAACAATGTTGTGACACTTGACTACTGACTTTTCATTGATTTTACCACCGATTCTTTAATTATTACATATTTATTAACGTTATTACTATGAAAGTTGGTTTCAATTTATTGGCAATTTTGAGGTCGCAAACTTTAGGTCAATTTAACAAAAATTGCTCGCGGTTTATTTTTTTCTTGAAAGCTACACTCTTACCCTTTAAAATTCTTTTTTTGCCGTTTCAATATCTTTATTTGTTTAAAAGATATGATTTTTTGAGTAAACAAATGTATTTACCCCGTTTTCCTTCATTTGTTAAATAAAAAATCTGCCAACAATCTGGGCGTAACTTTATTATTTTTCCGGCAGAAGATAGGAACGCGTTCAATTCTGAAATGCGGTGTAGGCTACTATGTGACTGAAAGCCTATCAAAAAGAACAAGATCATGGAAGTGAAAATCTGATTGAATCTGAGAGATATGGAATAGTTTATGAAAAAGTACACAATCACTTTACACCCCCTTAGGGGTCAATTTTCAGAAAATCTTGAAAACACTTTCTTGGTATTCATATGGAGAATACATAGAATAAAATTAAATTCATTATTTGGGACGAGGTAGTAGATATGTCGAAAATCGTGGAAAAATATGCATTCTATTTTCACAGATAATTTTTTTTGCCCCCCTTCTGAACGCCAATAGATATTCGTTTTTTTTTATTCAAAATTATTTTTCTAGTTGATTTAGATATACACACCGAGTTTCAACATTGTAGCTTAAGCCGTTCCATATATAGGAAAAACACCCCCACTTGTACCACACTACCCTTAGGGGTCGAATTTCAAAAAACCTTGAAAACACTTTCTAGGTATTTATACGAAGAATCCGTAGAATAAAAATGAATTCAATATTTGGAAAGACCTAGTAGATATGACGAAAATCGTGAAAATATATGCATTTTATATTTATTATATTTACAAATATTTTTTTTTGCCCCCCCCCCCCTTCTGAACGCCAATGAATATTCAATTTTTTTTTTATCACAATTACTTTTCTAGTTGATTTACATATACACAACGAGTTTCAACATTGTAGCTTAAGCCGTTCCATATATAGGAAAAACACCCCCACTTGTACCACACTACCCTTAGGGGTCGAATTTCAAAAAACTTTGAAAACACATTCTAGGTATTTATACGAACAAAACTTAGAATAAAAATTAATTCAATATTTGGAAAGACCTAGTAGATATGAAGAAAATCGTGAAAATATATGCATTTTATATATATTATATACAAATAATTTTTTTTGCCCCCCTTTCTAAACGCCAATGAATATTAAAATTTTTTTTTTATCACAATTACTTTTCTAGTTGATTTACATATACACCCCGAGTTTCAACTTTCTAGCATGAACTGTTTAATATTTAGGAAAAACAGCCTCTACCCCCGTAGCATACTACCCCTAAAAAAATTTTTATTTTTCCAACATTCCGCTACTATAGCTCTATCTAAATACCAAGTTTAAGGCTTATATCATTACAGGTTCTTAAGATATAAGCATCAGAACTTTTTCCTTTTCACCCTCCCCCACCCTCCCCCCCCCCCCCCCTACACCCTCAACCACAAAACTTTTTTCCCTATTAGGGTTTAATTAGCGCTACTTCTGGTAAAAATTCTAAGCATCTATCTTAAACTGTTCTTGAGATATGAAATGTGTTTGATTTGAAAAATTCTCATCCCCTCCACTTCTATGCTCCACCTCCCACTTAAAAAATTTAACTTTGATCAATCCTTATTTGTCAACCTTTATACCCAAACCAAATTTTATTTTTCTAGAGCAATTGGTTTATGAGATATCGTAATCTTAAGTTTTTCACCCCCCACCCCCATACACAACTTCCCCTACCTAAAATTTTTCTTGATTCTGTTCTCCTAGTATAACTACAAATATTTGTTAAGTTTGAATAGTGTGCCATTAACGGTTTAGGAGATATGGATTTTAGAATGTGTCTATCTCGCCTTTTTTGGGTTTCGGACGCATTACATTTCCCCCCACTCCCACACCCCTTGATCAATATTGACAATTTTTCTGCAAATGGGTCTACTATCAGAGCTCTATAGAAATTCCAAGTTTCCGCTTCCTAACATTAGGGGTTACTGAGATCTGGAAACCAAAATTTTCGGTCTAAAACACTTTCCCCTCCTTCCCCCTCACACCCCCACCCCTAAAAATTTGGTCACTTCAAGGCGCTTACTCCGTCTATTCGTTAAAAAAATTTCAATTTAATATCTCAAAGCGTTTGGCAGCTACAAGCCTCCAAACGATCTTGCGTACGGCGGACGCCGTACGGCGTACGGCGGACAGACGGACTGAAAATTTTTATTGCTTTTTTCGCGTCTACTAGTTATGAAACGTGAAAATAAAAATTTTGAGGGTAGCAAACTTTTTTTTTAAAAAAATCAATCACAATACTTAACTATTAAAATAATAAAGTAAAAATGTATTAAAAAATTAAATTGTTTACAATGTTATGATTGATTCTTCAAAGTAAAGGTTTGAAGCACCTCCATGAATTTTTTCAGATTTTTTGCACCACTTTAACAATTGAAAAAAACGTCAGGACACAAAAGTACCTGGTAAACGTACCGGAGGTGCAAAAAAACCGTAGCCGTACGAAGGGTTAATTGTAACGATTTCTGCTGACGTTTCGATCACAGTTTGTTTATGTTTTTCACGGTCGTGAACATGGATGCACTATCTACACCTTTTACACCTTTTGCACTTTTTTAGTTTTTTTTGCCGGTGTAGCTGGGGGGACGTAGACCAACTTTATGGCACCGATCTGGACTCGTTCTCGAACGAAGTGGTACTGGATTCAGATGTGCTTCGTACCCTGTCGGAATGCTTCCTCGCGCGCGATCTCCAGAGCACCTGGGTTGTCTCCGTGGAGTGGCACGCCTCCGCTGATTCCAAACTGGTCCATAAATTGGATCAGCCAGTCCACCTCTCGTGCGGCCGAACATATCGCCATGTATTCAGCCTCCGTGGACGAAAGGGCCACTGTCGTCTGACGTTTTGATAGCCACGAAATCGCACCCACACCTAGACGGAAAATCCATCCCGTGCGCGAACGTCTGTCGTCAATGTTCGTTGCCCAGTCGGAATCCACAAAACCTTCCAGCGATCCACCGTTGGCTAGATATTTAATGCTGTACTTCGTTGTGCCGGCCAAATACCGGAGAATTCGTTTCACCATCGTCCAATGTACCGCTCCATGGCGAGAATTGTAGCGACTGACTTCGCTGACTGCGAAGGCTATATCCCGCCGACTTCCTTGGACTAGGAACAGCAGGCTTCCAACCGCCTCCTGATACGGCACGTCTGTTATCAAATCCGCATCTGACAACAATGCCAAAGATTTCAGCGACAAGTCCGTTGGGGTGACAGCTGGCTTACACTCGGCCATCCCAAAGCGCGCCAGCACTTCTTTGGCGTACATCTCTTGGCCGATCGAAATTCCGTCTTCGTCGTAGCAAATTGTGAGGCCCACAACTTTCGTGGCTCGGCCCATGTCTTTCATGTGAAAACGATTCATGAGTTTAGTTTTTAATTTGTCGCGCTCTGCTGCATTTTCCCACAAAATTAAAAAATCGTCCACATAGATGGCAACGATTAGCGACAAGTTCCTTGTGTAGTATACACACGGATCCAGCTGCGATTTGATCAGCTCAAAAGACTTCAGTGCCGCGTCGAGACACTTATTCCACTGTCTTCCACTCTGCTTAAGACCGTATAGAGCTTTGTTCAGCTTGCAGACTCGGCCACTACCGTCGTCATACCCAGCAGGCTGTCGGATGTAAATTTCCTCCTCAATATCTCCCTGAAGATATGCAGTGACCGCATCCATCTGGTCTATGTTGAGTTTTCTCTGCGCCGCCAGCGCAATTAATAGACGTATTGACGTGTAGCGGACGACCGGTGAGAAGGTCTCCGTGTAGTCAAAACCGTATTTCTGGGCGCAACCTTTTGCGACCAACCGGGCCTTGTGCATGGGCGCCCACAGGTAGGGGCAAGAAGGGGCACTTGCCCCCCCCTGGATTTGACCATCACTTAAAGTTGAGACAAATCATATTTTATATACCAAATTTTGTTACAACTATTTTACCATTACCATTATTGTACACATCTTTCATGCCTCGACTTTAGTTCTTAGTAATGACACTAAAATGAATATCAAATCAAGCTATAAAATTAGATCATTAGCCCTTTTTCGGAATTGTCCAAGGTCGCGCACTGAAGAAGAATCTGGCACAACATAGCAGACCGCATAGGTAGTACCTACTTCCAAATCGAACTACCAAGCGTATGTTTTACAAGATTTTTCGTTACTTTTTTGTAACGTTTTTGTACTTTAAGAACTAATTTTTTTTTCAATGATAACGATTTTGTCATTTATCCATAAATATCTCCAAATACGTTTTTTTTGTAACGTTTTTGTACTTTAAGAACAAATTTTTTTTCAATGATAACGATTTTGTCATTTATCCATAAATATCTCCAAGTACGTTTTTTTATATTTTGTTGGTTATACAGTTTTTCAAAACATACTAAAAAAACTAAATTGGGATGTCAATGGTCAAAAAAATCGAAAAGCATTATAGTGATTCTCAATTATTTTATAGAAAAGGGGTAATTTAATCAAGAATCACCAAAAGTGTGACCTTATTATCGCCGATTCTTTTGAAATTTTGTGTACTCGAAGAATTCGTGAAAAAAATTTGATTTAAATTTTTTGGTTTCTATCTCATTTTTTTTGTTAGTTATAGTATGTTGAAAATTTCCCAAAAACATTGTCCGAATCCTCTTTGAAAGTTCATATCTCTGGTAGTTTTTATCCTTGAATAATAAAGTCGGGCTTATTTAAAGATTGTTATTGTTTTTGTTAGTTAAAAAATGAGATAGAAGCCAAACCTTGAATTTAAATTATTTTTTTCACTTATTCTTCAAGTACACAAATTTTGAAAAGAATCAGAAATGGTAAGGTCACAACTTTGGCAATTCTTGATGGAATAACCCATAATAAGATAAAAACAATATGACGCCTTCTTCAGATGACCCTTTTTTTTGCTAAATGCAGCTATGTAGCTAAATTCACACAGAACTTTATCAAATGAAATAGATAAATTAAAAAAAATTCTGACACCCCCAACAGTAAGGTCTGGTTCTGCCACTGATATCAAATATAGTTTACTTTATTATTTTAACAATAAAGTAATGTTATCGATTTAAAAATTTGCCAATAGTCGGGGCGAAACTTTATTATTTTTCAGGTCAAAGTTCGGGAGCGATCAAAATCGGAGTATATGTATCATCAATTGCTTCGCGATTATGACTCTTCTTGGAGAATTGATTTTTTTTTTAAAATAAAAATACAAATAGGTAGTTAAAATAGAAATAACGAATTTCATATCTCATCAGAACTAAGGGATGGCAAAAATTATGAAAACATATGCAAACCCTAGGAACTTGAATATCGATAAATTGGGAAATGGGTTTGTAGGCGACTATATAACAAGTCGGTGGAAGTGAAAAGCGATCAAATATCTCATCAACATTAAGAAATACGTCGAAGCTTTAAAAATCATACAGCCCTCTTACATCCCTTAGGATTGAATATCTAAAAATACTGAAATTGACTTTTTGGCACTTATATAGGAAACCAAAGGAATTAAAAAGGAATTTAATATATCATCTGATTTAAGCAATATATTAGAATCTGTGAAAACATATGCAACCTACTTGCACCCACTTGGGGTGGAATATTCAAAAATCCTGAAAAGTTTAAATAGATAAATAGAAAGACAGCACGAGAAAGTAAAAACCAATTCAATTTCTTGCCACTTCTAATAGAAGTTACGGAATTCGTGAAAACGTATTCAAAACTAGTCTTATTCGATTATTACGCAAGCAAAATATTGCCGCATGAAAGTGAAAAAAAAAATCGATATCATTTCAGGGCTGGGCGATATGGCAGAATTACTGAAAAAGTATACCTCCTTGCACCCACCTTCAGAGGGGGGGGGGGGGGGTGAATAACTTTTGATTACAATATCTCACGAACCAATTGCAATTTAAAAATAAAATTCGGTTTCTTTATAAAGTTTGACAAGTAAAGTAAAATTTTAAGGAGGTGATGAAGCATGGAAGTGGAAGGGATAACATTTTTTCGCAAATACAGAAACTACGAGTATAGGGCGAGAAATATCAGCAATCTATAAAAACATTGCCACATTGTCGAAATATTGCCGCAACTAGCATGATATTGCCCTGTATTGCTCCATTAATCGCTCCACTAGTTTTGGCAATATTCATCGGACTATTAATTGTTTTAAAAATTGCTCGTGTACAAGCACCTTCATGACTGGGCCTTTGTTTGGACCCGAAGTAGTAGAACGATTATTCCCGTTATTGAACTCAATTTAAAAAATTTCAACCATAAGTTTAGATTCTAAATGGAGTGGAGTGTTATTTTATAAAACTTTTGCCTTGCCCCCCCCTGGACGAAGTTCTATGGGCGCCCTTGGCCTTGTGCCGTATGATTGAACCATCATCGGCTCGCTTCGTTTTATAAATCCATTTGGTGTGAATCGCCTTCCTGTCAGCAGGTAGTTCCGTCAGATCCCACGTTCCGTTCTCTTTGAGCGATGACAGCTCCTCTAACATTGCACGTTTCCACTGTTCCGAATTGTGACAGTCCATCGCCTCAATTATAGTGGTCGGATCATTTGGTTCACGATCGCACGCCAAGTATGATACAAAATCAGGCCGTTCCACCGACTTCTTCAGTCGTTTCGACCTTCTGGTTTCGACTTCCGGATCCACCTGCGAAGATGTTGGTGGCTCGTAATCCGGGTCGGAAGTTGCATCTTCAAAATCGTCGAACGAACGATTTCAGGTGCTTACGTCTCGTTCCGGCGGATGGATACGTTCCACCCCTTCTTCTATAGTCGAGACTTCTTCAGGCTTAGCCCCAACTGAGTCCTGACCACCGCTTCCGTCTTCGTGCAGATCGACTGTGATACAAGAGTCGATTTGTGCCGCCTTAGATGGTAAGAATCTGACATCTCTGCTTATCACTATTTTTCCAGTGCTTGAGTCAAAGCACCGAAAACCCAGTTCAGGATCTGCGTATCCGACAAAAATCATTTCTACGGCCTTCTTATCCCATTTAGTCCGTTTTTCTTTTGGGACGTGAACTGTAACTACGTTTCCAAAAATTTTCAAGTTTGACAGATTTGGTCGCTTTCCAGACCAAAGTTCTTCGGGGGTTGTCATGCCTACCGTCCGATTCACTGACCGATTTACCAAGTAACTCGCGTGGTGAATTGCTTCTGCCCAAAACTCATTTCCGAGCCCCGCATCAGCCAACAAGCAGCGGGCCCGTTCGACCAGAGTCTGATTCATACGTTCGGCCACTCCGTTGAGCTGCGGTGTGTACGGCGGTGTTTTTCATGCACGATCCCAGCGTCTGTGCAAATTTTCAGCATCGTATTGTTCACAAACTCAGTTCCATTGTCGGAACGAATACGTTTAATTTTGCGGCCAGTCTGTGTTTCTGCCATCTGCTTAAATGCCCGCAAAACTTCGGGAACAGCCGACTTCTCCGTTAAGAAAGAGATAAAAACTTTTCTCGAATAATCATCGATGATGCTCACGAAATATCGCGCTCCACCGAGCGATTTCGACATCGGTCCGCACACGTCCATGTGCATCAGGTCCAGAACACCGTTTGTATCGATGACAGCATCCACTTTGGCAAACGCATTCCGCGATTGTTTACCCTTCGCACAAGGTAAACAGCCATTCAGCATTTCTTTCGATCCATTGAAGGAAATCTCGTTATCTACTGCCTTCAGTCTGCACATTCCGTTGTAGCTTAGATGACCCAAACGACGGTGCCAATCAACGATGCCGTTGTTTTCCTTTGCCAGCATGCATCGAATCTGTTTTGCTTCGATTTTATAGACGCCATTTTCCTTGCTGGCTTCAACTAGCAGTTTGTTGTTTTTGTTGTACACGCAACAACCATTTGGCCCGAACTTGATGCTGTTACCGGATTTTATTCTTTCTCCGACTGATAGTAAATTTGCGCCGAGTCCGGGGACATGCAAGACTTTCCGTATGACTATATCTACACCATCAATATTAACGTAGGCAGTTCCGCTGCCAATTCCTTTCAGACGTTCGTTGCTCGCGATTGAAATTTCAGTTCCATCCGACGCAGTGTAGTCCATCAGTATTTCACGGTAAGGGGTGAGATGTCGGGAAGCACCGGAGTCAATATACCATACGCCACTCGCTGATGGTTCTGACGTAGCACTGAATGCGCTCGCGAACTTGGCTCAATTCGACTTGTTCGCCTTGCCCCCAACTTTCGCTGCACCTCCTTCTTTATTCGATCTCGAGCATTGTCTTGCGTAATGCCCGATCTGATCGCATTTGAAACACCTGATTTGTTTCTTCGGTCCTTTGTTCACCGAAGGCTTACTTCCAAGGAAAGCTTTTTCTGTTGGTTTGTTTATCGTCGGCACTAAGCTTAGCATCAACGATTTCACCGTCTCGATTGACACTTTTTGCCCGCTGGCCGTCAATCCCATGATAAATGGTTGATAATCAGGGCCGAGTTTACCCAACAGTATCAAAGCAACGACACGGTCCGAGATTTCAACTTTTGCGTCAGTGCAACGCTTCCATGCGTCTAGCGTGCGGCCGATGTAATCGTCCATTGATGGACAATCACTTAGCTTTACGCCGGTCAGTTCCATTAACGCTGACACTTCTCGATCTATTCCCGATTCGGCGAACGATTTTTGTAGCAATTTCCACACTTCGAGTGGAGTCATTTTGTCGTCAAAATGATTTGCCACATTACTCTCGGTCGCCAGGTATAACCATCCCATGGCCTCGTCGAGTTTATCGGTGTCCTTCTCGGTGTTGCTTTCCGCGATGCATCGGGCCAACTTCTTGGTACGCAAGAATGCCAGCATCGAGCGACGCCATTCCGGGTAATTTTCTCGGCCTCGTAGTTTCACAAAATCGATATTTTTTGACATTTTATAAATTTGCACTATTTCCGTTAAGAACGAATTTAACTAACACTATTTTATTAATAATCTTATGCTTCCGATGATTCTGGGCCCATAACCTGTTGTGATTAATGACAGATGATCAAGGAAACAAAAGGATTTAAATAGCAAATGCAATATATTTTATAAACTAAAAACAGCAAGAGTTTTTGAAGTTACGTACAGAATGAGAATTAATTTAACATTTCAAGCATATGTGAACTTAGGTTGGTCGCAGTAGAATACTGAGTATAGGTGGTTTCCAGTAGAATACTGAGTATAGGTGGTTTCCAACAGTAGCGTCACCGGTGGCTGTTCTTTTTTGCCTAATAGGTTCTGGTTGTGTGAGTTGTCTATTTGCGTTAGTGTAAGTGTATTAGGGGGGCTATAAAATAGAAAATACGTACTGTACCCGGGAAATTTTTTTGGTCCGACGGTGTGGTGAAAACAATTGTCAGAAATGATTGTCATAACCATGGATGTATTAGTATAACTGGATCGGCTGTATTGCATAAAATTCCTATAGGTGAGACTAATTCGTTTTCTGACAGTTGTTCCCATCTGTCAAAAAAATTTTGTATGGGTTATGACCATGGATGTAGTAGTATAACTGGATCGGCAGTAAGCGAAATTTTGCCTAATAGGTTCTGGTTGTGTGAGTTGTCTATTTGCGTTAGTGTAAGTGTATAGGGGGAGGGGGGGGGGGGGGGGGGGCTACAAAATAGAAATTACGTATTGTACTCTGGAAATGTTTTTGCTCCGACGCTGTGGTGAAAACAACTGTCAGAAATGATTGTCATTAAAACGTAAACAATTTTTTTTTTTAAATAAAACGTTGAAATTTTCGCTTGAATTAGCACTTAGTTCAATATATTAGGCTATTAATATATTCCGCAACTCACTAAATTGTAATTTATACAGTGTACTTACTTGAAAAACGACTTTCCTTGCCGGCAATTGGATTTATTTGCACATCCGTACACTTCGCACTTCATTTCACTTTTTCTTCTTTTCTCTAATGTTTCTCACTGAAAATGTTATTGAAAAAAGTTTTTCAGTTCACTCCACGTTAATTTCAATCAAAAAACTGGTTAATACTTACCGTTTAAATGCAGAAAACTTCGTTTTTCAAACTTCTTTTTTATCATAAGTCAAAAATTAATTTGACATAACAGCACAAATGTCAGTACATTGATGTTTTTTTTTCTCTTGACGAATTAGTCTCACATATAGGAACTTTATACAATACTGCCGATCCAGTTATACTATTACATCCATGATGACAATCATTTCTGACAATTGTTTTCACCACAGCGTCGGACCAAAAAAATTTCCCGGGTACAGTACGTATTTTCTATTTTGTAGTCCCCCCCCCCCCCCAATACACTTACACTAACGCAAATAGACAACTCACACAACCAGAACCTATTAGGCAAAATCTCGCTTACTGCCGATCCAGTTATACTACTACATCCATGGTCATAACCCATACAAAATTTTTTTGAAAGATGGGAAGAACTGTCAGAAACGAATTAGTCTCACATATAGGAATCTTTTGCAATACAGCCGATCCAGTTATACTAATACATCCATGTTCACGAACCTGGGCTCTGTTCAAGATTTCTGCTATAGCTGCTTCGAAAGCATAGCATAGCAAGACTGTAGCAGCTGTCAATTTCAGCCATAGCATGAAATAGCTTCTTCGGGTCTTGAACAGCCAAAAGCAGCTTGTATAGCTAATAACAGCTGTTCGACAAGCACATACGCAAGTTGGCGTGGCATATAAGACATTTGTTTGAATGACTTTGAATACTTACCGCATTAACTGCTTCTAATGTTTCCTTAAATTTTTCGTTCATTTCTAATGCTAATGATAGAGTTTCTTCCATTTTTAAAGACTGAAAATAACGTTTCGACGAAAGTGACAGCTACACACACATATAAATATTGCAATAGCCGCTTTCTAGCTACACTCGGGAGTGCGAGCAAGAAAAAGCAGCTATGGAAGCAGCTTTTTAAAAATCTTGAACAGATCTAGTGTCAAACAGCAAGCACGAGAAAGCAGCTTTTTGGTTGAATTGAACACAAAAAAGCAGCTAATAGCAGCTAAAAGCAGCTATAGCAGACATCTTGAACACACCCCTGGAGTCTGTCCAATGTTCAGGTATAGCTGCCCAGTTGGTCGCGTCTACGAGAATCTCGCAGATATCTCGAAGACTATGGCGGCCTGTCTGCGAGATTCTTCGAGACGTCTTATGGGAAATATACACGGTATCGAGACAAATGCTCCCCGAATCTCGAAGACATGTCTGCGAATGTCTCGATAGAAAAATGGCTTTGGCAATAGCGCCATCTGTTTGATGATAGCGTGTTGTGATAAAAGCTCGTACTCGAATGAATATTTCGCGGAGATTGCCATCGGCTGGAAATAAGATAGGGGGTTATGAAATGAAACGTGCAGGCAGGGGCGAAGTTACCTTACTGCAATATAATATATATAAAAAACTAATAATGTAGTGACACATTTCCAATCACTTCACATCGCACTTGTGTCGTTTTATTGTAACCGCACTTGAACTGTAACTTTTCGCGTATATAATTTTTATCGTGTAAGTCGCGGATGACATTTGCTGCGCTCGGAGTGATGCGGCTGTTTTTTGCCTTACAAATAGACATGGAAGTGTATGGAATGTGTTGGAAACCACCTATACTCAGCAGGCTTTTTCTACTGCGACCAACCTAAGTTCACATATGCTTGAAATGCCATTTTTATTCATTCTTTTTCTTTACGTAACTTCGAAAGCTCTAGCTGTTTTAGTTTACAAAATATATTGCGTTTCTATTTAAATCCTTTTGTTTCCATGAATATCTGTCATTAATTACAACAGGTTATGGGCCCAGAATCATCGGAAGCATAAGGTTATTAATAAAATAGTGTTAGTTAAATTCGTTCTTAATGGAAATAGTGCGAATTTATAAAATAGCAAAAAATATCGATTTTGTAAAACTACGAGGCCGAGAAAATTACCCGGAATGGCGTCGCTCGATGCTGGCATTCTTGCGTACCAAGAAGTTAGCCCGATGCATCGCGGAAAGCGACACCGAGAAGGACACCGATAAACTCGACGAGGCCATGGGATGGTTATTCCTGGCGACCGAGAGCAATGTGGCAAATCATTTTGACGACAAAATGACTCCACTCGAAGTGTGGAAACTGCTACAAAAATCGTTCGCCGAATCGGGAATAGATCGAGAAGTGTCAGCGTTAATGGAACTGACCGGCGTAAAACTAAGTGATTGTCCATCATTGGACGATTACATTGGCCGCACGCTAGACGCATGGAAGCGTTGCACTGACGCAAAAGTTGAAATCTCGGACCGTGTCGTTGCTTTGATACTGTTGGGTAAACTCGGCCCTGATTATCAACCATTTATCATGGGATTGACGGCCAGCGGGCAAAAAGTGTCAATCGAGACGGTGAAATCGTTGATGCTAAGCTTAGTGCCGACGATAAACAAACCAACAGAAAAAGCTTTCCTTGGAAGTAAGCCTTAGGTGAACAAAGGACCGAAGAAACAAATCAGGTGTTTCAAATGCGATCAGATCGGGCATTACGCAAGACAATGCTCGAGATCGAATAAAGAAGGAGGTGCAGCGAAAGTTGGGGGCAAGGCGAACAAGTCGAATTGAGCCAAGTTCGCAAACGCATTCAGTGCTACGTCAGAACCATCAGCGAGTGGCGTATGGTATATTGACTCCGGTGCTTCCCGACATCTCACCCCTTACCGTGAAATACTGATGGTCTACACTGCGTCGGATGAAACTGAAATTTCAATCGCGAGCAACGAACGTCTGAAAGGAATTGGCAGCGGAACTGCCTACGTTAATATTGATGGTGTAGATATAGTCATACGGAAAGTCTTGCATGTCCCCGGACTCGGCGCAAATTTACTATCAGTCGGAGAAAGAATAAAATCCGGTAACAGCATCAAGTTCGGGCCAAATGGTTGTTGCGTGTACAACAAAAACAACAAACTGCTAGTTGAAGCCAGCAAGGAAAATGGCGTCTATAAAATCGAAGCAAAACAGATTCGATGCATGCTGGCAAAGGAAAACAACGGCATCGTTGATTGGCACCGTCGTTTGGGTCATCTAAGCTACAACGGAATGTGCAGACTGAAGGCAGTAGATAACGAGATTTCCTTCAATGGATCGAAAGAAATGCTGAATGGCTGTTTACCTTGTGCGAAGGGTAAACAATCGCGGAATGCGTTTGCCAAAGTGGATGCTGTCATCGATACAAACGGTGTTCTGGACCTGATGCACATGGACGTGTGCGGACCGATGTCGAAATCGCTCGGTGGAGCGCGATATTTCGTGAGCATCATCGATGATTATTCGAGAAAAGTTTTTATCTCTTTCTTAACGGAGAAGTCGGCTGTTCCCGAAGTTTTGCGGGCATTTAAGCAGATGGCAGAAACACAGACTGGCCGCAAAATTAAACGTATTCGTTCCGACAATGGAACTGAGTTTGTGAACAATACGATGCTGAAAATTTGCACAGACGCTGGGATCGTGCATGAAAAAACACCACCGTACACACCGCAGCTAAACGGAGTGGCCGAACGTATGAATCGGACTCTGGTCGAACGGGCCCGCTGCTTGTTGGCTGATGCGGGGCTCGGAAATGAGTTTTGGGCAGAAGCAATTCACCTCGCGAGTTACTTGGTAAATCGGTCAGTGAATCGGACGGTAGGCACGACAAACCCCGAAGAACTTTGGTCTGGAAAGCGACCAAATCTGTCAAACTTGAAAATTTTTGGAAACGTAGTTACAGTTCACGTCCCAAAAGAAAAACGGACTAAATGGGTTAAGAAGGCCGCGGAAATGATTTTTGTCGGCTACGCAGATCCTGAACTGGGTTTTCGGTGCTTTGACTCAAGCACTGGAAAAATAGTGATAAGCAGAGATGTCAGGTTCTTACCATCTAAGGCGGCACAAATCGACTCTCGTATCACAGTCAATCTGCACGAAGACGAAAGCGGTGGTCAGGACTCAGTTGGGGCTAAGCCTGAAGAAGTCTCGACTATAGAAGAAGGGGTGGAACGTATCCACCCGCCGGAACGAGACGTAAGCACCTTAAATCGTTCATTCGACGATTTTGAAGATGCAACTTCCGACCCGGATTACGAGCCACCAACATCTTCGCAGGTGGATCCGGAAGTCGAAACCAGAAGGTCGAAACGACTGAAGAAGTCGGTGGAACGGCCTGATTTTGTATCATACTTGGCGTGCGATCGTGAACCAAATGATCCGACCACTATAATTGAGGCGATGGACTGTCACAATTCGGAACAGTGGAAACGTGCAATGTTAGAGGAGCTGTCATCGCTCAAAGAGAACGGAACGTGGGATCTGACGGAACTACCTGCTGACAGGAAGGCGATTCACACCAAATGGATTTATAAAACGAAGCGAGCCGATGATGGTTCAATCATACGGCACAAGGCCCGGTTGGTCGCAAAAGGTTGCGCCCAGAAATACGGTTTTGACTACACGGAGACCTTCTCACCGGTCGTCCGCTACACGTCAATACGTCTATTAATTGCGCTGGCGGCGCAGAGAAAACTCAACATAGACCAAATGGATGCGGTCACTGCATATTTTCAGGGAGATATTGAGGAGGAAATTTACATCCGACAGCCTGCTGGGTATGACGACGGTAGTGGCCGAGTCTGCAAGCTGAACAAAGCTCTATACGGTCTTAAGCAGAGTGGAAGACAGTGGAATAAGTGTCTCGACGCGGCACTGAAGTCTTTTGAGCTGATCAAATCGCAGCTGGATCCGTGTGTATATTACACAAGGAACTTGTCGCTAATCGTTGCCATCTATGTGGAAGATTTTTTAATCTTGTGGGAAAATGCAGCAGAGCGCGACAAATTAAAAACTAATCTCCTGAATCGTTTTCACATGAAAGACATGGGACGAGCCACGAAAGTTGTGGGCCTCACAATTTGCTACGACGATGACGGAATTTCGATCGGCCAAGAGATGTACGCCAAAGAAGTGCTGGCGCGCTTTGGGATGGCCGAGTGTAAGCCAGCTGTCACCCCAACGGACTTGTCGCTGAAATCTTTGGCATTGTTGTCAGATGCGGATTTGATAACAGACGTGCCGTATCAGGAGGCGGTTGGAAGCCTGCTGTTCCTAGTCCAAGGAAGTCGGCCGGATTTAGCCTTCGCAGTCAGCGAAGTCAGTCGCTACAATTCTCGCCATGGAGCGGTACATTGGACGATGGTGAAACGAATTCTCCGGTATTTGGCCGGCACAACGAAGTACAGCATTAAATATCTAGCCAACGGTGGATCGCTGGAAGGTTTTGTGGATTCCGACTGGGCAACGAACATTGACGACAGACGTTCGCGCACGGGATGGATTTTCCGTCTAGGTGTGGGTGCGATTTCGTGGCTGTCAAAACGTCAGATGACAGTGGCCCTTTCGTCCACGGAGGCTGAATACATGGCGATGTGTTCGGCCGCACGAGAGCTGGACTGGCTGATCCAATTTATGGACCAGTTTGGAATCAGCGGAGGCGTGCCACTCCACGGAGACAACCAAGGTGCTCTGGAGATCGCGCGCGAGGACGCATTCCGACAGGGTACGAAGCACTTCGGAATCCAGTACCACTTCGTTCGAGAACGAGTCCAGATCGGTGCCATAAAGTTGGTCTACGTCCCCACGGAGGAGAACGTGGCGGATGCTTTGACCAAAGGAGTACCATCAGCAAAGTTGCGGTTCTGCGCCGGTGGTATGGGGATATGTGCTCCACCATAATAGTTATCGGTGGATCAAGTTGGGGTGTTGGAAACCACCTATACTCAGCAGGCTTTTTCTACTGCGACCAACCTAAGTTCACATATGATTGAAATGTCATTTTTATTCATTCTTTTTCTTTACGTAACTTCGAAAGCTCTAGCTGTTTTAGTTTACAAAATATATTGCGTTTCTATTTAAATCCTTTTGTTTCCATGAATATCTGCCATTAATTACAACAGAATGGCTGATAACTTAGCATTTCGTAATGAAATCTGGTTGTGTTAGTAACGTTTGTAACCACTCGTTTTTGTATTAGTGGGAGCAGTGCAGGCCCATATAAAAGTTGTATTTTCAGAGTTTATCGCATGAATCACAAACAAATTTTACACGATCTAAGTTATATATTAGTTAATTTATTTTATTAAAGTCTTCATGGACACTGCCTAAAACAAAATTTTGCCTTAAACACTGCATGAAACACTGTAACAGGGTTGTAAACAAACTTGACACTTCAGGCCCGAACACCGAAATTGCGTCCATTGCGTCCCTTGCAGCATGCTTGCATCTCACTTCCCCTACAAACTGTTATTCTTCAGTCTCTTTCGTTTGACACTTGAATCCCATGCATCTCACTTCCCCTACAAACTGTTATTCTTCAGTCTCTTTCGTTTGACACTTGAATCCCGTGCATCTCACTTCCCCTACAAACCAATTTTCAACCTTTCTCCTTCCTACGGGTATCACCACCGCTTGCAAATAGATCGTGGTGGGAGCACATGTTTATATTGCTATTTCTTTCTATCTAGTGATGAAGAAAGATAATGATTCCTAGGCTCAAACCATCAAGATTATGTCTCATAAGAGACAAGCGACCAACTGGGTGCTATTTAGCTGCTTTTGTGTCTCGGCTAACTGTCATTACGGTACTTAGCCGAGACACAAAAGCAGCTAAATAGCAGCTATAGCTGAACATTGGACAGGCGCCTGGTGGCAGCGCCAACTTAAACTCAGGCCGCGTACATATGACAGTTCGTCATGAGAAATGCCTCGGTTTTGCCTCGATTGGTGACGTCATGGCTCGATCTCCATACAAAATCGTCACTCATCGAGGGGAAATCGAGGCATTTTCGCACGTCGAAAATTCAGTTGCACGGCTTTTATCCAGAGGGCAATGCTGGTGGCAGCTAGGGTTGCTGCATAGACTAAGCCTCTAAGAGGGGTTTGGCAGATGCGTACTAAGGTAAAAAACCAGTTAATTTAACATTTTTCAATTTTTATGGGATTTTGTTCAATATACATTTGAAATGACTGACTTTTCTCTATAAAATAATAATTTTCCATAAAAGAAATGAGAGAAATGGTTAAAATTGCCTTTAAAAATCACAATTACGCGCACACACACTAGCGTACAAAAGAAAAGGAAGTACTAGAGTAGTGGAAGGGAATCGTCAAACTGTCAGTCTGACTTGGGTGTTGTGACCGTGACGACTGGAAGGCTGGCGAAATTGTCTGTTGTTAAGTACGATTGCATCAAGTGTGGCTATGTTTTGGGTCCATTTGTACAGTCGCAAAATTCTAAAGTGAAGCCAGGATCGTGTCCTGGGTGCCAAAGTTTTGGACCTTTCAATGAAAGCTAGATTTCTTCCAGTCAATTGTATTTTGTTTAACGCACAAGTCACTTACAGATTAATATGGAGCCAACGATATATCGTAACTATCAAAAAGTCACGCTACAAGAATCGCCGGGACGTACCCCAGCCGGTCGTATACCGCGCTGTAAAGATTGTGTCCTTCTGGCCGATCTCTGCGACATGTGCAAGCCGGGCGACGATGTCGAAGTTACCGGTATCTACACGAACAATTATGACGGCTCACTGAACACCGAACAAGGCTTCCCAGCCACCGTAATAATTGCAAATTACTTAATCGTAAAGGGCAGCAAACAAGTGGTGCAGTCTTTGACAGACGAAGAGATCGCAACCATTCAAAAACTAAGCAAAGATCCGCGAATATTCGTTGGATCGTTTTGAGTATGGCGCCATCAATTTATGGTCATGAATTTATTAAGCGAGCTGTAGCTCTGGCACTGTTCGGCGGCGAGGGTAAAAATCCTGGGGAAAACACAATATTCGAAGCGATATAAATTTATTGATTTGTGGAGATCCGGGAACAGCCAAGTCGCAATTTTTCCTTGCCTCCTCTATGCGGACGACGTGAAAATGTATAGGGAGATCAGTTCTTTGCACGATTGTAATGTATTACAATCAGATCTTAACGCTCTTGCCCTGTGGTGCTCCAATAACTGTCTTCCACTTTACATCTCTAAATGTCGCAAAATGTCCTTCGTACTTAAGAGAACCATGATCTCTTTTGATTATGTTATTAATTCAGAAGTACTCCTTCAAGTCTCCCACATTCGTGACCTGTGTGTTACCTTTGACGCTAAACTTAAGTTTGACCTTTATTTTCACAATCTTATAAGCAATGCATCGAAATTATCAGGGCTAATACTAAGATCATCATATATGTTCGCTAACATCTAAACTTGTATCAAGCTCTTTGTAACTCTAGTGCAAAGTGGCTTGGAATATTGCTCCGCCATCTGGTCCCCTTACTACAATTGTCACATTACTGCTCTGGAATCTGTTCAACGTAAGTTTACCCGTTCTTTCCTTTACAAATATAGGATCCCGTATTGTCCTTACAGTGAACGTCTTTCCTTACTCGGGATCCCATCCCTTGAACAACGCAGCTTGTACATAGATGAGTGTGTTCTCTTTAAAATTTACAATGGTGATGATAATTCAGCCTTATGTTTAAACTTGGTTTTGCGCCAACCAAATCGTCCAAGCAGGTCAGACTCCATATTCGCCCCTCCTTTGGCGCGTACAAACGTATATTTCTTTTCCCCGTTTATTCGGTTACAAAGAAATCATGATGACCTCAATATTGGTCCTCTGAACACATCCTATTCACTTTTCAAAACAAAATTAAAATTTTTATTTTTTTCACAAAATAATTTCTAATCGTATATAACCTTTCAATCTTTAATTATTATTTTAATTAGTATTACCGTTTTCTCTCCTTCTATGCTGTGGATAAGTTACAGCCTATGTCCGGAGGAATCTGCAAACTCGAGAGTGGACCTTGGAAGCGGGTGCTTTAGTACTTGCCGATCAGGGCGTTTGTTTGATGAGTTCGATAAGGTAATCTTATCCGTATGGATTTCCGCTTCCAATACTAACTTTATCAATTCCCGAACAGATGAATAATCAGGATCGAACGTCTATCCACGAAGCCATGGAGCAACAATCGATTTCAATCTCAAAAGCTGGTATTGTGACATCACTGTAAGCCAGGTGTACGGTTATTGCTGCCGCTAATCCGATAGGTGGACGTTACAATCCCAGTATGACATTCTCGGAGAATGTGAATCTGTCCGAACCGATTTTATCGCGTTTCGATGTTCTTTGTGTCGTTAAGGACGAATTTGATCCGATGTCAGATCAACTTTTGGCGAAGTTCGTCACATATTAAACATCATCCGTCGAGCGAAGAAGTTATTGAAGAATCGCAGCAACATGGCGCGATGGACATACCACAGGAGCTGCTAAAGAAGTACATCTTTGCGATTTTGAATCGAAATGGAGCTGATCTTCGGAAATCACGAATCTTCGTTTCACTTGTTCCGTGCAATGAATGTGCGAAATTGATCATACAATCCGGAATATCATAAGTGATTTATGCATCCGATAAGTATGCCACTGCAAATAATGCAGTGTCGTCCAAACGGATGTAGCCGAGGTTATTTGTACGCAGTTTATTACAGATATGAATCGTATTGAAATTAATTTAAGAGACTGAACTAGTCGGGATCGCAAGAAGTCAACAAGAATAAACTGTTGTAAAATTATGTTAATTGTTTTTATTTATTTATTAAACCCTGCATTTTCCCTAAGATCTTAGAGTTTCTAGAATTTAAAGATACAGAAACCCGCAATACAGTACTTAAAAATACTTAACGATATCTTCAAAGCTTATCGGAATAAAACACAGAACTTATTGCATGAAATCGAAAGTAGTACCTACTGACTATTCCATATGTGATAAACTATAAGTTCAGAGGATAAGGCAAATCATCATAAACATTTATTCCATGATTTTTCTTAGACGACTAAATCAATGGCCGCTATTCACAGTCGTCATAAAGTTGGCTTTGAGTTAAAGCTGACTTTAGTGTCGTATTATTAATATGATACTAAAGTGACATCATCATCTTTATCGTATTATTAATATGATACTAAAGTCAGCTTTAACTTAAAGCCAACTTTATGACGACTGTGAATATCGGCCAATGTCTTCTTTGTGAATACATTTTAGAAGTCTACTTGGTGGTGGTTTGGTCTGGCTTTCACAAGGCATAAGATTGGTACCAAACACAGGACACAAGACTATTCTACACGTTCCCTGAAAATTTTATCAAAACCGGTATAGTGGTTTAGGAGTTCATAGGGAACATAGGCACATACATACATATGTATGATAATCCACATCATCTTTTTTATATATATAAATCTATTTTGTTATCTACGAGACGATTAGGTTAACACTCATATGCGCTTTAAGATCGTGAAATGGTCTCGCTTATTCATGCCGAATTGCACTCACGATGCATACAATTTAAATGGAAGGGTAGTTTTCTGGCGTTTACACTGCTTAACGGTTTGGAGGATAGGTACTGTGAGTACACTGTATGCACACGAGTGGTCCGAATTATGAGCGTCGTAAGCGTACCGATAATTCGGACCGGCTAAAAGCACTGTCAGCAATGTGAGCACCGTGAGAATAGTTCGGACAGCGGCCTTAGTCTCATTCAGAACGCGCCACGGATAGTCTCACAAATTTCCTAAAACTGAGGCTATTCGATAAATAAAACATCATACATCATCTGACGGAAAAAATTCACACATTCGATAATTATGAGCTGCTTTCTTGTTCGGGAAAAGTAGGTTGCGGCAAGTACAACAGCTACGGCCTCTTCAGACAAAGTTACATGGTTCTATTCTTGGTTAATTTCTGGGCGTAGACTACATGATCCCATCAAAAAATTGTGATAGCTTTCGAGTCAAAGACGCTGCACACTTTGCATACAACCGAATGCATTTTTTGGTATGATTATTCGTTTTTCCACCTATTGTGAAATCTTAAGTTATTGAAACATTAGTTATGATCGCAAATTATAATATTTTCAAGTATGTCATGAAAAAAAATCTCCAGGATTTTGTAGTTTGAATTGATAATAAAAAGAAAAATCTGCCAACAATCTGGGCGTAACTTTATTATTTTTCCGGCAGAAGTAAGGAACGCGTTCAATTCTGAAATGCGGTGTAGGCTGTTGTTGTTGTTGTTGTTGTTTGGGGTGGGGAAGACACACTGAAAGGCGCGTCTTGAGCATTCAGGCCACAATGGCCCATTATACTCGAATCCCCAACCTCTACCCGAACTTTTTCGTCCTCCTCACGAATTTTAAAAGCTCAGGTAGGGAGCGAGAACGGAGTTCCTCCATCCTCATAACATCGACGCCGTATACATGCAATCTTGCAAAAGAGTAAGCTGGACACTCCAGAAGAAAATGTTCCGTCGTGTCGTCGCTCTCGTCGCAAGCAGTGCACATGGGGTCGTCAATGATTCTCAGTCTGACCATGTGTAGGCCACACGTGTTATGCCCTGTGAGGACACCAACCATACTACTACATTCCTTTCTGCTCAGTTTGAGAAGAAAATCAGCGGTTCGTCCACTTGGTCCCTCAACAAGGTTTCTGGTTTGCCGCATTCCCGGAAAAAGCCGCCATCTCTCAATGTGTGATTTACTCACCCACTCAGCAACGGCAGACCTAACAGAGGCAACTGGCACACCGAAAGCTGGCTCTGGTCCAACCATGGCTGACTCCGATCCAGCTTTTGCCAAAGCATCCGCTATTTCATTGCCATTTATCCCTTGGTGACCCGGAACCCATATGAGCATTAAGTCATTGAATCTTCCAACAGAGTTCAACCGTTCTTTACACTCACGTACCATCTTCGAATAGACGATTGGGTTATCTAAAGATTGTAGAGCGGCCTGACTGTCGCTGCAAATGCAGATCATCCTGCCCCTCGATTTTCTTTCTATAATCCATTCAACCGCCTTAAGGATCGCATATACCTCAGCCTGAAATACTGAGGAATGTTTTCCTAAGGCGAAAGAGTACCTGAGATCCTCGGTCTGCAGGTACATTCCAGCTCCAGACCCTTCTTCAGTCATTGAGCCGTCCGTATAGAATATATCAGTGAATCCGCTAGGCAGAGCGGACTGGTTTACCCACTCCTCCCTGCTCGGAATCTCAACCTGATATCTCCTTTTAAGCATATACATCGATGTCATAGCATCCGAAGGCATATCGAAGATAGAGTTCTCAGACAACCTTCGGGCCATTTCTCCATGACCATTGCAATGCCCTTTTCTCCACAGGCCCAGTCTAATTAGTCTGTGGGTAGCTCTCATTGCTTCCGCCTGAACAACAATATCAAGCGGTGGCAGATTGAGCAGCGCATCGAGTGCCACTCCCGGTGTGGTACGAAGAGCACCTGTTACACCGATGCAGACGGTCCTCTGTAGTTTAGCGAGACTAGCTCGGATGTATGCACATTCGGCCTTGGTCCACCAAACCACTGATGCATAGATTAGGATGGGTCTTATAACAGCTGTATATAGCCAATATACCATTGAAGGCCTAAGACCCCATGTTCGTCCAAAAGCTCTCCTGCACTGCCAGAAAGTTACTAGCGCACGGTTCACCTTTGTATCAACATGTTCCCTCCAGAGAAGCTTGCTATCCAAGATTACTCCCAGATATTTCACTTTCTCCGAAAGCTGAATGGTTTCACCCTTCAGCATTGTTAACACTAAACCTTCAGTTTTTCTTTTCCTAGTAAACAAAACTAGAGCTGTTTTGCTAGGACTAACAGAAAGCCCATGTCGTTCGCACCAGCCATCGATAACCCCCAGGACTCTTTGCATTTTACTGCAAACCTCCCTAAGCGATAGCCCGACAGCTAGTGCTGCCACGTCATCAGCGTAAGCTTGTACGTGAATATTCAGATCCTGCAGTTCGAGGAGCAGTGAGTCGATGAGCATACTCCACAACAGTGGCGAAAGAACCCCGCCCTGAGCACAGCCCTTACTGACCCCTGTCGTAGCATACTGCCCATCCCCAGTCTCCGCGAATAGCATTCTCTGTGTGAGCATGGAGTGAATCCATTTAACTAAAGTGCCATCCACCCCATGTCTATTGGCAGCATCACACAGTGATTCAAAGGGCGCACTATCAAAAGCACCCTCAATGTCCACAAAAAGGCCCAGCGCGTACTTTTTCCGGTCCAGCGCCTCTTCTATTCTGGATACCAGAGAGTGGAGCGCTGAATCACAAGACTTTCCGCTCTGATACGCATGTTGTTGGGAACAAAGAGGATGCGCCCCGAGAGACACTTCCCTGATGTGTTTTTCTACCAGTCGTTCCAGACTCTTCAGAACAAACGATGTTATGCTGATTGGTCTGAAACTTTTGGGCAAAGTATAGTCGTCTCTACCTGGTTTCGGGATGAACGCTACTCTGACCGGTTGCCAAGAAGATGGGACGTATCCATGCGCCAAGCATGCAGAAAATATCTTTCTGAGGATAGGCACTAGAACATCTGCCCCCTCTTTTAGCATTATTGGATATACGCCGTCCACTCCTGGTGACTTGTAGCTATCAAATGATGAAATAGCAAATTTCACCGTTTCAACTGTCACAACAGCAGACGCCATATACCAACTGCGCCTGGGCACTCTGTCTTTGGTCGGACAGAGTGTCTTAACCAAGCATTGATCGCTTACGATCACCTGATTTCCTGGAAAATGGGCCTCAAAGAGGGTTCTTAGGGACTCAATTCTCGAAGTGGTATATGTACCATCAGGTTTTAGCAGGGAATCCAGCCTAGCCGTGTTGTCTTTCTGAAAGACTTTGTGCAGCCTAGCCGTTTCCCTGGTCCCTTCCAAACTCTCACAGTAGTTCCTAAAAGAGGCTAGTTTAGATGTCTTAACCAGCTTCTTGTATTCCCTCTGCACTGTTCGGTAGTGATCCCAGTCGGCCGCTGCGCCACTCTTAAGTGCGCGATTCAGAAGCCTTCTGGAGCTTTTTCTGAGCTTCTGCAGGTCCGCAGTCCACCAAGGAACTGTGGTGCCACATCGGCTCTTGCTGACAGGACACGATTCCGCAAAACACTGACCTAAGGTTAGACTTAGACGAGAAGTCACTTCCTCAATCATATCTGGCGTCCTCATTTTTTTTGGTATTTGAGACCTCTCCTGTAAGAGAGATCTGAATAAATTCCAGTCAGCCTTCCTTGGATTCCGTATAGCCGGTATGACAGGATTGTCAGCCGCCAGTCGGAATTCCAGATATCTATGATCCGACAGAGTCTCCTCTTCCAGGACGCGCCAGTTTGTTATTGACTCTGCGATCCTAGAAGAGGACATCGTCATGTCTATCACTTCCGTCCGCCTGGTTGTAATAAACGTTGGTTTATTGCCTCTGTTGTTTACCACGAGGCACGACGACATAATGAACTCCAATAACCGCTCACCCCTAGGATTGCATTTGCTGCTGCCCCAAACAGTGTGTTGAGCATTAGCATCGCATCCAATGACAAGCTGTAAGTTGTTGGTGTCCGCGAATCTAACGAGCTCGGTCAGCTCCCTGGATGGGGGAGGTAATAACGAGTCATACGGAAGGTAAGCCGACACTACTATTATGTCTTGTCTTCTACCCCCCCATACGTTAGACATTTTGACCGCTACGACATCTTGACAGGTGAACTGCCTTAACATCGTCGCCTCTATCATATTTGATATGAAGAGACAGGCACGCGGTCTTTCAGATCCTTCATCATAAAAGATCCGGCCTCCCTGAATCGAATCCAATCCACACACTCGCCTGTTGCGAATCCATGGTTCTTGTATTATTGATACATATGGGGATGTGTGCAGTATGTTAAGTCTCCTACTTAGTAGTGCGGTAGCAGCCTTAGCATGTTGCAAGTTGATCTGGGTAAATATGATGCCGCAGTTAGCCATTTCAAGATAATCACCCACACATTACATCCACATGCTACTACTACCTGGGAAGATTAAATTTAATCCTCCCAAGGAACAGATATGGACGCATGTCATATCTAGTTCGCAGAACCTCTACACTACCGCTATCTATGCCCAGTACAAGAGTACAGCCTTCAGTGCCGTCGGGACTGCTGCTCTTAATCTGTTCATAAACGCGCCATTTGGTAGTGTCAACTCCTGCGTTCTGGATACGAAGCCGGGCAAGTATTTCTTGGGGTTTCCTAGGTTTACCAGGAATCCAGCATACTGCCCGAATCAGCTTCAGAAAAGTGCCCCCTTTCGCAACCACGAAATTGACACGATTCTTCGCCGAAACCTTCCCCACGGCATCCGTCAGCCACTCGAATGCCAATGAATCTCCACAACGAACTTGCATAAGCCCGTCATAGACATTCATGCCCTCGAATCTAGGTGAGGCCTTTGCTTCACCCAGGAGCTTCCATAGGCCGTTCTCCAGAGCAGCAATATGACTCTTGGTCAGCTGTTTGCCCTGTGGACCAATGCCGATTACCGCCAGCAAGGCGGAGGCCGCCACCTCAGAGAAGGTTTTGCCCTTTTTTGAGGTGGCAGTCTCCGCGCGAGCAGTATTCAGAGTGGTCTTCGCGCCTGAGGATCCAGCGTCAGCTAGGTCAGCTACACTAATCTCCCCGCGCATTCGCTCTGCCGATACAGAACCAGTCTCTCCTAAGGTGGAGCAGTCCGGTTTGCCAGCTGCAGCGGCTCTCGAAGTAGACGGTGGAACATCCGCTTTAATGGCTTCCGTCCTCCTCATCCTCTTCGTCCTACCAGAAGTAGAAGTCCGGAATTCGCTATCAACCGCAAGAGCTGTTTCAGGTGATTCCTCCACAGACCGATTGCGCTTAACAACGTTTTCACAGGCAGGCTTCTCCACGACATTACCACTGACCGCTACGACACCTGTCGCAACAGCCCCAGCTCTTGCCTTGGCTTTTGCCCACCTTCTTCTTTTCTTCTGGCCTTTGCTCAACTTATCCTCAAGAGGATATGAGCTTGCCGGTTTCGGATAGACCTCACTCGAAGCACCGGTGATTTCCGTAGTCGACGATGTCGGATTAACAGTGCCAAAAGCACTTGTACTGTCCTCAACCATCGATTTCGGATTAACCACGCCAGAGGCACTGGTACTTTCCTCGATCATGGGCCGATTCAGATTGACCGAAGACACAATCCCGGTACTTTCCTCCTCTCTCCTCTGAATGACCGCCTCCGAAATGGTTGCAGCACATTTATTCTCCATGAGCCGTAGTGGATTAACAGTTTTTGTGTTGTCAGTACTATCCTCATCGGCAAGCAGTAAGTCCTCCATGGAGTTACTGAGATCCAGTAGTGTGCTCCCACTACAACCTGGATCACCCATTGCAGTCATACATGATGGTGGGACCTCCAAATTCCGAGCCCCGGCCGCCGTAGCGGGTGGATTCCCAGACATGGTCTGGTTACCACTTGGAGAGTCTATTTCCATAGGCTTACTCATCATGGTTTTTGTCTTTCCTTTAGTCGACACAAGTGTCTGAAGCCCCCTTACCACGACAAGGTAGAAAGACGGAAGGGGGTAGGCTACTATGTGACTGAAAACCTATCAAAAAGAACAAGATCATGGAAGTGAAAATCTGATTGGATCTGAGAGATATGGAATAGTTTATGAAAAAGTACACAATCACTTTACACCCCCTTAGGGGTCAATTTTCAGAAAATCTTGAAAACACTGTATTGGTATTCATATGGAGAATACATAGAATAAAACTAAATTCATTATTTGGGACGAGGTAGTAGATATGTCGAAAATTGTGGGCAAATATGCATTCTATTTTCACAGATAATTTTTTTTGCCCCACTTCTGAACGCCAAAAGATATTCGTTTTTTTTATTCAAAATTATTTTTTTAGTTGATTTAGATATACACACCGAGTTTCAACATTGTAGCTTAAGCCGTTCTATATATAGGAAAAACACCTACCACTTGTACCACACTACCCTTAGGGGTCGAATTTCAAAAAACCTTGAAAACGCTTTCTAGGTATTCATACGAAGAATCCGTAGAATAAAAATGAATTCAATATTTGGAAAGACCTAGTAGATATGACGAAAATCGTGAAAATATATGCATTTTATATTTATTATATTTCCAAATATTTTTTTTTGCCCCCCCCCTCCCCCTTCTGAACGCCAATGAATATTCAAATTTTTTTTATCACTATTACTTTTCTAGTTGATTTACATATACACACCGAGTTACAACATTGTAGCTTAAGCCGTTCTATATATAGGAAAAACACCCCCACTTGTACCACACTACCCTTAGGGGTCGAATTTCAAAAAACCTTGAAAACGCTTTCTAGGTATTCATACGAAGAATTCGTAGAATAAAAATGAATTCAATATTTGGAAAGACCTAGTAGATATGACGAAAATCCTGAAAATATATGCATTTTATATTTATTATATTTCCAAATATTTTTTTTTGCCCCCCCCCCCTTCTGAACGCCAATGAATATTCAAATTTTTTTTATCACTATTACTTTTCTAGTTGATTTACATATACACACCGAGTTTCAACATTTTAGCTTAAGCCGTTCCATATATAGGAAAAACACCCCCACTTGTACCACACTACCCTTAGGGGTCGAATTTCAAAAAACCTTGAAAACGCTTTCTAGGTATTCATACGAAGAATTCGTAGAATAAAAATGAATTCAATATTTGGAAAGACCTAGTAGATATGCCGAAAATCGTGAAAATATATGCATTTTATATTTATTATTTTTACAAATATTTTTTTTTGCCCCCCCCCCCCCCCCCTTCTGAACGCCAATGAATATTCAAATTTTTTTTATAACAATTACTTTTTTAGTTGATTTACATATAAACACCGAGTTTCAACATTGTAGCTTAAGCCGTTCCATATATAAGAAAAACACCCCCACTTGTACCACACTACCCTTAGGGGTCGAATTTCAAAAAACCTTGAAAACGCTTTCTAGGTATTCATACGAAGAATTCGTAGAATAAAAATGAATTCAATATTTGGAAAGACCTAGTAGATATGACGAAAATCGTGAAAATATATGCATTTTATATTTATTATTTTTACAAATATTTTTTTTTGCTAGGGTTTAATTAGCGCTACTTCTGGTAAAAATTCTAAGCATCTATCTTAAACTGTTCTTGAGATATGAAATGTGTTTGATTTGAAAAATTCTCATCCCCTCCACTTCTATGCGCCACCTCCCACTTAAAAAATTTTACTTTGATCAATCTTTTTTTGTCAACCTTTACACCCAAACCAAATTTTATTTTTCTAGAGCAATTGGTTCATGAGATATCGTAATCTTAAGTTTTTCACCCCCCACCCCCATACACAACTTCCCCACCCAAAATTTTTCTTCATTCTGTTCTCCTAGTATAACTACAAATATTTTTTAAGTTTGAATAGTGTGCCATTAACGGTTTAGGAGATATGAATTTTAGAATGTGTCTATCTCGCCTTTTTTGGGTTTCGGACGCATTACATTTCCCTCCACTCCCACACCCCTTGATCAATATTGACAATTTTTCTGCAAATGGGTCTACTATCAGAGCTCTATAGAAATTCCAAGTTTCAGCTTCCTAACATAAGGGGTTACTGAGATCTGGAAACCAAAATTTTCGGTCTAAAACACTTCCCCCTCCTTCCCCCTCACACCCCCCCCCCCCTAAAAATTTGGTCACTTCAAGGCGCCTACCCCATCTATTCGTAAAAAAAATTTCAATTTAATATCTCAAAGCGTTTGGCAGCTACGAGCCTCCAAACGATCTTGCGTACGGCGGACGCCGTACGGCGTACGGCGGACAGACGGAGTGAAAATTTTTATTGCTTTTTTCGCTTCTACTAGTTATGAAACGTGAAAATAAAAATTTTGAGGGTAGCGAATTTTTTTTTTTAAAAAATCAATCACAATACTTAATTATTAAAATAATTAAGTAAAATGAGTCCGTCGTACGACTAAAAATATTCGTATCGACAGACGGCCTTTTTTTTTAGTATTATCAGTCAAAATCAAAATCCTTAAAAATTTTCTCTTATGGTATTCTTAAAAATGTTTTAATTAAATGTTCTATGTTAAGCCTAGTACGGACCTCGATGAAAATTTTCATTCCCATACTAAATGCATGTAAAAAAAAGGGATGAAAGTTTTCATCGCAAATTTTTGCGTTGGGTTTTTATTTGCGGTACGGAGTTCGAATGAAAATTTTCATTCGTTCTGACAGTTCACGTATTCACCACCAGACGGCGCAGAAAGTATGGAGACCATATTTTTCCGTCCAATTAAATGTGCCGCTATTTAATTTTTCATTGCCGGGATGAAAATTTTGACATCTTATGTCATTCGTTCGAATTTATTTGTCAGTTTCTTTTTTCAAACCGACTAAAGAGTGTGTTTAGTCGGAAGTGGATATTTTTGAAGTCGGAAGTGGATATTTTGAGTTATGCTTTAATTTTGAAATGTGTCTTGTGATTTCAATTTAATTTTTATGTTGAAAAAGGGCCCATATATTAACGTCTATGTTACTACATTTTCAAAAAAAGGTCACTTTGACAATTGTTAAAGTCAAACAGAAGATCAGCTGTTTACTTCTCCACATTATTCTACACAACAATTTTTTCATTGTGGAGATGGGAGAGATATGTAGTAAATTTGCGACTGAAAATTTTCATCGAGGTCCGTACTGAGCTTTATGTTATGTTTATAAAATAAAAAGCAGTTTACGCAGTTTATTACAGATGTGATTTTATTTTAATTATTTACATATGTGATTTTATGATTGGAGTACGACAAAATCTTAAAAATTTTCTCTTATGGTATTCTTAAAAATGTTATAATTAATGATGATTATCACTTTCTAACATTAAAAGTACAATTACAAAATGAAAATAACCCACTACTGTAATATGTACATATACATTATTACGAGTGCAACTCGTCTTGTGGATATTTTCTAAAAAGACAAGAGAGAACAATCGTTAATTTCGGGATTGATAGACATCAAATCGAAGAAAGAATTACCTTTTATGCGCAGTGAATTCACCCGATGCGCTGGCGACGCCTCTCAGCCTGGTTAGACTCGGTAATGCTAGCTCCCTAAAATTAAACGTAAAGTAACGCATGAATAAGAGTCACTGAATTGGATTATTATTATTATTAGATTAGTTATAAATAGGATTAGTGTTCGAATTATCGTTTTCTTTCTCTGAATTACAAACTAGGTTAGTTTATTAGTAAATTTAAGGTTAGTTGTAGTTTCTTGATTCAAAGACTAGAATTACGTGTCGTCGGAAATGATAGGTGTCGTCGGAACTGATGAATTAAACATTGTCACGTCGAGGGAATAACGCGAGCAGCTCGTACTTAACGAGAACAATGACCATACCCCACCATTTATTCCTTCCTGCTAGCCGGGGTAACTCCATCCTGCGATCGTCCGAGTGACCTTTCGAAAAGGATCGCTGGCGCCCACGACCCGTCTCTGGGTTTTAGTCGGACAAAGGTCTGTTCGCCCCGTGCTGCTACAAGGGTTTCATTGCGGTTTATTTTGTTTTACCGGATAGTTGGGGTACTGAGACCGTCGACGCGAATTAAAACCGTAATAACATTAATGGCAATAATTTGCAGATATTTGGTGCATAAATAAAATATAACTTTTAAAAATACCGGAGAAGTAAAATTGTGCGCCAAAGCACAACTATGTAATCAACTCACTAATAATAAAAAAAAAAAATTGTATTAAAATATTAGAAAGACGAAATACAACTTAAGCAGTTTCGTTTGTGCATGATACTCGATACAAAATTTGAATTTAGTACTAAACTATAGACTGCAGATTATTTTCAGGCCATCGGATCCTTTCGCATCAGTTCCATATCGGATTCCATCATATCTCGAACAAGTTCTTCGAAGGATATTTTCGGAACCCATTGCAATTCGGTTTTCGCTTTAGTTGCATCGCCTTGCAACAAATCAACTTCGGTTGGACGAAAATATTTCGTAATGACCTTAACGCGAACAATTTCTTCCGTACCGTTCATTTCGGTACCGACTTCATTCACTCCTTCGCCGTGCCATTCAATAGTTCGACCAATAAACTTAAAAGCAGCCTCAACGAATTTCCGAACACTATGTGTTTCTCCGGTAGCAATTACAAAATCTTCCGGCTTGTCCTGCATTAGCCAAATTGCTTCGACGTAGTCCTTGGCATGACCCCAATCACGTTTCGAGTCCAGATTACCAAGTTCGAATGATTGTAGCTGACCCAATTCAATTTTCGCTACCGATCGTGTAATTTTTCGTGTAGCGAAATTTTCACCGCGTTACGGAGATTCGTGATTGAAGGGGATCCCGTTACAGGCAAACATATTGTAGGCTTCACGGTAGTTGATCACGATCCAATATCCGTACATTTTTGTACAAGCTGTTGATGAAATTATAAACAATTGCGAGTATGAACAAACGACTAGTACTTACCATACGGTGATCGTGGATAAGATGGCGTTCCTTCATTCTGTGGAGTTTCATTCTGTGAAGTTTCAACTTTCAACTTTTCCATATATAGTTCGGAAGTTGCAGCCTGATAAAACCGAACCTGCTTCTCTAGGCCACAAATCCGGATCGCATCGAGAAGACGAAGATTTCCGACTGCATCGACTTCGGCTGTATACTCGCTAAGATCGAACGAAATTTTAACGTGACTTTGGGCTGCTAAATTGTAGATCTTAGTAGGCCGAACAAGAGTTATCTCCATTGACATTTCGTTGAGAAATGTCAGAATGCCGACTCTACACATATTCGCACTAACACACTTCAAAAATAAAATTTTAGCTAGTACAAAAACAGGCGAACTATTACATAAACAGGCGATTTTATTGAGGTTAACAGGCGATTTTATTGAGGTTAAATCGCAATTTCTAGTACATAAACGACCGAATTCGACACATCTGCCAAGCCCAAGGTAGAGAGCTTAGTTTATCCAGGAACCCTACATGCTGCCACATGCATTTGAAACTGATTTTTTCCCCTACGTATTTTGACAATTCGAACCGACTCCGACTGCGTTCATTGTGGGGTGTGTTCAAGATTTCTGCTATAGCTGCTATTAGCTGCTTTTTGTGTTCAATGCAACCAAAAAGCTGCTTTCTTGTGCTTGCTATTTGACACCAGATCTGTTCAAGATTTTCAAAAAGCTGCTTCTATAGCTGCTTTTGGTTGCTCACACTCCGGACTGTAGCCAGAAAGCAGCTATTGCAATATGCATTTGTGTGTTTGTAGCTGTTAGTTTCGTCTTAACAACATTTTTAATGTTTAAAATGGAAAATATTGTTTTATTAATAATAGAAAAAGTGAAAAATTTAAAGACACTGTGCTGGATGTTACCAGGTTGATCATTGTTTTATCTAAAATTCCCGTGACGTCTTCTAAGTCTTCTTAATTGTCGAAGGCCAAAAGTATTCTTGTATCTAATAACTCAAAAGTACGAGTGGCAATTAAGCCCGTCTCAGTACAGTTGAGTAGTAAGTAAACGAAAGGTGTATGTTTGAAATTAGACTGAACCTTTATTTTCTAAAATCGATCACTTAAATACTAAATTTGCTTATACATTAAACAATGCAATTTTACAATAAGAAATGCGCAGTATTGGATATCTCATTGCAATATCCAGAACGATTTGCTGACCGAGCAAATCAAGGTCAAGTAGATATTGCAATCGGATTATCATAGTCAATGATCTTTATTATTATGATTACTTTAATCCAGTACTACACTACTGAAGTCTGTCCAATGTTCAGCTATAGCTGCTTCATTAGCAGCTATCGTAGCATAGCATAGCTTTACGATTTGAAAATTCAAATTCAACCATAGCACGAAAAAGCACTGGCGCGTATTGGACAGCAAAAAGCAGCTTCAATAGCTTAAAACAGCTGATTCACACATGCATGTGTAAGTGACGTGACATTTATGTCATTACGGCCGCGGAGTTAAATTAAAATGTACATAAATAGTTCAAACGGTTATCACGGCGATTCACTGGACAAATAGCACAAAAAAAAAAAAATCAAACGAGGGAAAAGCTGAAAACCAATAACCGTGAATTGTCCCTGGTCAAAATGAAGTCGATGTTTGCGTCTGGCTTTGCATTTACCGCGTTGCTCAGCATGTTCAACAACATGTAAGTACAATGTACCGTCAATATTTTTCTACGAATTCACTAATATCCCGGTAAATTACAGTTTTTACGGACGTATTGTAGCCCGACTACCATTTCTACCAATTTCTTGGATTCAAGGACTCAGTCATAGAAATTTACCCGGTGACGATTATACCGAGTGTTCGTTTATTTTCCTTTATATTTTATGTACGATGTCGATTCGTCAGAATATTCAAAAATTGTTAGGATTCGCACCGATTCTTTCCACGGAAACATGTAAAAGTTTCATACAGTCAAGCAAAAAGCACCTAAATCAATTCTATTTACAGTATAATGCCCGGACAAATCACCCCTGAGTGTTTGTGTAATACATCCGTTTTGGAATTACAACGTACAGGTAAGGCGTCACCTCGCTTTTTCAATTTCTACTATTCGCCAGATTGTTTTCTTGCAGTTTTGTCCTGCTTAGCTGGCTCCTAATTTCCTTCTGGCCGTTTTTCAGCACCCTAAAACGGCGAAGAATTATGGTAAGTCGAAATAACAGAGAAGATGGGACTGCTGGGCGCGTTATGGAGGAAGATATCGAACGTATGGTTAAAAAAAACGAAGACGACAAACAAAAGGAAACAATTTCCGCAAAGAACGGTCTCGAATCGTACTGCTTCAACATGAAGGTTTCCATGGGCGAAGATAATTTGAAAGGAAAGATTGCCGATACCGACAAGACCCTTTGTTGGACAAATACAATGAAACTAAGTACAAAAAAAAAAAATTGTAAAAATTTTTTTCTTATAATTATATGCAAATTGAAGTAAGGTTAAAATAAAATACCATAAAAGGCTGTTATCTCACGACTTGTTTACAAAATCGGATGCAATTTTCACTAATTTGGGTCCATTGGTTTGTAGGATGCCCGTGGAGGCTGGCTGTTGGGTAGAGAAAACTTACGATTCCAATCCAACGGAGGGATAAAGCGCAACAAAGTTAAAAGGACACGAAATCAATAGCCGCAGAAGTACTAGCCCGCTCGAGGTACAGTCTGGCTGGTACTGCCGACCGTCGCGGTTAGCAGAAACTTGCGGTAGTTGACTACTGCTTCAGGCCATAACAAGCTGTACTGTCTGTTTGCGACTGCTCGGCAGTTGACGGTTGTAAGTGCAAAGGTTGACAGTTACTACTGTCCGCGACGGCCGGCAGTACCAGCCAGATTGAACCTTCAGGAAGCATCCCTTTGCGTCTGAAAACCTGGAAACAAGAACGAGAACGCGAACCCCAAAATAACTGAAGATTGTACAACCAGTGCCGGCTAAGACAGTCCTTGAAAAAAAACCAAACGAGCTTACATAATGATAATTATAATTTTATTTACCAAGCCGAATTGCACTCACGATGCATACAATTTGGATGGAGGGGTAGTTTTCTAGCGCTTACATTGCTCACGGTTTCGAGGATAGGTACGATACGATACGATAGGCTAAAAACACTGTTAGCGATGTAAGCACTGTGAGAATAATTCGGACCGCGGCCTTAGTCCCATTCACAACGCGCCAAAGATAATCGCACAAACTTTTTTAAATCACGGTCATTCTATAACTATGAGCTGCTTTCTTGTCCGGGAAAAGATTTTAAAGACATCTTTCGCGGTAATACAATTTATTAACTGTAAAACACAATGATCATCTTCCTACCTTATCGTCTTAAACTATTATAATATAAGAATTAAATTGTACTCCTTCTCGTCTTTGTCGAGCGCAATTTTTTCTTCGGTTGCTTCTTCATCGTCCGAACTATCATCCAAATTACTCTGTAACTCCGTAATCGATCGCATCAATACAAGAAAATAATTTTTCCTCGTGTCCAATTTGCCCTGTAACTGTGCCTTTTAGTCCTCGATTTCGTGCAGATCCTTCTTTAGAACGTAAAATTTTTTGGTGGTTTTCTTCCGATCAGGCTGCGAATTAATTACTTTGGTCACTACATCGTATTCCATTCGATTCGGATTTTCTTTATACTCGTGCCTGCCTTTCAAGATCTCCATTTTTTCAACTGAATCTGTTGGTATGTTTCCTGATAGATGTCCATGTTGCTTATTTCCGCCAGGACGTTGTTTGTCAGTTCAATGAATTTCGTCACGAGTTCGGCATTCTCATCGACAATTCCCGCCTTTTTACGACGCCATCTGCGATGTTTGACATACGCAAACACGTCTGGTCTAATTCAACTTCTTTATTAGACTGATCGTTTACATAAGTTTGTACATAGATGGCGCACATGTCACATCTACCTTTCTTACAAAAAACATTAATTCCATGATCTTTAAAGTTAATATTCAAATTATAAATTCATTTTTTCAACCTGTTTAACAACTCGCCCGGATCGTGTTGTAATTTGTTTGGTTTGTTGTATAGCCATTTCGTCTTGTGTTGACCTAGATCTTGGCTCACTGGTGGGCTGATAACTGCTGTTGGGGCTCGTTCAAATGACGCCCTCGTGGTGTGCAGTTGGCTAGTATTACGTCGAAATGTTCGTCCATCGTCAGTGCACACCAGAAATAAGCAAGGAAGTTCAGTTTTGCTTTCAATTGTAGCACCTGTCCAAACTCGATGTTGTTGTTGCAGTCAAACTTGATCGCCAACTCGAAGCGTTTGAGCCTTTCTGGTGTTCCGGTCGTATTAGAACTTTTGCCGCTTGCGCTCCTTGTTTAGTTTCTCATTTACTTTCTTGATGACGATTGGCTTGAGCTGATCTTTGAGCGTCGGCAGGAGAGAACGTGTTGTACGGCTCATCAGCCGTTGGTTTGGAGAACCCAGTTTGTCACTCCTTGGTGTGTTGCGATAATTCAGTAGAGCCAACTCGATGTCTGATCTATCGCTCATGCACTTTCGCAGCACGTTTTTCGCTGTTTGCACGAACCTTTCAGCGAGTCCATTCGATCTGGGATATTTTGGACTTGATGTCGTGTGCGCGATGCCCCAATCCGACATAAATTTCCGAAATTCCATCGAAGCGTATTGTGGCCCGTTGTCGGACTCTAGCTTGGCTGGAATTCCATGAGTGTTAAACCATGTTTTCATTTGCTTGATGATCTCCGTCAACGTGGTGTGGCTCAGCTGCTTGAAGTCGAAGAAACCACTGTAGCTGTCCACTATGAGGAGATATTCTCGAGACTTGAATGTGAACAAGTCTGTGGCAATTATTTCGAACGGATGATGTGGAATCTCTTTGTTGATCAACGGTTCTTTGACATTGTTTCTCTGCGTTGATTCACACGTGCAGCACTTCTCTATATATTCTGTGATATCTTTGGCCATGTTCAACCAGAAAACATGGTTCCTTGCTCTCGATAGTGTTCTTTGAATGCCTTGATGCCCTGCGTGTAGTTGAGCTAAGATGTTCGGTTTCTCGGCCGCCGGTATAATGACTTTGCTGCCCTTGAACATGATGCCATCATATTCCGACAGTTCATCACGAAAATTCCAATATAGGCGCGCCGGCTGTTGTACCATTTGCTGCTGCTCGGGCCATCCAACTCTGACATAATGTCGCACTATACATAGCGATTCGTCTTTCTCGGTTGTCCGCTGTATTCTGTCTACTGCCTGGTCGGAGACTGTCTTAATTTCGAGGACCTCAAACTCTTCTGTCGTTGGAGGTTTGCCGTTGTCGATATCTCGGCTAAGTGTATCTGCGATAAACATGGTTTCTCCTTTTCTGTAGACTACGGTCGGCGAATATGGTGTGATATCCAGAAGAATGCGTTGTAGTCGTGGTGGTGCATTTGATATCGGCTTTTTGAAAATTGACTCAAGAGGCTTGTGGTCGTTTTGGCATCCAAACCGGATTGCTAACGCTTCTTTTTCTATCTGCGGGTAGTTTAGTTCCGCTTCTGAGAGCGAGCGCGATGCGTATGGCACCGGTTGATTATCCTGCATTATTGTGTTGTGTTTAAGGCCTTGGAAGAATTATTTGGACTTTAAAAAGTCAAAATTATTGAAAGGAAAAGGAAGGGTCGGGACAGAAGGGCCAATTCCACCTAAGTCCGAATTGGTGGCTGAGTCTTTGCTGGTGCGACGCTCTTGCTGGCGGCCGGGACTAGCTACGGCAGTGTGGGGGGGGGGGGGTACTTGCTCCGACTCAGACCATAAACCCTTGGCTTGTACAACATAAATTGTCAGCGCCGACTTATCCAAGGGAATTGTCAAAATTGGGATTATTTTCCCAACAGGTCGTGAAAGACCAAGAAGCGGTTGGATTGGCGCGGCTTCGCGATTTGTCAGGGCGCTCTGATGTTAATAGCGCCCTGTTCTGCCCACCTTACCTCAGCCACGACATTCCACAAACGAATATTTCGTCGTGACGTTTTTGAGGTTCGGGGCTAAAGGAGCTAGACGCTCGGGTTCATCTTTGTGTGGGCTCTTCTAGCCGCTCAACATTTTATAAAAAAAAGGAAACCAAATAGAGCGAAAACAAAAAAGAAAAAAACCTAAATCAAAAGAAAATATGTGCAAAAAAAAAAGAAACCAAAGCGAAGAAAAAAAAAATCAAAATGTGTAAAAAAAAATATAAAAAATTATAAACTCACCCCATTTCCTTTTTCAGCAACCTAGTTTTTTTTTTTTTTTTTTTGTGTTTTATTTATTGTTAATTAATTTTTATTTTATCTTTAATTGGTTTAAAATTCCGTCCTCGTCCTGTCATGTCTGGTCATATTTAGTAATTTAATTTTTTATTACCGAAATTTAATTTAATTTAGGAATGCATTATCATTAGGTATATTCGGCTTAGATTATGTTTTACTTCATTTTAAAATTATTGGTTATTCTACTTTATTTTAAAATTTTTCTTTCCGTTTTCTGTTTGATTTTTTTAGGAATTCTGTTGTGTTCGAGGCCTTGGAAAAACTATTTTGACTTGAGAAAGTCAAAATAGTCGAAGGATGGGTAAAGGTTCGGGACAGAATGGGCCAATTCCTCCTACGTCTGAACTGGTGGCTGAAGTAGAACGGAAGCGACACGCTTGCTGGCGGCCGGGACTAGCTACGGCAGTGTGGGGTGGTTCTTGTTCTACCTCAGACCATAAACCCTAGACCTAGACAACAAAAATTTCGTGTCGGCTTACTCCAGGGTATTTAAAATTGGAATATCTTCCCAATAGGTCGTGAAAGACCAAGAAGCGGTGGAGTTGCGCGACTTCACGATTTGTCAGGGCGCTTAGGTGTAAGTAGCGCCCTGTTCTGCCCACCCTACCTCAGCCACGACTGTCCTCAAAACATTTTAGCGTCGTGGCCCCTTGCTGAGGTTCGGGGCGAAGGAGCTAGACGCTCGGGTTCACTTTATTCGGCCCTTAGCCTTGCATCATCTTACAACAACCAAAAAGATTCATATACCATAGGGCAAAAGGGGGAAACAACAAAAAAAAAAAAAACGCACTAAGGAAGAAGAAAACAATGTAAGAAAAAAAAATGTAATAATTACCAAAAAAATAACTTACCCCATTACGTGTGTTCAGCAAGAAAAATTTTTTTTTTTTTTGTTTTTATATTTTTACTTTTAATTTTTTATATTATACGTCCTCGTCTGTCCGGTCGTCCGTCATTTTACTTATTTTATATATATAAAATTTTTAATCTTTTTTTTTAAAATTCATTTTCTTTTAATTCATAATAATCATGTTTAATTTAGAAATTTATTTATATGCACCGGAAATGGAATTCTGGCGGCACTCAACAACATAGGCGATTCGCCGATGATTTTCATCGCCGAAACGACTACTAAAAGTGACCGCGTAGAAGAGTCTCGTGCGCACGACTGAGTGCCGGGCAATCGGTGTACTCCCTCGGATCACTGCCGCAGATCCTTGGAGTGGTAAGTCCCCAGACGTTTGCCTTCTAAATCCTTCAATTCGTTTTGTGAGTTACCTAGCACACGACGAATCCTGCACTTGAGAAACTTCTTTGCCAGCTTGGCGTTATAATTCTGCGCGGCTGTGGACAAGGAAAAATTTCTTCGGAATACTTCTTGACCTACACAAAATTGTGTTTTAGCAGCACGCAGATTATAACGCCTGCTGCTGTCCTCATGTGCGACCCTTATTTTCGTCTGCGGCAGTTGCCTCACGATAGGGATTCCCTCTCGAGGTCGAAGCTGTACATTTGACTCTCCCAACGCTCGCAAATGCTTCAGCAGTTCGTAGTCCTTCCCGTACAACATCATGTGATTTCCAAACAAAACCTGATACGGAGAAAATCCAGTGGCTTGGTGGAGTGAGCTTCGAAGAGCACATCCAATTTTGCTTAGACTCTCATCCCATCGTGTTTGGTCATCAGTGATGAATGCTCGAATTCCGGCCAGGATGGACTGATTGACACGCTCCGAAGCATTCGCTTGCGGTGAGTAGCTCGGGGTGTACAGGTGTTTAACTCCGTATTTGTTCAGCATGGTGTTAAACACATTCGACCTAAATTGAGAGCCGTTATCGGAGAGGATCGTCTCGGGTGTTCAAAACGTGTGGAAAACCTGCCCCTCCAAAAAGTTGGTGATCTCTTCAGCAGTGATCCGCCCCAAAGGATGTAACAGGGGAAATTTCGTGAAATGATCCAAGACGATCAAGATTGCGATCTTACCCCGTTTGGTACGTGGATATGGTCCAAGTACGTCGATATACAGATGTTGGAATGGCTGATCAGTCTGGAACGGTTCTCCCATTGGCGCTCGTAGAGGTCTATTCGGGGACTTTGTCTCTTTACAAGTGTCGCACGCCAGAACGTAGGTGCGTACTTGTGTAGCCATTCCGGGCCTGACTCGCTCTAGCGTTTTGGCATAACCACCATGGACCGTGGTATCTGCCTCGTGCGCCTGAGCAATCGCAGCTGACGTAGAACTCGATGGAATCCACAACTTCCAGGTTCCAGTTGCGTTGAGCGGAAGTGAGCTTCTGTGGCATATACGCCACTGGAGATTCCGATCCGTCGTCGTTTTCCTGAAAGAGAACGCTACCCACCCCTGATTTACTGGCGTCGCACTGAATTACGAAAGACCTCTCAAAATCAGGATTGATTAATAAGGGTTCTTTCGTCAACAAGTCTTTCACTAATAGGAAGGAAGTTTGTGCCTCTGTAGTCCAAGCAAACTGGTTGGACTTCTTTAGAGTGTCTGAAATTGGTGAAACAGTAGCAGCAAAGTTGGGAACGAATCGTCGATACCAGCCTGCCATACCAAGGAAGCGTCATACTTGACGTGCGGACTTAGGCGAAGGGTAATCGACGATGGCTGAAACTTTGTTGGGATCAGTTTTCAAGCCTCCTTCTCCAACAATGTATCCGAGATATTTCACCTCTCTCAGACAAAACTTACTCTTGTTGACGTTAATAGTCAAACCAGCCTTTCGCAAACATTCTGCGACTTCAGCCAATAAAACCAGATGTGAATCGAAATCTTCTGAAATTAACAGCAGATCGTCCAAATATACGAATACCTGCTCCTTCAGCTCGGGTAGGATGACTTTGTCCATCAAACGACACATCCTTTGCGGCGCGTTGCATAACCCAAAAGGCATGCGAGTGTAGTGATATAGAGGCCGGCCAGGAATGGTAAAAGCTGTATACCCCCTGGATTTGTTCTCGAGAGGAATCTGCCAAAAGGCGTCTTTGAGGTCCAGGCTAGTAATAAAATTGGCTCGCGGCAACCGACTTAAGATACCATCAATGTGTGGTAATGGATATGCATCCTTCTTCGTCACACTATTGACTTTGCGCGAGTCCAAACATAACCTGACCTTGCCTAGCTTCCTCACGAGAACCACACGCGAGCTCCATGCACTCTGGCTGGTCTCTATAACTCCAAGCGCTCTCATGCGATCGATCTCGTCATACAAGAGTTTTTGGATCGCAGGAGACACAGGATAATGTCGCTGTTTGATGGGACTTGCATCACCAACGTCTATACTGTGTTGTTCGACGTTGGTCACGCCGAGTCCGTATACTTCGTACGATGGAAATTTGGACTTTACCATTTCCAACCTCTTTACATCTGTGGGCGTTAAATGGTGGGCATCCGGAGCTATCAGTTGCGATGCAGTATCGGGACTATCGACCGCGCTGATAATGCTAGGAGCTAGTTGGAAAGATCGCCAGAAATCTACCCCCAGGTACAATTCCTGCGACAGGCTCGGCACTATGTATAGCGTGATAGGCTTGGTAATACCGCGAAAAGTAATATCGGTGGTTACAGTACCCAATACCTTTTGTGCTGCACCATCAGTGGTCTTCACCTCTTGACAGACCGGTCGATAACTCACCTGTGCATCATGGAGACGTTGTAGAGCGTTGGCCCCCAGGCAACTGATGCTCGCCCCACTATCTAGGAGTCCTTCAACGTCCACTCCGTACAAGGATACCATGGCAAACGGACGTATGTCCAACGGATTGGTAATGATGGTTGACAGAATCGCTTTTTTTTCGCGCACCATCCTCCAGAACATACGAAGACGCAAGATTGACTTTCTGCGACCGGATCCACTCGATAGTGCTGATACTTGATCAACACTTGCGACTGGAGTAGGTGAAAAAATTCGCTCTCGAGCCCTCATATATTCTTTTAGCCGAAGATGGTATGGCTTGAGAGGATGGCGGGAATGTCGTCTTGAATTTTCATTCATTATAGGGTCTTCTTCAGATCTAGAAACAGCCTGCTCTGTAGTAGCGTTTTCTCTCGCCAATATCGTGACATGCGATGTGTTTGTTGTTGGAAAATTAGGGGAGGATGATTTTACGCTAAAAGGATGGGAGTTAGGTTCAGAAAGGGATGATGAAGGTGTTGTAAAATTTGGAGGGGTTATTAAGGGGGTATTAACAAGGGGTAAAATGTTTTTATTGGGAGTAACAAAATGAAAGGGGGATTGGGAATCGCTGACATCCTGCTTCGAACCTTCTAAGATGGTCGGGCCGGTGGATTGTCTGTCACTGGGCGAGAAGGCCCCGGAAACCTTTCGTCCTTCGGTCCGTTTTTTGAGGAACACCGAGTACATTTTGGCTTGATCACGTCGGCCTTTCCGCAACCATAGCAAAAGATTTTCTTATTGGTATCTTCGCAGTCTCGATAACCGTGACGCTCCTTCCGGCAATTCCAACATACCATTGGAGTGGATATGCCAGCTACGTCGGCGGTTTCTTCGACGTCTACGGTAGCAACCAACGGCGGTTCCAGCTCGTGAACGCGAGGCTGTTGCCAGGTTGCTACACGATTAGCCTTCCTGACCTCTTCGTATCTCGACACCAAAGCGCGAAGATGAGCCAGATCTCGGATCTCATGAAAGCAGATTAGCTGTTGTATACTGCCCAAGAGATTGCCAAAAAAATCAAAAAATTCGGAATCCGGAATCGGAATGTGTAGTTGGGTCCGAAATCTGGTCATCTCCTGCTCGAATACCAGGTACGGCTCGTTAGGTGCTTGCCGTCTGGTAATCATTTTCTTCCGAACTTCGAAATCGGTGCTACGGTCGCCCCAGTATTGCAGGAAGGTGGTTTTCAAATCGTTCCATGTCGAATCGGGATTGGTTCGCCTCCATAACCAGTACCACTGTTTCGGAAGGCCATCCAACAGCAGATGGAAGTTCGCGACCAACAAATCCATGCACCCGCCCAAATCCGACGAAGCCAATGCTTCCGCTCGAAAAATTAGCTCTTCGGCGCGTAGTGACTGGCCATCTCCATTAAATCGTAGTCGCCAATGGCGAATCGAACTACCAGCGTTGTGGTGAATATAATTCGAGCCGTTGTTATCGCGAATGGGCATTTGGGCGTTCGCATGGGTCTGTCGGTCCCGAACTTGCTCACGTTGTGGTTGTCGAAGAGGCGGATACAGTGGTGGCGGAAATTGGTACGCAGTCGATACGCTTGGTCTAGACAAGAATTGTGGCTGTTGTGCTGGATGAGTGACAGGCGGTGGTTGAGGAGTGTTTGACATAGTGGGCCCTTGATCTCGTTCTTCTCGGATGACCGAACGAATTATGTTTATCAAATCATTCACTCCCAAATTAGACAACGCCCCCCCCCCCCCCCGGAAACTGCTGGTGTTGCTTCGGGAGTTTGCGCATCGTGTATTTCCGCCCACCTAACCCTGTTCTGCTGATCGTTTCCCAGAACATCTGAGGGCCTATTGCTCAGCACTTGCGTGCCTCGCTCCTGGATGATTGTCCCATCCGGTGTGTAGAGAGTGCGTCCACCCGCAGTCTCTAGTGCAGAATCCAAATTTAACCTACCAGGAGAAACTATGTCGCTTAGAGACCTTGCACCATCCTCGCGAGTCTGTCTTCTGGTTCTCACGCCGGATATAGCGGTCGCACCCTCCACACCCCGAGTGAGCCAACAATCCCCCGGACTCAAATGACCAGTTCGGGCAGTTGTGATTGTCCACAATCCACCGCTCCAGACAGTCTCTGTGGAACTGGTGACCACACTTGGTGGTCATACCCTGGTCCGGATCCACCTTACTGATGCACGGCGTGCAGATCACCTCCGCCTCCCTAGTTGGAGAGTGTTCTAACGGCATTTTGTAGAAATTGTGGGTGCGATGAACGTAGGGATGAAGGAATGAACAATTGAGTGAACGAGTGCGTGAATATCCAAGTATGTGACCGAATGAATGACTGTGTACGAGTGAGACGAATGAATGTCGAGAGAAAAAAAAATGAAAGAATCGAGTGATTCAATAGTTGAAGAATGAACGATTTAATGTATGATTGAATGACAGAACAATCGTGCGTATGCGTTATGACGGAATGATCGTATGTATGAACTATTGTACTAATAAATTATGAAGAAATTATGATGCACGAGTGCGACAAAAAAAAACCGAATGTCAAATGACAAAAAAAATCCAGTGAATGTTTGTACGAACAACGAATGAATGAATAAATGTATAAATGGATGCGTAAATGCTTCAACGAATGAAAAAAATTTAAATTGTATGAGTGTTTGACTTAAAAAAAATTAAATGAACCCTCACGTCGTCGCAACCTTTCCCCTCCCCTCATATGCAGATCAAATCGCGAAGCCGATCTTGGTCTTCCTCGCTCCATCGGAAAAAATTCGGAACGCGATAAAATTGCAAAGAAAAAAAAATTTGGGGAAAAATTAGCAAAAAAAATAAATCAAAAAATTAGAAGCAGCAAAAAAAATTATTTTAAGTTAAAATTTTACGTCAAAAGACTTAGAGAAAAAAAATTTAATTACAAAAAAACACTCTACGTTATATCAAAAAAAAATTAATCTACGTTATAAAGGTACTCTACAAGGAAGGATAAGGAAATAAGGTACTTAACAAATTTTCGACGATACCTTCTATAACCAAACTCACCAAAATTTCGCAAGTATGTTTCCCAACTGTCTGACGACACGCCCGCCAAGTGAATGGCTCAAAAAATAAAGTCTGACCCAACTTACATCAAATCAGTCTTGCATACAAACAATGTTTCCCTTTCCTATGGAACCGAGTTGGCGCCTAAAGGTTGCCAAAACGGTTCGTCAATAGGATCGTTCCACATTGCCTCCATCCAAGATCAATAATATGGTTTGCTGTTAAAACTCAGAAAAGTTTGTACACTTAGGCTTTTGTAGCCGTTCAGGCGAAAAATACTGTCGCAGAACGACGAAATTTAAGACCTTTTTGCCCATCAACTTCTTGCACGGAATTTTTCAGAGCTCGCGCGTGTTGATGGGCTACGCTCTGTGCACGTAGCGTAGCTGAGGGTGCCATTTGTTGTGTTCGAGGCCTTGGAAAAACTATTTTGACTTGAGAAAGTCAAAATAGTCGAAGGATGGGTAAAGGTTCGGGACAGAATGGGCCAATTCCTCCTACGTCTGAACTGGTGGCTGAAGTAGAACGAAAGCGACACGCTTGCTGGCGGCCGGGACTAGCTACGGCAGTGTGGGGTGGTTCTTGTTCTACCTCAGACCATAAACCCTAGACCTAGACAACAAAAATTTCGTGTCGGCTTACTCCAGGGTATTTAAAATTGGAATATCTTCCCAATAGGTCGTGAAAGACCAAGAAGCGGTGGAGTTGCGCGACTTCACGATTTGTCAGGGCGCTTAGGTGTAAGTAGCGCCCTGTTCTGCCCACCCTACCTCAGCCACGACTGTCCTCAAAACATTTTAGCGTCGTGGCCCCTTGTTGAGGTTCGGGGCGAAGGAGCTAGACGCTCGGGTTCACTTTATTCGGCCCTTAGCCTTGCATCATCTTACAACAACCAAAAAGATTCATATACCATAGGGCAAAAGGGGGAAACAAAAAAAAAAAAAAACGCACTAAGGAAGAGGAAAACAATGTAAGAAAAAAAATGTAATAATTACCAAAAAAATAACTTACCCCATTATGTGTGTTCAGCAAGAAAAATCTTTTTTTTTTTGTGTTTATATTTTTACTTTTAATTTTTTATATTATACGTCCTCGTCTGTCCGGTCGTCCGTCATTTCACTTATTTTATATATATAAAATTTTTAATTTTTTTTTTTAAAATTCATTTTCTTTTAATTCATAATAATCATGTTTAATTTAGAAATTTATTTATATGGGTTTTGATTTTGTAAATTTTAATTAGAAGGGGGTTTGCGCGCTTTATTTTTGGTTTTAACGATTTTCAACTCCGGCCATTTTAAATTTTTTCTTCTTCAATTTATTTTTTTCAAATTCACACGTTTTAACGATTTGAAACTCCGGCCATTTTAAATTTTTTCCTTCATAAATTTTTTTAAAATTCACACGTTTTAACGATTTTAAACTCCGGCCATTTTAAATTTTTTTCCTTCTTCAATTTTTTTTAAATTCACACGGTTTAACGATTTTATTTCTTTTCCGTTTTCTAAAACATTTCTGGCACACTCATCGCGAACCAATTCTCTGCGCGTAGGTACAAAAGGGAACGTAGCGAACACAATTCCGAACGAAATTCACCGCGTGATCCGTGACTTTTCGAAGCGAAAACCAACAATTTCCGGTTTTTAAAAAAAATTTTCCTAGATGGAATGAACTGCGCCGATACATTTTTTTTATAATCTTCCTATCATATTATCTGGGATCAAGTGATCTTAACGCATCCACCATTAACATTGGCACAATATTCACTCGAGATTCAAGAGACAACCAAAAAAAAACCGTCCGCCACAAAACCAGAAATCGAACTCTCAACTTGATCTCAAGGAATCAAGAAAGTACTCCTTGTCACAAACTCACTTTTCTACGACACTCCAACCACTCGCATGCGTAGTTTTTTTTTTCTTTTTGTGCAAAACACCGCTAATAACGTTTACTTTTTTTAGAAATTGAACATTAATTTAGATCGAATCACTTTTCACGGAATTTATCTCAATTCAACACGACGGACGAAACGAGGCCAAACCCCATCCACCACGGATCCGAAGAATTCCCGCCCGATCCGTTTTCGCGAATTTCATTTCTTAAATTGCACGCAACAGGGTACAACGAAGCAGCACCCAGCCTTTTTCAGCCAAACGGAACCAAAAAAACACGCTTCACTTCTACCTTCCACTCCATTTGTTCTTCTCCAGCCGGCATCTACCGAGTAGCGGTACTCTTCCCGTCGCCAAGCCGGTTTCCAGTTGTTTGCCAGTGCTCACAAATGCTTCGATATTTTATTACATCTCGAAAGCATTTGCAAGCACCGGAAATGGAATTCTGGCGGCACTCAACAATTCAGTTTATTTATTTATTACTTCATTCATATTACTTTACGTTAATATTTGTTATTTATCGATTTTTGGTGCCACGTTAATGTTGCTCCCGTCGGACTATTTGTGGTTGCATTTTGATTGTAGAATGATGCGTACGTCGTTTGATCGTTTTCACTCTTGATTGTAGCGTGTGCCGATTTCGTTATGTTGTGATGAAATAATGGCGAAAAAAAAAACTTGATCGTAAGCTGCCGGGTTTGTTGGTGGCGAAATGAAACCGCTCGTATTATAAGGACTAGTTGTGCTCAATCCACCTTGTGTCGGTAGATATAGCGGAGCTGGAGTTATAGCCGAACTTGTTGTGGCTCGATTAAATTGTTTTGCGGAAATTCATATGTCATGCTAGTAGCTGATGCTGATGGACCGGCAACTGCAAGTCTAGTCTATGCGCACGGCCATGCACTTTGTTTAGATGGAGCACACAGAACTCGGACAAACTACTAATTTCGGGAATTATCACGAAAACCTTCAATTTAGCTTACATTTCGTGAAGAAATTCAGAGACGAATTATTTCTCTGCCTAAAACCAATCCCCAGTCCACGCTTTTGTTTAAAGATATTTAGAGATTGTTGGAACAAGATTCGCAAAACGATTGTAAAATACCTTACATTTGCAGAGCGTTACTCCGAAAATGTGTTGTAAATTAGTTGCACTTTTAAGGAGCCGAATTTCCATGCACTTTGTCCAGCAATTACGCTTGGATCGCTGGATCAAAACATCGGCGTTCTGACCGCAACTTGTAGTCGGCGATTGGATGGCCGTCGCGATTTCTAGTTTGCTTTTCCACAAATCACATAAATGGCGACGTCTTTTCACACTTTTCATGCGTGCAGAACGTTCTGAGCATTTCACGCGACCGAATTTTATTACCTTCGAGCGTCGCGAGACACGGATCGAAAGGAAACCAGGATAATTCGGCCGAAATTCCGGACAAACTGCACTCGCTATCGGGATCGATTCTGGACAAATTCAAGGGAAAACAAACCGGAAACTCGACTGAATTTGGCTTTTCTTTGGGTTTTCTTCACACAAAAGAACATAGGAAATAATCGGCACTTGTCCTATACTGGCGTGCGAAGAGATGAACACTATATCGCTGTCGCGCATCTCATCTGCAGACATTGTAATCCGAATTTTGTGTGCGCCATTCCGCCCGGATAGTCGACTTTTCGGATTTTTTGTTTTGTTTTAATACAACAACTATTGCACTTTGTCGATTATGCGAATGACCAACACGAAAAAGAAACCCGCCCGAAGAAGCGCTACCCCACAAAACGTAGCCGAAAAACAATTTTGACGTTTTGCCGTGTGTAGAACTTGCGAAAATTCCGTCGTTGCAGAGACCGCGACTTAGTGGAAATCCCTTAATTTCATTAATCGACGATTTCAGGATTGGATTTTCACTGTTTTTAAGCCGTAACCGAACAATTTCCAGCACTAAACACCGCCCCACGAGAACTCTAGGCACGCACAATCTTCACACCACACGCCATCTTTCACGTTCTTTTTCCTTTTTTTCTCTTCTTCCCCGGCATCTATCGCGTAGCGGTACTCTTCCCGTCGCCAAGCCGGTTTCCAGTTGTTCGCTGGTTTGCCAGTGCTCACAAATGCTTCGATATTTTATTACATCTCGAAAGCATTTGCAAGCACCGGAAATGGAATTCTGGCGGCACTCAACAACATAGGCGATTCGCCGATGATTTTCATCGCCGAAACGACTACTAAAAGTGACCGCGTAGAAGAGTCTCGTGCGCACGACTGAGTGCCGGGCAATCGGTGTACTCCCTCGGATCACTGCCGCAGATCCTTGGAGTGGTAAGTCCCCAGACGTTTGCCTCCTAGATCCTCCAATTCGTATCGTGAGTTACCTAGCACACGACGAATCCTGCACTTGAGAAACTTCTTTGCCAGCTTGGCGTTATAATTCTGCGCGGCTGTGGACAAGGAAAAATTTCTTCGGAATACTTCTTGACCTACACAAAATTGTGTTTTAGCAGCACGCAGATTATAACGCCTGCTGCTGTCCTCATGTGCGACCCTTATTTTCGTCTGCGCCAGTTGCCTCACGATAGGGATTCCCTCTCGAGGTCGAAGCTATACATTTGACTCTCCCAACGCTCGCAAATGCTTCAGCAGTTCGTAGTCCTTCCCGTGCAACATCATGTGATTCCCAAACAAAACCTGATAAGGAGAAAATCCAGTGGCTTGGTGGAGTGAGCTTCGAAGAGCACATCCAATTTTGCTTAGACTCTCATCCCATCGTGTTTGGTCATCAGTGATGAATGTTCGAATTCCGGCCAGGATGGACTGATTGACACGCTCCGAAGCATTCGCTTGCGGTGAGTAGCTCGGGGTGTACAGGTGTTTAACTCCGTATTTGTTCAGCATGGTGTTAAACACATTCGACCTAAATTGAGAGCCGTTATCGGAGAGGATCGTCTCGGGTGTTCCAAACGTATGGAAAACCTGCCCCTCCAAAAAGTTGGTGATCTCTTCAGCAGTGATCCGCCTCAAAGGATGTAACAGGGGAAATTTCGTGTAATGATCCAAGACGACCAAGATTGCGATCTTACCCCGTTTGGTACGCGGATATGGTCCAAGTACGTCGATATACAGTTGTTGGAATGGCTGATCAGTCTGGAACGGTTCTCCCATAGGCGCTCGTAGAGGTCTGTTCGTGGACTTTGTCTCTTTACAAGTGTCGCACGCCAGAACGTAGGTGCGTACTTGTGTAGCCATTCCGGGCCAGTACAAAAATCGCCTGACTCGCTCTAGCGTTTTGGCGTAACCACCATGGACCGTGGTGTCCACCTCGTGCGCCTGAGCAATCGCAGCTGACGTAAGACTCGATGGAATCCATAATTTCCAAGCTCTGTCTTCAGCAATCGGGTCACCGTTGTGAGGCTCTGTGCGCTTATACACGAAGCCATCCCTCACGCATACGTCAGGAAGCCGATCGGCGTTCGCATCGACAGTGGACACTAACTCTTTATATTCTTTGCCAGAGAATTCTGGAGAGTCCATGTCCACCATCGGTGCCACGTCGATCAGCGCATTTAATCCCTCTTCGTATACACGAGAGAGCGCGTCGGGTACAACGTTCAGGCTCCCTCGTCGGTGCTCGATTGTGAAGTCATAACCTTGGAGTTTTAAACTCCATCTTGCCAACCGTCCTTGTAGGTCTTTGTTTCCTAGATATTTCACCTCTCTCAGATACAACTTACTCTTGTTGACGTTAATAGTCAAACCAGCCTTTCGCAAACATTCTGCGACTTCAGCCAATAAAACCAGATGTGAATCGAAATCTTCTGAAATTAACAGCAGATCGTCCAAATATACGAATACCTGCTCCTTCAGCTCGGGTAGGATGACTTTTTCCATCAAACGACACATCCTTTGCGGCGCGTTTCATAACCCAAAAGGCATGCGAGTGTAGTGATTCAGAGGCCGGCCAGGAATGGTAAAAGCTGTATACTCCCTGGATTTGTTGTCGAGAGGAATCTGCCAAAAGGCGTCTTTGAGGTCCAGGCTAGTAATAAAATTGGCTCGCGGCAACCGACTTAAGATACCATCAATGTGTGGTAATGGATATGCATCCTTCTTCGTCACACTATTGACTTTGCGCGAGTCCAAACATAGCCTGACCTTGCCTGGCTTCCTCACGAGAACCACACGCGAGCTCCATGCACTCTGGCTGTTCTCTATAACGCCAAGTGCTCTCATGCGATCGATCTCGTCATATAAGAGTTTTTGGATCGCAGGAGACACAGGATAATGTCGCTGTTTGATGGGACTTGCATCACCAACGTCTATACTGTGTTGTTCGACGTTGGTCACACCGAGTCCGTATACTTCGTATGATGGAAATTTGGACTTTACCATTTCCAACCTCTTTACATCTGTGGGCGTTAAATGGTGAGCATCCGGAGCTATCTGTTGCGATGCAGTATCGGGAGTATCGACCGCGCTGATAATACTAGGAGCTAGTTGGAATGATCGCCAGAAATCTACCCCCAGGTACAATTTCGGCGACAGGCTTGGCACTATGTATAGCGTGATAGGCTTGGTAATACCGCGAAAAGTAATATCGGTGGTTACTGTACCCAATACCTTTTATGCTGCACCATCAGCGGTCTTCACCTCTTGACAGACCGGTCGATAACTCACCTGTGCATCATGGAGACGTTGTAGAGCGTTGGCCCCCAGGCAACTGATGCTCGCCCCACTATCTAGGAGTCCTTCAACGTCCACTCCGTACAAGGATACCATGGCAAACGGACGTATGTCCAACGGATTGGTAATGATGGTTGACAGAATCGCTTTCTTTTTTTCGCGCACCATCCTCCAGAACATACGAAGACGCAAGGTTGACTTTCTGCGACCGGATCCACTCGATAGTGCTGATACTTGATCAACACTTGCGACTGGAGTAGGTGAAAAAATTCGCTCTCGAGCCCTCATATATTCTTTTAGCCGAAGATGGTATGGCTTGAGAGGATGGCGGGAATGTCGTCTTGAATTTTCATTCATTATAGGGTCTTCTTCAGATCTAGAATCAGCCGGCTCGGTAGTAGCGGTTTCTCTCGCCAATATCGTGACATGCGATGTGTTTGTTGTTGGAAAATTAGGGGAGGATGATTTTACGCTAAAAGGATGGGAGTTAGGTTCAGAAAGGGATGATGAAGGTGTTGTAAAATTTGGAGGGGTTATTAAGGGGGTATCAACAAGGGGTAAAATGTTTTTATTGGGAGTAACAAAATGAAAGGGGGATTGGGAATCGCTGACATCCTGCTTCGAACCTTCTAAGATGGTTGGGCCGGTGGATTATCTGTCACTGGGTGAGAAGGCCCCGGAAACCTTTCGTCCTTCGGTCCGTTTTTTGTTTGGCATCGAGTACATTTTGGCTTGATCACGTCCACCTTCCCGCACACATAGCAGAAGATGTTTCTTGTCGTCTCTTCGCAGCCTCGGTAACTATGGCCTTCCCTTCGGCAGTTCCAACATTTAAGAGGAGTGGATATGCCAGCTACGTCGGCGGTTTCTTCGACGTCTTCGGGAGCAACCAACGGCGGTTCCAGCTCGTGAACACGAGGCTGTTGCCAGGTTGCTACACGATTAGCCTTCCTGACCTCTTCGTATCTCGACACCAAGGCACGAAGATGAGCCAGATCTCGGATCTCATGAAAACAGATCAGCTGTTGAATACTGCCCAAGAGATTGCCGCTGACCAGCTCAAAAAATTCTGAATCCGGAATCGGGGTGCGTAATTGAGTCCGAAATCTGGTCATCTCCTGCTCGAATACCAGGTACGGCTCGTTAGGTGCTTGCCGTCTGGTAATCATTTTCTTCCGAACTTCGAAATCGGTGCTACGGTCGCCCCAGTATTGCAGGAAGGTGGTTTTAAGCGAATACCACGTCGAATCTGGGTTGGTTCGCCTCCATAACCAGTACCACTGGTTTGGCAAATTATCCAGCAGCAAATGGAAGTTCGCGACCAACAAATCCATGCGCCCGCCCAAATCCGACGAAGCCAATGCTTCCGCTCGGAAAATTAACTCTTCGGCGCGTAGTGACTGGCCATCTCTATTAAATCGTAGTCGCCAATGGCGAATCGAACTGCCAGCGTTGTGGTGAATAAAATTCGAGCCGTTGTTATCGCGAATGGGCATTTGGGCGTTCGCATGGGTCTGTCGGTCCCGAACTTGCTCACGTTGTGGTTGTCGAATAGGCGGATACAGTGGTGGCGGAAATTGGTACGCAGTCGATACGCTTGGTCTAGACAAGAATTGTGGCTGTTGTGCTGGATGAGTGACAAGCGGTGGTTGAGGAGTGTTTGACATAGTGGGCCCTTGATCTCGTTCTTCTCGGATGACCGAACGAATTATGTTGATCAAATCATTCACTCCCAAATTAGACAACTCCCCCCCGGAAACTGCTGGTGTTTCTTCGGGAGCTTGCGCATCGTGTATTTCCACCCACCTAACCCTGTTCTGCTGATCGTTTCCCAGAACATCTGAGGGCCTATTGCTCAGCACTTGCGTGCCTCGCTCCTGGATGATTGTCCCATCCGGAGTGTAGAGAGTGCGTCCACCCGCAGTCTCTAGTGCAGAATCCAAATTTAACCTACCAGGAGAAACTACATCGCTTAGAGACCTTGCACCATCCTCGCGAGTCTGTCTTCTGGTTCTCACGCCGGATATAGCGGTCGCACCCTCCACACCCCGAGTGAGCCAGTAATCCCCCGGACTCAAATGACCACGACAGTTCGGGCAGTTGTGATTGTCCACAATCCACCGCTCCAGACAGTCTCTGTGGAACTGGTGACCACACTTGGTGGTCATGCCCTGGTCCGGATCTACCTTGCTGATGCACGGCGTACAGATCACCTCCGCCTCCCTAGTGGGAGAGTGTTCTAACGGCATCTTTACCAAGAATTTGGGTGAGATGTATGAATGAATGAAGTGTGATCAGGTGAATAGATACCTGAGCAAGTGACCGAATTAAGACGGAATGTAAGAATGTGTGAAGAAAAGAAAACGAATGATCGATTAAAAAAATATGACTGGCTGTGTGAATCGATGGATGAATGCGTCAAAAAAAAACAATGACCTGAATGTACGATAGATTTGAATGACAGTTTGTATGCGGAGAAATGGAATGAACGAGTGCTCGAAATGAATGAATGTAGTGTAATGAAATGGATGAAAGGGATGAACAATCGAATGATCGGATGAATGATTTTTTTTTTTTTTTTTAAAGTACGAATAAGTGATTGCGTGAACGGCAGAAGAATGTGTGCAAAACCAAAACGAATGAATGGATTATATTTATGATTGACTATATGTGTAGAATGAAAGTTTGAGTGATTATTTAATTTTGACAATCAAAACAAACAGAACGAGTGATTGTTATTAAATTCAAAATTTTAACGAGTGTATGATTGGTTGTATATATAAAAATTATGTATCAAATGATTGAATGCGCATATAAAAAAAACTGTGCGATTCGATGAGTGAATGTGTGACTGAACGTATGTTGCGGATAGAAAATGAATGGATGAAAAACTGTATGCGTAGTTTGAATTTTTAAATGGGTGTTTTAACGAAATAAATTTTTCAACACGACGAACGAATGAATGATATTATGAATGAGTACGTATGAATGATTGTATGACTTAAAAAAAAACAAAATGAACACTCAGGTTGTCGCAACCTTTCCCCTCCCCTCATATGCAGATGAAATCGCGAAGTCGATCTTGATCTTCCTCGCTCCATCGGGAAAATCTGGAACGCGATAAAATTGCAGAAAAAAAAATGGGAAAAATTTAGCAAAACAAGATATCTCAAAATTCAACAAAACAAAATCTACGTTAAACATTCGTCAAAAAACTTAGAAAAAAAAACTAATTACCAAAAAAATATATACTACGTTAGTTCAAAAAAAAATTAATCTACTTTAAAAAGGTACTCTAAAAGGAAGGATAAGGAATAAAGGTACTTAGCAAATTTTCGACGAAATTTCCTATCATCAAACTCACCAATATTTTACAAGTATTTGTCCCAATTGTCTGATGACACGCCCGCCAAGACAGGGCATGCCCAGCACTCAAAAGGGTACTTGCAAAATAAAAGTGGAATAAATCAGGAAAATTAAGTATGTCACAACTTACATCCATCAATCCGGCATGCAGACAATGTTTCCCTTTCCTATGGAACCGAGTTGGCGCCTGAAGGTTGCCAAAACGGTTCGTCAATAGGATCGTTCCACATTGACCACATACAAAATTTTCAGGATGTTTTGCTGTTGAATATTCGAAAAGCTTGAACACTTGGACTGTTGCCGTTCAGGCGAAAAATGATGTCGCCTAACGACGAAATTAAGTCCTTTTGCCCACCAAATTTTTGCATGGAATTTTCCGTACTCGCGCGTGTTGATGGGCTACACTTTGTGCTCGAAGCGTAGCTTAGGCTAGCCCCACGATGGGCGCCATTTGTTGTGTTTAAGGCCTTGGAAGAATTATTTTGACTTTTTAAAGTCAAAATAATTCTTCCAAGGCCTTAAACACAACAATTGTTGCACCCAGTGCGTATGAGCTGGCGTCTGCTTGCAAGGTGACGTCTTGGTTGACATCGTAAAATTTAAGAGCTGGCGGTGAAGACAGAGCCTCTTTGATCTTGGTGAAGGCATCCGACTGAAGATCGGTCCAAACCTATTCAGACTCCTTCTCCAACAGCTTACGAAGCGGGTGGGTGATTTCCGAGAGGCACGGGATGAATTTGGCCAGATAAGTGACCATATCGAGTAGGCGCTGCAGCTCGGTCTTGTTTTCCGGCGTCCGCAGCTTGTTGATAGCTTCTACCTTCTCCGGATCCAGCTCCACTCTATTTGCGCTCAGCATGTGCCCTAAGAATTTGATTTTCTTCGATTCAAGTTCGCACTTTTCCTTGTTGAGCGTCAGGCCTGCTGCCTTGATTCTCCTGATTACATCTGCCGTTGTTTTTTCAAATCCGCCTTATTCTTCACGTAGATTAGAATGTCATCCATTGATGCTTCCGCGTTTTCTATACCGGATAGTAGCTTCGACATAATTTGTTGAAAGATCTCAGGTGCTGAGCACAACCCAAACGGTAGCTTGATGCAGCTGTAGCGACCCCATGGCGTTGCGAACGCTAGGAATTTCTGTGTCCGCTCTGACAGACGGATTTGCCAGAAACCCTTTTTGCAGTCTAATTTGCTAAACACGTTTGATCCTTCTATTTTTGCAGCTATTTCCTCCAAAGTTTTCAGTGGATAGTGTCTTCTGATGACATTTTTATTGACGTCTATTGGATCAATACAGATACGAGTTTTTCCACGCTGTTGCGTGTTGCTTCTGTGGCTTCGCGGATCACTTTCTGCTGAACCATGTTGTCCAGTTCTTTTTTAACTGTTTCCCGGTATGCGTGAGTGATTTTTCGGGCTGCATGTATTTCGAATGAGGGATTGTTGACGAAATCGATGTCATACTCAAAGCCTTTGAGACATCCTAAGCCTTCGAATACTGATGCATTTGTATCGATTGTCTTAACCCGCATGATTAGGCCTGTCTGTTCACAGCTTGCTTTGCCCATCACTGGAAATACGTCTCCGGAAACGACTATGTACTTCAGGTCGAACGTTTCACCCCTGACTCGTGTTTTGGCAACTATCTCGCCTTCCACTTTGATCTTGTCGACCCGTATGTGATTATCCGCTTGGTTCTCGACTCTCGCATAACCGCTCCAACTTTGTTGACCATTTTTCGTGGCAGCACGTTGCATTGTGCCCCAGTGTCCAGCTTGATCTTGATTTGTACATTTTCAATTCTAATTTGCCCGAACCAATTTCTGTCGTCATCCATGTTTGTCTGGATGCATTCATTACCAAATGTGTTGATGTAATAGTCTTCGTCGTCTTCCTGTTTTTCAACCATATGCACTTTCCTTGCTGGTCTCTTTACGGATGTTTTATTTACTCCGTCAGCTTTGGTTTTGCACATCTTGGCATAGTGGCCTTCGCAACTGCATTTGTTGCATAATTTTATGTATGCCGGGCACGATCTTGGCCCATGCTGCTGGCCACATCGCTTACAGTCGAAATGATCGGCTGTCTTATTCATTTTTCCCGCTATTTCTTGACGATTATTGTTTTTGTATTTTGTGATTGCGTGAATATCAGCTGAATCTGTGTCTTTGAGTCCACGCAATTGCTTTGAGGCTAATTCACTTGCCCTACAGCGTTGTGTGACTCGATCCAATGTAGAATCGTCATCTGCCAAGAGTTGCTCACGCAAAGTCTCACTGCGTATTCCAATTATGATCTTGTCACGCAGTAAACTATCGTGGAGCGCTGCGAACTCGCATTTCGCACTCTGTGCTTTGATTTTTGTTAGGGATTCGTCGAATGTTTCACCTTCCTGCTGTGTCATGCGGTTGAACTGATAGCGCTCGTAGGTTTTGTTTGTTTTTGGTGTAAAATACTGCCGGAATTTTTTCTTTATGGCCTCGATACTTGCCAGTTCCTCTGCAGAGCACCCAAACGTATTGAATATGTGCACGGCTTCTGAGCCAATTGATGACATGAATGTCGCAACCTGCACATTCTGCGGCCCTTGACCCATATTTGTTGCTACCTCAAACCATTGGTATTGTTGTATCCACAATAACCAATTATTGGCGCTATTTTCCGCGCTGACGATTAGTGGCTTGGGTAGTCGGATAAAATTTGCGACTCCGCCCGCCCCGTTGTCTTGATTTTCCCCCTGGTTGAGGTTATCAATTGGAGCATTTCCTTGCTCTATGTTATCATTTGGAGCATTTCCTTGCTATCCGATTTCGCCGTTCATCACCCTTTTTAATTTAGTTCACTTCAACGCTGTATAAATTCCTTTTTTCTTTTTCTTTCGGTCACTTTTTTTTTAAATTTTTTCACTCTGACACCATGTGATGTTTGACATACGCAAACACGTCTGGTCTAATGCAACTTCTTTATTAGACTGGTCGTTTACATAAGTTTGTACATAGATGGCGCACATGTCACAAAATCGTTCGATAGACGAGAGCTTTGGAGTTTTGCTGCCCAGACGTTGCAGTGTCTTCTTGACGGTTTCGCCGGGCTCCATTAGTTTGACGATTTCCTTGTACGCTTCAATTTCATTGAAGTTTTTCGACGATTCGTCTTCGGAATCACTGGAATCGGCCAGGCCTCGATTGGTTTTCTGATGTAGTTCTTGTCGGTCTTGACCTGGAAAATAGATTTGTTGGTTACGATTCCAAAACAAAGCCTTCACCCTCTAAAAGTTGCCGAGACAATGCGTTTAAATCCCAAGCATTCCCTACCTTAATCCAGTCGATGCTATCAAGCCAATTATCTTCGATTTCCATCGACTTGTCCCAGTGAAAGTGGCCCTCCTTGTCGAAGTTTCCTTCATCGAGTTCCTCTTTCATGTTGAACGGGGTGATTTTGACCTCGCCGTCCATTCCTGAGATTCGATCCTCTTCGCCCTCGAAATCATTTTCGTTCATAATATTATAGCTGAAAGCCGAAATCGCGAATTATCAGTGAAAAAATAGTAAAAATATAAATGCAGCCCACCGCTCATCGTCGCCGCTGTCTTCTTCGTCCGAGTCCAGGGTGTGCTTCTTGACGGGCTTTCCGATTTCAACCGCTTCACATCCTCGCCTATATCCTCCGCAAAAATTTCAGCAGCTCGTTTTGCTATTTTTCACTGTTTTCGCCCACAAATTTATTTTATTCACATTATACATACTAATGCAACGCATAGCTGCTTTCTTGCTTACAGTCTGTACACTAAAGCCTAGTACTGTGCTCCGAGCGAAACGAAATGAACTGTCAAAGTTCATATAAAAAAATGAAATTTTCGTTGACATTTCACCGACGAAATATTTCGTTCGTTTTGCAGTACTGTGTGTGTGGAATGGACATTTGCCGTAGTCACTAATAGATGGCGCTCGTGGCAATTTCGTTTCGTTTTTAATGGTACGGGAGGCTTTTTGGCAAACGAAATATTTGACAACTGAAAATTTTCAATAGTTCGCTGTCAACTCAATTTTGTGTTAGCAATATTTTGTTATGTTATGTGCCGGAATAGTAATTACTTGACAAAATTTTATATATTTCAAATTTCGCGCGCTTTTTTATCAATGACATCTAGTAGCGAACTGCGTAGAATATTTCACTCCACTTCGAAGGTGACTTTTTCGTTCGTGTTCGTTTCGCTGAACACAGTACTAAGCTTAAGCAGTGAAAAGCAGCTATGATAGCAGCTATTTGAATGTAGTGGACAGAATAACTGTCAAATAGCAAGCACGAGAAAGCAGCTTTTTGTTGCATTGGACAGGAAAAAGCAGCTATAGCTGAACATTGGACAGATCCCCGCTAGTGCTTTTTCTTGCTATGGCCAGCGCCAACTTAATTTCAAGCCGCGCACATATGACAGTTCGTCCTGAGAAATGCCTCGATTTTGCCACCGATTAGTCACGTCATGGATCGTTCTCCATACAAAATCGTCACTCATCGAGGCAAAACCGAGGCATTTTCGTACGACGAAATATAGTTGCGCGGCTATTATCCAGAGGGCATTGCTATGGCTGAATTTGAAAATTCAAATAGTGAAGCTATGCTATGCTTCTGTAGCTGCTATCAAAGCAGCTATAGCTGACCGCCTCGGAAAAACTATTTTGACTTGAAAAAGTCGAAATAGTTGAAGGATGGGTAAAGGTTCGGGACTGAATGGGCCAATTCCTCCTACGTCTGAATTGGTGGCTGAAGTAGAACGGGAGCGACACGCTTGCTGGCGGCCGGGACTAGCTACGGCTGTGTGGGGTGGTTCTTGTTCTACCTCAGACCATAAACACTAGGCCTGGACAACAAAAATTTCGTGTCGGCTTACTCCAGGGTATTTAAAATGGGACTATTTTCCCAATAGTTCGTGAAAGACCAAGAAGCGGTGGAGTTGCGTGACTTTGTGATTTGTCAGGACGCTTAGGGGTTGATAGCGCCCTGTTCTGCCCACCCTACCTCAGCCATATCTGTCCTAAAACAAATTTCCCTTAACCATCTAACCACTCGGGTTCATTCTATACGGGCTCTTCTAGCCTTTCATCATTTTACAACAACAAGAACCAACTCAAGAGTCCCAGATCAAACAAAATAAATCCTGAAAGCGACATAAACCAAAAAAAACAAAGAAGGCAAAAAAAATTAATAATAGAAAAATAAATCGACTTACCCCATTTTCGTGATTTTTCTTTCGTTATAAATATTTTTTTAAATTTCTACTTATTATTTGTTGTATTTTTTTTTTTAAATTTCGTCCCGTCCTGTCATGTCATGTTTTTTATTAATTTAATTCTCGTTGCACTCCCGTTGGCCTCACTTTTCACGAACCGTCCGACCCGAATGCAATTTTCCGGACGTTTTTTCTTTTACCGGTCTGTTATCCGGATAGTATTGGCGTTTTGTTCAACACAAAATTACTTCCTATTTTCACTATGAAAGTGTGGAAATGCCAGTGACAGCGAACGATTTCAGGTTATCGTTGACGCGACGTTTTAAACCACCCGAGGAAAACCTCAGAGAAACGACAACGATAGTAAATTTCTCATTTGTCGTTTATGCGAGGAAAATTGGACCGAAAGCAAAACTCCACATGCAACACGTCGCCAAGCCAAAAAAAAACTCCCGCTATCCAACCGGCATCTACTGAGCAACGGTACCCTTCCCAGCCAAGCCGGTTTCGGTTGTTCGTTCCAGTGCTCACAAATGCGTTCGGTATTTTACCAACCATCGAACGCACCTGTAAGCACCGGAAACAATATTCCGGCGACACTCAACAGCCTCAATTAGTGACGTCATGGCGCGGTTCCCATACAAAATCGTCACTCATCGAGGGGAAATCGAGGCTTTTTCGCACGACGAAATATCAGTTGCGCGGCTTTTATCCGGAGGGTATTGGTCATAACAAACTTGACAGCTCCATACGATTCGCAACGATTTTGTGTGGGGTCCGATCCATGACGTCACTAATCGGGGCAAAATCGAGGCATCTCTTACGACGAAATGTCATATGTGCACGGCTTTGAAATTGAGTTGGCGCTGCCCTGCGGCGAAACTTACCTATAAGTGCGAAAGGTGGTGGTGATACCACAGCTCTATTGTATGGGTGTACACATATGGAAGCGTGAGTCGAAGAGAAGTCGAGAGCTTATGGTCTTATGCGACTGCACGAGCCATCTGATGGGTTCATTTTTTGGTGGGGATAGAGGCTCGTCGCAAACGTTGAGTGCAAATGCACCATGTTTGTATGACCTTTGTATAGTGCCATTTCGTCGTATTGTATGCGAAACTTTGCCACCAGGGCAGCTGACAGTTTATTCGAGACATTTACAAACAGCATTGTTAACCCTTCTAAAGTAGCTTTTGGGATGATCCACATCGTTTTTTTTTCAATTTGATCTGATCCAGTTGAAAAAAACGCACCGATTGAACTAAAATACCTAGCAGGCAAAGCTTCGTATACTATACGAAAGAAATGACCGTATAAAGGCCGGGTTAAACCAGTAGAATTCTAGAATACGATGTCAGCATCCGCTCTGTAAGTGTATACGTATAGTTTTGAAGAGCACTATACGTATAGTTGGGAAGAGCATTAGCTGTAGCATATTTACGGCGATTGTACGTATATTATTGCAGATGCTTATACGTAACATACGTCCGTTCTTTCTGCGCATAAAATTAACTACATTTCTACGAGTGGTGCAACGTATTTGCCCAACCATTTTTTTAAAAATTGAAAAATTGAAGGATTTGACTTATGAAGCTCTAACGCTAAGTCAGCAAATATGAAAATTTTAAAATGTACCTGAAGTATAACTTCGAAAATACGATACGAAGATGGCATACAATTCTTTATTGTGTCGTATTCTCCAGATCGAGTCTTCCCTCACAGGTCCAAGGATTCTTCTGAGGACTTTTCTTTCAAAAGCGTTAACTAATTGAGTCAAGACAGAGAATCGGTCATTGTCATTTTTTTAAATAGACTTACATATATATGCAATGAATTGATAATTATTGCCAAAAGGTTTCCTTGTGATGAGAGGGCAAGTGTTTGTTCGCGTGAAATGAGTGCCAGTATGACAAAAACGCAGTGAATTGCCAAACAAGAGCACACCTGATAAAAATGCAAGAGTTTTCTAGAATTTTTATCACCGCAGCAATATTACCTTTTTATTGGTAAGGTAAAATTTTCCTAGATGTTGGCTTAATACATACACACACAACACTTTCTATCTTGAATTTGGCAAATACGTCTGATTCGGTCGTTTCTGAACTAGATTTCGAGATTGACGCGTTTAAATCGAGTTAAATGCACTGAAAACAATTCCCGAAGGCGTTTACGAAAACACGTAGCTACGTCGCGTTTAACCGAAAACATGCACTGAGACTTTCGCAGAAATCGAAGAATGGAAGAAACATTTTAATGCTGTTGAAACTGAATTTTGTGCTTGTGCAACGACTGCATAAGCTAATAAACTCACTTTTTATTACTGCTATGCAAACACATCAGTTTTAAACAATTTAGAAACCATAAATTTGGAAATCAAACACAGCTGAATATCTACTTGTCATCACATCAAGCTGTCAGGTATCAAAATAAAACCAGTTGCCTAATGTAAACACTACTTTTTTAAGACGTTAATTTTGCCTACTTAAATGTGCTTAAAACGCATAGTCTGAACATAGCATTAACCTCACGAAAATGGCTATTTATAAACTTCTTGCTTTATTTCTTATTTCATATTGATTGTTTTTTTATAGTAAAAAAAAACCCTTTTTCTCCTGTACCTTCGTGTGCTAGGGTACGTGGGATAAAAAATTAAGACGCATTTTGCATTAAAACGGAAATATGTGTTTCTTTAGTATTTAACTATAGCAATCATACACCAGTAATTTACCCGTTAAATCGTACTTGATTCGCTTCCAAATTTCCATTAATTAAATAGATGTTTGGAGTACCATCAAGCCTAGAGGCATCTAAAAAAAACCTTACTTCCCAACGAAAATCGGCCAATGGGGTGGGGGGGGGGGGGGGGGGGTTGAACCTCCAAAACCCTCGTGCACACGGGTCTGGGTACCTTTAACTGGTAATTTACCCTTTAAATGGTACTGGCCTTGCTTCCACATTTCCATGCATTTATGTTGGTAATTTAGTATGCTACTATGGGGTAACAAAAAAAAAGTCCTTACTTCCCAATGAAAGTGGGCCAATGGAGACGGTGGGGGGTTGAACCTCCAAAACCTCCCGTGCGCACGGGCCTGGCTACCATTAACCGGTAATTTACCCTTTAAATGGTACTGGCAAAACCACCGTAAACTACAAGCCTGCAACTAGGGAATCTCGCACGCACACTTCGAAAGCAAAGGGGGCCGACGTTCGAGTTGTAAAATAGTGTATTTCGCTGTGATTGCTGGCCATTACAAAAAATTTCTTTACAGTTTTCGTATTTATTAAACGAAATATATAAAAAAATAGGCTCTGATTTGAAATAAGCTGATAAAAAATTAAACATTTCAATATTCAGTATAATAAATATTGTCATTTATGTAGCTTCTCGGACATAAAATTCGGGCAAAATCACAGATTTCAGATTAGTTAAAAGCCTTTGTCGAAACAAGAAACGAAAACAATGGTAATAAGAAACTATAACATAAAATAATTGATAGCATATAACACCAATAAATAAATGAAGTAAAGTTCACTTCGCAAGGATATAAATAATACTATAAATAAGATATAACAAAATGTCACTTAATTCAAATTGTAAAATAAAAAAAAGATTTCATCGCAGATATTTATAATTTTAATAATTTTTTATCGAACTTACAGATTTATTTACAGATTTGACATAATTATTTAATAAGATATTGGCTTGGCAAGGGGATTACAAATTTGTTCATAGAAATGCTAGGTATTCCACAGCAACAGTCATAGATATTTACTAGCTGAAACCAAAGACAAAAGATACTAATATCTATTGTCATAAGATACTAGTATCTATTGCCTTTGCTGAATCGTATTAGATTTGTTGAGATCCTGGAATATCCCTGTGATATTCCAGTTGTTTTTTATTTTGTTTCTTTGAAAAAAAAAACCTGAAAAATGGTTTCGGCGCTCGTAAGAACGCCTCAGGTGAAACCGTAAAAAGAGTACAGGCGCCTCAATTAGAGACGCAAGTTACCCTTGAGTATTTTTGCTGAAAATAGAAGAGTTGTAATTAATTATTATTTTTGTACCTGGAAGATGAAATAAAAATCGGTTGCTTTAAAATAAACTTTTTAATTATCTGTGTATTGTTTGCGGGTTAAAAATTACTGAGAGCTTAATACTAACATCGAAAAACTTATATACTAAATTGTTGCTAAGTATGCTAAACGTAATTGGGCCAGTCGTTCAACCCGTGGCAAAGTCCGAGAAATCGAGAATTTGTCGATTCAAATAATCGGCAGTTTAAGCGACCCACAAATGGCTCATTTCACTGAAAGTGCAATGCGCTCATTTGCCGGTCGCGGCAATTTTGTACACTTGCAGTTTGATCGCGTAAATCGAGGAAAAAAAAATATAATGTAACAAAACAGTATCAGCTCGGCCATTCCCAGTACCTGTGGCACGCGACATGCTATGACTCAGCAGTTGGGATTCCCTGAGCTGCGTCATAATGTGGTACTTCGGCCGAGAATTGTAATATGATCCGTTTATGGTCGAGCTAATAGGTTGTTGTTATTTAGGAATTTAAGTGAATGAAAATAATTTTGATGTTTCAGGGGCGGAACGACTGGTCTGGCTTAAATTAATGATTGCCTAGAGTAAATCCAAACATGGAATTTGTGCTGGGCACAACAGATTTAAGGCTTTCAATAGTTAGATGACAAATAATTTTGTGTGATCTTTTCGCAAATCATGTAAATATTTTTCTTTCTTTACTATATTTTTCATTAAAACGCAATGATTCTCTGCACAAAACTTCTAAAATTTATCATGATCAATTAGCAAAAACATTTCTGTGAAAGACATTTCCGTTTATTTTTTAAAAAATACAATTTTTAATAGTTTAAGTACGTTTAAAACGTTCGTGGAACCTTAACCGCCATAGTATTTCACTTGTTGTGCAGCCAACTGATGGCCCCCTACGCACACTTGCACACAGCCTAGTTGCAGGCTTGTAGTTTACAGTGGTTTTGGTACTGGCCTTACTTCCACATTTCCATGCATTTATGTAGGTAATTTAGTATGCTACTATGGGGAAACATTAAGCCCCGATCACAATGCATCCGTTCCGTTCCGTCACGTTCAGCTGTCAGAGTACCTTATCACCGCCGACTTAATTTCAAACCGCGCACATATGACAATTTGTTGTGAACGGAGGCCTTGGAGTGATTATTTTGACTTGAAAAAGTCAAAATAGTCGAAGGGAAGGTTGAGGATCGGGAAAGAGGGGTCCAATTCCGCCTACGTCCGAATTGGTGGCTGGAACGCAAACTGGAGCGACGTGCTTGCTGGCGTCCGGGCTAGCTGCGGCTGTGGGGGGTACGTTGTTCGCGTTCCAGGCCATAAAACCCTTGGCCTGTACAACAAAAATTTCACGCCGACTTACCCGGGTGATAAAATGGGATAAGATTCCTAATCGGTCATGAGAGACCGAGAAAACTCCTAACAACTCGACAGGCGCGGTTGTTGTGCGCCGTCTAGCCCACCCTACCATAGCCATACTTGTCCTTGAAAAACATCCTATGTATGGCCCCTAGAGAGAGGTATGAGCGGGGCGGAAGGTCTTCAAGCGAGAAGATCCATCTTAATTGGCTCCTTATTCAGCCATGCTTTTGAAAATATTCACCAAAAAGAAAAAACTAATAACAAACCCAAAGCAATAAAATAAGAAAAGAAGAGAGGAAATAATATTAAAAGCTTTACCTTTTTTTTCCGCTCACGACATTTTCATGCTTTCCGCATATGTATTATAGGTATTTTATTTTAATTTTTTATTACATACATGTCCAAGTCTGTTTCTGTCTCGTATAAGTCCTGTCATATTTTATATATATTTTTATTTAATTTAATTTAAATTTACTTAATAAATTATTTATTTGTTTCATGTTTCATACTTTTGTTTTTAATTCCATTAATTTTTAGTTTAAATTTTATTTGGCTACTTTATGTATTTTTGTTATTTTATTTAGGTTTATTTGTATATAATTTAATTTATTTTTATCTAATTTTTGTTTTGCATTTATTTGCTTGTTGTGTTTTACTCATATGCTCATCTAATTTGAATTGTATTTTCTTTTTGGTTTTTATTTCTTTTATTTAACTTTTCTTGGGCCAAAACTTTTTTTAGCCACTGTACTTCTACTTGCCGAGTCGGTACACAATGACTGTGCAAGATCTTCTGCTTCTCCGAGGCAGGGAATGCGTCAACTTTTCGCACTTATCACAAACTCGATACCGCTGATTTTCGTTTCGTGGTCGTTACAATTAATTCGCAACAAAAATATTGAGGTAAGACAAAATCTGACGCAAAGTAATACGCGGAGCGAAATGAAGCAAGCTCTCATATTAACGCCACGGAACACGGAGAGCACATAATAATTTCTATTCTTCTTTCTAGGCCGTGCCAAAACTACAATCACTTCATTTTTATTCTAATTTTCTATAAACTGTTTTCTTTTTATGCGCACTAAATCTAGCCTTAACTTCCTATTTTACACTTTCATTTTCTTTTCTCTTTTTAATTTCTCGGCACCAAAACTTTCATATTTCACTTCTATTCTTTTATTTGCCACGCTTAAAATAGTAAACTCCTCGCCGAAGTAAAAAACCAAAACCCTCTAATTCTTGCCACCTCATCTGTCAGACTCTCCTCTCGAAACAAAAAACCACCATCGAACTTTTGTTTTGTGTGGATCTAGTGTGGATTGACAACAATGCAATAATTATGCGATCCACACACAGATGTCACTACAAGTTCGTCGTGAGAAATGCCTCGATTTTTCTCCGATTAGTGACGTAATGGATCGGACCCCATACAAAATCGTTGCGAATCGTATGGAGCTGTCATATTTGTTATGACTCTGTTTTTTGACGTTCAATTCAGTTGCGCGGCTATGGTTAAGACGGCTCTGAACTTATGGGCCGGCCGTGTAAATGCACACAATGGTCGTAACGGAACGGCATGGAACGGACGAGTTGACCAAAACTCAACTCATTTTTTACATAACCTCACTTTTCAGATGTGACAGTTGAAAACTTAGTAAAGTAACGAACAAAACATTGGAAAAATGGACGACGAGGAGTTTATTGAAGCGGAAAAACAATTAATAAATACCATTAACTAGGAGCGAAAGAGATGGAGGCAGCGAATCACACGTCCGTACACCGATACGAAGTATGTATGTATGTATTTATACATGTGGATATAGGTATTTTTTCAACTGCATTCTACGAAGAAAAATATATGGAAATAAAATTACTCGAGAGAAATGAAGCGGAAATGGAAATACCGCGCGCATACTATTGTAACTATATAGTGTTTGCTATTGTGTAGTGGCGTATTCAAAATAAATTCTTTTACGAGGGGGGGTTTTATTAGAGAATATGCATTTTATAATGTAAATCAAAACGGTGTGAGTTTAAATTACAGCGTAATTATATAATTGAAAGTAGTCTCATATTAAGCATCGCACATAAGGAAGGGAGTAAATGCAGGTACAAAAGAACAGAATCATTTCAAATTAAGAAATTCTATTCGAAGAGTGTAAAAATATTCGCTCTAAAATTTATAATTACATTAATATAAAATAGGGTTCTTCTCATTACCATAAACCATAAAGCTACTGGAGACGACAAGCCACCAGTTTTGTATAAATCGCTTTGAAGACAGAGAAGCGAGACAAAACAAGGTCGTTATATAAAATTGTTGTTGTTAAGCGTGTAACGATTTGGTCCGCAGAACGTTCAGTTGGCAATCGTCATTGCCGAAATTTTGAACGTTAGCCTTGCGGACGGAAAGTCATCCTCCATCTGTCGGAAGAAATCGTCATTTCTTCACCCAAATGAAGGATAACTTTCCTATGTTTATCGTTGACTATTTGTCATTGGACACATTAGTCTCACGGATGGCCAATGAAACGACGGAGCATCTAGCATAAGAGCACGTGCTAGCTCGTCGGACGGGGTGGGTTTGTCGTTTCGATCCGTGAACCGATTAATTATGCTCGGTGGGCCGACGAATGGGTTTGAGAACTCCCATTCTATCTGTCGGCGGGCTTGAAAGGTTTGTAGGTGAGAGGGCCAGATGCACGAAGGGTGCGGAAAAGAGGGTGGAGGAAGTTAGGTATGAGGAGGGAACATCCAGGGTAAGATCATCCGACGAATGATCAATTAATATGACCACTAAGTGTAGTTATTCGTTTAGCAAGAGAACGACAAAAAAACAAAAAAATGGAATGGTCCGCCCAAGGACGAGTACCTTGTGGCCCAGGTGTGCTTATCAAAATCGTTTAATTGTACGTGTGGGTCCAGCGGAACCGTTTGTCCGCCTGCTTCGGTATGATACGATATGTTTCCGTATTCTTGTGAGAATGGCAGAGCCGACACGAGAAATTGACTGAAATTTTCCGTATACCGAACCACCATTTGTTTCCGCCTTTGGCGCTAAAACTTAAAATAATCCGTGTAAAACATGCTATTAGGGGTGGCGTGAGAACGATGACGAAAAGGAATTTAAGTTCGCATTCAAGTTTGTCGGCGATTAGGACCTGGAAACACAAGACTGGCAGGGCGGTAAAAGTATTTCCAACGGCAGCCTGTAGAGCGGCTTTCTTCTGTTGTATCGCAATATCGGGAGTTCTCATCATAATTCCGTAAAAATTTATATTGTACCGGATCCTACTAAACTTAAGCAAATTACAGTCCATAGCGGAACAAAACCCACCTTCCAACTCCTCAAAACGAGTCCGTCCGATTTAAGCGGAAGCGAAACAAATTGCACCGAGCATCAGTTAATTCTTTTATCCTGAAGCGAGTCGCACGCCAACGGTTCTGGTTTGATCCCGGAATTTGACGTTTCGAATTTTGACACAAAAAAAATTTCAGTTAAGTATGATTTGAAAGTATCTGAGTCAAAATGAGTTCGATGATTTAACCAAAATACCTTTCAAAACATTCAGTTTAAAAAAAAAAATTCGTTCTCGTCTTCTTTCCTTTTTAAATTGGGCTAGAAACATATATGTATTAGTATCCCTATTCCCAGCGGCTCTTGTCAGAGTAAGTTCGTCGTTAACCGCTGACTCTGATCTTTTCCAATTCTGGATACTGGATTTTAATTTAATATTAAAAATTTTTGAAGTCATGAACAGTATAATTTCTGTTAAAACATATTTTCCGTAATTAAATACTTATATTTACGATGTTCAAATTTCAAAAAAAAACTTGGGTTGTGTTAAAAATTTTATACTGCCCTCTCTTGGTTTTTTTTTTTTTTCATTTTTGAGACAAAAATCAACAGCTGATTCTGAATTTCCAAATCAACTCGTGCTTCTTGATTTTATATGAGAAAATATGACTGTAGATACTAATACATATATGGTTAGAAAGGATAACTTTCACTTTGACAACACCAGACGGCACTTCCATGATTCCTTAGTTTAATTTGGCAACACAACTGTCGTCTAAGATAAAAATGTATTCTCCTTTGTTTTGTTTTCTTAATAGAATTTTGATTTACTAAATTTTGCAAACTTTCTTGTTGTTTATAATACATTGTCACATATTACTTTCTTATTGATTATTCATTTAGGCGTGCTAAGTTGGTTTTTTTTTTTTTTTCTTTCTTTTTTTTTTTTTTTAAAAAATGTTCTTTAGAATAAGAAAATTGAGGTTAGAGATACGTTGGGGCGTTCAGCGGAAGCTTTAGGCCTTAGATAGGGGATATATCCGTTAGTCCGGTGGAATCATGAAGGCCGCCGACTAAATGTTATCCAGGATGGGTGATGTGTCTTCCTGCGTAATCGCCAAGGATCGCCGTTCCTGTATCGCTTGCAATCGGACCTGCACCGCTAGAGGAAGTTTGGTACGCCTGCCGGTGCTGCTGCTGCTGTTGCTGTTGTTGGATGTTTGGGTCCAGACTTGGTAGACGCTGCCTTTGGTAATGTTGCCGCTGCTCATTTCGCCTAAAATTGGAACAGTTGGTCGTCTTTGAGACGTAAAGGTGTTTATTATAAAACGCTGCGGTAAAATGTGACTGTTACCTGGGTTCATTTCGACTTGCTGCGAAAGCGTATGAAGCTGACTTCGTGGGGGGGTGTTAATGGTGGACGTACCTTCTCCTTTATGCTGGAAAATTGTCGGGTTTCGTCTTTATTTAGTTGGACGTTTCGTACAGCAAAAATTACGTACGGCGGTGCAACAGCTGGAGTAGATTTCACAATACTTGACACTTCCTCGATGGTTGATAGAGGTTAAACGTTTCTCTGGTGCTCGGTTTGCGGTCGTGTGTGGTTCAGAATGAATGCCTGGAGAGGAGCTTAGTCTGTTTTTAAGCTCCACTAGGAGGAGGGCCGACACTTCGACAACTTGTGCGACCGAAGAACTTCTTCCTTCACCGCACTGGAAGCGTAATTACGATTCGAAATCGGTATAGGGGCTTAGCGGCGTTTGCCTTATTTTTTTTTTTGTTACTCGTTTCACGGAGTTTCGCGAGAATAGAACCAACCACACAGCTTTCGACGTTGCGCTTTCAAAATAAAGGTTTACGAGCGCGGCGCGGCAACGGTTCCGGCTTGAGCCGTTCCTTAACCGTTGTGCTAGTTCCGGGAATGAGGGAGTCCAGGGGAGATTCCCCGGACGATTTACAAACCGTTCTTACCTATTACGGTTACTGTAGGTGAGTGGTCTGCACTAGCCGCCACGAGAAACAAAGCGATTCTATTTCTGATGCAAAGAATACCACGATGCGCCACCGGACACGCTTGGCCATTCTACACAGTTGTTTACGATAGCTAATTTTGAAATCACTGGGTTTAACTTGTATTTGCCATGAAATTAAGACGCACTTTGGTATACGTTGTTCACGAAAATGAAGTCACGACAAGCTCTTGCAGCCGGGACTGTCCGCTTAAAAAAAAAACGATTCTTAACGAAGCTCTCTCGATTTTGACTTGATTTTTTTTTTTCTGTTTTGGCTACGTCCTTGTCACCGTCGCCTGACACCAGCGAGCAAACGAGAAAAGTTCGTGAACGGACTTTTCTCTCCTCTGTGAGGCAGAATTTACTGAAGATACGCGGCGATTATGGTACGTTCATGGCGCGTTTACGTTAAACACGTCGTTTTCAGTTTGCTTCTGCAACTCTTGAGTTTAGCCTTGGTAAAACGAAACTCTGGAAAACTTCAACAAAAGTTCTACGCGCCCCACGATCACTTCTTGTCAATTGCCGGCAATTTTTGACTTAAAATGACAGATAAATTTCCAGCGGCTGCCGGTGTTGCCGCGCCAGCTGCAATCGTATTGCGTACCACGTGGTCTGTGCTAGGTATATATGTATAATGCCGCTTGCTCAGACACCTGGTTTGCGGGTAACGGGATTCACACTTTTGCTTTCTAACACATTTTTTCTTTCTTCTCTATTTATTAATGAGTCGATGGAACGGACAGGTGGCGACGGAAATCCCGTTATAGGAGCCACGTCCTGGTCAACGGACCGCGTGTTGCAGAAAAAAAAAACAAAAAGGAGATCCGGCTGGACGCCAAAGCCCATCACTTACCCGGTTACTTATAGGCTTGCTGATTTATGTTGTTTCTTCGGAGCGCGTAGTGCTTGGGGTCGGTGCAGTATGTTCAGCGTATTCGAATCGACACAGTCTAACGGCAACTACCGCGTGCGCGCACTTGAAAAAATATCTGGGTGGTGTTAGGTAAAAATACGTCTGTCTGGTTCAGCGATGGTCGGATGACTGGGGCGAGCGTCATCTGTCTCGCTCGCAAGTGCGCGGTAGTTCTCTCCTACGCCACCGTGGGTCCGGGCGCTGCGCGCGTTGCGGTGATGTCCGTTGGGTTTTGAATTTAAAAACCGCGGGCGGCTCATTACAAATACCCACAGGATCCTGGGCAAGGCCCGTCCGATGCACAGGAGGCTGAGAAAGGAGACGCCCATGCCGGTTCTCCCACGCTGCTGTCAGGGTACTCCCTCGCAGCAGTCACAAAACAAAAATTGATCCGTCGATCCGGATTTTTTTTTTTTTTTTTTTTTTGTGGTTTGAATACTTAGTCCATCTTTTGATTGCTTTTAATAATTTTTTTTTTTTTTTTTTTTTTTTTTTTTTAAATGTGTGGACATATTCTTGCACCCATCTTTTCCAACCATTCATGCTTAATTCTAACAACAATGATTTTACAGTATAGATATAGATACACCATTACAATTAAGAAAATGAGATAACTATGATTATAAAAATTAATTCAGATATTTTTATATATATATAATTTTTTTTTTTTCTTTGTTTCTAGGATTTAATAACGTATGAATTCACATTGGTTCTTTTAAAGGACTATTACTACAAAAATTAACCACCTAAGTGCAACAGACCACTATCACATTGGCATTTATTTACAAAATTTCATTAATGTACCCTGTATGTGATATTTTAATTTTAATAAATTTGAAATTCAAGGCTCTATCGTTTGGTGATTAAAAAAAAATAATAAATTCGAGACCGAACGACTATGCTTAGTGCCTCCAGATAACAACAAGTATGTCGACGAAGGAAGATGCTCGATGTTAGCCTGGTATGTAGCGTCTGCAGGGAACATGGAGCATTCTCCTTCTCTCTGCGCGTGTTAATTAGTTACGACAACAGGTGTGCGAGACCGCTAGTATATATCTTCAACTAAAAAAACGCAGCGGCCCCGCAAACGACATTAACTTACTAAATTAATATTTTAAATAATAATACTCGATACGGAGTCTCAAAAATTAACAAAAGGAGAATTAGGTTTTGGTGGTTGTAGCAAGGTGATCGCGTTTGCTCTCTTTACGGAGGCATATAACAATGCCTTATCATCCTGACCTCCCTTTCGTACGCTTGCCTACGACTTGACTAGGAAATCTGTTAGGGAGTGCTTTAGATCCTTAGCATGATACGTCCCTACAGATTTTCCCTGTAAGTTCTCGACTTCGTACATAGAGTTCCCGATCTTCCTTACTATACGGCTTTTAATAAACTTCGGTGCTAGTTTCGCACTTACTCCTTTCGTGGCGTCGCTTAACACGAAATTCCTACGAAATACTTCCTGCCCAGGTACGAAATTGACCACTCGCGCTTTCAAATTATATTTCGAGGCATACTTGCGGTGAGTGTCCACCAACTTGGTTTTTACTTCAGCGCGTATAGCTTGCATATGATCTGTTCTGGCTATACATTCTATATCGCCTGTCAGCATGCTTTGGAGACTTCTTAAGAGCGGATAGGCTGATCCATGGCAGATCATATTTTCGCCAAAGTTTAGATAATATGGGGAGTAACCAGTGGCTGTATGAACTGCTGTGCGCAACGCACACGCTATTTCACTGAGGTGAGCATCCCACTCCTTGTGATCTTTTCCTAAGTAGGACCTGATTGCAGATAAAATGGACCGATTAACTCTCTCAGAAGCGTTAGCTTGTGGCGAGTAAATGGCTGTGCGAGTGTGCGTTACCTGATATTTCTTTAACAATGCCGCGAATTCCTTGGAGGTGAATTGCACACCATTGTCCGATACGATATATTCTGGTACGCCGTATACGTGGAATAATTCCGATTCGACATAAGCAGTGATAGCTGAAGTAGTGGCGCTGCGTAGCGGTTTCAACAACACATACTTGGTGAATTGATCCAATATTATGAGGATGACCGTGTTTCCCTTTTTCGAACGAGGATAAGGACCCATCAAGTCAATATAAATACGTTGCCAGGCTCGTTCAGGAGTGAACTGAGCTCTCATGACTGGCTTCAAGGCTATGTTCGGTGCTTTGGTCTCCTTACACGTATCACATTTCTGCACGTGTTGCTTAACTTGTTGTGCCATTAGGGGCCAATAATACCGCTCACGTAGTCGTTCGAGTGTTTTCTGTACCCCTCCGTGAGCAGCTAATGGTGGGTCGTGTGCGTCCTTAATTAGGCCCGATGCCAATTCATACGGGACCCATAATTTCCAGGGCGTACCGCTTACCAAGTCACTATCTTTGTCCGTTGGGTGGTATTTATAAACGAAGTCACCGGCTACTCGGGCATTAGTGAACTGAGATGGATTATCAGATATGGTTTTTATCAGCCTTTTATATTCTGCTGAACTGAATAATGGCGATTCGAGGTCTAATTCGGGGGACACATTAGGGGATAGGTCAGACAACTCATCAACGAATACTCTTGACAGTGCGTCAGGTACTACATTTTGGCTGCCTTTCCGGTGTTCTATTTTAAAGTCGAAAGCTTGCAGCTTTAATGACCATCTGGCGAGTCTTCCACTCAAATCTTTTTGATTCATTAACCACTTCAGGCTAGCATGGTCGGTAATTATAGTGAATGGCAATCCTTCAATGTAAGCGCGGAATTTCTTTACGCATATAATAGCTGCTAGACATTCTAGTTCAGTGATACTATAATTACGTTGCGCGTCGTTCAGTTTTTGTGACACGTAAGCTATCGGTTGTTCTTCTCCTTCACTACCAACCTGACACAATACTCCGCCTACTCCCGTGATGCTTGCGTCGCATTGTATGAGAAAAGGTTTCGTGAAATCGGGATTATGAAGAACCGGGGCAGTGGTAAGTGCTGTTTTTAATGCTTCGAAAGCAACTTGTGCTTCCTCAGTCCATTTCAGACCTGCAGTTGGTTTCTTTAAGCAATCGGTTATGGGTGTGGCTAATGCTGAGAAGTTGTGTATAAATCTTCGGTACCACCCGGTCATTCCCAAGAACCTTCTGATCTGTTTTAGCGTAGTGGGCACTGGGAAGTCAGCTATGGCTGCTACTTTGTCGGTGTCTACTTTCAACACACCGTCTCCTACGATATAGCCTAGATATTTCACCTCAGTCATGCAAAAATGAATCTTGGCTGTGTTTATTGTAAGTCCTGCCGCTTTTAATCTTTCGGCCACTTCTTGCAACAGATCTAAGTGAGAAGGGAAAGTAGGAGAAATGACAAGAAGATCATCCAAATAGACAAATATTCTCTCACTTGAATTGGCTGATAGAGGTTTCATCACTTTATCCATCAGCCGACACATTCTTTGTGGGGCATTGCATAGTCCGAACGGCATGACCGTGAATTGGTACAATGGTCTACCTGGTACAGTGAAGGCGGTTTTTTCTCTTGACGTTGTAACGACTCATTTTCCAGGGTATACTCGTCGGAGCCAGGGATCGTTACAAACATTTATTTTCTGTTAGACTTCACTTTATTTACTGTTTAATCATTTTACTTTCACTTAATTTAATGTTCACTAATTCCAAATTCATTTAATACATTCTTCACTTCGGTTTGTTCGTAGGTATTTCTCGCTGCTTCGTAACGTTTGTCGTTCTTCGCCGTCGTCGTAACTCGGCTCGTTGTTCGTTGTTCTGCTTATGAAACGGCTGCTCGTTGCCTCTCGTGTCGCCTCTCGTCTCTACCCGTCGTTCCTCGTCGTGCTGCTACTCGTTGCTTCTCGCCTTTGCCCGTTGTGCAGCTTACTCGTTGCCTCTCGCCTCTGTTCGTCGTGCAGCTACTCGTTGCTTCTCGCCTCTGCTCGTCGTAACTTTCTCCTGTCCGCCGCCTCAGCTCAACGTGGTTCGACCTGTGCTTCTGTGGGTATGACTCCGCTCGTCTCTCCTTGACCCTCTTTGCTCTGACCTTGGCTTTCGCTGTCTTCGTCCTTCCCTGTCTTCGTCTCTCTGCATGTCCATGGCTTTCCCTGTCTCGTCTCTCTGCATGGTCTCTGCTCCCTGTCTTCGTCTCTCTGCATGTCCATGGCTTTCCCTGTCTCGTCTCTCTGCATGGTCTTTGCTCCCTGTCTTCGTCTCTCTGCATGTCCATGGCTTTCCCTGTCTCGTCTCTCTGCCTGGTCTCTGCTCCCTGTCTTCGTCTCTCTGCATGGTCTCTGCTCCCTGTCTTCGTCTCTCAGCTCCCTGTCTTCGTCTCTCTGCGTGTGGTCTCTGCTCTGTTGGGTCTTGGCTGAAACTAGTGTTAGCTTGAGTCCTTGGGCACGACTCTGCTCGCCTTCGGTCTGACCCTGTCGCTGATCGTCTGGCTTCGCTTTGCTGGGCTCGTGACTGTTTCGCGGCTTGTCTCGGCTCCACTGCTCTCGTCTTGGCTACTTTCGTCTTGTACATTGCTACCTTAGCTCCACGACTTGCGTCTTGTGTGTCGCTGGTATAGCCTCTGCTGCTTGCGTCCTTGCTGTCGCCTGGGCCTTTGCTGCTTGCGTCTGTGGCGTCGCTGCTCTCGTCTTGGCCTTTGCTGCGTGCATCGTTGCCCGGATTGTCGCTACCTGGCACAACGTCGTAATGTTTTCGCTGCTTGGCTGGCTTACTTCACTGCTTGGCTCGTTGATGCTCGGTCTTCTCGTTGCTGCTTCGTCTCGGCCTCTGCTCTGCTGGGTTTCTCTGCTGCTTGCCTCGTTGATTGCTTGTCTCTCTGACTCTCTTGGGCTCGGCACCGTGCGTATGTCTGCTCGTTGACTGCTTGACCTTTCTCGATTAAGCGGACTTTCAAAGCCCAGACATTAATTTCGATTGGCATGGACAGTGGTTGACTGCACCTAGTCGTTCGTTCCCTTCGAAGCTATGATTTGGCGGACTTTCAAAGCCCAGACCCAAAGAACATAGTTCGATTTGGTCGAGTACAACGTTCAGCTTTCGCTTTGGGGAATTTCAAATCCACCCTCCACTACCGGCTGAACGCTGCCGACTGCCTGACTTCTGGTATTTCGCTAGGGGCTATATACTCGCGAGAACACTGGTCGTCTGCGAATTATATCTTTGCAAAAATTCCAGTTCTTTGCTATGTTATTCTTATGCTCTATGTATGTGTAATTCATGCTTATTCTTATGTTCTATGTATTTTTGATCCATTTGTAATCCAGTGTGTTCTGGTGTTTGTGGTTTTGGCATTTGGTGTGGGCGGAAATTTGATACAAAATTTCCGTCCTTACAACGTAAACTCTAAGGGGATCTGCCAGAACGCGTCTTTCAAATCTATAGACGAGATGAAGCGCGTGTCTTGCAGTCTACTTAAGAGCCCATCTATACGTGGTAACGGGTACGCGTCTTTGACCGTCACGGCATTTACTTTACGAGAGTCTAGACAGAGACGAACTTTTCCAGGTTTTTTCACTAAAACTACTGGCGAGTTCCAGGCACTCATACTTTCTTCTATGACTCCTAGACCTAACATGCGGTCTAATTCATCATATACCAGTTTCTGTACGGCTGGAGAAACAGAGTAATGCCGTTGCTTGATAGGTTCTGCGTCACCCACGTCGATTACGTGCATTTCCACCGAAGTTTTGCCTAAACCCAAGGTCGCACATGATGGAAATTTCGCAATTATGTTGTTTAATGCTGACTGCTCCTCAGCAGTGAGTACATGTTGCTTAGGTTTTGGTTTAGGTGCTACTGTTTCCCCATCCAACTCTAAAGACTCGATTAGTGCCGACACTAATCCAAATGCTGACCAGAAATCCATACCTAAGTATAGTTCCTGTTGCAAATCGGGTACAATGTATAATTTTAATTTTTCAGTCTCTTGCCGAAATTCAACTACGGCTTCTATGTGTCCGTGTATGACATGTACCGCCCCCCCAGCAGTACTTAAAGTGTTTAAGGAAACATTAAGGGACTGATCCATCTGTTCCAGGTGTTCAAGAGCGTTTTTACCCAGACAGCTCACGCTGGCACCACTATCTAGCAATCCTATGAGAGGAACGCCTCCTATGATGACGCGTGCATAAGGTCTGGGGTCTCCTGCTTTATAATGTATCGCCGTGAGTTTGGTGGGGTGGTCCATTTTTAGGGGAGTGCGCAATTCCTCGATGAAACCAACTTCTTCTGGCTCTGACTGCACTCCTTCTGATGAGGGTGATGTCGAGCCGAAGATGCGGTTTCTCACTAAATTGTAATTGGCCGTCCGGGCTTCAAAAGTTTGGCGGTACAAGGGGGTACTTTCCAAAATGGATTCGAAATTTGGTGAGCGAGAAGTTTTTACGAAATTTTTATGAAAAATGGGGGTGGGTTGAGAGGTCCGACCTTTTATAATTGAGTTGGAACACTCGGACCTCACTGCGGCATCAGTGTTTACTGGTTTAGGCTCGATGGTCGGACCATCGCTCCAGTGGCCACTTCCGTTTGCTTCAGTTTCCATTCGTTGTATCTCGCGTTTTGCCTGGGCCGGTTGGATCTGGACCGGCCCCCTTTCATGTTTTTTGTACTGCATTTCGGACAATCGCGGGTGGTTTTCCCTTTTTCGCCGCAATAGTAACAGAATAACGCCCGCATTGCCTCGGGACATTCACGAAAACTATGACCTTTCGCGTCGCAATTCCAACATACCCAATTGGACACGTCTATTGCCTTTATCTTGGGATCAGTTTCAACCTCAGAAGAGGCTTCCGGGGATTGGAGGTGTGCTCTGCGGAGCGAACATTCCAAGTTTGCAATGCGGCGTTCGTACGCTTCGGCTTGTTGACGTGCGTAATCCCATCCTGCCATCATATAAATCTGCGCATCTGCCAACTGGTCGTTCAAGTAACGCAGAGTGCTTGAGAAATAATCCCACTGCGAATGCGGGTCCTGAACATCCGCTAACGTGACCGAGCTGATATTTTGGAAAGGGGTTTGTGCTTTATTTGCCTGAATGGGAGTGGGAGAAGGTGTGGGAGTGTCCAACTTACAAGGACAGTGAACTCCCCTGTCATTTATACCTAGTGGAACAGAATTCAGCGCAGTAGCTGTGCGATATACCTTTATTGCATGATTTTGATATCTCGATGAATTTTTATTTAACTGGCCAGACTCGCTCCATTTTCGTCCTCGCAGATACAGTTTACAATGCGACACGTCCGTCGACTTCGGGCCTTCCGTTGTGGTATTCGAGGTGGTCGCTAGTCCGGCCTCTACCATGACCTCAGTGTCTGGTGGCGACCTGGTTGTCATGGTGATTGCGTGACTGAGACTCACACTAGAAACTTGGCGAATCTACTATTTCCTCTTGACGGATGATAACGTTGCTCGTTGTCTTGTACAGCTCACTTGTTCTTTTATCTGTAATTATAGTTAACTTGGCAGCCGTGTATTAGTTATTGAACATAAGGTGTATGGTTCACATTTAAAATTTCTTACACCACAACCGCAAAGTTTATAAAGGATAAACAAAGATCATTATTCCGAATGTTAAGGGGTAAGTTTTACTCCGAGATTTCAAAGGTATCATATAAAAGAAAAGATAGTACGCCCATGTTTGGGGCAAGGTACTATTAAGAATTAATTTTTTAACATTAAGGATACACAGTAAATACGACCAGCTATTAATTGCGAACTCGCTATGGTTAACTGATTCGTCAATCATGCCGATTCGTACGTCCTAACAGGGTAAACGACTAGTGAGAAAAAAAAAATTTTTTGCTTCGAACCGCTAACACCAATTAGAATGGATGTTCGTAGCAAGCAAAAGACAAAAAAAAAAATAATAATGTTTGCCTAAACTTCGCAAAATGTTCGACAAAAATGAAGTAAAGTAAAATGTTTGCCGAAACCTCGCGAAACTATCGCCAAAACGAAATAAAGAGAAAATGATTGCCGAAACCTTGCGAAGTGTTTGCCAAAACAAGGTAAGGAAAACTGTTCGCCAAAACCTCGCGAAATTTTCGTCAAAAGGAAGTACAAGTAATGAAAGGGGTTGCCGAATCTTCGCGAAACGTTCGCCAAAACGAAGTAAGGAAAAATGTTTGCCGCAACTTCGCGAAATGCTCGTCAATAATGTAATAAGGAGAGATGTGTGTCGAACCTCGTGAACGGTTTGTCAAAACAGGATGAAGACAAATGTTTAACAAAACCTCACGAAATGTTCGCACTCAAAAAAAATGAACTGACATAGTTTAGGTTTGCCGAAATCTCGCGACATGTTCGCCAAAACGAAGTAAAATAAAATGTTTGCCGAAACCTCGCGAAATGTTCGACAAAAATGAAGTAAACCAAATTTAGGTTTGTCGAAACTTCGACCTACTAAATTGAAAATGTTCTTATTTTAGGTATGTATATATATATAACTAACAAAAGAACCAAACAATCACGTTTTATAAGGAGTTGTATAGTAATTTGTTAGATCTAAACTAAGTCTTAAGTTATAGGTATATATTGTTTTTTTTAAGCTAAGTCTTAGAGTATTGGTGTCTAACACTAAATCTTAGAGCTAACGTTACGATGATCTAAAGTATCCTAAACTAGTTCATAAAGAGTCTTAAACTAAGTCTTAGGGCTACGTAATCAGATAAAAGTGGTTTATACGGAAATTGAGAATTCTGAATTGAGTATATTTTTTTTTAAAAATAGTTTTGGGGAGGGTGAAAATTGGGAGTTTATTATCAATACACACTTGGTGGTCTTGGGGCAACCCCTGCAGAGTTAACTATCACCAGGTCGAAATGTGACAGGTAGTAAACTCTGGAGAAGCCGCCTCAACTCAAGGTTTGATCGCGCTCATCGGCCTCTGAAGAATATAGCTTACTGCTAAGACAGAATTCAAGCTTCAGACGCCCATAAGTTCCGTCGGATGGTGAACTAGAGATGCGAGATGATCTAATTCGCCCTCTCTATGCCACACTCTTGGTGCTCTTGGGGGCAACCTCTGCAGAGTAAACTGTCACTAGGTCGAAATGTGGCAGGCAGTAAACTCTGGAGAAGCCGCCCCAACTCAAGGTTTGATCAGGGTCGGTGTCTACACCCTCCTTTGGTGTAGGTCCACCCGGTATGCCCTCCCAGCGCAGAAATCAATCACCCTGATTATGAGTTGAGCAGCCAAGGTATCCCATCCCAGGTGTTCGGGAGTGGAAATTTTTTTTTTTTTTTTTTTTTTCCTCTTTTAAGAAAAAGTAAAAATATTTTGCCTCAATGCCGTATAGGCGAGAGATAGGACAATCTTAAAAGAACTGAGAGGACTTGTAATTTGTATAAGTGTAGAAAAAAAAACACTTAGAAAATTGCGGTCACATCAGACTGATATGACTAACGCTAAGTGGCCTACAATAAGTTGTGTCCGGCTTGAAGTCCGTTTAGGAGTGCCGTATTGCTAAAAATCGTTCTGCAATTAGAACTTATGCAGACGTTGGGCGCCATATCTGTAACGATTTGGTCCGCAGAACGTTCAGTTGGCAATCGTCATTGCCGAAATTTTGAACGTTAGCCTTGCGGACGGAAAGTCATCCTCCATCTGTCGGAAGAAATCGTCATTTCTTCACCCAAATGAAGGATAACTTTCCTATGTTTATCGTTGACTATTTGTCATTGGACACATTAGTCTCACGGATGGCCAATGAAACGACGGAGCATCTAGCATAAGAGCACGTGCTAGCTCGTCGGACGGGGTGGGTTTGTCGTTTCGATCCGTGAACCGATTAATTATGCTCGGTGGGCCGACGAATGGGTTTGAGAACTCCCATTCTATCTGTCGGCGGGCTTGAAAGGTTTGTAGGCGAGGGGGCCAGATGCACGAAGGGTGCGGAAAAGAGGGTGGAGGAAGTTAGGTATGAGGAGGGAACATCCAGGGTAAGATCATCCGACGAATGATCAATTAATATGACCGCTAAGTGTAGTTATTCGTTTAGCAAGAGAACGACAAAAAAACAAAAAAATGGAATGGTCCGCCCAAGGACGAGTACCTTGTGGCCCAGGTGTGCTTATCAAAATCGTTTAATTGTACGTGTGGGTCCAGCGGAACCGTTTGTCCGCCTGCTTCGGTATGATACGATATGTTTCCGTATTCTTGTGAGAATGGCAGAGCCGACACGAGAAATTGACTGAAGTTTTCCGTATACCGAACCACCATTTGTTTCCGCCTTTGGCGCTAAAACTTAAAATAATCCGTGTAAAACATGCTATTAGGGGTGGCGTGAGAACGATGACGAAAAGGAATTTAAGTTCGCATTCAAGTTTGTCGGCGATTAGGACCTGGAAACACAAGACTGGCAGGGCGGTAAAAGTATTTCCAACGGCAGCCTGTAGAGCGGCTTTCTTCTGTTGTATCGCAATATCGGGAGTTCTCATCATAATTCCGTAAAAATTTATATTGTACCGGATCCTACTAAACTTAAGCAAATTACAGTCCATAGCGGAACAAAACCCACCTTCCAACTCCTCAAAACGAGTCCGTCCGATTTAAGCGGAAGCGAAACAAATTGCACCGAGCATCAGTTAATTCTTTTATCCTGAAGCGAGTCGCACGCCAACGGTTCTGGTTTGATCCCGGAATTTGACGTTTCGAATTTTGACACAAAAAAAATTTCAGTTAAGTATGATTTGAAAGTATCTGAGTCAAAATGAGTTCGATGATTTAACCAAAATACCTTTCAAAACATTCAGTTTAAAAAAAAAAATTCGTTCTCGTCTTCTTTCCTTTTTAAATTGGGCTAGAAACATATATGTATTAGTATCCCTATTCCCAGCGGCTCTTGTCAGAGTAAGTTCGTCGTTAACAGCTGACTCTGATCTTTTCCAATTCTGGATACTGGATTTTAATTTAATATTAAAAATTTTTGAAGTCATGAACAGTATAATTTCTGTTAAAACATATTTTCCGTAATTAAATACTTATATTTACGATGTTCAAATTTCAAAAAAAAACTTGGGTTGTGTTAAAAATTTTATACTGCCCTCTCTTGGTTTTTTTTTTTTTTTCATTTTTGAGACAAAAATCAACAGCTGATTCTGAATTTCCAAATCAACTCGTGCTTCTTGATTTTATATGAGAAAATATGACTGTAGATACTAATACATATATGGTTAGAAAGGATAACTTTCACTTTGACAACACCAGACGGCACTTCCATGATTCCTTAGTTTAATTTGGCAACACAACTGTCGTCTAAGATAAAAATTTATTCTCCTTTGTTTTGTTTTCTTAATAGAATTTTGATTTACTAAATTTTGCAAACTTTCTTGTTGTTTATAATACATTGTCACATATTACTTTCTTATTGATTATTCATTTAGGCGTGCTAAGTTGGTTTTTTTTTTTTTCTTTCTTTTTTTTTTTTTTTTAAAAAATGTTCTTTAGAATAAGAAAATTGAGGTTAGAGATACGTTGGGGCGTTCAGCGGAAGCTTTAGGCCTTAGATAGGGGATATATCCGTTAGTCCGGTGGAATCATGAAGGCCGCCGACTAAATGTTATCCAGGATGGGTGATGTGTCTTCCTGCGTAATCGCCAAGGATCGCCGTTCCTGTATCGCTTGCAATCGGACCTGCACCGCTAGAGGAAGTTTGGTACGCCTGCCGGTGCTGCTGCTGCTGTTGCTGTTGTTGGATGTTTGGGTCCAGACTTGGTAGACTCTGCCTTTGGTAATGTTGCCGCTGCTCATTTCGCCTAAAATTGGAACAGTTGGTCGTCTTTGAGACGTAAAGGTGTTTATTATAAAACGCTGCGGTAAAATGTGACTGTTACCTGGGTTCATTTCGACTTGCTGCGAAAGCGTATGAAGCTGACTTCGTGGGGGGGTGTTAATGGTGGACGTACCTTCTCCTTTATGCTGGAAAATTGTCGGGTTTCGTCTTTATTTAGTTGGACGTTTCGTACAGCAAAAATTACGTACGGCGGTGCAACAGCTGGAGTAGATTTCACAATACTTGACACTTCCTCGATGGTTGATAGAGGTTAAACGTTTCTCTGGTGCTCGGTTTGCGGTCGTGTGTGGTTCAGAATGAATGCCTGGAGAGGAGCTTAGTCTGTTTTTAAGCTCCACTAGGAGGAGGGCCGACACTTCGACAACTTGTGCGACCGAAGAACTTCTTCCTTCACCGCACTGGAAGCGTAATTACGATTCGAAATCGGTATAGGGGCTTAGCGGCGTTTGCCTTATTTTTTTTTTTGTTACTCGTTTCACGGAGTTTCGCGAGAATAGAACCAACCACACAGCTTTCGACGTTGCGCTTTCAAAATAAAGGTTTACGAGCGCGGCGCGGCAACGGTTCCGGCTTGAGCCGTTCCTTAACCATTGTGCTAGTTCCGGGAATGAGGGAGTCCAGGGGAGATTCCCCGGACGATTTACAAACCGTTCTTACCTATTACGGTTACTGTAGGTGAGTGGTCTGCACTAGCCGCCACGAGAAACAAAGCGATTCTATTTCTGATGCAAAGAATACCACGATGCGCCACCGGACACGCTTGGCCATTCTACACAGTTGTTTACGATAGCTAATTTTGAAATCACTGGGTTTAACTTGTATTTGCCATGAAATTAAGACGCACTTTGGTATACGTTGTTCACGAAAATGAAGTCACGACAAGCTCTTGCAGCCGGGACTGTCCGCTTAAAAAAAAAACGATTCTTAACGAAGCTCTCTCGATTTTGACTTGATTTTTTTTTTCTGTTTTGGCTACGTCCTTGTCACCGTCGCCTGACACCAGCGAGCAAACGAGAAAAGTTCGTGAACGGACTTTTCTCTCCACTGTGAGGCAGAATTTACTGAAGATACGCGGCGATTATGGCACGTTCATGGCGCGTTTACGTTAAACACGTCGTTTTCAGTTTGCTTCTGCAACTCTTGAGTTTAGCCTTGGTAAAACGAAACTCTGGAAAACTTCAACAAAAGTTCTACGCGCCCCACGATCACTTCTTGTCAATTGCCGGCAATTTTTGACTTAAAATGACAGATAAATTTCCAGCGGCTGCCGGTGTTGCCACGCCAGCTGCAATCGTATTGCGTACCACGCGGTCTGTGCTAGGTATATATGTATAATGCCGCTTGCTCAGACACCTGGTTTGCGGGTAACGGGATTCACACTTTTGCTTTCTAACACATTTTTTCTTTCTTCTCTATTTATTAATGAGTCGATGGAACGGACAGGTGGCGACGGAAATCCCGTTATAGGAGCCACGTCCTGGTCAACGGACCGCGTGTTGCAGAAAAAAAAAACAAAAAGGAGATCCGGCTGGACGCCAAAGCCCATCACTTACCCGGTTACTTATAGGCTTGCTGATTTATGTTGTTTCTTCCGAGCGCGTAGTGCTTGGGGTCGGTGCAGTATGTTCAGCGTATTCGAATCGACACAGTCTAACGGCAACTACCGCGTGCGCGCACTTGAAAAAATATCTGGGTGGTGTTAGGTAAAAATACGTCTGTCTGGTTCAGCGATGGTCGGATGACTGGGGCGAGCGTCATCTGTCTCGCTCGCAAGTGCGCGGTAGTTCTCTCCTACGCCACCGTGGGTCCGGGCGCTGCGCGCGTTGCGGTGATGTCCGTTGGGTTTTGAATTTAAAAACCGCGGGCGGCTCATTACAAGCGTGTTTCGAGAGCGGGACATAACATAAATTTGAGTGAGGAAAAACGTGTAAGTGAATTAGATATTGTCTACTTTCAACTCAATCGCTGCTTGTAACAAAATGTTTGCCTTTTTGATTAAAAATAAATAAATAAAAATTATGCATCCCGAATTTTCACAGACTCCTATTGGTTTTAAGAATAATGGTTTTTCATAGTACATTGATAAAGGCTACAGTCGAGTTTGAAAATTTACTCAAATAAAAAAACCGCAAAACTTTTTTTTTAATTTTCTTTCCATTTTGTTCACTTGAATAACTCCTGAATGTGTTTTTCTAATAAATTTGCGCATCACCTTACAATACTTAAAATACGGATATGCGTATCTTGATGTAACAACCAAACTCGAATTTCTGGCGAAACCAGTTTCCTTTAAAAACAGTGAACATGATATGAACCGTCGAGCAAAATTTTAATTTTTATATAATTACAATCATTGTTATTATTTATATCAATACAATGAAAAGAACACACTCTTTTAAAGCAAACATTCCTTGGATGACTCGCACTAAAACAAGGCAAACTGAAAGTGGAATAGGTCACTTTCGTTTTTAAATTGACATGCTTCAGGGTTTTGCGTTTCAACATGTTTAAAAATATGCATGCCAACTTTCGGGATAATTTACTGGTATTTGTTAAAAGTGTGATGAAACAATGACATCAATAGATTTTCAGAAAATTGCTTTGTGTTGTCTAAATCATCGTTACAATGTCACAACAATTTTTTTTTTGATAATCGACTTTTTCCACTTTCTTAATCAACGGCTCATATTATGAACCCCCGATCATTGAAATTAAGTACGCCTTTCGCAAAGCACAAATAATCATGGCCAATGTTTGTCAACTTGGGTTTTATTTGTTACCGAACTCGAATTTTGGTAATTTTTCACCTTTTCTGAATGAAACAATCATTGCATTTGCCAGGATTACTCTACCTTATTATATTACACTTACCGGAAAAAAGAAACTCCCGCAGATTTCTGTTTTCCTTGGCTTTTTAGACCGCACACAATGCACTTCCTTTTAATTGTGTTTGTCCGTATAATAACACCAACGGAAACTTGCTGTTTATCTAAAAATATATGCACTTTTGCACCTCACACGTAACTTTCCGAAACTTTTTAAGCACTTTTTCATTCACTTTTCCGCCAATTATTTCGCGTGACACGAATTTCTTTTCTTCGGCGATGGGGTTCGGTGGTTATATACAGAGTAGGCTTGTGTAGTTCGTGAAGGAACTAGTTCGGAAGATCGTTCCCATAAGTGAAATGAACGAACCAGTTCGCAGTGGATTCCGGTCCTAGTTCGTTTGTAGAAAGTAGTTCGTCATGACATTTGCATACCACGTATCATACTCCCCATTTTAGGTCTTCACATTCACTCCGAACTTAAAACGAACTAGTTCCTTTCTGATTGGGGACCTTTTTTCATTTTGGTCTTCACATTGAATCCGAACTTGAAACGAACTAGTTCCTTCCTGATTGGGGACCTTTTTTCTTTTTTTAGGTTTCACATTCAATCCGAACTTGAAAGGAACTACTTCCTTCCTGATTGGGGACCTTTTTTGGTTTTTGTTAGGTCCTCACATTTAATCCGAACATGATGGGAACTAGTTCGTCCGTGAGTGAACTGCGAACTACAAGAACGAACTAGTTCGCAAGGGCTGGGGAACTACTTCGTTCGCAATCACTAAGGTGAACTAGAATGCGCAAGCCTAATACAGAGTTATATGCAACATCGTTGATATTATGGGTTGCACGCAGTGTGACAAATACCGACAAAACTTCAAGGTGTACGCGTTTTTCGGTAGCTGCTATGTGGGAGCTAAGAAAACAGGGGAAACGGGTTAGACGGGTTCTGCTCATGAATCAATAATCAAGCCGGAAAAAGACTAATATAAAAATTTCCATCTTACTCCAAAACAAAAATAATATAAGCCGTATTGATTATAAAGTACGTTAACAATTTACTTAAATACGCATCACAAGCCACCAAAGTTACAAAAGCTCATGCGTTGACAACAAACGCATGCTTTACATCTCGATTAGATCAATTCAGACTATTGCTCTCAAAAAAGAAGAAGAAAGAAGAAAGAGAAGAAAGGGAAGAATTACACAAAACTATACGAAATAACCAGAGTATTCCTTAGACTAACTTATAAGTAGCTCCCATTCTCCCTTTATTATTATTATTATTATTTTTTTTTGATAAAGTTATCTTAGTAATATTGAATTTATCCTTTCCATGTCTTGAGTTTCAATTGACAATTTTACATATAATTCACTGACAAAGAAGAAAATGAAGAATGTGTATGGTAAGTAAATGCTTCCTTCAAAGTGAGTACAGAGAAAAGAACTCGTGGGAACGTGAGAAGGGATTACAATTTAAACCCCTATGGGGTTTTTCCTTTAATTTTTTCAATTTTTATTTTTTTAACATTATATTTTTTTTTATATATGTTATAAGTTTTACATACGTGTTCGCCTTCTTAACATAATGGAACAACAGCATTAAAAATGTTTAGAGAAGCAAGTGACAATGAAACTAGTTTACAAAATTAAGTTAATGACAGGAGCCTGAAAAGAGGGGATAAATAAAAATGAAAACTCTGCCCCGACGTTTTATTGAGAAAAATCCCTCTTAGAAGCTCGTTATCATGCTCCTCCAGTCTCTTGGCCCTCTTATTCCACAGGGCCGTCAAGTAGGGCATCAAAGGGGGGAAAACCTGCCTCACTATAAATTACGTTATTGGAAAAATACCTATCCTTTTCTCTGAACAACATTGCCAGGCAATGCCTGAGAATCATCCTCTCGAAAATTTCTAATCTTCTGGCCATGATAGTCGAACACGAAAACCAACAAGCGAAGCCGTAGGCCAAAATTGGTCTAATCAACTGTTTATAAATTAATAGTTTGGTTCTTTTATGTAACTTCCCCTTGCAGTGAAGTAGGGACCTAAATTTTAGAAAGACAGCTTTAGCCTTCTTCAGCTGAATGGCTACGTGCTCGTTAAACTTAAAGAAAAAGTTAAGGTTGATACCGAGCTACCTAATTCCCCTTTTAACCGGGATGATTCTCCCATTTAGGAACAGGTTAAGATCCTCACTTCCTTCAATGGTCCCTCTCGGACACTTACCGGACGCGTTTCTGATACAAATCAGTTCGGTCTTATCAAGATTCAGGCTCAGGCCCCATTTACTGTAATAAAGCTTTATAGCGTTTAGGTGATCCACAACCAAGGAGAGGACGTAACGTCAAAAGAGTCGGACGTTCTTTGTTTGTCTTGCAAATTTGAATTTTTAAAGTGTTAATAAATTAATTTTTGATGAATGTTTTCACAGTACATTTTGAATTGAAAATACAAGGTTTTCCGGTAAATACTGTTAAATTTATTTTGTGTGACGTTTCGGACTCGACTGAGTCCTTTATCAAACTGATCGACAATAACTCTACAACTGTTATATATACAAATGAAAGTAGGTAAAAAAGGGTTACAAAATTAACTAACAGAAGGGTCAATTAGAAAAACAGGTAAAAAAGGGGGTTACAAAACTAACTAATAGAAGGGTCAATTAGAAGACAAAAGGGGAAGTTTACGTTAATAAGGGAGGTCATAAAAACATTAAACAGTGGCGGGGGTTTATAAGAAGGGAAATAGTTATGAAAGTTGAAATTAATTAATTAGTTTTTGGGATCGAAGATTTTTGGTAAACGTTGTTTTTTCCAAAACGTAGACAAGGTAGCCAAAGTGAAGAGAGGTTGTATCCAGCGTCTCGGTTAAAATTTTGTGGATGTTTGGTTATCTCAATTGCTTCTCTTACAATTCTTTGAAAATAGTGTTTCGTCCTGGCCAATATTTTGACGTTGTTGAAATCGATTGAATGGTTTTCTACCGCTGCATGTTCCGCAATTGCTGATGTTAATAAATTGTTTTCAATTGACGGTTTTTGCTAAATAGTGAATATTAGTGAATATTTGTTATACCTTAAGGGTGAAGTGTTGGATTTTTTAAATTATACCCTGTTGACTTGGTGCTACAGATTTTCTGTTTTTGGCACGAATCTGTGTCTGGGTCTGTGACTCTCTTCGTCGTCTAGCGCTCCGTCAACGTAGTTCCGAGAAGGATTGGCTTCCTGGCGCGGGACTCCGAAGGGTTGACTTGGTCCTCCGCCAGCACGGTGCCGATATTAATCTTGGACGTCAAGATCAGGTAATTGATCAGGTGATTATTGCCTGAGTTTGTTTACCTTGATAAAGTGTCAGATTGCATGTTCGAACCTATCGTTTAGCGCATATTCCTACCAAGCTTTGTAGCTTTTTATAATACAGCTTGCAACATAAAGTACTGCGTATAAGTTTTTGTTCGATTTTAAATTATTTTAATTATAATTATAATTATAAATTATGATTTGCGGCAAATGCTCTCTTCCTCTTATTAAGGAAGTCGAAAAGAATAATGGCAAGAATGTAGATAAATGTGATGGAATATGTGAGCGTTCCTTCCATTTATTATGCACGGATTCTGTCTTGAGCCGCCAATCAGTGCCCAGTTTCACATGCATTGAATGCTGCAGTATTAAACCCTGTCACATGCTCAAGCTATTGAATATCAACACTTCACGCTTAGACTCCCTAAGCAATACTCTCGATTCTCTGAGCAATGACACCATGTTCTTGACGAACTAAATAGGGAGTATCAGCGATACTTTAGCAATTTTGAACAATTGCTTTGACGACATCCGTGAACATGGTTCCCAGATCGACAAAGTCGAGTCTTCTTGCTCTCTTATGCAACACGATATTTCAAAAATATCAAAAAAGGTCTATAACTGCGACAATAAACTGACTTCATTATCAAACAGTGTTACTGATCTTTGCTCCAGCATCACTGGTTGTAGTGTGAATGGACCTGTTTTGGACAACATGGAAACTTCATTAGCAACTGAATTAATAAATATTACCGATGAGCAAATCACCATCTCCGCGTCTGCATCTCCTGTCGTGCCAAATTCTGGTATATCCCGTGATGTACTGTGCACATTAAAGGCTGTAGAAAAGCCTTAAGTTCTTTTTGTATCCCGGTTAGACCCAGATACATCTGCGATGGATGTTGTTACCAACATAAGGAGTATTCTAGATCACGATAAAATTAACCTACCGCAAAACGCTATTGGCCTAAACAGAACACGGACTTCGACTTCGTCCCTGTCATTTTAGAACACACAGGATTATATGGTGATGCCCACAACACCGACTTCGACTTCGACTTCGGCATAGGAGGCACATGGCAAAATCGAAGTCGAAGTCCGTGTTCTGTTTAGGCCATATCTCGTGCAAAAAATTAATATCAGCTAGTCATTGTGGGCCTGCTCTGATGTCATCATTTAGAATCGTGTTGCCGATATCTTGCTTCGATATGGTTTCTTCATCCAACTTTTGGCCGACTTCAGCAATAGTAAGAGAGTTCATTCCAAAGAGACGACAAAATTCAACGCAACATCGTTCTGGTACTTTTTCAAAAAACGGGATAGCTCCATCTCAATCTACTATGCCAACATAAGTGGCATGGGTACCAAAACACGTGAACTTTACATCGCTGCTTCTGGTTCTTGCTTTGATGTTATTTGCCTCAATGAAACTTGGCTCAATGGTAGTTTCCAGGATGCTGAACTGCTTGACTCTGAATATGAAATTTTTCGCCGTGATCGTCATCTGGAGCTTTGGGACGTCAATGTTGGTGGCGGAGTACTTTGTGAGGTTCGTACTCAATTTCCGACTGAAGTTGTCGTCCTCACCGAGGCTACTGAAATTGAGATTTTATGTGTCTCTCTTTCACTTAAAGACAAAAAGCTATATATTTTCACACCATTATCACCATCTGTTGTATACGAGGCAGCGTACAATGCAATTGAGTATGTCAGCAATTTGATGCAATCATGTGACGAGCTACTTATATTTAGCGACTTCAACATGCCTCTTGTTACTTCCGAAAGTGATGATTTGTTGTGTTTAAGGCCTTGGAAGGACTATTTCGACTTGAAAAAGTCAAAATAGTCGAAAGGAAAAGGAAGGTTCGGGACAGAAGGGCCAATTCCACCTACGACCGAATTGGTGGCTGAGTCTTTGCTGGTGCGACGCTCTTGCTGGCGGCCGGGACTAGCTACGGCAGTGTGGGAAGTACTTGCTCCGACTCAGACCATAAACCCTTGGCCTGTACAACAAAAATTGTCAGCGCCGACTTATCCAAGAGAATTGTCAAAATTGGGATTATTTTCCCAATAGGTCGTGAAAGACCAAGAAGCGGTTGGATTGGCGCGGCTTCGCGATTTGTCAGGGCGCTCTGGTGTTGTTGGCGCCCTGTTCTGCCCACCCTACCTCAGCCATATCTGTCCTAAAACAATTCTCACGATATGGCCCCTTATTGAGGTTCGGGGCGAAGAAGCTAAACGCTCGAGTTCACTTTACATGTGGCCTTCTAGCCTATCATCATCTTTGTAACATAATCAAGAAAAAAAATGCCCAAAATAAGCGCGAAAAACAACAAAAAAAAAAAATAAAGACCAAATCTAAAAAAAAAGCTAGAAAAACAAACAAAAGAAAATAATGAAAAATAAAAAAAATTGTGCACTCACCCCATAAATTTTTGTTGAACCTTCTGTTATTCTTTGTTTTTGGTTTATATTATTTAATTATTATTTAAATTTTCTGTCCGTCTGTCCTGTCGTCTTGTCATTTTACTATTTTTTTTTTTTTTGTTTAATAATTTCATTTATTTATTATTTAGTTTTTTATGTAATGTAAGTTTTAAATTTTACTGTATTATTTATAATACAGTATTGTTATCGATTTTAAAAAAAAAAAAATTTGCTGCCCTCAAAATTTTTTTTTCCGTACGCCATACGCCGTACCCCGTACGCCGTACCCCGTACGCCGTACCCCGTACGCCGTACGCCATACGTCGACCGCCCCAAAATCTTTGAAGGCTCGTAGCTCTCAAACAAGTGGAGCTATTAAATTAAAATTTTTTCTAAGAATAGACGAAAAATTTAGGTTTCTAGATCTCAGGAACCGCTTGTGTTAGGAGGATGAAACTTAGAATTTCTATAAAGCTTTGATAATGGACCCATTTGCAAAAAAAAAAACAGTAATGGGTGAAGGGGTGTGGGAGTGGAGGGGGAAATAATGCGTCCGAAACGCAAAAATGCCGAGATCGACAAATTCTAAAATCCATATCTCCTAAGCCATTAATTGCAAGCAATTAAAACTTAACAAATATCTGTAGTTATACTAGGAGAGTAGATTGAAACAAAATTTTTGGGTGGGGGTAGTGGCGTACGGGGGTGGGGGTAAAAACTTTAGATTACGATATCTCACAAACTAATTGGACCAGAAAAACAAAATTCGGTTTTATTATAAAGATTGATAAATAAAAATTGCTCAAAGTAAAATATTTGAAGGGGGTGGAGGAGCACGGAAGTGGGAGGGATTAGAATTTTTCAAAAATAACACGATTCATACCTCAATAACAGTGTAAGATGGATGATTCAAATTCTTACCAGATGTAGGCCTAATATAACCCTAGTAGGCAAAAAAAGGTTGGGGGTGTGGGTGTAGAGGGTGAGGGTGGGGAAGGGTGAGAAAGAAAAAGTTGCGATGCTTATATCTTAAGAATCTATAATGAAAGGAAGCTGAAACTTGGTATTTAGATAAAGCTATAGTAGTGGCATGGTGGAAAAATACATTTTTTTAAGGGTAGTATGGTACGGTGGTGGGGGGTGTTTTCCCTAACTTCAGAACGGCTTATGCTAGGAAGTTGAAACTCAGTACGTATATGTAATTCAACTAGAAAAGTGATTCTGATAAAAAAAAAATTCAAATATTCATTGGCGTTCAGAAGGGGGGGCAAAAAAAAATATCGGTTAATATAAAATGCATATATTTTCACGATTTTCGTCATATCTACTAGGTCTTTCGAAATATTGAATTCATTTTTATTCTACGGATTCTTCATGTGAATACCTAGAATGTGTTTTCAAGAATTTTTGAAATTCGACCCCTAAGAAGGTGTAAAGTGGTTGTATACTTTTTCATGAATTCCACCATGTTTCTCAGGTCTGATCAGATATCGAATATCTTTTCACTTCCCCAGGTTTGTTTAATAATCACCTATTTTTAAGTTTTGTTTTTTTCAACCACATCCCGGAATATGACCCAATTATTTAATTCATATGTTACACCCTTGTCTAACCGCTTCCCGAACTTTTTGTTAGGTTTTCAGTCACATACACCGCATCCCCGAATCGAACGCGTTCTGAACTTCTGCCGGAAAAATAATACAGTTGCGCCCAGACTGTTGGCAGATTTTTACCTTAACTTGATCCTAAAGTTGGTTTCTTTTTTTCATTATCTTTTTTTCAGTATTATTTTATAGTTTGTATGCTTTACATTGAATTTTAGTCGATTTTAATTTAGTGAAAAATACGTATAATTGTATTGTATTTTCTACGATGAAAAATTCACTCGGAAATATTTCAATGCTTCCTCTGTCTAGTTCACATTTATCTCAGTTTGTGTGTATGTGTGTTAGGTGTTTAGTAGCTTGATTTAGAATAAAGCAACAACCAAAAAAAAAACACACCGTATGATTCCCGCTTCGTCAACCGATCACGAAAAAATGCTCATGAACATAGTGTCTAATTGATTTTTTTGTAGAATTGAATTTTAGTCGATTTTAATTTAGTGAAAAAAATTTGTATTGTGTTTTTCTACTATGAAGAATTCACTCAGAAATATTTCAATGCTTCCTCTGTCTAGTTCACATTTATCTCAGTTTGTGTGTATGTGCGTTAGGTGTTTAGTAGCTTGATTTAGAATAAAGCAACAACAAAAAAAACACACAGTATGATTCCCGCGTTTTCTTGATGGTGAAACGACGTGGTTCTTTGGCGACATACCCATCTAGTGGCCAATCTTCTTAACATGCTTTGCATAACACAAGATCGCGCAGGTATTTTTAAACGTTACACCTTTCTCGAGTGATGTGTGTAATAATAACGTAAATTGACGTACCGTTTCAGAAAAACATTTATGATAATTCGGACAAGAGTTGACAATAAAATAATCGTTCGAAAATAATAAGAAAAGTACACAGAAAAATGAAATTCTCGTACTTGAAACTTTTTTTCAAAATTTTTGTTTTGACCTCATTTCCGTGGTATTGTTCTTGAGAAGAAGAAAGTAAACAATTTTCTATTCTAGTGGGTTTTTATTTGCGTTTGCCCACAAAGATTTGTGCTAGATATGCAGCTGCAGATCACTTCCTAGACAACACGGACGTCTTCTTTGGTGGTGTTTTATCATCCGGGCCGGCATCGCTGTCACTACTGCTACTAGCAGACACTTTCTTATTTTTTTGGCATATTTTAATCTTTTTGTCGAGCCCGATGAAATGCAAAAAAAAGTCGGATTTGAGGTTAAGAATGACCGGCTTTGAAAACCAAAAAAAGGAACGAATGTAAACTCTATTTTCCCCGATACTATTCAAGTTTCACAACTTCTAAACGAAAAAAATCACGGAAAATATAATTCAGGAAATTACTTCGGAATGGAAATCGAAGAAATTTAATGGTTCACTCAAATAGAAGACCGACGCGCTTTTTCTCAAAACTGCGAACCGCACGAAACCAACGAAAAGCCATCTCTCCCCGTGAAGTTGGTCGCAGTCGAGCTGATGCGATCACGATTCGTCGCAAAGTTGAAATGTAATCGCAACAGCTCCACATGGACTTTCTAACGTTCGGACAGCGGCGACACAACAACATAGGCGGTTCGCCGTTGATTTTCAGCGCCGAAACGACTACAAAGGTCGTCGCGCTCATGAGTCTCGTGCGCACGACTGAGTGCCGGGCAATAGGAGTTGTGACCCCTCGGATCACTGCCGCAGATCCTTGGAGTGGTAAATTCCCAGACGTTTGCCTCCTAGATCCTCCAATTCATATCGTGAGTTTCCCAGCACACGACGAATCCTGCACTTGAGGAACTTCTTTGCCAGCTTGGCGTTATAGTTCTGCGCGGCTGTGGACAAGGAAAAATTTCTTCGAAAAAATTTCTTCGGATTCCCTCGCGAGGTCAAAGCTGTACATTTGACTCTCCCAACGCTCGCAAATGCCTCAGCAGTTCGTAGTCCTTCCCGTGCAACATCATGTGATTCCCAAACAAAACCTGATAAGGAGAAAATCCAGTGGCTTGGTGGAGTGAGCTACGAAGAGCACATCCAATTTTGCTTAGACTCTCATCCCATCGTGTTTGGTCATCAGTGATGAATGCTCGAATTCCGGCCAGGATGGACTGATTGACACGCTCCGAAGCATTCGCTTGCGGTGAGTAGCTCGGGGTGTACAGGTGTTTAACTCCGTATTTGTTCAGCATGGTGTTAAACACATTCGACCTAAATTGAGAGCCGTTATCGGAGAGGATCGTCTCGGGTGTTCCAAACGTATGGAAGACCTGCCCCTCCAAAAAGTTGGTGATCTCTTCAGCAGTGATCCGCCCCAAAGGATGTAACAGGGGAAATTTCGTGAAATGATCCAAGACGATCAAGATAGCGATATTACCCCGTTTGGTACGCGGATATGGTCCAAGCACGTCGATGTAAAGGTGTTGGAATGGCTGATCAGTCTGGAACGGTTCTCCCATAGGCGCTCGTAGAGATCTGTTCGGGGACTTTGTCTCTTTACAAGTGTCGCACGCCAGAACGTAGGTGCGTACTTGTGTAGCCATTCCGGGCCAGTACAAAAATCGCCTGACTCGCTCTAGCGTTTTGGCATAACCACCATGGACCGTGGTGTCTGCCTCGTGCGCCTGAGCCATCGCAGCTGACGTAAGACTTGATGGAATCCATAATTTCCAGGCCCTGTCTTCAGCAATCGGGTCACCATTGTGAGGCTCTGTGCGGTTATACACGAAACCATCCCTCACGCATACGTCAGGAAGCCGATCGGCGCTCGCATCGACAGTGGACACTAACTCTTTATATTCTTTGCTGGAAAATTCTGGAGAGTCCATGTCCACCATCGGTGCTACTTCGGTCAGCGCATTTAATCCCTCTTCGTATACACGAGAGAGAGCGTCGGGTACAACGTTCAGGCTCCCTCATCGGTGCTCGATTGTGAAGTCGTAACCGTGGAGTTTTAAACTCCATCTTGCCAACCGTCCTTGTAGGTCTTTCTGCGACATGAGCCATTTGAGACTTGCGTGATCCGTAATGATTTTGAACGCAGTCCCTTCTACATAGGCTCGAAATTTTTTCCCCCTCAACACAGCTGCATAACACTCGAGTTCGGTTACGCTGTAGTTGCGTTGAGCGGAAGTGAGCTTCTGCGACATATATGCCACTGGAGATTCCGATCCGTCGTCGTTTTCTTGGAAGAGAACGCTACCCACCCCTGATTTACTGGCGTCGCATTGAATTACGGAAGGCCTCTTAAAATCGGGATTGATTAATAAGGGGGCTTTCGTCAACAAGTCTTTCACTAACAGGAAGAAAGACGTGCGGACTTAGGCGAAGGGTAATCGACGATGGCTGAAACTTTGTTGGGATCAGTTTTCAAACCCCCTTCTCCAACAATGTATCTGAGATATTTCACCTCTCTCGGACAAAACTTGCTCTTGTTGACGTTAATTGTTAGGCCAGCCTTTCGCAAACAATCTGCGACTTCAGCCAACAAAACCAAATGCGAATCGAAATCTTCAAAAATTATTAGCAGATCGTCCATATATACGAAGACCTGCTCCTTCAGCTCGGGTAGGATGACTTTGTCCATCAGATGACACATCCTTTGCGGCGCGTTGCATAACCCAAAAGGCATGCGATTGTAGTGATATAGAGGCCGGCCAGGAATGGTAAACGCTGTATACTCCCTGGATTTGTTCTCGAGGGGAATCTGCCAAAAGGCGTCTTTGAGGTCCAGGCTGGTAATAAAATTGGCTCACGGCAAACGACTTAGGATGCCATCAATGTGTGGTAATGGATATGCGTCCTTCTTCGTCACACTATTGACTTTCCGCGAGTCCAAACATAACCTGACCTTGCCTGGCTTCCTCACGAGAACCACTGGCGAGCTTTATGCACTCTGGCTGGTCTCTATAACGCCAAGTGCTCTTATGCGATCGATCTCGTCATACAAGAGTTTTTGGATCGCAGGAGACACAGGATAATGTCGCTGTTTGATGGGACTTGCATCACCAACGTCTATACTGTGTTGTTCGACGTTGGTCACACCGAGTCCGTATACTTCGTATGATGGAAATTTGGACTTTACCATTTCCAACCTCTTTACATCTGTGGGCGTTAAATGGTGGGCATCCGGAGCTATCAGTTGCGATGCAGTATCGGGAGTATCGACCGCGCTGATGATGCTAGGAGCTAGTTGGAATGATCGCCAGAAATCTACCCCCAGGTACAATTTCTGCGACAGGCTCGGCACGATGTATAGTGTAATGGGTTTGGTAATACCACGAAAAGTAATATCGGTAGTTACTGTGCCCAATACCTTTTGTGCTGCACCATCAGCGGTCTTCACCTCTTGACAGACCGGTCGATAACTCACCTGTGCATCATGGAGACGTTGTAGAGCGTTTGCCCCCAGGCAACTGATGCTCGCCCCACTATCGAGGAGTCCTTCAACGTCCACTCCGTACAAGGATACCACGGCGTATGGACGTATATCAAACGAATTCGTAATGATGGTTGACAGATTCTTTTTTCTTTTTTTCGCGCACCATCCTCCAGAACATACGAAGACGCAAGATTGACTTTCTGCGACCGGATCCACTCGTTAGTGCTGATACTTGATCAACACTTGCGACTGGAGTAGGTGAAAAAATTCGCTCTCGAGCCTTCATATATTCTTTTAGCCGAAGATGGTATGGCTTGAGAGGATGGCGGGAATGTCGTCTTGAATTTTCATTCTTTATAGGGTCTTGTTCAGATCTAGGAACTGCCGGCTCTGTAGTAGCGTTTTCTCTCGCCAATATCGTGACATGCGATGTGTTTGTTGTTGGAAAATTAGGGGAGGATGATTTTACGCTAAAAGGAGGGAAGTTTGGTTCAGAAAGGGATGATGAAGGTGTTGTAAAATGTGGAGGGGTTATTAAGGGGGTGTTAATAAGGGGTAAAATGTTTTTATTGGGAGTAAGTTTTTATTGGTAGTGTTTTTATTAGGAGTTTTATTGGCAGCTTCGAACCTTCTAAGATGGTCGGGCCGGTGGATTGTCTGTCACTGGGCGAGAAGGCCCCGGAAACCTTTCGTCCTTCGGTCCGTTTTTTGTTTGGCATCGAGTACATTTCGGCTTGATCACGTCTGCCTTCCCGCAACCATAGCAGAAGATTTTTTTATGTGTCTCTTCGCAGTCTCGATATCCGTGACCCTCTTTCCGGCAATTCCAACATACCAGTGGAGTTGATATGCCAGCTACGTCGGCGGTTTCTTCGACGTCTTCGGTAGCAACCAACGGCGGTTCCAGCTCGTGAACACGAGGCTGTTGCCAGGTTGCTACACGATTAGCCTTCCTGACCTCTTCGTATCTCGACACCAAAGCACGAAGATGAGCCAGATCTCGGATATCATGAAAGCAGATTAGCTGTTGGATACTGCCCAAGAGATTGCCGCTGACCAGCTCAAAAAATTCTGAATCCGGAATCGGGGTGCGTAATTGGGTCCGAAATCTGGTCATCTCCTGCTCGAATACCAGGTACGGTTCATTAAGTGCTTGCCGTCTGGTAATCATTTTTTCGAACTTCAAAATCGGTGCTACGGTCGCCCTAGTATTGCAGGAAGGTGGTTTTAAGCGCATACCACGTCGAATCTGGGTTGGTTCGTTGCCATAACCAATACCACTGGTTTGGCAAATTATCAAGCAGCAAATGGAAGTTTGCGACCAACAAATCCATGCGCCCGCCCAAATCAGACAACGCCAATGACTCCGCTCGGAAAATAAGTTCCTCGGCGCGCAACGACTGGCCATCTCCATTAAATCGTAGTCGCCAATGGCGAATCGAACTGCCAGCGTTGTGAGGTACGAAATTCGGGCCAGTGTTGTTAATACCGCCCATTTGAGCGTTCGCATGGATCGGTTGGTCCCGAACTTGTTCACGTTGTTGTTGTTGGACTGGCGGATATAATGGTTGTGGGAGTATTTGATGCGTTTGCCTAGCTACAAATTGCTACGGTGGTGGTAGGGGATGATATACAGGCGGTGGTTGAGGAGTGTTTGGCATAGTGGGCCCTTGATCTCGTTCTTCTCGAATGACCGAACGAATTATGTTGATCAAATCATTCACCCCCAAATTAGACAACGCCCCCCCCCCCGGAAACTGCTGGTGTTGCTTCGGGTGTTTGCGCATCGTGTATTTCCGCCCACCTAACCCTGTTCTGCTGATCATTTCCCAGAACATGTGATGGCCTATTGCTCAGCACTTGCGTGCCTCGCTCCTGGATGGTTGTCCCATCCGGAGTGTATAGAGTGCGTCCACCCGCAGTCTCTAGTGCAGAATTCAAATTTAACCTATCAGGAGAAACTACATCGCTTAGAGACCTTGCGACATCCTCGCGAGTCTGTCTTCTGGTTCTCACGCCGGATATAGCGGTCGCACCCTCCACACCCCGAGTGGGCCACTAATCCCCCGGACCCAAATGACCACGACAGTTCGGACAGTTGTGGTTGTCCACAATCCATCGCTCCAAACAGTCTCTGTGGAACTGGTGACCACACCTGGTGGTCATACCCTGGTCCGGATCTACCTTGCTGATACATGGCGTACAAATCACCTCCGCCTCCCTAGTTGGAGAGTGTTCCAAAGGCATATTGACGAATAAATACGAATGGATGCCGAGTTAATGACGAATGACCAGATGGGTGAACGAGTGCGTGAATATTCGAGTATGTGACTGAATGAATGACTGTGTGTGTTGTATTGAGTGAATCCGATAGAGTGATTACTGTGGTTGGTTGAGTGTGAAATTTAGTATAAGCGAATGAATTTTTAATTTAAATGAATGAATTTAATTTTAAATTTTTTTTTTTTCTTTTGAATAAACGACTAAATGAATGCGTGGTGAAATGACCGAGTAAGTGACTATTCAATTTCGACTGGAAATAATTTAGACGAGTGGTTGTACGAAAATGCGTTATGAACTTGAAATTGAGTAATTGTATGTATGGAAACGATCGACTGAATGAATACTTGTATATAAGTAGGTATAAAAAAAATCTAACATTTGAACGAATGAACGATTGGATAAAAGTGTGAATGAGCATGTGTGAATGCTTCAACGAATGAAAAAAAAAAAAAATTGTATGTATATTTGACTTCAAAAAAAAATGAACCCTCACGTCGTCGCAACCTTTCCCCTTCCCTCATATGCAGATCAAATCGAGAAGCCGATCTTGATCTTTCTCGCTCCATCGGGAAAATCCGGAACGCGATAAAATTGCAAAGAAAAAAAAATGGGAAAGTTAGCAAACAAAAATCAAAAATCAGCAATAAAACAAGAATCTACGTTAATATTTTAGTCGAAAGACTTATCAAGGAAAAAAAATTTTTTAACTACGTTACAAGGTACTCTAAAAGGAAGGATAAGGAAATAAGGTACTTAACAAATTTTCGACGATACCTTCTATCACCAACCTCACCAATTTTTCGCAAGTATGGTTCCCAACTGTCTGACGACACGCCCGCTAAGTCAGGGCATGCCCAGCTCTCAGTTGGGTACTCACGAAAAAAAAGTGGAATGGTTCAACAAAATATAGTCTGACCCAACTTACATCAAATCAGTCTTGGATACAGACAATGTTTCTCTTTCCTATGGAACCGAGTTGGCGCCTAAAGGTTGCCAAAAGGGTTCTTCAATAGGATCGTTCCACATTGCCTCCATCCAAGATCAATAAGATGGTTTGCTGTTAAAACTCAGAAAAGCTTGTACACTTAGGCTTTTTGTAGCCGTTCAGGCAAAAATACTTGTTGTGTTTAAGGCCTTGGAAGGACTATTTCGACTTGAAAAAGTCAAAATAGTCGAAAGGAAAAGGAAGGTTCGGGACAGAAGGGCCAATTCCACCTACGACCGAATTGGTGGCTGAGTCTTTGCTGGTGCGACGCTCTTTCTGGCGGCCGGGACTATCTACGGCAGTGTGGGGGGTACTTGCTCCGACTCAGACCATAAACCCTTGGCCTGTACAACAAAAATTGTCAGCGCCGACTTATCCAAGGGAATTGTCAAAATTGGGATTATTTTCCCAACAGGTCGTGAAAGACCAAGAAGCGGTTGGATTGGCGCGGCTTCGCGATTTGTCAGGGCGCTCTGGTGTTGTTGGCGCCCTGTTCTGCCCACCCTACCTCAGCCATATCTGTCCTAAAACAATTCTCACGATATGGCCCCTTATTGAGGTTCGGGGCGAAGGAGCTAAACGCTCGAGTTAACTTTACATGTGGCCTTCTAGCCTATCATCATCTTTGTAACATAATCAAGAAAAAAAAGGCCAAAACAAGCGCGAAAAATAACAAAAAAAAAAATAAAGACCAAATCTAAAAAAAAAGCTAGAAAAACAAACAAAAGAAAATAATGAAAAATAAAAAAAATTGTGCACTCACCCCATAAATTTTTGTTGAACCTTCTGTTATTCTTTGTTTTAGGTTTATATTATTTAATTATTATTTAAATTTTTGTCCGTCTGTCCTGTCGTCTTGTCATTTTACTATTTTTTTTTTTTTTTTGTTTAAGAATTTCATTTATATATTATTTAGTTTTTTATGTAATGTAAGTTTTAAATTTTTAACTTAACTTGATCCTAAAGTTGGTTTCTTTTTTTCATTATCTTTTTTTTCAGTATTATTTTATAGTTTGTATGCTTTACATTGAATTTTAGTCGATTTTAATTTAGTGAAAAATACGTATAATTGTATTGTGTTTTCTACGATGAAAAATTCACTCGGAAATATTTCAATGCTTCCTCTGTCTAGTTCACATTTATCTCAGTTTGTGTGTATGTGTGTTAGGTGTTTAGTAGCTTGATTTAGAATAAAGCAACAACCAAAATAAAACACACCGTATGATTCCCGCTTCGTCAACCGATCACGAAAAAATGCTCATGAACTTAGTGTCTAATTGATTTTTTTGTAGGATTGAATTTTAGTCGATCTTAATTTAGTGAAAAATATTTGTATTGTGTTTTTCTACTATGAAGAATTCATTCGGAAATATTTCAATGCTTCCTCTGTCTAGTTCACATTTATCTCAGTTTGTGTGTATGTGCGTTAGGTGTTTAGTAGCTTGATTTAGAATAAAGCAACAACAAAAAAAAACACACAGTATGATTCCCGCGTTTTCTTGATGGTGAAACGACGTGGTTCTTTGGCGACATACCCATCTAGTGGCCAATCTTCTTAACATGCTTTGCATAACACAAGATTGCGCAGGTATTTTTAAACGTTACACCTTTCTCGAGTGATGTGTGTAATAATAACGTAAATTGACGTACCGTTCCAGAAAAACATTTATGATAATTCGGACAAGAGTTGACGATAAAATAATTGTTCGAAAATAATAAGAAAAGTACACAGAAAAATGAAATTCTCGTACTTGAAACTTTTTTTCAAAATTTTTGTTTTGACCTCATTTCCGTGGTATTGTTCTTGAGAAGAAGAAAGTAAACAATTTTCTATTCTAGTGGGTTTTTATTTGCGTTTGCCCACAAAAATTTGTGCTAGATATGCAGCTGCAGATCACTTCCTAGACAACACGGACGTCTTCTTTGGTGGTGTTTTATCATCCGGGCCGGCATCGCTGTCACTACTGCTACTAGCAGACACTTTCTTATTTTTTTGGCATATTTTAATCTTTTTGTCGAGCCCGATGAAATGCAAAAAAAAGTCGGATTTGAGGTTAAGAATGACCGGCTTTGAAAACCAAAAAAAGGAACGAATGTAAACTCTATTTTCCCCGATACTATTCAAGTTTCACAACTTCTGAACGAAAAAAATCACGGAAAACATAATTCAGGAAATTACTTCGGAATGGAAATCGAAGAAATTAAATGGTTCACTCAAATAGAAGACCGACGCGCTTTTTCTCAAAACTGCGAACCGCACGCACACCAACGAAAAGCCATCTCTCCCCGTGAAGCTGGTCGCAGTCGACCTGATGCGATCACAATTCATTTCAAAGTTGAATTGTAATCGCAACAGCTCCACATGGACTTTTTAACGTTCGGACAGCGGCGACACAACAGATTCCCTACTGCCAGATCCTTCAACCTGTATACGGCAAGACGCAACATTTTTGGATGGTTTGTTTTCAACGGGCTTACATCAATCCAATTCAATACCAAATTCTTTCGGAACGTTTCTTGACCTGGTATTTTATTCGGATGTGAGCTACTTAACTATCAACAGATGCAACTCGCCGTTGCTTCCAGAATCAGCGCGCCATCCTGCGTTCCATGCTATTTTCTTTTCGAATACTGCTGCTGATAGGATAAAAAATACTGATACTTCTCATCGATTTAACTTTAACAAAGCTGACTTTGTTCTATTGAATGAAGATATTTCGAAATGCGATTGGTCGGGCGTACTTAACGAAACAGACATTGAAATTGCTGTTAATAATTTTTACAATATTCTCTTCGGTTGCTTCACTCGGTGCGTGCCGGTTTCGAGTAATGGTTCACCTAAATGTTTTCCATGGTTTGACAACGATTTAGTTAATCTGAAACACTTGAAAGCTGAAGCATGGAAAAAGTACTCTCTCTCAAGAATTGAATCTGACTATAGATCCCACTCCGAGTTACGCGATTTATTTATTGTCAAGTCGAAATTGGCCTATCAGACTTATCTATTCGATATGAAGAAGGCTATTAAAAGCAAGCCTAAGCTGTTCTGGAACTTTATCAACTCAAGAGGCGCACAGATGGTTTTCCCGCGACTCTGTCTTTTAACGGGCAAGTTAGTGACGACCCTAAAACAACTAGGACCTTTTTTGGTGATCATTTTCGGGCTGCATTTGATGCCCCTAACTGTGATATTAATTTCAAAAATTTTCAACACTTGACAAAATTTCCCCTTCTACCTCACTTTGTTGAAATTTATCGCTAACATCACTGAAAGTTTTTATAGTGGTCCGGATGGTGTTCCATCTGTTGTGCTTAAAAGGTGCTCTTCTACGCTTTTAACTCCGCTTAAGTTCTTATTTAACTCATCCCTCCGTTGTGGGGTATTCCCTAGTTTGTGGAAATATTCGACAATAACCCCTCTTTTTAAGAAAGGCAAAAGGAATGATGTCTGTAATTACCGACCTATAGCTAAGCTGTCTAGTGTTCCCAAATTATTCGAGGCGATTGTGTGTGATGTAATGTACTTTCATTGCACATCAATAATTAGCCCGACCCAACACGGGTTCACCAAAGGTAGATCCACGACAACAAACTTGCTGGAATTTTCGAATTTTTCGATTCCTGCGATTGAAGCAGATTTTAGCAAGGCTTTTGATAAGATTAATCACAAAACTCTGATTCACAAACTTAGCTCACTAGGATTTCCTACTATTTTCACCACTGGGATCGAATCCTATCTCTCTAGTCGAACCCAACAAGTGCAATTTCGAAATAGCTTTTCATCGGTTATTCCTAACAATTCCGGTGTACCTCAGGGTAGTCATCTTGGCCCACTTCTGTTTATTTTATTTATCAATGACGTGAGTTCGGTCATATCCAACTCAAATATTCTTTTGTATGCTGACGATGCAAAAATATTTCGTACTATCACCTGTACGAATGACAATACACTTTTGCAGAATGACTTAAAGTTGTTTTTTGACTGGTGTATGCCTTTAAACGTTGGAAAATGCACCACGGCATCTTTTTCTAGGAAGATGGTTCCAATAGAATTCACCTATGTGTTAGAGGGAATCGCTTTGCAAAAATTAAGCTTAGTACATGATTTGGGCGTGCTTTTTAATGATAAATTTACCTTCGATGATCATGTCGACTGTATTGCTACCAAAGTTAACTCCATTTGGGGCCTCGTAAAAAGGTGGTGTAAGGACTTTAACGACCCTTACATCACAAAGACACTTTACTGTGCTTTTGTGCGTTCAGGTCTCGAATACGCCAGTCCTGTGTGGTCTCCTTATTATGATGTTCATAAGAATAGAATTAAATCTGTACAGCGAAGATTTTTAAGATTTGCTCTTAAGGGTCTCCCCTGGTCAGACCCAATATGTCTGCCTCCATATCTTGAGCGACTGCAACTGCTTTCACTGGATTCACTCGAAGTTAGGCGATTTATTCATAGTGCTGCAATTGTAGTCAAATTAATTTCAGGCAAAATTGACTCTCCTGTTTTGCTAGGAGCTCTCCTCATCAAAATTCCTTATCGACCATTGAGAGACTACGCACTATTCGATATTCCGTTTCATCGAACCAATTACGGCCAGCACGAGCCGATGACCGCTATTTCACGGGCTTTTAACGCTAACTATAGCCATATTGATTTTAATCTTAATATTACCCAGATAAAGTCAGCTTTGTTGGAATAATAAAAATAAATAAAATTATAATAAAATGTATAATAACAATTAAGAAAATAACTTATGAATGTTGTAATATTTCATTTAGAGTAATCATTTGTTGATGAACATTAAATAAATAAAACCTTCTCGAGCGCCCTGACTGGCACCCTATCGCCTGCATATACAACCGTAACGTCCGCATACAGAAGGGCATTGGACCCTGTAGACGGAAGACCGTTCAAGTGGGGGAAGTCGCACATACAGATATTATATAGCTTAGGGCCCAGTATCGATTTCTGTGGGACCCCCCTGGCCACTGGCACCTCTGCCGATCTCTCGTTATCAATCTCGACAAAGAGACACCTGACCTGGAGGAAGCTATGCAGCAGTCTGACATTAGGCGAGGGAGCATTTAACGAAATTAGTTTGAAGATTACACTGTCCATCCAAACCGAGTCAAAGGCTTTACTGACATAACACTGTAGAATTTTTACATCTCAGATTGTTTATGATGTTGTTGTGAATTTTCAAGATAGCGTGCTCTGTGGAGTGGAACCTTCTGAAACCGAATTTTTCATTAGCAATAATGCCATTGTCGCAGCAAAACTGTCCAAACGAGAGACTATTATTTTTTCGAGCAGCTTACCCAGGTTGGATAGCATTGAGATAGGTCTAAAACTACTCACTGATCCATCCGACTCTTTTTTTTAAGGGGAAGGAGCTTCGCCTCCTTCCAAGCCTTGGGAAAGGATCCGATATTTATACACCCATTCATAATAACCTGAAAATATTCTATCGCTCTAGGCGAGATTTTTTTGAGAACGTAATTTGACAGTCCATCTGGGCCGGAAGATTTCTTACTATTAAGAGTCGTCAGACATGCTTTAAGCTGCTCAAACCCAATTAGGGGTTCAGCACACTCACCCGACGAGGAATTAACCTCGTTTAGCCTCACGAGGGGCGCAAAATTCGATCCGTCCTCAGACATGTTCGAGCTGACGAATCTGTTTTCGACACTGGAGATGAGATTAGAGTGAGCATCATGTCCAGCTGGAAGCCTTTCCCTATACAGCTCATCGTAGAAGGAGCGAAAAGCCTAGAGCTTGTAATCAGTATTCGCCAATCTGTTGCCTTCATGGAGGACGTTCCCGATACCCCATGATGTGCTCTTACTAATAATTTTGTTAAGTTCCCTGAAAGTCTCAGGGCCCGGCTTCAACATGGATAATCTATTTTTTGTTACTAGTTTTTCATGGTCAAGCTACCATTGAAGCTATTAAATGTTAAGAGTTAGTTGTTTTTTCCGGTGTCAGTGGAGTGAAGCTCCAATACGAAATCCCCGACTGTTGATTAATCGTAGTCCCTGAGGACAATGAAAAATTTGGAAAGAACTTTTACTGGAGAGGCCAGTTTATCATAAGATTTGTGTTGGACTAATCCAAATTCATTTCCACGACTAATGTATTATGTGCCCGGACTAAATTAAAATTAGCTACAAAATTGTTTCTAGTTAATTCGCTGCTTCGTATAAACGAATATGAACACTTTTGTGAGAATTTCAAATTAATTTAAAACTCAACCTGAAGCAGAGAGTGAATAGTTATGCGACTTGATGTTTTACTGAGTGCGAAAGGCTGCGCCGTGCTGCCTGATTGTACTTTGTATGTGACTCAAGCATTAAATAAATTTAAAATTTTCCAAAAAGCGTTCGTATTCATGCATATGACGCAGCGAACAACTAAAAAAGCTTTTTAAACTAATTTTAATTCACTCCGGTCAGATCAAGTAACCATTCAATGTTGTAAAGATAAAAATAATCACTTCTCGATTTTGAGGTTAACTATGGGCAACGAAAAAGTTCAAAGTTGGTGAACATTTCTTGATGATTGCGTTATGATGTCTTAGTGTACGTTCGTTGTGACTACCACAGTGGAAATACACTCTGCTCAACTTTTTGACACCTAGGCTGCGCCGGCTTGCGTTGTCGTTGTGACTTACGGGTTAGAGTAGATCTTCCAAAGGTTACAACCATTTCATAGCCTTAGTGTTATACAAGGTTACAGCCATTTCATAATCATAGGCCTCTCTATACCATTTGCCTTTAGTATAAGGTAGATGGCGGTCTATTTCCCGATTACATTAGTCGTGGAAATGGGTTTGGATTACGATGTTGCTATATAGAATTTGCCTCAGCAGTTCCACCAGCTGTCAGGGTGTTTCGGAAAGTTGGTCAGAATACACCCTCTGAAGAGTCTTCTGCCTTCCGATGACGAAACAGCTCCTTCGGACCTAGTCCAACACAAATCTTATGATAAACTGGCCTCTCCAGTGAAAGTTCTCTCCAAATTTGTCATTGTCTTCAGGGACTACGATTAATCAACAGTCGGGGATTTCGTATTGAAGCTTCACTCCACTGACACCGGAAAAAACAACTAACTCTTAACATGGATAATCTCTTTTGAAATTCATCATTGAAGTGTCTGTTCAGGACGGAGTCTATTTTTTAGAAATACTCGAATGTCCCTACCAATGGCCATGGATTCCGCATTCCATAAATTGTTATTAGCCTCGAGCCTCCATTAGAGGTTTTTTTCCAGATTTTTCTGATCCTAAACAGCTCCTTAATGGATTCTGGGAGCTTATCGCTGAACTGATTTGTAACCTTATTGTAAGTGTGGTGTAAGGATACTTCCTTATATTTATAAATTTATTTAAAAGTTGATCTTTTGTTATCGTTGTATGATAATTTATTATTATAACAATTTGAATAAGATTTCGTTGTAAATATTTTCTTATATTGATCGGACAATAACGTATTTTTATGAAACATTAATAATTAAATTGACTATTATATAAATTTAATGTTGACTAATTCACAATTCTCATTGAACTAATTATTTTCACCTCTCAAATATTTTTCTATTATTTTTCGGTTACTTTAATGAAATAGAACTGAAACTAAAAAGGACAGTGACGAAAAACTATACATAGTACCACTCTCGCTGTTGAGTCGGCTACGGTAATGGTATTCTCAGTCCAAAAAAGGAAATCTAGTTTCTCTAAAGGTAAATAACATTTTAATATTAGGATTTGGCAATTTACTTTTACTTACAATCTAGTTTTTTCTCTTTTCTTATTTATGAATAATTCCTTTTTCCGCCATTACTTTTTTTCAACTTCCGTTCTAAAACGTGCTTTTCGTTCGTTTGTTCTAAACTGGTTCTTTTCCGTTTGTTCCGCCAGGGCTGTCGGACCCCTCGGGTGGATTAAAGCTAGATTGTTGGTGGCGACGCTGTTTAGCTGACAATTTTTAAGCGTACGGCCAAAACTGTTGGTGGTCGGATTTGCCCAATCGGTATGTTTGGCATTGAAATCACCTCCGATTATCCCATGGTCGAAGAGTTGATTTTCGCAAAGGGTGTTAAATGCCGAGAGGGTCGATTCAATGTCGCTCAACCTTTCTAAGCTCGGGTTGAAATGTGTGGAAATTAATAGTATACGTTTAGCTGCCCCACCGGGGTCCGAGAGCACGATATACGCTGCCGACCACGGGATTGGGCCTGGAGCTAAGTCGACCTCCCTGATGACCAAGTTCTGTTTGATTAGAAGAAGGGTTCCCCCGTTGCTGTCGTTCCTTAAGATTCTATAGTTAGGGATTGAGAGCCTACCTTCACGGAAGTCTCTGGTTTATGATTGTCTATGAAGCTAATTAAGCTTAACCTTTTACTTTTAGATACAATGGACTGGACAATAAGAATGATTATTGTGAACATTATGGGAAATTACAACCGCCGCACATATCCAGAAAAATATCAATAAAAGCTACCTGCCTGTCCGGCACTGAATCCAGCGTGTTGTATTTAGGAAGAAAATTTCTGATTTTGAAGATAAATTCTAGCGGAGAGATTCCGAAAAGAACCTCTGATTGTCTAAAGAAATTTTCGGGGGCAATGTGACCCAAATGATTATTAAAGTTCGGATTTGAATTTGAATTTTGCCTGTGAGCCGAAAGTGGTACTGAACGCGAGGCACTACCCTTAGCTACCTGATTGAAAGAGAGCCCCTCAGCTCTAAAGTTTCGAAATGACTGATGTACAAAAGCCCTCCTCTCCTCTCTTAACTTCTTGGCAGAGGATCTGAGAAATTCTCTTCTTTCCTTGGCTTCCTTAGCTGCTCACGAAAGAAAAAGAGATTGCGACAATTAGCGAAGAAAATGCTTAGAGTTCTGTGCCTCACGTCAGCAAGAGCGTTCATTTTCATATAAATTAATAAATACCAGACGGTTCCTAAGACGATACATCTAGTAGAGGCATATAGTAGAGATTGCAACCATAGTCGAACGCTCTTAGTGACGTCACAAAAGATGCGTGTGTCGCAATCTATTATTCTTTGACTCATAGGTTCTGCTCTAAATTTGGTTTCTTCTGTGTGGAATAGGTGTAAAATTACTTCATAAATTTTATGTGTACATATACGGTATTACATCCGCATGACTGGATCAGATCACAATTGGAAAGAACGATGTGGATCATCCCAAAAGCTAATTTAGCAGGGTTAAGAGTCGTACAGAATGAACGCAATCGGAGTCGGATCGAAATGTCAAAATGTCGCAACGAGAAAGAATGGATCGCTGTAAGCCGCAAGTAAACGCAGCATGAACACAATGGCCGGATTGAGTCGCAGTTCTATTAGTGTCAATAATCGAAGTGAAATTGATATGAACGCGAAAATCAGTAAATTATTCTAAATTTTCCCCGAAATCTCTTGCATTTTCCATTGTATTACGTTCTTTTTTTTAATAGTACAGTGCGTTTTAGATTGTGATAATGTCATATATGACATTTCGATCCGATCACTTGCGATCATTTTAAAACATTGCGAACTTACTTGCGAAACTCTCCGACGCTTAGCTTCATTCTGTTTAGCTACATGCAACCACATGCATTTGAAACTGTTTTTTTCCCCCTCCGTTCTTTTGACATTTCGATCCGATTGAGTTCATTCTGTACGGCCGTAACCCCCGGAATATTAACACAAGCCGTGAAGCTAGCCGTGTGCTAGCCGCCCGGACGGTTGCGTACATCTGTCAGATTTTGGTGGGAAATAATTATTCACCAGAGCAAAGTGTTCCAATTAGCATTGCTAAGATTCGGTTTCCTACTAAACTAAAAACCAAAGGTGAGTAAATTTGAATACAGTAAAGAGCCGTACAGAATGAACGCAATCGGAGTCGGAGAAATGTCAAAATAACGGAAGGGAAAAAAACCAGCTTCAAATGCATGTGAAACAAACAGAATGAACGCTAAGCGTGAATGGATAAATTGCTTTTAATTTTAGGATAGTGGCCAGAATTATTAGCGCTAAAGGAAACGACGTTGGACAATATTTCACCATCAATTTTCGTGAATAGAGCTAATGAAACAACGTTGGACAACATTTCTACAGTGAGCATGGTGTTCTAGGCAATTTATATTATACCTCGTTCACCTGGTCAACGACGTATCGCTACGGAGCACCCTTCGTTGTGCCTACGGAGTAGTTTTTCTACAACGTTGCTAAGCCGCGTAGTGTAGTGTAGTGGATTAGCTAATCCTCCCACGAGAATACTAGTCGTTGCGTTGCGTAGCAGTTTTCTTGTCAAATGTCAAAAAACTAGATTGGATTTTCTATACGATTTCAGTTGTAGCCCCTTTAATGATTCCATTTCGCTGAATAATAAAAGGAAAAATTATATTTAAGACATAATACGGCGAATGTAACAGTTTTTTGTAATAAAATATATACGTCTTGAGACAGTTGTCAACAAAAAATAAGAGTGCGAAACGTCTACTCACTTCACGTGAACACTCATATATCAACTGGATTTCATAATACGCTACACTACACTACGCTACCACGTGAACGAGGTATTAGTTTAAACGCGAAAGTTTTAAGCGTAGGGTTTTTAACTGTGTGTAGTTCAAATTTTACTAAATTCAGTTAACAGTTATTTTAATATGCCTGATCGTTGTTGTGTTCCTGGATGCAAATCGAACTACGATTCATCTTTGTCCGTGAGTGATTCGGTTTCAGTTTTTTCATTTCCCCGCGACGCGAATTGTCATAAATTGTAGGTAAAAACCAAAAAAAAAAATTGGATACCAACAAAGGCTACTGTCGTATGTGCTAAGCATTTTCATAAGAAAGACGTGATTCAAACTTCCTCAATTGGTCGCGCACTAATTCGCCCTCGACATGCTCCTTATGCCATTCCAAGTATGCTTCCAAATTGCCCAGCTTATCTTTCTCAACCGGTGCCATCGACATCACGCACAGATCCCAAAGAACGGTCAGAGAAGGTTAATACAAGAATTGAGGAACTCAACAACCAATTTTTAAATGCCGATAATAAATACTAAAAATTTTATCCATTTTTTAAGTTAATTTGAAAAAAAAAAAAAATTTAGATGGATGGTAGGTGAAAAAAATCAAGAAAATGTACTTTTTGATTAGTCAAAACAAATACAACATTTGTGACTTCACAGTTAGAATTTCAGTTGATAGTACTTTGCATATACGAATTTCTACTAAAGATCATGAAATGTGTGGAGAGAGTCTTTCTTGGATTTTGTCCATATATAAAAAATTATGTCTTTGGTCTCAAATTATTAGTATTTTAAATAGATATAAATACGATCATGCACCATCATTTGACCGCGAATTTCATTTAAGAGAGGCTCTTGATCATTTAGAAAATGCTGACAAATTTAGTGAAGACTATGAGCACGCGGTTAAATTAGAAACTCTGATTAATCAAGTAAAGTTACTACTGTTAAAACGTCCTCGGTATGATTCCTCAGGGATTGTAATGGCTTTTATTATATATTCGCATTCTGCTGCTGTATATTAAAGTTCCTGTATACGCACTCACACTACTCACCCTACCTTAGGTTTGGCCGATACATGCTCAGGTCGAAAACCAGTAAATTTAAATTTTTTTGATTTTATTGGGGGATTATCAAATATCAATTCAAAATAATTAACTTGTCGGTATAAAAAAGAAAATTTCCATAAAAGAAATTAATAATGTACCGAAATTTACAAAAGAAAACCTCAATTCGCTCACACATACTTTCATACGAAAGTAGTACTAATCTCAAGGTTACCGTCAAATTTATGACATTTCTCAAATGTCATCAAACGTTGTTGTGTTTAAGGCCTTGGAAGAATTATTTTGACTTTAAAAAGTCAAAATAATTGAAAGGAAGAGGAAGGTTCGGGACAGAAGGGCCAATTCCACCTACGTCCGAATTGGTGGCTGAGTCTTTGCTGGTGCGACGCTCTTGCTGGTGGCCGGGACTAGCTACGGCAGTACTTGCTCCGACTCAGACCATAAACCCTTGGCCTGTACAACAAAAAGTGTCAGCGCCGACTTATCCAAGGGAATCGTAAAAATTGGGATTATCTTCCCAACAGGTCGTGAAAGACCAAGAAGCGGTTGGATTGGCGCGGCTTCGCGATTTGTCAGGGCGCTCTGGTGTTATTAGCGCCCTGTTCTGCCCACCCTACCTCAGCCACGACTGTCCTTCAAACATTTTTCGTCGTGGCCCCTTTCTGAGGTTCAGGGAAAGGGAGCTTAAATGCTCGGGTTTATTCTTGTATGGCCTTCTTAGCCTTTAATCATCTTGCAAAAATTATACGAAAAAAAAAAAACCCAAAAGGAAACCCATACAAACGCTAAGGAAAATGCAAAAGAAAATATATATGACAAAATATAAAGAATAGAAAACAACTCAAGAAAAAAAACTCACCCCATTTATGTAATCGCGTTCCTTGTTATTTTTTTTTTTGTTTTGTTAAATTTTATTTATTGCTAATTTTATTTATCATTTTTTTTATTATTAAGACGTCCGTCGGTCCTGTCATGTCATTTTTTTTTTTTGTTTTAAATTTAATATTTCATTTTTGATTTTCTTATATAATTCTTTCAGGTTTTAAATTTTAATTCATTTAAGCTTTTGTTTTTGTTGGTTTTTATATATAATTTTATTTAGTTTCTTAATTCATTCATTTGTTTATTTAATTCCAATTTTGTTTCCTTTTTTTTCGTTTTAGACAACTTTTCGATTTCCAGGCGATTAAACGATTTCACGACAATGAGGCGGAACGAAGATCATCTTAAATGTTTCGCTAATAGCTGTTCATCGACGCGGAACGTTGCCGCGGCCTGGCTTCTTCAATCGAAAGCGCACGACAATAATATTTGTTTATAACACAAACTCGTTTTGCTGTGAAACGTCTTGTAAATGAAAGAGGTCGCAACATCGAATTCGATTAGTTTGGCAGCCGAGGTAAATTTGGTCGAGAAAGTTCCCGAACCGTGCGAAAAACCGTTAAGGATGACGGTACACAGAAAAGGAAGTAATGGAACTTCTCCATAAATACAACGACGTGAAAGACGCCACTTAAATTGTTTTGGGCGCGTTGGCAGCTATGGAAGGAGTTACTGTAACAGAACTGCCCTTGAAATATAATTTATCGCTTGAATCATATGCCGCTGTTTTTATTTGATGTCATAATCCGAATCATTCCTTTAATTACTTCACTGGTTGCACAATTTCTTATTTTCAAATGAAAAAAAATCACAAAACAGCAAAAGAACCCATTTCGAAAATTTTCCGAAGTAAAAAAAACTCGACGTTTGAAAACGACGACTCCGAGAAAAAAACATACGACCCGACGAGACGCGCCAATTTTCTATTTTCTTTGTTGACCTTTTGCTCGACGACACACAACTCTTCGACACTCAATAATTTTGCATTTCACAGAAAGCAAACTAGACACCGTATTACTGACAATGAGCCACTCAAACTCATCCGAAAATCTCGACTTCTCCAGCCAAATCACTAAGCCTCAGAAAAACCACTCAGGTCCAAAGATATTTGCCACCATCTTTTTCGATCACAAGTCGGAAAAAAAAATATCTATTTGCACTTCGCGCGCTTGGACTCCGAACTCCCCAGAAAAAAAAATCTCCTGCTGGTTGTCAAGACACGGAAAACGATCCCGCCATTCCTCTCCTCCTCCCGACCGAACCGACAGAAAAACAAACGTTTACGCAAAACTCCTCGCAACCGTACCGTACATCAACGGAAAACCGATCTTTACTCCGCGCGCTTAGACTCCGGAAAGTAAAAAAACTCTTTTCAAGACACTCGGCGACAATTAAAACACCTCGAAAAAGCCACTTTTCTTGACCAATCTCTTTTCCAACTCTCAATGGCACTTTTCACTTGCAGAAAATATTCGCGAATTTTCACAGTTTCGAATATATGAAAATTGTTGACGAAATTTAAAATAATCGAATCAAACAGAAGAAATGCAAGCGAGCACACACTTTGAAGTTCGTTCAACGACTCACTCCCGGTTGAAATTTCTTCTCCGGGCCCCAGACACAACTCGCCCTTCGTATTACCATTTATGGCATCGAAATTGCTATCTTGTTGCAGCTGTTGTGTGATGCTGCCATGACCTACATATACCTTTTCGGTATTCATCGCACTTGTTGCTGCCCAGTGGGAATTATGCCGTGCGCAAGGACGACACAACAACATAGGCGGTTCGCCGTTGATTTTCAACGCCGAAACGACTACAAAGGTCGTCGCGCTCATGAGTCTCGTGCGCACGACTGAGTACCGGGCAATCGGTGACATACTCCTCGGATCACTGCCTCAGATCCTTGAAGTGGTAAGTCCCCAGACGTTTGCCTCCTAGATCCTCCAATTCATATCGTGAGTTTCCCAGCACACGACGAATCCTGCACTTGAGGAACTTTTTTGCCAGCTTGGCGTTATAGTTCTGCGCGGCTGTGGACAAGGAAAAATTTCTTCGGAATACTTCTTGACCTACACAAAATTGTGTTTTAGCAGCACGCAGATTATAACGCCTGCTGCTGTCCTCATGTGCGACCCTTATTTTCGTCTGCGCCAGTTGCCTCACGATAGGAATTCCCTCTCGAGGTCGAAGCTGTACATTTAACTCTCCCAACGCTCGCAAATGCTTCAGCAGTTCGTAGTCCTTCCCGTGCAACATCATGTGATTCCCAAACAAAACCTGATAAGGAGAAAATCCAGTGGCTTGGTGGAGTGAGCTACGAAGAGCACTTCCAATTTTGCTTAGACTCTCATCCCATCGTGTTTGGTCATCAGTGATGAGTGTTCGAATTCCGGCCAGGATGGACTGATTGACACGCTCCGAAGCATTCGCTTGCGGTGAGTAGCTCGGGGTGTACAGGTGTTTAACTCCGTATTTGTTCAGCATGGTGTTAAACACATTCGACCTAAATTGAGAGCCGTTATCGGAGAGGATCGTCTCGGGTGTTCCAAACGTATGGAAGACCTGCCCCTCCAAAAAGTTGGTGATCTCTTCAGCAGTGATCCGCCCCAAAGGATGTAACAGGGGAAATTTTGTAAAATGATCCAAGACGATCAAGATAGCGATCTTACCCCGTTTGGTACGCGGATATGGTCAGATGTTGGAATGGCTGATCAGTCTGGAACGGGTCTCCCATAGGCGCTCGTAGAGGTCTGTTCGGGGACTTTGTCTCTTTACAAGTGTCGCACGCCAGAACGTAGGTGCGTACTTGTGTAGCCATTGCGGGCCAGTACAAAAATCGCCTGACTCGCTCTAGCGTTTTGGCATAACCACCATGGACCGTGGTGTCCGCCTCGTGCGCCTGAGCAATCGCAGCTGACGTAAGACTCGATGGAATCCATAATTTCCAAGCTCTGTCTTCAGCAATCGGGTCACCGTTGTGAGGCTCTGTGCGCTTATACACGAAACCATCCCTCATGCATACGTCAGGAAGCCGATCGGCGTTCGCATCGACAGTGGACACTAACTCTTTATATTCTTTGCCAGAGAATTCTGGAGAATCCATGTCCACCATCGGTGCCACGTCGATCAGCGCATTTAATCCCTCTTCGTATACACGAGAGAGAGCGTCGGGTACAACGTTCAGGCTCCCTCATCGGTGCTCGATTGTGAAGTCGTAACCTTGGAGTTTTAAACTCCATCTTGCCAACCGTCCTTGTAGGTCTTTCTGCGACATGAGCCATTTGAGACTTGCGTGATCCGTAATGATTTTGAACGCAGTCCCTTCTACATAGGCTCGAAATTTTTTCACCCTCAACACAGCTGCATAACACTCGAGTTCGGTTACGCTGTAGTTGCGTTGAGCGGACGTGAGCTTCTGTGACATATACGCCACTGGAGATTCCGATCCGTCGTCGTTTTCCTGAAAGAGAACGCTACCCACCCCTGATTTACTGGCGTCACACTGAATTACGAAAGACCTCTTAAAATCAGGATTGATTAATAAGGGGGCTTTCGTCAACAAGTCTTTCACTAATAGGAAGGAAGTTTGTGCCTCTGTAGTCCAAGCAAACTGGTTGGACTTCTTTAGAGTGTCTGAAATTGGTGAAACAGTAGCAGCAAAGTTGGGAACGAATCGTCGATACCAGCCTGCCATACCAAGGAAGCGTCGTACTTGACGTGCGGACTTAGGCGGAGGGTAATCGATGATGGCTGAAACTTTGTTGGGATCAGTTTTCAAGCCTCCTTCTCCGACAATGTATCCGAGATATTTCACCTCTCTCAGACAAAACTTACTCTTGTTGACGTTAATAGTCAAACCAGCCTTTCGCAAACATTCCGCGACTTCAGCCAATAAAACCAGATGTGAATCGAAATCCTCAGAAATTAACAGCAGATTGTCCAAATATACGAATACCTGCTCCTTCAGCTCGGGTAGGATGACTTTGTCCATCAAACGACACATCCTTTGCGGCGCGTTGCATAACCCAAAAGGCATGCGAGTGTAGTGATATAGAGGCCGACTTAAGATACCATCAATGTGTGGTAATGGATATGCATCCTTCTTCGTCACACTATTGACTTTGCGCGAGTCCAAACATAGCCTGACCTTGCCTGGCTTCCTCACGAGAACCACTGGCGAGCTCCATGCACTCTGGCTGGTCTCTATAACGCCAAGTGCTCTCATGCGATCGATCTCGTCATACAAGAGTTTTTGGATCGCAGGAGACACAGGATAATGTCGCTGTTTGATGGGACTTGCATCACCAACGTCTATACTGTGTTGTTCGACGTTGGTCACACCGAGTCCGTATACTTCGTATGATGGAAATTTGGACTTTACCATTTCCAACCTCTTTACATCTGTGGGCGTTAAATGGTGAGCATCCGGAGCTATCAGTTGCGATGCAGTATCGGGAGTATCGACCGCGCTGATGATGCTGGGAGCTAGCTGGAAGGTTCGCCAGAAATCTACCCCTAGGTACAATTCCTGCGATAGGCTCGGCACAATGCAGAGTGTAATTGGCTTGGTATTACCGCGAAATGTAATATCGGTATCTACTGTGCCCAATATCTTCTGTGCTGCACCATCAGCGGTCTTCACCTCTTGACAGACCGGTCGATACTTCACCTGTGCATCTTGGAGGCGTTGTAGGGAGTTTGCCCCCAGGCAACTGATGCTCGCCCCACTATCGAGTAGTCCTTCAACGTCCACGGCGTACGGACGTATGTCCAACGGATTGGTAATAATGGTGGAAATTATCGCTTTCTTCTTGGCCCTCACCATCCTCCAGAATGTGCGCATGCGCAAGACTGATTTTTTTCGACTTGCTTCGTTTGCTAACTCGGATATTTCGTTCGCACGAGCGCTTGAAACAGTGTCAAAAATTCGTCTTCGCGCCTCCGCATTCTCCTTCAAACGCTGATGGTACGGTTTAAGAGGATGGGGAGCACTTCGTCTTGAATCACTTCGTTCTGTTATTGTTACAGGCTGTAAACAATCCGGTACCTTATCCACGTCTGTTCCCTTCTGCAGAATCGTGGTAGGTTGTCTTAAACTCGTTGAAAAAATAGGTGGGGGTGATTTTACTCTACTAGGGTCTACAAAATTGGGTGAAAATATTTGGGTAGTTAAGTTGAAATTTGTTGGGGACTCTAAAGGGGTATTACAATGTGATAAAAATTTTTTATTTGGGATAACTAAATCAAAAGGGGATTGGGAAAAGGTTCTCTCACTACACGGATCGTCTACTACGGTCGGGCCTGATGGTTGGATGTTATTGGGCGTTGTGGTCCCGATAACCCCTCGTCCCTCGTCCCGTTTTTTGACATAATAATAATCAATGGCGCAACAGCCCAAATCGGGCCTAGGCCTTAAAGTAATGCTAGAGTTACTTCATTACGAGACCAACGGAACACTAGGAGGTGAAGTGGTCAGCAACACGCTCGTCCGTGATTATTACCCCGATCTTAACTCAGGTACTCATTTACAGCTGAGTGAACTGGTAGTCCGGCACAAAATCCCATTTTCGAAAATAACGCAGCAGGGTACGCAAGACAGTCAGATTTTGCTCGAATGACAAGAAAGTTTCGTTTGGAGCTTGACGCCTTGCAAGCATTTGCTTGCGCACCACCCAATCTGAGCTGTGCTCTCCCCAAGCTTGCAGAAATGTCGCTTTCAGTGATTCCCAAGATGACTCGTCATTGGACCGTCTCCACAGCCAATACCACTGGTTAGGCTTACCATCTAACAACAGATGGAAATTCTGGGCCAACAGGTCCATGCGACCGCCCGAATCTCCCCTAGCTAAAGCCTCGGCCCTGAAGACCAGCTCTTCCGCTCGCAAAGAATGGCTATCTCCGCTAAACCGCAATCGCCAATGACGAATTGGGCTGCCATGATTACGTTGTCTATAATTTGGGCCGTTGCCATTGCGGTCGCCCATCTGAGCGGTCGCATGGACCTGTCGCCCCTGAACTCGCATGTGCCCGTCCAGTGCATCGCGACGGTTTAGTGGTGGTGGAAAATTATAATCAGTGCCCACATTAGGTCTTGGTGGTAATTGTTCACGTGGAACGGATGGATAATAAAGGTGGTGGTGGAATACCTGTGTTGAGGTTGGCCCTTGATGGTGGCTGTGCCAATTCCTCTCGCAACAACGATCTAATAAGGTGTATCAAACGGTCCACTCCTGGCTCGCTTGCAAGCCCCATGGGCATTGCGTTCAAGTCTGTGGGCGTCTGCGTGTCGTGCATATCAGCCCACCTCACTCTACTATCTCCCAGCACATCCGAAGGCTTGGACTGAACCATCTGAAGCGTAGAGAGCTCGTCCGCCCCCTGTCTCGAGAGTAAGATCCAAATTTAACCTCGGAGGCGAAATTACTTCGTTTTGAGACTCCTGGCCCCTGAGTTGCGTCTGGCTTCTTGTCACCGCGCCGACTCGAGCGGACGCGCCCTCTACGCCCTGCGTAGACCAATAATCTTGAGAGCCCAGATGTCCACGGCAGTTGGGACAATTATGATTGTCCACGATCCACCTTTCCAGGCATCCTCGGTGAAATTGGTGGCCACATTTAGTCCGCACTTCATTTGCCGCGTCTATGCTCTCCCGATAGGTGGTGCAAATTCCATTTGCACCCGTCGGCGAGTGCAACAAGGACATGATTTATGGTCGAGTGAGAAAGAGAAGATACCGTTAAGGTAATCAAGCGAATGAGCGATAGCCTGAATGACTGCGTGTAAATTCGAACGCCGGTATGATTGGTTGTATATATAAAAAAACTTATTGAAGGAATGAACCAATCCAATCGAGCGACTGATATATATATAAAAAAAAATGATTGTCTGTATTGATGAATGAATGAGTGTATGATTGACTGAAGAAACTATTGTGCGAATGAGTTATGCATGAATTACCGACTATTTGAATGAAATAAATGTACCTTTAATTGCCGAATCCGAGACGTTGAATGAACGTGTGAATAAGGTGAATAATTGCTATTCAATTAGTTGCATGAACGTTCCAATAAATGTATGACGCATGTATGTAACAATTATATCTCGAATGACTGTTTGGCTGCGTATAAACCGAATGAAGGATTGAATGATCACCAAACGTTGATGTATGAATACTTAATTAAAAAAAAATCAAATGAATGGTTGGGTGCCTGTATCATTAATTAAATGTCTGAATGAACGATGACATGAATTATAGGTTTATGGATAACGAATGTACCGCAACGAATGAATGATATTAAGAATGGTTGAAATAAATGTGTCTATATGTATAATGCGTAAATGAATTCAATAAACAAAAATGAACCCTCACGTTGTCGCAACCTTTCCCCTCCCCTCATATGCAGATCAAATCGCGAAGCCGATCTTGATCTTTCTCGCCCTATTGAGAAAATTCGGAACGCGATAAAATGTCAACTAGAAAAGAATTGGGGAAAATTTTAGCAAACAACAGAAATCAAAATGAAAACAGCAAAAAAAAATTTTTTAAAGTTAAAATTTTACGTCAAAAGACTTATAAAAAAATATCTAATTACAAAAAAAACTCTACGTTATTTAAAAAAAAATTCTACGTTATAAAGGTACTCTAACAGAAAGGATAAGGAAATAAGGTACTTAACAAATTTCCGACGAAATTTCTTATCATCAAACTCACCAATATTTTACAAGTATTTATCCCAATTGTCTGACGACACGCCCGCCAAGACAGGGCATGCCCAGCACTCAAAAGGGTACTTGCAAAACAAAAGTGGAAAGAATCAGAAAGATTAAGTTTATCACAACTTACATCACATCGATCTCGTATGCAGACAATATTTCCCTTTCCTATGGAACCGAGTTGGCGCCTAAAGGTTGCCAAAACGGTTCGTCAATAGAATCGTTCAATATTGCCTCCATACAGGTTCGATGAAATGTTTTGCTGTGGAAAATCTGAAAAGCTTGTACACTTGGACTTTGTTTGCCGTTCAGGCGAAAATTCTGTCGCAGAACGACTAAGTTTTAGTCCTTTTGCCCACCAACCTTTTGTACGGAATTTTTCTGACTCGCACGTGTTGATGAGCTACGCTTTGTGCACTAAGCGTAGCGGTGGCTAGCCCCACGTTGGGCGCCATTTGTTGTGTTTAAGGCCTTGGAAGAATTATTTTGACTTTTTAAAGAAGGGCCAATTCCACCAATTCGGACGTAGGTGGAATTGGCCCTTCTGTCCCGAACCTTCCTCTTCCTTTCAATTGTTTTGACTTTTTAAAGTCAAAATAATTCTTCCAAGGCCTTAAACACAACAACGTGAAAGTGATCGGTCGCAAGAACTACGAAAAGGATTGGAACCGATTCGATGTGATACCAAAGTGTGGAATTAAAACAGGCAAGGTGAAAAATTTATGAGTTTAATTTGTCCCAGACTGATTTCGTTTTTTGCAGGGTGAAATGATAACGCAACGTAACTCGTACTCCGTACAGTCGCTTGATGGTCTTGCAACGAATGGGAATCGTAAAGGACTACGAACGGATCCGCGATAAGTCAGTTGCTGACAAGGTAAGAAAATCCAAGGGGCAAGAAAATAAGTAACCGGGCTGTTTCCAATTTCAGGTGCGGTGTCGGCAAGCTAATTCTGTTCGACTACATCGAAGTCGAACTGACGAATATGAACCGGTTGTTTTTTACCGTGAGAAGTCACTTGCTATCGTTGAAGTGGCGGAGTCGGAAGCGTAACAGCCGATATGCTGACAAGGTAAGAAAAATCATTGGTAGCAAGGAATAAAGTAACCGGGCTGTTTCCGATTTCAAGTGTGGTGTCGGCAAGCTAATTCTGTTCGACTACAACAAAGTCGAACTGGCGAATATGAACCGGCTGTTCTTTACCGCGAGAAGTCAGTTGCTATCGTTGGAGTGGCGGAGTCGGAAGCATAACAGCCGATATGCTGACAAGGTAATAAAATCTATTGGTAGCAAGGAATGAAGTAACCGGGCTGTTTTCGGTTTCAGGTGCGGTGTCGGTAAGCTATTTCTGTTCGACTACATCGAAGTCGAACTTACAAATATGAATCGGCTGTTCCTTACGCCCAATCAAGCCGGACTATCGAAAGTGGCAGCTGCTGCGAGTACTTTGAATTTTAGAAATCCAGACGTCGAAACTCATACGCACAACTGCAACATTACAACGGAAACGGAAACAGTTCCGGGCACGCCAGTCGACTTGGTTTTGAATGGCCATCAATGCTGCGTGCAATGAACTAGGTCTGAACTGGTTCGAGTCGGGTGTTTTCGAGAATGCAGTGTCCGGTCACATTCAATTCATCGGTCCTGGCGATACCGTGCTCCACTGCTAGTCGTAGCCGAAAATATCAATGAGAAAACGAAGAAGAGTGAGGGAGTGTCTACCGCCAGTTTGCCGACAACAATGGGAATCGTTGCAGGAATGCTGGTACAAAACACTTTGAAGTATCTGCTCAACTTCGGTGAAGTGTCCGACTACTTGGGATATAATGCCCTGATCGATTTATTTGTTGTTATATTTTGTTGAATTATATTATTAAAATAAAGTAACTACAAAAAGAAGAACCGTCGTTTTAAATTTAAATATAAGCTTTATTCGTTTTCATAAAAAAACAAACACAAGAAAAAATTGACTCATTAAAAAGTTTTCATTGTATATATTTTAAGAGCGCATAAAACAACATTTTTCTGTACTGCGTTAATGATGTTAGTGCGGAACATCGAGTTATCCTGGTAAGAATTTACGATTTCCAAAAATTGGGATTCTGCTCTAATCTTCGTTGGAAGTTCGTAAACCATGTCTAAGGTTGATAATGAAACATACGTTTCAGCCGGATTCGGTACCATCTGAGACTGAGTTACGGCAAAGCATGATGCAAAATTGAAGAAGTTCTGCAGCATTTTTTGACCAAATTGAAAGTATGTTGTCGGATTAGACTGAAATAACAAAAACGATTTTTTAATTTTTTTGGTTTATTTTATTAATTTTATTATTTCTAGATAAGAACGGGTCACATGAGTAGCCACGGTACAGTCGCCGTCCGGCCGCCTTGTTGCAACTGCCCGCTGCCACTGCAGTTTTCACCGTGTTTCCACGTCTATTATATTTAAGAGAATAGTTCCTTTCACATTACACAGCCACAGTACAGTCGCCGTCTGTCCGCCACTGCAGTTTTCACCGCCTTTCCACATCCGGTCGTCGTGACGTGGACGGATGCTATATGATAGCCAAACGACGACCGTGCCATGGCCATGCAATAATATCCTCCAGCTTAGGCTCGATTCACACTGCACGGTTTGCGCCATACGGCGAGAAACCGTACGGCCAAACTCAAATTGAGCAGTCGTTCATACTATACGGTTTTTGCACGATTTTGTTCCTATCACATGCTAAAATTATTATAAAATAATAATTTAAACTGGAACAAAATATCTATCCCATTTGACCGTGCTATTTCAACCGTCTGTTCACTTGTCTTGATTGAATCGTATGCAGTACAATGCAATTTTCCCAATATGCACATAAGAAACCGTCACGGCGCACCGTCCAGTGTGAAAGCATACATACGATCACAATGGGCCACTAGGACCTCGGTCGCCGTACGGTCCCCGTGTGTTGCAGTGGCGCGAACGGCTGCTACACGGCGATCGTATGTCGACCGTGCCGTGGCCGCGCAATGTGAAAGGGACCATATACTTCTTCGCGCCACTCAGGGACCTGGCACCACTAAAAAAATTTCACCGTGCGGCGAGAAACCGTACGGCGCAAACCGTGCAGTGTGAAACTAGCCTTACGGCCAAACTGAAATTGAGCAGTCGTTCATAATATATAACCGTACGTCGCAAGCCGTGCAGTGTGAAACTAGCCAACTGCCCGGTTCACAGTTTTACCGCACGCTGAGACCCGGACAGTGTACTTCAGAAAATACCTCGAAATGCGTAAAAATTTACAACGGACCACTTTTACTGGCTTATTTAAAAAAGATCTCACTACCAACTTTGAAATATACAATATAAATATATGACTCGAAGAAAAACCAGAATAATTCTGACACTCCCGGAAGGGATTCCTGGTTGGTTGGTTGGTTTACGTGGCGGCCCATCCGCCGAGGACAGGGCCCAATTAGCACAGGAAGCGCCGTTTTGATACCACAACTCGTTTAACCTGTTCGTTTTAGGGTTGATGGAGTGTGTGCAAAGGTTTAACAGAGACCTGGGACTCCGATGAATTATCATATCCATCCGGAGCTGTTCAGGAAGGTGATCAGTTCACCGATCTTGTTCTTCGAGATCTCAGCGAGGTCATTTAAGAAGGGTTTGCCCAGTACGCAAAGTCTGGCCCGAGCTAGGGCTGGACACTCGCAGAGAAGGTGGATGACAGTTTCCCTCTTATTTGCTTCCCCACAACTGCGGCAATTGACGTTGAAGGGAATACCCAGTCTGGCCGCGTGGTCGCCAATCGGCCAGTGCCCCGTGCTGACTGCCGTCACTCTGGAGACGTCCACGCGGCTTCTGCTCAGGAGTTCATCTGTTCTCCTCCGGCAGTAGGATGACCATATCTTCCTAGATATGACGCAGTTGGTCAGTCCTCTCCATCTGGAGTTCGCGCTTGCGAGAAAGTGGGTGGATATTTGGCGCTTAACAGTCCCTAGTGGGACACGAACGGGTTCTGTAAGAGAGCCCTGAAGAGCAGAGCCTTGCCTAGCTAGTTCGTCTGCCCGTTCGTTACCCTCTATCTTGCTGTGGCCTGGGACCCAAAGCAGAGTCACTTTGACCTGGCTTCCCAGGAAGATAAGCTCTTCACGGCACTGTTCGACGAGTTTAGAGGAGGTGATAGCCGAGTCTAAGGCCTTGATTGCGGCTTGACTGTCAGTGAGTGTTACAACATTACGCTTTGGCGTAGCGTCTTGCTGCAAAGACCGACAGGCCTCCCGAATACCCAGTATCTCCGCCTGGAAAACGCTGGCGTAATCCGGTAAGTGGTAGGACTTTTCGAAAAAGTGTATGTCTGAGAAAACTCCCGCTCCGACTCCGCAGTCCATCTTTGAGCCGTCAGTATAGATGACTGTGTCGAAATCAAGTATAACTGAACCGTCCATTCCGCTCTGGTTGGAAAGCCCACAGCGAAATTCTTCTTGAAGGTCAGTCTCGGGATAATGTAGTCGGTTGGCGATTTAGCTATCTCCGCCGGTAGGGATTCCAGGATGTTGCTGTGACCGTAAGGCTTGGCATACCAGCTCCCAGATTCTTTGAGTCTGATGGCGCTACACGACTCAGTACTTCTTATATGTAGATCAATAGGCAGTATATACAACAATACGTTCAGAGCGTCAGTTGGACATGACCTCATTGCACCTGTAGTTCCGACAGCTGCCGTTCTTTGAACTTGGCTGAGTTTGTTTATGTTGTAACTCTTACTCAACGCTGGCCACCAGGCTAGCGATCCGTAGATAAGAATGGGACGAATTACGGCTGTGTACAACCACAGAACCATTCTTGGTTTAAGTCCCCACTTTATGCTGAAAGTTCGTTTGCAGGCGTAAAAGGCGATACGTGCTTTTTCCGCTCGTTGTTCTATATATAACTTCCAGCTGAGCTTCGTATCGAGCACAACTCCAAGATACTTTGCACTGGATGATAATGGCAGTTGATGGCTGTTTAGGCGGGGGAGGTTAAAGTCCGGTATTTTGGTTTTAGTGGTGAAGAGCATCAGTTCAGTTTTGTCCGGATTAACACCCAAGCCACAGCTAGCAGCCCACGTGTTTACCTTACCCAGTGCGCCACATCATCCGCATACGCCACTACCTTAACCCCTGCCCTCTCCAGTCTTCCTAAGATCTTGTTCATGACCATTAACCAGAGGAGAGGCGAGATAACACCACCCTGGGGTGTACCTCTACACACGGATTTACTCAAATGGCTGTTCCCTAAGCTAGAGTGGATAATTCTCGTGCTTAACATGGATACTATCCAGTCGCTGAGACATTCCTCGACACCGAACTCGATGAGAGATTCTTGAATGGCCTCCGTATGCACGTTATTGAAAGCGCCTTCAATATCTAGAAAGGCAGCTAGGGTATATTGTTTGTAGGATGTGCATTGTGTATTCAATTGTTCGCACAACCTCATGCAGAGCAGTCTCTGTGGATCTTCCCTTGAGGTATGCATGCTGGGATTTTGAGAATGGAGATCTGTCTAAGATCTTTCGCAAATGGATGTCTAATATGCGTTCCAGTGTTTTTAGTACGAAAGAGGTCAAACTAATTGGCCTGAAATCTTTCGCGAGTTCATGACTACGTTTGCCCACCTTTGGTATAAACACCACTTTGACTTGTCTCCAAGTCTGAGGCACATGGTTCAGGGAGATGCATCTTCTAAAAATCGCTACCAGCCAGGGAGCTACTATGTCTTGCAGCTTCTGCAGCATAATTGGTATTATGCCGTCGAGGCCAGGAGATTTGTACGGCGAAAAGCTGTTAATTGCCCAACAAGTCTTTCTCTCGTCGACAATCAGTTTAGTGTCGTAATCTGGTACACGCCGCTCACCCTGAAGACCTTGGGTGTCCGTGCCGCTGTCCCTAGATCCGGGGAAGTGAGTATTCATTAAGAGCTCCAGTGTCTCGGCAGTGGAGTCAGTCCAGTTCCCGTCCACACGCTTCACAAACGACGGGTTCGTATGCTGTTTGGACAGTATCTTGCTTATCCTCGCAAAGTCTCGGGTGCACTCAATGGATTGGCAGTAATCAGCCCAAGCTTGCTTCTTGGCTGTTCTAACAGATTTTTTTATATAACTTTAGGCAATCCTTGTAGGGTTGCCAGCACTTATGTTTGTAGCAGATATTGAAAACATCTCTGGTAATCTTCCTGAGATTGGATAAGTCCTCGTTCCACCACGGGGGGAGCGTTTTCTTACTATACTTGGCTGGGCATGATACCTTGAAAGCAACACTGAAAGCCTTTTCTAGTGTCTTCACCTTAGCATCCAGCTCCTCTATAGTGTTAGGGTTCAGGTTAGGTATGTTTGAGAGTTTTGCCTTCACGACTTGTCTGAATTTCTTCCAGTCAATTCGCCTCGGGTTTCTGAACGGCTTGGGGGTATCGATCGTGATACTTACATTATATAGGATCCAATTGTGATCCGAGAATGATCTTAAACTGGACACTCTCCAGTTTTCAACCCTAAGCCTATCGTTGTCTGTTAGTAGTGTAACATCCAGCACCTCCTCCCATCCCTCAAATTCCTCCGTGCTTGGAAAAATAAAGGTGGGGGCATTACCAGTATTACATATGGAGAGGTTAGTGTTAATAATAAAATCAAATAAGGACTCACCACGTTCGTTGATCTCTGTGCTGCCCCACAGCGTATGTCTGGCGTTGGCATCACATCCGACGAGAAGGTTCTCCCTCTTAATTGAAATTTTAGATATTAGTTCCTGAAGTTCTTCTGGCGGTGCAGACCTGTCATGTGCCATGTAGGCAGAAGCAATGTAAAGGTCTCCTTTGCTACCGAGCTCCAATTTAACCACTGTTAAATCTGCAGAACTGAAGTCAGGGCACATAAAAGCGTTTATGTGCTTCTTGATTAGAATACAACTTCTGGGCTTACCTTCATCCTGTTGGTTGTAGTTGAAGAATAGGTTGTACTTTGTGCTACAGAGTCCTCTAATGGTTAAATCTCTAACCCAGGGCTCCTGAATCAGGCCGATGTCTATGTCCTCCTCACCTAGGAAGACTAGAAGGTTATCCGAGGCACTCCTTGAGTGCTGTAGGTTAACCTGTATGACCTTCAGCATTTTGGTTGTCTTTGTTCTGCCCTTCTTCAATCCTCATCTCCACCAACAGCTCGTTGGTCGCGGCGACATCGTCTATGTCGTTCGGATTAGAGGACCGAAAAACTTTGACCTTCGCATGCCTGATGCCAAGCCTCAGTCGGTAATCGGCTTTTTCGAGCGCCCCAAGGCACTTTTCGTTAATTAGAAGGAGGAACGTACGGCTGCCTCGCTGCGGTTCCTCCTCTTTAATGACCGACCAGTCATCCATGGGTATGGTTTGATTTTGGATGCGTAGACAGCGAATAAGCTGGTCGTTGTCTATGTCTATCTTGGGAATCCAGATGCGAGCTCTCGGTCTTCCAGGAATCTCATCGGTGGGGATAAGCCTGAGCTTCACTCCCTCCAAAGCGTTGCTTATCTTAGCAGCACATGACTCTAGGAATTCCTTCGAAAAGCTGTCCATGCAACGGATTACCCAATATGCACATAAGAAACCGTCACGGCGCACCGTCCAGTGTGAAAGCATACATACGATCACAATGGGCCACTAGGACCTCGGTCGCCGTACGGTCCCCGTGTGTTGCAGTGGCGCGAACGGCTGCTACACGGCGATCGTATGTCGACCGTGCCGTGGCCGCGCAATGTGAAAGGGACCATATATTTACTTCTTCGCGCCACTCAGGGACCTGGCACCACTAAAAAAATTTCACCGTGAGGCGAGAAACCGTACGGCGCAAACCGTGCAGTGTGAAACTAGCCTTACGGCCAAACTGAAATTGAGCAGTCGTTCATAATATATAACCGTACGGCGCAAGCCGTGCAGTGTGAAACTAGCCAACTGCCCGGTTCACAGTTTTACCGCACGCTGAGACCCGGACAGTGTACTTCAGAAAATACCTCGAAATGCGTAAAAATTTACAACGGACCACTTTTACTGGCTTATTTAAAAAAAGATCTCACTACCAACTTTGAAATATACAATATAAATATACGACTCGAAGAAAAACCAGAATAATTCTGACACTCCCGGAAGGAATTCCTGGAGTATATTGAGGTTTAATTCATAGACCGTCCAAACAAAACGGTTGCTAACACCCGGAGGACTAAGCCAAAACAAAATCCAGAGAACTCCAGAATCGACTCCAAGCCCGGAATTTACTCGACTTCGGGCTTGTCGAATTGATTAAATCCATCTAAAGTTTGTTGGGGATTGAACTTGGCGTGTAGCGAGATAATTGGTAACTATCCTGGGATTTTACACATAGGGCAGCTATGAAAAATTTAATTGCTAGGTCTTTACATTACTTTGGAGAGAGAGAACCGGTATAAACGAGCCTTTTCACAAAACCGCGCGGGAATAATTTAATTAAATCGTCGGACGAGGTTTTAGCGACTTACCGGTGAAATAAGAAATCACGAAACTGCGCGGGAGTAATATATTTACTTTTGGTGACTTACCGGCGTAATGAACTGAATAATACTGCTCCAAAATTCCCCAACTGCCGTTGACTGAGATCTGTAATGTGAAAACATAATTAATTTAACAATTATCACTTAAACTTGTATAAATACCTCGAATTTGTTGCAACTGCCTCAGTTTATTTCCACATTTGAGTCATTTGACATTTAAAAATCGAAATGTCATATGTCATATGGCTGGCGGCTACACAGATTTGCACTTATACATCGAAATTTGGTACAGCCAAACTTGAAAGTTTGGCTGAGCTAAAACGACTTTTTTCAGGTTATGTAGTGGGCTTTTAGTCCAATTTTGGACTATCGGCCAAACACCTACTAGAAGGGTGTGACTCTACTGTATATTAGAGTCACTGTATAAGAACTAACACAAACATCCACTATCTTGAGTACGGACAATGACCGCTTTTGGTACCTTTTTAGTACTCTTGAACCCTGCGAACTCCAAAGTTCGCAGGTTTCTTAAATGGCATAGTTTTAGTGTGTATACGTGTAGCAGATGGATTTTGATTAACGTTTCACGGAATCGAGATACATATGTCTCATGAAATGTCAACTAAATACAGCGTTTATCCACTTTAGTGGAGATAAAAATGAAAAATCGGACAACTGCAAAAAAATTTCAAATGTTTTGGTTTCAAATGAAACACACATTGTCCGTACTCAAGATAATGGATGTTTGTGTTAGTTCTTATACAGTGACTCTACTGTATATGATCTTCTAAAATATTTTCTATGTTTTCCATCAAAAAGACACTTGCAGCCATGGAGCTATATATAACGGAGATGGCAACACTCCGTTTCTGTATAATGCACTGTGAAGCATTTTGAAATTTTAGCGACTGTTATTGTATGGAGCGTTTCATGCCCGGTGGCAGTGAAATGCAAATATTAGCCTAGTATTTAAAGGTTGGGCTTTTTCTTTTTCAATACTGCGGTTTAACATATATGTGAGTAAGATGCTGATAGTAGCATAGTGAATATCGCCGGTCCTTTGCGAGAAAACCTCCGGCTTCAAAACAGTCGCTGCTTGCCATCTCCATTATACATATAGCTCTATGCTTGCAGCATATATCCTCCTCTTTTAACATTTCGCCAATTCACAAAAACGCTGAAAATGATGAGCGATATTTAGAGCATGCTGTAAAAACGTTAAGTGATCAGGCAAAAATTGTAGCTTTATTGGTTGACGAAATCTATGTAGAACCCAGTCTTCAGTTTAAAGCCAATAATATAGTCGGTCTTGCGGATAACAATCCCAAAAAAGCGGCAAGAACCGTGGTATCGTTCATGGCTAAATCTCTGTTCGGAGATAAATAAAATTGTCCGTCTGGTACCTGTTTTGAGACCGGGAAGTAAGACGTTACACTTGCTAACGCTTGATGTCGTCAAATTTATTATTTTTTATTATTATTATTTAATTTGTTATCGTAACAGATAACAACAGAACAAATCAGTGTATGTTCAAAGTACTTCGTTCCGATAATAGTAACTATTTTGTCAATCCAGATCAGCGTTGCCAACCGTACAGGAAAACCTGTACAAGTACAGGATTTAGGTGCTGCGTACAGGCGTACAGGTATTTGGAAATAAATACAGGTTTTACACTGTTCAACCACTTGGTCGAACAGTGTCCAATTACAATTACAGTATTACGAAATAGCAATTGTTTCGATCCAAGTACTTTTTGTATCGAAACGAAACATTCATCCATATCCATACTCATGTCATCGTCATGTTCAAAGGCAGCTTTTAAATATGACTGGCCCAGGCATTTCAAGGCATCCGGCAAGTGGCAATACTTAAATAACGTTTTCTTCGATCGCCTTTGCGTTTCACTTGTTTTCTTCCACAAAAAATTTCGGAGCTGCAAAAAATATGTTCAATCTTGGAAATTAAACCCTACAAATTATTACATCTAACCGCAACAAGCTGGTTATCGTTAGAGTTAGTAGTGAACAGATTTCTGGAGCTACTTGAACCCCTGAATATTTACTTTGTTACATTAGTTAACCGATCTAAAATAAGCACAAAAAATTCTATCCAATAAATTGAATCCTGAATTTGAAATTTATTTACATTTTTTATCTTACAACTTGAAGCACATTAATTCCCTGAATAAACATTTTTAAAGTGAGCAACCTATTATAAGTGTTTGATAAAGGACTCAGTCGAGTCCGAAACGTCACACAAAATAAATTTAACAGTATTTACCGGAAAACCTTGTATTTTCAATTCAAAATGTACTGTGAAAACATTCATCAAAAAAAAAAAAAAAAAAAAAACTATTATAAGTAGTTTATATGACAATATGGAAACATGTTTTAGATTTTTCGCAGACTTGTATATTAAATAATAATTAAATAACTATTTGAAATCAAAAACAGTTGAAGACAGACTACAGAAATCCTTCTTTTTATAAACCCATAATTTACTTACCAACTACCGTGCAAAACTTAATAAATAAATTGCCAGAAAGTAATGCATTGAAAATGAAAGAAATCTTTTTAAAGTTTTATGTTGAGTTAACGCATCAAATATATAAAAGATTTGATTTTAAAGACAAATTATTAAAAAAAATTTCAATCAATAATTCTAAAAGCGTAGTATTTTTGAAACATGAATCAATTGTTACACTTATGGAAGAGTTTCTAAATCTTGTACTACATTCAGAACAGCAGGATATAAACGATGAATGGCGTGTACTGAGGACAATAAATTTTACTGAAATTGATTTAACCACCTATACTGATGAGCAATTTTGGCGTTAAGCCTAGTACGGAGCTCGATGAAAATTTTCATTCCCATATTAAATGCATGTAAAAAAAACGGATGAAAATTTTCATCGCAAATTTTTGCGTTGGGTTTTTATTTGCGGTACGGAGTTCGAATGAAAATTTTCATTCGTTCTGACAGTTCACGTATTCACCACCAGACGGCGCAGAAAGCATGGAGACCATATTTTTCCGTCCAATTAAATGTGCCGCTATTTAATTTTTCATTGCCGGGATGAAAATTTTGACATCTTATGTCATTCGTTCGAATTTATTTGTCAGTTTCATTTTTCAAACCGACTAAAGAGTGTGTTTTGTCGGAAGTGGATATTTTGAGTTATGATTTTATTTTAAAATGTGTCTTGTGATTTCAATTTAATTTTTATGTTGAAAAAGGGCCCATATACTAACGTCTATGTTACTACATTTTCAAAAAACCGTCACTTTGACAATTGTTAAAGTCAAACAGAACATCAGCTGTTTACTTTTCCACATTATTCTACACAACAATTTTTTCATGGGAGAGATATATAGTAAATTTGCGAATCAAAATTTTGATGGAGGTCCGTACTGAGCTTTATGTTTTTACAATTAAAAAAAGTGATGATTCTATTGCCTTCCCGAAATTAACTTCATTTGTATTTCAAATATTAAGCTTGCCCCATTCATCGGCTAACGTAGAAAGGATATTTTCTACTATAAATATAAATAAGAATAAAATACGAAATCGACTTTTTATTGATTCATTGTCTGGTGTACTTACCAAAGATTTTCTAAAATTAAATGATTACTGCTGTTTTAATGTAGAAGGAAACAATGGTATGTATTCAATGTTTAGTAAACACATGTATGATTTCAAAAATGTAGCTGCAGAAAAACTGTAGATAACTTATGTATACTTCTGTAAGTTTAAGCTCCGTTCCTACGATCGTCAGTTCAATTCTAACCGGAACTTTAACTGGACGCTTTGTATGAAAATCTGTCAGTTAAAGTTCCAGTTAGAACATAACTGACAATTGTAGGAACGGGTCTAAGTTATGTAGCGTAAATCGTTCGAATTTTTTTTTTTTAAAGAGAATTATTATGTTTTCTATACGAAACCGAATTTCTATTGATTCATTGTCTGGTATGCTTTATACAAAAGATTTTCCAAAATTAAAGGATTATTGCTGTTTTAATGCAAACGGAAACAATGAAATGTATTAAATTTTTATGCGGTATAAATATGTAATAAACACATGAGGCGGTGCGCAGCAAAACTCACTTCTTCCATTTTCCAAAAAAAATGAGTTATTGTTTTCTCTCGATATATTTTGCCGCTATTCAGAAATGATCTCAGTTTTTTTTCCAAAATGCGTTTCTTACCGTGTTTCCAACACATTTTGTTTGAGTGGAGTTTGGGGGAGTATGTCCAATGTTCAGCTATAGACAAATATACCATGTGCTCTGGTGGCAAATTTCGCAACTATATATAGTAGACAGAAACTGGCAGTTGCATGTTATTTAACCCAGTTGGTCGCGTCTGCGAGAATCTCGCAGATATCTCGAAGACTATGGCGGCCTGTCTGCGAGATTCTTCGAGACGTCCTATGGGAAAAATACACGGTATCGAGACAAATGCTCCCCGAATCTCGAAGACTTGTCTGCGAATCTCTCGATAGAAAAATGGCATTGGCAGTAGCGCCATCTGTTTGATGCTAGCGTGTTGTGATAAAAGCTCGTACTCGTATGAATATTTCGCGGAGATTGCCATCGGCTGGAAATAAGAAAGGGGGTTATGAAATGAAACGTGCAGGCAGGGGCGAAGTTACCTTACTGCAATATAATATATATAAAAAACTAATAATGTAGTGACACATTTCCAATCACTTCACATCGCACTTGTGTTGTTTTATTGTAACCGCACTTGAACTGTAACTTTTCGCGTATTTAATTTTTATCGTGTAAGTCGCGGATGACATTTGCTGCGCTCGGAGTGATGCGGTTGTTTTTTGCCTTACAAATAGATCGTGGTGGGAGCACATGTTTATATTGCTATATCTTTCTCTGTAGTGATGAAGAAAGATAAGCAATATGATTCCTAGGCTCAAACTATCGAGATTATGTCTCTTAAGAGACAAGCGACCAACTGGGTTTCAGACAAAATTCAGATTACGCTCAAATAAGCGGGTCCTACTACAAAATGTTACTTCAAGTGAACTTAAATTATTGATATAATTGAGTAAGAAGGACATATGTATCATAAGATATCAAAATAAATATTTCAAATAATATAATAATTATTTCATTTTTCTTTTTCCTGGAATGTTAAACATTTGAGAAGTTATTTCGAAGTTTATACCTCCCATTCATATGGAAAAATGGTTCATTTTCTGACTTCGTTGTGCGGGATTGAGCCCATGATTGTAGAACCGGAAATGAGCACCTTATTATCAACCATAATGAAATTAAGAGAGAATCGAAAATTCACCGACCTCCGAATCGTAAAAATACACACGAACCACCACATAAGGCTCGGTTCACATTGCAGGGTTAGCGCCGTACGGCGAGAAACCGTACGGCCAAACTCAAATTGAGCCGTCATTCATACTATACGGTTTATGCACGGTTTTTGCCCGAATTTGTTCCTATCACTTGCTAAAATTATTATAAAATAATAATTTAAACTGCAACAAAATATCTATCCCAATTGACCGTGCTATTTCAACCGTCTGTTCACTTGTCTAGATTGAATTGTATGCAGTGCAATGCAATTTTCCCAATATGCACATAAGAAACCGTCACGGCGCACCGTCCAGAGTGAAAGCACACATACGATCACATGGGCCACTAGGACCTCGGTCGGCGTACGGTCCCCGTGTGTTGCAGTGGCGCGAACGGCTACGGCTACACGGCGATCGTACGACGACCGTGCCGTGGCCACGCAATGTGTAAGGGACCATATACTACTTCGCGCCACTAAAAAATATCCACCGTACGGCGAGAAACCGTACGGCGCGAACCGTGCAGTGTGAAACTAGCCTAACAGTAAGCTGACAAAAATGTGTCTATCATATCTGGTAGTTTTTTTCCCCACCAGGTGGAGATTTCCAGCTTTACCATTCGTTGACAAATGGTACCCAGTTGGTAAGATCTGCGAGAATCTCGCAGATTTCTCGGAGACATGTCGCTCTGTCTGCGAGAATCTCCGAGACGTTGTATGAAAAAAATACACGTATCGAGTCAAATGCGCACCGATTCTCGGAGACATGTCGGCGAAAGTCGCGATAGCTTGAATTTTATTATTCCGCGCCATCTGTTGTAATAGAGTTTTAGCTATCGCGACATTCGCAGACATGACTCCGAGAATCGGTGCACATTTGTCTCGATACGTGTATTTTTTTTATACAACGTCTCGGAGATTTTCGCAGACAGAGCGAAATGTCTCCGAGAAATCTGCGAGATTCTCGCAGATTTTAATAATAATATATTTCTAGCCAGAAATTTACCTGCTCTCAGCTCTTGCAAAAAAGGGCTTTGGGCCCTGTAAAAAAAACTTCAAAAATAATTATACATTATCTGTAACCAAGAAATAGCACAAATATAAATTACAAAAATTTAAAAAATATGTATATAAAAAAAAGGTTAATGGTATACTGCATTTAAATTTTCACCATCTTCAAGAGTATTCACTAAGCATATATGTATTCTTTCTTGTTTCTCGAAAATATTTGAAAAACTACTGCACGAAGTCATTTTTCGTCATGTCAGCAGCGCTATTTCTCCCAATCAGCATCGCTTTTTTCGAGGTCGCTCCACTGAGACGAATTTAGTTTCATTTACAAATTCGGTATCTAAGGCCCTTGAAAACCGACTTGATGTTCACACGGTATACACTGATTTTTCGAAAGCGTTCGATACGGTTGACCATTACACTCTTGTTCGCAAACTGAAGTCGTCTGGACTGTGCAGTGCCCTGTTAGGTTGGGTTTGTTCCTATCTTAGCAATCGCACGCATATGGTTGTCTTTCAGGGCTGCTTATCGGCTCCTTATCTGGTGACTTCTGGCGTTCCTCAGGGTTCTACCTTGGGTCCGTTGTTATTTATTTTATTCGTGAATGATCTTCTTTTCGAATTTCGTTCTGATCACCTTATGTATGCCGATGATCTCAAGCTCTTTACTCCTGTCAAGTCTTTGTCTGATTGTCTGGTGCTACAAGAGGACCTTAATAGACTGTCCTCATGGTGCGCGGCAAATAAGCTATCTCTTAATAAGCTTAAATGTTACAAGATGATTTACTCTAATAAACCCTCCTCTCTTCAATTCAACTATAATATTGATGATTTCTTTCTCACTGAAATCTCACATATTAAGGACCTGGGTGTTACTTTTGACACCCGTCTTAAATTTGATATTCATATTTCGGTAATCAGTAGACGTGCGTACAGTTTATGTGGATTTATATTAAGAGCTGCTTATCCTTTTCGTAACTCTGCTCTCTACATTAACCTGTATAATAGTCTTGTCAGATGTCATCTGGAATACTTCTCAGCTGTATGGAACCCGTACTATTCTTACCTTATTGCAGCATTGGAATCAGTGCAGAGACGTTTCACTCGATCTCTCTTTCGCAGACTCAATTTCGATGAGGCTTCGTATGATGAGAGACTACAACATCTAGGACTATCTTTTCTGAAGGACAGAAGATCATACTTAGATATTATGTTCCTATACAAAGTTTTATTTGTCTTCAATTGTACTCTGTATGTGGAACTTACATTCAGAGAACCAAACCACCGTTCCAGGTCACAAGACACTTTCATTATCCCATTTGCATCTATAAATGCCTATTTTAATTCGCCGCTCCTCCGTTTACCTCGCTCATTTCATGCTAATTGTCTTAGTTTTCAGGGTCACAGCTTGCGCTCTATTAAAATCCATTTAAAATCGATATTTGCTATTAATTAGTTTCTAACTTACTTAGTTTTCTCTAATTTTAATTTATAATTTATTTTTAATTATTTATTTTTATTATTATTATTATTTTTCTTTTTTCTTTATTATTATTTTTATCTTTATTATTATTTTTTCTTTACTTGAACTTTATTATTATTTTTCTTTTTGGCGCATTTGTTTTATTGGAATTGATATTCTGTTCATCTTCGCTTTTCAATAAATAAATAAATCTATTAAATTTTATGCAGTTTCCATTTTCTATTCATTTCTATAAAAAAAGGTAAGCTTTTGAATTCAAAATATTGCAAAACAGATTTACCAATACGTTTTCCCGTCACGAAATGTACACTTTAGAAGCGTATATTTGTCTTCCCAGAGGTCCTTAATTCACAATTTCTTCAATTCCGCTCTCCAATAAAAAAACCAACGACACAAAACTATAAATAATTTAATGAAATAAAAAATATGGATGACAATAATTTTATGTCATTAATTTATTTTGTTACTATCATTACAAAAACAAACCGCCAGATGGTATCGTTACTTTTTTCTAAACCTGGCGACACTTTGTTCATTTTGAATAGAACGTCGTGAAAGAGACCCCAGTTGGTCGCGTCTGCGAGAATCTCGCAGATATCTCGAATACTATGGCGGCCTGTCTGCGAGATTCTTCGAGACGTCTTATGGTGAAAATACACGGTATCGAGACAAATGCTCCCCGAATCTCGAAGACATGTCTGCGAATGTCTCGATAAAAAAATGGCTTTGGCAATAGCGCCATCTGTTTGATGATAGCGTTTTGTGATAAAAGCTCGTACTCGTATGAATATTTCGTGGAGATTGCCATCGGCTGGAAATAAGAAAGGGGGTTATGAAATGAAACGTGCAGTTAGGGGCGAAGTTACCTTACTGCAATATAATAAATATAAAAAACTAATAACGCAGTGACACATTTCCAATCACTTCACATCGCACTTGTGTCGTTTTATTGTAACCGCACTTGAACTGTAACTTTTCGCGTATTTAATTTTTATCGTGTAAGTCGCGGATGACATTTGCTGCGCTGGGAGTGATGCGGTTGTTTTTTGCCTTACAAATAGATCATGGTGGGAGCACATGTTTCTACTGCTATTTGTTTCTATCTAATGATGAAGAAAGATAAGCAATATGATTCCTAGGCTCAAACCATCGAGATTATTGGTGATTTCTTTTCTGCAAAAAAATGTGACCCGTTTCTGCCCTCAATTTTTGCTCTAGCAGTTCCGCTGTTCTATTCTCAATTTTTTTTTGACCTGCTAGAAAAAGGGGTTTGAGTCCGTGGCTTAAATTGACCTGAAAACTCGCATTTCTTGCCCCGAAAATTTCGGCGGTGCAACTCCTTTAACCTCAAATGTGCGTAAGAAACGATGAAAATAAGAAAAAAATATCCTAAGACACAGCGGCAAACGATTTAAAAGCATAAACTAAACTGTCCAACGGGTCATACGGTAATTAGAAATCATACGGAGTGTAGTGTAAATATATTTAAATTTTCATAATAGCTTTTTGACCTGAAAGCGTTCTATTGTAAATTGACCTGTCGGACGGAACTGTCAAAAAAGAGGGCAGAACTGCAATAATTTTGCATCTTTACAGGTCACATTTTTTTCAGAAAAGAAATCACCATATGTCTCTTAAGAGACAAGCGACCAACAGGGACACGAAACCAACTGGGTAACTGACAGCACAATTAAAAAACTGGTGGTCAAATTCATCACAAAAAACAAACCGCCAGATGGTATCGTTTTCATTTCTCTAATGGTGATTTCTTTTCTGCAAAAAATGTGGCCCGTTTCTGCCCTCAATTTTTGTTCTAGCAGTTCCGCTGTTCTATTCTCAATTTTTTTTTTGACCTGCTAGAAAAAGGGGTTTGAGTCCGTGGCTTAAATTGACCTGAAAACTCGCATTTCTTGCCCCGAAAATTTCGGCGGTGCAACACCTTTAACCTCAAATGTGCGTTAGAAACGATGAAAATAAGAAAAAAATATCCTACGACAACAGCGGCAAACAATTTAAAAGAATAAATTAAACTGTCCAACGGGTCATACGGTAATTAGAAATCATACGGAGTGTAGTGAAAATTTATTTAAATTTGAATAATAGCTTTTTGACCTGAAAGCGTTCTATTGTAAATTGACCTGTCGGACGGAACTGTCAAAAAAGAGGGCAGAACTGCAATAATTTTGCATCTTTACAGGTCACATTTTTTTTCAGAAAAGAAATCACCATAAACCTGGCGATTTGTTTATTTTGAATAGAACGTCATGAAACCCAGTTGGTCGCGTCTGCGAGAATCTCGCAGATATCTCAAAGACTATGGCGGCCTGTCTGCGAGATTCTTCGAGACGTCTTATGGGGAAAAATACACGGTATCGAGACAAATGCTCCCCGAATCTCGAAGACATGTCTGCGAATCTCTCGATAGAAAAATGGCTTTGGCAATAGCGCCATCTGTTTGATGATAGCGTGTTGTGATAAAAGCTCGTACTCGTATGAATATTTCGCGGAGATTGCCATCGGCTGGAAATAAGAAAGGTGATTATGAAATGAAACGTGCAGGCAGGGGCGAAGTTACCTTACTGCAATATAATAAATATAAGAAACTTATAACGTAGTGACACATTTCCAATCACTTCACATGGCACTTGAGTCGTTTTATTGTAACCGCACTTGAACTATAACTTGGCGCGTATATAATTTTTATCGTGTAAGTCGGGGATGACATTTGCTGCGCTCGAAGTGATGCGGCTGTTTTTTGCATTACAAACAGATCGTGGTGGGAGCACATGTTTATATTGCTATTTTTTTCAATCTAGTGATGAAGAAAGATAAGCAATATGAATCCTAGGCTCAAACCATCGAGATTATGTCTCTTAAGAGACAAGCGACCAACTGGGAAGAGACACGATACCAACTGGGTAAAGTTGGAAATCTCTACCTGGCTCTGTTCAAGATTTCTGCTATAGCTGCTTCTAACAAGACTGTAGCAGCTGTCAATTCCAGCCATAGCATGAAATAGCTTCTTCGGGTCTTGAACAGCCAAAAGCAGGTTGTATAGCTATTAACAGCTGTTCGACACACACATACGCAAGTTGGCGTGGCATATAAGACATTTGTTTGAATGACTTTGAATACTTACCGTATTAACTGCTTCTAATGTTTCCTTAAATTGTTCGTTATAATTTTTAACGCTAATGATATAGTTTCTTCCATTTTTAAACACTGAAAATAACGTTCCGACGAAAGTGACAGCTACACACATATAAATATTGCAATAGCCGCTTTCTGGCTACAGCCGGGAGTGCGAGCAAGAAAAAGCAGCTATGGAAGCATCCTTTTACAAATCTAATAGCAGCTATAGCAGAAATCTTGAACACACCCCTGGTGGGAAAAAAAACTACCGAAAAATTTAAGGAAACATTAGAAGCAGTTAATGCGGTAAGTATTCAAAGTCATTCAAACAAATGTCTTATATGCCACGCCAACTTGCGTATGTGCTTGTCGAACAGCTGTTATTAGCTATACAAGCTGCTTTTGGCTGTTCAAGACCCGAAGAAGCTATTTCATGCTATAGCTGAAATTGACAGCTGCTACAGTCTTGCTATGCTATGCTTTCGAAGCAGCTATAGCAGAAATCTTGAACAGAGCCCAGATATGACAGACACATTTTCGTCAGCTGACTGTTATATGGCGGGTCGTGTGTATTTCTACGATTCGGAGCTCGGTGAATTTTCGATTCTCTCTTAATTTCATTATGAAAGACATGATAAAGATTAATGGTGATCGGTTTGGTTGATAATAAGGTGCTCATTTCCGGTTCTACATTTCGAAAATCATGGGCTCAATCCAGCACAACGAAGTCAGAAAATGAACAATCTTTCCATATGAATGGGAGGTATAAACTTCGAAATAACTTCTCAAATGTTTAATATTCCAGAAAAAAACATTTGAGAGAACTATTAAATTATTTGAAAAGAACGTAGACCGTGTTTTCAATACTTTTTTCTCTTATTTTAGTTCTTTAAATCGATTTCTTAAAAAAAAATTGTTGTTTTTGATATGTTGTTGTGTTTGAGGCCTTGGAAGAATTATTTTGTCTTAGAAAAGTCAAAATAATTGAAAGGAAAAGGAAGGTTCGGGACAGAAGGGCCAATTCCACCTACGTCCGAATTGGTGGCCGAGTTTTCGCTGGTGCGACGCTCTTGCTGGCGGCCGGGACTAGCTACGGCAGTGTGGGGGGGTACTTGCTCCGACTCGGACCATAAACCCTAGACCTATACAACAAAAATTATCAGCGCCGACTTATCCAAGGGTAGGTAAAAATTGGGATTATTTTCCCAATTGGTCGTGAAAGACCAAGAAGCGGTTGGATTGGCGCGGCTCCGCGATTTGTCAGGGCGCTCTGGTGTTAATAGCGCCCTGCTCTGCCCACCCTACCTCAGCCACGACTGTCCTCAAAACATTTTTCGTCGTGGCCCCTTATTGAGGTTCGGGGCCAGGGAGCTAAACGCTCGGGTTCATTTTCATATAATGGGGTTTAGCCGATAAACATCGTAAACCAAAAAAAAATTAATCCACCCCAAGAGAAAAAAAAAAATTATACGAGCTAAAACAGGAAACTTTATGTAAATTTATTACAAATTAATATAAAAAAATTTACTCACCCCGTTAAATTTGCTGCTTTTCTATACTTCAAGATCCTCATTATAATTCATTTTTTTTTTTTTTTTTTTGTAAATTTTAATTTTATTTTTTTCTTTATTTTTAATTTATTCGTTACAGTCTATCTGTCCAGTCATGTCCGTATTATATTATTTAAATTAATTTTAAGCTTTATTTAATTTTAGTTGAATTTTAATTCCTGTTTATTTATTTGTTTTCTTTTTTTTTTTTTTTGATTTAATGATTTATTATTTGAAATTCAAATTCTCATTATTCACGTTGTTTAATCCCTTCGTGGCATTCATATACTTTTTCTTTTTCTTCTTCTAAATACGTTCGTTCATTCGAATTGTGATACTTTATATTTTTTTTTTTTTTAAAACAATTTTAAATTCCGGCTCATTTTCCAACTTCAAATTGTTAGCTGGCAAAGTTTGGCGCTTCTGAACTGCAGAAGATTGCGATGGACAAAAAAAAAGGAAATGTTTTCGACGAGTTGTATTAAAGGTTGAGACATTTTTGGCGTTGACGTTCGGGCGAAAATGTCAAACGGGGGGTTGGGGTCAAGCTCGACGATGACGACGACGCTAACCGATTCGTGGTTGATTTTTCTTTTTTTTTTCATTACTTCTGTCGGCAAAATTTACTCGTATTTCTTTTTCGTTTACCGTCGTTCTGTCACACCTGTCTTCACAGGTAGTTAACGCTTTTCCTCGCGAAATTCGCGACCTTTCTTTCGACTTTGCGTTTAATTTAATTGAATTTATTAGTCCGCGTAGATTCCGTTTAACGGGAGCAAGAAGGAAACTGTTCTACACATACTCCGTATTCTGGACGGACAATGCACACTGCAGACAGAAGGTGCTGATCTGCCAAATTAGCCCGGCCGATGACTCTTCTTCGCACTTTTCAAAGGGGCACGGAACCTCAACAAAAAAATTCCACGCAGATTTCCGACAAAATGCAAGTCTTCGACGACGTTTACCGACCCATCGACCTCCCAACAATCATGAATCGCTCATCTTAATCTTGTAGATTCTTATCACACGGCGATGATTGGGAGATTGTCACACAAATTTACAAAATTTTAAACAAGATTACCAGGAAATTTATGCGTTCCCGAGTTCGAACTATATGCACTCTTGACACTTTAACCTAGCTTCGCGTCCACGAAAATCACAACTTGCTTCTTTAGAGTTTGTTGTCGGATCTATTCTCCCGTAGGAACTAAAACACTTTTCTGGCATTCCTTTCTCGCCAAGACGATCTGTCAATCAAAAAAAAACCCCCAACCAAAAACCTCCACGTCGTTAGCAAGCCATCTTCCCTCTCTCTCCAACGACGCGCGCTTCCCGGTCAAAACCCAAAACTCGTTCCACTTTGTGTGGCTGGGTTGGCGGCACTTTCTGTGGATCCACACGATACTCGAATGACATTTCGAGGATCGAGTGGATCCACAGAAATATTAACGAGATTGGTGTTACCAGCCAGCGGCGATTCAACAACATAGGCGGCTCGCCGTTGGTTTCCCAGCGCCGAACCGACTAAAGAAAGTCGCCGCACTGAGTCTCATGCGCACGACTGAGTGCCGGGCAATCGGTGTTGTACCCCTCGGATCACTGCCTCAGATCCTTGGAGTGGTAAGTCCCCAGACGTTTGCCTCCTAGATCCTCCAATTCGTATCGTGAGTTGCCTAGCACACGACGAATCCTGCAATTGAGGAACTTCTTCGCCAGCTTGGCATTATAATTCTGCGCGGCTGTGGACAAGGAAAAGTTTCTACGAAATACCTCCTGACCTACACAAAATTGTGTTTTAGCAGCACGCAGATTATAACGCCTGCTGCTGTCCTCATGTGCGACCCTTATTTTCGTCTGCGCCAGTTGTCTCACGATAGGAATTCCCTCTCGAGGTCGAAGCTGTACATTTGACTCTCCCAACGCTCGCAAATGCTTCAGCAGTTCGTAGTCCTTCCCGTGCAACATCATGTGATTCCCAAACAAAACCTGATAAGGAGAAAATCCAGTGGCTTGGTGGAGTGAGCTACGAAGAGCACATCCAATTTTGCTTAGACTCTCATCCCATCGTGTTTGGTCATCAGTGATGAATGCTCGAATTCCGGCCAGGATGGACTGATTGACACGCTCCGAAGCATTCGCTTGCGGTGAGTAGCTCGGGGTGTACAGGTGTTTAACTCCGTATTTGTTCAGCATGGTATTAAACACATTCGACCTAAATTGAGAGCCGTTATCGGAGAGGATTGTCTCAGGTGTTCCAAACGTATGGAAGACCTGCCCCTCCAAGTAGTTTGTGATCTCTTCAGCAGTGATCCGCCCCAAAGGATGTAACAGGGGAAATTTGGTAAAATGATCCAAGACGATCAAGATAGCGATCTTACCCCGTTTGGTACGTGGATATGGTCCAAGTACGTCGATGTACAGATGTTGGAATGGCTGATCAGTCTGGAACGGTTCTCCCATAGGCGCTCGTAGAGGTCTGTTCGGGGACTTTGTCTCTTTACAAGTGTCGCACGCCAGAACGTAGGTGCGTACTTGTGTAGCCATTCCGGGCCAGTACAAAAATCGCCTGACTCGCTCTAGCGTTTTGGCATAACCACCATGGACCGTGGTGTCTGCCTCGTGCGCCTGAGCGATCGCAGCTGACGTAAGACTTGATGGAATCCACAATTTCCAGGCTCTGTCTTCAGCAATCGGGTCACCATTGTGAGGCTCTGTGCGCTTATACACGAAGCCGTCTCTCACGCATACGTCAGGAAGCCGATCGGCGTTCGCATCGACAGTGGACACTAACTCTTTGTATTCCTTGCCAGAGAATTCTGGAGAATCCATGTCCACCATCGGTGCCACGTCGATCAGCGCATTTAATCCCTCTTCGTATACACGAGAGAGAGCGTCGGGTACAACGTTCAGGCTCCCTCTTCGGTGCTCGATTGTGAAGTCGTAACCTTGGAGTTTTAAGCTCCATCTTGCCAACCGTCCTTGTAGGTCTTTCTGCGACATGAGCCATTTGAGACTTGCGTGATCCGTAATGATTTTGAACGCAGTCCCTTCTACATAGGCTCGAAATTTTTTCACGCTCAACACAGCTGCATAACACTCGAGTTCGGTTACGCTGTAGTTGCGTTGAGCGGAAGTGAGCTTCTGGGACATATACGCCACTGGAGATTCCGATCCGTCGTCGTTTTCCTGAAAGAGAACGCTACCCACCCCTGATTTACTGGCGTCGCATTGGATTACGAAAGACCTCTTAAAATCAGGATTGATTAGTAAGGGGGCTTTCGTCAACAAGTCTTTCACTAATAGGAAGGAAGTTTGTGCCTCTGTAGTCCAAGCAAACTGGTTGGACTTCTTTAGAGTGTCTGAAATCGGTGTGACAGTCGCAGCAAAGTTGGGAACGAATCGTCGATACCAGCCTGCCATACCAAGAAAGCGTCGAACTTGACGTGCGGACTTAGGCGAAGGGTAATCGACGATGGCTGAAACTTTGTTGGGATCAGTTTTCAAGCCTCCTTCTCCAACGATGTAACCGAGGTATTTCACCTCTTTCAGACAAAACTTGCTCTTGTTGACGTTGATGGTCAGGCCAGCCTTTCGTAAACATTCTGCGACTTCTGCCAATAAAACCAGATGTGAATCGAAATCCTCAGAAATTAACAGCAGATCGTCCAAATATACGAATACCTGCTCCTTCAGCTCGGGTAGGATGACTTTGTCCATCAAACGACACATCCTTTGCGGCGCGTTGCATAACCCAAAAGGCATGCGAGTGTAGTGATATAGAGGCCGGCCAGGAATGGTAAACGCTGTATACTCCCTGGATTTGTTCTCGAGAGGAATCTGCCAAAAGGCGTCTTTGAGGTCCAGGCTAGTAATAAAATTGGCTCGCGGCAAACGACTTAAGATACCATCAATGTGTGGTAATGGATAAGCATCCTTCTTCGTCACACTATTGACTTTGCGCGAGTCCAAACATAACCTGACCTTGCCTGGCTTCCTCACGAGAACCACTGGCGAGCTTTATGCACTCTGGCTGGTCTCTATAACGCCAAGTGCTCTTATGCGATCGATCTCGTCATACAAGAGTTTTTGGATCGCAGGAGACACAGGATAATGTCGCTGTTTGATGGGACTTGCATCACCAACGTCTATACTGTGTTGTTCGACGTTGGTCACACCGAGTCCGTATACTTCGTATGATGGAAATTTGGACTTTACCAATTTCTGCGACAGGCTCGGCACTATATACAAGGTAATGGGTTTGGTAATACCACGAAAAGTAATATCGGTGTTTACCGTGCCCAAAACTTTCTGTGCAGCATCATCAGCTGTCTTCACCTCTTGACAGACCGGTCGATAATTCACCTGTGCATCTTGGAGGCGTTGTAAAGCGTTTGCCCCCAGGCAACTGATGCTCGCCCCACTATCAAGGAGTCCTTCAACGTCCACTCCGTACAAGGATACCATGGCGTACGGACGTATGTCCAACGGATTGGTAATGATGGTAGAGAGGATCGCTTTCTTTTTTTCACGCACCATCCTCCAGAATGTACGAAGGCGCAAGATTGATTTACTGCGACCGGATCCACTCGTTAGTGCTGATACCTGATCAACACTTGCGATTGGAGTAGGCGCAAAAATTCGCTCTCGAGCCTCCATATATTCCTTTAGCCGAAGGTGGTATGGCTTGAGAGGATGGTGGGAATGTCGTCTTGGATGTTCTTTTGCGATAAGGGCTTCTTCAGGCCGGGAAACAGCCGGCTCCGTCTTATCGCTTGGTCTCGTTAATAATTTGACGTGCGGAGTGTTGATCGTCGATGAAATGGGTTTGGATGCTTTTACGTTAAAAGGATGGGAATTGGGTTCAGAAAATGTTGTAGGTAGGGTATTAAAATTTGGAAGGGTATTGTTAGGGGTTGAAAATTTGGGTAAAGTTGTTTCATTTGGGCTGTCTAATTGAAATTGGGACGTGGAATTGGAGTGGTGAACAAATTTTCCTACTGCTGTCGGGATGCAGTGTTCGGACGGGAGGGACCCGCTGTCCTTCCGTCCCTTCGGCCGTTTCCCGCCTTGCAATGGACGCAGTTGGGCTTTAGAACGTCAGCCCGACCACATCCATAACAGAAGATGCCTTTCGCAGGTTCCGCACACTCCCGATAACCATGTCCTTCTTTCCTGCAATTCCAGCAGATCCAAGGGTTCGATAGTCCGGCCAAATCGACGGAAGAAGTCGTATCCTGATGTTCTTCCACGATTGGCTCATGTATCTCGTGGACTCTGGCCTGGTTCCAAGGGGATGGTCTGGTGGCTTTTCGCGTGTCTTCCACCTGCACTACAAGCCGACGTAACTCGTCCATAGTGAGTACAGAGTGGAAGCACAACTGTTGCTGTGTGCTGCCCACCAGATTTCCGCGCACCAGAGCCACGAATTCGGACTCAATCATGGGAGCGTTCAGCAGTGAACGAAGCTCCGTCATGTCTTGTTCGAAGGACATGAAGGGCTCGTGTGGCGCTTGTCGTCTACCAAGCATCTGCTTCCGTAACTCCCAATCCGTGCTGCGCTCTCCCCAGACCTGCAAGAATGCTACCTTCAGAGTATCCCAAGACGAGTTGTTATTGGACCGACGCCACAACCAATACCACTTGTTGGGCCTACCATCCAGCAGCAGATGGAAGCCCTGCGTCAGCAGATCTAAATTGCCGCGCAAGTCGCTCATCGCGAGAGTCTCGGCCCGAAAAATCAGCTCCTCTGCACGTAGGAGTTGGCTATCCCCGTTAAAACGCAAACGCCAATGCCTTAAAGGGCTGTAGGAATTTCTTACACGATGATTAGGGCCGTGGCTAACGCGATCGCTGACCAACGCGGCCGCTCCGGTCCGCTGATCTGCCCTCCCAGCACGCGAGTCTCCCTCTGCTGCCGAATAATGGGCCCCCACCGGTCTCTGAGACGCCTGCTCTTCCCGAAAAACCCGTCTCATCAACTCTATCAGCTGATCTACTCCCAGCTCAGTTCGTACCACTGGCGAACGTGTACGCCCTGGCGCTGGATTCGTCGTAGCTGGGATACCTGTGTCACGTATATCGGACCAACGTGGTCGTTCGCCTACTACCCTTTCCGGTGATTGTGGGATTGGATGCACAAGCTGGTTCACCCCCTGCTCTTGGCCAATTGAACCGTCAGGGGCGTAAAAGACCCCACCGCCGACCGTTTCCAGCGGAAAATCGAGATTTAACCGCCTTGGTGAAAGTCCGCCGGCCGCTGATTTCGCTCTGCTGCGTGTCACGGCTCCGGTTCTCGCTGTGGCGCCCTCCACGCCCCTAACGGTCCAATAGTCCTGCGGCTCCAGTGCCTGACGACAATTGGGACACGTTTTGTGGCTCAGCACCCACTCCTCCACACAATGCAGGTGGAAAGTGTGCCCACATTTCGTCCGCGCTTCGTCTTCGCCCCCCACGACATGTTGGCACATCGTACATATTTCGTCAGTTCGCCCCAACGGCGACCGTGGCAGTGGCATAGCTGGTGAATGTAGTATTGAGTGAGTCGGATAATGTGATTGAAGGCGATTGACTGAGTGTGTGATCGAATGAAAACCAAACGTTAGGGTTGTCTGATAAAACTATTTATCGAACGAATGGTAAATTTTATGTGTACATCGGTGAATTCGACCAACAAAAAAAATTAATGAATGAGTGAATGTAAGTACAAAAAAATTATGAATCGAATGACTGAATGAATGAATGAAAAAAAACCTAGTGACGAATGAATAAATGTATGATTAGTTAAAAAAAATGTATCAAACGACGAATGAATGAATGTATGACCAAAAGAACGAATGAACGATGAAATGAATTTTGTGTATGAATGTTTGTATGAATAGTTATGTGTTATTGAATTAAAAAAAAATGAACCCTCGCGTCGTCGCAACCTTTCCCCTCCCCTCATATGCAGAACAAATCGCGAAGCCGAACTTGATCTTTCCCCACCTCTCGGGAAAATCTGGAACGCGATGAGAAAATGCAAAAAAAAAAAAGTGGGAAAATTTAGCAAGCAAAAATCAAAATCAGCAATAAAAAAACTACGTTAAAAATCTGTCAACAAAAGGACTTAGAAAAATTTTATATACAAAAAAAACTCTACGTTATTTCAAAAAAAAATACTCTACGTTACAAAGGAACTCTAAAAGGATGGATAAGGAATTAGGTACTTAACAAAATTTCGACGAAATTTCCTATCATCAAACTCACCAATATTTTACAAGTATTTATCCCAATTGTCTGACGACACGCCCGCCAAGACAGGGCATGCCCAGCACTCAAAAGGGTACTTGCAAAACAAAAGTGGAAAGAATCAGAAAGAATACGTTTATCACAACTTGCATCACATCAATCTCGTATACAGACAATATTTCCCTTTCCTATGGAACCGAATTGGCGCCTAAAGGTTGCCAAAACGGTTCGTCAATAGGATCGTTCCATATTGCCTCCATACAGGTTCGATGAAATGTTCTGCTGTTGAAAATCTGAAAAGCTTGTACACTTGGACTCTTGATTGCCGTTCAGGCGAAAATTCTGTCGCAGAACGACTAAGTTTTAGTCCTTTTGCCCACCAACTTTTTGTACGGAATTTTTTCTGACTCGTACGTGTTGATGGACTACGCTTTGTGCACTAAGCGTAGCGGTGGCTAGCCCCACGTTGGGCGCCATTTGTTGTGTTTGAGGCCTTGGAAGAATTATTTTGTCTTAGAAAAGTCAAAATAATTGAAAGGAAAAGGAAGGTTCGGGACAGAAGGGCCAATTCCACCTACGTCCGAATTGGTGGCCGAGTTTTCGCTGGTGCGACGCTCTTGCTGGCGGCCGGGACTAGCTACGGCAGTGTGGGGGGGTACTTGCTCCGACTCGGACCATAAACCCTAGACCTATACAACAAAAATTATCAGCGCCGACTTATCCAAGGGTAGGTAAAAATTGGGATTATTTTCCCAATTGGTCGTGAAAGACCAAGAAGCGGTTGGATTGGCGCGGCTCCGCGATTTGTCAGGGCGCTCTGGTGTTAATAGCGCCCTGCTCTGCCCACCCTACCTCAGCCACGACTGTCCTCAAAACATTTTTCGTCGTGGCCCCTTATTGAGGTTCGGGGCCAGGGAGCTAAACGCTCGGGTTCATTTTCATATAATGGGGTTTAGCCGATAAACATCGTAAACCAAAAAAAAATTAATCCACCCCAAGAGAAAAAAAAAAATTATACGAGCTAAAACAGGAAACTTTATGTAAATTTATTACAAATTAATATAAAAAAATTTACTCACCCCGTTAAATTTGCTGCTTTTCTATACTTCAAGATCCTCATTATAATTCATTTTTTTTTTTTTTTTTTTGTAAATTTTAATTTTATTTTTTTCTTTATTTTTAATTTATTCGTTACAGTCTATCTGTCCAGTCATGTCCGTATTATATTATTTAAATTAATTTTAAGCTTTATTTAATTTTAGTTGAATTTTAATTCCTGTTTATTTATTTGTTTTCTTTTTTTTTTTTTTTTGATTTAATGATTTATTATTTGAAATTCAAATTCTCATTATTCACGTTGTTTAATCCCTTCGTGGCATTCATATACTTTTTCTTTTTCTTCTTCTAAATACGTTCGTTCATTCGAATTGTGATACTTTATATTTTTTTTTTTTTTAAAACAATTTTAAATTCCGGCTCATTTTCCAACTTCAAATTGTTAGCTGGCAAAGTTTGGCGCTTCTGAACTGCAGAAGATTGCGATGGACAAAAAAAAAGGAAATGTTTTCGACGAGTTGTATTAAAGGTTGAGACATTTTTGGCGTTGACGTTCGGGCGAAAATGTCAAACGGGGGGTTGGGGTCAAGCTCGACGATGACGACGACGCTAACCGATTCGTGGTTGATTTTTCTTTTTTTTTTCATTACTTCTGTCGGCAAAATTTACTCGTATTTCTTTTTCGTTTACCGTCGTTCTGTCACACCTGTCTTCACAGGTAGTTAACGCTTTTCCTCGCGAAATTCGCGACCTTTCTTTCGACTTTGCGTTTAATTTAATTGAATTTATTAGTCCGCGTAGATTCCGTTTAACGGGAGCAAGAAGGAAACTGTTCTACACATACTCCGTATTCTGGACGGACAATGCACACTGCAGACAGAAGGTGCTGATCTGCCAAATTAGCCCGGCCGATGACTCTTCTTCGCACTTTTCAAAGGGGCACGGAACCTCAACAAAAAAATTCCACGCAGATTTCCGACAAAATGCAAGTCTTCGACGACGTTTACCGACCCATCGACCTCCCAACAATCATGAATCGCTCATCTTAATCTTGTAGATTCTTATCACACGGCGATGATTGGGAGATTGTCACACAAATTTACAAAATTTTAAACAAGATTACCAGGAAATTTATGCGTTCCCGAGTTCGAACTATATGCACTCTTGACACTTTAACCTAGCTTCGCGTCCACGAAAATCACAACTTGCTTTTTTAGAGTTTGTTGTCGGATCTATTCTCCCGTAGGAACTAAAACACTTTTCTGGCATTCCTTTCTCGCCAAGACGATCTGTCAATCAAAAAAAAACCCCCAACCAAAAACCTCCACGTCGTTAGCAAGCCATCTTCCCTCTCTCTCCAACGACGCGCGCTTCCCGGTCAAAACCCAAAACTCGTTCCACTTTGTGTGGCTGGGTTGGCGGCACTTTCTGTGGATCCACACGATACTCGAATGACATTTCGAGGATCGAGTGGATCCACAGAAATATTAACGAGATTGGTGTTACCAGCCAGCGGCGATTCAACAACATAGGCGGCTCGCCGTTGGTTTCCCAGCGCCGAACCGACTAAAGAAAGTCGCCGCACTGAGTCTCATGCGCACGACTGAGTGCCGGGCAATCGGTGTTGTACCCCTCGGATCACTGCCTCAGATCCTTGGAGTGGTAAGTCCCCAGACGTTTGCCTCCTAGATCCTCCAATTCGTATCGTGAGTTGCCTAGCACACGACGAATCCTGCACTTGAGGAACTTCTTCGCCAGCTTGGCATTATAATTCTGCGCGGCTGTGGACAAGGAAAAGTTTCTACGAAATACCTCCTGACCTACACAAAATTGTGTTTTAGCAGCACGCAGATTATAACGCCTGCTGCTGTCCTCATGTGCGACCCTTATTTTCGTCTGCGCCAGTTGTCTCACGATAGGAATTCCCTCTCGAGGTCGAAGCTGTACATTTGACTCTCCCAACGCTCGCAAATGCTTCAGCAGTTCGTAGTCCTTCCCGTGCAACATCATGTGATTCCCAAACAAAACCTGATAAGGAGAAAATCCAGTGGCTTGGTGGAGTGAGCTACGAAGAGCACATCCAATTTTGCTTAGACTCTCATCCCATCGTGTTTGGTCATCAGTGATGAATGCTCGAATTCCGGCCAGGATGGACTGATTGACACGCTCCGAAGCATTCGCTTGCGGTGAGTAGCTCGGGGTGTACAGGTGTTTAACTCCGTATTTGTTCAGCATGGTATTAAACACATTCGACCTAAATTGAGAGCCGTTATCGGAGAGGATTGTCTCAGGTGTTCCAAACGTATGGAAGACCTGCCCCTCCAAGTAGTTTGTGATCTCTTCAGCAGTGATCCGCCCCAAAGGATGTAACAGGGGAAATTTGGTAAAATGATCCAAGACGATCAAGATAGCGATCTTACCCCGTTTGGTACGTGGATATGGTCCAAGTACGTCGATGTACAGATGTTGGAATGGCTGATCAGTCTGGAACGGTTCTCCCATAGGCGCTCGTAGAGGTCTGTTCGGGGACTTTGTCTCTTTACAAGTGTCGCACGCCAGAACGTAGGTGCGTACTTGTGTAGCCATTCCGGGCCAGTACAAAAATCGCCTGACTCGCTCTAGCGTTTTGGCATAACCACCATGGACCGTGGTGTCTGCCTCGTGCGCCTGAGCGATCGCAGCTGACGTAAGACTTGATGGAATCCACAATTTCCAGGCTCTGTCTTCAGCAATCGGGTCACCATTGTGAGGCTCTGTGCGCTTATACACGAAGCCGTCTCTCACGCATACGTCAGGAAGCCGATCGGCGTTCGCATCGACAGTGGACACTAACTCTTTGTATTCCTTGCCAGAGAATTCTGGAGAATCCATGTCCACCATCGGTGCCACGTCGATCAGCGCATTTAATCCCTCTTCGTATACACGAGAGAGAGCGTCGGGTACAACGTTCAGGCTCCCTCTTCGGTGCTCGATTGTGAAGTCGTAACCTTGGAGTTTTAAGCTCCATCTTGCCAACCGTCCTTGTAGGTCTTTCTGCGACATGAGCCATTTGAGACTTGCGTGATCCGTAATGATTTTGAACGCAGTCCCTTCTACATAGGCTCGAAATTTTTTCACGCTCAACACAGCTGCATAACACTCGAGTTCGGTTACGCTGTAGTTGCGTTGAGCGGAAGTGAGCTTCTGGGACATATACGCCACTGGAGATTCCGATCCGTCGTCGTTTTCCTGAAAGAGAACGCTACCCACCCCTGATTTACTGGCGTCGCATTGGATTACGAAAGACCTCTTAAAATCAGGATTGATTAGTAAGGGGGCTTTCGTCAACAAGTCTTTCACTAATAGGAAGGAAGTTTGTGCCTCTGTAGTCCAAGCAAACTGGTTGGACTTCTTTACAGTGTCTGAAATCGGTGTGACAGTCGCAGCAAAGTTGGGAACGAATCGTCGATACCAGCCTGCCATACCAAGAAAGCGTCGAACTTGACGTGCGGACTTAGGCGAAGGGTAATCGACGATGGCTGAAACTTTGTTGGGATCAGTTTTCAAGCCTCCTTCTCCAACGATGTAACCGAGGTATTTCACCTCTTTCAGACAAAACTTGCTCTTGTTGACGTTGATGGTCAGGCCAGCCTTTCGTAAACATTCTGCGACTTCTGCCAATAAAACCAGATGTGAATCGAAATCCTCAGAAATTAACAGCAGATCGTCCAAATATACGAATACCTGCTCCTTCAGCTCGGGTAGGATGACTTTGTCCATCAAACGACACATCCTTTGCGGCGCGTTGCATAACCCAAAAGGCATGCGAGTGTAGTGATATAGAGGCCGGCCAGGAATGGTAAACGCTGTATACTCCCTGGATTTGTTCTCGAGAGGAATCTGCCAAAAGGCGTCTTTGAGGTCCAGGCTAGTAATAAAATTGGCTCGCGGCAAACGACTTAAGATACCATCAATGTGTGGTAATGGATAAGCATCCTTCTTCGTCACACTATTGACTTTGCGCGAGTCCAAACATAACCTGACCTTGCCTGGCTTCCTCACGAGAACCACAGGCGAGCTCCATGCACTCTGGCTGGTCTCTATAACGCCAAGTGCCCTCATGCGATCGATCTCGTCATATAAAAGTTTTTGGATCGCAGGAGACACTGGATAATGTCGCTGTTTGATGGGACTTGCATCACCAACGTCTATACTGTGTTGTTCGACGTTGGTCACACCGAGTCCGTATACTTCGTATGATGGAAATTTGGACTTTACCATTTCCAACCTCTTTACATCTGTGGGCGTTAAATGGTGGGCATCCGGAGCTATCAGTTGCGATGCAGTATCGGGAGTATCGACCGCGCTGATAATGCTGGGAGCTAGTTGGAATGATCGCCAGAAATCTACCCCTAGGTACAATTTCTGCGACAGGCTCGGCACTATATACAAGGTAATGGGTTTGGTAATACCACGAAAAGTAATATCGGTGTTTACCGTGCCCAAAACTTTCTGTGCAGCACCATCAGCGGTCTTCACCTCTTGACAGACCGGTCGATAATTCACCTGTGCATCTTGGAGGCGTTGTAAAGCGTTTGCCCCCAGGCAACTGATGCTCGCCCCACTATCAAGGAGTCCTTCAACGTCCACTCCGTACAAGGATACCATGGCGTACGGACGTATGTCCAACGGATTGGTAATGATGGTAGAGAGGATCGCTTTCTTTTTTTCACGCACCATCCTCCAGAATGTACGAAGGCGCAAGATTGATTTACTGCGACCGGATCCACTCGTTAGTGCTGATACCTGATCAACACTTGCGATTGGAGTAGGCGCAAAAATTCGCTCTCGAGCCTCCATATATTCCTTTAGCCGAAGGTGGTATGGCTTGAGAGGATGGTGGGAATGTCGTCTTGGATGTTCTTTTGCGATAAGGGCTTCTTCAGGCCGGGAAACAGCCGGCTCCGTCTTATCGCTTGGTCTCGTTAATAATTTGACGTGCGGAGTGTTGATCGTCGATGAAATGGGTTTGGATGCTTTTACGTTAAAAGGATGGGAATTGGGTTCAGAAAATGTTGTAGGTAGGGTATTAAAATTTGGAAGGGTATTGTTAGGGGTTGAAAATTTGGGTAAAGTTGTTTCATTTGGGCTGTCTAATTGAAATTGGGACGTGGAATTGGAGTGGTGAACAAATTTTCCTACTGCTGTCGGGATGCAGTGTTCGGACGGGAGGGACCCGCTGTCCTTCCGTCCCTTCGGCCGTTTCCCGCCTTGCAATGGACGCAGTTGGGCTTTAGAACGTCAGCCCGACCACATCCATAACAGAAGATGCCTTTCGCAGGTTCCGCACACTCCCGATAACCATGTCCTTCTTTCCTGCAATTCCAGCAGATCCAAGGGTTCGATAGTCCGGCCAAATCGACGGAAGAAGTCGTATCCTGATGTTCTTCCACGATTGGCTCATGTATCTCGTGGACTCTGGCCTGGTTCCAAGGGGATGGTCTGGTGGCTTTTCGCGTGTCTTCCACCTGCACTACAAGCCGACGTAACTCGTCCATAGTGAGTACAGAGTGGAAGCACAACTGTTGCTGTGTGCTGCCCACCAGATTTCCGCGCACCAGAGCCACGAATTCGGACTCAATCATGGGAGCGTTCAGCAGTGAACGAAGCTCCGTCATGTCTTGTTCGAAGGACATGAAGGGCTCGTGTGGCGCTTGTCGTCTACCAAGCATCTGCTTCCGTAACTCCCAATCCGTGCTGCGCTCTCCCCAGACCTGCAAGAATGCTACCTTCAGAGTATCCCAAGACGAGTTGTTATTGGACCGACGCCACAACCAATACCACTTGTTGGGCCTACCATCCAGCAGCAGATGGAAGCCCTGCGTCAGCAGATCTAAATTGCCGCGCAAGTCGCTCATCGCGAGAGTCTCGGCCCGAAAAATCAGCTCCTCTGCACGTAGGAGTTGGCTATCCCCGTTAAAACGCAAACGCCAATGCCTTAAAGGGCTGTAGGAATTTCTTACACGATGATTAGGGCCGTGGCTAACGCGATCGCTGACCAACGCGGCCGCTCCGGTCCGCTGATCTGCCCTCCCAGCACGCGAGTCTCCCTCTGCTGCCGAATAATGGGCCCCCACCGGTCTCTGAGACGCCTGCTCTTCCCGAAAAACCCGTCTCATCAACTCTATCAGCTGATCTACTCCCAGCTCAGTTCGTACCACTGGCGAACGTGTACGCCCTGGCGCTGGATTCGTCGTAGCTGGGATACCTGTGTCACGTATATCGGACCAACGTGGTCGTTCGCCTACTACCCTTTCCGGTGATTGTGGGATTGGATGCACAAGCTGGTTCACCCCCTGCTCTTGGCCAATTGAACCGTCAGGGGCGTAAAAGACCCCACCGCCGACCGTTTCCAGCGGAAAATCGAGATTTAACCGCCTTGGTGAAAGTCCGCCGGCCGCTGATTTCGCTCTGCTGCGTGTCACGGCTCCGGTTCTCGCTGTGGCGCCCTCCACGCCCCTAACGGTCCAATAGTCCTGCGGCTCCAGTGCCTGACGACAATTGGGACACGTTTTGTGGCTCAGCACCCACTCCTCCACACAATGCAGGTGGAAAGTGTGCCCACATTTCGTCCGCGCTTCGTCTTCGCCCCCCACGACATGTTGGCACATCGTACATATTTCGTCAGTTCGCCCCAACGGCGACCGTGGCAGTGGCATAGCTGGTGAATGTAGTATTGAGTGAGTCGGATAATGTGATTGAAGGCGATTGACTGAGTGTGTGATCGAATGAAAACCAAACGTTAGGGTTGTCTGATAAAACTATTTATCGAACGAATGGTAAATTTTATGTGTACATCGGCGAATTCGACCAACAAAAAAAATTAATGAATGAGTGAATGTAAGTACAAAAAAATTATGAATCGAATGACTGAATGAATGAATGAAAAAAAACCTAGTGACGAATGAATAAATGTATGATTAGTTAAAAAAAATGTATCAAACGACGAATGAATGAATGTATGACCAAAAGAACGAATGAACGATGAAATGAATTTTGTGTATGAATGTTTGTATGAATAGTTATGTGTTATTGAATTAAAAAAAAATGAACCCTCGCGTCGTCGCAACCTTTCCCCTCCCCTCATATGCAGAACAAATCGCGAAGCCGAACTTGATCTTTCCCCACCTCTCGGGAAAATCTGGAACGCGATGAGAAAATGCAAAAAAAAAAAAGTGGGAAAATTTAGCAAGCAAAAATCAAAATCAGCAATAAAAAAACTACGTTAAAAATCTGTCAACAAAAGGACTTAGAAAAATTTTATATACAAAAAAAACTCTACGTTATTTCAAAAAAAAATACTCTACGTTACAAAGGAACTCTAAAAGGATGGATAAGGAATTAGGTACTTAACAAAATTTCGACGAAATTTCCTATCATCAAACTCACCAATATTTTACAAGTATTTATCCCAATTGTCTGACGACACGCCCGCCAAGACAGGGCATGCCCAGCACTCAAAAGGGTACTTGCAAAACAAAAGTGGAAAGAATCAGAAAGAATACGTTTATCACAACTTGCATCACATCAATCTCGTATACAGACAATATTTCCCTTTCCTATGGAACCGAATTGGCGCCTAAAGGTTGCCAAAACGGTTCGTCAATAGGATCGTTCCATATTGCCTCCATACAGGTTCGATGAAATGTTCTGCTGTTGAAAATCTGAAAAGCTTGTACACTTGGACTCTTGATTGCCGTTCAGGCGAAAATTCTGTCGCAGAACGACTAAGTTTTAGTCCTTTTGCCCACCAACTTTTTGTACGGAATTTTTTCTGACTCGTACGTGTTGATGGACTACGCTTTGTGCACTAAGCGTAGCGGTGGCTAGCCCCACGTTGGGCGCCATTTGTTGTGTTTGAGGCCTTGGAAGAATTATTTTGTCTTAGAAAAGTCAAAATAATTGAAAGGAAAAGGAAGGTTCGGGACAGAAGGGCCAATTCCACCTACGTCCGAATTGGTGGCCGAGTTTTCGCTGGTGCGACGCTCTTGCTGGCGGCCGGGACTAGCTACGGCAGTGTGGGGGGGTACTTGCTCCGACTCGGACCATAAACCCTAGACCTATACAACAAAAATTATCAGCGCCGACTTATCCAAGGGTAGGTAAAAATTGGGATTATTTTCCCAATTGGTCGTGAAAGACCAAGAAGCGGTTGGATTGGCGCGGCTCCGCGATTTGTCAGGGCGCTCTGGTGTTAATAGCGCCCTGCTCTGCCCACCCTACCTCAGCCACGACTGTCCTCAAAACATTTTTCGTCGTGGCCCCTTATTGAGGTTCGGGGCCAGGGAGCTAAACGCTCGGGTTCATTTTCATATAATGGGGTTTAGCCGATAAACATCGTAAACCAAAAAAAAATTAATCCACCCCAAGAGAAAAAAAAAAATTATACGAGCTAAAACAGGAAACTTTATGTAAATTTATTACAAATTAATATAAAAAAATTTACTCACCCCGTTAAATTTGCTGCTTTTCTATACTTCAAGATCCTCATTATAATTCATTTTTTTTTTTTTTTTTTTGTAAATTTTAATTTTATTTTTTTCTTTATTTTTAATTTATTCGTTACAGTCTATCTGTCCAGTCATGTCCGTATTATATTATTTAAATTAATTTTAAGCTTTATTTAATTTTAGTTGAATTTTAATTCCTGTTTATTTATTTGTTTTCTTTTTTTTTTTTTTTTGATTTAATGATTTATTATTTGAAATTCAAATTCTCATTATTCACGTTGTTTAATCCCTTCGTGGCATTCATATACTTTTTCTTTTTCTTCTTCTAAATACGTTCGTTCATTCGAATTGTGATACTTTATATTTTTTTTTTTTTAAAACAATTTTAAATTCCGGCTCATTTTCCAACTTCAAATTGTTAGCTGGCAAAGTTTGGCGCTTCTGAACTGCAGAAGATTGCGATGGACAAAAAAAAAGGAAATGTTTTCGACGAGTTGTATTAAAGGTTGAGACATTTTTGGCGTTGACGTTCGGGCGAAAATGTCAAACGGGGGGTTGGGGTCAAGCTCGACGATGACGACGACGCTAACCGATTCGTGGTTGATTTTTCTTTTTTTTTTCATTACTTCTGTCGGCAAAATTTACTCGTATTTCTTTTTCGTTTACCGTCGTTCTGTCACACCTGTCTTCACAGGTAGTTAACGCTTTTCCTCGCGAAATTCGCGACCTTTCTTTCGACTTTGCGTTTAATTTAATTGAATTTATTAGTCCGCGTAGATTCCGTTTAACGGGAGCAAGAAGGAAACTGTTCTACACATACTCCGTATTCTGGACGGACAATGCACACTGCAGACAGAAGGTGCTGATCTGCCAAATTAGCCCGGCCGATGACTCTTCTTCGCACTTTTCAAAGGGGCACGGAACCTCAACAAAAAAATTCCACGCAGATTTCCGACAAAATGCAAGTCTTCGACGACGTTTACCGACCCATCGACCTCCCAACAATCATGAATCGCTCATCTTAATCTTGTAGATTCTTATCACACGGCGATGATTGGGAGATTGTCACACAAATTTACAAAATTTTAAACAAGATTACCAGGAAATTTATGCGTTCCCGAGTTCGAACTATATGCACTCTTGACACTTTAACCTAGCTTCGCGTCCACGAAAATCACAACTTGCTTCTTTAGAGTTTGTTGTCGGATCTATTCTCCCGTAGGAACTAAAACACTTTTCTGGCATTCCTTTCTCGCCAAGACGATCTGTCAATCAAAAAAAAACCCCCAACCAAAAACCTCCACGTCGTTAGCAAGCCATCTTCCCTCTCTCTCCAACGACGCGCGCTTCCCGGTCAAAACCCAAAACTCGTTCCACTTTGTGTGACTGGGTTGGCGGCACTTTCTGTGGATCCACACGATACTCGAATGACATTTCGAGGATCGAGTGGATCCACAGAAATATTAACGAGATTGGTGCTACCAGCCAGCGGCGATTCAACAATGTTATGATACATATGTCCTTCTTATTCAATTATAACAATAATTTAAGTTCACTTGAAGTAGTATTTTGGAGTAGGACCCTCTTATTTGAGCTCAATCTCAATTTTGTCTGAAAATACCATGCAACTGCCACTTTCTGTCTACCATATATAGTTCCGAAATTTGCCACCAGAGCACATGGTATATTTGTCAATAAATTTTTTCTTGAATGAGATGTGTGCTGAGGTCTGTTCAAGATTTCTGCTATAGCTGCTATTTATCTGCTTTTGTGTCTCGACTTACAAACATTCCGGTACATAGCCGAGACACAAAAGCAGCTAATAGCTGCTATAGCAGAAATCTTGAACAGACCTCTGGTTGATTTTTAACTTCAGTAATGCCATAATCGATAATCGTATTCAGCAAGTGCAAGGGGCGTAAGCGTAATCATCACTTTTCTGTGGCCACGGGAGCAAGTAGAAAGTATTCCGTGTCGCCATATTTGAAGCGATTTTGGTGGGTTTTCTTTGCATTTTTTGTCATTGTTCGCAACTTCTTGGTGTAGCGATAAAAGTATAATCCATATCGCCAGTTAAAGGATTTTTCGGGAAAGTGTCAGGTTGTCGAGTTACGTCTAACCAAAGTTTTTGTGCTGAATACATTCTTGAAAGTAAGTCGATAAGTTTGAAAAAGAATAAGCAAGAAAATTGTCGGAAAATTTGTATCGTATCCCAACCTCAGCTGCGTAAATTTTACTTGATTTATCTTATACCGTACGAGCAGAGTTGTATCAGCCAGCAGCATCGGGTGAATCAGTGAACACGATTAAAAGTGAACTCGGCGGCGCATAAAGCAAAACTCGGTAGCGAAAAAACAATTGGTGAAAAATGGGCACTCGAGACGACGAATACGACTATTTATTTAAAGGTATTTACCATCATTAGTTTTGTAGCATTTATATCTACATTAATTAATTTTTTGTTGACTTCAATTTTGAATTGTTTTTCGCTAGGCTCTCTTTTTTAGTTGACGGGCTGGGCGGTCTCTTTTAGGGTAGCTATGTTCACGTTGACTCTTGAAACATGTTTGACATTTACATTGAGTCCTTTTGATGCCACTGTTAAACTTTATTGTCCAGTATTAAAAAGAAATTGTTTACGTTCTTTCACTTGTTAGTTGTGCATCATATACGAATAAAATTCGGTGCTTTGTAGTATTCACGTAGGTTCAAAGTTTTCATGATTTGTATCATTTTACAACACTTTCGATCCATTAAAGTAATTCATCTTTTTTGACTTTTTCTCTCTGTTCTCGTGAACTCGGAAGTTTACCCTAGTTTTCAGCTGTTGTACACACAATAAAACATGCGTCTTATCAAGAACCTGAAATGAAAGAATTATGTTCAGTTGAATTTTGTTGATGACATCAATTTGTGGCAATCAGCTGTGACTTCAACAACCCGAGACCAGAGATGACTCACACTTACCCGTTTCAATTCATACTCCAACAAAGCGCTAACCAATTTCATCCGATTGTAATCTTTCGGCTTCGGAGCAAGTTCGTGCGTCGTGTATGTACTGTATAGAAAAGTAACAGTAGTTACTTGATAGCAATACTATGGTGTCAAAAAGCAAAAACCAGATGCTGATGATGTAGACTTTTGAATTAACTTGTAGAAATCGTAATACCTAGAGATCGACCAAGCGCTTACTCTGCTGTGTTTTGAAAAAAACCCATATACAGTGGCTCACAGCTTATTGATTTATTTTGCAATGTAACGGTTATTTTTGTTATTCGTAATGTATTCAAGTTCATTCTTCCTGAATTCTTTGAGAAGATCGTGCAGAAAAATTAGTTTTGCGAAATGGAACCACGTACAACAATTGATTAGGGAGAACTTGTTCTCAGTAATTTTAAAAGTGGACATTGACGTTGGAAAATTGGTGAGATGGTTGGAATAAGTGATTGTACAGTGCAGAACATCATATAACGATTTATCCGCGAAAATATAACGCACGATAAAGGGAGAAATGCCCTCAACAAAATTTTCAATCCAACGGAAGATCGTTATATTGTCCGGAAAATCCGGGAAACCCGAAGACTATCGGCTCCCAAAATTGCCAGTAGAGTGAAAGCTGAGTTGGGTAAGTCATGCCACCCGTCAAACTATTCGTCGTGTGCATCGAGAGCATAAGACCAATGGTAGAATAGCGCGTAAGAAGCCATATTATAAGCGCCAAAAATCAGAAGTAACGTTTAAAAATGGCCAAGGAACATTTATTAAGGATTCTAAATTTTGGGATTCCGGTATATTCGCTCGAAGTTTAATATTTTTGGCGCTGATGGAGCCTCATATGTTTGGCGTACCAAATACAGAACTGCAAAACAAAAATTTGAAAGCTACAGTCAAACACGGAGGTGGAAGCGTTATGTTGTTGGCCTGTATGTTCGCCGCGGGAGTTGGAAATTAGCAATTTATTGAGACTACAATGGATAGGTCTCATTATCTCAAAATTTTGATGTCCAATTTGCTTGAAAGTTGGGAAAAAACTGGGCCTTCGGGATTTCAGATTTTATCAAGACAATGACCAGAAGCATAACTGTCCGCATGTTATCAAACCACTGGCACAGTCGCCCGACATTAACGTCATCGAAAATTTGTGGGCCATTTTGGATAGAAACATCCGAAAACAGAAAATATCTAACAAAAGCGATCTGCAAACTGCATTGAATGAAGAATGGGCCAAACTTACCCCAGAAGTGGCACAAAAACTGGTCGATTCAATGGTTAAGAGGCTTAAAATGGTGGTTGACCAAAAGGGTGGTCATACTAAATATTGAAATTTCTTGTTGTGCCTTCTAACTTAATTTAAACATTGAATCTGTTACTTGGTTGGAATAAGCTGTGGCTTGTTTTTTGTTGCTTTTTTCGTTTTTAAATGTTTTAGTATATTAAAAAAACATAAAAAAAATTAATAAAGTCATATTTGATTAGTTTAAAACATTAGGCTAATAACCTGCGTTTAAATAATGTTGAATTCTTCTTTAGTTTAGTTTTTACAGGCAGTTAAAGTTTTTTTTACGTGCCGGTTGAAGTAAGCTGTGAGCCACTGTAGTACGGGAGGTAGCGTTGCATTTTTTCGAGAAATTTTATACCGAATAAATTTCATTTACATGATGAATAAAACGGAATGCTGGGTATCCAATTTTTCGTCCCGGTTTAGGTTTCCGTTTACACAGTTTTGCACTTTTAAAAACATGATATTCTCACAATTTTTGAGAAAAGTCACTTTTAGAAAAGTCCCTAAAAAAGCAAGTTCGAGAATTTTTTTCTTCAGAAACTTAGTATTTTTACCCTTGCTTATGATTGAAATTAAAAAATTGTTCCTATCTTTCATTTGCAGTCTGTCATACTCATAGTCACTAATTTCAACTGTTTTCCATTTTATGCGAAAAATATCGTTCCTGGAACCATGCTCCGTCTCCAAGTTAGACTGTTTTCCGGTTTGCATTGGAAAAATGCTCCGTTCCCAGTCTACTTTTATACACACGCAATATATTCAAAAATACTGGCCACTTAATGATTCGGGTGACATGTGACGTTTCTAACTCCTCGTAATTCTGCCCACGACTAGAATTGGTAGAGTTACTACTTTTTACTCTACTCTGGCACTTTTGAACGAAACTCGATTACGTCATTAGAGTAAAATTGACTCCACTCCACATTTCCGAACGATTGTTTTTACTCTACTCTAACTCGAGTTAATTTCCAAACGCGTCCCAGTGAAACTGGTGAAAAAAAAAGTGCTATGAGTATTTTCATATCGTGTCAAAATTTATGGGATTTTTTAACCCTTATCGGGCCAAAGAGGCTATTACTTCTATTTTACTATTTCTGATTAGAGCCTAGTACTGTGTTCTTAGCGAAACGAAATGAACTGTCAAAGTCCATATAAAAAAAATTAAAATTTTGTTCATTTTTCGCGACGAAATATTTCGTTCGTTTTTCAGGGGCCCTATTCTCGAGTTCATTTGAATTTTGGTCGCATACGATCTATTCGAATGATAAGTTTCGTGTACGATCCAAACTTGGTGTTCTTAAATGGTATGTGAAACTTTTTCATTCGAATGGTCGTACACGAATTGCAGGTGGTATTGCCAGATAAGTTTTTTGCCATTTATTTATTTATTTATTTGGAAAGCGAAAATATGTACAGAATATAAACTCCAATAAAACAATGCGCCAAAAATAAAAAAAAAGAAATAAAAATAAAATGAAAATAAGAATAATAAAAATAAATACCTAGTTAAAATTAAATTAAAAATTAAAAAAAAATTAAAAATTAGATGTTATTAAGTGAGTAATTAGAAATAATGTATTAAATATCAAATATGGATTTCAAGTGAATTTTTATTGTGCGCAAACTGTGGCCCTGAAAACTAAGACAATTTTCATGATAAGATCGAGGTAGACGGAGGAGCGGCGAATTAAAATAGGCATTTATAAATGCAAATGGAATGATAAAAGTGTCTTGTGATCTGGAGCGGTGATTAGTTGCCCTGAATGTAAGTTCAACATAGAGAGTACAATTAAAGATAAATAAAACTTTGTGTAGGAACAAAATATTTAAGTAAGATCTTCTGTCCTTCAGAAAAGAAAGTCCAAGGTGTTGTAATCTAGCATCATACGGAACTTCCTCGAAATTGAGTCTGCGATAGAGTGATCGTGTGAAACGTCTCTGCACTGATTCCAATGCTGCTATAAGATAAGAATAGTATGGGTTCCACACAACTGAGCAGTATTCAAGGTGACATTTGACAAGACTGTTGTACAGGTTAATATAGAGATCTAAGTTACAGAACGGATAAGCAGCTCTCAAAATAAAACCACATAACCTATAGGCCCGTTTGCATATTTCCATAATATGTACATCAAATTTTAATCGAGTGTCAAATATAACACCTAAATCCTTGAAGTTGAAGACTTCAAGGAGAAAGTAGTCACCAATGTGGTAATTAAACGAAAGATAAGAGGATTTATTAGTGTAGCACATCTTGAAACATTTTTGTTTATTAAGGGATAGCTTATTTGAGGAGCACCAGGACGATAGTTTGTTTAGGTCATTTTGAAGAATTAGACAGTCAGCCAAAGATTTAACTGGTCTAAATAACTTCAGATCATCTGCATACATTAAGTAATCAGAATGGAATTCTGAGAGAAAATCATTAACGAATAAAATGAAAAGCAGTGGACCCAAGGTTGAACCTTGGGGAACACCGCTTGTCGCAAGATAAGGAGCAGATAAGCATCCTTGGAAAGTAACCATTTGCTTGCGATTAACAAGATAGGATGAAAGCCAGCGCAGTAGAGCAGTACTTAGATGAAATGACTTCAATTTCTGAATAAGTGTATGGTGGTCTACTCTATCAAACGATTTCGAAAAGTCAGTATACACCGTGTGAAGATCAAGTCGGTTTTCAAGGGTCCTTGATACTGAATTAGTAAAAGAAACTAAATTCGTCTCAGTGGAACGACCCTTGAAAAACCCATGCTGATTAGGAGAAACAGAGCTCCAGACTTGAAGAAAGATGACTTCATGCAGTAGTTTTTCGAATATTTTAGAGAAACAAGACAGAATACAAATAGGGCGGAAGTTTTTAACGTTGTGCTTGTCACCCTTCTTAAATATCGGTAAAACATGGGAGATTTTCCATAGGGTTGGAAATATTCGTTGATTCAGTGACATGTTAAATAACGTTGCAAGAGGTTCCGCCAGAATGTGGCCCAACCTCTTAACAAATATGTTTGGAATATTATCAGGACCAGCGCCACCATGGCAATCAAGGGAATTAATAACAGTGAGAACCTCCGTAGGAGTAAAAACAGGTATTGAGTTATTGTCAAGATCATCGAAATCCTGCATTGACTGAGAGGCAGAAGAAGAGTACACGGAGCTAAAATATAAGGAAAAGAGATTTGCTATAGAACCGGGAGTACAGGCAGTATCACTTCGGTAGGTTATGAATGATGGAATGGTGGTAGTCTTACGTGAAGAATTGACATAATTCCAGAAAGGCTTGTCGTTGCCTGAGGCAAGCGATGCATTCAGGCTTTCTTAATTTCTCTCTTAACAACTTTACGAAGATCAGTGTACTGAGCTTCATTAATCTGTGTAGGGAATTTCTTATAGAGACGTCTTGCCTGATCTTTATCTTTCAACAGTTTAATGATAGAGGCGTTAAACCATTGAGGATAGGACCGGCGCTGGGTGATTGAAAAAGGGACATGTTCAACTATAACCGAATTAACAGTGGAATAGAAGTCATCGAGGGCACTGTTCACCGATGAAACTTCAAGTAACTGCCAGTTAATACCAGCAAGACTAGATGAAATTAAATCGTAATTACAACTGAAGAAGTTACGCTTACTGAAGTGATTTAATGCGGTATTTTTTAGAGGCTTAAGATTTAGTTCAAGCTCAATCGGCGGATGATGGGAATCAGGAGACACTAGCCCAGGAAGAGATAATGTAAGACCAACATCATCAGAGCTGAAATTGGAAAATATTAGGTCGAGTATTCTATTGTTTTGGTTTAAGACAACATTATATTGCTTTAATGCACAAAATTCCATAAAGGATTGTATACTGAAGAGTTGTTGAGAGTAGCAGTTCAAAGTAGAAGTAGGTATAGAATTAACCCAATTTAAGTAAGGCATATTGAAATCACCGCAGATAAGGAATTTAGCAGAAGGATCACATTGATTAATAAATAGGGATAATTCTTCTAAAAGTGTAGAGAGAAGAGCAAGAGTAGTATTACATGGAACATAACAAGCGAATAAGTATAATGTAGTTTTAGAACATTTCACCTTGACAGCAATACATTCAAAGGAGCAATTGAAGTCAATGCAGAGATAAGACACCAAGCTACTGCGAACCGCTATAAGAACACCACCACCGTCTGACTTTTTAGTGGACAGAAGATCACGATCGCGTCTAAAGACATTATAAGAACTCGGAAAAATTTCAGAGTTTAATATTGACTCATTCAGCCAAGTCTCCGAAATACAGATTATGTCGAAGGAATTCGATACAATAGAATTTTTAAACGAAATTGTCTTAGTTTTCAGTCCTCTAACATTCTGATAAAATATTGAAAGTAAATTGGAAATAGGAACCACGATAGTCGATGCTCGAGATCTGCAAAGCGAGGAAGACGGAACGCCAACTACGTCAGAAGATTCCTGCCGCCCGTAGAACGAAAATTCTTTCGAGGCCTGGATAGAAATTCCTTCACTAACAGACCCTTAGGCCATAGAGAAGGCTTACTAGCAGCAGCAAATATGTTATCAGGAACACGAAGTTTGAAGGAAACAAAAGAAAACTTCGAAAGTTCATCACCAGACTTTGTAAGCTGATAGCATGGCAGATCCGTTGCCGAGACATCCTTGAATTTACCTTTAATGTGGTTAAGAATCATGTCAGGCGTAGTATTCACCTCGCATCGAGATACATAAATCCATCGAGGAAGTCTGGCCGCTGTTAGATGAATTGAAGAGCCAGTGGCAACTTGAGATGTAGTAAGTTCAGCAGTATGACGATCAGCTGTGACGACATCAGAGACAGACTGAGTCATACGAGAAATGCAAGATTCCTGCAGTGAAGAGGAACCAGCTGCATTTTGAAGATCAGGAGACATGATCGCTGGAACAGGCTGAGTCGCATTAGCAAGTTTGGCAGCAATTAGATCAGTAGAGCAACTGGCAGGAACTTGCGATGATGAAGAAGTATCAGCAATTTGGCGATCAGCTGTCACGACCACTGGGACAGGGACAGGCTGAGTCGCACTAGCACCACTGCGAAGATCAAGCGGATCAATCACCGAATCCGAACGCAAATCATTAAGTGAAGCAGATTTACTGCGCTCGTTAAATTTAGCACTGCGCAAAATTCTCGTCGAAAGCTTTCCAGGCATACGAGAAACGGTTGATCGATCGTCAACATTGCGACTATGTTGACCTAGGTCATGGATAGTAGCCGTAGAGTGCGACACGATGAACTCAGGAACCGTAACATCGGGATTCGAGATATTCCTAGCGGAAGGGATACAAAGCTCGTCGATGCTACTTAATGATGCAGCAAATTTTAGCTGAAGCGCCAGAAAATCCGAGTGTAGCAATTGCATTGTGGAACGCACTTCCAGGATTTTCATGACAAATGCAGATGAAGACGACGCTCGGCATAACGTGCAATACCAGTGTACACCACTACCGGAATTGTTCACTGCATCACCAACAACACCCGAAAGTCCGACACATTTGCAATGAAAGGTCTTTCCGCAGAAGCCGGAGCAGCAAATAAAAGGGGTTTTGCCAGATTTATCGGCACAGGTCACCCCACAGCACTCAGCCATAGATTAGTAAAATAAAATAAAACTGCACCCGAAATCAAAGTCAAGCGACAGAAATTTGAAAAGAATTAATAATTTACGCGTAGCGCGACGAAAAAATAGAACCGCTTAGTATCACAGCATGTATACTACTTAGCTCGGTAAGCCACTGTGAAGACTAAAACAAGTAAAACACTTTAGAACAGAAATCCGTTAGATTTAATCTTAAAAAATGGATGAAAAACGTGTTGGTAATATTAGTGGGGAGCAGAAAACGATAATTTTTGGAAAGTAATCCAGAACTAATTAAAGGTAGAGTCAATGCGGAATTTACCCATAAAAACGCGCAACAAATTTGGAGTAACGTTTCGGATGTTTGAAATAGTATAGTCGACAGACAGGGATTAAAATCAGTTACCTACTGAAGGACATTGTGTTAAATACATTCAACCCTTGTATAATATGATGGATTCGTACCGTGTTATATAGAAAACGTGTTAAGAAAAACATAAAAGTAATACAAGTAAAAAACTAAACTTTGAAGGATAACTTTTATTCGTATTTTACTTTATTATTTTAATAGTAAAGTATTGTTATCGATTTTTAAAAAAAAAAAATTTGCTACCCTGAAATTTTTTTTTACACGTTTTATTACTAATAAACACCAAAAAAGAAAAAAAAATTTCATTCCGCCGTACGCCGCACAGTGGGGCGTTTGCCCGATCTAGCTGGCCAAAATTCGGTTTTTAAACATGCAAATGTTAACCAGCATTTTATGTCCTAATTGTCTTAACCAATTAGGGAGTTTCAAGAAGGTTTTTTTTTTTACCTGTATTTACTATAAAAGCTGTGGGCTTAGCTTAAAGTTGCCATTTCTAACGGAAAAACCTATGTTAAAAACTAACTGTGATCACATAACTTTTTCGTGAGTTTAAAGTAAAATTAAGAAATTTTGAAAAATGGATATTAAAGTAGCAGGTATGTATTTCATTTTTACCATTTATGGTTTTTCAAGGATATATAGTTTTTGAACTAGATAGTTTTAAATTTTAGTATACTTTCAGATCTATTTTTTGGAAAAGTTAAATTTTCAAAATTGAAAAAGTTATTTAAGTCCGCACGCTTCCGTCAAAATTTATGTGGCAATATGAAGGTCAAATATTCATTCTTAAGTAGTAAAAAAAATTTCCTGCTCATATCTGCTCATCGTGATATTATAACAGTTTATGTTGATAGCGGAAATTCGAAATATTTGTATTTTGAATATTCCTGTAGCAAGGATAAAGGACTCAATCCTTGGTAAAGGCCTTGAACAAATGTCACTTGAGTCTGAAATGTTACAAAAAAAATATATCAAATCGTATCTTACCCGGAAAACTATTATATACATAATAGTATTTTCAGATAAAGATATGATGTGAAAACATTCATAAATATATAATTTTTTTGGTGATCTTTTCACATCACATTTTTAACTGAAAATACTATTATATAATTGTTTAAAAACCGTTAGTAGTTATACTAGTAGAGTAGGGTGAAAAACTTTAGACTACGATATCTCACAAACCAATTGCACCAGAAAAACAAAATTTGGTTTGAGTATAAAACTTAATAAAAAAATATTGTCCAAAGTAAAATTTTTGATGGGGATAGGGGAGCATAGAAGTGGAGGGGATAAAAAATTTTCAAAAATAACACGTTTCATATCTCAATAACAGTGTAAGATAGATGCTTTAAATTTTTACCACAAGCAGGCCTAATAGAACCCTAGTAGGGAAAAAAAATTTGGTGGTGGGGTGTAGAGGGTGGGGATGGGGAAGGGTGAGAAGGAAAAAGTTCCGATGTTTATATCTTAAGAACCTATAATGATAGAAAGCTAAACCTTGGTATTTAGATAGAGTTATAGTAGTGGCATGGTGGAAAAATAATTTTTTCTTAGGGGTAGTATGGTACGGGGGGGGGGAGGGTGGTCTGTGTTTTTCCTAACTTTTGAACGGCTTATGCTAGAAAGTTAAGACTAGAAAAGTAATTATGATAAAAAAAAATCCAAAAATTTACATTGGCGTTCGGAAGGGGGGGCAAAAAAAATTATCAGTAAAAATAAAATGCATGTATTTTCACGATTTTCGTCATATTTACTAGTTCTTTCCAAATATTGAATTCATTTTTATTCTACGGATTCTTCATATGAATACCTAGAAAGTGTTTTCAAGATTTTTTGAATATCCACCCCTAAAAATTCCACCATATCTCTCAGGTCTGATCAGATATCGAATATCTTTTTGCTTCCACGGGCTTACTTAACAATCACCTATTTTTAAGTTTTTTCTTTTTCAACCTCTAGACCGCATCCCAGAATATGACCCAATTATATAATTCATATGTTACACTCTATTCTAAGCGCTTCCCGAATTCTTTGTTAGGTTTTCAGTCACATAGTAACATACACCGCATCCCCGAATTAAACACGTTCCGAACTTCTGCCGGAAAAATAATAAAGTTGCGCCCAGACTTGTTGGCACATTTTCAGTGATTTTTAAACAAAATTCTTTAAAATAACTTATGGTGATTTCTTTTCTGCAAAAAAATGTGACCCGTTTCTGCCCTCAATTTTTGTTCTAGCAGTTCCGCTGTTCTATTCTGAAATTTTTTTGACCTGCTAGAAAAAGGGGTTTGAGTCCGGGGCTAAAATTGACCTGAAAACTCGCATTTCTTGCCCCGAAAATTTCGGCGGTGCAACTCCTTTAACCTCAAATGTGCGTAAGAAACGATGAAAATAAGAAAAAAATATCCTACGACAACAGCGGCAAACGATTTAAAAGCATAAATTAAACTGTCCAACGGGTCATACGGTAATTAGAAATACGGAGTGTAGTGAAAATTTATTTAAATTTTAATAATAGCTTTTTGACCTGAAAGCGTTCTATTGTAAATTGACCTGTCGGACGGAACTGTCAAAAAAGAGGGCAGAACTGCAATAATTTTGCATCTTTACAGGTCACATTTTTTTCAGAAAAGAAATCACTATAAACTTTATTATAATAGGATAAAAATTACAAGAGATATGCATTTTCAAGGAAAATGGCCACCTTTTATGCGAAATCTTTGAGATACTATAACTACTAAAAAAAATGAGATAGAAACAATTTAAATTATATTTTTTTTTTTCACTAATTCTTCGAGTACATAAATTTTCAAAAAAAACGGCGATGGTAAGGTTACACTTTTGGCGATTCTTGATGGAATGACCCTTTTTCTATAAAGTAAATTGAGAAGCACTGATGTTCTTCGATTTTTTTTCCCCCCATTGAGATCCCAAGTTGATTTTTTGATATGTTTTGAAAAACAGTATAATACACAAAATATGAAAAAATAAAAAAATGGCATTTTGAGAGATTTAAGGATAAAAACAAAATCGTTATTCTTGAAAAAAAAAATTTAAGGATAAATTTTATTGGTATTTACTTTATTTTGCGACTAACCCTTTAAAATAAGTCCTATTTTATTATTCTATGATAAAAATTAACAGAGATATGAATTTTCAAAGAGGGCTTAGACACCATTTTTGCGAAATCTGTAACATACTATAAATAACAAAAAAAAAATGAGATAGAAAAAAAATTGAAATTACATTTTTTTCCACTAGTTCTTCAAGCAAAAAAAATTTCAAAAGAATCGGCGATGGTAAGGTCACAAAGTTGGCCTTTTTTCGCAATGTTTGATGGAATGACCCCATTTTTAATGATTCTAAACAAGAAGTTGTATGCTGAATGGTTTTCACCAAGCACAGCGATGCACTTGTACAAACGTTGCATTGCGAATCGCTGATTAAGATGAAGGAGAGGGAAAAAACACCATTTGTGTATGTACAAACGGGAATTACCTGTTTATATCAACTGAAACAATGTGTTCTAAGAGTACCGCGTTATACGAGGGTTGACGCAATTACAGCACGGTGTTATATCGAAATCATGTTCTAAGAGTACCGTGTTATACGATGAGTGTCGCAATTTCAGGCAGATCATACCCGTAGACTAAAGCCATTCAGCTCCATGTGGAAGAAAGAGACAGCGAACGAAAACCGTCTCCGTAGAAATGTGAGTAAGGTTCCCCACCAGTCAAGCATGGCCATCGAATAGTCGTGAAATTTCCACACATTTTCAACGGACATATACAGTGCTGGTAAAAACATTTGCAACCGAAGTCATGAACAAACTTTTTTGTTCAAAACTTTCACATTACACACGACCGAACGAATTTTAAAAACGAATTTTGCCAAATATGTTAAAAATAAAATGTTGTTGCGAAAGAAATAGACGATTAATAGTTCATTTTGTATTTTTACATAAATATCTCATTTCCCTTTAACGTATTTTGCACAATTGTGCGAATAAAACTGAATTTCCCGATTTTCGGTACGACAGAAAAAATTTCGGACGGTGAACGAATTTTTTCATCGTTTAACGAACGCAGCCATATTCGGAACGAAAAATTAAATCGTCGCGATTAAAGTTCACTACGTTTTAACCGTCAAATTGACATTAGATGCCGTGTAAAATATTCTCCATATCGCCGCCTTTGCCGAATCCAATACTTTCAATAAGTTTTCCTACGCAAAGGACACCAGTATAAAGCTATGCAAGCCAGTTTTTTCTATTTCCATTCGCTTTACTCATTTTTCTAAATAATTTCGAAACACAAACAAACAACGTAACGTCTTTTGTCAAAGATTACGTACCGTAAGTAATGTGTCGGAGCACACGAAATTACGACACGATATTTGTTCGGTCGTGTGGAATGTGCACAGCGCCTTATTTTGAATTGAACTTAACAATTTTTTAACAGAATAATTTCCCGTAATATACTTAACAAAAAACTATAACAAATAATAATTTTCAACTGTCAGAAAAATAAAAATGTCAATTGAGTCACACTTTTAGTTGGAAAAAAAATTTGCAACTTTTATTTTGGTCCTTGACAGATCTTCATAGCTGACGGTAAATCCACCGAGAATCAGCCTCCTGGTCACTGCATCACAATCACACAGAATGTGTGCCGTGGCTGTTTGTCCCATTGCCATTTTACAATTGGATCCAAATACGCCCGCTCCAGTTCCACTATAGGTCTTAAAACCGCCCGTGTACCAAACTGAAGCATCTTCTCCAAAATCTGGTAGATCAGATTGCCATGATACACGATCTCCCAGAGTCACCGTATATGGTTTCTCAAAATCATATGCCTTAGGCATGTTATCGTTTGCTGAGTCGATTAGGTCCTTTTGATTAAATTCCTGTAGAATTTTAAGGGGGTCGTCTAGTGTGTAAGATCAAAAAAATCGATTTTTTTTTTTCATAAATCACATCTAAAACATGTAGAGAAGACGTGCGTAAAAGAGTTTTTCGAAATTTGAAGCCGTTGAAAAGTTACAGCCGTTGGTCGATCAGGTCGATCGGTAATTTTCTTGTTATAAATTATATGTAACAACTTTCAAACGCGTTTTTCTCAAAACACAATTTTTTCAAACTGCTGCCATGATATCTCAAAAACTATTTGATTGATTCTGCTCAAATTTATACAGCATCTTTAATACATATATAACTACAGGTTGAACTAAAATAATTAAGATTGCTTTGTTAGTTTTCTTTTTATCAGCTATATAGACCGCAATAAAATACGAAAAATTTAATTTTTTTTGTAAAACGAAAAAAAAAAATATTTTTTGGAATTCTAACTTTATTTTAGGTCCATGTAGAGCCTCAAGTCTCACGATTAAGATTGCGTTTGGTTTTTTGATTTGAGATAAGCAGAACGGCCGGAATCATGGCAGCAGTAGAGCACCTCTTTTTATATATGTGTTCCTGTTGGGCGGTGTATCTCCGACTATATTTTATATAATGTAAATTCACAAAGTTTGTTTAAATGTTACTAAAAATGATATACAATTTATTAATGGTTTGTAAAAAAAAATGCCTTCACACTAGACGACCCCCTTAAGATTATCTACAAGGTCTCCTACCTTGAATTTATTGTACTGCTGTAGCCTTATGGCCTCTCTCAGAGCCCCCTTCTTCATTCTAAGTGTAATGGGGCCATGTTTATGGCTTCCATTGCAGCAGTGGGACATGATTTAAGTCCCCCAGTAATGCTAAGTAAGAGCAGCACGCCTCTGAATTGTTTGCAGGGCCTTCTGTGCTGTGATTTGTTCAACCTTTGGCGGCATATGTGATCATTGGTATTATAATAGACTTGAAGGTCCAGTATACCATATTTGGTTTGAGACCCCAAGTGATACCACAGAGCCTACGACACGCCATAAAAGACAATGTTACTCGTGTGAAAATGTTTTTAAGATGTAAATTCTAAGTCAAACACTTGTCCAAGGTAATTCACAAGTATTTGACATCGGAAGAGAATTCAATAGTAGTTCCTCTCAAAATCGAGGGCCTTAAGTTTACCTTCCGTCTTCTAGTGAATGGTACTATAATTGTTTTACTTGGATTTAAACTTCCCTGTTGGATGCACCAGTGATCTACTATCACTAAAGCCTCTGCGGTCTGAAATGACATAGAGCTATAGTAGTGGCATAGTGGAAAAATAAAATTCATCGAGAAAAAAAATTGTAAATCACTGTTCGAGCTTCTTTATCCAACTGCTGAAAAACTGCTTAACTAATGAACATGCTGGAACATCATTGTATAGTATGTTAACAACACTCCTGATCACAAGAACAGTGCTATCATACCATCATCAATAATGGAAATATCCTACAACAGTGCAACCCGCTTATAAAGTGCACTTTTTTAACGTATTTTCGGTTATAACATACCTTTTTTCAATCACCTTTCACAAATGTGAAAGGTTCTTATGTTGCTTATAACGTACCTTTCTCGGGTAACGGGAAGTGACTCAAATTTTACTCTGAAGTGGGCTAATATGTACTATTTTGTTTTTTGGCTCTCCCGAAAAGTAGTTTTTATCTTATATTTGTTTTTTTTTTTTACTATCATGTTTATTGGCTCGTTATTCGAAAAGGCGCGGTCAATTTTATAATGGTTATATTGTACAGACTTCTATATTCCAATCACAATCAAAGTAATAACCGGGACAGACCCTGAAGTGCAACAAACACCTTTCATTTCGCTAAAATATTGTTTAAAATTCAACAAATTTAAAGCCTTTTTTCAAACAGACGAAATACTACTAGTAAAACCTGTCTAAAATAGACTATAAAACTGAGACCTGCCATAACGAAAAAAAACTGTGAACGAAAATCAAGAATTTTATTAAACAATACTGTCTAAAACGGAAACCTGCTAAAACGGAACGAAAAGTGGGGTACCACAGCATTCCGTTTTAGGCAAAATTACTGTACTACATAAACAAAAAAAAAATCATTTTTGTTGCACAACATTTTACTTCCATAATAAAGCTATACCATATGTACATACGTTATATTAATTATTGTAAATGGTCTACCAATAAGAACGATAGGATTTAAATTTAAATTAAAACACAGTAAGTTCGATCGAATAAGTTTCGGAATGGTTTTATTAGATGGTACACGTTATGCTATTTATGGTTTAAACAGAATATCGTTTAAATTACCACCACGACTTTTCTTACACTGATTGATCCGGTGACGCCAATTTTCGATGACTCTGTGCACCATTTCGGATGGTATGGCTTTGGTACTACGAATGTTGGCTTCAAGCACATCAAGATTCTTGAGTTTGTTGGTGTAAACCTGTGATTTAAAATAGTCCGAAAGAAAATAGTCTAGTAGTGTTAAATCATGGTCAGTTGTGAGGACAACTTCGTGAAATAACCGATTCACAAATCTCACACCAAATTCACGCAATAACTCCATCGTAACGCCCCCTGTATGGCAAGTTGCGATGCGCTGTCTTGTTGTCGTGTTGGTGGCTTACTATCGTGTAGAGTAAATTCAGTCTCCAACTTTTAAATTACGCGACAAATAGCGAGCTCAGAAGGAGCAGAATGACGACCATATTTAGCATGAAATGCTCTTTGAGTAGCAACAAAACTTCTCGAATTTTGATAGAATATTTTAATAATTTCCAAACGCTGGGGCAACGTGAAACGATTCATGATAAAATAACAAACCTTACTGATGACAACTAACAAGATCGCCAATTTTGTAATTTAAATATGGCTGCCATGAGCTAAAAAATCCTATCGTCCGTATCGGTAGACCCTATATATAGATGTATTTTTCAATAAAAATAGTATACAATGCGATATTTATATATTTTTTGCGTTAAATTCCTAAGATAAATCTCCTGAAAGTGGGAAAAAATGAATGAAAAAAGAATCAAATAGACTTCAATCTCGTCTATAATGTAGGTTTATTTATGAATTAACAACAATAAAATTAGCTGCATGAACTAATGGAAACATTTCGTGAAAAATACTGAACACCGATTTAAATTATAGTTAGCGATGAGAAAAATAATATGGAGTACGCACGTAGTATGGCCTTTTAAGAATATCGACTTAATAGTTTATCGAATTTTTTTTTTTAGCTTCTGCTCGTCAGACATGGCCCACAAAACTTTTTGTTTACGCGTTTTATCCGTTTGCAAAAATTTCAACAAATTTCAAAAATATATGTTCCTGGGGAAAAAATAGAAACACTTTTATAACGTACTTTTGGTTATTTTTTAAATCCCCATTTGCAAATGGGAAAGGTTCTTATGTTGGTTATAATGTTCTACTTTTGTGGTCCCCTCAAGGTACGTTATAACCGGGTTGCACTGTAATCCAATTCCAACCTTTGGCATGAAAAGTGGTAGTATGCTGCGCCGTCCGAGCACAGTAACCACCAGGCACCAGCTACTGATTCTTGTGCTTGATCGGTGATCTGCTCCAAACGTTGTTCACCAATGCCTGGGTCAAAGACATTTGGTAGCTGCAAGCGTCCTTTCATATAAGTAGCTCTTGATTTTCGACCAAATATGCACAACAGGATTAAGCATTGAAGAATATGGCGAAAAACGTAACAAGTTTGCAGTACTGGAGGTGGCCATCAGAGAGGTGAATGAGCTCTCTGATGGCCACCTCTAGTCTCGCATGGCATGTGGCATTGTCGCAAACAATAACACCAGTGCTTAGTAGTAAAGAAACTTCCACATACGATCATTTTGGGTGCCGATTTTTGGAGCGAATTCGGTATAGTTCTGGATCTGAGACGGGGGCAGGTGGACCTAAGTAGTATGTCTGACGTAGCCACGGTTGAGTTTTTGCAACCTAGATCCAAATTGGGAGAGGTGGAATTGAAGGAATTGAAGATTCTACTAGAAGAAGAATTTGTGAGTATGGGGGACGGTTTCGGCAGGACATCGGAGGTAGAGCATACCATCAAAACAAACTCTCCTCCGATCAAACAGCGTTATTATCCGGTGTCTCCAGTAAGGCAAAAGGATATTGACCAAGAATTGAAAGATATGCTAGAGGCAGAGATAGTACAACCGTCAAAAAGTCCGTGTTCATCGCCCATATTACTTGTTCGAAAGAAAAATGGATCTTTTCGCTTTTGTGTAGATTTTCGTAAGGTCAACAAAGTATCAGAGCGCGATGCATACCCCATTCCTTACGTGTCGGCGACATTAGATAAATTGCGGGATGCCAAGTACCTGTCTTCTTTGGATATTAAATCCGCGTACTGGCAAGTTCCAATGGCCGAAGATTCAAAAAAATATACGGCTTTCACAGTTCCGAGTAGAGGTTTGTTCGAATTCAACCGGATGCCTTTCGGGCTACAGAATGCCCCAGCTACTTGGCAACGGTTGCTCGACCAAGTGTTGGGTGCTGATTTGGAACCATATGTGTTTGTGTACCTTGACGACATAGTCCTGGTGACTCAAACTTTCGAGAAACATACGGAAATCCTGCGTGAAGTGTTCCGCCGGCTTAGAGAGGCTGGTTTGAAAGTGTCAAAGGAAAAGTGTGAGTTTTGTAGGTCGGAACTACGCTACCTAGGCTATGTCGTCGATGAGTACGGACTGCATGTGGACCCGGATAAGGTGGAAAGTTTGGTTCGATTCCCGGCGCCTAAAAACATAAAGGAAGTTCGACAATTCTTGGGAATGGTATCGTGGTATAGACGCTTCATACCGGATTTTGCAACATTAATTGCACCTTTGACTTCGCTGTTGAGGAAGGGTCGAAAATTCGCGTGTGACGCAGATTGCGAGAGGACCTTCTCGGAAGCGAAAGTTAAACTATCCACGGCATCCATATTAACCTGTCCTGATTATGATCTGCCATTTACGATCCAGACCGACGCTTCCGATTTCGGGTTGGGAGCAGTGCTCACGCAACAACAGTCAGATGGGGAGAAAGTGATCTGCTATCTGAGTCGTTCGCTGACAAAGTCGGAACGTAAATTCTCCACGACGGAGAAGGAATGTTTAGCCGTCCTGTGGGCAGTGGAGAAGTTGAGGCCTTATATTGAGGGGACACGGTTTACCGTGATAACGGATCACCGTTCTCTTATCTGGTTGGATAACTTGAAGGATCCTACAGGTAGACTAGCGCGTTGGGCTGTTCGACTACAACAATACGATTATGAAATTATACACCGAAAAGGTAAGGAGCACTTTGTTCCAGATGCTTTGTCAAGGTCTGTGCCATTGGTGGAGTCGTTGTTTGCAATCACACAGTCTGACCGGTGGTATAACAGCATGTTGGATAAAGTACAAAATCAATCTGCTAAATATCCGTCGTGGCGAGTAGAGGGTGGAGTATTGTGGAAGCACGTCTCACCCAGATATCCGGCACTCGAAGACGAAACTGCATGCAAAAGGGTTCCAGCAAAAGGGGAACGGGGGGAACGGGGGGAAATCTTGCGACAGTGTCATGACGACCCAAAGTCGGGTCATTTCGGCGTGAAAGGCACGGTATCCGGCACTCGAAGACGAAACCGCATGCAAAAGGGTTCCAGCAAAAGGGGAACGGGGGGAAATCTTGCGACAGTGTCATGACGACCCAAAGTCGGGTCATTGCGACGTGAAAGGTGGACCGGGTTTCGCGAAATTTTTATTGGTCAAAAATGCAGGGGGACATAAAGAAGTATGTTCAAGCATGTAAGACTTGCCAAGCAGTTAAACCTGAGCGCAGATTGCCATCGGGTTTGATGGCTTCGAGGAGTGGTGAGGCAAAACAACCGTGTGAGATGGTGTGTGTGGATCTGGTAGGACCCCTTCCACGCTCAACGCGAGGGTTTACGTTCATCCTTACGGTTGTGGACTATTCTTCGAAATTTCCGCTTTTATTTCCGTTGAGGGCGGCTACAGCAAACGCAGTAACGCGGGCTTTAGAAAACGAAGTATTCCTACTTTTCGGTGTTCCAAAATGGGTTGTGTGCGACAATGGCCTTCAGTTTCGATCAAAGGAGTTCCAGGGTATGGTAGAGTCGTATGGGACGCAAATTAAATTCACGGCTTTTTACCACCCTCAAGCGAATCCGGCAGAGCGGATAAAACAATCTATCAAGACTATGCTGAGAGCATATGTTGCCGAAAATCACCGGAAGTGGGACGAACACCTCCCTCCGTACTTCGTGAATTTCGGAAGAAATATGTCCGTTGGGATAGAACCTCTAGAGAGACCGGGCGAAATGTCGATAACCTGCCAGAACCCTTTGGAGCGAGCCAAAGCTCTGGAGGGCGTGCGAGAGGATATTAAGAAGCGTTTTGAACACGCAACAAATCAAACTAAAAATCGATATGACCTTCGACGACGAGACACGAGCTACTATCCGAACGATCGCGTTTGGAGAAAGAATTATGTCCTGTCAGATGCGGCCAAGTATTTCTCCGCGAATCTAGCACCGAAGTATATTGGGCCGTTTGTAGTGCGGAAACGAGTGTCGCCATGGACCTACGAGTTGGAGGGGGAAGCGCGGTGGTGTGTGGCATGCAAAAGACCTAAAACCCTATATAGGAGCTCAAGAAGAAACGTGAGTGACCTACTTCGATAGGACTTCACAGGGCGACCCGGAATTTTTTTAATAACACAATGAAAATGTTCACCTAATCTTACTCCTGGTCCAAATCTCTTCCATCCGAGTCAACCCACTAAGAATTTTGTAAAATTCTTTTCCTCGTAAGGGGGGAGTATTACGAGTTTGACTCGTAATGTGTCTATTTCCTGTAAAGACAAGAGAGAACAATCGTTAATTTCGGGATTGATATTAATCAAATCGTAGAAAGAATTACCTTTTATGCACAGTGAATTCCTCCGATGCGCTGGCGACGCCTCTCAGCCTGGTTACGCTTTCCTAAAAGTAAACGTAAAGTAATGCATTAGTAAGTATCACTGGATTGGAGGAAAGGTTGAAAATGCGATAATAGCATTGTTTATCTATATGTACTACGTTAGTTAGTTTTTGCTAGTTAGTATGTAGGTTTAGTATTAGAATTAACGTTATCATTTGAATTATAGAATAGCTTAGGTTATTATTAAAGCTAGGATTATTTGTATTGAAATACGAAGATTTGATTGTCATCGAAAATTGTGGGCAATGTACCTGAAAACATTGTCACGTCGTGGGGACAGCGCGAGCGAGTCGCACTTACCGACATCAGTGCCTTTACCCCGTCCGGTTATTCCGTCCTGCCAGACGGGCTACGTAGTGTCGCGACGTTCGTATTTTTAATAAGTAACTTCTCTAGATCAGTGATCCGGTCTAGAGAAGGAGAACAGACCTTTCGAAAAGGATCGCTGGCGCCCACGACCCGTCTCTGGGTTTTAGTCGGACAAAGGTCTGTTCGCCCCTGTGCTGCTACGGGGGTTTCATTGCGGTTTTTTTTGTCTTACCGGGTAGTGGCGGTACTGAGACCGTCGACACGAATTTAAACCGTAATAATAGATGTATTTTTCAATAAAAATAGTATACAATGCGATATTTATATATTTTTTGCGTTAAATTCCTAAGATAAATCTCCTGAAAGTGGGAAAAAATGAATGAAAAAAGAATCAAACAGATTCAATCTCGTCTATAATGTAGTTTTATTTATGAATTAACAACAATAAAATTAGCTACATGAACTAATGGAAACATTTCGTGAAAAATACTGAACACCGATTTAAGTTATAGTTAGCGATGAGAAAAATAATATGGAGTACGCACGTAGTATGGCGTTTTAAGAATATCGACTTTATAGTTTATCGAATTTTTTTTTTTTCAGCTTCTGCTCGTCAGACATGGCCTACAAAACTTTTTGTTTACGCGTTTTATCCGTTTGCAAAAATTTCAACAAATTTCAAAAACATATGTTCCTGGGGAAAAAATAGAAACACTTTTATAACGTACTTTTGGTTATTTTTTAAATCCCCATTTGCAAATGGGAAAGGTTCTTATGTTGGTTATAACGTAGTATAGGTTATAATGTTCTACTTTTGTGGTCCCCTCAAGGTACGTTATAACCGGGTTGCACTGTAATCCAATTCCAACCTTTGGCATGAAAAGCGGTAGTATGCTGCGCCGTCCGAGCACAGTCACCACCAGGCACCAGCTACTGATTCTTGTGCTTGATCGGTGATCTGCTCCAAACGTTGTTCACCAATGCCTGGGTCAAAGACATTTGGTAGCTGCAAGCGTCCTTTCATATAAGATGCTCTTGATTTTCGACCAAATATGCACAACAGGATTAAGCATTGAAGAATATGGCGAAAAACGTAACAAGTTTGCAGTACTGGAGGTGGCCATCAGAGAGGTGAATGAACTCTCTGATGGCCACCTCTAGTCTCTCATGGCTTGTGGCATTGTCGCGAACAATAATCAAATCTTGTAATTGATTCGCCATTCCTTGCCAACGGTGTATAGAATGGTTTTCAACCATTCATTTGCCAGCTGCGAAGTAAATGAACCCCTCCTTCTCTCCATTGACAGCACACCTGTCTCGGAGATTGCTCGGGCGGCGCAGCATACTACCACTTTTCATACCAAAGCTTTGGCATTGGATGTTATGCAAGTGGGAAATAAAATTTTAATATTTTAATTATCAATTTTAATGTTATGTTATATGTGTTCCGAAGTTCTATTCATATACTCTGAAAAACAATTTACGTTTTCTGAATTCAAACTTACGTATTCTGAAAAACAATTTACTATTCTGAAATACATTTTACCAAATCTGAAATACAATTCACTATTCTGAAACAGAATTAACCAAATCTGGAATTCAACTCACTATTCTGAAATACAATTTACCTAATCTGAAATACAATTCACTATTCTGAAATACAATTTACCAAATCTGAAATTCAACTCACTGTTCTGAAATACAATTTATATAATCTGAAATACAATTCACTATTTTGAAATACAATTTACCTAATCTGAAATACATGTTGAAGAGGTGTAGATATTTTTCCAAAATACCTCGGCATCGATTAGGATAATTGCAGAATGATAATGATTGAATCCAATCCGAAGATGAAATACCTTTTTTGGACACAGTTAAAAACACTTTTTTATGCGGCTTTTTAGTAAGTAAATGGGGCTTTCAAGTGTCATGTTCCTAATGGCAATAGCCAACGTAGCGACCAATCCCAGTGGAAGATTTTCGTATGGGTCCTTTACATAAAAGACTCCTCTAAAACCGAAAAAAACAACCTAAATTCATAACAAAAAGTTATTTCTTTTTCAAAATAAGTAAATAATAATAAAATTATGTGACCGCAACCAAAGAGAATAAGGTAGAGTGGGATCGAACCGTATTCGAAACTCCATCGCTTTTATCTCACTATTATTACACTCAAAACACTAAACCACACTAAGTTAAGTTGCTACATTGGGAAATTGCAATCAAAGGCATTCGATGGTGCAGCGGTTACACGATACCAACGAGAATGATCCAAAAACTTTGGTCGCGGGCTTGATTCCTACCCACAGCAAAAGCTTTTATTAGCTTTTTATTAAATTACTAGCCGCTTACCGCGGCTACGCTCGCATACGCTCACGTTGTTCCATCGCCTCTGTTACTCCCTCTATTGGTCCTGTTTCTCCCGTTGATACATTACTCCCGTTTCGGGTACACTTTCTCAGCTCAAAGAACTGGAGACATGCCATTTTTAATTTTTCACTTTTCACGATTCATTTTTCTCCATCCCCCATCCACCATTCATCCTCTATCCACCATCCTCTATACTTCATCCATTCAAATATTGAAATAACTCGCGAACCACCAATTTCGGGAATATATAATGCAAAATTTGGAAGGAAACGGTTCACATTGGTAGATTTTCATCGCGCTCGACCAAAAAACTGACTTATTTTTATATATTAGATTATATTATAATTTAGTAATCGACAGAGACTGTTGAGCTGCTGAAACTCGATACGGTTTTTTCTATTGGGCTTTGTGGGAGCTTCCCCTCTAGGTCACACTTTTTGAGCGCAACAAGCCAATAAGTTGTAATTTTGCAACCTTTAATAGAAAATACACCTAAAAATCTGAATATCAGTGAATCCTTCATGTAACACCCATACACCAGGTATACAAGTATGAAACCGGAATTTTTTTTATGAAAAATAGACGTTTATTCTACAAAAGTGTTACAACATATTTCATTCGAAGTATTGCCCATCGCTAGCTATACATTTTGCACATCTCTCTGACAATTTATGTATGCCACGCCAAAAAAAAAATTGTTCTTTTGAGGCAAACCAGTCATCGAGCCATTTTTGGATATTTTCGTACGACGTGAAGCGCTGCTCACTAAGTGCGTGTCCCATCGATGCAAACAAGTGAAAATCAGAAGGAGCCAAGTCTGGTGAGTAAGCCGCATGCGGAAGTATTTCCCACTGACAAGCCTTAATCGTTTCCTTTACCGGTCTTGCCGTGTGTGATGGTGCATTATCATGCAGCAAAATCACTTTGGGTTGCCTCTTTCCATATTCTGGCCGTTTTTCAAGCAAAGCTTGCTGCAGATCGATCATTTGTTGTCGGTAGCGTTCTGTATTAACGGTTTCGCCAGGTTTCAGCAGCTCGTAATAGATCACGCCCTTGTTCGGTGGTTTTCCACGTTCCTTGTTTCCGATGTCGAAATCACCACTTTTAAATTTTTTGAACCACTCAAAGCATTCCCAAGTGCATGATCCCCGTAAGCTTCAACAAGCATTCGATGCGATTCTGCAGCCGTTTTTTTTTAAATGGTAACAGAAAATCAATGCTGTCCGCATATCGTCGTTCCCAGGCACAAAAGTTGACATGTTCAACGCTCGTCAAAACTACACTGTTGTATGAAACCGGTATTGCTGGCTATTTTATATCTTTATCAGATATCCAAACAACAAAATGGCGTCCATGGTTCGGTTTGATAGTTACTTCTTTGTAGCCATCTATGAGTGAATTCCGGTTTCATACTTGTATACCTGGTAAAAGCCTTCCATAACCTAATTAATCAAGACGTTACGTTACTACGGCATTTACATTATTACAAGGAGTTAAAATTTTAATAAAATTAGTTTATTTATCAAAACCAAGGTTGATGATTTCATAAGTGAATACTGGCCGTCAATTCCTTTGTGAAGCTTTCATATAAAAGTTATTTTGATTTTGATAGGCTCTGAATTTCTGTATTTTATAATTTTCGAACTTAAACCTAGTATCCAGATCGAGTGAAATTTTGCTTACCTCTCACTGTGCTCATTCCGCTGTAAACTTAGTTCGTGAACGTTACCGAAAGATGTCGTTTGATAAAACACAAAAAAAACAACAATTTTTTTAAAATTTAAAATCAATTTATTTTAAATAAGAAATATCAATATTTTCTGTCGGTATAATGTGTTCCAATTGGCAATACGTAAAAAGGACAATGTTTTGTGAACTGACAAGTCACAAAAAATTGTTGCTGCGTGCTGTTTGCTCCGCAATTTTTTGATGTCAGAAAATGACATCGAGTATTTCTCACGGAATTTATTTATTTATTTCTGAGCTACAGCCTAAAAGTTCAGACAGAGCTAGATAGGCGCCTTGTAAGCTAAGTACATGCGGCGGTGTATGGTGATGAATTGAATTAAGAAGGTAACGTTATCGAGGGATAGAGAAAAAGGATTTCGAACGACAATAATGTACTATATAAGGGACTTTCTAATGCAGTAGGCCATCTTTATTGTTACTTGCACTTCAAAACAACACTGAGTGTCCATGAAAATAAAATAATGTACTATATAAGGGATTTTCTAATGCAGTAGGCCATCTTTATTGTTACTTGCAAACTCCAAACAAAGAAAGTTTCTCTTGAACTGGATTCTAGCAAGCGAAATGAAGGTGGACTTCCATTGTTATCGGATTTACGCCTTTCAGCTATGAGTTTACATTTGCAACGCAATTTCTCTAACGCACAGTGCTGTCAAATATAACCTGATAAGAAAGGTTATGATTTTTGAATGTTATAATTGTTTCGTAATCTGAAGAGACTAGACACTGTCAATAAAAAGTTCAACGAATTAAGCATACATTTCAACCAGTAGTTTCAGGGACACTAATATTGCCAGCATTTTCACTATAAAGTCTAGTATCCAGATCGAGTGAAATCAAAAAACCCATACAAAAAAAGTGAGCGAAATGCTAGTGAACAATTTTTCGCTTTCATTTCGCTAGCTAGTATCCACTTCAAAAGAAATTATATTCATTGTTTGAACTTTTCTAACAGATGGCGCTGGTCAAAGATTCCGCAGCGAAATGAGCGTGCTTCGTTGTTTCACGGTGAAATTGTAACGTTTTGTCTGGAAAATATTATTACTTGGCCTACTGCATTAGGAAATCCCTTATAGATTTTTTTATTTCGATGGACGTTCAGTGTGGTTTTCCAATGACGAATTAAGCATACTGTCGTTCGAAATCCCTTTTCTGCATTCACTCTCGATAACGTTACCCTTGTCTTCTAATTCATCAGCATATTTCGATGGTAAATACTCGGATGTCATTTTCCGACATCAAAAAATTATGGAGAAAACAGCACAACAATGTTTTGTGCCCTGTCTGGTCCACAAAACATTGTCCTTTTCACGTATTGCTAATTGGAACACACTATACCGAAAGAAAATATTGATTATTTCTTATTTAAAATAAAATGGCCACTATTTACAGTCATCATAAAGTAGGCTTTAAGTTAAAGCTGACTTTAGTGTCGTATTATTAATATGACACTCGTATTATTAATTCCAGTTGGTCGCTTGTCTCTTAAGAGACATAATCTCGATGGTTTGAGTCTAGGAATCATATTGCATATCTTTCTTCATTACTAGATAGAAAGAAATAGCAATATAAACAAGTGCTCCCACCACGATCTATTTCTAATGCAAAAAAACAGCCGCATCACTCCGAGCGCAGCAAATGTCATCCGCGACTTACACGATAAAAATTAAATACGCGAAAGTTATAGTTCAAGTGCGGTTACAATAAAACGACACAAGTGCGATGTGAAGTGATTTGAAATGTGTCACTACGTTATTAATTTTTTATATACACTCAGCAGAAAAAGTCTGCGTACACACTCAAAACATCCAACATATCTATAGAAAACATCGTTTCTAACATTTTATTCCGAAATATTTTTTTTCCTGATTTTTCATTACTTTATTATGAACATAAAAAAAAAAAAAATGAGAATTACTGTACTCTAAAACAACGGAAAAATTCGGAAACGAAAAATAGACTGAAATTCCAGGAATAAAAAGTCTGCGTTCAGAGCGTATAAAGGGAAGTCAAAGTCTCTGAGTTGCAGTTAAATCATTTATAACAATAAAGTTTATGTAGGAAAGTTGATAAACGTGTTTTTATCTAAGGCTTGCGTTAAAAGTAATTGCAAAAAAACGTTAAGTAAGAGATGTCTAGTAAAGGAAAGGAAATTGAATTTGGGGAAAGGGAAATTATTGTGGATTTGTGGAAAAAAGGTACGTCATATCGTAAAATAGGTGCAATAGTCAGCAGAAGTCATTCATCTGTCCAACGAGTCGTAAACATCTTCAAAAATACAGGAGTTTTGGTTTCAAAACCCAGATCTGGCCGTCCTCCAAAGTTGAGCCCACATGAAACTCGGAGTTTGCTCCGAACGATAAAGGCTAATCCTAGATTAACTGCAGCTGATATGGCAAAGGACATCAAAGCAAAGTACCGCAAGTCTATTTCTGATGATGGTGTTCGTAAAATTCTTAGGAAATATGGGTATCACGGACGCGTTGCCCGTAGAAAGCCACTTATAACAACAGTAAACAGACTCAAGCGGCTGCCGTTTGCTAAGGAACACATAAATAAGCCAAAAGAATTTTGGAAACAAGTTATTTTCTCGGATGAAAGTAAATTTTGTATTTTTGGAATCAAAGGTCGGAAGATTGTATGGAGAAAAACTGGCGCAGCCTTCGACGTAAAAAATCTCTGTCCAACAGTAAAGCACGGTGGTGGTGGTGTTATGATATGGGGGTGTATGGCTAGTGGAGGAGTGGGAAAAATGGAGTTTATTAAAAGTATTATGAATGAAATAGACTACTTTAAAATTCTCAACCGCAATTTAAAGAAAAGTGCAGAACATTTGGGCTTAAGCGACAACTTTTACTTCCAACAAGACAACGACCCTAAGCACACTGCGGAGGTAGTAAGACTCTGGTTGCTGTATAATGCCCGAAATCAGCTTCGTACACCGCCCCAATCTCCTGACCTTAATCCAATAGAGCATTTGTGGCATCACTTGGAACAAAGGATTCGAGTGAACACAATAACGTCGAAGGTAATGCTCAAAAAAGTCCTGATCCAGGAGTGGAATTCAATAACCCCAGAGTTCACTAAGAAGCTGGTAGATTCCATGCAAAAACGGTTGTGGGAAGTAATAAAGAGACGAGGATATCCCACAAGCTATTAACGAGGAAAAACAATTGTTTTATTTTCAAAAGAAATATTTGTACGCAGACTTTTTATTGTTGCATTTTAGGGTTTGTTTTCGTTTTTTAATTTTAATATTTTTATGGAGTACAATAATCATCATTTTTGGCTTGTTTTATGTTTGTAATAAATCCATGAAAAAAAAGAAAAACAATTATTATGAAATAAATTACTTAAAACGATGTTTTTTATAGATGTGTTGGATGTTTTGAGTGTGTACGCAGGCTTTTTCTGCTGAGTGTATATTATATTGCAGTGAGGTAACTTCGCCCCTGGCCTGCACGTTTCATTTTATAACCCCCTTTCTTATTTCCAGCCGATAGCAATTTCCGCGAAATATTCATACGAGTACGAGCTCTTATCACAATACGCTATCATCAAACAGATGGCGCTACGCTAAACAAAAATTTGCTATCGAGACATTTGGAGACATGTCTTCGAGATTTCGGGGTGCATTTGTCTCGATACCGTGTATTTTTCCCATAAGACGTCTCGCAGAAATCTCGCAGACAAGCCGATATGTCTTCGAGAAATCTGCGAGATTCTCGCTGTCGCGACCAACTAGGATATATTTAAGCCTACCCAGTTGGTAAAATCTGCGAGAATCTCGCAGATTTCTCGGAGACATGTCGCTCTGTCGTGCCAGACGCAAACACTTCTTAAGGTCCATGCAATAGGCTTCAAACCCCCTTTTGTCACGCCAAGCTTCTGCAAAAGAATTTGTTTAATTTTAATACAGACATTTTTATATTATCTGCAAAATCTTACCGTATTAGACATCAGAAAATTTTTTTTGCACTGGTACTGCCTTTTGTGCCGTCCCAATTGCAGTTTTTTACTGCATCATCTGCCAGTAACGCAGTAAAAACTTTTGCCAGTCCTCCTTCAGTCCCCTTTAAGGGCTCATATAACTTTGAAAATCGATTTATTTTTTCTTACAAATTTTTATATCTTATACTTTCAAGAATTATAAAAAAATGGAATTTAGAAAATTCCACTCTATTACAAAGTTATAGCACTAAATGTGACCATACATCGGTTTAAAGCGGCTTCCTGGCTATTTGCCGCTCCACCCTTAACAGCAGCGTTTAAAATATATTTTTTCGCAAAAGCCGAGTATCATAGAAAACGAGATCATTCATAGAAAACGAGATCATTCATAGGACCATCTGTGAAAAACACGAAGATAAAAGAGCAAGAAAGCGTACAGTACGAAGCTAGAATGGGAGACTTAACATTTTACCTATCAAAAACTTTAAACGCATTTTTCTCGAAACTATGTTTTTTGACCTGGTCGGCACGATAACTCAGTCAGTTTTCAAAATTTTCAAAGTAGTCAGTAAAAAACAATGTTAATATTAAAAAACAAATTTTTTTTTTTTTTTCTATAGTTGAATATATAATAAGAAATGGGAACCCAACAAAAAAATTTTTTTTCCCCATATAACCTTCATAATAATTTTTCAAATTTACTCGATTTTCAGTGCTTTCAGAGTTATATAAGCCCTTAAGTTTCTAGCATAGCTAACCTATTATAAAAAAATATAATAATTAATTATTTCGAACAAGTATTTAGAATCACACTTACAAAAGATCTTCGCAATACCGGGTCATCATCTAACTTTTGTTCATATTGGATAAGATCCTCCCAGCTACAAATGCTCTGGAACTGGAAACTGCTATCATTTTGACCTAATATTAAAGTTTCCAGACAATCCATTTTTAAGTTTAGTTTCGCAAGCTCCTTGCAAACTTGGTTCATTTCATCTCCTGCAGCTGTCGTTTGCGTTGATATATCTTTTGCTTTAAGAATTATAATTAAGGATTAATTTAAATATTTAATCTTCAAGATTAATTTAAATAAAGAGTTATATAATTCATATGATATGATAGCTTACATTCATTTTGTATAGACCGTCTAGCGACACCCGGATGTTTTGTGAGACCATAGTTTGAAACTTTTAAATTAGAAAACAAACCATATAAAGAACTCTAATAAATACGTTTTTAATGCTTACGAGGAGAGACTTCCGGCATAGGTTTGGTCTTCGGCAAAGCATTTGTTTTCGCCATAGCTGAGGTTAGACTAACTAAAGAATAATGAACATATATTATTTTACTTATTTTAAAATTAATAAACTAAATTATTTAAAAATTCATTAATTACCATCAAAATTGTACTCATCATCTGATAGTGGACTTAAATCTGAAACGTGAAATTTTAATATGTAGCTTTGATAAGATGTTAATATAGGTACAGATAATTAAAATCTGAAAACCATTATAATATTATATATATATATATATATATATATATATATATATATATATATATATATATATGTGTGTATGTACAGGGCATGTTGCAGGGAAAATTTTTTGGTACATTGAATACTTTGGGGAGCTTTTGATACTTTGAGCTGTTGCTCACAATTTCCTGATATTTTTCGTATACTTTGGGGAGTTTTGCATATAATATATAAAGCACAGTTTGAGGCCACAGAATACTTCAGATTGCCGATACTAGATGGCGACACTGTTCTTATAAATGTCGTTATAAATAATATAAACGTTATAAACGTTATAAATTTTTTATGAAAAACGGATTTTAGAAAAAAAATATATATAATCGAGTGATAAAGGTTTGTACAATAATAATTACGATATAGAAATTTAAAAAATATATATTTAAAGTATGTAGAAGAGTCTTCGAAATATGCTTTAAATATTATAAACGTTATAAGCGTTATAAAGTTTATAAATTTTATATAAAAAACGGTTTTAAAAAAAATAAATCAAATAATCAAGTGATAAAGGTTTGTACAATAATAATTATGATATAGAAACTAAAAAAATATATTTTAAATTATGTAGAAGAGTCTTCGAAATATGCTTTATAAATAATAATTGTATAAATATGAATTACGATGAATTAAGCACGCCTAAAAAAGATGAATAATATTAAAGTATTTGCACAGGATATCGACTAAAATAAATATTTTGAATTTTATATATGTACAAGCGCATCTCTGAAAGATGCGTTATATACCATATTTCCCGTCCAAGTAGGAGAGTGAATAGATAAAGCCCATAGAGATATCAAAATTTTTTTTTCCACGTTTCATGACTAGTAGACGCGAAAAAAGCAATAAAAATTTTCACTCCGTCTGTACGCCGTACGTCGACCGCCCCAAAATCTTTGAAGGCTCGTAGCTCTCAAACCAGTGGAGCTATTAAATTAAATTTTTTTCTAGGAATAGACTTGGTGGACCCCTTGAATTCACATTATTTTTAGGGGTGGAGGTGGAAGGGGGAAGGTGGGGGAAGCGTTTTAGACGAAAAATTTAGGTTTCTAAATCTCAGGAACCACTTGTGTTAGGAGGCTGAAACTTAGAATTTCTATAGAGCTTTGATAATGGACCCATTTGCAAAAAAAAAAACAGGTATGGGTGAAAGGGTGTGGGAGTGGAGGGGGAAACAATGCGTCCGAAACGCAAAAATGCCGAGATCGACAAATTCTAAAATCCATATCTCCTAAACCATTAATAGCAAGCAATTAAAACTTAACAAATATCTGTAGTTATACTAGGAGAGTAGATTGAAACAAAATTTTTGGGTAGGGGTAGTGGCGTACGGGGGTGGGGGGTGAAAAACTTTAGATTACGATATCTCACAAACTAATTGCACCAGAAAAACAAAATTCGGTTTTATTATAAAGATTAATAAATAAAGATTGCTCAAAGTAAAATATTTGAAGGAGGTGGAGGAGCACGGAAGTGGGAGGGATTAGAATTTTTCAAAAATAACACGATTCATATCTCAATAACAGTGTAAGATGAATGCTTCCAATTTTTACCAAAAGTAGGCCTACAAGAACCCTAGTAGGGAAAAAAAGTTTGGGAGTGTGGGTGTAGAGGGTGAGGGTGGGGAAGGGTGAGAAAGAAAAAGTTCCGATGCTTATATCATAAGAATCTATAGTGATAGGAAACTGAAACTTGGTATTTAGATAGAGCTATAGTAGTGGCATGGTGGAAAAATACATTTTTTTTTAGGGGTAGTATGGTACGGTGGTGGGGGGTGTTTTCCCTAACTTTAGAACGGCTTATGCTAGGAAGTTGAAACTCGGTACGTATATGTAAATTAACTAGAAAAGTAATTCTGAAAAATTCGAATATTCATTGGCGTTCAGGAGGGGGGGGGGGCAAAAAAAATATCGGTTAATATAAAATGCATATATTTTCACGATTTTCGTCATATCTACTAGGTTCTTCCAAATATTGAATTCATTTTTATTCTACGGATTCTTCATGTGAATACCTAGAATGTGTCTTCAAGATTTTTTGAAATTCGACCCCTAAGAGGGGTTGGATACTTTTCGGGTTGGATACTTTTCTATGAATTCCAATATGTTTCTCAGGTCTGATCAGATATCGAATATCTTTTCACTTCCTCAGGTTTGTTTAATAATCACCTACTTTTAAGTTTTGTTTTTTTCAACCTCTAGACCGCATCCCAGAATATGACCCAATTATTTAATTCATATGTTACACCCTTTTCTAACCGCTTCCCGAACTTTTTGTTAGGTTTTCAGTCACATAGTAACATACACCGCATCCCCGAATTGAACGCGTTCTGAACTTCTGCCGGAAGAATTATACAGTTGCGCCCAGACTGTTGGCAGATTTTTTACACTAGAATTATTTACACTCGTCAAAAAGAACAGCACAGGTGTACACTTTCTGCCATAGTGTATGAACATTGATTGATTGTTCTACCGAAAAGTACTGCAATGTACATAAGTATAGTAAAAGAGCTCGCAACAAAATATCCCAAGAGTTTTAAGAAAGAAGCAAGTAAAACATATTATGCTAGAAAGATGAAACCCGGTACAAATATGTAAATCAAATGCTTCAATCAAAAGTGTTCCAAAAAATTTTCTTTGGAAATTCGATCCCTAAGGGGGTGTAAAGTGATTGTACACTTTTCATGAATTCTGCATATCTCTCTCTTTTCACTTCCACGGGCTTGTTTAACAATTACCTACCCCTAGACCGCATCCCGGAATACGACCCAATTATGTAATTCATACGTTCTTTATGGCTGCCGCTTAAGTATTCTAGCGCGACCCTATTCTAACTGCTTCCCGAAGTTTTTGTTAGGTTTTCAGTCACATAGTAACCTACACCGCATCTCAAAATTTATCACGTTCTGAACTTCTACCGGAAAAATAATAAAGTTGCGCCCAGACTATTGGCAGATTTTTTGATGTTTGGAAAATCAGTATAAAACAAAACAATATACAAAATAACAAAACGACAACACTGGTATAAACAATGATCGCGTGCCCTTCAAAACCCTTTGTCCGTATCGTTCAATAAAAAAGAAAAATGTATAGGTTCTCATTGAAAAGTTTCACTAATAAAAATAAAAACGAATTTCAGCGGGATCCAGGTTGATCACGAAAAAACAAAAAGGTCATTCGTGGGAATTTAAATGCGCGTCGAATAGTGCAGGACATCGCTGTTCGGCAGTAGCGGATCCATACCTTGTTGTTGGGGGGGGGGGGGCGGTTTGGACGGAAATTTGTTAAATGATGTTCTATGTCAATTTAGCTACATATCTACACTAAATCAAGGTAAGGGATCAAACTATGTAATTGAGAAACCTAACAGAATGAAGATTGCATCAAAATTAATGCAAAATTGATACAGTTATCGCCGAAAGTGTGAAAATGCTAAAATTTTCGACTTTTTTAACCGGACAAACGCTCCCCTAGCCACCCCTGTACTCCAATATGCACAAATTTCACAGTAAATCAAGGTGAGGGGTTCAGCTAATTGAAAACTTTTAACAGAATGAAGATTGCATTTAAATTAATGCAAAATTGATACAGCTATCGCCGAAAGTGTGAAAATGCTAAAATTTTCGAGTTTTTTAACCGGACAAACGCTCCCCTAGCCACCCCTGTACACCAATATGCACAAATTTCACAGTAAATCAAGGTGAGGGGTCCAGCTAATTGAAAACTCACTCAACAGAATGAAGATTGCATTTAAGTTAATGCAAAATTGATACAGTTATCGCCGAAAGTGTGAAAATACTAAAATTTTCGAATCTTTAACCGGACAAACGCTCCCCTAGCCCACTCCTAAACTCCAATATGCACAAATTTCACAGTAAATCAAGATAAGGGATCCAGCTAATTAGGACATTTAACAGAATGAAAACTTCATCAAAATTAATGCAAAATTGATACAGTTATCGCCAAAAGTGTGAAAATGCTAAAATTTTCGAATTTTTTAACCGGACAAACGCTCCCCTAGCCACCCCTGTACACCAATATGCACAAATTTCACCGTAAATCAAGGTAAGGGATCCAGCTAATTAGTGCATTTAACAAAATGAAGATTGCATCAAAATGAATGCAAAATTGATACAGTTATCGCCGAAAGTGTGAAAATACTAAAATTTTCGAGTTTTTTAACCGGACAAAGGCTCCCCTAGCCACCCCTGTACACCAATATGCACAAATTTCAGAGTAAATCAAGGTGAGGGGTCCAGCTAATTGAAAACTCTTAACAGAATGAAGATTGCATTTAAATTAATGCAAAATTGGTACAGTTATCGCCGAAAGTGTGAAAATACTAAAATTTTCGAATTTTTAACCGGACAAACGCTCCCCTAGCCCACCCCTGAACTCCAATATGCACAAATTTCACAGTAAATCAAGATAAGGGATCCAGCTAATTAGGACATTTAACAGAATGAATACTTCATCAAAATTAATGCGATATTGATACAGTTATCGCCAAAAGTGTGAAAATGCTAAAATTTTCGAATTTTTCAACCGGACAAACGCTCCCCTAGCCACCCCTGTACTGCAATATGCACAAATTTCACAGTAAATCAAGGTAAGAGATCCAGCTAATTAGTGCATATAACAAAATGAAGATTGCATCAAAATGAATGCAAAATTGATACAGTTATCGCCGAAAGTGTGAAAATGCTAAAATTTTCGAATTTTTCAACCGGACAAACGCTCCCCTAGCCACCCCTGTACTCCAATATGCATAAATTTCACAGTAAATCAAGGTGAGGGCTCCAGCTAATTGAAAACTTTTAACAGAATGAAGATTGCATTTAAATTAATGCAAAATTGATACAGTTATCGCCGAAAGTGTGAAAATGCTAAAATTTTCGAATTTTTTAACCGGACAAACGCTCCCCTAGCCACCCCTGCACTCCAATATGCACAAATTTCACAGCAAATCAAGGTAAGGGGTCCAGCTAATTGAAAAACCTAACAGAATGAAGATTGCATTTAAATTAATGCAAAATTGATACAGTTATCGCCGATTATTGCTCGAGTCAAGTTCAAATGTGAGTGAGTTACATACTTGACTTGAGATTCGTAATAGGCCCGGAAAGTAATATGATCCCGTCATCAGATGATTCTTTTTTGCTAAGTGCAGTGCATATAAGTATGTACATACATAGCTTAATTTACATAGAACTTCATCAAACAAATTTCCGCCCGATTGATGCGCGCAATAATCATGCAAGAGTTTTAAGAAACCTGAAAATTGGCCAAGACATAGTTTTTACAACGAAAAACAGTAAAACAAAATTACTAAAATATTAGCTTTCTTAGAACTCTTGCGATATTTTGTCGCAAGCTCTCCGACTAATAGATTGAAATTCTTTTTATTTCAACGATCTTTTAAAAAAGTGTTTTTTTGCATTGCTGTAATTTCATGAAAATATTTTAAAATTCAAAATGTTGCATATTTTTACAGTTGGACAGAATTAAACTGCTCGGGTTGTTTCTCTTACAAACACCACCAATCTGTAAATGCATTATTTTCCTACTAACATTTGAGCCGTTGTCTTTGAAAGTGGAATAGGTCCATTTTAAAAAAAATATTTTTTGTGACATTGTAACATTATTCTATACAACACGAAGCAACTTTCTGAGAATCTATTGATTCAATTGTTTCATCACACTTTTAACATATTGTACAAGTAAATTGTTCTGAAAGATGGCATAAATGTTTTTAAACATGTTAAAGCGTAAACCGTTAAGCATGTCGATTTAAAAACGAAATGGACTTATTCCACTTGCAATATCAACGGCTCATATATTCAAAATATTTCAAGTGTTTGACCAACTTCAAAATAAAGTAACTACTTATTTTTTGGCATTTGTTTCCGTGGAATTTGCTGTAACTCAGTGATTGGTTAAAAGTTGCAGCTTGGTCTTGAAACTGTACTTCCCAGCACGACAAACGCATCAGCGAATGATCAGTGCCGTTGAGTGCGAGTGAGAGGTACTTTTGGTTGAGACTGTTCGGTTCGTGTTGTCTTCCAAAAGTTGCGAGCAGTCGATACCAAATCGTAGAGCAGTAGAGTTCGATCAAGTGAAGCCGGCGGTTATTTTTATAGATTTTGTTTTAAAAAGAAACGGAAAAGTTTCCCGTACAGACCCCTTGCACCTTGTGTGTGCGCGCGTTCTACTACTGTCGTCGCTATCGCTCCGCGAAAATTTCCAGTCATTCCGGCGGAAACGAAACTGGGAAATTGTTTAGTTGATGAACGCGCGCACACACAAGGGGCAAGGGGTCTTTACGGGAAACTTTTCCGTTTCTTTTTAAAACAAAATCTATAAAAAAAAACCCCCGGCTTCCCTTGATCGAACTCTACTGCTCTACGATTTGGTATCGAATGCTCGCAACTTTTGGAAGACAACACGAACCGAACAGTCTCAACCAAAAGTACCTCTAACTCGCACTCAACGGCACTGATCATTCGCTGATGCGTTTGTCGTGCTGGGAAGTACAGTTTCAAGGCCAAGCTGCAACTTTTAACCAATCACTGAGTTACAGCAAATTCCACGGAAACAAATGCCAAAAAATAAGTAACAGGGTTGCCAAGTTACTTTATTTTGAAGTTGGTCAAACACTTGAAATATTTTGAATGAATGAGCCGTTGATTTTGCAAGTGGAATAAGTCCATTTCGTTTTTAAATCGACATGCTTAACGGTTTACGCTTTAACATGTTTAAAAATACTTATGCCATCTTTCAGAACAATTTACTTGTACAATATGTTAAAAGTGTGATGAAACAATTGAATCAATAGATTCTCAAAAAGTTGCTTCGTGTTGTATAGAATAATGTTACAATGTCACAAAAAATATTTTTTTCAAAATGGACCTATTCCACTTTCAAAGACAACGGCTCAAATGTTAGTAGGAAAATAATGCATTTACAGATTGGTGTTGTTTGTAAGAGAAACGACCCGAGCAGTTTAATTCTGTCCAACTGTAAAAATATGCAACATTTTGAATTTTAAGATATTTTCATGAAATTACAGCAATGCAAAAAAACACTTTTTTAAAAGATCGTTGAAATAAAAAGAATTTCAACGTATTAGTCGGAGAGCTCGCGACAAAATATCGCAAGAGTTCTAAGAAAGCTAATATTTTAGTAATTTTGTTTTACTGTTTTTCGTTGTAAAAACTATGTCTTGGCCAATTTTCAGGTTTCTTAAAACTCTTGCATGATTATAGCGCGCATAGTAACATCAATCGGGCGGAAATTTGTTTGATGAAGTTCTATGTAAATTTAGCTATGTATGTAGGGTAGACTGGGTAGAAATGCACCATTTTTCATTAATTACTCCATATCTCCGTAGAAAATTGTGGAACTTGATTAATTTTTTTTTCTCTGTTTGATCAAATACCTTGCGCAAATATTGTATTCGTAATAAAGAGCAAAATTTAATCAGATCGAGAGCATAATGAAGAAGAGCACAGGCAGGTCCAAATGGTGCATTTCTCCCATCGTACGGGAGAAATGAACCACTTGCAAAGTATAAATGCACCACATTTTAAATATGTAGCAAATTCCAACCAAATTAGTTGAAACAAAAAAATTAAATATATTTACAAAAGTAACAAACAATAACGAACTAAACAGTAAATCTATTAAATATTTTTCGAGTTTTATACTAATAAAAAATAATAGAAAATACCAAATAATAGTAATTTAATGGTTTTATATAAGTTAACGGATATTAAAATTTTAAAAATCGATTTCAAATTTGATATGTTTGCTGTATGCTTGCAGCACGAGCTCGTTCTGATTCCAGCAAAATAATTTGAATTTCTTTATGATTTGTGACCATAAATTCATGCTACTTAGGTATAAGAATCTGGTGCATTTCTCCCTATAAGCTCGTGGTGCAATTCTACCGATTCTGACCAGATGAACATTTTTATTTTTTTTTTAATAAATATTAGCAAATAAAAAACTAGCACTTTACTAAAACACACCTTAGACTACAAGCTATATTTATGCCTACCTAGAAAGGTTCACGATCAATAATTTGTCTTTGAACAAAAATGTTGCATATATACGAAAAGTTACTTTCCTTAGCGTTTTTCTTTTACTCCGAATAACTGTTTGGTATTACTCGGTATTTTAACGATTCCTGAACACAATCGTATGGATAGGAAAGAGAAAGAGAATACTACTTCTGCTTTGTAGATTTTACTTACGGGCGAGCGCCAATGGCGAGTGGTGCATTTCTACCTATGGTGCAGGGCTACCCATTCTACCCATTCTACCCTACATACTTATATGCACTGCACTTAGTAAAAAAGAATCATCTGATGACGGGATCATATTACTTTCCGGGCCTATTACGAATCTCAAGTCGAGTATGTAACTCACTCACATTTGAACTTGACTCGAGCAATAATCGGCGATAACTGTATCAATTTTGCATTAATTTAAATGCAATCTTCATTCTGTTAGGTTTTTCAATTAGCTGGACCCCTTACCTTGATTTGCTGTGAAATTTGTGCATATTGGAGTACAGGGGTGGCTAGGGGAGCGTTTGTCTGGTTAAAAAACTCGAAAATTTTAGCATTTTCACACTTTCGGCGATAACTGTATCAATTTTGCATTAATTTAAATGCAATCTTCATTCTGTTAAAAGTTTTCAATTAGCTGGAGCTCTCACCTTGATTAACTGTGAAATTTATGCATATTGGAGTACAGGGGTGGCTAGGGGAGCGTTTGTCCGGTTGAAACATTCGAAAATTTTAGCATTTTCACACTTTTGGCGATAACTGTATCAATATGGCATTAATTTTGATGAAGTCTTCATTCTGTTAAATGTCCTAATTAGCTGGATCCCTTATCTTGATTTACTGTGAAATTTGTGCATATTGGAGTTCAGGGGTGGCTAGGGGTGCGTTTGTCCGGTTAAAAATTCGAAAATTTTAGTATTTTTACACTTTCGGCGATAACTGTATCAATTTTGCATTCATTTTGATGCAATCTTCATTTTGTTAAATGCACTTATTAGCTGGATCTCTTACCTTGATTTACTGTAAAATTTGTGTCCTAATTAGCTGGATCCCTTATCTTAATTTACTGTGAAATTTGTGCATATTGGAGTTCAGGGGTGGGCTAGGGGAGCGTTTGTCGGGTTAAAAAACTCGAAAATTTTAGTATTTTCACACTTTCGGCGATAACTGTATCAATTTTGCATTCATTTTGATGCAATCTTCATTTTGTTAAATGCACTAATTTGCTGGATCCCTTTCCTTGATTTACTGTGAAATTTGTGCATATTGGTGTACAGGGGTGGCTAGGGGAGCGTTTGTCCGGTTAAAAAACTCGAAAATTTTAGCATTTTCACACTTCTGGCGATAACTGTATCAATATGGCATTAATTTTGATGAAGTCTTCATTCTGTTAAATGTCCTAATTAGCTGGATCCCTAATCTTGATTTACTGTGAAATTTGTGCATATTGGAGTTCAGGGGTGGGCTAGGGGAGCGTTTGTCCGGTTAAAGATTCGAAAATTTTAGTATTTTCACACTTTCGGCGATAAATGCATCAATTTTCATTCATTTTGATGCAATCTCCATTTTGTTAAATGCACTAATTAGCTGGATCCCTTACCTTGATTTACGGTGAAATTTGTGCATATTGGTGTACAGGGGTGGCTAGGGGAGCGTTTGTCCGGTTAAAAAATTCGAAAATTTTAGCATTTTCACACTTTTGGCGATAACTGTATCAATATGGCATTATTTTGATGAAGTCTTCATTCTGTTAAATGTCCTAATTAACTGGATCCCTGATCTTGATTTACTGTGAAATTTGTGCATATTGGAGCTCAGGGGTGGGCTAGGGGAGCGTTTGTCCGGTTAAAGATTCGAAAATTTTAGTATTTTCACACTTTCGGCGATAACTGTATCAATTTTGCATTCATTTTGATGCAATCTTCATTTTGTTAAATGCACTAATTAGCTGGATCCCTGTTCTTGATTTACTGTGAAATTTGTGCATATTGCAGTACAGGGGTGGCTAGGGGAGCGTTTGTCCGGTTAAACAACTCGAAAATTTTAGCATTTTCACACTTTTGGCGATAACGGTATCAATATGGCAATAATTTTGATGAAGTCTTCATTCTGTTAAATGTCCTAATTAGCTGGATCCCTTATCTTGATTTACTGTGAAATTTGTGCATATTGGAGTTCAGGGGTGGGCTAAGGGAGAGTTACTCCGGTTGAAAAATTCGAAAATTTTAGTATTTTCACACTTTCGGCGATAACTGTATCAATTTTGCATTAATTTTGATGCAATCTTCATTTTGTTAAATGCACTAATTAGCTGGATCCCTTACCTTGATTTACTGTGAAATTTGTGCATATTGCAGTACAGGGGTGGCTAGGAGAGCGTTTGTCCGGTTAAAAAATTCGAAAATTTTAGCATTTTCACACTTTTGGCGATAACTGTATCAATATGGCATTAATTTTGATGAAGTCTTCATTCTGTTAAATGTCCTAATTAGCTGGATCCCTTATCTTGATTTACTGTGAAATTTGTGCATATTGCAGTACAGGGGTGGCTAGGGGAGCGTTTGTCCGGTTAAAAAATTCGGAAATTTTTGCATTTTCACACTTTTGGCGATAACTGTATCAATATGGCATTAATTTTGATGAAGTTTTTATTCTGTTAAATGTCCTAATTAGCTGGATCCCTTATCTTGATTTACTGTGAAATTTGTGCATATTGGAGTTCAGGGGTGGGCTAGGGGAGCGTTTGTCCGGTTAAAGATTCGAAAATTTTAGTATTTTCACACTTTCGGCGATAACTGTATCAATTTTGCATTAACTTAAATACAATCTTCATTCTGTTAGAGTTTTCAATTAGCTGGACCCCTCACCTTGATTTACTGTGAAATTTGTGCATATTGGTGTACAGGGGTGGCTAGGGGAGCCTTTGTCCGGTTAAAAAACTCGAAAATTTAAGCATTTTCACACTTTCGGTAAAAATTGTATCAATTTTGCATTAATTTAAATGCAATCTCCATTCTGTTCAAAGTTTTCAATTAGCTGGACCCCTCACCTTGATTTACTGTGAAATTTGTGCATATTGGTGTACAGGGGTGGCTAGGGGAGCGTTTGTCCGGTTAAAAAAGTCGAAAATTTTAGCATTTTCACACTTTCGGCGATAACTGTATCAATATGGCATTAATTTTGATGCAATCTTCATTCTGTTAGGTTTCTCAATTACATAGTTTGATCCCTTACCTTGATTTAGTGTAGATATGTAGCTAAATTGACATAGAACATCATCTAACAAATTTCCGTCCAAACCGCCCCCCCCCCCCCCCCCCCCCCCAAAAACAAGGTATGGATCCGCTACTGCCCGAATAGCGATGTCCTGCACTATTCGACGCGCATTTAAATTCCCACGAATGACCTTTTTGTTTTTTCGTGATCGACCTGGATCCCGCTGAAATTCGTATTTATTTTTATTAGTGAAACTTTTCAATGAGAACCTATACATTTTTCTTTTTTATTGAACGATACGGACAAAGGGTTTTGAAGGGCACGCGATCATTGTTTATACCAGTGTTGTCGTTTTGTTATTTTGTATATTGTTTTGTTTTATACTGATTTTCCAAACATCAAAAAATCTGCCAATAGTCTGGGCGCAACTTTATTATTTTTCCGGTAGAAGTTCAGAACGTGATAAATTTTGAGATGCGGTGTAGGTTACTATGTGACTGAAAACCTAACAAAAACTTCGGGAAGCGGTTAGAATAGGGTCGCGCTAGAATACTTAAGCCGCAGCCATAAAGAACGTATGAATTACATAATTGGGTCGTATTCCGGGATGCGGTCTAGGGGTAGGTAATTGTTAAACAAGCCCGTGGAAGTGAAAAGAGAGAGATATGCAGAATTCATGAAAAGTACACTGAAACCGCATCTTTCCGTCTTCGTTATTTACATATATCTCTATGATATAGACGGACATCTTATTATTTTTTGGGTCTAAAACATGAATATAGAAAATTTCAGAATAACAAATTTTTTGGAAATTTCTGGTCGATAACAATAGATACTTTATTTTCAAGTAATAGTTATCGAATTCTCGAACGGATGTAAAAAACTGTATACTTTTCTATCTACACTGGGTAAAAGGAATTGCGTCTCTGACGTGCGTCTAAAAGAACAAAAAAGTATATACATAGCAATAGCGAGGAAAAATAAAAAACTTCACACAATTTTTTCCTGCATTTATTTACAGCTCATTCTAAAGGGTCGCGGATTTGAATCTCACTCGTGATCCTACTCTTTTTCTTATTTAAAATTTTCCATACCTTTCAACATCTATTTCCAAAAAGCCAATTCATCATACATACGTCGACAGGAACTATGCTCTAGCAATTATTTGTTTTATTACTTTTAAATATGGCATACTTTGATGATTAGCCACAAACCATACCTTGCATACTTTTGAGGATTACAGCATACTTTGAAATTAGCCTCAAACCATACCTTGCATATTTTTGAGGATTACAGCATACTTTGAAGTTAGCCTCAAACCATGCCTTGTTTATTTTTGAGGATTACAGCATACTTTGAAGAGCCGTCTCAAACTATGCTATGTTGTTAATTTGGGAAAACGCATACTTAGAAAATTCTTACATTTAATGCAAAGTTTAAGCCCTACTCCTTAAATAATGCGCTTCGTACAAAAATTGCAAAATCTTAGTCAATAGTAGCTTATAAATGGAATTTTTTAGTTTTTTGGATTCTTAATCCTTCCTTATGTAATTTGAACCAAAAAAAAAAGGTCGGTTTAAACTATGCCCTGTACATACATACATATATATATATATAATATATATATATAATATATATATATATAATATATATATATATAATATATATATATATAATATATATATATATATAATATATATATAATATATATATATATATATAATATATATGTCAGCTGGTAGTTCTCAGGACTATTTGTCTCGTATATTGTATGTTACCGGGACACTTGGTACTTATCAGGACTGTCCTGACAATTTTTTATTATTATTGTATGATATCGGGACATGTCTTGACAAACACCTTTTTGTGTACAGATTATTTTTTTCGAACAGACCGTGTATATCAGGACAGTCCTGACAACCTTTGCTTTTGATCATTGTATGATATCGGGACTTGTCTTGACAAATATTCGAAATAAAAGGTGTATTTCGAATACAGTAATCCCTCGACATACGTCAGAGTTAGGCTCAGAGAATTTTCGACGTAACTCGAGGGTAGAAGCAACAACACAACAATTGCTTAGACGATAAATGTATAAGGAGCTGTATACATTTATCGCCTGAGCAATTGTTATGGATATTGTTTTCTGTCATGTTTTTTATGACTCTGATTTTAGCCAAGTCAAACAAATTCCCCCCGCAAGGTCTGGATCCGACACTGCCACAATCGCGATGCCCCAAGCCATTCGACGCGCATAAATTCCCACGAATGACCTTTTTTGTTTTTTCCCGATCGGCCTGAATTCCGCTGAAATCCGTATATGAATCTCAGCTTGTAGCTATTGGTGTATAAGTGAAACTGTTCAATGAAAGAACCTATACATTTTTCTTTTTTATTGAACGATACAGACAAAGGGTTTTGAAGGTCACGCGATCATTGCTAATGCCAGTGCTGTCGTTTTGTTATTTTGTATATTGTTTTCTTTTATACTGATTTTCAAAACATCAAAAAATCTGCCAACAGTCTGGGCGCAACTTTATTATTTTTCCGGTAGAAGTTCGGAACGCGTTCAATTCTGAGATGCGGTGTAGGTTGCTATGTGACTGAAAACCTAACAAAAACTTCGGGAAGCGGTTAGAATAGGGTCGCGCTGAAATACTTAAGCCGCTGCCATAAAGAATATATAAATTACATTATTGGGTTTTATTCCGGGATGCGGTCTAGGAGTTGATAATTAAAAAACTTCATGGTTCATAGTTCATAGTTTTTATTCTTATGATGGATACAATGCTGGCATATACATACATATATACTTAATTAGAGATAAGGCTGATCTAAAGCCTTTACAACAATAGTTTATTTTGCTTTGTGCACTTGGCAGTTGATTGTTGATAAGACTGATTATTTGTGAATTCAGGAAAAATGAATGAAAAAACCTTATGAATATAATGAACCTAACTTAACCTAACCTATAACTAACTAAATAATAAAAAAAAGTAAAATAATAAAACAAGAAGAAATGAAAAAAAATAATAATAATACAAACAGAAACTATGTGAGGCATGCAACCAGTGGGTTTTGAATATGTTGGCATTTGGTAATTATCAAACAAGCCCGTGGAAGTGAAATAGAGAGATATGTCAGAATTCATGAAAAGTATACAACCACTTTACACTCCCTTAGGGGTCAAATTCCAAAAAAAAATTGAAAACACTTTCTAGGTATTCATATACATCCATATGTAAATAATCTGTAGAATAAAACCGAATTCAATATTAAGGAAGACCTAGTAGATATGACGAAAATCGGGAAAATATATGTATACTATTTTTACTGATCATTATTTTTTGCCCCCCTTCTACTAATGGATACATTACAATGGATGTGCATATTGGAGTACAAAGGTTGGCTAGGAGGGCGTTTGACCGGTTAAAAATTCTAAAATTTTAGTATTTTCACACTTTCGGCGATAACTGTATCAATTTTGCATTAATTTTGATGCAATCTTCATTCTGTTAAATGTCCTAATTAGCTGGATCCCTTACCTTGATTTGCTGTAAAATTTGTGCATATTGGAGTACAGGGGTGGGCTAGGGGAGTGTTTAACGGGTAAAAAACCCAAAATTTTAGTATTTTCACACTTTCGGCGATAACTGTATCAATTTTGCATTAATTTTGATGCAATCTTCATTCTGTTAAATGTCCTAATTAGCTGGATCACTAACCCTGATTTGCTGTGAAATTTGTTCATATTGGAGTACAGGGGTGGGCTAGGGGAGTGTTTAACGGGTAAAAACCCGAAATTTTTTGTATTTTCACACTTTCGGTGATAACTGTATCAATTTTGCATTGATCTTGATGCAATCTTCATTCTGTTAAATGTCCTAATTAGCTTAATCTATAACCTTGATTAACTGTGAAATTTGTGCATAATGGTGTACAGGGGTGGGCTAGGGAAGTGTTTAACGGGTAAAAAACCGAAAATTTTAGTATTTTCACACTTTCGGCGATAACTGTATCAATTTTGTACTAATTTTGATGCAATCTTCATTCTGTTAAATGTCCTAATTAGCTGGATCCCTTACCTTGATTTACTGTGAAATTTGTGCATATTGGAGTACAGGGATGGGCTAGGGGAGTGTTTAACGGATAAAAAACCGAAAATTTTAGTATTTTCACACTTTCGGCGATAACTGTATCAATTTTGCAATAATATTCATGCAATCTTCATTCTGTTAAATGTCCTAATTAGCTGGATCCCTTACCTTGATTTATTGTGAACTTTGTGCATATTGGAGTAGAGGGGTGGGCTAGGGGAGTGTTTAACGGGTAAGAAACCGAAAATTTTAGTATTTTCACACTTTCGACGATAACTGTATCAATTTTGCATTAATTTTGATGCAATCTTCATTCTGTTAAATGTCGTAATTAGCTGGATCCATTACCTCGATTCACTGTGAAATTTGTGCATCTTAGAGTACAGGAGTTAGCTAGGCATGCGTTTGACCGGTTAAAAATTCGAAAATTTTAGTATTTTCACACTTTCGGTGATAGCTGTATCAATTTTGCATTAATTTTGATGCAATCTTCATTCTGTTAAATGTCCTGATTAGCAGGATCCCTTACCTAGATATACTGTGAAATTTGTGCATATTGGAGTACAGGGGTGGGCTAGGGGAGTGTTTAACGGGTAAAAACCCGAAATTTTTTGTATTTTCACACTTTCGGTGATAACTGTATCAATTTTGCATTGATCTTGATGCAATCTTCATTCTGTTAAATGTCCTAATTAGCTGGATCCCTTACCTTGATTTACTGTGAAATTTGTGCATATTGGAGTACAGGGGTGGGCTAGGGGAGTGTTTAACGGGTAAAAGTTCGAAAGTTTTAGTATTTTCACACTTTCGGTGATAACTGTATCAATTTTGCATTAATTTTGATGCAATCTTCATTTTGTTAAATGTTCTAATTAGCTGGATCCTTTACCTCGATTTACTGTGAAATTTCTGCATATCGGAGTACAGGGGTGGGCTAGGGGAGTGTTTAACGGGTAAAAAACCGAAAATTTTAGTATTTTCACACTTTCGGTGATAACTGTATCAATTTTGCATTGATTTTGATGCAATCTTCATTCTGTTATATGTCCTAATTAGCTGGATCCCTAACCTAGATTTACTGTGAAATTCGTGCATATTGGAGTACAGGGGTGGGCTAGGGGAGTGTTTAACGGATAAAAAACCGAAAATTTTAGTATTTTCACACTTTCGGCGATAACTGTATCAATTTTGCATTAATTTTGATGCAATCTTCATTCTGTTAAATGTCCTAATTAGCTGGATCCCTAACCTTGATTAACTGTGAAATTTGTGCATATTGGAGTACAGGGGTGGGCTAGGGGAGTGTTTAACGGGTAAAAATTCGAAAATTTTAGTATTTTCACACTTTCGGTGATAACTGTATCAATTTTGCATTAATTTTGATGCAATCTTCATTCTGTTAAATGTCCTAATTAGCTGGATCCCTTACCTTGATTTACTGTGAAATTTGTGCATATCGGAGTACAGGGGTGGGCTAGGGGAGTGTTTAACGGGTAAAAAACCGAAAATTTTAGTATTTTCACACTTTCGGCGATAACTGTATCAATTTTGCAATAAAATTGACGCAATCTTCATTCTGTTAAATGTCCTAATTAGCTGGATCCCTTACCTTGATTTATTGTGAACTTTGTGCATATTGGAGTAGAGGGGTGGGCTAGGGGAGTGTTTAACGGGTAAGATACCGAAAATTTTAGTATTTTCACACTTTCGGCGATAACTGTATCAATTTTGCAATAATTTTGATGCAATCTTCATTCTGTTAAATGTCCTAATTAGCTGGATCCCTAGCCTTAATTTACTGTGAAATTTGTGCATATTGGAGTACAAGGGTTGGGCTAGGGGAGTGTTTAACGGGTAAAAAACCGAAAATTTTAGTATTTTCACACTTTCGGCGATAACTGTATCAATTTTGCAATAATATTGACGCAATCTTCATTCTGTTAAATGTCCTAATTAGCTGGATCCCTTACCTTGATTTATTGTGAACTTTGTGCATATTGGAGTAGAGGGGTGGGCTAGGGGAGTGTTTAACGGGTAAGAAACCGAAAATTTTAGTATTTTCACACTTTCGACGATAACTGTATCAATTTTGCATTAATTTTGATGCAATCTTCATTCTGTTAAATGTCCTAATTAGCTGGATCCCTAACCTTGATTAACTGTGAAATTTGTGCATATTGGAGTACAGGGATGGGCTAGGGGAGTGTTTAACGGATAAAAAACCGAAAATTTTAGTATTTTCACACTTTCGGCGATAACTGTATCCGTATCTACATAGCTTGCAGAGATTGGTGGATTAGTGAAACTTCTCAATGAGAACCTATAGTTTTATTGACCGATACCGACGAAGGGTTTTCAAGGGCACGCGACCATTGTTTACCATATACCATTGCCATCGTTCTGTTATTTTAGACTAGCGGTGGCCAACCCAAATGATCTCGCGTGCCACTTTCGAAAAGCATCATAAATCCGCGGGCCACATATTATTAAAATCCCCATATTAGATTTTCCTACTCCAAAAAATCGCGGTAACATTGCACACAATACACTTTTCGTCAAAATATGGTGTCGCAAGAAATTTTTGCGGAAAAATAATCAAGGCCGCGGGTTGGCCACTAGTGTTTTAGACATTAGTCACCGCCGACTTAAGCTTAAGCCTCGAACATATCACAGTTCGTCATATGCACAAATTTCACAGTAAATCAAGGTAAGGGATCCAGCTAATTAGGACATTTAACAAAATTAAGATTGCATCAAAATTAGTGCAAAATTGATGCAGTTATCGTCGAAAGTGTGAAAATACAAAAATTTTCGGTTTTTTACTCGTTAAACACTCTCCTAGCCCACCCCTCTACTCCAATATGCACAAATTTCACAGTAAATCAGTGTTAGGGATCCAGATAATTAGGAAATTTAACAGAATGAAGATTGCATGAAAATTAATGCAAAATTGATACAGTTATCGCAGAAAGTGTGAAAATACTAAAATTTTCGGTTTTTTACCCGTTAAACACTCCCCTAGCCCACCTCTGTACTGCAATATGCACAGTAAATCTAAGTTAGGGATCCAGCTAATCAGAACATTTAACAGAATGAAGATTGCATCAAAATTAATGCAAAATTGATACAGTTATCACCGAAAGTGTGAAAATACTAAAATTTTCGAATTTTTAACCGGTCAAACGCTCGCCTAGCCAACCCCTGTATTCTAAGATGCACAAATTTCACAGCCAATCGAGGTAAGGGATCCAGCTAATTACGACATTCAACAGAATGAAGATTGCATCAAAATTAATGCAAAATTGATACAGTTATCACCGAAAGTGTGAAAATACTAAAATTTTCGATTTTTTAACCGGTCAAACGCTCGCCTAGCCAAACCCTGTATTCTTAGATGCACAAATTTCACAGCCAATCGAGGTAAGGGATCCAGCTAATTACGACATTCAACAGAATGAAGATTGCATCAAAATTAATGCAAAATTGATACAGTTATCGCCGAAAGTGTGAAAATACTAAAATTTTCGGTTTTTTACCCGTTAAACACTCCCCTAGCCCACCCCTGTACTCCAATATGCACAAATTTCACAGTAAATCAAGGTAAGGGATCCAGCTAATTAGGACATTTAACAAAATGAAGATTGCTTCAAAATTATTGCAAAATTGATACAGTTATCACCGAAAGTGTGAAAATACTAAAATTTTCGAATTTTTAACCGGTCAAACGCTCGCCTAGCCAACCCCTGTATTCTAAGATGCACAAATTTCACAGCCAATCGAGGTAAGGGATCCAGCTAATTACGACATTCAACAGAATGAAGATTGCATCAAAATTAATGCAAAATTGATACAGTTATCGCCGAAAGTGTGAAAATACTAAAATTTTCGGTTTTTTACCCGTTAAACACTCCCCTAGCCCACCCCTGTACTCCAATATGCACAAATTTCACAGTAAATCAAGGTAAGGGATCCAGCTAATTACGACATTCAACAGAATGAAGATTGCATCAAAATTAATGCAAAATTGATACAGTTATCACCGAAAGTGTGAAAATACTAAAATTTTCGAATTTTTAACCGGTCAAACGCTCGCCTAGCCAAACCCTGTATTCTAAGATGCACAAATTTCACAGCCAATCGAGGTAAGGGATCCAGCTAATTACGACATTCAACAGAATGAAGATTGCATCAAAATTAATGCAAAATTGATACAGTTATCGCCGAAAGTGTGAAAATACTAAAATTTTCGGTTTTTTACCCGTTAAACACTCCCCTAGCCCACCCCTGTACTCCAATATGCACAAATTTCACAGTAAATCAAGGTAAGGGATCCAGCTAATTACGACATTCAACAGAATGAAGATTGCATCAAAATTAATGCAAAATTGATACAGTTATCACCGAAAGTGTGAAAATACTAAAATTTTCGAATTTTTAACCGGTCAAACGCTTGCCTAGCCAACCCCTGTATTCTAAGATGCACAAATTTCACAGCCAATCGAGGTAATGGATCCAGCTAATTACGACATTTAACAGAATGAAGATTGCATCAAAATTAGTACAAAATTGATACAGTTATCGCCGAAAGTGTGAAAATACTAAAATTTTCGGTTTTTTACCCGTTAAACACTCCCCTAGCCCACCCCTGCACACCAATATGCACAAATTTCACAGTTAATCAAGGTTATGGATTAAGCTAATTAGGACATTTAACAGAATGAAGATTGCATCAAGATCAATGCAAAATTGATACAGTTATCACCGAAAGTGTGAAAATACAAAAAATTTCGGGTTTTTACCCGTTAAACACTCCCCTAGCCCACCCCTGTACTCCAATATGAACAAATTTCACAGCAAATCAGGGTTAGTGATCCAGCTAATTAGGACATTTAACAGAATGAAGATTGCATGAATATTATTGCAAAATTGATACAGTTATCGCCGAAAGTGTGAAAATACTAAAATTTTCGGTTTTTTATCCGTTAAACACTCCCCTAGCCCATCCCTGTACTCCAATATGCACAAGTTTCACTGTTAATCAAGGTAAAGAATTCAGCTAATTATGACATTTAACGGAATGAAGATTGCATCAAAATTAATGCAAAATTGATACAGTTAACGCCGAAAGTGTGAAAGTACTAGAATTTTCGAATTTTTAACCAGTCAAACGCTCCCCTAGCCCACCCCTGTACTCCAATGTGCACAAATTTCACAGTTAATCAAGGTAAGGGATCCAGCTACTTAGGACATTTAACAGAATGAATATTTCATCAAAATTAATGCAAAATTTATACAGTTAACGCCGGAAGTGTGAAAATACTGGAATTTTCGAATTTTTAACCGGTCAAACGCAACCGTAACCCACCTTGTACTCCAATATGCACAAATTTCACAGTTAATCAAGGTAAAGGATCCAGCTAATAAGGACATTTAAAAGAATGAAGATTGCATCAAAATTAATGCAAAATTGAAACAGTTAACGCTGAAAGTGTGAAAATACTAGAATTTTCGAATTTTTAACCTGTCAAACGCTCCCTTAGCCCACCCCTGTACTCCAATATGCGCAAATTTCACAGTAAATCAAGGTAAGGGATCCATCTAATTAGGGAAATTAACAGACCAAAGATTTAATCAAAGTTAATGCAAAATTGATACAGTTAACGCCGAAAGTGTGAAAATACTAGAATTTTCGAATTTTTAACCGGTCAAACGCACCCGTAACGCACCCTGTACTCCAATATGCACAAATTTCACATTAAATCAAGGTAAGGGATCCAGCTAATTAGGGAATTTAACAGAATAAAGATTGCATCAAAATTAATGCAAAATTGATACAGTTAACGCCGAAAGTGTGAAAGTACTAGAATTTTCGAATTTTTAACCGGTCAAACGCTCCTTTAGCCCACCCCTGTACTCCAATATGCACAAATTTAACAGTAAATCAAGGTAAAGGATCCATCTAATTAGGGAATTTAACAGACTAAAGATTTAATCAAAGTTAATGCAAAATTGATACAGTTAACGCCGAAAGTGTGAAAATACTAGAATTTTCGAATTTTTAACCGGTCAAACGCTCCCCTAGCCCACCCTGTACTCCAATATGCACAAATTTTACAGTTAATCAAGGTTAGGGATCCAGCTAATTAGGACATTTAACAGTATGAAGATTTCATCAAAATTAATGCAAAATTGATACAGTTATCACTGAAAGTGTAAATATAATAAAATTTTCGAATTTTTAACCAGTCAAACGGTCCCCTAGCCCACCCTGAACTCCAATATGCACAAATTTCACAGTAAATCAAGGTTAGGGATCCAGCTAATTAAGACATTTAACAGAATGAATATTGCATCAAAATTAATGCAAGATTGATACAGTTATCGCCGAAATTACGAAAATACTAAAATTTTCGAATTTTTAACCGGTCAAACGCTCCCCTAGCCCACCCCTGTATTCCAATATGCACAAATTTCACAGTAAATCAAGTTAAAGGATTAAGCTAATTAGGACATTTAACAGAATGAAGATTGCATCAAAATTAATGCAAAATTGATACAGTTATCGCCGAAAGTGTGAAAATACTAAAGTTTTCAAATTTTTAACCGGTCAAACGCCCTCATAGCCAACTTTTGTACTCCAATATGCACATCCATTGTAATGTATCCATTAGTGGAAACATGAAAAAAAAATGATCAGTAAAAACAGTATATGTACATATATATTCCCGATTTTCGTCATATCTACTAGGTCTTCCTTAATATTGTATTCGGTTTTACTCTACGGATTGTTTACATATGTATATGAATACCTAGAAAGTGTTTTCCAAGTTTTTCTTGGAATTTGACCCCTAAGGGAGTGTAAAGTGGTTGTATACTTTTCATGAATTCTGACATATCTCTCTATTTCACTTCTACGGGCTTGTTTGATAATTACCAAATGCCAACATATTCAAAACCCACTGGTTGCATGCCTCACATAGTTTCTGTTTGTATTATTATTATTTTTTTTTCATTTCTTCTTGTTTTATTATTTTACTTTTTTTTTATTATTTAGTTAGTTATAGGTTAGGTTAAGTTAGGTTCATTATATTCATAAGGTTTTTTCATTCATTCACAAGTAATCAGTCTTATCAACAATCAACTGCCAAGTGCACAAAGCAAAATAAACTATTGTTGTAAAGGCTTTAGATCAGCCTAGTCTCTAATTAAGTATTTATGTATGTATGTTTATGCCAGCATTGTATCCATCATTAGAATAAAAACTATGAACTATGAACTATGAAGTTTTTTAATTATCAACTCCTAGACCGCATCCCGGAATAAAACCCAATAATGTAATTTATATATTCTTTATGGCAGCGGCTTAAGTATTCCAGCGCGACCCTATTCTAACCGCTTCCCGAAGTTTTTGTTAGGTTTTCAGTCACATAGCAACCTACACCGCATCTCAGAATTGAACGCGTTCCGAACTTCTACTGGAAAAATAATAAAGTTGCGAACAGACTGTTGGCAGATTTTGTGATGTTTTAAAAATCAGTATAAAAGAAAACAATATATAAGATAACAAAACGACAGCACTGGCATAAGCAATGATCGCGTGACCTTCAAAACCCTTTGTCTGTATCGTTCAATAAAAAAGAAAAATGTATAGGTTCTTTCATTGAACAGTTTCACTTATACACCAATAGCTACAAGCTGAGATTCATATACGGATTTCAGCGGAATTCAAGCCGATCGGGAAAAAACAAAAAAGGTCAGTCGTGGGAATTTATGCGCGTCCAATGGCTTGGGGCATCGCTATTGATTGCCAACATGCCAGAGGTGGATCCAAACCTTGCTGTGGGGGCGGAAATTTGCTTGATTTTGCTATTTTGTCTTATCAAGTTCTATGTAAATTTAGCTACATATATACACTGCACTTAGGAAAAAAGGGTCATCGGATGTTTTCATATTGTTTTCGTTTTATTATTATTTGACTTGATTTTGCCTCGATGAGTGACGTCACGGATCGAGACGAGAAAATATACCAGTTCATCGAAGAAACTTTTTTGGAACGTGTTCATAACAATATATTATTATCCCAAAGCGTGGTGTTTTAATACAAAACATTGGAATTTACGAATCCTCTAGAGTCGATACTGAATAACAAATGTTCAGAATCATAGCAACATGCAATGAGAGTCATATAATAAGAATTATATTTACAAAAATAAGTAATTTAACTGCATATTTCTTTAATGCCGGTATGCCGATATTGTTGAAAACTGTAATATTTTTCCCATCCTAATTTTTCTATGAAAACTAATTTGCAGATGAGAAAGCCTATTACAAAACTCGAGTCGAGTGAGTAACTCACTCACATTTCAATTCGACTCGAGCAAAAGTTGATATGATAAAACTCCAATGTCACCAATGTCCACTTCTTATCAATTGATTACAAATATGTTAGGAAAGCAGTAAATTGAAAGATCATACTTAAGGAACGGTATCATGAAGCAATCTGATGTTTTATTTGTACAAGTCCCGATAACTACCAATTTATGTACTGTCCTGATAACTACCGTTACTCGTAAAGTCCTGATAACTACCATTATGTACTATTTTCTTAATATAATCGTATTGCACCAATAAAAATTTAAAAACCAAAGATTATTTTGATCATCGTAATCTCTGTTATCAATTTCAACAAAAAAAAATACCCCTAAAAAAATGTCCCGATAAACACCAACTGACAAATATATATATATATATATATATATTATATATATATATATTATATATGTATATATATATATTATATATATATATTATATATATATATATTACTTCCTCCCATTTTTTTTGATGTGCTATGAACAGCGATGCTTTCTGTGGCAATCAACGACTTTCGCTTTCTCAACTTCGTTAATTTTCCTTGCGGATACATAGCGATAGAATCTACAAAAGTTATGATTTGAAAAATTAAGGAATTGACTAATAGCAGCTTCTATTTACCGTTATATTTGACATTTGGCCGAATTTGAAGAGGCATCACAAAACTTAAACTCAATGGTGCAATATCACTTTACGCGGACGACATAGCACTAGTATACAATGCAAATAGTATACCAGCACTCCAAAACCAAATAAATAAGGACCTTGCCGAAATCAATGCATGGATCAGAGCGCATAAATTAGTTGCTAACTCGGAGAAAACAAAATATGTTTTCTCTAATAAACCGCCTGAAGCTGAATTGAATATTGTATTTAACGGACAAACTGTCAATAGAGCTGCCAGCTTCAAGTACCTCGGAGTACACCTAGACGAACATCTATCTTGGGACGCACATCTCGATGTTTTGAGGAAAAAACTCGCACCGATTGCCGGCGTATTCAGAAGAATACGAGACGATGTTCCTGACAACTTAAAAAAAACTGTTGTTGCATCTCTGTTTCTGAGTCACTTAAATTATGGGATAACAATTTGGGGTTCAACATTCGCTTCAAAACTACAATGTATCCAAAGGGTTCAGAACAGAGCAATATAAAATCTATACGACATCGACATGAGGGAGCGCACGAAAACAATTCACGAGCAGCACCAGTTTCTGACTGTGGAAAAACTGTATCGCCTGGAGTCTGCCGCCCAAATTCATCACATCAAGTACGGAAAAACAAACAGCGACATAGTACTCACATACCATTCCGCCAAACATCAGTACAATACACGCCGAGCAGACCAGATATATCCGTTTGCTATCCGTATATCGAAATACGGATCCAATTCTGTGCTAAATAAGGCAATTGCAATCTACAACGAACTACCTGATGATCTCCAACAATCGGCCAATCAATTTAAACCAAAACTAAAGCATTTTTTATTCAATAATTATTAAAACTTTAACCGCTTAAAATCATTTGCTTCACTGATTAAACAAATTCTAAACTTTTTTATTACTCAATCTATTTCGCAAATCACTGTTGCTGCATTTATTGTATTAATTTCTTTTTATTTCCACTTTCTTCTCTTTTGTTTTAACTTAAAAAAAAAAAAAAAAATTATTATACGACATATATTAGCTCTTAATATTCCTAACATTGTATAAAGACCTATGTATATAGTAACTACGATCCGCACGAGCTTAGCTCATGGATTAAATAAAATAAATTATTATTATTATTATTATTATCATACTGTCGTCCAAAATATCTTAAAAGAGATCACATATCAATAATCGAAAATATAATGAAATCGACATAAGCTCATCAAGTTACTAAACTATTGTTCACAACGCTATTAAAATCAGTTGCATTGTTATTTACTTATACTTGTGAACAATTAAATCAGAAATCCCGTTTTCAATAAACATATTTAATATCTTAAAAATCATGGCAAAATTTTTTTTTTAATTGATTCTTAATTATTACATGTGATATTTATTTATTAATTTATTCTTAATTATTACATGTGATATTTATTTTTACCTATGAAAATTGGAGGTGATGGTTCCACGTAAGCCACATCAATCTCTCTCTGTCTTGAAGCTCGGATAATTCTGGGAAGTATTTCCCTAAATCCATTTCTGAAATAATAACATTTTTGAAATTGCAAGTACATATTGAAAATGTATTATATTATAGTATTAAATTATTTTATAATGTATTGTACGTATATTACCTGAATTTATTTTTTTGGGTTGAGAGAATGGCGATATTCATTATAAGGACTTAGATATTGTTTTATTTTATTTGATGATTTGAAATAGTATACGAATTTTCTGATAAGCTTTCAGTTTTTACAAGTCGGCCACTAACAGCTAAAGATTAGAATTTTTGTGGTAGTATAAAAGGCATGACTGAAGGTCAACAGTGTCCCAATATCCATTTATGTATAATTTTGATGACAATAAAAATACTATGGATTGAGTATGCACTTATAGCTATAATAAATCTAGGTATAACTTTCTTTAAGAATATCTGACAAATAAATTTCTGAATTCCCTTATTATAGTTTTCTTATAATTTAAATGCACCCTTATGCCTATATATTTTGTAGGTATACCATATTCAACTAAGGTCGTTTCTCAATTCCTTGCTAAGTCTACGTCTACGTCTATGTTGACGTCACAGCTATTATAACAGTTAGAAAAAGCTCGAAATGGATCTCAGCTGATGCTTATTTGACACTGCAAAAATCAAAAATTTGAATTTTTTTACGTTTCCTTAAGCTTGTATTACACTGTTTGACCAAGTTGTCGTACAGTGTAATACAAACTTTTGATTGACTGATAGCCAAGACACAAAACAGCAAGAAAGCTTTTGCGCTCTTGCTAGATCTGACGTCATAATTGCGTCAACCTAGAGTAGACGTAGACTTAGCAAGGAATTGAGAAACGACTAAAACTATACAATATACTATATAAATTATTATTAACTATTTTATTTTATTGCAAAATAAATTTTTTCCAGCAAATTAATAAATTAAATTTATTTCTTTAAAAACTAGATACCTTTAAAAACGAATAACATTTCATGTAGGTATATACCATATTTACTATAGTTACTATCTGAAGTAAAGCTAAGAAAAGATGTTTTATGAATAAATATGCAATACAGGTATAAATACAAATTGTTCTTAAAAAGGAAGACGCACATACTTATATTTAATTTTATTAATATTAAACTGTTCTATTGTAGGCGACAGTTCAATGGCTGAAAATATCCCTAAGTCTGATGATGCCATAGGGTTAAAAAAGAAATCCGACATTCTAAAAATCTGTATCCCTCAACAACTTCTTCTTCACTGTATATACCTATCGTAAATATTTTAAAAATTATATTGGGTTCAATGCAGCAATATCTGTCACATTCTTTTGTTGATATAGTAAATGAATTGAATTTAAAGCATATGTAGACTTTAGAAAAATAACTATTTTTAACACGAATATATGTTACGGGGTCCAACATGATTATTTTCCGATTTGGAATGAAATGCAATTTCAGCTGTTTTATTATCAATTTGCTGCAAAATTTTGGATGGTCTTTTAATTTTTTTTTTTAATAACTAGATAATTTTCAAATTTATATGCGGAAAACCAATCTAAATTACCGAATTCTTGAACACAACTTGAAATGTGCAAAAGACCATGAACATTGAATGATGACTATGGTGAAGATAAGATTATCTTCACCATAGTAGGTGCAAAAATCTTTAACGAAAGTTTTCATTAATACGTCTGCGGATGATGCGTTGTATGTGCTGTTTACTGGACAAGATAGCAAACGATACGCAGAGAAGAAGTACAAAAATGCGAATACATATCTGCATCTAAACATTTAAATAAAGTGAGCCCAGTATATAGACCTAATTGTCTGAACTCTGTGGCCTTCCATCTTCTCACTTCGTCTAAAGAACGTGGCTTTTTACCAAATTCTACAGGAATAAATCATGCATATGATATTAAAGTATCAGACATTGAATTAATCCTTATTTTATCGAGATTTGAGATTGTACATTTTCGAGATATTATTAATATTAAAATTTTCCTGATTACACCCAAATCTATTAAATGCATGGGATCTAATGGGAACTGGAAAACCATACCAATATTAATTGTTTCTAAGGGGCTCAGTCTCGTTTGAAATTCAATTTTATGGTATTCTTTGTCAATTCTATTAGAAAAAGATTCGTCATTTCGGAGGTCGCTACTTGCATTTCTGTACACTGTTCTGTTATTAATCCGAAGGCCAAGCTGAATGCACTTGTTACAACCACGTTTTGCATTATGTCCCACTGTCCCTGTAATATATGATCGAGCTGGCGTATCACAAGTGAATAGTCTTACTGAAATTTTTTACTTTATTATTTATAATACAGTATTGTTATTGATTTTCACAAAAAAAATAATTTGCTGCCCTCAAAATTTTTTTGTGTACATTTCATGACTAGTAGACACGAAAAAAGCAATAAAAATTTTCACTCCGTCTGTCCGCCGTACGCCGTACGCCGTACGTCGACCGCCAAAATCCTTTGAAGGCTCGTAGCTCTCAAACCAGTGGAGCTATTAAATAAATTTTTTTTCTAGAAATAGACTGGGTAGACCCCTTAAATTGACATTATTTTCAGGGGTGGGGGAGTGAGGGGGAAGGTGGGGGAAGCGTTTTAGACGAATAATTTTGGTTTCTAGATTTCAGCACCCGCTTATGTTAGGAGACTGAAACTTGGAATTTCTATAAAGCTTTGATAGTGGACCCATTTGCGAAAAAATTGATGATATGGGTGTGGGAGTGGAGGGGGAAGCAATGCGTCCGAAACGCAAAAAAGTCGAGATCGACACATTCTAAAATCCATATCTCCTAAACCGTTAATAGCAAGCAATTAAAACTTAACAAATATCTGTAGTTATACTAGGAGAGTAGATTGAAACAAAATTTTTGGGTGGGGGTAGTGGCGTACGGGGGTGGGGGTTGAAATACTTAACATTACGATATCTCCTAAACCAGTGGCACCAGAAAAACAAAATTCGGTTTGGATATAAAGCTTGATAAATAAAGATTGCTCAAAGTAAAATCTTTGAAGGGGGCGGGGGAGTACGTAAGTGGAGGGGATAAGAATTTTTCAAAAATAACACGTTTCATATCTCAATAACAGTGTAAGATGCTTCAAATTCTTACCAGAAGTAGGCCTAATAGAACTTTAGCAGGAAAAAAAAGTTTGGGGGTGTGGGTGTAGAGGGTGAGGGTGGGGAAGGGTGAGAAAGAAAAAGTTCCGATGCTTATATCATAAGAATCTTTAATGATAGGAAGCTGAAACTTGGTATTTAGATAGAGCTATAGCAGTGGCATGGTGGAAAAATAAATTTTTTTTTAGGGGTAGTATGATACGGTGGTGGGGGTGTTTTTCCTAACTTTAGAACGGATTATGCTAGGAAGTTGAAACTCGATACGTATATGTAAATTAACTAGAAAAGTAATTCTGATAAAAAAAATTTGAATATTCATTGGCGTTCAGAAGGGGGGGGGGCAAAAAAAAAATATCAGTTAATATAAAATGCATATATTTTCATGATTTTCGTCATATCTACTAGGTCTTTTGAAATATTGAATTCATTTTTATTCTACGGATTCTTCATATGAATACCTAGAATGTTTATTCAAGATTTTTTGAAATTCGACCCCTAAGAGGGTGTAAACTGGTTGTATACTTTTTCATGAATTCCACCATGTTTCTCAGGTCTTGTCAGATATCGAATATCTTTTCACTTCCCCAGGCTTGTTTAATAATCACCTTTTTTTTTAAGTTTTGTTTTTTTCAACCTCTAGACCGCATCCCGGAATATGACCCAATTATTTAATTCATATGTTACACCTTTTTCTAACCGCTTCCCGAACTTTTTGTTAGGTTTTTAGTCACATAGTAACATACACCGCATCCCCGAATTGAACGCGTTCTGAACTTCTGCCGGAAAAATAATAAAGTTGCGCCCAGACTGTTGGCAGATTTTTTTATTTTCTTGTCCTTCAATTAATGAGACTCCTCTTTCCAAAAGGGTTTTAACTTCCGCAACAAATTCAGATAGGAATTCATCAATTGAGTGTGGATGACTATGCTCCAACTATGACTATCCAACTACAAATGGATATAAATGTTTCGTATTGGATATACTCGCCAATATCGGCCATAGAGCAGTTGGGTTGCTTTTAAAAACGGACATACCGTCTATACCTATGTCGATGGAAATGTCTTCCCAATCCAAGAGATGATCTCCTAACGCACGAATTCCGTTCTCTAATCCAAAGTGGTTATATTCACCACTGCCAACTTTCCGAGGTATAACTTTTTGAAACGGAATACCTAACAAGGATCTTGATGACTGTGGTAAGTCATTTCCCCACTCCCTCAAAATTGTCAATAATTGGTTAGTAGCTACACGACCCGTATTGTTTGCAACAACCCATTGAGCTAAATCATTTTTTTTATTTTTTACTTCAACATCAATATTGTCATTTAACCGACTTGCAACTACTAAATTATCATCATGATAACGTGCATCTTCCTCATGAATATCTTCCCGGTGTTTGCCTTTTCGAGCTTTCTTATCCGAACTTAGAGAGTTAGTCGCGATCGGGATTACATTATGATCAGTACAGTTAGGATGCGCTTCTTCATTATGAAAACTATCATGTGCTGAAGAGCTAGGGGCTGGCTGAGTCATTTTGTAAGACTCCTTTATTTGTCTAGCCTTCTTTAGTACTAGCCGGCTGAAATGCTTGGCAGTTATTTCTTTCCGCTTCATATAGATTGGGTTTGTAGACAGGACCTAGTAATGATGGAGTATTATATTATATACACATATCAAGGTATGTAAAAAAAATCATGGCATTATAGGTATAATGTTGGAAATATACACTGTATCAAAAAATTGCACATTCAGCAGCTATAATTGGGAATAGAATCAGTGTTTGTTTGAAATAAAAAAAGATAAGTTGTTTTCGTTTTAGGATTTTTATTATTTCTAGTTAGGTCTTTTAAATGCAAGAATCAAACATTTGTAGGTAATTTAGTATTTGTTGAGACAACGATGGACAAAGTACATTATTTGAACATTTTGAAGGATAACTTGAAACAAAGCGCTGTCAAAATTGGCATAAACGGTGGGTTTTCACTTATTCAAGACAATGATCCCAAACATTGTTCTAGATTAGTGCGTAAGTGGCTGCTCTACAGCGTTGCTTCTGTTCTTCCACATCCACCCTAATCCCCTGACTTAAACCCAATTGAGCATCTTTGGAATTATTTAGGAAAAAAGGTCCTTGCGCATCGCATAACCAGCCGTTCTCCATTGAAAGACATTATTTTAGAAGAGTGGGATAAAATTACACCCAATATAACTCGAAAATTAGCACTTTCAATGCAGAATCATCTACGAGCAGTAGTAGCAGCTAAAGGACATCATACTCGCTATTAAAAAAGTAAATAACGTGAATTTCTTAAGTGTATGTGCAATTTTTTGATGTCTATATAATGACTTGAGACGTACAAATGACAATATTTCTAAGAAAATTAAGTAAACACAAATGTTTGATTCTTGCATTTAAAAGACCCAACTAGAAATAATAAAAAACCTAAAACGAAATCCACTTATCTTTTTTTATTTAAAACAAACACTGACTCTATTCCCGATTATAGCTGCTGTATGTGCAATTTTTTGATACAGTGTAACTACCTCTTTACTTTACTTTAAATTTGCTAAAACTCTCAAAGATCCCTATCAAAAATGACGGCTTTTTAAAAAAATAAGGCATCCGTGCCAATCAAATAAAAAACTTCTTCAACAGAATAGTTAAAGATAAAAAAAAACAAATTAACATATTTCTCTTACCTCAAACTTTGCGGTTTATCAAATAAAACCTGAAATGAATTTGTTAGAATCATTTCATGTCAAATAAACTTAGAATACTCACTTTACACACAATAACTGCGAAAATAATATTTTTTAAATATAAAATTAATTCGTAATTGTCTTCTACTGGTCGAGCTCCAATTCAAGTCGGTAGTATTACAATTACTACTATTGTTTTCCGTTAAGGCTCCATGTGCACGTTAAATGCGATTTTGATTATTTATGACTGTTTTCTTGTCAATATTTCACGTTAATGGCAACAAAAAAAACGGAATAAAATTACACCACTTTATTAGCTGGTATGTCAACTAGGACTTGTATAAAGAAAAAATTCAAAACAGTAGTTGGAAAAAGTGCTATTAGAACAAAAACCCTTGAACATTTTTTAAAATGCGTAAATTCGAATTTTTTGAACTGATATTTCCTATTTCTTGAATTAATAACATGTCATTTTCTTTAATATAATGCTAGAAAAAACCTTAAAGAAGGACTTGTATAAAAAAAATTTTAAGATATTTGAATTTTTGTTAATAATATATGAAGTCAAACTGAAGCAATTTTTCACGATTTTCATGGCAAGAATTACATAAGAAGGCCGCATTTCATTGAAAAGTACTATAGATAGTATAATTAAATGGTATTTCTAGAAGATAAATCAATGAATATATTATTGATTTTTAATAGTTATGCCTTTGAAATAATTTGAAAACCTATGACACTATTTTTTCTGTAAATTCAAAGTTAGTTCGCTGCTAGACAGCGAACGATGCAGACGTGTTGTCCACGCCAAATTTTTCTTCCTTATTTTTCTTTTGGCTTATTCGTACTTCCCCTGACTAGGAAACCAGAGCAGGATTTGCGCTATTGAGTGTTGCACGACGGTAAAGACGAAGCAACAAAGCATAAAGCCAAACCGATAATACTTCCCCCACTCATGCTGTTGTAGTTTCCACGCCGATTCTGCCTTCGTCATATTCCCGCATGTAAAGACGATGAACACAGGAGCCATTCGATTCATGACTGAAACGGCGAACAACGAAAATAAACGAACGAAAAACGATTTAAATTGATTCCCCTCTCAAGAACGAAAAATCAAAGAAGAATACAAATTTTTCACACCGAGATCATGGAGCCTTAACTTAAGAACTCACACAATAACTACACAAGATAACTATAAAAATAATATTTATTAAATTTAAAATCACGCGATTCGTATAATTATTTTCCGTTAACTGACAGCACAATTAAAAAACCGTCAGATGGTGTCATATAATTATCTAGTCGCCTGGTGGTCATCGTCATCACAAAAAACAAACCGCCAGATGGTGTCGTTTTCATTTCTCTAAACCTGGCGACACTTTGTTCATTTCGAATAGAACGTCGTGAAAGAGACACGAAACCAACTGGGTAGTATATTAGATTATGTATTATAAAAGGATGGGACATTCCACAATAAAAAAGAGCCTAGATGTTTTATGCGCATGTCGAAGTAAAAGGTGCATGAACGTACAAAACTGATTGTTTTTGGGGCAACAATTTTGGCGCACATTTTAAATTTTTGAACCTACCATATTAAATAGATAGTAGTGTTCCGCTGGTCTCGCAATGAAGTAACTCTAGCATTACTTCAAGGCCTAGGCTCGATTTGGGCTGTTGCGCCATTGATTATTATTATATTAAATATGTAGATATATAAAATAAACATACTGCAGTCACGGTCAGCTGCAAGCAAATCCTATAATACTCTAGATGAAGACGTATTTGTCCGTTAACGAACTTAGCCTTACAAATCGACCAAACATATTTTAGATATTTCGTGGTATGAGGCTTCGTTCGAAGCGTTACAAACTTTTCTTCCAGATCAAACTTATAATCCTCTCAGATTTCAAATCCGTACATTTTTGATAAACACCAAATTTCGATATTTCGTCAGATTTACTTTTATCACTAATGCTATATTGGTGTAAACTCAATGGAGAGTAGTCATCTAAAAGATTTCTTTCGATGCAAGGCATTTGTATAGAAATGAATATTGCATGTACGAAATGCCCCCCAAATATAACGTTATTTTGCTACGCCATTGGATCCAAGATCCAAGCCTTTCAGGTTACCATGACAATCAATAAAAATAAACAAAATATTCCTTCATAATTATTTTACGTGTGTTTTTGACTCGCAAGATCCCTTGGCTTCCTTGGATCCCATGGTGCTGTCAAAATAAGTTTGGTCTCTATTTTTTTCGAGCTTTTACACCGGGGTGTCCTATCCTTAGTTACCTGAAGTTTCGCTTGCCTCTCACGGCGCCCGTTCCGCTGTGAAATTAGTTCGTGAACGTTACCGTAAGATGTCGTGTGATAATGTTAAAAGTGAGCTGACACATTATTTGAAATTTAAAATAAATTTATTTTAAACAAGAAATAATTAATATTTTGTGTGATAATGGAATCTCTGTGCTCGTAAGTTGTATGTACATAATGTTGATAACTATTAGGACATTGTATATATGTGTTTACATAGAATCGTTGTGAAGCGTGGATTGGCGGCTGCAATGTTGCTTATGTGTACGGTAACATTAGTAAAGAAGTTTGTTGGTAGCAAACTGAATCAAAAGAATAGGAGAATGCCAAGACATTGGGTGAATCCTTATTTACAAGAAAGACATAAGAAAGGAAAATTTGAAAGTGATGTAAGTATTGAAATAAAAAGAAAACAAATCTTTTCATTTTCTATTGTATTTATAGTTTGAAGACATGAGAAATAACCGGCAATACTTTAGTGAGAATTCCCACATGAGTATCGGTGTTTTCGACAGGCTGTACAAAATGGTGGAGTGTTATTTGCAATCGAAGAGATTGATTCGTCTAAAGGACTCGATATGTCCAAAGCAGAAACTTGCAATTACGCTGAAGTATTATATTCTACTAAATTATGAGTTTGAATAATTTATTTATTTTATAACTTTACAGATACTTTGCGTCAGAAGATTTGCAGAGACACATAGCTTCATGCTATAGGATAAGCAGGCAACATTTCGGGCGAATTATAGACCAAGTGTCGAGTGCCATTTACAAGGCATTGAACGACATAAATATGGTACCTATTTTCACAAAAGAAAGGTTTTTGGAAATTTAAAATGGATTCAACAGAAAATGGAATTTTCCAAATTGTATTGGAGCCATTGATGGCAAACATATTGCCTTTCAAGCACGACGTCAGACGTAGCAAAGCTGTGTCTAAATTCATTTTCGGTTCTATCGGTCAATAAGCAAACGTAAAAAGATTCAAATTTTTCTATGGAATTTAATTAAATTTTGATTTTTGAAGTGCCAAATAAGCATCAGCTGATCCATTTTGACGGTAAACCACTAAAGCCAAGCTTTTTCTAAACTGTTATGATAGCAATGCTATACTGTGACGTCAACATAGAATAATTATTACTATTGCTTTTTCAGGGATTTAATTCAATTGTTCTGTTAGCTGCATGTGATTCGGGATATAGATTTATCCATTTCGATCTTGGAGCTTGTGGTAGCGAAGGTGATGCAGGTTTTTTTCGAAATTCGGACCAAAAATTGTTGCTGCGTGTTGTTTCCTCTATAATTTTTTGATGACAGAGAACTGACATCGAATATTGCCCACCGAATTATGCTGATCAATTGGATGAAGAAGGACATGTTATCGAGGGTGAATGGAGAAAAACGATTTCCAGCGACAGTGTGGTTAATTCGTCTTTGGAAAACAATACTGAACATCCATCAAAATATGAAAAATATATAAGGAATTCTCTAATGCAGTACGTCACCATTTTGGGAATAATAACGTATACAGTTTAATTTTAATTTGATATATTGATCATTTTTTTATAAAATAACGAAAAATTTGAATTAAATTAGAAAAGATTTTATTTGAATTACAATAATTTTGAATTTATTTGATTAATGAAATAGAGGCATAGCTCTTCAGCTACTGGTGGCGGCAGTTGCTTAATTTTTTTTTATTATATCCATGTATGGTGCGAGGATAGGATTTTCCGTGACAAGGGGAGACGAAGACACTGTCGCCAATTTTTCACATGTTGCGACCATTTTATCAACGGATGCCCTCAAGAATGTCATGACGCTCTCATACGTTGATGTTTGTCGCTGTTTTTTAGTCTGTGAAAAGAAACTAATTTTAGTTCTATACATTTATAAATAAATTTGCTTTAACCTTGTATGAGTAGTTAGACTCTGACCCAACAACAACGTCAGAGTCTGCGCTGCTATTGAACTCTTCCAGGGTCAATGTTCATTGAATAATCTATAAATGATTGATATAAAATGGTTAAGATAAATATAAAACGTACGTTCTCTTTTTTGTGGTATTCGGAAGATAGACGTCATTACATCCGCTAAGTTTTCTTTCTCCTGCAATGAAAATTCGATTTTTTTTCCAAACTCGAGTCGGGTGAGTAACTCACTCACATTTGAACTCGACTCGAGCCAAAGTTGGCATTATTATCGACAATTGGAAAGTCACTTCATTTCCAGTAGTAGAGTGAATTTGACATTTCTTTCATGTAAATACTCACTCGTCTCTCGTAATACGCAGTTCTCTTTACTCACGCTTTTTTCTCAACTGAAAGTCGAGTGAAACTCGACAAGTAGGCACTCGTCGAGTTTCATAGTGGCAGAATGTGAGTTTTTTGGTCGAGTCGAGTTTCGTAATAGGCCCGTGACAATATTAATATTTTATTGTCATTTCCACTTCAGAACGACACAAAACGTCACAATTTCACCGTGAAACTACGCTGCGGAATCTTTTACCAACGTCATCTGTTTGAATTACTCCAAACAAATAAAATTTCTTTTGAACTGAATACTACCAAGCGAAATGAAAGCGAAAAAAATTTTCACTAGCATTGTTTTTGATTTCACTCGACAGACAGACCCCAGGTCTAATGTGCAGGCTATTGACGATTGGTAAAGTTGGAAATCTCCACCTGGTGGGAAAAAAAACTACCAGATATGGTAGACACATTTTCGTCAGCTGACTGTTGTAGGGCGGTTCGTGTGTATTTTGACGATTCGGAGCTCGGTGAATTTTCGATTCTCTCTTAATTTCATTATGAAAGACATGATAAAGATTGATGGCGATCGGTTTGGTTGATAATAAGGTGCTCATTTCCGGTTCTACAATTTGAAAATCATTGGCTCAATCCCGCACAACGAAGTCAGAAAATGAATAATTTTTCCATATGAATGGGAGGTATAAACTTCGAAATAACTTCTCAAATGTATAATATTCCAGGAAAAAAAAATATGAAATAATTATTAAATTATTTAAAAAGAACGTAGACCGTATTTTCAATCCTTTTTTATTTTATTTTAGTACTTTAAATTGATTTCTTAAAAAAAAAATGTTTGTTTTTGATATGTTATGATACATACATATGTCCTTCTTATTCAATTATAACAATAATTTAAGTTCACTTGAAGTAATATTTTGAAGTAGGACCCTCTTATTTGAACTCAATCTCAATTTTGTCTAAAAATAACATGTATTAGGGTTGAAATTCTGCAAATTTCCATATACACCAATTCGCCTTCAAATGGTAAAACAATTAACACTAAACACATTGTATTACTAATACAACATAAACTTATGATTTAAAAACATTGAATTACGAACACAACACGAATTAAATGTTATTAATTAGAAGACAACACAAACTTAGAGCTAAGACAAAGAGATACGTCACATGAAATAAGACAACACAGCTCAGAACATAGAACCTAGAAAACAAGCACAACAGAGGCTGAAACGGGAGGAATTGCGCATAAACCTGGAAAAGATCGACGGGATCACAAACACGTCCCAGGCGACGTATTGCGACAGATAAACCCGCTGACAAAAATATGAAATACAAAAAGTCACTATATACACGGCATGACATGCACTAGACACGAATTATAAAAAGGCAAAATACACAAATTCGGAAAATGTTACCATAATATAATTCATGGACGCTGAATGTTTATCACGATATATAAGCAAAAATAATCGAGCAGAAGGGGAGCTAGGTGGACAGGTACCAAGTCTGCGATGAAGGTCAGTGGGGTTACACTCCCTCTTCTAGCAACATTGGGAACTGTTCGGACAGTCGATCTCAGTGATTCTCAGACCGTATAAGGCGAGTGGGGTTACACTCCCTCTTAGAAAGTCTACATGAGATGAACTAGGTCTAGTCCAAGCTGAAACTCGAGGCGAAGCAGCGTCACAGAAGAACACCTGCAGCAAAGACCAAAGCGAAGCAACGACGCAGAAACGCATACAGGAAGGTCAAGACGAATAACGACGTTGCAGTAACGCATGCAGTAAGAACCAAAACGAAGCAGCGACGCCGAAGATTGAGCAGCAGCGAGCCAAGCAGTGAAGCAAGCCACGCAGCGAAAAACCAAGAAGAAGCAAAAGGCCAAGACGAAGCAGCGACGCAGAAGATCGAGCAGCAACGAGCCAAGCAGTGAAGCAAGCCACGCAGCGAAAACCTTGCGACGTTGTGCCAGGTAGCGACATTCCGGACAACGAAGCAAACGAAGTAACGGAGCAAACCGAGTAGCGAAACAGCGGACATCCATAACGTTGAGCCGAGCGACGAGCAAGTTCAAGGACGGAGCCAACCATGAGATGACAAACGGGGACCGAGTCGAGGAAGGCATACGGAGTCGTGCCACGAGTCGAGCGGCAACCAGCCACGACAATTACGACGACAGCGCCAGGACTACGAGGACCGACCGCAGAGCCAGGACATTCGAAGTAATTGCCACCCACACAGAGAGACAAGGATTGCCTAAACGTAGGGGCATCACAGAGAAACAAGAAAGAAGCCGAGCAGCCAAAGCGTAGAGGCCATACAGAGAGACGAAGATAGAGAAAGGGCAGAGCAGAGAAAGTCTAGGCGAGCGAACTACATCGAACATGAGGAACAAGGGCACCGGTCAAGGACTAGCGAAGACGGAGCACAAAGGAAGTACCAAGACGTGAACAACGAAGACAACCCAGGCGGGAGCAATGAAGCAAGCAAACAACGTACAGGACAAGCGTAGCAGCCCCATCACGTAAGAAGATGACACAAAGCGAAACAGCAAACGCTTCATACTAAACGAATTATACTAATTATCAAGCTACTATTAGAACGGAATCATGAATAAAGTGAAGTCTTATCAAGAAATAAATGTTTGTAATGGACCCTGGAACCCGACGAGTTTATCCCTGGAAATTTGAATCGTTACACATGCAACTGCCACTTTCTGTCTACCATATATAGTTTCGAAATTTGCCACCAGAGCACATGGTATATTTGTCAATAGCTGTTATTTAGCTGCTTTTGTGTCTCGGCTAACAATCATAATTGTACTTAGCCGAGACACAAAAGCAGCTAATAGCAGCTATAGCTTGCACATTGGACAGACCCTAGGATACTAGGCTTAAGCAGTAAAAAGTGATCGAAACTCGAAATGACAAAAAAGTCATAGCAATTCAATTTTGTAGGGAAAATCTGATTGGTTGATTGTCTGGACGTCCGACGCTCCAACGCATAAATGCGACGACATTGGAAATCCACCTTGAAAGCGAAAAAAATGTTTACTAGCGTTTTGTTTGTTTTTTGTATGTGTTTTTTTATTTCACTCGATCTGAATACTGGGCTTTACAAGTGGAAGCAGCTGAACGATAGACAGACTGAAATTCACACATTTCACGTAAAACATCAGAACCGGTTCATTAAATGGCGCAAAATTCATATGTAATATATAAAATTGCGCGATTCAAAACAAAATGTAGAGGATGGAATTTTGTTTACTTCGATTGCAAATCACAATTGCCGGTGAGCTGGTAAACAATTTTGGGAAGACTTTTCGTTATGGTTGAACACAATACTTCAATGGTATTGTCATGTTCATGCGAATTCCCAAAGTAACATACTATGTAATTATTTACTTTACCGATTTTATTTATTCTTCATCATAATAATTCTTTTAATAAACAATATCTTTCAAATTACGTTTTAGTTCATCTCTTTCTCGGATTATTCCTCTGGGGCTCAATTCTCGAGTTCTTTCGAGATTCGTTTCATTCGAGATCTTCCACAATTTCCCAGATTGTCGAATGAAACGGCTCGTGTGGTATTCTTGAAATCTCACCGGCATCTCAGCGGCGTCTCACGTTCGAGAATTGTCGAACGTAAACTAATACCATTGATACACTAGGGCTCAATTCTCGAGTTCGATCGAAATTCGAGTGAGCATTCGAGACGTTCGAATGATCGAGTCGAACGAAACAGAAAATCGCTATTCTTGAGATCGTTCGTAATGACTCTCGAACAGTATCTCGTATACCACTGGAAAGCAGCATTGCCCAGTCGCTGTTTTTTTTAAATCAACCAATCAGCAAACGATTTCAATGGAAAGATTGACGTTTAAAAAAGGCGCGATTTTTAAATTTGCAAAAAATTTATTTTGATTTTGAACGTATCGCGACATGCATGAATTTCATGCATCCTTCCCGTCGTAGACTCCTGCAACTAACCGCGTCGTATGCATCATCCTTTTTAACTACCTGAACTACTTTCGAACCATGAAATTCTCAATGGGAACCCAATATAAAACGTTTAAAAATATTCGTCCATCGCACCTTCAGTGAAAGGCACGAGACAGCGGCAGATATACAAGATATGGTTTTTCTAAATGAAATTATCGTAGTAACTCGATTTTTCAGACAGTATGAGTAATTTGTAATTCCTTCGGACCAAATTTTGGTTTTTGGTTTCCTTCTAACAAAAAATTTTAGTTTACTTTGGTCCTTGGGCTTCCGTTGTATAGTCGTTGCTCCTTAAGTGGCCCATATACAGGCAAGCATGTTGGCGCTGAAAAATCAAAATATTTTGATTTTTGCGCGAGCATGTTTGAGCAAACGGCCAACAATGCCATACACGAGCGAATTGGCTTACGCAAACCCGTGTTTGCGCCAACATGCTCGCCTGTATATGGGCCACTTTATATATACCTTTTATAGTTAATACTTTGAATTCGTCCATACCCCACATCATAACTATAGGTATATTTACAGACACTACAATAATACTCTATTGTTCAATATATTTTTGCTGATTTTATATGTTGTTATTTGTTGTGCCCAGCACATATCCCATGTTTGGATTTACTCTCGGCAAATTTTATTTAAGCCAGTCCAGTCGTTCTTCCCCTGACTCATCCAAATTATTTCTCATTCATTTAAATTTCTAAATTACTACAATAACAAAGTTTAACAACTTGACCGTAAACATATCGAATTACGATTCTTGCCTTGGGGAACGACATTGTGACGACACAGCTGGGATTCTCCCTTTTACGCTGTGTCATCGCATGTCGCGTGCCACAGGTACTGGGAATGGTCGAGTTGATACGCTTTGTTTTTCTTTTTTTTATTGTACTATGTATATTTTTCTTTCTTACGCGATCAAATTGCAAGTGTTACAAACTTATCGCGACCGGCAAATGAGCGCATTGCACTTTCAGTTGGTTGCGCCATTTGTGGGTCGCTAAAACTGCCGATTGTTTGAATCGACAAATTCTCGACTTCTCGGACTTTGCCATGGGTTGAACGACTGGCCCAATTACGGTTTACATAATTAGCAATAATTTAGTATATAAGTTTTTCGATGTTAGTAATAAGTGTCAGTATTTTTATATCAACCAAGGGGAACCTCCGAGCGAGTAAAGTTTTATTAAACGCAGCAGACCTTTTTTCTTATTTTATTTAGGTAAAATTAATCATTCTCCTTTTTTCAGGAATTAGTAAACTTTGGGTAAATCTGCCTCTAATTCTGGTGGCAGTCACCCATTCTTCCGGTTTCATTTGTGGACTCCTTACGGAGGCCGAAACCAGCTTTCAGGTTTTTCATTCATTAAACTGTCCGGAATATCACAGGGATATTCAAGGACACAACATTGGCGCAGCCGGTTCTAGCTATTAGCAACTATTGCTAATAGTCGAGCCATTCTACAAAAAAGGAAGATTTGGAAGTTTTTTAAGCCAAAATTCCTTTAGCAGGTTTCCAATACTGGACCGTTTTTAAGTGGTAAATTTTTTTTCTCTTCTCACTCTTCTCTTATTTTGAATTTTTTGCAAGAAGATTTGGAAGAAAGGCAAAAGCTCAAATCGTTTACGCAAGAAAAAACTTTTGGGTCAAAACCAATAAAAAATTTTATAAGAGCAACAAACTAGTGAATCTCTCTTTTCCCATCTGTTCTCTTAACTTGATGGAAGAGTGCGAAGCATTGCGAGAGTCAATAGCCCAGAACAAAAAAGAAAGAAAAGAGCAGGAAGATCTGGTGCAAACTTTTAACAACACCTTGTTGAACGAATATAAAAGAATAACAGCAAGAGAAGTTTACGAGTTATTCTTTAACGACGTTTCCACCCAGTGGGGTAAGCTTACACGGTTGGAAACAACTGACTTTATACTAAGCAGACTACTTACTACGGTCCAAGAGAAAACTGAGGCCTTACAAAGCAAAAATAGAGCCTTAAAGGAATAATTAAAAAACAAGGAAGAGCAATATAGAAACTCCGAACGACGGCAGCAAACTCTACATAACGAACTAGAGGAAGAAGCGGTAAAAACTGAAGAAATCAAAGAAAAACTGCAGAAGTCAACCACCAGAGAAAGGAAACTGGGAGAAAAGTTGTTGGAGCAATACTCAAAAGTACTTTCAGTGCAAAGCCATTTAGAAAATATAAGCAGGGAAAAAGAGGCGTCCACCCGAATTTTCGAAGAGAAAATTAGGAAACTAGATGGTTTAGTAAAAGCAAGTCAAGCCCGTTCATTGACCAAACCAGATATAAGTTTAGCACAGGAGTTCTCTCTGTCCAGTCTCGATTCAGGTTTTTCTGTCTTGTCTAACAGTAAAATACCTGCCAACACCAAGATGTCGACATATGAGGTAGTAGGGAAAACGGTGTCTCGTTTGGTGCCAATGTTCAACGGAGCGCGATCACCGGAACTCACAGGCAGGGTATACGAGTTCATCAACGGCTGTGAGTTAGCCTTCAAGTGTCTGGGAGAGGAAAAGGAGGACATCTTCGTGTCCCTGTTATCCACTTGATTGCCTGGTGATGCTTTTGAGCTTATCCGTACGAGGCAGTTAAAAACCTTGGAAGAGTTCAAACTGCTGATAAAAAATACTTATCTGGCAGCCAGGACACTAGACAGTGTAATGGCAGAAATTAAAATGTCGCGCCAGGCACCCACAGAAGACATAAAATCGTTCTTTAGAAAGCTGAACCAGCTCATGGCAACAGCGGAAGAAATAATTGGGGCCCAGTACAAACCTGTGGATTCTGTCGCGTTGCTGGCGGAGGTGCAAAAAGCAGTGATAAACACCTTTAAAATAGGTCTGGTAGATCCGGTGCTCCGGCAGTTTATGCTCACAAGTACCGATGACTCTCTAGACAAGCTACTTGATATGGCTCTTAAAACCTCGCTAATGTTAGGGGCGCAATACAATACAATACAGTCTGACCATATTTCAAACACCCAATTAACATATAATAGTCCCAACATGTCAAATGAATTGCCTCATCTTACTAGTAATTTTCACACCTATTCTCATCCGGTTTTTCCGCAACCAACACCCCAGTACAATTTGGCTTCATCATCTCAATATCCAGCTCAATTGCCTATATTTCCAACATACAATGGTTGCCCCGTACCTGGACAACAACAAACGAATTGTCCATTTCAGGTAAATCCCGCACCGATGTCCAATCAGCAAAGTGCATTCCAAATGAACTGCGGTTTCTGCGGAAAATCAAACCATTCATATGCCGATTGCAAGCAACGGAAAAACACGCCCTATTGTGATACATGTCGAATTTATGGGCACGGCAGAAACAACTGCCCCCGTGGCCAAGTCTTTTCAACTAGTTCGACACCTCGGGGACCAAAATTAAAATGCGATTGGTGCGCCCGTTTAGGACATGTGGAGGATACCTGCTACTCCAAAAGAAGGTACCAGGAAAAGAAACGGAAACGGGCAGGGGGCCAGCACATCCAACCAAGCTGCGCCCCATTAAAAACAATTCCAATGAAACTAAACTCAACATTTGGTTCTTCGCCGTACGTGAGGAGGAGCCAAAATTTAATTAATAATAACGAAGATGGGGAAACAGCCTCGCTCAAAGGAAAGCCGAGTAAACCCATCATCGACATAAGCAGTACCCACTCTGCATTAGTAGTTAGTAATAACGAAGATGGGGAAACAGCCTCGCTCAAAGTAAAGCCGAGTAAACCCATCATCGACATAAGCAGTACCCACTCTGCATTAGTAGTTAGTAATAACGAAGATGGGGAAACAGCCTCGCTCAAAGGAAAGCCGAGTAAACCCATCATCGACATAAGCAGTACCCACTCTGCATTAGTAGTTAGTAATAACGAAGATGGGGAAACAGCTTCGCTCAAAGTAAAGCCGAGTAAACCCATCATCGACATAAGCAGTACCCACTCTGCTTATGTCTACAAAAAAGGAAGATTTGGAAGTTTTTTAAGCCAAAATTCCTTTAGCAGGTTTCCAATACTGGACCGTTTTTAAGTGGTAAATTTTTTTTCTCTTCTCACTCTTCTCTTATTTTGAATTTTTTGCAAGAAGATTTGGAAGAAAGGCAAAAGCTCAAATCGTTTACGCAAGAAAAAACTTTTGGGTCAAAACCAATAAAAATTTTTATAAGAGCAACAAACTAGTGAATCTCTCTTTTCCCATCTGTTCTCTTAACTTGATGGAAGAGTGCGAAGCATTGCGAGAGTCAATAGCCCAGAACAAAAAAGAAAGAAAAGAGCAGGAAGATCTGGTGCAAACTTTTAACAACACCTTGTTGAACGAATATAAAAGAATAACAGCAAGAGAAGTTTACGAGTTATTCTTTAACGACGTTTCCACCCAGTGGGGTAAGCTTACACGGTTGGAAACAACTGACTTTATACTAAGCAGACTACTTACTACGGTCCAAGAGAAAACTGAGGCCTTACAAAGCAAAAATAGAGCCTTAAAGGAATAATTAAAAAACAAGGAAGAGCAATATAGAAACTCCGAACGACGGCAGCAAACTCTACATAACGAACTAGAGGAAGAAGCGGTAAAAACTGAAGAAATCAAAGAAAAACTGCAGAAGTCAACCACCAGAGAAAGGAAACTGGGAGAAAAGTTGTTGGAGCAATACTCAAAAGTACTTTCAGTGCAAAGCCATTTAGAAAATATAAGCAGGGAAAAAGAGGCGTCCACCCGAATTTTCGAAGAGAAAATTAGGAAACTAGATGGTTTAGTAAAAGCAAGTCAAGCCCGTTCATTGACCAAACCAGATATAAGTTTAGCACAGGAGTTCTCTCTGTCCAGTCTCGATTCAGGTTTTTCTGTCTTGTCTAACAGTAAAATACCTGCCAACACCAAGATGTCGACATATGAGGTAGTAGGGAAAACGGTGTCTCGTTTGGTGCCAATGTTCAACGGAGCGCGATCACCGGAACTCACAGGCAGGGTATACGAGTTCATCAACGGCTGTGAGTTAGCCTTCAAGTGTCTGGGAGAGGAAAAGGAGGACATCTTCGTGTCCCTGTTATCCACTTGATTGCCTGGTGATGCTTTTGAGCTTATCCGTACGAGGCAGTTAAAAACCTTGGAAGAGTTCAAACTGCTGATAAAAAATACTTATCTGGCAGCCAGGACACTAGACAGTGTAATGGCAGAAATTAAAATGTCGCGCCAGGCACCCACAGAAGACATAAAATCGTTCTTTAGAAAGCTGAACCAGCTCATGGCAACAGCGGAAGAAATAATTGGGGCCCAGTACAAACCTGTGGATTCTGTCGCGTTGCTGGCGGAGGTGCAAAAAGCAGTGATAAACACCTTTAAAATAGGTCTGGTAGATCCGGTGCTCCGGCAGTTTATGCTCACAAGTACCGATGACTCTCTAGACAAGTTACTTGATATGGCTCTTAAAACCTCGCTAATGTTAGGGGCGCAATACAATACAATACAGTCTGACCATATTTCAAACACCCAATTAACATATAATAGTCCCAACATGTCAAATGAATTGCCTCATCTTACTAGTAATTTTCACACCTATTCTCATCCGGTTTTTCCGCAACCAACACCCCAGTACAATTTGGCTTCATCATCTCAATATCCAGCTCAATTGCCTATATTTCCAACATACAATGGTTGCCCCGTACCTGGACAACAACAAACGAATTGTCCATTTCAGGTAAATCCCGCACCGATGTCCAATCAGCAAAGTGCATTCCAAATGAACTGCGGTTTCTGCGGAAAATCAAACCATTCATATGCCGATTGCAAGCAACGGAAAAACACGCCCTATTGTGATACATGTCAAATTTATGGGCACGGCAGAAACAACTGCCCCCGTGGCCAAGTCTTTTCAACTAGTTCGACACCTCGGGGACCAAAATTAAAATGCGATTGGTGCGCCCGTTTAGGACATGTGGAGGATACCTGCTACTCCAAAAGAAGGTACCAGGAAAAGAAACGGAAACGGGCAGGGGGCCAGCACATCCAACCAAGCTGCGCCCCATTAAAAACAATTCCAATGAAACTAAACTCAACATTTGGTTCTTCGCCGTACGTGAGGAGGAGCCAAAATTTAATTAATAATAACGAAGATGGGGAAACAGCCTCGCTCAAAGGAAAGCCGAGTAAACCCATCATCGACATAAGCAGTACCCACTCTGCATTAGTAGTTAGTAATAACGAAGATGGGGAAACAGCCTCGCTCAAAGTAAAGCCGAGTAAACCCATCATCGACATAAGCAGTACCCACTCTGCATTAGTAGTTAGTAATAACGAAGATGGGGAAACAGCCTCGCTCAAAGGAAAGCCGAGTAAACCCATCATCGACATAAGCAGTACCCACTCTGCATTAGTAGTTAGTAATAACGAAGATGGGGAAACAGCTTCGCTCAAAGTAAAGCCGAGTAAACCCATCATCGACATAAGCAGTACCCACTCTGCATTAGTAGTTAGTAATAACGAAGATGGGGAAACAGCCTCGCTTAAAGAAAAGCCGAGTAAACCCATCATCGACATAAGCAATACCCACTATGCACTAGAGTTTAATAAAGACAAAGATGGGGGGGGGGGTGGCCTCGCCAGGGAAAAAGACGGGCCGACCCATCGAAAGGATAAGTAGTGCAGTCGATCAGGGATCCAAAAATTCTGACGACGTATTTATCGAGTTCCCTTGTTCTTTGGCGTGGTCTGGCAAAATCACCGTATTGGTGGACACGGGAGCTGATACAAGCTTAATCAAACGTACGTCGTTGGTACGCTTAAAGCATTTACCTATCAATACAAGTGACGCCACAAATTTAGGTGGTGTATTTGGGGGTAGGAGCGCGACGTTAGGTTCCGTGGAATTTAAGATCAACCCGTCATCGTCATTCAAATCGAAGTGGCAAGTCATTGACGAAGGGTATGAAATCCCGGCGGGCGGCATTATCGGTCGGGACATACTCTGGAATCGATCGATAATAGACGCCAAGGCCAAAACGCTAACCTTTTTCGACGACAAGGGCGGCAGGAAGGATTTCGCTCTTAAAAGCTGGACTAGGTCGATTGAACCTGAGCGGTCATCGATACTGCCAGCACGCATGCGGACCGTACAACAGTTATGGGTCCCTGTTAAAAAGTGCGAAATTTTTGTGAAGGCACAAGAAATCGATTCCGGCATCTACATTGCCAATACGCTGGCCACTGTGAGCCAACACAAAGTCAACGTACCCATTTTGAACGCCAGCACACAGGACTATTCACTGGGAATAGATTTCGTGCCTAATTATTCCAGGTTGAACCAAGTCATAGCTCCAACATCAGGAAGGGTGAACATAATAACCGCTGACCCACCCTCCAAGAGGCTGGACAAGTTATTAGAATCATTGAAAACTGGGGGGAATTTAAACAGCGAGGAAAATAACGCGCTAGAAAATATATGCGTTCAGTATGCTGATATTTTCAACTTGGAAGGCGATCCCCTTACACACACCAACGTCATAACCCACAAAATCCCCACGAAGGCAGACCAACCTGCCATTAACCAAAAGCAATATCGAAAACGGCGTTCAGCACGGGTTTAGGGCACTACGAGTTCAACCGGATGCCATTCGGACTTACAGGAGCGCCCGCCATGTTCCAACGAGTCATGAACCACATCATGACAGGTTTGCAAGGGCTAGACTGTTTCGTTTACCTCGACGACATCGTGATCTACGCCCGAAATCTGCAGGAGCATAACGATAAATTTTCGCGGATTTTCTCCCAGTTAAGAGAGCACAACTTAAAGTTAAACACGGAGATATTCAATTTCCTCTGTCGTGAGGTGACTTACTTGGGTCACAAATGCTCGGAAGAGGGTGCATTACCCGACCCGGGAAAAACAAGTTGCGTGGACGATTACCCAGTTCCGACTAACGTTAAACAAGTCCAAGCATTTTTAGGGTTTGTTAATTACTACAGGAAATTCATACCTAACCTGGCTGCCAAGGCGTCCCCCATTATTAGGCTACTGAAGAAGGATAGCCCGTTTGTATGTACGGAAGATTGCCAAAAAGCTTTTGAGCTGTTGAAAAAAGCAGTAACTTCACCGCCCATACTCATATATCCCGACTTCGCAGAACCATTCATATTAACCACGGACGCGAGTAACACTGCGTTAGGGGCCGTCCTATCCCAGGGTAAGGTCTGAGAGGACAGTCCTATAGCCTTTGCTAGCCGAACACTAAATGCGGCCGAAAAAAATTACTCGACGATAGAGAGGGAGCTGTTAGCCATCGTTTGGGCCTCCAACAACTTTCGTTCGTACCTCCTAGGACGCCCATTTACGGTGTACTCCGACCATCGTCCATTAAAGGGCGTATTTAGCGTAAAGAATCCAACATCTCGTTTAGTGCGTTTCCATCATAAACTGTCCGAATTTGACTACAAAATCGAGTACAAACCGGGCAAGTACAATGCGAACGCAGACGCTCGCAGTAGGATACCCACTGAGAATGAGGGGATCGAAGAAGTGGCAAACAGCAGCAACATATTGCCCAACGGGGTTGTAGCGGTAGTACAAACAAGAAGCGCAACCCACGTTCAGAATGCAGACACCGTCACCACAGCTCCGGCTCCACCTACTCGAGCAGAAGAGGCGACAAGGCAGTTTGAAACCCTTACCAACCCTAAGGAGGTACAAATAGTGTTGAAAGATTTTCACAACTCGGCATTGGGAGGCCATCAGGGCGTAAAAAAGACACACCTACGCATCAGTCGACAGTTCCGATGGAAGGGCATGCGAAAGGACATTGAATATTTCATAAAAGCCTGTCCCAAATGTCAAGCCAACAAAAGCTCCAAGCTGACTAAAATGCCTATGATGATAACGGATACACCAGAGTTTCCATTCCAAAAAGTGTACATGGACATGGTGGGACCATTACCCATGACACACGCAGGAAACCGTTATATACTTACCTTTCAGGACGACTTGACCAAGTACATGGCCTGTGCTCCGATGCCAGTTGCAGAGGCAGTTACCGTCGCCAAAACATTTTACGACGAGATCATTACCAGGTTCCGCATTCCTAAAATCCTAGTCACGGACAACGGAACAAATTTTACGTCGAAATTATTTACGGAAACCTGCAGGATGCTCGGAATACGAAAGTGACATATAACACCGTATCATCCACAGGCGAACGGATCGTTGGAACGCAGCCATCGACCGTTAGCGGAATACCTCAGAAGTTTCGTGGGAGACGATGAGCGAAATTGGGATCAATGGCTCAAACCGGCTATGCATGTTCATAACAACACACCACATGCATCGTCAAAAATGTCTCCGATGAATTGCCTATAAGGTTTTCATTTCGATATGCCGACGAACCTGAAAAGAAGCCCCAAACCTTTAACTAACGGAATAGAGTACCCAAGTCAATTAAAGGTACAAATTCAGAGATCGCATGAGCTAGCTAGAAAGAATTTGGATTACGCCAAGCGAGCTTCTAAACAGGCTTACGATCGTAACGTCAACCTGTTAAAGGTTCAAGTGGGCCAAAAAGTTCTTCTCAAAAATCCCACAAGGAAAAATAAATTTTCACCCATTTGGGTGGGCCCCTACGAAGTGGTAGCAGTGGACGGTCCCGTCACTACGACAATAAAAATGGGGAATAAGATCCGAAAAACCTATAATAACCGCCTTAAAATTTGTTATAGTTGACCCAACAGTTTTACCAACATTTCTGTCTATTTGTTTTCATTCTAGGCAACTACTTGTCAGATAGGCCTGAAGGGAGCATTAGCAGCCTTAACGAGCGCACGACCAACATACTACACACTAACCAATAACCCCAACTATCAACATAAGTTATCCAATTTTCAATTGTTAAAAAACTTTCAAAATAGTATTACAATTTAGCAAACATTATAATAATAATATCCAATTACTAAAGTTTTTAATTCGAATAATAATTAGTTGCTAAAGTATACAAATAATATTTAGCTGTTTATAATATTACAAATTTTACCAATTAAACTTATATCAATTAGATTTTTCAAAATGAGATGTTATGCCAAAGTGAGCCTCTTGCAATTATTGGGTCTAGCGGCAATACTTGGGCTACATGCAACCGCAGAGGAGGATTTACCTTTCACCAACACACCGCTCAACAACACACTGGTAATTTTCGAGAAGACAGGGGACGCCGTTTTTTTTTAAAGATATATGGACAGTGTATACAAAGTTCACGCCAATGGATTTTACAACGGTTTTGAACATAGCCGAACAATATGACCGTCAGATCGACCAGCTGTGCCATTTCACCGTAACTACAACTGGGACCCGACGCGAAAAAAGAGCACTTAATCCACCGCAGCACGATCAACAAAAACCCAAGATGAATTGGTCGCCAATCCATGAACAGCCTGGTGAAGTCAGTACCAGTCCAGCTCCAAGCAGAAGCGACTTTAAGAACGCATGCCTTCAAATGGTGAAAGAAACAGCTGCGATCATTCGAAATATCCGTGTGGCTAACGATCACATACAGCATGTTTTCGGCCCTCGAAGAATCCGGCGAGCGTTGGAATTCGTGGGAAAGTTCTCCAAATGGGCGTTCGGAACAATGGACAGCGAGGACGCCCGCACGATTTATAGCAAGCTGAACATATTGGGGAGCCACGACAACCAAACGTTCGAGCTCCTGAAACAACAGGTGACAGTGATGAGGTCGAACTTCGATAGATTAGCCAAACCAGTTAAGGAGTTAACATCCGACATAACCCAAATAGCGGATAATTTGCGAGAACTGGGCTCCGTACATGATAGTTTTGCAAAATCAACGAATAACGAGATTTTCCAACTCAAGCTAAGAATGCAAGTTTACGAGCTACTAACCGTAATCAACGCAAATCTGTTGGAAATCCAAGGAAGACAGTCCACCGAAATGTCGATGCTGAACGATCTTTACAACAGCAAGCTACACCCTTTCATTCTCGACACGAGTGACTTAACCAAAATACTGGAGGGGTTAAAATCAATCCATTTTTTCGGGACTTATTTGCACTACATCAAGCGGCACGCACAACAGTACTAGCAGAAGGACAAACCCTGCTGATAAGGATCGAAATTCCATTGCCCGAAGAAAATGTATACTCGGTGCATCGAGTCCATTACCTCCCTACGATGCTTAACGACCAATGGGACCTACTGCTGCACACCCGAAAGGAATATATCGCGGAGTCGGAAACCAGGAGAACATTTGTTAGTTTAACACAACGAGAATTTGACCGCTGCAAGCGTGTGGCCTACAACAACACAGCAACATTGGCCATATGTCCACACATCGGTCCAATGCTAACAAACGGAAACTCCGACTGTTTAATTGAACTACTCCAGCATTCACAAACAGCCAAACCTACCTGTCAGCAAGTGGCGGTGCCAGCTACCGAAGGAATTTTCACAAAGATGGCTGCCGATAACCATTGGCTTTACAGACTCAGGCACCATCTTCTTTTAACGATTACCTGTTACCGAACACAATATACAGCTAACCTGACCGGGCTGGGAATCCTGAAAAGTTTAAGGCCCTGCGATGTCTCCACCAAGGATATTTTGTTGCCATACGAACGAACTACTTACACGGCAACCGAATATAAACAGTCAAAAGTGGACACCTCTGAGTGGGTAAAAGTTTTGAAGGCGGGCCTATCAAATTCAAGAAACGACAACCGACCATCGGAATTTCGAAAACCGCTACCACTACAGATAGGACACCACCAGGAGATCGCCGCGTCACTATATGAGGGACAGAAATCTCTAGAGTCCCTACAAGAAGAAATTAATAGAACTGTTTCGGCACGAGTAACAACCGACCTGGGCCACGAGATCTTAGTCCATCGATATTCCATGATATCATTGAGCTCATGCACACTCCTACTACTTGCAGCGGGTACCATTTTCGTACTGCACACATTACGCAAAAGGAAGAGTTCAACCGTTAATATCACTAGAGATCCCGTCACTTTCTTCAGCCCGTCGCGTAGAAGCGTACCAACTTTAACACAAACAGCAGCACCAGAATGCGGTATTACATCCATGGTTCTAGAGTCAAGATACGAGACGCCGTTGCAGGAGACGACTGCAGCCAAGTCACCGGCATCCCGAACCTCAATGCGTACAATCAGCGGCCCGACGTTTGCCTGCGTTTAGCGTACCCTTAAGTTTGTATTCAAAAGTGAAAGATCATTCGAAATAAGTAATAATTCAGTCATAGACTTTTTCATTAGAAACTTGTTGATCACAGATAATAACGTTAACATTTTCACACGTGTGCACACGGCCAATGATTTCCAAATTAGTAATTTCTGTTTGTTTTTGCATACGGTAATTTCGTTCAGCTAAGTCCATAAACTTTATTGCATTATATTTTCATTAATTTAAGTAAGTTGTTGTTAAAGTTCTTTTCTCTTAAAGCAAAGAGTAAATCCAAACTCATCGGATAGGGAGGAATGTTGTGCCCAGCACATATCCCATGTTTGGATTTACTCTCGGCAAATATTATTTAAGCCAGTCCAGTCCTTCTTCCCCTGACTCATCCAAATTATTTCTCATTCATTTAAATTTCTAAATTATACAATAACAAAGTTTAACAACTCGACCGTAAACATATCGAATTACGATTCTTGCCTTGAGGAACGACATTGTGACGACTCAGCTGGGATTCTCCCTTTTACGCTGTGTCATCGCATGTCGCGTGCCACAGGTACTGGGAATGGTCGAGTTGATACGCTTTGTTTTTCTTTTTTTTATTGTACTATGTATATTTTTCTTTCTTACGCGATCAAATTGCAAGTGTTACAAAATTATCGCGACCGGCAAATGAGCGCATTGCACTTTCAGTTGGTTGCGCCATTTGTGGGTCGCTAAAAATGCCGATTGTTTGAATCGACAAATTCTCGACTTCTCGGACTTTGCCATGGGTTGAACGACTGGCCCAATTACGGTTAACATAATTAGCAATAATTTAGTATATAAGTTTTTCGATGTTAGTAATAAGTGTCAGTATTTTTATATCAACCAAGGGGAACCTCCGAGCGAGTAAAGTTTTATTAAACGCAGCAGACCTTTTTTCTTATTTTATTTAGGTAAAATTAATCATTCTCCTTTTTTCAGGAATTAGTAAACTTTGGGTAAATCTGCCTCCAATTCTGGTGGCAGTCACCCATTCTTCTGGTTTCATTTGTGGACTCTTTACGGAGCCCGAAACCAGCTTTCAGGTTTTTCATTCATTAAACTGTCCAGAATATCACAGAGATATTCAAGGACACAACACTGCTCCTTGTAAAACGTCAAATTTAACACTCTTATTTGTAAAGATTGAAGAGAATGTTTTGACCCACGGTTGACTTGGGTGTTTATGTGTTTTTGAAACCCAAAGGGGGTCTGTAGAATTTTAATCACATAGACCGGCAATATGCCCATCTTTCCGATCATTTATTCTCGATATAATTATCCTTGTTTTGGTCTCATTCCGAGTTAGATCGACTGAATTTTGTAGGTCCAACTGTTGTTCATCATATCACCAATTATTTCTGCAATTATATAATTTTACACCACTCAGAATTTTATATATCCACTATTGCTACCATTATTATTCTTATAATGCAAAATTACATTAAATATTATTATTCTTAAGTACTTACAAAAGATTACACAGAAAAACTTACACTAAATTTTCTGCCTCTCACTGGAATGTCGTATACGACATCCAAACAACGAACGCAAAAGACCACTCTTAGTTTACGTTCGACAATTTTTGAACGTGAGACGCCGGTGAGATGTCGGTGAGATTTCAAGAATACCACCCAACCCGTTTCGTTCGACAATCTGGGAAATCATGGAACATCTCGAATGAAACCAATCTCGAACGAACTCGAGAATAGAGCCCCTGGTGGTATACTTTCCAGTGTGGTATGAGCATAATATATGAAACTAGATATGGTGATACATTGACAATAGGTAGTATGCATTGACATCAGCTGTTTATCTGTCATTCTGGTATTAACTGCCAGATTTAAATGGAATTTATATTTCACAAAATTCTTGTTTTGTACATTTGTACGTTATTGTATATACCTACAATGAGTTCAAAGAACAAGCAAGAATTGTCACGCATTCAAGTGCAATTAGAAGCTTTAACCGCGCGAAAAAAACGTCTACAAGGACTTGCACTTCGAGCCAAACGACGAAGTCCTATGCTTCGCCAGAGAGCAATTTTATTGTTACTAAAAAAATGCAGGTTTAGGTTATGTTTAGAAAGTGCTTTATAATTTGCCGTAAGTTCATAATGCTAACAGGGTTTCTATCTTAATCCTAAAGCTAAAATTAGTCTATATCTAAGCCGCTACCGTTCTTAATGGCCTTCATGGGCACTCTAAGATATCAATGTTATCGGGGGGATGTTTTTTGGGGGATCAGAGTCTCTTTATTTAATTACATTCTTAAGCCTAGTATCCAGATCGAGTAAAATCAAAAAACACATAAAAAATCCGAACGAAATGCAAGTGAACAATTTTTTCGCTTTCATTTCGCTTGCTAGTATCCAGTTCAAAAGAAATTATTATATTTTGCTTCCAGTTTTCAAACAGATGGCGCTGATCAATGATTCCGCAGCGAAATGAGTGTGTATCGTAGTTTCACGGTGAAATTTTGAAGTTTTGTCTCGTTTTGAAATATTATTACATGGCCTACTGCATTACGAAATCCCTTATAGATTTTTTTTATTTTGATGGACGTTCAGTGTTAATTTCTAATGACGAATTAATTATATACTCCCATTCGAAATCCTTTCTCTGCACTCACTCTCGATAACTTTACCCTTGTCATCCAATGTATCAGCATAATTACATCAAAAAATTAAGGAGAAAACAACACACAGCAACAATGTTTTGTGCCCTGTCTGTTCGACAAAATATTGTCCTTCTCACGTATTGCCAATTGGAACACATTATTCCGAAAGAAAATATTGACTATTTCTTATTTAAAATAAATTGATTTTAAATTTAAAATAAATTGTTGGTTTTTTTGTGTTTTATCAAACGACATCTTTCGGTAACGTTCACGAACTAAATTCACAGCGGAATGAGCGCAGTGAGAAGTAAGCGAAATTTCACTCGATCTGGATACTAGGCTTTAACGTATACTTATCATTAAAATAAACTATTGGGAAAATGGCAAAAAAAAACCAATATTACATCAATTTCACTCTACTCTGGTTGGTTGGTTGGTTGGTTTACGTGGCGGCCCATCCGCCGAGGACAGGGCCCAATTAGCACAGGAAGCGCCGTTTTGATACCACAACTCGTTTAACCTGGTCGTTTTAGGGTTGATGGAGTGTGTGCAAAGGTTTAACAGAGACCTGGGACTCCGATGAATTATCATATCCATCCGGAGCTGTTCAAGAAGGTGATCAGTTCACCGATCTTGTTCTTCGAGATCTCACCAAGGTCATTGAAGAAGGGTTTGCCCAGTACGCGAAGTCTGGCCCGAGCTAGCGCTGGACACTCGCAGAGAAGGTGGATGACAGTTTCCCTCTTATTTGCTTCCCCACACTGCGGCAATTGACGTTGAAGGGAATACCCAGTCTGGCCGCGTGGTCACTCTGGAGACGTCCACGCGGCTTCTGCTCAGGAGTTCATCTGTTCTCCTCCGGCTGTAGGATGGCCATATCTTCCTAGATATGACGCAGTTGGTCAGTCCTCTCCATCTGGAGTTCGCGTTTGCGAGAAAGTGGGTGGATATTTGGCGCTTAACAGTCCCTAGTGGGACACGAACGGGTTCTGTAAGAGAGCCCTGAAGAGCAGAGCCTTGCCTAGCTAGTTCGTCTGCCCGTTCGTTACCCTCTATCTTGCTGTGGCCTGGGACCCAAAGCAGAGTCACTTTGACCTGGCTTCCCAGGAAGATAAGCTCTTCACGGCACTGTTCGACGAGTTTAGAGGAGGTGATAGCCGAGTCTAAGGCCTTGATTGCGGCTTGACTGTCAGTGATTATTACAACATTACGCTTTGGCGTAGCGTCTTGCTGCAAAGACCGACAGGCCTCCCGAATACCCAGTATCTCCGCCTGGAAAACGCTGGCGTAATCCGGTAAGTGGAAGGACTTTTCGAAAAAGTGTGTGTCTGAAAAAACTCCCGCTCCGACTCCGCAGTCCATCTTTGAGCCGTCAGTATAGATGACTGTGTCGAAATCAAGTATTACTGAACCGTCCTTCCATTCCGCTCTGGTTGGAAAGCCCACAGCGAAATTCTTCTTGAAGGTCAGTCTCGGGATAATGTAGTCGGTTGGCGATTTAGCTATCTCCGCCGGTAGGGATTCCAGGATGTTGCTGTGGCCGTAAGGCTTGGCATACCAGCTCCCAGATTCTTTGAGTCTGATGGCGCTACACGACACAGTACTTCTTATATGTAGATCAATAGGCAGTATATACAACAATACGTTCAGAGCGTCAGTTGGACATGACCTCATTGCACCTGTAGTTCCGACAGCTGCCGTTCTTTGAACTTGGCTGAGTTTGTTTATGTTGTAACTCTTACTCAACGCTGGCCACCAGGCTAGCGATCCGTAGATAAGAATGGGACGAATTACGGCTGTGTACAACCACAGAACCATTCTTGGTTTAAGTCCCCACTTTTTGCTGAAAGTTCGTTTGCAGGCGTAAAAGGCGATACGTGCTTTTTCCGCTCGTTGTTCTATATTTAACTTCCAGCTGAGCTTCGTATCGAGCACAACCCCAAGATACTTTGCACTGGATGATAATGGCAGTTGATGGCCGTTTAGGCGGGGGAGGTTAAAGTCCGGTATTTTGGTTTTAGTGGTGAAGAGCATCAGTTCAGTTTTGTCCGGATTTACACCCAAGCCGCAGCTAGCAGCCCACGTGTTTACCTTACCCAGTGCGCCTTCCATGATTTCACTCATCACTGAAGGAAACATCCCTGATACCAGTATCACCACATCATCCGCATACGCCACTACCTTAACCCCTGCCCTCTCCAGTCTTCCTAAGATCTTGTTCATGACCATTAACCAGAGGAGAGGCGAGATAACACCACCCTGGGGTGTACCTCTACACACGGATTAGAGTGCTAGAGTGCTAGAGTGGATAATTCTCGTGCTTAACATGGATACTATCCAGTCGCTGAGACATTCCTCGACACCGAACTCGATGAGAGATTCTTGAATGGCCTCCGTATGCACGTTATTGAAAGCGCCTTCAATATCTAGAAAGGCAGCTAGGGTATATTGTTTGTAGTGCATTGTGTATTCAATTGTTCGCACAACCTCATGCAGAGCAGTCTCTGTGGATCTTCCCTTGAGGTATGCATGCTGGAATTTTGAGAATGGAGATCTGTCTAAAATCTTTCGTAAATGGATGTCTAATATGCGTTCCAGTGTTTTTAGTACGAAAGAGGTCAAACTAATTGGCCTGAAATCTTTCGCGAGTTCATGACTACGTTTGCCCACCTTTGGTATAAACACCACTTTGACTTGTCTCCAAGTCTGAGGCACATGGTTCAGGGAGATGCAACTTCTAAGAATCGCTACCAGCCAGGGAGCTACTATGTCTTGCAGCTTCTGCAGCATAATTGGTATTATGCCGTCGAGGCCAGGAGACTTGTACGGCGAAAAGCTGTTAATTGCCCAACAAGTCTTTCTCTCGTCGACAATCAGTTTAGTGTCGTAATCTGGTACACGCCGCTCACCCTGAAGACCTTGGGTGTCCGTGCAGCTGTCCCTAGATCCGGGGAAGTGAGTATTCATTAAGAGCTCCAGTGTCTCGGCAGTGGAGTCAGTCCAGTTCCCGTCCACACGCTTCACAAACGACGGGTTCGTGTGCTGCTTGGACAGTATCTTGCTTATCCTCGCAGAGTCTCGGGTGCACTCAATGGATTGGCAGTAATCAGCCCAAGCTTGCTTCTTGGCTGTTCTAACAGATTTTTTATATAACTTTAGGCAATCCTTGTAGGGTTGCCAGCACTTATGTTTGTAGCAGATATTGAAAACATCTCTGGTAATCTTCCTGAGATTGGATAAGTCCTCGTTCCACCACGGGGGGAGCGTTTTCTTACTATACTTGGCTGGGCATGATACATTGAAAGCAACACTGAAAGCCTTTTCTAGTGTCTTCACCTTAGCATCCAGCTCCTCTATAGTGTTAGGGTTCAGGTTAGGTATGTTTGAGAGTTTTGCCTTCACGACTTGTCTGAATTTCTTCCAGTCAATTCGCCTCGGGTTTCTGAACGGCTTGGGGGTATCGATCGTGATACTTACATTATATAGGATCCAATTGTGATCCGAGAATGATCTTAAACTGGACACTCTCCAGTTTTCAACCCTAAGCCTATCGTTGTCTGTTAGTAGTGTAACATCCAGCACCTCCTCCCATCCCTCAAATTCCTCCGTGCTTGGAAAAATAAAGGTGGGGGCATTACCAGTATTACATATGGAGAGGTTAGTGTTAATAATAAAATCAAATAAGGACTCACCACGTTCGTTGATCTCTGTGCTGCCCCACAGCGTATGTCTGGCGTTGGCATCACATCCGACGAGAAGGTTCTCCCTCTTAATTGAAATTTTAGATATTAGTTCCTGAAGTTCTTCTGGCGGTGCAGACCTGTCATGTGCCATGTAGGCAGAAGCAATGTAAAGGTCTCTTTTGCTACCGAGCTCCAATTTAACCACTGTTAAATCTGCAGAACTGAAGTCAGGGCACATAAAAGCGTTTATGTGCTTTTTGATTAGAATACAACTTCTGGGCTTACCTTCATCCTGTTGGTTGTAGTTGAAGAATAGGTTGTACTTTGTGCTACGGAGTCCTCTAATGGTTAAATCTCTAACCCAGGGCTCCTGAATCAGGCCGATGTCTATGTCCTCCTCACCTAGGAAGACTAGAAGGTTATCCGAGGCACTCCTTGAGTGCTGTAGGTTAACCTGTATGACCTTCAGCATTTTGGTTGTCTTTGTTCTGACCTTCTTCAATCCTCATCTCCACCAACAGCTCGTTGGTCGCAGCGACATCGTCTATGTCGTCCGGATTAGAGGACCGAAAAACTTTGACCTTCGCATGCCTGATGCCAAGCCTCAGTCGGTAATCGGCTTTTTCGAGCGCCCCAAGGCACTTTTCGTTAATTAGAAGGAGGAACGTACGGTTGCCTCGCTGCGGTTCCTCCTCTTTAATGACCGACCAGTCATCCATGGGTATGGTTTGATTTTGGATGCGTAGACAGCGAATAAGCTGGTCGTTGTCTATGTCCATCTTAGGAATCCAGATGCGAGCTCTCGGTCTTCTAGGAATCTCATCGGTGGGGATAAGCCTGAGCTTCACTCCCTCCAAAGCGTTGCTTATCTTAGCAGCACATGATTCTAGGAATTCCTTCGAAAAGCTGTCCATGCAACGGATTACCCGATATCCTCTTACCATCCCCTCGCAGTCAAAAACTGGCGTGGGCGGATTTTCGTCCTTCAGAACATGCAGCATAAGCATATTCGAGAGTGTGCCTTCCACTTTCGTCCATTCATCCGCCGTCAGCTTTCCATCGCTTGAAAGCTCGTTCAGTAGTGCGACGTGCAAGTTATTTCTCGCTGCCTCCGAGAAAGACTTCGTTGCCTGAACTCCGGCCGGTGCACCGCTGTACTGTTTGATGGTGGTTTTGGACGTTGTCACCCTGCTCCGTTTCGTGGCATGGTAAACTTCATCATGGGACCTGTTTCGCTTAGAGGCCCCCTGCTGTTGTGGTTGCGTTACCTTCGCGCGCACATTGTGTTCCTCCACAATCGCCTGGTAAAACGCTTTGTCGTGTTCGTCTCGTTCATGGACTGTCCCTTCTGCCTCATTCTTTGCTATCTTGCCAAGGATGAACAGAGCCTTCAGATACCGAGTCCTAGCGGCAACACCGGGAGACTTACGCTTCTTGCCTGGTTTCTGAATGCCTGAACTGGTATTCTCCACCACTGCTACGTTCGTCTGGTTTTTGGATGTCGATGGGTGGGGCTGCGCAGGTGTACTTTGGCTGGTACTCGCTACGCTGCCCAAGTCAATGATTGTCTCCTGGCTGGAGGCAAGCAATTCCTCCTCTGAGGAAGTGCCGATGTCTGACTTGGCATCGGCTTCAATTACGTCCATCTTTTCTTTTATGTTGCTTTTTTCTTTATTTTTATCCATCTTTGTCCCACGAGTCAGGGTGAATGAAGAGTCCACCGCAACAGAGAACCCAGATTATTGCGGTAAGTCTAGTTACCCTACCAGGTCGACAGGTATGGTAGGGGGCTCCGTTCACAACTGCATTCCCTGCAGCCATCCAGCCCTCAGTACGGATCGCATAACGCCTTGGCTTGGGTTACCGTTATTTCAAAAATACCCACAATCCGCCACGGTATATTACAGCGGTGCGCGTAGAGATAGGTGAAGTAGTGGGATAACTGGATGTGGAGGGAGGGGGTAGGAGGGATGAACAACACTATGGGATAACATTCTGCTTGTCCGCGGCTGCTTATTCGCTATTGTTTGCTTATTCAGCAGCTGACCGACTCCGAGCCGGCCGTTCACTATCCGCAACCTGTGACGCGCGTGGTCGCATGCAGCTATGCAGTCGTCAGGATGTGAGTTCCTGTCGAGTTCCACGCACTCTACTCTACTTAAACTATATGTGGGATCCCAGACGAATTAGGTTCACCACTGTAACTTGAACTTACTCACACTGATTTAAATATAGACCTATTGGAATTAACGTTAACTTACTCACACTGATTTAAATATAGAACTATTGGAATTAACTTGAACTCACTCACACTGATTTAAATATAGAACTATTGGAATTAACGTTAACTTACTCACACCGATTTAAAATGTAGAAATATTGGAATTAACTCCTACTCACACTGATTTGAAACGTAACAATATTTGAATTAACCTATAGCTTTACTTAAAAACTCACTCACACTGATTTAAATGTAACAACGTATGAATTAACTTTTTAAAAACTATGACCAATACTTTTATGTAATGATATTGAAATAAAACTAGTTCTAAACTTGACACCAAGCGGTTTGGTACTCTACATTGGGGGCTCAACCAACTCAAAATTTTTTTTTAAGTATATTTCATACGTTTCCATTTTTCGGTCTCGAATTAAATCAGGAACAGTTCAGGAAATTCGACAAAAATGGCAGAACTTAAAAAAATTCAGAAGATGAGCACGAAAGAAATAAAGAAAAGACTGCATCAAAGCGGACACGAGACTTGCGGCAGCAGAGCAGAACTCATCGACCGGCTCATGGCGCCAGAAGACGCAGAGGAGGCAGAGGAAGCCGAAATGTGTGGAACAATCCCAAAAGGTATACAAATTTTCGAATTCCGTGATATCGAAGCGGGCATCTCTAAGTTTACGGGCGACGATTTACAATCTCCATGCAAATGGATTAACGATTTTGAAGAGCTTGCGGCCATGGCTAACTGGACCGATCTTCACAAGCTGGTCTACGCGAAACGGTTATTAGCAGGAACCGCTAGCTCGCTGGTTAAAGTGAAATGCCCGAAGTACTGGAGCGACTTCAAGAAGCTATTAGTTACGGAATTTGACAGAAAGTTAAATAGCATGGAAATCCACCAGGCACTCGCGGCAGAGTACAAAAGACCTGAAGAAAGTTTTCTACAGTACGTACTTCGAATTGAAGAGCTGGGGAAAACCGGCTCAATAGATACAGACGCTATCATCCAATACATGATTAACGGGATTAAGGACAACCCGAACAATAAAGTTTTGTTGTACGGGGCGGAATCTGTGGACACATTCAAGGTCAAGCTGAAGCTTTATGAGCATTTCAAGCGAGAATGCGAAATAATGCAGTGTGCACCCGACCACAACACCGAAAAACGTCCGTCAGAAGCAAAACTAACTTCAAACGTGCGAGAAAAAACCAAACGCGTGCTACTAAAATGCGATTTCTGTAAAAAATTGGGCACACGCAGGAGGTCTGCCGACAGAAAAACATTGTGTGCTACAACTGTAAGCAGGTGGGACACAAATCGTCTAGTTGCAGTGCAACAAAAAGCACGGAAACTCCAATACAACCGCGGGAGACCGCAGTCTGTCAGGGAAATACATCAGAGCTACAGTCAATGTACAAGAAGGTCATTATAAATACAGTTGAAACCGAAGGACTACTGGACACAGGAAGTCAACTAAATCTGATGCGATCAGACCTTTACGCAGACCTGAAACCCAAGCCAGAATTGACAAACAGCAGTATACCACTCATAGGCCTCGGAAATAAGAAAGTCTTGACAAATGGTTTCGCAGTGGCCAAAATATTAGTGGACGAACAGCAGTTTGACGTTGTCGTGCATGTTGTGGAAAGTAGTGCTCTACCCATGAAGCTTATTTTGGGTAAGGAATTTATATGTCAAGCAAACGTGCTAATCGGGCCAACAGGAATACGGATTCAGAAGAGGATGGCAGAAAATGATGCCTTGCAGGAATTAATGGCAATTCAAATTGAGGAAGACCTGTCAGACTTACCAGCAGAAATTAAACAGTTGATAACTCAGTATCAACCGAATCCAAATCCTGTGGTAGACATTCAGACCACAATTGTTCCACACAATGAGGAACCAGTCGTACGACAGCCACGCCGACTTCCGCCACCAGAAAAAACCATAGTGGAGAATCAGATCAAGGACTGGCTTGCAATGGGAATTATCGCTCCTTCCAAGTCGAACTATATGAGCCCGATAGTTCTCACACAAAAGAAAGATGGGTCAACAAGGCTTTGCATTGATTACAGAGTGCTTAACCGTAGGATTGTGAGGGAACGGTTCCCAATACCAAACATGGAAGAACAAATCGATGCGCTGCAAGCAGCAAAGGTATACACAACCCTCGATTTGAAAAATGGTTTCTTCCACGTGCCAGTGGACCAAGCATCCAGGAAATATACCGCATTTTCCTGTCATTTGGGAGTCTTCGAATTCAATCGCACACCGTTCGGCTTATGCAATTCGCCATGTTCTTTTCAAAGATATATCAGCACAGTGTTTAAGGATCTATTGCTTAAAAAGACTATCTTACTGTACATGGATGATATAATTATACCATCCCTAGATGAAAGAGATGGATTGAATCAGTTAAAAAAGGTGTTAGCAGTAGCATCTGAAAGCGGACTTGAGATAAACTGCCGAAAAAATGCCAATTCCTTCAGCGCAAAGTGGAATTTTTAGGATATATTGTCGAAGGAGGAACGATTCGCATATCGGAAAAGAAAACAGAAACGATACAGAAATTTACGGAACCGAAAACACAAAAACAACTACAAAGCTTCCTCGGTCTCACAGGGTATCTCCGTAAGTTTGTTGGCCACTACAGTTTGATCGCACATCCGCTTACCGAACTTCTGAAGGAAGGAAAACCGTTCCATTTCGGAGAAAAGGAGAGATCTGCCTTTGAACATCTCAAAAGTGAATTAATGAAGGAACCTGTTTTACAACTCTTTCATTATAACTCGCCAACAGAAATGCATACAGACGCAAGCAAGGACGGATTAGGCGCGATGTTACTACAGCAGGACGGCGATCTGAAATGGCATCCAGTCTATTACTTTAGCAGAAAGACTACAGAAACGGAAAGAAAGTACACGAGTTACATGCTGGAAGCCCTGGCAGTTATCGAAGGACTAAAGAAATTCAGAGTCTATCTTCTCGGGATTCCCTTTACAATAGTCACAGATTGTAAAGCTTTCCAGCAAACAATGTACAAACCGGACATATCACCGATGATCGCACGTTGGGCTATTTATGTTCAGAACTATGATTATAAGATCGAACACCGGTCGGGAGCAAGGCTTAAACATGTAGACGCTCTCAGCCGAATCGAGACTTTCGCAATTTGTACAGCCTCATCTTGGATCAAACAGGCACAAGAAAGAGATACACAAATCAGTCAAATCCGAGAAGCGCTGCACAAAGGACCATTTAAGGATTACACTTCAACGAATGGAATCGTCTACAGGTACACAGACGGTAGACACTTGATCGTTGTTCCAGACGATATTGCGGAGCAGCTGATAAGAAACATTCACAAAGACAACGGACACTTCGCATCAAGAAAACTGAAACCGATAATTTGCCAAGATTACCATATTCAAGATCTGGAAACCAAAATCGATAAGTGTTTAAAAAAATGTGTCACATGCCTCATTGCGGACAGAAAACGGAGAAAACGAGAAGGATGGCTGAAACCTATCCCAAAAGACGATGGTCCACTTCAAACGTACCATTTGGACCACCTAGGGCCGATGACGACTACGGACAAAAACTATAAATTTATATTTGCAGTAATCGATGGATTTACAAAATTCTGCTGGCTATACGCCGTAAAGTCTACAACAGCAAACGAGGTGTTATGCAAGCTGCAGATACAACAGCAAACATTCGGCAATCCGGCCAGAATGATAACGGATAAAGGAGCCGCGTTTACGTCTTCTGATTTCAAACAATACTGCGAAGACAACGAAATACAACATATTTTAACAACAACAGGAGTTCCACGCGCAAATGGTCAGGTGGAGCGATTAAACCAAGTCATCATTGCAGTCCTGACAAAAATGTGCCAAGAACGTCAAAAGAGATGGTATCATCATCTTGCAGCCGTACAGAGGATTATAAACAGCACATACCACCGATCCATTGACAGAACACCGTTCGAAGTACTCTTCGGGATACCCATGAGAAGAAAGGAAGATCAGCAAATACTAAAACTTATAAACGCGGAAGCACTGGCTAGCTTCGATGAACAGAGAGAGCAAATTAGATTCGACGCTAAACAACAGATCATCAAAGTTCAGGAAGAGAACCGGGCAGCGTACAACAAGAAATCGAAAGCAGCACACAAATACCGAGTAGGCGATATGGTCATGATAAAGAGGACCCAGTTCGGTACCGGTCTCAAGTTGAAGGGCCATTTTCTCGGGCCTTATACAGTTTCGGCGGTGAATGGTAACGACAGATATCTAGTGGAGAAGCAACATCACGGCGAAGGACCTAACAAGACTTCAACTTCTGCAGACAACATGAAACTATGGATATCGGGTTCATCCGGGCCGGATGAACTGCAGGATGGCCGAATTGTGGGATCCCAGACGAATTAGGTTCACCACTGTAACTTGAACTTACTCACACTGATTTAAATATAGACCTATTGGAATTAACGTTAACTTACTCACACTGATTTAAATATAGAACTATTGGAATTAACTTGAACTCACTCACACTGATTTAAATATAGAACTATTGGAATTAACGTTAACTTACTCACACCGATTTAAAATGTAGTAATATTGGAATTAACTCCTACTCACACTGATTTGAAACGTAACAATATTTGAATTAACCTATAGCTTTACTTAAAAACTCACTCACACTGATTTAAATGTAACAACGTATGAATTAACTTTTTAAAAACTATGACCAATACTTTTATGTAATGATATTGAAATAAAACTAGTTCTAAACTTGACACCAAACGGTTTGGTATTCTACATATATACAATTCTTACATACTACCTTAAAACTAGGGTTTGAGCCGAACTCTCCGCCGCCGGGGCCAGCAGCATCATGCTCCACTATTCGAGAATAGTAGAGCAGAAACCACCGTTTCCGGCCGCGGACAGCTCAGTCCAGCATACAATAATTGCATTTAAGAATGCATCGAGAAGGGAATATTTAGGTGGGATACGAATCACTTTATTTAATTTATTACAATGGTTCTTAAATATAACAATTTATCATAAATAATTTTTCCTTATAACTATTCCGGGCCGAGCCATTCGTCACCTGGACCGATAGCTGAAGTCCATCAGTTCCTGTAGCGATTGTCTCGGCCCGGCATGCCTTATAACTAGGGAAGCTGCTAGGTTAAGGTTAGTACTTATTCTAGTTTCGTTTATTTTTTTGGGTTAGCTTAATTACTTAGTTAACTTATTCTAGAAAACTAACTAAATGTCTTGTTGATTAAGCCACCAGTATCTCGTAGCCTCACGCTCATGTCTGTCAATGTCAACATAGTTCGCGGTGGAGTAACGCCATAATAGCTGGGGGTGATTTCGAGATTGGGGTTGTATTCTATTTTTTTATCGGTCGCGCGCCTCTATATGCGTGATAAATGATTGGTACGTAGTCGGAATCTAAGATGTAGCCGTTTTCGTCAAGGTAGACAAAGGCTTCAGGTGGAATAAAACCAGTTGACATGGTTTTTTCAATATATTGTGGGTTTGGGAAGAAGGGTTGGTGGATCCAGGGGTTAAGGTCTTGATCTGAGGTGGTTCTAGCTATATGGTTCCTAATTAATTTTATGATTGTCGTATCAACCCGGGAGATTTCTGCCGTTTCATATATTTCCTCGTTCGATATGTAATGCAGAAAATCTGTCTCTGCCTTTCTATAGATGCCAGTACACGCGCGTAGACATTTTCTGTCGAAAAGTCAAAATTTTTCCATATAAGATGGACTAATATTGAACCAGATGGGGCAGCCATAAGTGAGAATAGGTCTCACCAAAGCTTGGTAACAAATGATTTTAACGCGAGGGTATAAATGTTTTGCGTAAAAAAGTCGTTTTAGAGCCATGAATGCGTTACGCGCCTTTACAATCTGGATATTAGAGTGTTGGTTGAAGTACAAGTGTTGATCTAAGTTTACTCCTAGATATTTAACACAAGTTTTATGCAAAATTTTATCGTGGCTTCCCTCCCCAGCTATAATATGGAATTTCTTCCAATTGCGCTTCAAATCTCTATTGGCATGGGCTAAAGTGGTGCGGAATAGGATGGTCTCACATTTCTGGGAATTAATTTTCATCTTCCAAGAGTTCGTGTAGAACTGAACATCATTAAACATTTTCTGAAGTTCCTCTTGGGCTTTAGTCGCCTTAGAATGGGGTGTGTATATAATAAGGTTGTCTGCGAAGGCTACAATAGATCTCTTGGATGATTTATTAAAATCAAATGCTTCCAAAAGATCTCTAATGTAGATCGCGAATAAAGTGGGTGCAGTTACTGTTCCCTGTTGGAGCCCTTCCCTAACATTAAAGGTCTGTGTGGTAACAATTTTCCCGTATGTTAGCACAAAGTTTTTGTTGTATACCATGTGTACAAGGATATTTATCAAGTGTTTCGGGAATTTTTTTTGGATTAATTTAAAGATCAGACCGTCAAGCCAAACTGTGTCGAAGGCCTTCTCCATGTCTATTATTATTCAAATGCCAGCAGATGTCGGATGTGACCTTTGTTATGGCGTGTATGGTAGAATGTCTATTTCGAAAGCCAAATTGGCAATTTGGTATCAGATCATTCTGTCGAATGTGGGAATTCAGGGAGTCATTGAGGACGGATTCAAAGACTTTGCTTACGTTGGGTAAAAGACTAATGGGCTGTAACTTTTTGGATCTGAAGGATCTTTCCCTTTCTTAAGGATCGGGAATGTTTTCGTGCGTTTTCATTTTTCGGGGTAGTGAGAGTTGTTTAAAAGGGTGCAATATTCCTGAATAATTACATCCGGCAGATTCTTTAATACTAAATTTGGAATTCCATCCAAGCCGGATGATTTTTTATTATTGAGGCGTTTGAATAAAAATTGGAGTGTTTCAAATGAAACGAAGTAGTCTGATAGTTGGTTGTCTGGAATTTGATTGGCCATCAGATTTTCGCTAAAAATTAGTAAAGGCTCATTGCCTTCGCTCTCATTTTTGAATTCTGTGGACTTTTGCGTAACTAATTGATTTAGTCTTTTCCTTCCCAAGTTGGAGTTTTGTGTATGAATTCCCTCTAAGTGGGTCCCTATTAGATCTAGCTTTTGGTGTTCGAAGTAGCCGTTTGTATCACGGCTTGCACTTGTGATATCGATATTCGCGTCTTCCAGGAGTTTTTGGAAGTCGGCCGGTACCTTAATCGTGGGTACGCCTGCACTATTGTTTTTCCTGAATATAGAATTTATTTGGGCCAACATCCCGGGAGAGTCGCTGGGCCTAACAAATTGAATTTTTTCCCTCCATTGCCTATTACTTTCGTTCGCGAAGTTTTGTCGAATTAGAGTTTTAACATTTTTTATTGTAATCTAAAAATCTACAATAAATGTTATTAATCCGCGTGAGCAAGTCTTTGGAGTTTTCGGATAATAGGGTTTTCGTAATTGTCTAAGGTGTTTCGGATTTTTCTTTTGGGGACAGTGCGTTCTACTGTGGCAATTGTGAGATTTTCTAATGTTTGAAGATAGTGTTCTATCTTCGAGTTTGTTAGGTTCCTATCTGTAGGGGTCATGAGTTCTTCTTCTTCTGGAACAGTTTCTGAGTGAACTTTCGCTATTCTCTTTCGAAATAATTACCAGTTAGTTTTTTATAATTAAGGATAACATTTTCCGCTTGAGAATTAATAACGAAATGATCGTCTTTCTCATGACCAAATGTCATGAGTATGGCTTGGTGGTCGCTATCGTAATTTATGGTTTCTAAATTATTTGGGCTTCCTGCGAACGTGAAGTTATATCGGGCATCTGCTATGCAGATATCAAGGTATGAATTTGCTCTTGGTAGAGTAGAGTACAGATTTGAATTCTATTTGGTTGTCTAAAACCCAGTTATAACAAAAAATTTCCACGTGTGTTATTATCTCGGTTAAGCCAGATTTGTGTTTCACGTTGAGGTCCCCTGCTATTACATAGTAGTTTCTTAGACTATTTAATTCAAGGGTCTGGAATAGTGAATGAAATTCGTCATTGAATTTTTCGGAATTTCTTTTTGAGGCATAGGTGCTAATAACGAAAAGATTATCATTATTCTGCAGGGAGATTTTTATACAGGTCAGTTCTAAACATTCAAAAAGAGCGAATTCCGGTCGGTTTTGTAGTGAAGTTTAAAGGTTTTTTTATAAGAATACCCGTGCCGCCTCCACCTCCGGAGTTCGGTCGGTCCGTTCTTATAAAATCGTAGTTAGTGAATTGGGGGGTATGGAGTGGTCTTAATTTTGTTATGTTTAAAAGGAGGAGATCGGGTTTTTCTTTTTTAGGAGATCGTCTAAACTCATCCTTCTATTTAGGTACACAATGGAGTTGACATTGACAGAGATGAGCCTGAGCTAGGTCATCTGAAGGCTTTGTGTTACCTGGCCATCAACAGACATAGGACAAGTTGAGAACGTTACTTATATAGCTAAGTTGTTGAGCGTGAGTGCCAATGGCTTGTTCGAAACGCTCAAACTTATTATTTAATAACTTAATGAGGTTGTCCTGGAAAGATTTAAAGGAATTTTGATTAGCATTATTGTCCTTACCTGTGTACTCTCGTAGGCAATTCTGGGTTGGTAGAGCTTTCGTGTGTTGCTTTTTTCACTCCAGGTCGAACTACACTTTCGATGATACGCTGGTACTATTGATTTGTTGTTACTGCCTTCGTTGTCGCTGCTTTCTCCTGCTGGGCTGTGATCCTCCTGGACTTCGCTGCTTTATGCGATGGGCATCCTTTGTACGATGCTGGGTGTCCGTGTGTTTTGCAATTTACGCAAAACGTCGCAAAACGCAAAACGTCTACGCTGTAGACTCCAAGTTGCACTCGCCTGGTGAGTGGGATTGGTCGCATTTCACGCAACGGAACTTCATACTGCACTCAACCGCTGAGTGGCCATACCTTTGACACCGACGGCATTGTGTGATTTCCGTCTTTTTCAACTTCTCAAATCGCACCACTTGGTAATTTAGGTATCGGATTTGGTGCAGGTCCGCTGCGCTGCTGTTGTGTACGATTTGAACCATAAGGATCGGCAGGATTCTGTTTTCTTGCGATGATCTTCTAGTCGAAAAGCGCGAGACTGACAAAACTTCTATCGCCGGTAGTTTAGTTTTTTAGTTTTATTTCAGCCATAATTTCGGATGTGGCCGCGGGGCTGCTCAGACCTTTCAATAGGAAGGTCGTGGTCTTTTCTTCACGGGAAGTGTATGTGAAGAAGTTTGACTCGGACTTTCCAAGTACTTCCTTTGCTTTTTTAAAGTCTTCTGTGTTGGTCGTTTTAATCGCGATTTTTGAGTTGCTGATATTTTTTATCTCAAAATCAGCCATGCCGGCACTTTTCTGCAGTAGTTTCACTATATCCTCTGGGTTCTGGTTATACGTTTTGATGGGAGGCTCTTGTACGCGTTTCTTGGGTTGCTGTGTTGTCGAGTTTTTCATGGCGGTAAATTTTTTTTTGTTGTTGTTGAGCTGGGCATCTTGGGCATCACGCGTTCTTTGGAAGTCATGGCCGATTTTTCCCGGTTTTTTTGTTGACAAGTTCGACGTAGTCCGTCTCGCTCGTTTCCTTGGCGACCATTTCAACATCAGGTGCTCTCTTTTTTTCGTTTGCCTGAAGCGCAGCAAGTGCTTCCTGCATTGCTGCACTTGCAGACTAAGCCTAAGACTAAGCCGCTGAAAGCTCCGCCCTTATCGCAGCTCTTCGCTACCTTCTCCTTTTTCCTTGCGACAGTGCCGTCACTATCCGTGTCGCTATTTGTGAGGGTTCGGTCTCTGGACCGCACCCTTTTCACGTTCCGTCCCATTGCGAACGTTAACACTCGCACACTATCACGGTTTTTTCCTCTTGTCCTCAATTTCACAGGTACCTGAACTCCTCGGTCCTTCTAGGCACTAGCACGAACACTATTGCACACACTCCGCGCGCTGCGTTTTAAATAGGTTGTATCCTATTTAAGATATCGTCTTTAGTACCTGCTGGTGCATAGTATCCGTATTTCTATAAATTTATTTTAAGCTAGGAGCACGTTTAAAACACGTCTAACCGCTTTGAATCGACTCCTTAAAAAATGCAGAATGCGTTCTGTATGGTCATTTGTAAGAGTTACTAATGGCTATATTAATATAGTGATTTAATAATTTTGCAATCCTCAGATTAAGACGTCAACATTTTGGGAGAAGGAAGTTCCGCTAATCATTATAACTTACAAAACAAACTTTTGTGGTTATGTTCATCAAATGTCATTTCATTTGTTGGAAAATTTTGGAAAGTGGCGCTGCTTACGTGGTATACCAGATAAAATTATCGCATCTGTATACTACGAAGTGACGTCAAAACTACGATTTAACTAGGTTTTTTATCTAGTAAAAGCGTGATACTGTGCGATACATTTATGGTATTCAGGATACCATTGTATGTATACGAGCAATGTATCCATGGTATAATACCATGGATACGTATACGAGCAATGTAATATATGCCATCTCTATTGTACCTATGGACTTATGTTCGGTAACATTTTGGGAACTGAATAACCATATATTTAAATATATAATAAAAAAAAATTTGGTCAAGAACTTACAAACTGGCGGTACTAAAATCATTCTCCCGAGGCATGTTAAATTTTAGGCGCTCTGCGGCCTGCAGTTTTGCTTGCGTAAATTTGAATCTAGCATAACGAAAAAAAAATCACTGAATCTTCATGAGTATGCCTAGAGAATGACGTACGGGAATTTAGAAATATTGAGTTTTGTGCGGAGGGCGAGTATTTGAATAATTTTTTTTCAATTTTCGACCAAAAACAGGACAGTTATTTGCTAATAACTATTTTTTAAATCAACGTATCAAAAATTCCGTACGTCGTTCTCTTAGGAATATTATTTTGAAGATATGGTAAAAAATTCAAATGAAAAGAGTGAAAATTGTTCGAGATAAATTGCAGGCCGATTTCGAAAATCGTGTTTCGAGAAAAACGCGTTCAAAGTTTTGAAATGTGTTACAGACATGAACAAGTAAATAATTCTAATTTTAATTTTTTTTTTTACCATTAATCTGTAACTCCAGGACCATGAAACTGTCCTTCTAAGTTGAAATATTCCTCTTCAATCCCTTTCCTCGACGATTTAATGGTGGTGGCGCGCCTATTTTGCAGCAACTGTCAATGAATTCCCAGCGTACTGGATTCGCTTAGCATCGAACTTGACACAAAAAGTGTAGCATTAGACGCCAATATCCACATCCAGAACCTTCGTAATCCGTGGTATGTTAGTCAGTCCATCATTAAAATTGCATACACCGATATCCGTTGCTATATATAGGATTTTTACCTTTTTGTACATGAACTGACGCTATACTAACGAAATTCTGTGTGAAAATACATCCAATGGAACAAAAAACCTTTTTAGCGATATCTATTAGTATTATCCAGAAGTTAGAAACCAACAGGTTGTAACGATTTGGTCCGCAGAACGTCCAGTTGGCAATCGTCATTGCCGAAATTTTGGCACGTAAGCCTGGCGGACTGAAAGTCATCCTCCATCTATCGGAAGAAATAGTTATTTCTTCAACCAAGACGAAGGATAACTTTCATATGTATTATACCGTTGACTATGTTGTCATTAGACAACATATGTCCCACGAGTGGCCAAATAAAGTGACGGAGCAGCTAGCATAAAAGCACGTGCATAGCTCGTCGGACGGGGTGGGTATGTCACTTCGACTCGTGGACGAATGTGTCTTCTGCTCGTTTGTGGGCCGACAAATAGGTTTGGAGAGTCCTATTCTTTCGGTCGGCGGGCTGGACAAGGATGATGGGTTGAGGGGGCCAGATGCACGAAAAAAGGTGTGGAGAAGGGGGTGAAAGGAGGAAGGTAATAGAGGAGGAACATCAGGGGTTGATCAACCGACGGACGATCAAACACGATAACCAATCTGTGTAGTTAACAGTTTTGTAAGAAAGCAACAAAACAAAAGGAATATTTCGCCTATGGTTTACGGCTACCTTATGGTCCAGTCATGCCGACCTACGGACGAAACCGTGCAGTTGGATTGAAGTGGAGTGTTTCCGTTGATACGCAGTATCCTTCTTGCCTGACGATATGTCGTCTACCGAGTAAATTTCTTTCTTAATATTCGGTATGTAGTTGCACGGCGATATCGAACTATATCGATGAACAGGGTTAGGCAATTGAAGTGTTACCAAGTTCACACCGGTATATCTGGCAAACCGGTAATGACAGCAATGTCAAATTCATACCACTGACAGCTCTTTGTATTGTTTACAAGCTACCACAAGCATTTGCATCTAAGTGTTTTAGAACAAAAGTTATTTGAAATGGAAGTGAAACGTAACAGTGTGATCGCGTTATATTTGGCTGGAAAATCACAACCAGCTATTGTTCGTGAGCTCAGCCATCTCAAAGTGAACAAAATGTTTATGTATCGGACCATAAAACGTTATAGTGATACAGGCAGCATTGCCAAACGCTATGGTGGTGGACGAAAAAAAACAGTAACATCACCTGAAATGGTTCGGAAAGTGAAGGCTCGACTTGAACGAAATCCGCATCGCAGTGGCAATCAAATTGCCAAAGAACTGAAAATAGCCCAGTGAAGCATCCGACGCATTTTCAAAAATGAGTTTCAGGTAAAGCCTTACAAGTTTCAAAAGGCTCACGATCTTACACCAAAGCAAAAAAAAGTTAGACTCGAAAGAGCAAAGGAGTTGTTACGCTTGCACGAACGTGGCGAATTTCCAAACATTGTGTTCTCTGATGAGAAAAATTTCCCTATTGAGCAGTTCAAAACTCTCAAAATGATCGTGTTTACTTAACTGAACGCACTTACGAAGGTTTGAGCCTTCGAATGGCCACCCGAATAATTTTCCCTCTCAAGTAATGGTATGGGCAGCTGTGACCGCCGATGGACGCTGTCCAATCGTTTTCATCGAGCCTGGTGTCAAAGTCAATGCGACTTATTATCGGGAAAATTGTTTGGAAGCTGCTTTAGAGCCGTGGGTACGCAAACAATTTGGTCATAGACCATGGACGTTCAAACAAGACTCGGCACCGTCTCATAAAGCTCGTGTGAACCAAGAATGGTTAAAAAAAACCATGTTTCACACTTAATTTCGTCCACACAATGGCTTTCGAATTCGCCAGGTGCAAATCCGATGGACTATTCCATCTGGGCCATTTTGGAGAGCAAGGTGAGGACTAAAAAATATGCCAGTATGGATGCGGTGAAGAAAGCCATTGTACGGGAATGGGCGAAAATACCGCAAGATCACATTCGTGCAGCATGCAACGCATTTTTCAACCGATTGAAGGCCATAGTCAAGGCAAAAGGTGGCCACATCGAGCTAAAATGAGTAAATTCTGAAATTTTGATTATTTTTACACTTTTGTAATTCGAATTAATAAAAATTAATTTAGCACAAAAAAAAATATGGCCGTTTGAATAGGTAACACTTCAATTGCCTAACCTTGTATATCTTTACAAGGGCGATGCATTTTACGCGATTCGTTGGCATTTACCTTGTCCGGACAACGTACGATATGCTCTTGATAGCAAAACGGTAGCGCCCATGGCTTGATAGATCCGGCGGAAAAGGTTATAGATCATCGTACGACACCATACGCTTATGCGTTAGCTCTTCCATATAAATTCAGCTTAGACGGAAACCTGCCAGGGGAATAGCTATTGGATAAAATATTCTGCGCACCTCGCAATTTCGCACAGCGTTTAAATCCAACCAGTAGATTATTTCCGCCCGTATATCAATTTTGAAACGTTGTTCCTTCCGAATCTCATTACCCGTGCAAAGTTAGTAGCTAAGATACCTATCCAGATCTAAAACTATAGCGACTTTGTACAGAAAGGAGGTATAACTTCTTTTAGCTATTGTCGTACGCGCGACACATATGAATTTCTTTGGGTAACAATGAGTTCAACCATCGGGTCACTTCGTTAATTTCGAACGGCGTATCGCCTAATAAATGCATGTCCTGCTGTATCTTAACAGCAAATTGTAGAAAGCGAGGGTTAAAAAAAATGGCACGGACTATAAGTGGCGAGAGTGCAACGCGTCTCTTCAGACCGATATAAATTGAATTTGCATCCGTCTTTTAGCGTTATGCCATTGACATGTTGTTCGCTATCCTAAGTAGCGGAGTGCAATAGCTTCCAAGGAGGTGCCGTGCAACATTTCTTTAACAATCTACCTAACGTCACCGAGTTTGAAAACATGTTCGTATAGAACTTCATAACAAATGTATGGCAAAGCAGCATCATCTAAGCAATCATTTGTATAACCCGAATCGAAATGTTTCTTCGGCGTAAAGAATGCACGGAAGCAGTTAGTAAAATACTTTTCATAGTTCATAGTTCATAGTTTTTATTCTAATGATGGATACAATGCTGGCATATAAATACTTTATTAGAGATTAGGCTGATCTAAAGCCTTTACAACTATGGTTTATTTTGCTTGGTGCACTTGGCAGTTAATTGTTGATAAGACTGATTATTTGTAAATTCAGGAAAAATGAATGAAAAAACCTTATGAATTTAATTAACCTAACTTAACCTAACCTATAACTAACTAAATAATAAGAAAAAAGTAAAATAATAAAACAAGAAAAAAAAAAAAAAATAATAATAATAATAATAATACAAACAGAAACTATGTGAGGCATGCAACCAGTGGGTTTTGAATATGTTGGCATTTGCTGATAAATCTAGATTTAGCTCTTTGGGCCATTACTTCAATCATTGAAACTTCTGCGATTTGGTGTAGACGTACTGTAGAGTAATAAAAGGGCTTGTTCAGGATTAACTTCAAACACTTATTTTGCATAGTTTGCAGTTTATTCTTATGTATGTTTGCACAGTCATACCATACTGGAGCGCCGTATAATATGATGGGCTGCATTACCATTTTGTATATCAGCAGTTTGTTAGCATTAGATAACTGAGATCTTCTATTAATGAGTGGATACAACGAATGGATAGAACGGGAGATTTTGGAGCATGAACTTTCGATATGATCGTGAAATGTGAGTTTTTTGTCCAATACGAGACCCAGATAAGTGACCGTGCTAGACCATTCAACAGATTGGCCATGAAATCTTAAAGGCTGGTTTGGAAGATTTCTTCTATGGCGTTTCCTTGTAAAGAAAATTGATTGGGTCTTGTCAGGGTTGACTTTAATTTTCCATTTGTGGTAATACTCGTAGAGTGCACGTAGTTGTTCTTCAATGTTATAGGTTATGACCGCATGATTTTCCGAACTTGAGAAGACACTGATATCGTCCGCGAATATTGCCATTTCACAATTATCGTTCAAGGGTAAATCTGCGGTGTAAATATTATAAAGTGTGGGGCTGAGACAGGATCCTTGGGGTACGCCTGCAGGAATTTGACGAGTGGCAGAGACTGAGGACTTAACTTTCACAGCGAAAGTTCTTTGGGTGAGAAATGACTTGATTAGCTTTATAATATATACAGGAAAGGAGAACGTGTGGAGTTTATACAATAGAGCTTCATGCCAAACCGTATCAAATGCTTTTTCTATATCGAGAACAACCATACCTGTGGATTCTTTGCGAGAAAGAGAGTTCTTAATAAACCTTGTAACTCGATAGAGTTGGTGATTCGTTGAGAGACCCGGTCTAAAACCAAATTGGATATTGGGTAAAATGTCAGTATTACACAGGAATTCCTGAATACGATTTAGGATGATACGTTCAAAGATTTTACCTAGTACGGGGAGTAAGCTAATCGGTCGGTAGCTCTTGGGAGAGGAGGGGTCTTTTCGTGGTTTGAGAATGGGTATCACAATAGCCTTTTTCCATTGACTGGGAAAGTGACCCAGTTTTAAGCATGAATTAAAAATATGTGTTACATAAATAACTGCTTTTTTAGGTAATTTTTTGAATATAATATTGGGTAAGAGGTCAAAACCAGGTGCTTTGTTCGATTTTAATCGTTTAAGAACTAAGGATAGTTCCCGGGGAGTAACGTGATCACTTGGTGTTAGATCAGAGTCCAAGGAATCGATAGTATTAACCATGGTTTTAACTGTAAGATTGGTGCTTGGATTACCAAGATTTTCTGAGGCATGGTGAGCGGCAAGAAAATTTTCAGCGATCAATTCGGCTTTGTCAGGATCAGTGGTTTTGGGATGGTGACCGGGGACTAAGAGAGGTGGGATTTGTTGTCTTCTACGCTTAAAATTTTTATTAAGCTCCCAGATTTTTTTAGAGCTTTTACCGAGTTCAGAAAGCATTGTATTCCACTTAACGTTTCGTTGAACGAAGAGCCTGAATTTGATCGTTTTCGATAATTGATTAATGCGAGTTTTTATAGCTGGATTTCTCGTCAATTGCCATTGTCGTCGCAGGTTATTACGATTTATGATAATATCTTTGGTTTCGCTGTCTATTGTAAGCTGGTGGTTAGGAATGAATGGTTTGGTTTTGGGTGTACTGAATTCAATAGCTCTCCAAATATTGTCAATGGTGTTATGAATCACAACATCGATTTGCTCGGTGTTTGCTATCGAGCTAAGATCTAGGTTATTCAGCGCCACATGACGTGTAAGATAGCTAATAAACCTCCTCCAGTTAGTTTTTCTAAAGGAATATGAATTGGTCTCGAAAGCCAATAGGGGAACATCTTTTTCGATTGCAAACAATACTGGAAGATGTGGTGAGGAAAGTGCGTAGGTGGTTATCGGTTGAGAGATTGGAATTATTCCATTGCTTATTATGAGATCGAGTGTTGAATCAGAACCTCTTGTTGATAGGAACGTTGGCTCAGTTGGAGTGTGAATGAAGAAGTTTCTTTTGCACATTTCGTCGAATAGGATGTTGCCAGCCTTATTAGCTCTAAGACAATTCCAGTACCTATGCCTCGCGTTGAAGTCTCCACAAACTAGATAACTCCGATTGAGTCCAGTTAGCAGCTTAATATCGTCCTGAAAAAGCCTAAATTTAAGCGCGTTAAGTTTAGAACCCGGAAAGTAGGCAGCAACTATTGTCAAATTAAGGTCATCGATTTTAATCGCTAGAGTTTCGATGATTTTAGTGGGAAAATGTGGTAAAATTGTGTGTTTTATATTTCTATTGATGCCGATTGCAACACCACCACCGGTTGCATCCTCTTTTCTATCATTACGATAAATATAATAATGGGGGTTATACAATTTGTCGTTAGTCTTGAGCCAAGTTTCTGTTATAAAGAATATGTTTACATTATTATCTGCACAAAAATCAAAAAACTCAGTTGATTTGTTCCTAACGCTTTGAGCGTTCCACAGTATACAATTAATATTTAGTGCACTAGACATAAACAAATTTAATGGCTAACCTTACAAGTGCATTGTATTGATCTTGCTTGTTTTTACAATTTCGAAGGTCGTGAATTAATTCTGTCGAAAGAGAAATTAGTTGTTCCGGTGTAAATAGTTCATTGCTTGTAACGGTGGATCTCGATGCATCTGCTGCAGCATTCCGTGGATTTGCTATTGTGTTCTCTTTGAGAACTTCGTTGTAGGGTCTCAACGGCCTAGCAGTCTGCTGTTGGAAGTGCATGTGCAATGCTCCATTTGTTAATTTGGGAAAGTTACTGTCGTTCATAGGATGCTGATTCTGAACTCTCGGTGTATTGCGTTTAGTGCCGGCTTTCGATTGGGATCGGATTGCCATCTAGCTGACTCTACTAGAACAATTCGGATCGTTGGCCATATGATTGGAGCCGCAGTTGGAACATTTAATTTCACCGTTCTTTTTCGCAATGCAAGTAGAGTGTTGGTGTGCTCCGCCGCATATCAAGCACTTTGGTTGTAAATAGCAGTGCGATGAACCGTGACCATAGAGCTGACAGTTCCGACATTGCGTGGGACCTGTTCGATTTCGGGAGTAAAAGTTCCAGCTGACAACGGTATGCATGATAGCCTTAGTTTTTCTGAGGTCGGCGATTTTAACGGAGCCGCGTTGGAAATAAAGAATATAAAACGCTTGCTCCTTGTACCTTTTGCGTGCAATATCGAACTTTTTTAGGTCAGTGCACTCAATTTTGTGTGACGACTTTAGGTGTTTTTTAAGGTCTTCACAGGGCATGTCATGGAGCCCCGAGAGAACTATTTTAAGCGGTCGTTCATCTGATGCGCGGTGGGTGAAAAATTTAACTTTTTTGTCAACTAAGTGATCCCGAATTTTAATGTAGTCTTCCATGGACGATATATCGAGCTTCCTACTGGTGGATAATAGTGTTACCGTGTAACCAGTGACGCCTAGCTGATCCATGATGGCATCGATGGATGGTTTGCCAAGTTCTGTTAGTTTTAGTGGTGGAGGTTTTACCTTTTTGGGGGTCACTTCATCGGCTGGCTGCTTCTCGGTGTTCGTGGTGTTCAGACTCCCGAGGAGTGCAAATCTGTTTTGTGACGTTGTCATTGCTTCATCTCCCGTTTTCCGGGACTTCAGTAGGTCACGAAGTAGGATATCGGGTGGGGAATTATCCCTAGCCCGTTTATTTGCACTTTTTTCCGCGATTTTAGTTGATCTGTTGTCGATGGAAATAATACTAAAATCACTTTTATGGTTTGAAGTTTAACGGTAAGTACTTGTTTTAACACGATAGAAAGACGGTTATTTGACTTGTGATCGCTTTGAATGATAGCCATCGACTCAAAATACTTTTCCTCCATCCCACAAAAACCCAGCATTGCAGGTTTCGAATACAATTATTTTGGCGTAGGCTATTCGTCCCCGTATTTGTCGATATCTCTCTCACCCGTCTCCTGAAAAAAAAGGTTTATCCTTCTACGCATGAATTCGACTCATCTCTTCCGAATCTTCAAATGATGCAGTTGAGAGTCGCCCACCTAAACGAGACAAAGGGCGTGGCGCGAGCTAAATCGGAAGTCGCCGAGCATAATTGCAATTCAGTTGGACAAGGGTATTGTCCTTTAGCGCAATGCATTCGGGTGTGATCACACGATTCTATAGTATTCCTCTCTTTTTGTCTGCTGTAATAATCATCTGCGTTGTATTCCATAATCATATATAAATATATTTCCAAAATAGCATTGTCGTGCCAAAGATCACAGAAAAAAGCTCTACTCTACATGTTCATCTTAGTAATCATAAATGTAAATACAATTGGCTAAATGATCAAATTCAAATGGTTTAAAAAAATTCAACGGAGAACGGCAACTAGCAGAACGATGAGTATGTTAATGGAGCGGCTACTACTGGTGGTGTTGTAATTGTTTGACTAGCGGGTTGAAAGAGTCCCTGACACAGATGGTGGCGACGTTGATTAGCGGAATGATGTTGTTGGTGTTGTTGCACTTGTGGTTGGTGTTGGGTGTATGATGACCGGTTAGAGTTTCACCGAGAGCGATACTCAGCTGCGTTTTTCAGAAGCTGTACAATGTGATGTCAATACGGCGCTCAGTTCACATCCGGCTACCTCCACGATATCCACTGGAACAGTATGATCGGAATGAAACATATATCTATAACTCGCCTGCAAATTAACAAAAATTACGCTCTCCTTTATTTTTTTCTTCTTCAAAAAAAAAAAAAAAAACGCAAATCACATCGCAATCGATCTAAACTGTTACTATAATTACCTCTGTACTAAACACACGATTCGCTAAACGGTCGTGTTCTCGAGGGGTTGCCTTGATGTGACAGATCGGTCGTCGCGCGGTAATTGCGTAATTGTTGACATGCGTCCCCCTAAGCGTCTGTGGTTACTGTCGCCTCAAAAACATCTGTTCTGGATCCGTCGACGTCGCGATTGACCCCAACAACTCTTCCGTTTTGCGACGGCCGCTGCGTTTTGACCTTTCGACGAATTTCCAACAGGTGTTGGATTGCCAAAACCGCACGAGCTGAACTATGGCACATTGCTGGGTGCTTGTGGCGAAGTTGTCGATGTGCTGGGATCGATTTCCGCATTTCCGGCATAATAGATCGGCCCATTAAATTAGTATCCAACGTATGTGTAACTGGAAGCGAGCTGCTTATTCCGTTATGTTGCGACATACTTGTTACGTCACTGATGTTTTAAAGAAAAATCCACTGGTTCGGAGCCACTTCTGATACGAAAACACACCACACTTTTAAACTATCGTCTGTGCTCTCTTCATGAACCGGAATTGCTTCGCTGCTGCGCATCAGGGCGCTGGCGGAACTAGACCCTCAGAGCTGAAACTGACCGCCATGTGATTCGTAAACAGGTCGGTGCGACCGGGTGAATGTCACGTTTGTTTCCGTAGAAATTCTTGGTTTTGTCTGATTCTGCGTTGGTTTAGCAAGTGTGAATCACAATAAAAATATTACCACCCGAATATGCGCCGAAATCAACACTGGACGGTCGGAAGGGTGTTTTAAACAACTAAGGTGGCCCGGATCTTATTGCTTGCCTGCAACTACAAACGGGGAAAAAAACTACCGCGCGGCACTGAGATTCCGTGTTAATAAATGTTGATCACGTCGAAGCCTTCTCGGGCCGTCGATCCAGACGACGGTTGTGATTTGGACGGATTCCTATGCGCTTCTTCCAAGAACGATGGGGCTCCGGTCGACTGGCGGGTTTTCCGATTCTTCTGTGTAATGTGACGGCAACGTTTCACTAAACCGATTATAACTGCAAATTGCAACAACGCACTTTAAAACTACCCGCAACCGACGACTGTCATTTTTAACAAATCCGGCGAGCGATGCAGGATATAACTGCCAGTGACAGCGAGATTCGCGCAGAGGGCTTCACCTTTGATTTATAGGTTAAGTTTCACCTGATTTAGGGATTTCTTATTGCGTGTTCTTTGCATGACTTCCATGCGCGCCTGTTCAACGTAAATTTTCTACACGCTAACCATTGCCCCGTACCACCGCACCAGACGCGGTCGTGAGCCTACAAGCCCCGTAGGAGCGGAACGATCGCGACACTGGGCCAATGAATAACTTGGGGGGAAGGCTTGGTATGCGACATCAGCTTATGCCCGAATTTAATTCTGCTGGTTTACACTCGCAGATTATTTTACCAATTATAATAATCGCTCTATCGTTTTGTAGTTTGATCCCGGTATTTTTTCTTTTTTTTCAGTTCCTCGTGTTGAAAACAAACGGGCCCTAAAAGTTTGGTTACGCGATTCTTGCAGGGGCTTGCACAAACACGCGGTCGGCCGGACAACGGTACCGTGGGATAGGCGTCATAAAAAAAAATCTCTTTATTATTTTCTTTGCTCTATCCTGAGCCTTTGGTAGCGTACTTCCATGGGGTGGGCATGCGGGAGGCCCGTTATTCCCGCGCGGTAGTTTCCCGTGGGGAACAAAACACAAAAAAATTAATTTCAGCTTACCCAATTTGCTTACTGGTTCCTTTTTGTTTTCTGTCTTTTTGTCCACCCTCCGTTTTAGCTGCCTCACCGGGTGGCAGGAGTTCCACTTTCTTTTAGTTTAATCGGTCGACCGTTTTACACTATTTGACTATAACGCACACTTTTTTTTTTTTTTTTTAAAGAGGAATACTTAAGGTAACGGCCTTGCGCGTTGTCGGCTTCTCTGGAAGGTCTGAACACGGTCGCTTTTGTCTGATGACTGGGGCGAGCGTCAGTTGTTTCGCTCGCAAGTGAGTGGTTGTTATGCCTGCCGCCGCCGATAGATCCGGCGCTGCGCACGTTGTGGTGAACCCTTTTCAAATCTGCAGCCGTGCTGTCAGAGCGGCTCGTTACAAGGTAAATCATTAGGCAGTATCTTCTCAGATGGATACCTGATGCGACACAGGTAGTCGTTTCGAAGCAGCCTGACGCGCTCTCTAAAGAGCTCAAAATTCCAGGATAAAATTCATTTTCATGATTTAAAATTTTTTCCCCATATTCTCCAAATAAAAAAAAATTTATATTTCCAAATTATCACAGATGTGTTGGGCCTTAAATAATTTTATTAATAAATAACAAAAATATTGCTTTTAATTAAAATAACCGTATATTAATTGAAGCCTATAATGATTGGGAAATATAACAAGAAAAAAAAATGTAATTAAACATTAAAAATACCATATACAATGTATTGTAAATAATAAAATAAATATAAAAAATTAATGTTTAACTAAATTAAAATAAATATATCACATAATTCATTTGAAATTGTTTTAACGAAAATTTAACACTTTCGAATTGTGAATGATTATCGGACTCAAAGGGGGAAAAAATACAAAATAAATTAAAGCATTGTAAATAATATAAAGCATTGTAAAAAATAAAATAAATATAAAAATAAATGTTTAACTAAATTAAAATAAATTGCTTAACAAAATTAACATATACATATATATCACATAATTCATTTGATTAATAATCTATCGACATTTATTTAAAATTTAAAATTTTTCGTGTTGCGGAATGAGTTGTAATATTATTGTTAACTGACTTTGTTTAATTATTTAAAAGAATATTACCAAGTGGTTTACAATTTTTCCATGTAAAGACAAATACTTCTAACTCCACAAATGCAAATGGATATCAAATCTACTATAAATAAATCCGAAGATAAGCTCTGCATTGTGAGATTGCAAAGAACATAGTGGTATTTCGAAAATACAAATCTTTAAGATCGCTTGTGCGTTATATTTCTTGGAATATTGCAGCCATATAAAAAAAAATTATTTTAATATTATTAGTAGGGACTGACAAGCCTCCTCTTTGCATATAATCGAAATATTCGTCATTGGTTTCCGATGAACTATCGAGTTTGACAAGTGATCTACAAAGGAAACATTTAATTTTTCTTGAAACACTGCGAGAGGTATATCCCGAAGCGTATAAGTTGGCAGAAATATCTAGATCAACCATCGCTAAATAATCAGATGAAAAAATAACAAAATATGGAGTAAGATCAATTTCAGTCAAAATTTTGGATTCAAAATTTTTTTAAATCGGCGAATTCTTGGTAGTGATGTTTGAAAATATTTTGAGCTCTAATTTTTTTTCACATTCTAATAGTTGAGAATAAGATATGCGGTAACTGCATCCCGCCATGGACCGGTATGATCTAAATCTATGCTCCAAGTTGTCAGTTTGGAGTTTCCCAGTGAGAACATAATTTACTTTTAGGACTGAAAGAGAATAGTCAATGAATTGGATCAATGCGGATGTACTGAAATATATGGCATGATAAGTATCTGTTGTTAATTTTCCATTATTATTAGGTGATGTATTCCATATTTCCAACCACTCCAGGAATTTATTTAAAAAAGTGATCAGATATATCAGAAAATGGAGTGCAATCAACATCACGCTTATGAAGCCCTTTAAAAAGAGTTTTAACATTTGTAATCTTCCACCACTTGCGAATAATTTCGAGAAATTCTGCAGTATGGACAGTGTTGGGAGATGATTCTCTTAAAGCTGCTATTGTTGATTCATGAAATACATTATCGACAAGTATAACATTTTGCCGTTCTAAATTATTCGGGTTAACAGTCTCAAAATTCAACTTTAAATTTTTTGGGCGCTCAATCCTCATTCATGCCTCCACTCCTTTCCAGGTTAATAAGCCTTGCAAAGAGGTGAAAACCGAAAAAAGAGAACTCATCGTGATAGAAAACACTACGTCCAATATCTTACCGAGTTCACACCGGAAAGACCGCCTCAATTTTAATTTTAAAGACGACAAATTGTTTGAGTCAATATCATTGACTTGTGATAGGATGAGTCAAACTTATCTAATAGATCATTATAAGATCTTATAAAAGGTATCGCGACGATGGAGAAATTCTATGGCATAAAAGACATGGAAGATGGACGATGGAGAATGATGAATGGTGTATGGAGGATGGTTGACAGAGGATGGTGGAAAGAGATGGTGGATGGTAGATATAGGATGGTAGATGATGGATAGATGATAATGGATAAAGTATGGATGGATGAAGGTTGGAAGATGGTGAATAGAGGATGGAGGATGGTAGATGGTGGATGGGGAATGGATTAAGGATGGTGAATAGAGGATGGATTATTGAAGATGGAGGATGAAGGATGGTGGATAAAGGATGGAGGATGGAAGATGGAGAATGCAGGATAGAGGATGGTGGATGGAAAATGGAGGATGGTGGATGACGAATAGAGGGTGGGAGATTTAGGATGAAGGGTGGTGGATGGAAGATTGTGGATAGAGGATGGAGTAACGGAGGCAACGGAAGAAATCGGAGCATCGGGAGAAACAGGAGCGACGGGAGAATCAGGACCAATGGATCAACAAGAGAAACGGTAGCAGCGGGAGGAACAGGACCAATGGATTAACCGGAGAAACGGGATCAATTAGAAAGACGGGAGTAACAGGGGCGATAGAACAACGTGAGCGTAGCCGCGGTACGCTAGTAGCTAGTTACCTATAAAATCAAAAAAATTTAAAATAAAATCTGCTGAAAGGGCCTCCGTTTTCAACATGCTTCGTTTTTATTACGTCACATTTAGAAAAATGGTTTATACATACGTAGCTAAATTTCGTGGGACTCCAATTATCTCGTGGAATCATCTTGATCCAGGCAGCTCGTTGATCTTTCTTGGCTGGAAAGGAGAACGTCACTACTGCTTTCCCTCCCTCCTCAATAGTGCCGTGATAATTGAATCGGCATCCTGGAACGCAGCACTTCCTCGGCATGGTGATGAGCTTTGAAATGAGAAAACATGAAACTATTATAGATAGGTAGATTTGGTTAGTTAAATAACTCATACTCATAGTTCGTGTGTGCCGTACAAGGATCCTCTGGTGTCCTGTCTAAGACAAATAATGTTTCTTTTTATATTATTCTGAACCAGTTAGGTGCTACAAGCCCAAAATGAAGAAAATTTATTTCATTGCATTTAATTATTAAGTGACAAAAAATAGTGCGTACATATCTCCCAATTTTATATAAGAAAACAACGCATGTTGAGAGAAAGTACTAATTTTTTCCCAAATATTTGAACTATGATCAAAAATTGCAAAGTTTATTAACAACTTACAGGCCAGTATACCTGCGAATCGAAAAACTTTTCATATTAACCCTTATGTTACCAACGGCGGGTACGCGGTACCTTTTTCTACAATTTTTGGTTTAATTTTTCTCCTGGTATAATAACAGGGACATCGGTCCGGGCCATCTACAAGTAGTATATTTGAAGCACGTTTTCGGGTTTATTTGGAAATATGTGGTGTTAAAAGTTGGAGATTTTATCGTTCTTTTCGGTGAACCCCTATATCTACCGGCAACGGTACCCGGTACCCAAAGAAATGAAAAGTCTTTTATGTACATATTTATTTTATTATTCGTCTATTTCATACATTATAAATAATATGAATTTAAGGTAAGGTTTATAAAGTATAATTATAAGGTATCCATAGTTTCGGAACATGTCTACGCAATGGAGACACGTCACAGGAATCTTTATTATGGTCGCAGATAGGTTTCCTTGTTCGCAAATAGGTTTCACTAATTTTTCGTATCATGGAAGAGTATGCGATTTCCAAAGCTCAGTAACGTGTTTATAGTTCGATAAATGAATAGAATGCCAAAAAATCTATCTAGCTCCGCCATTGTTAGAGGATCAAATGACTTTGGATCAGACTGTCCGTTACTATTATGTATTCTATTTTGCTATGACGATTTGTCTGCTCCAAAATAATTTATTTTATATCATTTGACATATTATTGAATACTTCAAGGCGAGTTAGATTAGTGTAAGGCGCTCGGTAACCTCTTCGTCCGCGAAGAACATTATGTGCTCTCTTTCGAAGTTCTGCAAGCATTGGGGTTTTTCTCCAAACCGTTGAATCTTTAACAGTAAACATGTTCTAACTTGACTGATCGGAAGCTGATCGAGTTCATCTTCTTCATTATCGTCTTCCAAATTTTCTATATCAGAATCTTTAGCTTGAAGAGGAAGCTGCCAATTGACATCATCATCTTCATCACTATATGGATCTTCTCCGATTCAGAGAAGAATAATGAATTCATTGATTTTTTCATTCGTCAATCGGGTATTCCATGAAATTTTGTCGACAGCCGAAATCGGGCCAGGACCTGCAAACCAAATATATAACTAAATCCAATGTATCTGCGGCTACGTTGCTCAAAATTTTCAAAATTTCCATCTGCCATTTTCACATAAATATTTTCCTATAATTTGTCTGAAAAAGTGTACAAGACTGTATATAACCTAATGAGCTTTTAACACGAAGAGAAGACGCGGCGTGGCGAAAAAAGTAAAAGAACTAATTAATTTTGAGAAAAGGATCTCGCAAGAAACATAAAAAAGGGAAGGTGAATTTAAAAATGTTTGGCTACCAGATGTCGATACAATAAAGAAAGCCTGTGTTTCAAATGCCGCACTTACAACACGGATAAACTGAATTCATACCTTGGGAAATAAATTTTATTGGAAAGGCGCGGCGCGGTGGCGACACAAGGATCAACATACGACACGGATCTTGATCTACCGTGTATTTCAAATTAATCAAGTCTACTGAGTAGCAATATTGTACAACAAAAAACAGCAAATGAAGTGATTTGCAATTGAAAAGAAGTGTCCAACAACAGAAATAAAATCCACCGCTGTTGGTAGATTTAAGGTGAAAAATTCTCTGTTAACATAAGGGTTAATGTGACATCCCCACAATCACATTTTTTACATCACGCACCTTTGAACATATTAATTAATATTAAAAATAAAATCTAATTGAATTGTAGAAAAGGTGTAGAATTTCAATTAGTTTTCTACGGGAATGATCTGCCTGTTGAGTAACGCGTGTAGCAGATATTCACCTAATCAATTCTACATTGACTGTATAGTACTGTAATGGATCTGTAAGACATTATTCTAGTGCGCTGAATCAGCCAGCCAATCATAAGACTAGAATAATGTCAACTCCATCTTTAAATAAAACACTAGCTCATATACTGCGCGTTTTATTTATTAAACTACTAATGGCACTCGAGATAGGCTTCATTGCAAACTCGTGCCATTAGCCTTCAATAGTAAAAACATTACAAAAGACTTCCAAAAGAAAAAATCTAAAGATTATTTATGAAGACTTAGAAGAAATCTGAAGATTATAAAAGACTTTAAAAGAAATCATCAAACCAACATAGGCCCACCCCAGTGCAGATGGTGTAGTTAAAGGGCGGCAGTATACAATCAAAGCCCCCGGATGGTAATATAAACTAGCTATAATAGGTGTGTTTTTTTTGTTTTCAACTGGATCAGATCACAATTGATAAAAATGATGTGGATCAACCCAAAAGCTAATTTAGCAGGGCTAACAATTCTGTTGGATCTATCTATTAGAATCCCTCCATATAAGATAATAATAATAATCAATGGCGCAACAGCCCAAATCGGGCCTAGGCCTTGAAGTAATGCTAGAGTTACTTCATTACCAGACCAACGGAACACAATGAGGTGAAGTGGTCAGCTACACGCCCGTCCGTGATTATTACCCCGATTTTAACTCAGGTATTCATTTACAGCTGACTGAACTGGTAGTCCGGCACCCGATCCCGATCGAGCCTAGTACCAGGTGCACCGAATTCAAGTGCTCTAGCCACTAAGCCACCCAGACTATACTCTATATAAGATGTCCCAACCATATTAAAAAAATTCAATAATGCTCTACGTTGTAGTCCACTGTAAACATCAATCTGAAAGCTCTGTTTGTAAAGTCAACGTCACCGATTTCGAAATCGGTAAATTTGAATAAACTGGATCAGGATTGATTTCTCATTTGACCGTATTGTGAATGTCACGTCACGTCACTTCGCATGAAAAAGCGATTTCGTATGTCGATTGGTATCAACAGTTGTCACTTTGATCTGCATTTTCCGTCGATAAGATTCAAGTCCGTGACTCCCGAAAAAAATTAACGTCGATGCGAAAATGAAATGATTGTATGTGAAAGCATTTACATGAACTTTAATTAATAATTTACAGCAGATACATATGGAAGTGCTAATGAGTCGCATCGATTCGGCTACACAATCGCTTTTGTTCGATCGACATGAATTGTTGAATCGGTATCGAAGTGACGTGACGTGACGTGACGTGATATTCACAATACGGTCAATTGCCAATATTCGCATTTTTCTTCATTGATTTATTTCGGATTCATTTAAAAGTTAGTGTGGGCTTATGTACTCGAGTTGTGAGCGCAAATATTGTGAAATCCAAGCGATTCTAAAGTATTCTTTTACGGCCGTGAGTGGGTCTGGTGGGCTGCTTTCTTAATTTCAAGTGCGGTAGACGATTCAATCTATCTTACGATTTTGATTTAGTGCCAGACATTCGCGACTAATTGTACATTTTTCGTATTCAGTGACTATAAACTATTAGTTTCTCACTCAGAAACCTAGTTTTGATACTCAAGTAATTTCTTTCCTTTACACCAGACGCTTAGGACGAAATACTATCACCAATCCATCCCAATTGCTAGCATAACCAGCGCAAATAGGTGCTCCACCGTGGCAGAACCCCCGACCTCCCTAATTCCGCTACCAATTCGCCTAAGAATAAGAGACAATGCTCCTCTAAACCCTGAGCATCTTCTGCTTCTAATGAGTATTCGGCACAGTACCCAGACTCTCTACCAATACCGCATAAACCATCAGCACCCACTCTCCAAGTTTGTCGTAGTCCAATCCACCACACCGAACAAATCCTTACAGAAATTCAACATAATTGTCGTGTAAAAAAAGGAATAGATCAGATCTCAACTCTCTATTCCAATTCTTCTTTTGCTTGCTAAAAACGAGAAAAGCGCCCAGAAATTTCTTAAATCCACTAATATAAATGGTATCCCAATCAAATGCAACCTCCATGGCAAACTTAACACCTGCGAGGGGCTTGTATATTCATCCTCAACGAGATTTCTCTTAAGAGGATATACCTGAAGTGTATATATGTATGTTGCTGAAAATGATGTCCCATTGACAATCCGATTAAAAAATCTGATTTTTATTGATTCCTAGCTGCGTACCGCGGCTACGCTCAGGTTTGTTCGGTGCTATACTATTGTTTCTATCGTTACCTCCGTTGCTCCTATTCCTCACGTTGATATCGTTGCTCTCGTTACTCACGTTGCTTCTATTTCTCCCGTTGCTCCCGTTGGTCCCATTGCTCCCGTTACTCCCGTTGCTTCCATTTCTCCCGTTGCTTCCATCCCTGCCGTTGCTCCCATTTCTCCCGTTACTCCTATTTCTCCCGTTGCTCCTGGTGCTTCTATTTCTCCCATTGCTTCCCTTACTCCCGTTAAGCCATTCTTTATTCACCATTCTCCATCCTCTATCAACCATTCTCCATCATCTATCATAGTTACTCTCGTTGCTCCCATTCCTCCCGTTGCTTCCATTTCTCCTGTTGATCCCGTTGCTCCCATTTCTCCCGTAGGTTCCATTTCTCGTGTTGCTCCCATTTCTCCCGTTGCTGCCCATTTCTTCCATTTCTCCCATTACTTCCTTTGCTCCCGTTACTAAATACATCCTCAATCCACCATGCTCCATCTTCTAGCCATTATCCACCATCCACCATCCCTCATCCAATATCCTCCATCTCCCATCCTCCATCCATCATCCATCATCCAACTTTACCATTTAGTAATAGGAATGAATAACTACTACACCAAAAACGAACGAACTAACGCTAAATCGTTTGAACCACACTCAAATGTTGGAATAACTCAAGTACCACCAATTGTAAAATGATTTTGTTAACGCAGAAACCATGGCGGGCGTGTGCTCAATATATCAGCGAAGGATTATTGTAATCGGATGAATGGTATAGGAAAGCGCAGACAAACCATTAGAGCACCAGGGTACTAAAATCGTGAAAAAATTTAAAAAATGTTAAAGAAAACTTTTGTTTTTCATTCGATCTGGACCAAACTTCACAGGAACCATCCCTGGACTACTCTACACGTTCCCTGAAAATTTCATCAAAATCGGTTCAGCGATTTACCAGCTCATAGGGAATATATGTACATACATACATACATCCTCTGTTATATATATAGATTTGTTACTAGCCACGTACCGTGGCTACGCCTACGTTTGTTTGGTGCTATACTATTGTTTCTATCGTTCCTCCCGTTGCTCCCATTCCTTCCGTTGATACCGTTACTCACGTTGCTTCCATTTCTCCCTTTACTTTCGTTGCTCCCGTTACTTCCATTTCTCCCGTTGCTTCCATCTCTCCCGTTGCTCCCATTTCTCACGTTGCTCCTATTTCTCTCGTTGCTCCTGTTTCTCCCGTTGCTCCCGGTGCTTCCATTTCTCCCATTACTTCCGTTACTCCATCCTCTATCCACGATTCTCCATCCTCCATCTTCTATCCATCGTCTATCATAGTTACTCCTGTTGCTCCCATTCCTCCCGTTGCTTCCATTTCTCCCGTTGATCCCGTTGCTCCCATTTTTCCCGTTGCTGCCCATTGCTTCCCTGACAATTTCATCAAAATCGCTTCAGCGGCTTACGAGTCTATAGGGATCATACATACATACATACAGACATCCTCTTTTATATATATATAGATTAGTTGGCGAGTTTTCTCCAACATACAGTGGGTTACATCATAAATTTTAAAACTTGGCCATAGCCACCGGAGTTGGGTCGCCAATCGTAGTGCTTTTGAAATTGTTATTGACATTCTTGGGACATCTTATAGTTTCTACTGTCTTTGCTTGGACCAACTGTCAGCATGCAAAGTTTTGTATATTATACAACGAAACGGGACTGTATTTGGTTAATATAATTTGCCAGCCCTGCTCTTCCTTTGTTTTAAAACAAACGGCAATAAAACTGGCACAGTATTGGATTTACTGCAGTTCGGTTGCATTTGTGCTAAGATAAACACAAATCCTACCAATCATTTAAATTAAAATTAGTAAAGCGAATTGAAGCGATTTATGAACCAGTAAAATTAGTGAGTTGACTATTCTGGATGTTGTTGTTTCACGTTTCTACAGTTTTTGGAAACGAGATAGAAAAAACCACCCACACCTGTACCTTGCTACCACCCTCGAACGAACCTGTTCTGTCTACTGCCTGCAAAAATCTGCTACAAATGGTGCATTATCAGCTGAGTCGCAGGGCGCCATATGTGAAAATGTTAAAACAGTGAAAATTTAAATTAGCTTTAAAGCGAAAAATTGATCCAACTTTGAACTCATTATGATTTTGGATCATCTCTTTGTTGGTGTTTTCAATATAAAACGAAATTTGATATATTTTTAATGTAACGAATAATTAGTACCAGCCACCGTATCCTTGTTGGGCATTGGGCTCGTCACAGGCGATAGTAAAGCTGTACAGGTGCGTTTCCGTTCTTTCGCTCCGTTAACTCAAGTACGCGTTCATTAAGATAGTTTAAAACTGATTTCGATTCGTTTTATATAATTTATAATACTAGGTTCATTGATGTGTGAAATACTTGCACTCTTCCGCATACTTTCCATATCAAAGTCCTTAAAAAAAGCTCTGTAAGATTAAATGTAGAAAAATTGGCTCTGTTACTTTTTCAGAACATTCCAGAATGAATTTGAATATGTATCATGTCTTATAACAACTTACTTTCGTTTCAGTTGTTCTGATTGGTGATTCTGGAGTAGGAAAAAGTAATCTGCTGTCTAGGTTTACTAGGAATGAATTTAATTTGGAATCCAAGTCAACAATTGGCGTAGAATTTGCAACGAGAAGTATAGAGGTAATTTTTTTCTTTAATTTAGATATATTTATAAAATATTATTAATTTTTTTGCGATATACATCAGGTAGACGAAAAAACCATCAAGGCTCAAATTTGGGATACAGCTGGTCAAGAACGTTACCGTGCGATAACATCAGCTTATTATCGTGGAGCCGTGGGTGCATTACTTGTTTATGATATTGCTAAGCATTTAACATATGAGAATGTTGAGAGATGGCTTAGAGAATTACGTGATCATGCTGATCAAAATATTGTGATAATGTTGGTTGGCAATAAGAGTGATTTGCGGCATTTACGTTCAGTGCCGACTGATGAAGCAAAATCGTTTGCAGAAAGGAATGGTCTCAGTTTTATTGAAACATCAGCCCTCGATTCGACCAATGTGGAGACTGCATTCCAAAATATACTCACAGGTAAATATTATAGTTTTACTTGTTGCTTATTTATTTATCTGATATATAGATTGAAATAAGTTAAGGGGCCGTGGGTCAGGTACGACCAATTTTGATGATTTTTGACTGTTTTCTTACAAATATTTCACGTTAATGGCAACAAAAAAACAAAATGAAATTACACCATTTTATTAGCTGGTATGTAAACTAGTACATCCATAAAAAAACATTCAGAACTGTATTTGGAAAAAATGCTATTAGAACAACAACCCTTGAACCTTTTTTAAAATGCGTAAATTCGAATTTTTTGAACAAATATTTCCTCAAACTCAAACTCAAACAATATTTATTTATAATAATTCAAAATGCATTAACAGAACAATAATGTTTTAGAGATTAGACTTATCATCTTAACAGCTAAGTTGTGAAATTTATAGCACTTGGGCAATGTGGAAAAGAAATAATTGAATTGTGTATTATAATTTGCCAAGGAAAAGTAAAGAGCAAAAACCTTGCCTGTTAAACTTAAGCTACTTAAACTAACTTAGAACTAAAGGATTAGTTATTAACATGGATACCGGGCTATGATAATGCGTGACAAACTGCAGGATATAGTGAAAAAAGAAGATGCAATGTAAGGCATGACCTAGAGGAACGATGCAACCAGCGGGTTACGTATATATTGGCATCGCTTTAAAAAGGACTCAAGTCTTTTGTCGGCCAGTGTTTTTATATTATGCACGTTAGCTATTTTATGTAGGCGTTTAGTTGAGAAGTCGAAGTGTCGTGGCTCCTTCTTCGATCGTGCCTCGGATTCCTTTTGGTCCTCTAACTCACTCACTCAACTGTACACAATAAAAGTCACGATCTGATGTACCAATCTGTTGTATAATTCTTTAAGTTTTAACTATAGGGTACACTTTACCAATTACAAACAAAACACGTTACTACTACTTACTGATACAAAACACAACAACTTGAACCGCGGAGGCTACTCGTTTTTCGAAAGTCGTAATCCAAACTGCCCGTTTCCCGGACTTGGAAACTCGATCAGCAATTATCGCTTAGTCAATTATTTTACCTCAGCCGATAATTGCTGATCTACATCGATCATCGATCAATTCTCGGCAGTTGACCCGAGTTGGACATTGTTGATCGATAATCGATGTTGCAGATTTTCTGCTGACCACCGAGCAAAGGTATTCGACCCGACTTAAGTTTATCACCTCGCATCGGAAATTGTGCCATAGTTCGAATATTGAACCCAATCACCGATACGAGGTGCGCATAGGGAGAGTCGGGGCCAAACCGGACCACGACATTCCTCCCCCCTTGAAAAAACCGATGCTCGACGGTGTTAAAGTTTTTCCAGTCCGGGACACGTTGTTTGGCCGTACATTATCATTTTTTTTTTATTATTATAATTGTTTTTTTTTTTTTTTTTTTACTTTCGAGCTATTAAAAATTATGTTTTACTTGCATCTCATAGATGTTTTCTTTTTGTTTTTTTTTTTTTAAATTTGTTTTACTTCTGAATTCCCTCTATTAAAAATTAAATCAAAATAGATATTTTTTATTACTCATTGATTTTGTATTAATATTACTATCTTTTCGAATTTTTGTTTCAAGTTTTTCAATTTATATTTTGGTTATTTTCCATTTTTTTTTTTTTTTTTTACAAATAAAATTTATTTTTTTTTTTTATTCCTATACTAATGCGATTGTACTTCGGTTCTGGCGTGAAATCGTGGTTTCTGGTATATGCCTCTCGGGGGTCCGGATGATGGTATCTGATGGGTATACCGAAGGGGTGGCCTTTTGGGGAAGTGGAGGAGGATCTTGTATCTTAACCGTTGGTGACAATGGTGCTGGTTGCTCACTGGGTTTGCTCGGGATGTTGGGCGGTTCGGCTATCATCGGCTCGTGGGCTCGCTGGCTCATTTCTGTGGTATCTTGGCGCTTTTGAATAGTCCTGCGTCGAAGGTATTGTCGGAAACCAAAAACAAGACCGGCTGTCATCGTTAACAGTAGGCCCACTCCGGTCGTCATTATCAGCGTCGAATGTAATTGAATCAGTTGGTGACTCTTCCGTCGTTGGATCTCACGCTGAGTCTTCTCGTCTAAGTCGGCAATTTTCTCACCTTCGGCTTGCCATGTTTCGTCCAAATTATCTGCAGTGATGATGGTGGGCTTCGTCTGTAGGTGTCTCTTTGCTTCGTGTAACTCGATGTCGGAGGGATGGAGTGCTAGTTCACTTAGTGTAAAGTTCGGTCGTTCGATTGGATGCCATAGTTTGATTTTCTCATGTTGGTCGTCGGTCGTGTATACTGCCAGGTCTCCACTTCGAAAACTGCAGTGTTCCCGAAGCGATATTATGCCAAGGGCGCCGAGTTCTACTACTCTTACTGGGGTGTTCAGGCAATGTAGTTCGATTTTAGTCTGATCGGCTAAGATGTAGAGCCAGTGATTTCGGGTTCCCATAGCAACAAAAGTACTCCATTTCCTTGATCTTTTTCTCGGGCATTCGCTGGTATCCAAACTGTGGCCTCGATACAAGTTTAGCACGCAGTTCTTTCCAATAGTCGTCATTATGGGCCTATTCCGTTCACAAATCAGATATGTATCTGGTTCCCTAGTTGTCATTTTGCGGCAAGCGTTGAACTGTTTGTCGCTAAGCAACGCGTATTGATTACTGTTCATCTGGGCTGCTATATAGTCTCTCTTCAAATCGTAGATATAGTAGGCGTTTTCATCTATGAGTGCTGGCACCGTGTATATTTTCGAAGCAATGAACTGTTCTTTCTCTGGTTGCGGCACGTCGATTCGTATCAACAGCTTCCCATTGTCAACCACAGTTTTGACTTTGGTAATTTGCATCAAGACTTGGTAATTAAGGACTACCGGGCTGATTCCGCTCTGCTTTAGGATGCCATTCACAATCTGCATTAACTCTTCTGCATGCATTACTGTTGGGTGTAGCTTGCCGAGGTTCGAAGTTAACGTTACTCCCACCAACGTATCTATAGTTTCCGCAATACGTCTCACCTCCATTTCGGCTAGAAGTACGAATTCCAGTAGGTCTGTTCTCCGCTGTTCTAAAATAAGGTTGTCAGCTTGGCTGTATAGTATTGGTGCCATCTTTGAGTATAATTCCAACAGTTCCTTCCTCTCCTGTGCAGCTTGGATGCGAGACTCGTTGAACAGCTTGAAATTGGACTTCATCACTGTTGTTTGCTCTTCTATTAAATGTATTGACGTCGTCTCTTTCTCGTCCAAATCCGCTAACGCATTTGTTATACGCTGGTTATCTTGGCTATCCATCGTTCCAAAAAGAGTCTTACTAAGCGAACCGACTCCGTCGAAGAAAGATCGTTTGACCCTGTTAGGCCTCATCCCGAAGATGTAGTGGTTCAAGTCTGACTGTTTTTTTCTTAGGTAGTTGGCCCCACTTTGTAGCCCGTTGAGAATATTTTGGCAACGCATGTCGATAAGGTGTAGTTTTTTGCATAACCCGCTCGCAGCCTCCGTGCAATTTTCGATGAAGTTCACCTCTTCCACGAAGTTTGGTATCTCTATACCAGATAGAATTGTCCAGTGTCGGTTGTACCACAAGATCTTCCCCACCTCCTCAAATATTGCTCCCGTCGGTTCCAATTCTCGGATGGTATAGTCATCTGCTGCCTGTCCTGTAGTCCCAAGTAGCACCACGACCAGAATGGAGTTGATTCCTAAACTCATCTTATTGAACCGTAACTGCTTAAATTACTTTATTTACTTTATTTTTTTTTATTGATTCTTTACTTTATGTTTTTTATGTTTCTTTTCTCTAATTATCTTTATATTTACTTTATATTTACTTTACTTGATTAAGTTTTTTTTCTATATTGAGAAGATGATACTTTTTTTTTTATTTATTCTTTACTTTATGTTTTTTATGTTTCTTTTCTCTAATTATCTTTATATTTACTTTATATTTACTTTAATTGATTAAGTTTTTTTCTTTTTTTTTTTATTATCTAAATTCTTTATATTTACTTTACTTGATTAAGTTAGTTTTTTTAATATTGAGAAGATGATTATTTTTTTTTTATTTATTCTTTACTTTATGTTTCTTATGTTTCTTTTTTCTACTTACTTTATATTTCTCAAATCCTCGATATCTCCTTTATCAACTTAATCTTTGCGTGGTGTTCTAAGTATCTATTTAAGTATAAAGCGAAGTAAGTTAATAAAACAAGAATTGGATATTGGGGTTATAAATTGGAGGTCTTCTCTACACCTGTCACTCTATGGCGAATCCTTTCTTTAATGCAACACAATTTCTTACACTAATCGTCTTATCTTCCTCCTTTTGACGAAGTTAACCCTTTATTGGTGGAAAAGTTTTATTCGGTTAACATGTATACGTTTCAATTTCCGGTTTATTAGCACGGATACGTTCTCGGGCGAGTGCACGTATATTACCCGGTATGGACCCCTATATATTTTGCTAAGTTTCCCTTGCCTAGCCATATCCTTTAATAAGACGTCATCTCCTACATGAAATTCTGTGATCTTCGTGGTTTTGTCGTAGTACTTTTTTGCTTTCACCTTGGCTTCACCTAAATGTTTCTTTGCCAATTTGTACGCAGTTTGTAATTGGTAGCGTAAAGTATGGTGGTATTTCTCCGCATTATAGACTGGCTCAGGCGTTCGCTGAAGGTTGCTAGGGACTTCTGACACGAATCCGAAGAGCGTTTCCATCGGCGTCAACTTCGTTCCAGCATGCCGGGTATTGTTATAAGCGTGTGCCGCCGGACGAAGGAAAGCATCCCATGTTGCGGGGTCGTCATCCACAAAACTTCTCAAAGTTTCCGAGCCATGAGTGCTGTCTTTCCACAGCGTTAGACTGAGGATGATATGCTGTTGTCTGAAGTTTCTTAATCTTTAGCAGCTTACACAGAGACTTAAAAGTGTCACTCAGGAAGTTTGGACCCTGATCTGTTACTATTTGCTTGGGTATTGTGTAACGGCTAAGGATTTGTTCGTATAGAATTCGAGCTACTGTATCAGCTTCTTGGTTAGGCATAGCTGCAAAATCGACATATCGCGTTAGATCATCCATCATGGACAGTATGTACTTATTTCCGCCATACGTCGTTGGTAGTGGCCCGGCTATGTCGACATATATTTTATCGAAGGGCTTATCCGAAATTGACGTAACTACCAACGGCATCTTACTCACCCTTGATCGCTTACACAATTGACAGGTTGGGCATTTTCGGATAAAATTTTCCACATCTTTTCTCATGTTACTCCATTTAAAACGGCGTTTAATTCGGTCTAATGTCTTCTGCCGTCCGAAGTGCCCCCCAAAGGTAGAGTTGTGGTAATCCTTTAGTATCTCCTCGATTTTTCTCTTGTCAACGATCTCCTCAGGTTGGGTTGGGGTTGTGAGAACGGTACCGGCGAAGGGGGGTTGTGCTAAGTCTGCTCTGGGCTTTGTTAGTGATTTCCTACCTTTCTTCCTGTGCCATTTATGGTAGAGCAGTATTCTGGTCGAATTCCGTCCACGATGTTGATATGATTTGTACAGGGTTTTAGATATCGGTTGCCTCTTATTCCTGTTCCGTACTGGTGAATTTTGCTTGTTAACTTCGCCTCCCTGGTATCCTTGTTCGACAGAGTTCGAGGGATCTATTGTTTTATTGTGCCTATGCTTTTCAGTTTCGCGTGTTTGAGCTCGAGTAGTAACCAAGCAGCAACTGTTACTTACTTGGTCAGAGTCAAGGGGTATTCGACTCAGTGCATCTGCATGGGTGATGTTCTTTCCTGGTCTATACACTACTTCGAAATCGAATTCGGACAGCATCTGGTGAAACCGCAGCAACCTGGACGTGGTATCTTTAACTTTTAACATTCCCCCTAATGGTTTGTGGTCGGTAATTACTTTAAAGTGTCTACCCAGTAAATAGCACCTATAATTTTTAGTAGCCCATACTATGGCCAGTAATTCCCTTTCGGAGGTGGAGTAATTTCTTTCTGCAGAATTCAGCGTGCGGCTAGCGTAGGCTACGGGTCTATCTTCCTGTTCCAGGACTGCTCCGAGGGATTCGCCACTGGCGTCTGTGACCAGTGTGAATTCTGCACCGAAATCTGGGTACTTGAGCAGCGGCCTCGAGGTCAGTATCTCTTTTATGTGTGCGAATGCGTCGTCGCACTCCTCATTCCAAACAAACTTTATATCCTTGCGAAGTAACTTCGTTATTGGTAGCATGAGTTTTGAAAACTGCGGTACAAATTTGCGGTAGTAGTTGGCCAATCCAAGGAACGACTGCACCTCGCGTATCTTCCTCGGTTTCGGAAATGTGCGGACCACATCCGTTAGCCTGGGATCGGGCTTAATCCCTTCCTCGGAGCAAACATGCCCTAAATATGTCACCTCTTTCGCAAGGAATTGACATTTGCCGGGTTGTAGTTTCAGGTTGCTGGCTCGAAATCGGTTAAATACCTCCCTTAATTTTTGATTATGTTCGTCTAAATTTTTAGCAAAAATTACTACGTCGTCTAAGTAAACAAAACATTTCAACCCTTGTAGCCCCGTCAATATCTGATTCAACAGCGACTGGAAGAACGCGGGGGCGGTTTTAAGCCCAAATGGTAATCTTTTGTACTGGTAGTGATGGTAATTGGCGCTGAAAGCCGTTTTCTCTCTATCTTTGGGTTCAATGAGTACCTGGTGATACCCACTTGCTAAGTCGAGTGTCGAAAAGTATCGAGAATGACCCAATCGATCCAGTATGTCTTCTATTCGGGGTAAAGGGTATGCAAATGCCACACACTGTTTATTTAGCTCGCGAAAGTCAACACAAAGTCGGAACTTTTTCCTTTCGCCGTCTTTCGTGGTTTTCTTTGGTACTAAAATGACTGGAAAGTTGAACGGACTATCACTGTCTTCAATAATGTCATCTTCCAGCATATTCTCAATTTGCTGTTTACATTCCAGCCTGTGAGCCTCAGGCATACGATATTGTTTTTTATATATCGGCTGCGTCCCCTCATGTAGTGGTAATTGAAAGGTCCGTCGGTTCGTATAACTGAGCCTGTCACCGGGTAAGTGAAAAATGTCGCTGAACTCGTAGCAGATTTGCATCAGCGATTCTTTCTCCAGATCATTTAGGGTGTCCGCTACATTGAGGTGGTTTTTCATCAGTTGTATGCGTTGGGTTGATGGTGGTCCTGGGTTAGTGTTTTCTAGCGTTTGCATCCGATAATCTCTCAGTCGTTTAAACTGGGGCGTGAATCCTTCTAGCGTTACGTCTTCCGTGGTAGCGTTTATAACTCCTATGAAAACTTTACCGTTTACTGGTCTAACCACTGCGTTGCTACTGTATACTCCGGGTTGGATTTCTTCCTGTAGGCACACTAGGTCCTCCTGTGCGTCAACGGGGTACTCCACGATTTGTTCTTGTCGTGCTCTTATATAAAATATGGCTGCTGTTTTTAGTTTATGTCCGTCATCTTCACCACACTCGCTACTGGCTTTTCCATTTCCTATTTGCTTGTCCTTGCTCACTCTCTTTTCTATTTCCTCCACCACATCCGTATCTTCTATACTTCTTTTCCTCAACTCTTCATCCCAGGCTTCCACGTCCTTTCTTATTTCTTCTCTTCCTATATCCCGTTCCTGTTTCTCTCCAGCCTCGGTTGACTGGTTTCTATTATCTTCAACCTCACCTTCTTTTTCCAGTGGGTCGTCAAGAGTCACTATATCGCTGGCATTGGAATTCACAAACCCAACTCGTTCCCTCGGGGCCTCTTGTTGTTGGTCTGCGTTCCCGTAACTGGCAATGTCTTCTTCATCCTTTCTGGTTTGTTTCAGACTACTGCTCAAACCTATTTTATCTAACTTCTCCCCTCTCATCGAACTTTTCATTATATTTTTTGTTACTATCTTCATCTGACTATGTACGCAGTCGATGATGGTCTGTCCCTCCAGGAAATCTTTACCGAGTATCCCGTCTCCTGGCAATGCCTCCATCTCCTCCACAATGACAAAATCACACCTATAGTTGCCTCCTCCTGCCTGTAGCTTCGCTGTACAGGTGCCTATCGATTTTCTCTCTCCGCCAAACAAGCCCGCAATCGTTGTGGTCCTCGTTTTATCTCTTATTATATATTCAGCTAGGCTGGTTGATTTTATGAGGCTGCACGAAGCTCCTGTATCTACCAGTAGCGTCAACCATCCCCTCCTTCCTATGTTGGATTTAACTCTGACGGACAGATCACTACTAAGTGTAACATAACTTGATAAATTTTGGCACTGCTTTCTCAGACAGACCTCATCGTGCCCGTGGACTGTCTCTACTCGTTTCCCTGCTGCCGTTCTACTTCTGCTTGGTACTTTCGTAAACAATTAGATGAGCAGTGGTCATCCTTATGGCAATAGTCGCAATATATTTCTTCTTTCACCTCCTCAGCCTTTTTCTGACGCTCGATTTCCGCTAGATGTCTCCGTAGACAGTTTGATGCATAGTGATCACTCATTTTACAGAAACCACAATATGCGGTTTCTAAGACCCCTTCGCCGGTACCGTTCTCCGCATATCGAACATTCTCTCGCTGTGGTCTCGCACCCCCAGAATTTTGCCCGTCCGGTCTTTGCTGGGAAGCCTGCTGATTTCCTCGACAACTCTGCGTAGTATGTCCATATCGACTACATTTTGTGCAATAGGGATTAACTCGTCCTTGCCGACATTCACGTGCAAAATGTCCAGCTCGTCCGCAGTTGTGACAATTGAACTTGGACTTGTTGTTGTTGGATCCATTGTTTTGAGCTGCACTGCTGCCACCTGAAGTGGTTATACCAGGGCTGGTATCCCCTTGCTTCCTCTGAGACCCACTTAACATCCGCAATCTCTTTATTTCACCTTCATAAAAAACTGCCGCCTCCTTCACCTCACTCAACGACGCCGTACTCCGTCCAATCAAGTACAGTTGAGTTCCGTTTTCAAGTACTCCGGCCTTAAAAGTAGCAATCGCATCTTTCTCTAATTCTAGTAGCAGTCCCTTATCTCCACCTGGGTACCGGGCCGAGACCGCTTCCTTCATCTGCCGCCAAATCCCTTCCAGGCGAAACGCGTATTCGCCCATCTCTTCCCCCGGCCGTTGTTTGCACGAGCATAACTCAACACGCAGTTCACTCAAGGAGGTCTTTGGTAAATAAGCCGCAGTTAATAACTTCTCAAGCGAAGTGAAATCGACGAGATTTTCTGACGCGACCAGATAATATGCGTCATCCACCAGTCTGTACTTCACGCACTTCATGAAGACGGCCTTCTCGTTCCCTTCAAGTCGTCCATATGTTTCGCTGCAACAATCCAAGAATCGATTCAGATCTTTCCCCAACTTTGGCGTTCTTGCTCCCGAAAACAGGGGAATATATTTCGATACGATGTCCATCACCTTATTCCAGCATTCGTTTGTCGTCATTGTGTTTGCCGTGTTTATGCCAATACTTTGATGATTTGGTGTCCGAGCCGTCGTTGCGTTTCCCTCTATTTTAGTATGAACTTGATTTATCGCTTCTCCTCCTGGTAGTCGTCCGGTTACCCCTTTTTTCTCTCGTTCCTCCGCCTCCTCAAGTTGCGCCCTTAGACTGTTCGCCGTTTGGCGGTAGTAATTCCTTTCCTTCCCGACTTCCTCTACTTCTTCCTCCAATTCCCGGTGTTTGTTTCTTATAGATGATAAAAATTCGCCAAGCAAAACGTCCACTACTTCCCCACACCTTTGCGTGGATTGTGTAACCCTGCTTAATACCGTTTCGATGCCTGTCAACTGTCCCTCGGTACTTTCTGCTTGAATATGTTCCGCCAAATATCGCCAATCCTTCTCGTGCTGCGCAATTTCCCGCTCGCCCCTACTCACTGCTTCTTTGAGCTCTTCCCGTTCAACAATCAGTGTTCGAACATTTTCCAGCTCCTCTCTAGTGAGAATATTTGATTTCGGGGTGGACATCAATTACGGCCTACAGCAAGTAATCTCTAACCACGAGTATATTCTTATCCCGGTTCCGCAATTCACTCATGCTTGACACTTTTTCCCACAAACAAAATCAGCTAAACTCATCTGAACGTTAATTCCCTGACTCGATATCATTTACGACGATTTTATTAAGCGGTATCTGACGTCAGACAGCCAAGGTATACACTTCCTGCACTAGTATGTTCAACAAGAACAGATCTAATCATCAAGTTTCACAGATTCGGGTTAACACTTTCTTATACCTACTTCCGAGTGGTTGTAAAATTCTTTCTCTGACTTTATAAAGAAATTTTGTACGCTTTAAAACAACTGTAACGTACCAGGCAGAGCTATTAGTTATACGATAAGGTTTTTAAATGCTTGAATTCGGAGAAAAATCATTTAATCTCATAATTCATTTAATCTCATAATTGTCAAATAATTATGAGTATAGTTCATGTAAATTCTATGGTCAGAAGAATAGAAGAAAAAGAGAAATTTTTATTTATTTTTTAACCACAACATAACTCGGATTTCAGCATTTCACCCCGTGTATTATACAATTTGCGTTTTAATTGCGGAGATTCGTTATTGTTAGTTCCAGGTTTAATGTGTGCAACAACCCGTTCTTTTTACTTCATTACTTTAATAAAAATGAAGTCCACATATTTGAAAGGTAATGTGAGCCGTATATTTCTATTTATATCACGTTAATGCACTGTAAAAACGATCAACATAGAACATATTCGACATTGAAATTGGATACTAGTTACGGTTCACACTCGTAATCGCCGTTGAGGTAGGACAAAGTTTCATAGTCAAACACTTCGTAATTCGTATTTTTCACCGGGAGCTTAAGTTACACTTTTTTTTTTACTTCTGACATGTTCCGGATTATACTGCAGGGAACGGATTTCTTAAACACTTGGGATTGACCTGCATAGGGTATGTCACCTTAAGTGGATGGTTATTACACTATCACTCCACACTCCACTATCTTCTCGGGACTTAATTAACTTTAAGCTTTTCACACTGTTTTCGTTCGCACAATCAATTTCGGCTGTTTGAATAAATCACTGAACGTCATTTCACTCATAGGGGTATGGATATTAATTTAAAAATTTCAAATGTAAAAATATAAATACTTCTATGTACTTACATGTTAAGTTTTTTCCGGCTGCGCCAAAATGTCGTGGCTCCTTCTTCGATCGTGCCTCGGATTCCTTTTGGTCCTCTAACTCACTCACTCAACTGTACACAATAAAAGTCACGATCTGATGTACCAATCTGTTGTATAATTCTTTAAGTTTTAACTATAGGGTACACTTTACCAATTACAAACAAAACACGTTACTACTACTTACTGATACAAAACACAACAACTTGAACCGCGGAGGCTACTCGTTTTTCGAAAGTCGTAATCCAAACTGCCCGTTTCCCGGACTTGGAAACTCGATCAGCAATTATCGCTTAGTCAATTATTTTACCTCAGCCGATAATTGCTGATCTACATCGATCATCGATCAATTCTCGGCAGTTGACCCGAGTTGGACATTGTTGATCGATAATCGATGTTGCAGATTTTCTGCTGACCACCGAGCAAAGGTATTCGACCCGACTTAAGTTTATCACCTCGCATCGGAAATTGTGCCATAGTTCGAATATTGAACCCAATCACCGATACGAGGTGCGCATAGGGAGAGTCGGGGCCAAACCGGACCACGACATTCCTCCCCCCTTGAAAAAACCGATGCTCGACGGTGTTAAAGTTTTTCCAGTCCGGGACACGTTGTTTGGCCGTACATTATCATTTTTTTTTTATTATTATAATTGTTTTTTTTTTTTTTTTTTACTTTCGAGCTATTAAAAATTATGTTTTACTTGCATCTCATAGATGTTTTCTTTTTGTTTTTTTTTTTTTTAAATTTGTTTTACTTCTGAATTCCCTCTATTAAAAATTAAATCAAAATAGATATTTTTTATTACTCATTGATTTTGTATTAATATTACTATCTTTTCGAATTTTTGTTTCAAGTTTTTCAATTTATATTTTGGTTATTTTCCATTTTTTTTTTTTTTTTTTACAAATAAAATTTATTTTTTTTTTTTATTCCTATACTAATGCGATTGTACTTCGGTTCTGGCGTGAAATCGTGGTTTCTGGTATATGCCTCTCGGGGGTCCGGATGATGGTATCTGATGGGTATACCGAAGGGGTGGCCTTTTGGGGAAGTGGAGGAGGATCTTGTATCTTAACCGTTGGTGACAATGGTGCTGGTTGCTCACTGGGTTTGCTCGGGATGTTGGGCGGTTCGGCTATCATCGGCTCGTGGGCTCGCTGGCTCATTTCTGTGGTATCTTGGCGCTTTTGAATAGTCCTGCGTCGAAGGTATTGTCGGAAACCAAAAACAAGACCGGCTGTCATCGTTAACAGTAGGCCCACTCCGGTCGTCATTATCAGCGTCGAATGTAATTGAATCAGTTGGTGACTCTTCCGTCGTTGGATCTCACGCTGAGTCTTCTCGTCTAAGTCGGCAATTTTCTCACCTTCGGCTTGCCATGTTTCGTCCAAATTATCTGCAGTGATGATGGTGGGCTTCGTCTGTAGGTGTCTCTTTGCTTCGTGTAACTCGATGTCGGAGGGATGGAGTGCTAGTTCACTTAGTGTAAAGTTCGGTCGTTCGATTGGATGCCATAGTTTGATTTTCTCATGTTGGTCGTCGGTCGTGTATACTGCCAGGTCTCCACTTCGAAAACTGCAGTGTTCCCGAAGCGATATTATGCCAAGGGCGCCGAGTTCTACTACTCTTACTGGGGTGTTCAGGCAATGTAGTTCGATTTTAGTCTGATCGGCTAAGATGTAGAGCCAGTGATTTCGGGTTCCCATAGCAACAAAAGTACTCCATTTCCTTGATCTTTTTCTCGGGCATTCGCTGGTATCCAAACTGTGGCCTCGATACAAGTTTAGCACGCAGTTCTTTCCAATAGTCGTCATTATGGGCCTATTCCGTTCACAAATCAGATATGTATCTGGTTCCCTAGTTGTCATTTTGCGGCAAGCGTTGAACTGTTTGTCGCTAAGCAACGCGTATTGATTACTGTTCATCTGGGCTGCTATATAGTCTCTCTTCAAATCGTAGATATAGTAGGCGTTTTCATCTATGAGTGCTGGCACCGTGTATATTTTCGAAGCAATGAACTGTTCTTTCTCTGGTTGCGGCACGTCGATTCGTATCAACAGCTTCCCATTGTCAACCACAGTTTTGACTTTGGTAATTTGCATCAAGACTTGGTAATTAAGGACTACCGGGCTGATTCCGCTCTGCTTTAGGATGCCATTCACAATCTGCATTAACTCTTCTGCATGCATTACTGTTGGGTGTAGCTTGCCGAGGTTCGAAGTTAACGTTACTCCCACCAACGTATCTATAGTTTCCGCAATACGTCTCACCTCCATTTCGGCTAGAAGTACGAATTCCAGTAGGTCTGTTCTCCGCTGTTCTAAAATAAGGTTGTCAGCTTGGCTGTATAGTATTGGTGCCATCTTTGAGTATAATTCCAACAGTTCCTTCCTCTCCTGTGCAGCTTGGATGCGAGACTCGTTGAACAGCTTGAAATTGGACTTCATCACTGTTGTTTGCTCTTCTATTAAATGTATTGACGTCGTCTCTTTCTCGTCCAAATCCGCTAACGCATTTGTTATACGCTGGTTATCTTGGCTATCCATCGTTCCAAAAAGAGTCTTACTAAGCGAACCGACTCCGTCGAAGAAAGATCGTTTGACCCTGTTAGGCCTCATCCCGAAGATGTAGTGGTTCAAGTCTGACTGTTTTTTTCTTAGGTAGTTGGCCCCACTTTGTAGCCCGTTGAGAATATTTTGGCAACGCATGTCGATAAGGTGTAGTTTTTTGCATAACCCGCTCGCAGCCTCCGTGCAATTTTCGATGAAGTTCACCTCTTCCACGAAGTTTGGTATCTCTATACCAGATAGAATTGTCCAGTGTCGGTTGTACCACAAGATCTTCCCCACCTCCTCAAATATTGCTCCCGTCGGTTCCAATTCTCGGATGGTATAGTCATCTGCTGCCTGTCCTGTAGTCCCAAGTAGCACCACGACCAGAATGGAGTTGATTCCTAAACTCATCTTATTGAACCGTAACTGCTTAAATTACTTTGTTTACTTTATTTTTTTTTATTGATTCTGTACTTTATGTTTTTTATGTTTCTTTTCTCTAATTATCTTTATATTTACTTTATATTTACTTTACTTGATTAAGTTTTTTTTCTATATTGAGAAGATGATACTTTTTTTTTTATTTATTCTTTACTTTATGTTTTTTATGTTTCTTTTCTCTAATTATCTTTATATTTACTTTATATTTACTTTAATTGATTAAGTTTTTTTCTTTTTTTTTTTATTATCTAAATTCTTTATATTTACTTTACTTGATTAAGTTAGTTTTTTTAATATTGAGAAGATGATTATTTTTTTTTTATTTATTCTTTACTTTATGTTTCTTATGTTTCTTTTTTCTACTTACTTTATATTTCTCAAATCCTCGATATCTCCTTTATCAACTTAATCTTTGCGTGGTGTTCTAAGTATCTATTTAAGTATAAAGCGAAGTAAGTTAATAAAACAAGAATTGGATATTGGGGTTATAAATTGGAGGTCTTCTCTACACCTGTCACTCTATGGCGAATCCTTTCTTTAATGCAACACAATTTCTTACACTAATCGTCTTATCTTCCTCCTTTTGACGAAGTTAACCCTTTATTGGTGGAAAAGTTTTATTCGGTTAACATGTATACGTTTCAATTTCCGGTTTATTAGCACGGATACGTTCTCGGGCGAGTGCACGTATATTACCCGGTATGGACCCCTATATATTTTGCTAAGTTTCCCTTGCCTAGCCATATCCTTTAATAAGACGTCATCTCCTACATGAAATTCTGTGATCTTCGTGGTTTTGTCGTAGTACTTTTTTGCTTTCACCTTGGCTTCACCTAAATGTTTCTTTGCCAATTTGTACGCAGTTTGTAATTGGTAGCGTAAAGTATGGTGGTATTTCTCCGCATTATAGACTGGCTCAGGCGTTCGCTGAAGGTTGCTAGGGACTTCTGACACGAATCCGAAGAGCGTTTCCATCGGCGTCAACTTCGTTCCAGCATGCCGGGTATTGTTATAAGCGTGTGCCGCCGGACGAAGGAAAGCATCCCATGTTGCGGGGTCGTCATCCACAAAACTTCTCAAAGTTTCCGAGCCATGAGTGCTGTCTTTCCACAGCGTTAGACTGAGGATGATATGCTGTTGTCTGAAGTTTCTTAATCTTTAGCAGCTTACACAGAGACTTAAAAGTGTCACTCAGGAAGTTTGGACCCTGATCTGTTACTATTTGCTTGGGTATTGTGTAACGGCTAAGGATTTGTTCGTATAGAATTCGAGCTACTGTATCAGCTTCTTGGTTAGGCATAGCTGCAAAATCGACATATCGCGTTAGATCATCCATCATGGACAGTATGTACTTATTTCCGCCATACGTCGTTGGTAGTGGCCCGGCTATGTCGACATATATTTTATCGAAGGGCTTATCCGAAATTGACGTAACTACCAACGGCATCTTACTCACCCTTGATCGCTTACACAATTGACAGGTTGGGCATTTTCGGATAAAATTTTCCACATCTTTTCTCATGTTACTCCATTTAAAACGGCGTTTAATTCGGTCTAATGTCTTCTGCCGTCCGAAGTGCCCCCCAAAGGTAGAGTTGTGGTAATCCTTTAGTATCTCCTCGATTTTTCTCTTGTCAACGATCTCCTCAGGTTGGGTTGGGGTTGTGAGAACGGTACCGGCGAAGGGGGGTTGTGCTAAGTCTGCTCTGGGCTTTGTTAGTGATTTCCTACCTTTCTTCCTGTGCCATTTATGGTAGAGCAGTATTCTGGTCGAATTCCGTCCACGATGTTGATATGATTTGTACAGGGTTTTAGATATCGGTTGCCTCTTATTCCTGTTCCGTACTGGTGAATTTTGCTTGTTAACTTCGCCTCCCTGGTATCCTTGTTCGACAGAGTTCGAGGGATCTATTGTTTTATTGTGCCTATGCTTTTCAGTTTCGCGTGTTTGAGCTCGAGTAGTAACCAAGCAGCAACTGTTACTTACTTGGTCAGAGTCAAGGGGTATTCGACTCAGTGCATCTGCATGGGTGATGTTCTTTCCTGGTCTATACACTACTTCGAAATCGAATTCGGACAGCATCTGGTGAAACCGCAGCAACCTGGACGTGGTATCTTTAACTTTTAACATTCCCCCTAATGGTTTGTGGTCGGTAATTACTTTAAAGTGTCTACCCAGTAAATAGCACCTATAATTTTTAGTAGCCCATACTATGGCCAGTAATTCCCTTTCGGAGGTGGAGTAATTTCTTTCTGCAGAATTCAGCGTGTGGCTAGCGTAGGCTACGTGTCTATCTTCCTGTTCCAGGACTGCTCCGAGGGATTCGCCACTGGCGTCTGTGACCAGTGTGAATTCTGCACCGAAATCTGGGTACTTGAGCAGCGGCCTCGAGGTCAGTATCTCTTTTATGTGTGCGAATGCGTCGTCGCACTCCTCATTCCAAACAAACTTTATATCCTTGCGAAGTAACTTCGTTATTGGTAGCATGAGTTTTGAAAACTGCGGTACAAATTTGCGGTAGTAGTTGGCCAATCCAAGGAACGACTGCACCTCGCGTATCTTCCTCGGTTTCGGAAATGTGCGGACCACATCCGTTAGCCTGGGATCGGGCTTAATCCCTTCCTCGGAGCAAACATGCCCTAAATATGTCACCTCTTTCGCAAGGAATTGACATTTGCCGGGTTGTAGTTTCAGGTTGCTGGCTCGAAATCGGTTAAATACCTCCCTTAATTTTTGATTATGTTCGTCTAAATTTTTAGCAAAAATTACTACGTCGTCTAAGTAAACAAAACATTTCAACCCTTGTAGCCCCGTCAATATCTGATTCAACAGCGACTGGAAGAACGCGGGGGCGGTTTTAAGCCCAAATGGTAATCTTTTGTACTGGTAGTGATGGTAATTGGCGCTGAAAGCCGTTTTCTCTCTATCTTTGGGTTCAATGAGTACCTGGTGATACCCACTTGCTAAGTCGAGTGTCGAAAAGTATCGAGAATGACCCAATCGATCCAGTATGTCTTCTATTCGGGGTAAAGGGTATGCAAATGCCACACACTGTTTATTTAGCTCGCGAAAGTCAACACAAAGTCGGAACTTTTTCCTTTCGCCGTCTTTCGTGGTTTTCTTTGGTACTAAAATGACTGGAAAGTTGAACGGACTATCACTGTCTTCAATAATGTCATCTTCCAGCATATTCTCAATTTGCTGTTTACATTCCAGCCTGTGAGCCTCAGGCATACGATATTGTTTTTTATATATCGGCTGCGTCCCCTCATGTAGTGGTAATTGAAAGGTCCGTCGGTTCGTATAACTGAGCCTGTCACCGGGTAAGTGAAAAATGTCGCTGAACTCGTAGCAGATTTGCATCAGCGATTCTTTCTCCAGATCATTTAGGGTGTCCGCTACATTGAGGTGGTTTTTCATCAGTTGTATGCGTTGGGTTGATGGTGGTCCTGGGTTAGTGTTTTCTAGCGTTTGCATCCGATAATCTCTCAGTCGTTTAAACTGGGGCGTGAATCCTTCTAGCGTTACGTCTTCCGTGGTAGCGTTTATAACTCCTATGAAAACTTTACCGTTTACTGGTCTAACCACTGCGTTGCTACTGTATACTCCGGGTTGGATTTCTTCCTGTAGGCACACTAGGTCCTCCTGTGCGTCAACGGGGTACTCCACGATTTGTTCTTGTCGTGCTCTTATATAAAATATGGCTGCTGTTTTTAGTTTATGTCCGTCATCTTCACCACACTCGCTACTGGCTTTTCCATTTCCTATTTGCTTGTCCTTGCTCACTCTCTTTTCTATTTCCTCCACCACATCCGTATCTTCTATACTTCTTTTCCTCAACTCTTCATCCCAGGCTTCCACGTCCTTTCTTATTTCTTCTCTTCCTATATCCCGTTCCTGTTTCTCTCCAGCCTCGGTTGACTGGTTTCTATTATCTTCAACCTCACCTTCTTTTTCCAGTGGGTCGTCAAGAGTCACTATATCGCTGGCATTGGAATTCACAAACCCAACTCGTTCCCTCGGGGCCTCTTGTTGTTGGTCTGCGTTCCCGTAACTGGCAATGTCTTCTTCATCCTTTCTGGTTTGTTTCAGACTACTGCTCAAACCTATTTTATCTAACTTCTCCCCTCTCATCGAACTTTTCATTATATTTTTTGTTACTATCTTCATCTGACTATGTACGCAGTCGATGATGGTCTGTCCCTCCAGGAAATCTTTACCGAGTATCCCGTCTCCTGGCAATGCCTCCATCTCCTCCACAATGACAAAATCACACCTATAGTTGCCTCCTCCTGCCTGTAGCTTCGCTGTACAGGTGCCTATCGATTTTCTCTCTCCGCCAAACAAGCCCGCAATCGTTGTGGTCCTCGTTTTATCTCTTATTATATATTCAGCTAGGCTGGTTGATTTTATGAGGCTGCACGAAGCTCCTGTATCTACCAGTAGCGTCAACCATCCCCTCCTTCCTATGTTGGATTTAACTCTGACGGACAGATCACTACTAAGTGTAACATAACTTGATAAATTTTGGCACTGCTTTCTCAGACAGACCTCATCGTGCCCGTGGACTGTCTCTACTCGTTTCCCTGCTGCCGTTCTACTTCTGCTTGGTACTTTCGTAAACAATTAGATGAGCAGTGGTCATCCTTATGGCAATAGTCGCAATATATTTCTTCTTTCACCTCCTCAGCCTTTTTCTGACGCTCGATTTCCGCTAGATGTCTCCGTAGACAGTTTGATGCATAGTGATCACTCATTTTACAGAAACCACAATATGCGGTTTCTAAGACCCCTTCGCCGGTACCGTTCTCCGCATATCGAACATTCTCTCGCTGTGGTCTCGCACCCCCAGAATTTTGCCCGTCCGGTCTTTGCTGGGAAGCCTGCTGATTTCCTCGACAACTCTGCGTAGTATGTCCATATCGACTACATTTTGTGCAATAGGGATTAACTCGTCCTTGCCGACATTCACGTGCAAAATGTCCAGCTCGTCCGCAGTTGTGACAATTGAACTTGGACTTGTTGTTGTTGGATCCATTGTTTTGAGCTGCACTGCTGCCACCTGAAGTGGTTATACCAGGGCTGGTATCCCCTTGCTTCCTCTGAGACCCACTTAACATCCGCAATCTCTTTATTTCACCTTCATAAAAAACTGCCGCCTCCTTCACCTCACTCAACGACGCCGTACTCCGTCCAATCAAGTACAGTTGAGTTCCGTTTTCAAGTACTCCGGCCTTAAAAGTAGCAATCGCATCTTTCTCTAATTCTAGTAGCAGTCCCTTATCTCCACCTGGGTACCGGGCCGAGACCGCTTCCTTCATCTGCCGCCAAATCCCTTCCAGGCGAAACGCGTATTCGCCCATCTCTTCCCCCGGCCGTTGTTTGCACGAGCATAACTCAACACGCAGTTCACTCAAGGAGGTCTTTGGTAAATAAGCCGCAGTTAATAACTTCTCAAGCGAAGTGAAATCGACGAGATTTTCTGACGCGACCAGATAATATGCGTCATCCACCAGTCTGTACTTCACGCACTTCATGAAGACGGCCTTCTCGTTCCCTTCAAGTCGTCCATATGTTTCGCTGCAACAATCCAAGAATCGATTCAGATCTTTCCCCAACTTTGGCGTTCTTGCTCCCGAAAACAGGGGAATATATTTCGATACGATGTCCATCACCTTATTCCAGCATTCGTTTGTCGTCATTGTGTTTGCCGTGTTTATGCCAATACTTTGATGATTTGGTGTCCGAGCCGTCGTTGCGTTTCCCTCTATTTTAGTATGAACTTGATTTATCGCTTCTCCTCCTGGTAGTCGTCCGGTTACCCCTTTTTTCTCTCGTTCCTCCGCCTCCTCAAGTTGCGCCCTTAGACTGTTCGCCGTTTGGCGGTAGTAATTCCTTTCCTTCCCGACTTCCTCTACTTCTTCCTCCAATTCCCGGTGTTTGTTTCTTATAGATGATAAAAATTCGCCAAGCAAAACGTCCACTACTTCCCCACACCTTTGCGTGGATTGTGTAACCCTGCTTAATACCGTTTCGATGCCTGTCAACTGTCCCTCGGTACTTTCTGCTTGAATATGTTCCGCCAAATATCGCCAATCCTTCTCGTGCTGCGCAATTTCCCGCTCGCCCCTACTCACTGCTTCTTTGAGCTCTTCCCGTTCAACAATCAGTGTTCGAACATTTTCCAGCTCCTCTCTAGTGAGAATATTTGATTTCGGGGTGGACATCAATTACGGCCTACAGCAAGTAATCTCTAACCACGAGTATATTCTTATCCCGGTTCCGCAATTCACTCATGCTTGACACTTTTTCCCACAAACAAAATCAGCTAAACTCATCTGAACGTTAATTCCCTGACTCGATATCATTTACGACGATTTTATTAAGCGGTATCTGACGTCAGACAGCCAAGGTATACACTTCCTGCACTAGTATGTTCAACAAGAACAGATCTAATCATCAAGTTTCACAGATTCGGGTTAACACTTTCTTATACCTACTTCCGAGTGGTTGTAAAATTCTTTCTCTGACTTTATAAAGAAATTTTGTACGCTTTAAAACAACTGTAACGTACCAGGCAGAGCTATTAGTTATACGATAAGGTTTTTAAATGCTTGAATTCGGAGAAAAATCATTTAATCTCATAATTCATTTAATCTCATAATTGTCAAATAATTATGAGTATAGTTCATGTAAATTCTATGGTCAGAAGAATAGAAGAAAAAGAGAAATTTTTATTTATTTTTTAACCACAACATAACTCGGATTTCAGCATTTCACCCCGTGTATTATACAATTTGCGTTTTAATTGCGGAGATTCGTTATTGTTAGTTCCAGGTTTAATGTGTGCAACAACCCGTTCTTTTTACTTCATTACTTTAATAAAAATGAAGTCCACATATTTGAAAGGTAATGTGAGCCGTATATTTCTATTTATATCACGTTAATGCACTGTAAAAACGATCAACATAGAACATATTCGACATTGAAATTGGATACTAGTTACGGTTCACACTCGTAATCGCCGTTGAGGTAGGACAAAGTTTCATAGTCAAACACTTCGTAATTCGTATTTTTCACCGGGAGCTTAAGTTACACTTTTTTTTTTACTTCTGACATGTTCCGGATTATACTGCAGGGAACGGATTTCTTAAACACTTGGGATTGACCTGCATAGGGTATGTCACCTTAAGTGGATGGTTATTACACTATCACTCCACACTCCACTATCTTCTCGGGACTTAATTAACTTTAAGCTTTTCACACTGTTTTCGTTCGCACAATCAATTTCGGCTGTTTGAATAAATCACTGAACGTCATTTCACTCATAGGGGTATGGATATTAATTTAAAAATTTCAAATGTAAAAATATAAATACTTCTATGTACTTACATGTTAAGTTTTTTCCGGCTGCGCCAAAATGTCGTGGCTCCTTCTTCGATCGTGCCTCGGATTCCTTTTGGTCCTCTAACTCACTCACTCAACTGTACACAATAAAAGTCACGATCTGATGTACCAATCTGTTGTATAATTCTTTAAGTTTTAACTATAGGGTACACTTTACCAATTACAAACAAAACACGTTACTACTACTTACTGATACAAAACACAACAACTTGAACCGCGGAGGCTACTCGTTTTTCGAAAGTCGTAATCCAAACTGCCCGTTTCCCGGACTTGGAAACTCGATCAGCAATTATCGCTTAGTCAATTATTTTACCTCAGCCGATAATTGCTGATCTACATCGATCATCGATCAATTCTCGGCAGTTGACCCGAGTTGGACATTGTTGATCGATAATCGATGTTGCAGATTTTCTGCTGACCACCGAGCAAAGGTATTCGACCCGACTTAAGTTTATCACCTCGCATCGGAAATTGTGCCATAGTTCGAATATTGAACCCAATCACCGATACGAGGTGCGCATAGGGAGAGTCGGGGCCAAACCGGACCACGACATTCCTCCCCCCTTGAAAAAACCGATGCTCGACGGTGTTAAAGTTTTTCCAGTCCGGGACACGTTGTTTGGCCGTACATTATCATTTTTTTTTTATTATTATAATTGTTTTTTTTTTTTTTTTTTACTTTCGAGCTATTAAAAATTATGTTTTACTTGCATCTCATAGATGTTTTCTTTTTGTTTTTTTTTTTTTAAATTTGTTTTACTTCTGAATTCCCTCTATTAAAAATTAAATCAAAATAGATATTTTTTATTACTCATTGATTTTGTATTAATATTACTATCTTTTCGAATTTTTGTTTCAAGTTTTTCAATTTATATTTTGGTTATTTTCCATTTTTTTTTTTTTTTTTTACAAATAAAATTTTTTTTTTTTTTTTATTCCTATACTAATGCGATTGTACTTCGGTTCTGGCGTGAAATCGTGGTTTCTGGTATATGCCTCTCGGGGGTCCGGATGATGGTATCTGATGGGTATACCGAAGGGGTGGCCTTTTGGGGAAGTGGAGGAGGATCTTGTATCTTAACCGTTGGTGACAATGGTGCTGGTTGCTCACTGGGTTTGCTCGGGATGTTGGGCGGTTCGGCTATCATCGGCTCGTGGGCTCGCTGGCTCATTTCTGTGGTATCTTGGCGCTTTTGAATAGTCCTGCGTCGAAGGTATTGTCGGAAACCAAAAACAAGACCGGCTGTCATCGTTAACAGTAGGCCCACTCCGGTCGTCATTCAGCGTCGAATGTAATTGAATCAGTTGGTGACTCTTCCGTCGTTGGATCTCACGCTGAGTCTTCTCGTCTAAGTCGGCAATTTTCTCACCTTCGGCTTGCCATGTTTCGTCCAAATTATCTGCAGTGATGATGGTGGGCTTCGTCTGTAGGTGTCTCTTTGCTTCGTGTAACTCGATGTCGGAGGGATGGAGTGCTAGTTCACTTAGTGTAAAGTTCGGTCGTTCGATTGGATGCCATAGTTTGATTTTCTCATGTTGGTCGTCGGTCGTGTATACTGCCAGGTCTCCACTTCGAAAACTGCAGTGTTCCCGAAGCGATATTATGCCAAGGGCGCCGAGTTCTACTACTCTTACTGGGGTGTTCAGGCAATGTAGTTCGATTTTAGTCTGATCGGCTAAGATGTAGAGCCAGTGATTTCGGGTTCCCATAGCAACAAAAGTACTCCATTTCCTTGATCTTTTTCTCGGGCATTCGCTGGTATCCAAACTGTGGCCTCGATACAAGTTTAGCACGCAGTTCTTTCCAATAGTCGTCATTATGGGCCTATTCCGTTCACAAATCAGATATGTATCTGGTTCCCTAGTTGTCATTTTGCGGCAAGCGTTGAACTGTTTGTCGCTAAGCAACGCGTATTGATTACTGTTCATCTGGGCTGCTATATAGTCTCTCTTCAAATCGTAGATATAGTAGGCGTTTTCATCTATGAGTGCTGGCACCGTGTATATTTTCGAAGCAATGAACTGTTCTTTCTCTGGTTGCGGCACGTCGATTCGTATCAACAGCTTCCCATTGTCAACCACAGTTTTGACTTTGGTAATTTGCATCAAGACTTGGTAATTAAGGACTACCGGGCTGATTCCGCTCTGCTTTAGGATGCCATTCACAATCTGCATTAACTCTTCTGCATGCATTACTGTTGGGTGTAGCTTGCCGAGGTTCGAAGTTAACGTTACTCCCACCAACGTATCTATAGTTTCCGCAATACGTCTCACCTCCATTTCGGCTAGAAGTACGAATTCCAGTAGGTCTGTTCTCCGCTGTTCTAAAATAAGGTTGTCAGCTTGGCTGTATAGTATTGGTGCCATCTTTGAGTATAATTCCAACAGTTCCTTCCTCTCCTGTGCAGCTTGGATGCGAGACTCGTTGAACAGCTTGAAATTGGACTTCATCACTGTTGTTTGCTCTTCTATTAAATGTATTGACGTCGTCTCTTTCTCGTCCAAATCCGCTAACGCATTTGTTATACGCTGGTTATCTTGGCTATCCATCGTTCCAAAAAGAGTCTTACTAAGCGAACCGACTCCGTCGAAGAAAGATCGTTTGACCCTGTTAGGCCTCATCCCGAAGATGTAGTGGTTCAAGTCTGACTGTTTTTTTCTTAGGTAGTTGGCCCCACTTTGTAGCCCGTTGAGAATATTTTGGCAACGCATGTCGATAAGGTGTAGTTTTTTGCATAACCCGCTCGCAGCCTCCGTGCAATTTTCGATGAAGTTCACCTCTTCCACGAAGTTTGGTATCTCTATACCAGATAGAATTGTCCAGTGTCGGTTGTACCACAAGATCTTCCCCACCTCCTCAAATATTGCTCCCGTCGGTTCCAATTCTCGGATGGTATAGTCATCTGCTGCCTGTCCTGTAGTCCCAAGTAGCACCACGACCAGAATGGAGTTGATTCCTAAACTCATCTTATTGAACCGTAACTGCTTAAATTACTTTGTTTACTTTATTTTTTTTTATTGATTCTTTACTTTATGTTTTTTATGTTTCTTTTCTCTAATTATCTTTATATTTACTTTATATTTACTTTACTTGATTAAGTTTTTTTTCTATATTGAGAAGATGATACTTTTTTTTTTATTTATTCTTTACTTTATGTTTTTTATGTTTCTTTTCTCTAATTATCTTTATATTTACTTTATATTTACTTTAATTGATTAAGTTTTTTTCTTTTTTTTTTTATTATCTAAATTCTTTATATTTACTTTACTTGATTAAGTTAGTTTTTTTAATATTGAGAAGATGATTATTTTTTTTTTATTTATTCTTTACTTTATGTTTCTTATGTTTCTTTTTTCTACTTACTTTATATTTCTCAAATCCTCGATATCTCCTTTATCAACTTAATCTTTGCGTGGTGTTCTAAGTATCTATTTAAGTATAAAGCGAAGTAAGTTAATAAAACAAGAATTGGATATTGGGGTTATAAATTGGAGGTCTTCTCTACACCTGTCACTCTATGGCGAATCCTTTCTTTAATGCAACACAATTTCTTACACTAATCGTCTTATCTTCCTCCTTTTGACGAAGTTAACCCTTTATTGGTGGAAAAGTTTTATTCGGTTAACATGTATACGTTTCAATTTCCGGTTTATTAGCACGGATACGTTCTCGGGCGAGTGCACGTATATTACCCGGTATGGACCCCTATATATTTTGCTAAGTTTCCCTTGCCTAGCCATATCCTTTAATAAGACGTCATCTCCTACATGAAATTCTGTGATCTTCGTGGTTTTGTCGTAGTACTTTTTTGCTTTCACCTTGGCTTCACCTAAATGTTTCTTTGCCAATTTGTACGCAGTTTGTAATTGGTAGCGTAAAGTATGGTGGTATTTCTCCGCATTATAGACTGGCTCAGGCGTTCGCTGAAGGTTGCTAGGGACTTCTGACACGAATCCGAAGAGCGTTTCCATCGGCGTCAACTTCGTTCCAGCATGCCGGGTATTGTTATAAGCGTGTGCCGCCGGACGAAGGAAAGCATCCCATGTTGCGGGGTCGTCATCCACAAAACTTCTCAAAGTTTCCGAGCCATGAGTGCTGTCTTTCCACAGCGTTAGACTGAGGATGATATGCTGTTGTCTGAAGTTTCTTAATCTTTAGCAGCTTACACAGAGACTTAAAAGTGTCACTCAGGAAGTTTGGACCCTGATCTGTTACTATTTGCTTGGGTATTGTGTAACGGCTAAGGATTTGTTCGTATAGAATTCGAGCTACTGTATCAGCTTCTTGGTTAGGCATAGCTGCAAAATCGACATATCGCGTTAGATCATCCATCATGGACAGTATGTACTTATTTCCGCCATACGTCGTTGGTAGTGGCCCGGCTATGTCGACATATATTTTATCGAAGGGCTTATCCGAAATTGACGTAACTACCAACGGCATCTTACTCACCCTTGATCGCTTACACAATTGACAGGTTGGGCATTTTCGGATAAAATTTTCCACATCTTTTCTCATGTTACTCCATTTAAAACGGCGTTTAATTCGGTCTAATGTCTTCTGCCGTCCGAAGTGCCCCCCAAAGGTAGAGTTGTGGTAATCCTTTAGTATCTCCTCGATTTTTCTCTTGTCAACGATCTCCTCAGGTTGGGTTGGGGTTGTGAGAACGGTACCGGCGAAGGGGGGTTGTGCTAAGTCTGCTCTGGGCTTTGTTAGTGATTTCCTACCTTTCTTCCTGTGCCATTTATGGTAGAGCAGTATTCTGGTCGAATTCCGTCCACGATGTTGATATGATTTGTACAGGGTTTTAGATATCGGTTGCCTCTTATTCCTGTTCCGTACTGGTGAATTTTGCTTGTTAACTTCGCCTCCCTGGTATCCTTGTTCGACAGAGTTCGAGGGATCTATTGTTTTATTGTGCCTATGCTTTTCAGTTTCGCGTGTTTGAGCTCGAGTAGTAACCAAGCAGCAACTGTTACTTACTTGGTCAGAGTCAAGGGGTATTCGACTCAGTGCATCTGCATGGGTGATGTTCTTTCCTGGTCTATACACTACTTCGAAATCGAATTCGGACAGCATCTGGTGAAACCGCAGCAACCTGGACGTGGTATCTTTAACTTTTAACATTCCCCCTAATGGTTTGTGGTCGGTAATTACTTTAAAGTGTCTACCCAGTAAATAGCACCTATAATTTTTAGTAGCCCATACTATGGCCAGTAATTCCCTTTCGGAGGTGGAGTAATTTCTTTCTGCAGAATTCAGCGTGTGGCTAGCGTAGGCTACGTGTCTATCTTCCTGTTCCAGGACTGCTCCGAGGGATTCGCCACTGGCGTCTGTGACCAGTGTGAATTCTGCACCGAAATCTGGGTACTTGAGCAGCGGCCTCGAGGTCAGTATCTCTTTTATGTGTGCGAATGCGTCGTCGCACTCCTCATTCCAAACAAACTTTATATCCTTGCGAAGTAACTTCGTTATTGGTAGCATGAGTTTTGAAAACTGCGGTACAAATTTGCGGTAGTAGTTGGCCAATCCAAGGAACGACTGCACCTCGCGTATCTTCCTCGGTTTCGGAAATGTGCGGACCACATCCGTTAGCCTGGGATCGGGCTTAATCCCTTCCTCGGAGCAAACATGCCCTAAATATGTCACCTCTTTCGCAAGGAATTGACATTTGCCGGGTTGTAGTTTCAGGTTGCTGGCTCGAAATCGGTTAAATACCTCCCTTAATTTTTGATTATGTTCGTCTAAATTTTTAGCAAAAATTACTACGTCGTCTAAGTAAACAAAACATTTCAACCCTTGTAGCCCCGTCAATATCTGATTCAACAGCGACTGGAAGAACGCGGGGGCGGTTTTAAGCCCAAATGGTAATCTTTTGTACTGGTAGTGATGGTAATTGGCGCTGAAAGCCGTTTTCTCTCTATCTTTGGGTTCAATGAGTACCTGGTGATACCCACTTGCTAAGTCGAGTGTCGAAAAGTATCGAGAATGACCCAATCGATCCAGTATGTCTTCTATTCGGGGTAAAGGGTATGCAAATGCCACACACTGTTTATTTAGCTCGCGAAAGTCAACACAAAGTCGGAACTTTTTCCTTTCGCCGTCTTTCGTGGTTTTCTTTGGTACTAAAATGACTGGAAAGTTGAACGGACTATCACTGTCTTCAATAATGTCATCTTCCAGCATATTCTCAATTTGCTGTTTACATTCCAGCCTGTGAGCCTCAGGCATACGATATTGTTTTTTATATATCGGCTGCGTCCCCTCATGTAGTGGTAATTGAAAGGTCCGTCGGTTCGTATAACTGAGCCTGTCACCGGGTAAGTGAAAAATGTCGCTGAACTCGTAGCAGATTTGCATCAGCGATTCTTTCTCCAGATCATTTAGGGTGTCCGCTACATTGAGGTGGTTTTTCATCAGTTGTATGCGTTGGGTTGATGGTGGTCCTGGGTTAGTGTTTTCTAGCGTTTGCATCCGATAATCTCTCAGTCGTTTAAACTGGGGCGTGAATCCTTCTAGCGTTACGTCTTCCGTGGTAGCGTTTATAACTCCTATGAAAACTTTACCGTTTACTGGTCTAACCACTGCGTTGCTACTGTATACTCCGGGTTGGATTTCTTCCTGTAGGCACACTAGGTCCTCCTGTGCGTCAACGGGGTACTCCACGATTTGTTCTTGTCGTGCTCTTATATAAAATATGGCTGCTGTTTTTAGTTTATGTCCGTCATCTTCACCACACTCGCTACTGGCTTTTCCATTTCCTATTTGCTTGTCCTTGCTCACTCTCTTTTCTATTTCCTCCACCACATCCGTATCTTCTATACTTCTTTTCCTCAACTCTTCATCCCAGGCTTCCACGTCCTTTCTTATTTCTTCTCTTCCTATATCCCGTTCCTGTTTCTCTCCAGCCTCGGTTGACTGGTTTCTATTATCTTCAACCTCACCTTCTTTTTCCAGTGGGTCGTCAAGAGTCACTATATCGCTGGCATTGGAATTCACAAACCCAACTCGTTCCCTCGGGGCCTCTTGTTGTTGGTCTGCGTTCCCGTAACTGGCAATGTCTTCTTCATCCTTTCTGGTTTGTTTCAGACTACTGCTCAAACCTATTTTATCTAACTTCTCCCCTCTCATCGAACTTTTCATTATATTTTTTGTTACTATCTTCATCTGACTATGTACGCAGTCGATGATGGTCTGTCCCTCCAGGAAATCTTTACCGAGTATCCCGTCTCCTGGCAATGCCTCCATCTCCTCCACAATGACAAAATCACACCTATAGTTGCCTCCTCCTGCCTGTAGCTTCGCTGTACAGGTGCCTATCGATTTTCTCTCTCCGCCAAACAAGCCCGCAATCGTTGTGGTCCTCGTTTTATCTCTTATTATATATTCAGCTAGGCTGGTTGATTTTATGAGGCTGCACGAAGCTCCTGTATCTACCAGTAGCGTCAACCATCCCCTCCTTCCTATGTTGGATTTAACTCTGACGGACAGATCACTACTAAGTGTAACATAACTTGATAAATTTTGGCACTGCTTTCTCAGACAGACCTCATCGTGCCCGTGGACTGTCTCTACTCGTTTCCCTGCTGCCGTTCTACTTCTGCTTGGTACTTTCGTAAACAATTAGATGAGCAGTGGTCATCCTTATGGCAATAGTCGCAATATATTTCTTCTTTCACCTCCTCAGCCTTTTTCTGACGCTCGATTTCCGCTAGATGTCTCCGTAGACAGTTTGATGCATAGTGATCACTCATTTTACAGAAACCACAATATGCGGTTTCTAAGACCCCTTCGCCGGTACCGTTCTCCGCATATCGAACATTCTCTCGCTGTGGTCTCGCACCCCCAGAATTTTGCCCGTCCGGTCTTTGCTGGGAAGCCTGCTGATTTCCTCGACAACTCTGCGTAGTATGTCCATATCGACTACATTTTGTGCAATAGGGATTAACTCGTCCTTGCCGACATTCACGTGCAAAATGTCCAGCTCGTCCGCAGTTGTGACAATTGAACTTGGACTTGTTGTTGTTGGATCCATTGTTTTGAGCTGCACTGCTGCCACCTGAAGTGGTTATACCAGGGCTGGTATCCCCTTGCTTCCTCTGAGACCCACTTAACATCCGCAATCTCTTTATTTCACCTTCATAAAAAACTGCCGCCTCCTTCACCTCACTCAACGACGCCGTACTCCGTCCAATCAAGTACAGTTGAGTTCCGTTTTCAAGTACTCCGGCCTTAAAAGTAGCAATCGCATCTTTCTCTAATTCTAGTAGCAGTCCCTTATCTCCACCTGGGTACCGGGCCGAGACCGCTTCCTTCATCTGCCGCCAAATCCCTTCCAGGCGAAACGCGTATTCGCCCATCTCTTCCCCCGGCCGTTGTTTGCACGAGCATAACTCAACACGCAGTTCACTCAAGGAGGTCTTTGGTAAATAAGCCGCAGTTAATAACTTCTCAAGCGAAGTGAAATCGACGAGATTTTCTGACGCGACCAGATAATATGCGTCATCCACCAGTCTGTACTTCACGCACTTCATGAAGACGGCCTTCTCGTTCCCTTCAAGTCGTCCATATGTTTCGCTGCAACAATCCAAGAATCGATTCAGATCTTTCCCCAACTTTGGCGTTCTTGCTCCCGAAAACAGGGGAATATATTTCGATACGATGTCCATCACCTTATTCCAGCATTCGTTTGTCGTCATTGTGTTTGCCGTGTTTATGCCAATACTTTGATGATTTGGTGTCCGAGCCGTCGTTGCGTTTCCCTCTATTTTAGTATGAACTTGATTTATCGCTTCTCCTCCTGGTAGTCGTCCGGTTACCCCTTTTTTCTCTCGTTCCTCCGCCTCCTCAAGTTGCGCCCTTAGACTGTTCGCCGTTTGGCGGTAGTAATTCCTTTCCTTCCCGACTTCCTCTACTTCTTCCTCCAATTCCCGGTGTTTGTTTCTTATAGATGATAAAAATTCGCCAAGCAAAACGTCCACTACTTCCCCACACCTTTGCGTGGATTGTGTAACCCTGCTTAATACCGTTTCGATGCCTGTCAACTGTCCCTCGGTACTTTCTGCTTGAATATGTTCCGCCAAATATCGCCAATCCTTCTCGTGCTGCGCAATTTCCCGCTCGCCCCTACTCACTGCTTCTTTGAGCTCTTCCCGTTCAACAATCAGTGTTCGAACATTTTCCAGCTCCTCTCTAGTGAGAATATTTGATTTCGGGGTGGACATCAATTACGGCCTACAGCAAGTAATCTCTAACCACGAGTATATTCTTATCCCGGTTCCGCAATTCACTCATGCTTGACACTTTTTCCCACAAACAAAATCAGCTAAACTCATCTGAACGTTAATTCCCTGACTCGATATCATTTACGACGATTTTATTAAGCGGTATCTGACGTCAGACAGCCAAGGTATACACTTCCTGCACTAGTATGTTCAACAAGAACAGATCTAATCATCAAGTTTCACAGATTCGGGTTAACACTTTCTTATACCTACTTCCGAGTGGTTGTAAAATTCTTTCTCTGACTTTATAAAGAAATTTTGTACGCTTTAAAACAACTGTAACGTACCAGGCAGAGCTATTAGTTATACGATAAGGTTTTTAAATGCTTGAATTCGGAGAAAAATCATTTAATCTCATAATTCATTTAATCTCATAATTGTCAAATAATTATGAGTATAGTTCATGTAAATTCTATGGTCAGAAGAATAGAAGAAAAAGAGAAATTTTTATTTATTTTTTAACCACAACATAACTCGGATTTCAGCATTTCACCCCGTGTATTATACAATTTGCGTTTTAATTGCGGAGATTCGTTATTGTTAGTTCCAGGTTTAATGTGTGCAACAACCCGTTCTTTTTACTTCATTACTTTAATAAAAATGAAGTCCACATATTTGAAAGGTAATGTGAGCCGTATATTTCTATTTATATCACGTTAATGCACTGTAAAAACGATCAACATAGAACATATTCGACATTGAAATTGGATACTAGTTACGGTTCACACTCGTAATCGCCGTTGAGGTAGGACAAAGTTTCATAGTCAAACACTTCGTAATTCGTATTTTTCACCGGGAGCTTAAGTTACACTTTTTTTTTTACTTCTGACATGTTCCGGATTATACTGCAGGGAACGGATTTCTTAAACACTTGGGATTGACCTGCATAGGGTATGTCACCTTAAGTGGATGGTTATTACACTATCACTCCACACTCCACTATCTTCTCGGGACTTAATTAACTTTAAGCTTTTCACACTGTTTTCGTTCGCACAATCAATTTCGGCTGTTTGAATAAATCACTGAACGTCATTTCACTCATAGGGGTATGGATATTAATTTAAAAATTTCAAATGTAAAAATATAAATACTTCTATGTACTTACATGTTAAGTTTTTTCCGGCTGCGCCAAAATGTCGTGGCTCCTTCTTCGATCGTGCCTCGGATTCCTTTTGGTCCTCTAACTCACTCACTCAACTGTACACAATAAAAGTCACGATCTGATGTACCAATCTGTTGTATAATTCTTTAAGTTTTAACTATAGGGTACACTTTACCAATTACAAACAAAACACGTTACTACTACTTACTGATACAAAACACAACAACTTGAACCGCGGAGGCTACTCGTTTTTCGAAAGTCGTAATCCAAACTGCCCGTTTCCCGGACTTGGAAACTCGATCAGCAATTATCGCTTAGTCAATTATTTTACCTCAGCCGATAATTGCTGATCTACATCGATCATCGATCAATTCTCGGCAGTTGACCCGAGTTGGACATTGTTGATCGATAATCGATGTTGCAGATTTTCTGCTGACCACCGAGCAAAGGTATTCGACCCGACTTAAGTTTATCACCTCGCATCGGAAATTGTGCCATAGTTCGAATATTGAACCCAATCACCGATACGAGGTGCGCATAGGGAGAGTCGGGGCCAAACCGGACCACGACAGAAGAGTAAATTCAACAGTATTTTTAGTCATTTATTCTGGGTGACTTGCAATGTTTTTTGATGAGTAGCGGAACTATGACGCCATATAGGAGCGCCATACGATATTATAGGTTGAATGACCTGCTTAAAAATTAGGAGTTTATTATGTACCGAAAGCTTGGAATTCCTGTTAATTAGGGGGTAAAGAGCATGAATGCTTTTCGAGACCTTGGAGCACGTCATTTCAACATGGTCTTTGTAGATAAGCTTTTTGTCAAGGATCACGCCAAGATATTTTATAGAGTCACTCCAGTCGATGGTTTGTCCGATGAAATTGATAGGATGATTTGGAAGATTACTACGTTTCCTTTTTTTGGTGAAGAAAATTGCTTGAGTTTTTGTTGGGTTAATTTTGATTTTCCAACGATTGTAATATTGATATAGGCGATCGAGTTGACTTTCTAGCTCCCGTGTGATAGTATTGGGGCAATTCGACCGTGAATAGATACAGGTATCATCTGCGAAAATAGCTGTTTCACATTTGTCTCCGGTAGGGACGTCAGCAGTATATATATTATATAAGGTGGGACTAAGGCATGAGCCTTGGGGCACACCAGCAGGAATTGAATATTTCGTGGATATTTGGGATTTAAGTTTAACACTGAATGACCTGTTACTCAGAAATGATTTTATGATTTTGGTTAAGTATAGAGGGAAAGATAGCTTGATTAATTTTGCTAGGAGCCCATCGTGCCAGACCGAATCTAACGCTTTTTCAATATCAAGTACTATCATTCCGACTGATTCCTTTGAGTTTAGTGATGCTTTAATGTCGTTAGTTACCCTATACAGTTGATGAGTGGTCGAGAGTCCTGATCTGAAGCCAAATTGAAAATTGGGTAGGATATCGTTGTGATCGAGGAAGTCATTCATCCGGTGTAAGATAATTCGCTCAAAGATTTTACTTAACGTAGGTAAGAGGCTGATGGGACGATAGTTTTTAGGGCAGCTTGCATCCTTACCGGTTTTTGGAATGGGGAATACGTGAGCAAGTTTCCAGGCAATAGGAAACTAGCTTAGTTTAAGGCAGCAATTGTAGATGAAATTCAATAAAATTAATGTTTTTTTGGGAAGTCGCTTTAGCAATGTATTAGGGAGACCATCGACACCTGGAGCCTTATTGTTCGAGAGAGTTTTCAATATGTTCATTATCTCGCGCGGCCTGCAGAGAGTGTCGGGAGGTAGGTCAACAGATTCGGGGATGGTAGATACTGTGTTCTTAACAGAAAAGTTGTTGATTGGACTGCCTAAGTGTTCGGTAAGGCGATGAGCTGCTTGAAAATTTATTGCTATCAGTTCAGCTTTGTCTTTGTCATTGAATATGGCCGTTCCGTTTTCATCTATTAGAGGTAGAATATGTTTGTCCCGTCTTTTAAAAATCTTATTGAGATGGCATATTTTTTTGGAGCTTTTATCGAGGGATGAGAGCATGTTGTTCCAGTTTTTATTTCTGGTTTCGAATAGACTACCCTGAATATTTTTAGTTAGACGGTTTACTCGGTTCTTAACACGCGGGTCTCTTGATCTCTGCCATTGTCTTCGTAATGTATTTCGTTCCCTGATCATGGCTTTAGTGTTCTCGTCAATGCTGATGTAATGCTGATTGGTTATTGTTGTTTTGGGTGTACAGAGTTCGACAGAGTTCCAGATGTTGGTAGTTAGTGATTGGAGAAGGTCATCGATTTGATCGTTTCTTGAAACTGAGCTCAGTGTACTAGTATTGGTAACGTTAAATAATGCTAAAAAAAATCTCAAAGAAGGACTTCCATAAAAAAATTTTAAAAAATTTTCATTTTTGTTAATAATATATGAAGTCAAACTGAAGCAATTTTTCACGACTTTCATGGCAAGAATTACATAAGAAGACCGCATTTCATTGAAAAGTATCATAGATAGTATAATTAATTGGTTTTTTTAGAAGATAAATCAATGAAAAAATTATTGATTTTTATTAGTTATGCCTTTGAAATAATTTGAAAACATATAACACAATTTTTTTCTGTAAAATCAAAATTACATAGTTCCTTGATATACAGCGAATGATGCAGGCGTATTGTACACGCCAAATTACATGAACGAAAAACGATTTCAAACGATTAAAATTCTCTCAAAAATCAAACAGGGACAAAAAATGGTCGTACCTGACCCACGGCCCCTTAACTTTGAAAAAAATAATGCAGATCTGCTAGCGAATGTATCAGGGTACATATGGGAACTCCAATTCATGACGTGTTTTGGGATAATATCTTGCGGAAGGGCAGGAAATATGAAATATATCTATGCCCCACTTGACCTATAACCGCGTTTCGTTGACATATTGTTCTATCTAAAAGCTTTCACAAGCACTGAAGTCCTTTTTCCAATGTTAAAAAATCGAGGTCACTTCCTGATTATCGTGTCGGAAGAATTTATCTCCTTATTCACATCAACAGCAGATTTATGTGGAAAGTACAACACATCTCCAACACGAAATCCCCGACTGTTGATTAATCGCCGTCCCTGAGGACATGACAATTTGGAAAGAATTTCACTGGAGAGGCCAGTTTTCATAAGGTTGTGTTGGACTAGGTCCGAAGGAGCTGTTTCGTCATCAAAGGCATAGACTCGTCAGAGGGTGTATTCTAGCCCACTATCCGAAACACCCTGACAGCTGGTGAAATTGCTGAGGAAATTTCTATATAGCGATATCCACTTCCAAATTAACTATCACGAACAATGCTCGCCAAATAGGCGCCGTAACACTTTATACTAAAGCCTGGTGGTGGTAATGAGAATCTTTATCTAATATTTAACTAGTTGGTTGAATTTATGGTGTGACTTGGTTGTAACCTTGGATAACGCTACGGTTATCCTCAAACTATGTGTAGATTCTAGTGCTACTAGAATAATTAAAACTAAAAAAATTGGCCAACAGTCTGGGCACACCGTGTTTAATGCTAAGGTGCGGTGTGGGTGGCTATGCGACTGACAACATAAGTAATAACCAGGAGGCTATTTGGAAGGTTTTTTTATGTTGTCAGTCGCATAGTAAACTACACCGCATCGAAGCACTAAACACGTTGCGGCCTCCAACCCAGAGAATAATAAAGTTGCGCTTAGACTGTTAGCCGATTTTTTTTAGTATGTTTCCAACAAAGCGAATTTTGTTTTTATTCACAATTTATAACAATGTTTTTACTAATTAATTTTTCATGGTAAGCTACCATAGAAGCTATTATGATTAAATGTTAGTTGTTTTTCGGTGTCAGTGGAGTGAAACCCCAACACGAAATCTCCGACTGTTGATTAATCGCTGTCCTCGAGGACATGACAATAGGACAATTTTCACTGGAGAGTAGGCTTGCGCATTATAGTTCACCATAGTGACCGGGAACGAACTAGGTGCTGATCCATCGCGAACTAGTTCGTTCGTTTAGTTCACTAGTTCATTGGTAAAAAAAAAAAAAAAAAAACAAAACAAAAAAAATTCTAATAATAATAAGAAATAACGACAAATTCAGATTATTAAAAAAGCCAAGAGATGTCATATCATTTTTCTTCTGCATTTATTATAAATTTATTCTTATACATTTCGGCAGAACACAACTTACAAAATATTTCATTACATATTGCTATTTAATATAAATTCAAAAATTCATCCTTATACATTTCGATAGAACAGCATTTCAAATAAAAATTCAACAAAATAATTCAAAACAAAAAAAAATTCAAAACATAACTCATACTCATACTCATACAAACAACTTGAAAACAATTAATCTTATTACAATATCACATATTGCTATGTAAAAATATTAGTTTTGACACTTTGCTGGATTTTAGTAATGTCCGGCGCTCATTAATAATTTGTCCTGTTCCCGAGAAAATACGTTCGCACGGCACAGAAGTCGCAACAATACAAAACCTCTTCAAAACATGTTTGTAAAGGTGAGGGTATATTTTCCTCCGTTCATTCCACCACTGTAACGGATCTGCCTTTCTATCCAAAAGTTCTTCCACCAAATATTTATCCAGTTCTCGTATACCAGCCGAAGTATTATTTGTTGGTGTTACAGTTTCACTTTGCTCTACATCAAATTCATCCCAAACGCATGTTTCTTTCGTTTCATTTTCCGTAGACGTAAAAGGAACAGCGGTGTCTACAACTCGCTCAACAATATCGGGTAAACTCATCACATCAATTTCATTCCTGAGTCCCCGTATTGCCAATTCGTAGGCTCTCCGATTTTTGAACCCCTTGTCCTTAAATCGAGGGTCTAAAATTGTGCATTCAGCATATAAGACATTGTTCTCGAAATCTTTAAAACGACTCTCTATGCCAGTCTTTAATGATGAATGTAAAGTCATTAATTTTTCATTTTGAGAAGAATATTTTGCGAGAAAATTTTGAGTTAATTTATTAAAAACTATAACTTTTGATAAGGTAATATTATTTTCTGCGCTAATTTCAACTGTAACGTCGTAAAATGGTTTTAATAGTGGCAAAACTCCCTCTATCACTTCCCAATCGTTTCGATTTATTATAAGATCAGGGCGTAAAAATGCAACTGTAGCAATAATAGCGTCCTTCATCTTTACGATACGATTCAGCATATCATAGGTTGAATTCCAACGTATTGGGACGTCTTGTTTCAGCTTTAAGGTCGGAATGTTCATTTGCTTTTGTGTTTCGTTTAATCTGTGAAGAGCTTTTGGGCTCCGTTTGAAGTACTCGACAATACTCTTACTTTTTACTAAAGCATCTGATATGGATGTTGTCGCCTTTTGCACAACGAGATTTAGAAGGTGAGCATAGCACCCGATTGACCGCCACTAACCTATCCTCACAGCATTTATAATATTAGCTGTATTGTCACTAACGACAGCGGTAATCTTATGAGATATTTGCCACTCTTCCATGATTTCCTTTAAAAAATCACACAAGTTTTGGCTAGTATGCCTATCAATATACTCTTTACAGCAAAGCAAGGCAGAGCGAAGTGTAGTTGTATCATTAATAAAATGAGCTGTTATAGCTATGTAACTCACGTTATTACGAGATGTCCAACCATCAGTTGTAATACATAATGCAGGAGCTGCTTTTATTTCCGATTTAATTTTCTCCAGCAGTTCATTATAAACGGATGTTATTAAACTTTCCGAGAAAGATTTTCTTGAAGGGAGTTTATAACCCGGACAATTCGACACCATCTCAATTAATTTCATCATCTCTGGTTCTTCAACAATTCGCAGAGCATGATGTCCTTTGGCAACCATCTTGACAACTTGCCTATCAATTTCTTCAACTTTATGACTAGATGGAGGCCTATACATAAACTGAGCTATAGTTGGCTGCGCGCGTGCCGGAACTGACGATGTTGAAGGTAGATTGACCGACGGGATCGCATTTGGTTCAGGTGAGGCATCTGTGGCATCAGTTTGTTCTCGTTCAATAGTCATCGGAATAAATGGATGTTTTGCTCTCATATGACGACTTAGATTTCCTAATGATCCTCCTGCGGTACTTATTTTTGACGGACAGTATTTACATTTAGCCTTCTTATTTTCTTCGTTAAAATGAGCCCATATATCACTATGTTTTCTTTTTGAAGTTGACATCCTTAAAGCGTGTGGAGATAGTAGGTATACTGCAATTTCACTCGCACTAAAATAAGACTGGAAAAATATTTTTCTTTATATGGTGTTTATTTCAACTAGTTCGTAAACTTCATTAAAAACAATACGTAAATACATTTCCGAATATTAGGCGAATCTCAGCTAGATAGAAACAGACGGTTTCGACTGAGTACGTTTACTAAGTTAGTATTAGCGCTTGAAAAGTATTAAAAAATGCATGTGCAAACTAATTGAGTGTTAGATATATTTATTAACTTCATTGGAAATACCACTTTTTGATTTCAAGAAATAAGTGTAAAATATGTTATACTCGTATATAATATGATTACATTTAAACTCTTAAAATTACCAATATATTTAGATAGGTTTTTTTACTCACTAGAAAACATTCAACAATTAAAAAAAAATATTGGAAACTAATGTTCCATTATTTTTTTTTTAATTTTCTTAAAAACCATTGATATGAATTTTTTTCAAATCTGCATATTTATTTCGTTAATTTTTCTTAAAAACTGCAGATTCATAAGCAAATAGTACGAGGGATAGGTCCTCATCCTTTTGTTTATTTCTGTCGATTTATGACCTGAATAAATTTTCACTATGGGTTGGTGTTGTATACTGGCAAGAGGTGTAGTGTGTTCAGGTAGATTTACGGTCTTTCTTCATAGTTCATACCAGTGGGAGTGCCTTGAAGATATTTAAGATCTTCTTGGGTATGTTCTGGGTTGTTTCATTAATTACAGGATGCGTAAGCAAGCGAAGAGTAAAACCGGAGAGGTACCGGTACCGGCGTATTGCAAATATGTTTTTTGAATGGGATGTATTTAAGAATATTGGCATGAATGTTGAATGGATCGTTTTCCCGAACAGTTCCTATTTTCAATTTTTAAGACTATAGGTAGTTGTTTGTTTAAGATTTTTTGAAACTGGAATGAAAGATCTTAAAGAGAGAGAACTTACATGAATGGGCCGAAAACTTTTACTATAAGGTTTATTCACTTTGTCAAAACTTTACTTCTTAAGAGCAGGTGAAAAAAATCTGCCAACAGTCTGGACGCAACTGTATTATTTTTCCGGTAGAAGTTCAGAACGCGTTCAATTCGGAGATGCGATGTATGTTACTATGTGACTGAAAACCTAACAAAAAGTTCGGGAAGCGGTTAGAAAAGGGTGTAACATATGAATTAAATAATTAGGTCATATTCCGGGATGCGGTCTAGAGGTTGAAAAAAACAAAACTTAAAAATAGGTAAACATGGTGGAGTTCATGAAAAAGTATACAACCAGTTAACACCCTCTTAGGGGTCGAATTTCAAAAAATCTTGAAAACACTTTCTAGGTATTCACATGAAGAATCCGTAGAATAAAAATGAATTCAATATTTCGAAAGACCTAGAAGATATGACGAAAATCGTGAAAATATATGCATTTTATACTAACCGATATTTTTTTTTGCCCCCTCTTCTGAACGCAAATGAATATTCAAATTTTTTTTTATCAGAATTACTTTTCTAGTTAATTTACATATACGTACCGAGTTTCAACTTAACAGCATAAGCCGTTCTAAAGTTAGGAAAAACAACCCCCACCACCGTACCATACTACCCCTAAAAAAATTTTTTTCACCATGCCACTACTATAGCTCTATCTAAATACCAAATTTCAGCATCCTATCATTATAGATTCTTAAGATATAAGCATCGAAACTTTTTCTTTCTCACCCTCACCCTCTACACCCACACCCCCAAACTTTTTTCCCTACTAGGGTTCTATAAGGCCTACTTCTGGTAAAAATTTGAAGCAACCATCTTACACTGTTATTGAGATATGAAACGTGTTGTTTTTGAAAAATCCTTATCCCCTCCACTTACGTACTCCCCCGCCCCCTTCAAAGATTTTACTGTGAGCAATCTTTATTTATCAAGCTTTGTATCCAAACCGAATTTTGTTTTTCTGGTGCCACTGGTTTGGGAGATATTGTAATGTTAAGTATTTCAATCCCCACCCCCATACGTCACTACCCCCACCCAAAAATTTTGTTTCAATCTACTCTCCTAGTATAACTACAGATATTTGTTAAGTTTTAATTGCTTGCTATTAACGGTTTAGGAGATATGGATTTTAGAATGTGTCGATCTCGACTTTTTTGCGTTTCGGACGCATTGCTTCCCCCTCCACTCCCACACCCCTTCACCCATAACTGTTTTTTTTTTGCAAATGAGTCCATTATCAAAGCTCTATAGAAATTCTTAGTTTCAGCCTCCTAACACAAGCGATTCCTGAGATCTAGAAACCTAAATTTTTCGTCTAAAACGCGGGGTCTTCCCCCTTACACCTCCTCCCCTGAAAATAATGTCAATTCAAGGGGTCCACCAAGTCTATTCTTAGAAAAAATTTTAATTTAATAGCTCCACTGGTTTGAGAGCTACGAGCCTTCAAAGATTTTGGGGCGGTCGACGTACAGCGTACGGCATACGGCGTACGGCGTACGGGGTACGGCGTACAGACGGAGTGAACATTTTTATTGCTTTTTTCGCGTCTACTAGTCATGAAACGTGGACAAAAAAATTTTGAGGGCAGCAATTTTTTTTTTTAAAAAATCGATAACAATACTGTATTATAAATAATACAGTAAAAGTGCTTAGAAGTTTAGGGCTGTTAGGTGAACTTAACATAACATAACTTTATTTTTTTGGTATGCTACAGTACTTACTTGTATCTTCCACCGTTCTTCTCCTTTTTAAACTAAGGGTCTTTCACAATTGTCTATTACACTTTTTCAATACACTTAGATATATGCGGGCACCAGCAAGCATTAATAAAAATCCGGAACGATGTTGAAAATCAGATCACTGAATACTTAAAAAAACCGATAAAACATGACATGGACCACATTGGAATGAGGTACCACGCAAATTTTGAGGTCTCATTAAGGATGGTGTTGCAGAAACTTCGATCATTGGTGGCGGGGGTAGTTTCTTAAACGTTTGTCGAAAAATTGTTGGAAGTGGCAAATGCAAGACTGATGTGAACGAGGAGTACGAGCGAGTGCCATTTTATCATTATTGATACTTTTGAATGAGGGAGTGAGAGGGAGAAAGTTGGTGAATATGGAGTTGGTGAATATGAATTATGGTGCGCTTACACTCACCCATGAGGCTCGCCTCGAGGCGAGAAGCTACCCCTATCAGGCCATTGCACACCGGTTCTGAATGTAAGACTTTTGCGACTGCACGAGGTATTTGATTGATTGATTTTTTGGTGGGGATAGAGGCTCGTCGCAAACGCTGAGTGTAAATGCACCATGAGGCAAAGAACACTACCAACGAGAACCGTTTTGCAATAGCCTGATATGGGCAGAGGCTCGCCTCTCAAGGGTGATGGTGGGCTTACACTCACCCTTGAAAGGCGAGCCTCTGCCCTCATCAGGCCATTGAAAACCGGTTCTGAATGACTGAATGACTCTTGCGACTGCACGAGCTATTTCATTGATTGATTTTTTGGTGGGGATTGAGGCTCGTCGCAAACGCTGAGTGTAAATGCACCAGGGGTAGATTCTCGCCTCGAGGAGAGCCTCATGGGTGAGTGTAAGCGCACCATGAAAACGCACCATGCGTGTAAACTCACTTATTATTATTTTTTTTCTTCTGGCAATAACACTCTCAAAATTGACATGGCAATATTGCCCTGCATACTGGAGACTAAGGACCGGTTTCACAGTGAAGGTTTAAACTTCGGATTCGTTAAACTTAAACTTCAGTATAAACTTGAGTTTAAACCTATTCCGATTTCACAGTCCAATTTTTGTTTGGATAAACTAAACTGACGTTTACGTTTTTAAGTTGAGAACATTGCTATCATTGTGCATTTTTCTGTCACCATTGTGATGTTTTGTGTTCCCATTTGAATATTATCCGTTATTATATTAACTGTTATTACTTTTACATAGCAGAAGAATGAAAGTTACTTCGTAGAGCTAACAAAATAACACGATCGTGAAATTCCACGAATTATGTAATCATAAACACGTAATTCTCATTTAGAAATAAAATTTTATTTCGTAAATTCTAGGAAGTGACAAGAAAATTCTGCATAGTTTTGCTTCCGTATCGTTGCGAAGGTTCTTGGTTCTTGGTTGGTAATTAGTCGAAGAGAAACTGTAAGTATTTAGGCAATAAATGAATTTGGGTAATACAAGGATGTGGGAAATAAAAACTAGGTACGCAGAAAATCCATACATCAAAGGATTTTTCGTCTGCGTCGATCCACCCGTACCTGTCTAAGTGCCGATATGGCGGGGTTTTATGGCAAGTAATAAGCAAGGGGCGAAACTTCGTAGTTCTAGTGCAATAACACGATCATGAAATTCAAAGAATTCTATAACCATAAAATCGCAAATTTCATTCAGAAATAAAATCCAAGAAGAAAACCAGAAATTGTGGTTAATTTAGCCCTATGAAGCAGACTGTTTTGTAACACGGAAGCGCGTCCGGAAATCGATATCGTCCCATTCATTGAAATGATTTGGGCGATTTCTAATTATTCTAGCGCGCCTGGTCATCATTACCACATCACTGATTTCCTCATCACTGGAATCTTCACTTAAATACATAACGTTATGACTTACGAGTCTGCTCACATAACTGTCAAAACGATATAAACTTTAGTTTAAACCCAAGCCATCCACTGTTTAAGTTTTTCTCAGGTTTAAACCTAGGTTTGAGTTTAACTCATCACTGTGAAACACTTTTTTCACTTAATCCAAATGGCAAGTTTAAGCTTCCACTGTGAAACCGGCCCTAAATAGTTCGGCAATTTGATAATCACATCGAGCCGCGTAAACTATTATTTTCCCGGACTAAAATATTTTGCCTATACCCGTGCGCAAAATACTAAAACCATCGTCCGATAGTTACAATCAATTCCAACTCCTATCAGCAGATCACCACCGCGAGAAATGCAAAATACGAAAATGAAAAATGTCGGGCCTTTCTTAAATCTATCTTCTATCTCCTATTTTCAATTATTAATCTTTAATCTTTAAAAATTTGTCATTTAGTATTTGTCATTTATTATTTTTTATCATTTGCTATCATACTTTATCATTTTTTAGCATTTTTTTATCATTTGCTATCATTCTTTAGCATTTTTATCATTTATTATCATTTGTTATCATTCTTTATCAGTTTTCATCATTCTTTATCATTTTTATCCGTTTTTATCATTTGTCGTCATTCTTTATAATTTTTTATCATTCTTTATCATTATTTATAATTTTTTATAAGTTTTCATCATTTTTATTATTTTTTATCATTTTTTATTATTTGTTATCATTTTTATAACTTTTTATTATCTTTTATCATTTTTTATAATTTTTTATCATTTTTTATCATTTTTCTTTTTTAATAATTTTTTATAATTCTTTATCATAATTTATCATTTTTTATAATTCTATATCATTTTTAATAATTTTTTATAATTTTTTATCATTTTTTATATTTTTTTATCATTTGTTATCATTTTTTATAATTTTTTATTGTTTTTTATCATTTTTTATCATTTTTTATCACTTTTTATTATTTTTTTTATCAATTTTTATAATTTTTTTTCATTTTCTATTATTTTTTATTATTTTTTATAATTTTTATAATTTTTTATCATTTTTTCCATTTTTTTATAATTTTTTTTCATTTTCTATTGTTTTTTATTATTTTTTATAATTTTTTATCATTTATATCAATTTTTATCATAATTTATCATTTTTTATAATTCTTTATCATTTTTAATAATTTTTTATTATTTTTTTTTAATTTTTTATCATTTTTTATATTTTTTTATCATTTGTTATCATTTTTTATAATTTTTTATTATTTTTTATCATTTTTTATCATTTTTTATAATTTTTTTAATTTTTTATCATTTTTAATCCTCATTTTTTTATCATTTTTTATAACTTTCTTATCATTTTTTATAATTTTTTTATAATTTTTTATAATTTTTCACAATTTTTTATTATATTTTTTTTTTTTTATAATTTTTAGTAATTTTTTTTCATTTCTTTTATCATTTTTTATCATTTTTTATCACTTTTTATCTTTTATCTTTCATCTTTTGTCTTTAATCTGCAATCTTCAATCTAAATTTTCCAAATCCTCCTCCATTCTCCATTCACCATCCTCCATCATCCATCCTCCCACCTCCATCCTCCATCCTCCATTTTCCATTCTCCAATCTCCATCCTCCATCCTCCGTTCACCATCCTCCAGCGTCCATCCTCCATCATCCATCATCCATCATCCATCCTCCCACCTCCATTCTCCATTCTCCATCCTCCATCCTCCATCCTCCATCCTCCATCCTCCATCCACCATTATCCATCCACCATTATCCATCCACCATTATCCATCCACCATTCTCCGTCGTCCAACTATAGTTCCTCCCAGTTCGCGAACTATGATGAACGAACTATGAGGAAATATAGTTCCTCTTAGTTCGTTTAGTTCCTTTAGTTCCTTTAGTTCGTTTAGTTCCTTTAGTTCGTTTAGTTCCTTTAGTTCGTTTAGTTCCTTTAGTTTGTTTAGTTCCTCTAGTTCGTTTAGTTCCTTTAGTTCGTTTAGTTCCTTTAGTTCGTTTGGTTCATTTAGTTCGTTTAGTTCCTTTAGTTCGTTTAGTTCCTTTAGTTCGTTTAGTTCCTTTAGTTCGTTTAGTTCCTTTAGTTCGTTTAGTTCCTTTATTTCGTTTAGTTCATTTATTTCGTTTAGTTCCTTTAGTTCGTTTAGTTCCTTTAGTTCGTTTAGTTCCTTTAGTTCGTTTAGTTCCTTTAGTTCGTTTAGTTCCTTTAGTTCGTTTAGTTCCTTTAGTTCGTTTAGTTCCTTTAGTTCGTTTAGTTCCTTTAGTTCGTTTAGTAAATGTGATGGTGGATGGAGGACTTGTCAAATTAAGATTGAAGATTGCAGATTAAAGACAAAAGACAAAAGATAAAAGATAAAAGATAAAAGATAAAAAATGATGAAAAATGACAAAAAATTATAAAAAATTATAAAAATTATAAAAAATTATAAATAATTATAAAAAATGATAAAAATTGATAAGTAATGATAAAAAATGATAAAAAATAATAAAAAATTGTAAAAACTGATAAAAAAATTATTAAAAATGATAGAAAATGATAAAAAAATGATAAAAAATATAAAAAAATTAAAAATATGATAAAAATTGATAAAAAATGATAAAAAACTATAAAAATTGATAAAAAATGATAAAAATTGTTAAAAAAATGATAAAAAATTATAAATAATAATAAAAAATAATAGAAAATTAAAAAAAATGATAAAAAATGATAAAAAAATTATAAAAAATGATAAAAAATAAGAAATGATAAGAAATGATAAAAGTAATGATAAAAAATAATGAAAAATTGTAAAAAAATGAAAAAAGCTGATAAAAAATTACAAAAAATAATAAAAAAAATAGAAAATTAAAAAAAATTATTAAAAATGATAAAAAAAATTATAAAAAATGATAAAAAAATTATAAAAAAAATGATAACAAAAGATAGCAAATGATAAAAAATTATAGAAAATTACAAAAAATTATAAAAAATGGTTAAAAAAATGATAAAGACCATCTTACACTGTTATTGAGATATGAAACGTGTTGTTTTTGAAAAATCCTTATCCCCTCCACTTACGTACTCCCCCGCCCCCTTCAAAGATTTTACTGTGAGCAATCTTTATTTATCAAGCTTTGTATCCAAACCGAATTTTGTTTTTCTGGTGCCACTGGTTTGGGAGATATTGTAATGTTAAGTATTTCAATCCCCACCCCCATACGTCACTACCCCCACCCAAAAATTTTGTTTCAATCTACTCTCCTAGTATAACTACAGATATTTGTTAAGTTTTAATTGCTTGCTATTAACGGTTTAGGAGATATGGATTTTAGAATGTGTCGATCTCGACTTTTTTGCGTTTCGGACGCATTGCTTCCCCCTCCACTCCCACACCCCTTCACCCATAACTGTTTTTTTTTTGCAAATGAGTCCATTATCAAAGCTCTATAGAAATTCTTAGTTTCAGCCTCCTAACACAAGCGATTCCTGAGATCTAGAAACCTAAATTTTTCGTCTAAAACGCGGGGTCTTCCCCCTTACACCTCCTCCCCTGAAAATAATGTCAATTCAAGGGGTCCACCAAGTCTATTCTTAGAAAAAATTTTAATTTAATAGCTCCACTGGTTTGAGAGCTACGAGCCTTCAAAGATTTTGGGGCGGTCGACGTACAGCGTACGGCATACGGCGTACGGCGTACGGGGTACGGCGTACAGACGGAGTGAACATTTTTATTGCTTTTTTCGCGTCTACTAGTCATGAAACGTGGACAAAAAAATTTTGAGGGCAGCAATTTTTTTTTTTAAAAAATCGATAACAATACTGTATTATAAATAATACAGTAAAAGTGCTTAGAAGTTTAGGGCTGTTAGGTGAACTTAACATAACATAACTTTATTTTTTTGGTATGCTACAGTACTTACTTGTATCTTCCACCGTTCTTCTCCTTTTTAAACTAAGGGTCTTTCACAATTGTCTATTACACTTTTTCAATACACTTAGATATATGCGGGCACCAGCAAGCATTAATAAAAATCCGGAACGATGTTGAAAATCAGATCACTGAATACTTAAAAAAACCGATAAAACATGACATGGACCACATTGGAATGAGGTACCACGCAAATTTTGAGGTCTCATTAAGGATGGTGTTGCAGAAACTTCGATCATTGGTGGCGGGGGTAGTTTCTTAAACGTTTGTCGAAAAATTGTTGGAAGTGGCAAATGCAAGACTGATGTGAACGAGGAGTACGAGCGAGTGCCATTTTATCATTATTGATACTTTTGAATGAGGGAGTGAGAGGGAGAAAGTTGGTGAATATGGAGTTGGTGAATATGAATTATGGTGCGCTTACACTCACCCATGAGGCTCGCCTCGAGGCGAGAAGCTACCCCTATCAGGCCATTGCACACCGGTTCTGAATGTAAGACTTTTGCGACTGCACGAGGTATTTGATTGATTGATTTTTTGGTGGGGATAGAGGCTCGTCGCAAACGCTGAGTGTAAATGCACCATGAGGCAAAGAACACTACCAACGAGAACCGTTTTGCAATAGCCTGATATGGGCAGAGGCTCGCCTCTCAAGGGTGATGGTGGGCTTACACTCACCCTTGAAAGGCGAGCCTCTGCCCTCATCAGGCCATTGAAAACCGGTTCTGAATGACTGAATGACTCTTGCGACTGCACGAGCTATTTCATTGATTGATTTTTTGGTGGGGATTGAGGCTCGTCGCAAACGCTGAGTGTAAATGCACCAGGGGTAGATTCTCGCCTCGAGGAGAGCCTCATGGGTGAGTGTAAGCGCACCATGAAAACGCACCATGCGTGTAAACTCACTTATTATTATTTTTTTTCTTCTGGCAATAACACTCTCAAAATTGACATGGCAATATTGCCCTGCATACTGGAGACTAAGGACCGGTTTCACAGTGAAGGTTTAAACTTCGGATTCGTTAAACTTAAACTTCAGTATAAACTTGAGTTTAAACCTATTCCGATTTCACAGTCCAATTTTTGTTTGGATAAACTAAACTGACGTTTACGTTTTTAAGTTGAGAACATTGCTATCATTGTGCATTTTTCTGTCACCATTGTGATGTTTTGTGTTCCCATTTGAATATTATCCGTTATTATATTAACTGTTATTACTTTTACATAGCAGAAGAATGAAAGTTACTTCGTAGAGCTAACAAAATAACACGATCGTGAAATTCCACGAATTATGTAATCATAAACACGTAATTCTCATTTAGAAATAAAATTTTATTTCGTAAATTCTAGGAAGTGACAAGAAAATTCTGCATAGTTTTGCTTCCGTATCGTTGCGAAGGTTCTTGGTTCTTGGTTGGTAATTAGTCGAAGAGAAACTGTAAGTATTTAGGCAATAAATGAATTTGGGTAATACAAGGATGTGGGAAATAAAAACTAGGTACGCAGAAAATCCATACATCAAAGGATTTTTCGTCTGCGTCGATCCACCCGTACCTGTCTAAGTGCCGATATGGCGGGGTTTTATGGCAAGTAATAAGCAAGGGGCGAAACTTCGTAGTTCTAGTGCAATAACACGATCATGAAATTCAAAGAATTCTATAACCATAAAATCGCAAATTTCATTCAGAAATAAAATCCAAGAAGAAAACCAGAAATTGTGGTTAATTTAGCCCTATGAAGCAGACTGTTTTGTAACACGGAAGCGCGTCCGGAAATCGATATCGTCCCATTCATTGAAATGATTTGGGCGATTTCTAATTATTCTAGCGCGCCTGGTCATCATTACCACATCACTGATTTCCTCATCACTGGAATCTTCACTTAAATACATAACGTTATGACTTACGAGTCTGCTCACATAACTGTCAAAACGATATAAACTTTAGTTTAAACCCAAGCCATCCACTGTTTAAGTTTTTCTCAGGTTTAAACCTAGGTTTGAGTTTAACTCATCACTGTGAAACACTTTTTTCACTTAATCCAAATGGCAAGTTTAAGCTTCCACTGTGAAACCGGCCCTAAATAGTTCGGCAATTTGATAATCACATCGAGCCGCGTAAACTATTATTTTCCCGGACTAAAATATTTTGCCTATACCCGTGCGCAAAATACTAAAACCATCGTCCGATAGTTACAATCAATTCCAACTCCTATCAGCAGATCACCACCGCGAGAAATGCAAAATACGAAAATGAAAAATGTCGGGCCTTTCTTAAATCTATCTTCTATCTCCTATTTTCAATTATTAATCTTTAATCTTTAAAAATTTGTCATTTAGTATTTGTCATTTATTATTTTTTATCATTTGCTATCATACTTTATCATTTTTTAGCATTTTTTTATCATTTGCTATCATTCTTTAGCATTTTTATCATTTATTATCATTTGTTATCATTCTTTATCAGTTTTCATCATTCTTTATCATTTTTATCCGTTTTTATCATTTGTCGTCATTCTTTATAATTTTTTATCATTCTTTATCATTATTTATAATTTTTTATAAGTTTTCATCATTTTTATTATTTTTTATCATTTTTTATTATTTGTTATCATTTTTATAACTTTTTATTATCTTTTATCATTTTTTATAATTTTTTATCATTTTTTATCATTTTTCTTTTTTAATAATTTTTTATAATTCTTTATCATAATTTATCATTTTTTATAATTCTATATCATTTTTAATAATTTTTTATAATTTTTTATCATTTTTTATATTTTTTTATCATTTGTTATCATTTTTTATAATTTTTTATTGTTTTTTATCATTTTTTATCATTTTTTATCACTTTTTATTATTTTTTTTATCAATTTTTATAATTTTTTTTCATTTTCTATTATTTTTTATTATTTTTTATAATTTTTATAATTTTTTATCATTTTTTCCATTTTTTTATAATTTTTTTTCATTTTCTATTGTTTTTTATTATTTTTTATAATTTTTTATCATTTATATCAATTTTTATCATAATTTATCATTTTTTATAATTCTTTATCATTTTTAATAATTTTTTATTATTTTTTTTTAATTTTTTATCATTTTTTATATTTTTTTATCATTTGTTATCATTTTTTATAATTTTTTATTATTTTTTATCATTTTTTATCATTTTTTATAATTTTTTTAATTTTTTATCATTTTTAATCCTCATTTTTTTATCATTTTTTATAACTTTCTTATCATTTTTTATAATTTTTTTATAATTTTTTATAATTTTTCACAATTTTTTATTATATTTTTTTTTTTTTATAATTTTTAGTAATTTTTTTTCATTTCTTTTATCATTTTTTATCATTTTTTATCACTTTTTATCTTTTATCTTTCATCTTTTGTCTTTAATCTGCAATCTTCAATCTAAATTTTCCAAATCCTCCTCCATTCTCCATTCACCATCCTCCATCATCCATCCTCCCACCTCCATCCTCCATCCTCCATTTTCCATTCTCCAATCTCCATCCTCCATCCTCCGTTCACCATCCTCCAGCGTCCATCCTCCATCATCCATCATCCATCATCCATCCTCCCACCTCCATTCTCCATTCTCCATCCTCCATCCTCCATCCTCCATCCTCCATCCTCCATCCACCATTATCCATCCACCATTATCCATCCACCATTATCCATCCACCATTCTCCGTCGTCCAACTATAGTTCCTCCCAGTTCGCGAACTATGATGAACGAACTATGAGGAAATATAGTTCCTCTTAGTTCGTTTAGTTCCTTTAGTTCCTTTAGTTCGTTTAGTTCCTTTAGTTCGTTTAGTTCCTTTAGTTCGTTTAGTTCCTTTAGTTTGTTTAGTTCCTCTAGTTCGTTTAGTTCCTTTAGTTCGTTTAGTTCCTTTAGTTCGTTTAGTTCATTTAGTTCGTTTAGTTCCTTTAGTTCGTTTAGTTCCTTTAGTTCGTTTAGTTCCTTTATTTCGTTTAGTTCCTTTATTTCGTTTAGTTCCTTTAGTTCGTTTAGTTCATTTAGTTCGTTTAGTTCCTTTAGTTCGTTTAGTTCCTTTAGTTCGTTTAGTTCCTTTAGTTCGTTTAGTTCCTTTAGTTCGTTTAGTTCCTTTAGTTCGTTTAGTTCCTTTAGTTCGTTTAGTTCCTTTAGTTCGTTTAGTTCCTTTAGTTCGTTTAGTAAATGTGATGGTGGATGGAGGACTTGTCAAATTAAGATTGAAGATTGCAGATTAAAGACAAAAGACAAAAGATAAAAGATAAAAGATAAAAAATGATGAAAAATGACAAAAAATTATAAAAAATTATAAAAATTATAAAAAATTATAAATAATTATAAAAAATGATAAAAATTGATAAGTAATGATAAAAAATGATAAAAAATAATAAAAAATTGTAAAAACTGATAAAAAAATTATTAAAAATGATAGAAAATGATAAAAAAATGATAAAAAATATAAAAAAATTAAAAATATGATAAAAATTGATAAAAAATGATAAAAAACTATAAAAATTGATAAAAAATGATAAAAATTGTTAAAAAAATGATAAAAAATTATAAATAATAATAAAAAATAATAGAAAATTAAAAAAAATGATAAAAAATGATAAAAAAATTATAAAAAATGATAAAAAATAAGAAATGATAAGAAATGATAAAAGTAATGATAAAAAATAATGAAAAATTGTAAAAAAATGAAAAAAGCTGATAAAAAATTACAAAAAATAATAAAAAAAATAGAAAATTAAAAAAAATTATTAAAAATGATAAAAAAAATTATAAAAAATGATAAAAAAATTATAAAAAAAATGATAACAAAAGATAGCAAATGATAAAAAATTATAGAAAATTACAAAAAATTATAAAAAATGGTTAAAAAAATGATAAAGATTGAGGATGGAGGATTGATGATTGAGGATTGAGGATTAAGAATTACGGATAGAGGATTTTGAATGAAGAACGAGGGATTGGGGATGGAAATGAAGAATAGAGAATTTAGAATAGGGGATATAGGATAAAGGATGGTTAATGGAGTATTGAGATTGAGGATGACGGATGGATGGATAGAAGATTGCGGATAGTGGATAATGGATTGAGGATGGAGGATAGAAGATGATGGAGAGGATTGAGCATAGAGGATGGTGGGTGAAGAATATCGGAAAATGGATGAAGATGAATAATGAAGAATGATGGATGGAGGATAGAGGATGGAGGATAGAGGATAGAGGTTGGAGGATCGGAGATCAAGGATGCAAGATGGAAGATGAAACATGGAGAATTGTGGATAGAGGATGATAGGAAAAGTTTTCTTTAAGTCAATAGGAAAACGTTTAAAACAGAAAAGCATCATATTTCGTATAAAGAACAAGAATTTTGTTTCTTTCTCAGTTCCAGATTCATAGTTATCAACTTTGTCTCGCTTACCAATCATATGAACCATAATGATAAAGTGACTTTTACTACAACAAATTCTATTTCAAACAATAAATGCTGATTGAAATTTGGAACCCGTCTTCAGCAGGTAGATAACGTTCCTGGAAAAATATTTACCTATTCAAAATGTTATACGTTCTGATCACCGATCCCTCGCGAACGGGCTCGATTTTTAGATCTTTTAGGACGCGTGATTTCATTGATGAGAAAGGCTGAAGTTTTAAACGAGGTATAATCATCATTACGGTATAATGTAATGAGCAGAAAAAGAAAAGATAAAGATTGAAGTCGCCATTTGTAGTCAAAAGGAATGTGAAAAAAAACCTCAGTGTAGCACTGAATAGAAACGAACTAGGAGCGGGACGCAATGCGAACTAGTTCGTTCATTTCACTTCTGGGAACGGTCTTCTGAACTAGTTCGTTCGCGAACTACACAAGCCTACTGGAGAGGCCAGTTTTTTATAGGATTGCGTTGGACTAGGTCCGAAGGAGCTGTTTTGTCGAGGATAATTCTATATAGCGGTATCGCGAATTTTAAACTTGCAAATTGTTGCCATCTCTGCCTTATACTAAAGTTGGGGGCATTGGACAATTCACCTAATGTTTCAATCAACTCTGGAATTTTTGGTTGTATTTGGTTGTAAGCCTGGATATGTAACGCCCAACGTTAAGAGCGTAACAACGAATCCCGTCAATAGCCAAATTATTTTCGGTTTTCGTGTTGGGGTTTCACTCCACTGACACCGCAAAACAACTAACATTTAATCAATTTATAACATACTAGCCGTGTACCGCGACCACGCTCGCTACGCTCACGGTGTTCTATCTCCCCTGTTACTCCCGTCTCTACTGTTGATCCATTAGTCCTGTTTCTCCATCCTCTATCCCCCATCCTCCCTCTTCCATCCTATATCCACCATCCCCATCTTCCATTTTCCATCTTCTTCACCATCCCCCATCCTCCATTTTCCATCCTTTATCCACCATCCCTCATTCTCCATCATCTAACATCCTCCATCCTCAACCCTACATCCACTATTCTCCATTCTCTATCCACCATCCTCCATTCTCTATCCACCATCCTCCATCTTCTATCCACTATCCTCCATCTTGCATCCTACATCCTCCATCCTAACACCCTTCATCTGCAATCCCCATCACCCATTCTCCATCCTACATCCACCATCCTCCATTCATTATCCATCATCGTCTATCCACCAACCTCTATCTACCATCCACCATCTTCCATCCCCCATCATCTAACACCCTCCATCTACAATCTCCATCCCCCATCCACCATCCTGCATTCTCTATCCACCATCCTCCATACTTCATCCACTATCTTCTATCCACCTTCCATAGTTCAACTTTACCATTTAGTAATAGGAACGCGTAACTAATACACCGAAAACAAACAAATTGCCGCTAAATCATATGAAAAACACTGAAATGTTGAAATAATTCGCGAACCACCAACTTTTACATCAGTTTGCTAACGCAGATACCATCGCTGGCGTACCCTTTACAAATTACCAAAATTTCATCACAATCGTATGAGTGTTGTACATTTCCATCGAACCCGACCATTTACTGCTTGTATTTTTCATTAATCACTTTTAATTTTTCTCCCATCCTCCATCCACCATCCTTCATGCTCTATCCACTATCCCCTATCCACCCCAAAATATCAAAATTTGCGTGACGTAGTATGTGTACAAAACAAACATTTTTCATTTTTCTCTATCCCCCATCCACCATCCTTCATCCACTACCCTCCATACTTCATCCACTATCCCCTATCCACCGTCCATAGTAACTACTACACCGAAAAAAAACATTTTTCATTTTACTCCATCCCCCATCCAGCATCCTCCATCCATCACCCACCATCCTCCATTCTCTATCCAACATCCTCCATACTTCATCCACCATCCTCTATCCACCGTCCTTCATCTACCATCAACCAACCTCCATCCAACCTCTATCCAGCATCCTTCATCTTCCACCTACTATCCTCTTTCCACCATCCATAGTCTTACTTTACCATTTAGGAACGCGTAACTAATACACCGAAAACGAACAATCTGCCGCTAAATCATACGGAAAAGACTGAAATTTTGAAATAACTCGCGAACCACCAACTGTTAAATAATTTTTCTAATGCTTAAACTATCCTCCATTCTATATCCACCATCCTCCATACTTCATCCAATATCCTCTATCCATCATCCATAGTAACTAATACACCGAAAACGAACAAACTGCTGCTAAATCATATGCAAAAGACTCAAATGTTGAAATAACTCGCGAACTACCAACTGTTAAATGATATTTCTAACGCCTAAACCATCGTGGGCGTATCCTCAACAAACCACCAACATTTCATCGCAATCATATGACTGGTTTAGGAGGCTATACCGGACAAACAGAAAGACAAACATTTTTCCATTTTTATATATATAGATTCATAGATTCATTATTCTGCTGACATCACTGGACTTTTAGGTATTAGACTTTTCAGTGAAAATAACCAGCTGATTCTGATTTTTTCTATTCAACTCGTACTTATTGCTTTTATATGGAAAAATATAACTGCTACCAATATAGTTACAAATACTAATACGTTGTCTATGACCGGTGATAATGTTTACTTTATTATTTTATAAAAATAAAGTATTGTGAGCGACCTGAAATTTCCAAAAAGTTTGCTACCCTGAAGTTTTGTATTTTCATGTCTTAGGACTAATAAACTTCAAAAAAATTTCCGTCTGACTGCCGTCGTACGCAAAACTGTTGGCAGGTGCGTTGCGTAATGAAGTCCGTTTGGGTAAGTTTCCATTTGTAAGAGTGATCTGTGGAGGCGTAAAAAAAAGAAATATGCGGGGCGGGTGTGGAAATTTATATATTTCCAATTTTCAAAATTGATTTCCAAAAGAGCTTTTGAAAAATGCATCTATTTCGCATTCGATGTTTTGTTCTTCTCTTGACGAAAAAGTCTCACATAGGCTGGAGACATATCTTCATTAAGGCCTAACAAAATATAGCGTTAACTAATGTGAGAAAGAATTACACACCACGATCTTCGTTTTTCAGTAGCAATGCTGACTACACTTCACAGGATCATTTCTGTAGTATGTCTTCATTAACTTTCTAATTAAGTGGAACAATTTTTGCGCACTTTGGTGAAATCAATCACATTTTAGTTCTCTTAGGGCCGGCTTTACAGTCGAAGTTTTAACCAACAATTTTGTTTAAACTTAGGAACAAACGAATAATGTGTTTCACAGATCTTGTAAAACACAAGTTTGTTCTAATGTTAGGATTAAGCTGAACGGTAGAATTGTAGCTAGGATTAATGTTTTTGACAGTCAGTCGATTCTACCCTAATTAAAGTAACCGTGATTGTCAATAATTCCAAATTTTGAATATTATAACGAAATAAAATGACAGAAAAGGCAGGGTATACCAATGTAAAAAAGTTTAATTCATTTGAATTATTTCACAATTCCGAATTTCATATTAGTTAATCATAGGATATTTATTTACCGTGAAATTGACTCAAGTTTAAAGTGCAGACTATTCTTAAGCTTAAGTTTAACTAAACTTAAGATCAAATTTCTACTGTGAAACTGGCCCTAATGCTGTTATGACACTGGCTATTTAGCGGCTATTTCTTAAGAGCCTCGTTGCAAAAAATATTAAAAAATAATAGATATTTTTTTTTTCATATTATTTTTTTACACTCATTTCTGCACACCACACAAAAGACCGCACCTTTGTGGGATAACGGGAAGTGCCCCAAATTTTGCTCTGAAGTCGGGGATGTCGGATAAGTTACTGAGAGATATGTTTTCTTTTTTGGCTCTCCTGAAAAGTAGTGCTTTTTCAACTTTCGGTACACGTTTCTCAGTAACCACACATCGTAGCGTCTTAAATTTTTTTTCATTTTTTCGTGGTAATACTGACTTGCTCCATACGTGAGCAAATTAAAATATCTCATCGAAAACTATCATTTTTTCATATATGAATGAAGAAAAACGTTAAAAAAAAAAATTGTTCATTCCCTTTTTCTTAAATATCTCCACTTGTAGTGAAATTTTTTTAATTTACTCTCGTACTAGGCTTTTAAATACACTAAACAATATGTGTAAACAATTTGACTGTTGTGAGTTTAGTGGAAGCTGAGATTCAGGTACCGAAAGATAATGTGTTTCGCCATACAAAATGTATGGGAGCTCGTAATTTACAACGAGCCCCTTAAGTGCAATAAAAGTACAAGAACTGCCACATCGTGCGACAAGGCGAACAACATTAAAAGAATAAGAAACCACTCTTTCCGACGCTAGCGGCATCTAGTAAACAAACTTAACAACTGCATTATTAAGAAAAATACCGGTTTTAGCGCGTTTTATAACATAACTTGGCACTTTCCACAATTTATACGGACCGAACTATTAAAAACAAGTCTATAGTAGAGTCACTGTATAAGAACTAACACAAACATCCACTATCTTGAGTACGGACAATGACCGCTTTTGGTACCTTTTTAGTACTCTTAAACCCTGCGAACTCCAAAGTTCGCAGGTTTCTTAAATGGCATAGTTTTAGTGTGTATACGTGTAGCAGATGGATTTTGATTAACGTTTCACGGAATCGAGATACATATGTCTCATGAAATGTCAACTAAATACAGCGTTTATCCACTTTAGTGGAGATAAAAAAGAAAAATCGGACAACTGCAAAAAAATTTCAAATGTACTGGTTTCAAATGAAACACACATTGTCCGTACTCAAGATAATGGATGTTTGTGTTAGTTGTCATACAGTGACTCTAGTCTATAGTAGCTCAAAAATCCACTGGTAGAAAGATTTTCCTAGGATTAAGTGCTAGAATGTTGCGAAACACTGCTCGAATGCGCTATGTTGCGGCTAGTTTTTGACAGTACTCACTTTATACTACTCGGACTGTCTCTCTCACACCAAAGCCAAAATTGTATGTTACATCTTCTATCCCTCTTCATTTGGATTTACTAGCCTCTTTAAAGCCGCAAAAATAGTCAGTGTCATAACAGCATAACTCTTTCATTTTAAGGTGCTGTACACATTGCACACGACCGAACGAATTTTCGTTTTTCTGCTTATTGTCAATCCTTCAGCTATTAGAAAATTGGTTGAAATCGTTAATTATAACATTTTCAAGAAGAAAATTTTTAGAAATTTGTATTTTGGTCGATAATATTAAGATAAAAGTTCGTCTGTTGGTACGAAAATTTTTAGTCGTACGAAGGATTCATTTTTCTTTTTATTATCAATTAAAATAACAAATTCCTCGAGATTTTCTTTCATGATATTCTTGAAAATGATAAAATTTACGATTATAACCAATTTTTCAATAACTATAGATTTCATAATAGGTTGAAAAACGAAAAATCGTTTCGGAAAATTCGTTCGGTCGTATGCAATGTGTGCAGCGCCTAAAGCTTTTATTATGCAGTTTAATTAATTACGTTAAACCTTCAAATGTGTAAATCAATATTTTAGCGACTACCTAGTATGGGCACACCAGCGCATTACATAACACGTTCAATCCCTTTAATGTTCCAAGTCTTACTGACTCATAATGGAGTTAATAAGGTGGTATTTAAGATAACGTCCATACTTATACCTGTGTTTAAAAGGTTTAACGGCAGATCGCATTATGTGTCGAATGTATGCCAGTGTATATAGAAAACTACAAATTTTTCAAAGACGATGTTGACGCGCTCTTTTGCCATTCAAGCAACTAAATACAAATTATAATAACATTTCAATTAATAATTGGCCGTATTGCGAATGTAACGTCGCATCACTTCGATGGCGATTTGACATCGACGCATGAAAAAACGATTGTATATGTCGATTGTCATCGACCGTTGTCACTTTGATCGTCATTTTTCGTCGATGAAATTCCGAGTCAGTGACGCCTGAAGAAAATTAACGTCGATGCAAAAATGCAAGTATATATTTGACAAAAAGATCTTTCTTTCCTTATTTTGGTGGATTCGCAACAAGTAATCGTCATTAAAAGTGGTGTAGATCGACACACATTAAAGAAATATGGCTCGAATACAAATGGACCGAACAAGATATATTGCTTTTTCAATTAAGAAAAAAAGCATTATACACATTTAAATTTGAATGTAGCATTTGATATTGCAGAAAAATAACGTCATAGTTAGTTGTAAACGAAGGCATACATGAACTTAAATTCACAATTTACAGCTGATACATACATATCAATATGGCAATGCCAATGAGTCGCGTCGATGGAGTTACACAATCGCTTTTTTCGATCGACGTGACAGGTTGAATCGGCATCGAAGTGACGTGACTGCGACATAATTTTCGTCGTCCAGTTTAGATCCACGTGCTTAAATTAGAGTTATTCAGCGAAATCCATTTGGAATATTTATTAACAGATTCAATTAATAATTTTTATTTCCAGAAATCTATCGAATTGTATCTCAAAAACAAATTCGAGATCCACCAGAAGGTGACGTAATTCGACCGTCAAATGTTGAATCCATTGACGTTAAGCCAACTGTATCCGCTGATTCCGTGCGTAAGCAATGCTGCCAGTGACAGCCTGATGGAACAATTGAAACATCCACAACTAACAAACAACATTTTCTTATTTTTAGTAGAACAGGTATGATACTCGCAAAGAATTATACTATAGCTCAAAGTACTTACATTAACCCCTTGATTTTTCACATATTACAGAAGTATATGCATAAATAAGTTGGATGATAGATATAAAAATATAAAAAAATATATTTGAAGCAAGAACAGCTGTTCAAAAAAGTTTAATTGATCAAAAATAAATGGAATCGGTACTGAAAGCCATCATACAATTAAATGAAATAATTTCTAACTGAATTAAGGGAAATTTTCCATTATTATACACATTTTTGATGAATAAAAGAGATAAAAAAAATTTTTAATATCATTTATTTTATTTCCGAACTGCTTTTATGATTTAAGATAAATTCGTTACGTAAATTTACCTTTCTAAGAAAAATAGAAAAATTTGTATATTTAACTGCGATTAATCTCAAGAAGAAAAGCAGAAAACTGATAACAAATTTAAAAAGCTAATAAAATTTTAATGCTAAATTTACAAATAAAAAACAGGATAATAGTATACATCTATACTTAACAATATTAATGATAGTATTTTCCATTATTACAATGAGAATTACATACAATTATGTAAAATAATTAAATAAATTATTCTTTTATTAAAACTAACTACGAAAGAAATCATCAAAATGTGTTTTGATTTTTCGTTAAACTTGATAAATCTTTATTGCATTTGAATATCTTCATTTTCTAATTTATTTTATAAAACCCCAATTACATGCACTCGCTTTAAGCATAAAAACAATAAATCTTAATAGTTTTCCATGAATATGCGACACTTTATGAATGACTAGCGATTAATAGTTCCACGGTTTGTATTGTTATTTAAATGTGATAAACAATAAAGCTTATCCTCTTAGATATAATGTAAATTATGGATATAAATACAGCATATGACTGAAGTCAGACCTAAAATATTAAGAATAATTTTTTTTTGGGACGATTTAATATTCAAATTTGTTTAATAAAAATAGTTATAAATGTCAAATCCCGATTTTTAATCTGAATTGTTTTATTATTACATCTGTAGGTTAATTATAGCAAAGGCAGGGAACGTATTGTGATTCAAATTCCGATATTGAAACTAAGGAAGGTCAGATCACGAATGAACTATTCTAAAAGCTCACTTCATATATTATTAGTAATTCTTAATATTAGTTTGACTAGAACAAACTTACTAGAGTTGGCAACTGAGCCTTATACGTAGGTTGTAATATTCCAGGAAAAAGAAATATAAAATAATTATTAAATTATTTGAAAAGAACTTAGACCGTTTTTTTCAATACTTTTTTCTTTTATTTTAGTACTTTAAATTAATTTCTTAAAAAAAAATTTGATATGATACATATGTCCTTACTCAAATATGTCTTTACTCAATTATAACAATAATTTAAGTTCACTTGAAGTAATATTTTGTAGTAGGACCCGCTTATTTGAGCTCAATCTCAATTTTGTCTGAAAATAACATGCAACTGCCACTTTCTGTCTACCATATATAGTTCCGAAATTCGCCACCAGAGCACATGGTATATTTGTCAATGGCAAAACTGAAGAAAATACGTCAAATCTGACATTGTCGTCGTAAAGTTTGACATTTTTAGAGGTGAACCCAGTTGGTCACTTGTCTCTTAAGAGACATAATCTCGTTGGTTTGAGCCTAGGAATCATACTGGTTATCTTTCTTCATCACTAGATAGAAAGAAATAGCAATAAAAACATGTGCTCCCACCACGATCTATTTGTAAATCAAAAAACAGCGGCATCACTCCGAGGTCCGAGCGCTGCAAATGACATCCGCGACTTACACGATGAAAATTAAACACGCTTAAAGTTACGGGTCAAGTGCGGTTAGAATAAAACGACACTAGTGTGATGTGAAGTGATTGGAAATCATGAAATGTGTCACTACGTTATTAGTTTTTTATATTTATTATATTGCAGTAAGGTAACTTCGCCCCTGCCTGCACGTTTCATTTTATAACCCTCGTTCTAATTTCCAGCCGATGTCAATCTCCAAGTACGAGCTTTTATCACAACACGCTATCATCAAACAGATGGCGCTGCGATAAACAAAAATTTGCTATCGAGACATTTGCACACATGTCTTCGAGATGTCGGAAGCATTTGTCTCGATACCGTGTATTTTGTCTATAAGCCGTCTCGATGAATGATCCTATTGCTTGTGTTATTAGAAACTTTAACCTGCATTCAGATTGCTACACCAGCTCTGTAAGTAGAACTACATACAAGGGCAAAATAATGACTAAACTTAAGACACTATCTGCGAGTTAATATTTAAGAAACTTTTAAATTTTTAGGTCTAAGATATTTATTCTTTGTGCTCTTTTCTTTTTGTATTATTGAGCTGTAATAATAGTTTTAAGAGTAGAATTTAAGAATTTTTGTTTATATATATTGTAAAATAGACTTCAATAAATAAATAAAAAGTCGAAATGCCTCCGAGAAATCTGCGAAATTCTCGCAGACACGACCAACTGGGAACGTACTCAGAACGTATTGTCATACGAGTGCTATTTGTATTGTTTACAGATACTTGAAATATTCTTCTTGGTTGAAAAATTAAATTAAATCGTAAACATTTTCGTGCGATGATTTTCTATGACTTTCGACGTGGATTAAACCAACAGCAGTGTGCCGATCAACTCGCTTCGACTTTTGGTGATGAAGCACAATCTCGAGCCACTGGGTCGGTCCAATGTTCAGCTATAGCTGCTTCATGTATACGTGTTTCAAGAACCGTACTATATATTATGATCTTGGAAATTTTACAGACAAATTCTGGAGGTACTGGTGATGGTGCGAGGGCGTGGAAAAGAAATAACATCGATTCTTATTTTTCAAAAACCACCAACCATAGGAAGCTAAAAATTGACTACAGAGAGCCAATAAAGAGGTATCCTAGAAAAAAATATATGGGTAGCAAGACAAGGGGTGGGTGGTGATTTTTTATATCTCAAAAACGGCTTATGAAGAAGAAAGTTGGAGCTTAGTGAAGGCTATTGAGATATTAGATATTAATTCAAATTCAAATTCATTTTATTTTGCCTAGTATGTATAAAATCCAGTGTTTCTTAAAAGTTACTTTAGAGCTATTGAGTATCTGTACCCATTTCAACTAATGTTTTCATTTTGGTCGTAAGACGTTGGAGTTAGTATAATTAGTATATATGATTAAGGAAACAATGCAAAGTGAAAAAACCTTATGTATACAACTTAAGACTAATCTTAAACTAAATTATCCTAAAATATGACTAATTAGCTAAATAATCCTGAGATCAGTGGATTCCTCGATATCGAACTTCGATCAACAAATTTTTGATGAATGATGTCCATCTTGTCCTTTATTTTTGAAACATTTGCAATTTCATGAAGTTTCCGCGTGGAGAAATACCAGGGTCGGTTTAGCAATAATTTGAGGACTTTATTTTGGGCAATTTGCAATTTTTTTATATGGCAATTTGAGATGTCATGCCAGGCTGGGACCGCATACAAAAATATACTTTGAAAAATTACCTTGTAGATAATAATTTTATTATCAGTGCTTAACACAGATCGGCGATTTATTAGGGGATATAAAACTCTAATCGTTACATTGATCTTGTCTCTAATTAAAGCGGTGTGTTTTTCGAAGGTCAGTGTCTTATCGAGAGTGACCCCCAGATATTTTGTTTTGTCTGTCCAAGGAATGTCTCTCCCTAGGATTGAGATGTTAGTCTGAGGTAGTAAACTGCTTTTCCTCTTTCTGGTGAAAAACGTAGCTTGGCACTTTTCAGGATTGATTTTAAGTTTCCATTTATGAAAATATTGAGATAGTTCTGTGAGAGCAAGTTGTAGGTTGAGAGTGATATCTGTCGCATTGTCACCAGTAGAGAGAACACCGATGTCGTCCGCGTACATCGTGACTTCACAATTGGCTGGTATGGGAATATCAGAAGTATAAATGGTATAGAGAATTGGTCCGAGTACAGATCCCTGAGGTACTCCTACCTCACTCGTCTTTATTGTTGATAGCGTTTGATTAACTTTGACTTTAAATGAACGTTCAGAAAGAAAACTTAAAATGATTTCAGTAAGGTATGGGGGAAAATTGAGATTTATTAGTTTATATATGAGAGCGTCATGCCATACTGTATCGAACGCTGCTTGCAAGTCGATTAAGACTAAACCTGTGGATTTTTTGTTTCTCAGATTTGATTTAATACTCCTAGTTACCCGTACCAGCGGATGTACAGTACTGTGAAGAGCTCGAAATCCAAATTGTTCGTTAGGGAGAATATTGTTATCATCGAGAAAATTGACTATCTTATCCTTCAATATTCTTTCAAAGATTTTACCAAAAGTGCATAGAAGGCTAATTGGTCTATACGACGACAACTTTTCGCTAGGTTTTCCTGGTTTTAAGACCGGTATTACTATGGCAGACTTCCAGAGCGCAGGGAAATAATTAAGTTGGATACAACGATTGATAATATGAGTCAATCTTATAAGAGCCAGTTTTGGAAGTGCTTTTATGCAGACGGTGTTTATATCATCAATTCCTGGGGCTTTCGAGTTTCGTAGTCGTTTGATATTAAGTCTGATATCTTTAACATGAACTATGCGTTCCGGTTTGAATGGCCTCTGAAGGGAAAAAAAGGTTTGCAAGCCATTATGCACTGTAGTTGCAGTGTTAATATCAGACATGTTAGTAGTCACTATGCTATTGTCGTGGAAAGTGTCCGCTAGTAGGTTTGCCTTTTCCGTGCAGGAAGAAATTCTATTGCCGTTATGAAGTATAGTAGGTATGGGGGAGAATTTCTTCTTCATGATTTTGGTCATGTTCCACAACGGTCTACTACCTTTTTCCATAGTAGAGAGCTTTTCGTTCCATTGAATATTTCTGAATTCATAAATATTCTTTCTGATGATTGCATTTAAGCGTTTTAATTCAAGTAGATCTGCTAAATTATGATATCTTGTGTACTTCCGTCTTACAACGTTTCTCGCTTTTATAATGTCACTTATATAGGTAGGGATTTGAGGACTGTGATTAGAATAAAAGGATATTTTCGGGACGGTTAGTTCAATTGCTGAGTGTATTATCCTATTAAAGACTTCAACATGTGTGTCGATTTGATTATGCTCCGTGCATTCCTCAATCACAAACGTCTGTGCTTTCAATGAATTTGTGACTATTTTTGCAAAGCTTTTCCATTTAGCTTTTCTGAAGTTAAATTTCATGCTTTGTAGAACGCTTCCATTAACTGATATAGTGGCTACTACTGGTAAGTGATCAGAAGATAGATCATTAATAACAGTTGGATGTGAGAGATATTCAGGAAAATTGGCAAAGAATAAATCCAGGTTTGAGGAATTGTTGGAGCCTGTTGCAGGTATATAGGAATGATCATCGGAATATAGAATGCTGAAACGTGATGTAGCTATGAAAGAATGGAGTATGTTTCCCCATGAGTTTGCTCTCTGGCATCCCCAATTTCTATGTCGACAATTTAGATCTCCGCCTATTAGTGTCTGATTATTTCGCTGGAATAATTTGTTAAGATCAGATTTGAAGTTTGATTTTGAAGAAGCGTTTGAGTTCCCCCCAGGAAAGTACACGGCTATGATATCTAGAGGGAGATTAGTATTAGTGTTCAGAGAAATTCCAATAGATATTAATATTAATTAGATATTAATTCACTTTTATTTCAAAAGGTTTTAAATTTAATCGAAGAAAAAGCTGATGCAAGCATTCTTCGATATTAAACCCCTGGGGTTTTTCTCGAGTTCCGAAAAACTTTTAGAGTTAATGAGATCGAATTTGGTTGTATTTCTATTGACTCCTTTATTCAAAAAAATACGTAAATAAATAAAAAAAAATTTGCCAAAACTCTGATCACGCCACGCCATTGAAGCTTTTACGATGTAAGTAGTCTTTATTTGTTAAGAAAATAGAAAATTACGTGAAAACAAAAAATTTGATTATTGAATACATAGATACTTATACTTTGAGTGTGAAGCTCACAAATACAAACCAGTACAAAATATTAGTAGAATTTCTGGTGGAACATCCGGATTTATGTAGGAGCAAGAGAGAGAGGTATAGGCAGAACACGGCGAAACACATTCTGACGAAGAAAAGAATCGCGCGCAACATAATAGTAAAGAGGACAGAAGAAAAAATTTTAGCCAACTCGTGTGGCATTTCTCGCTGCAAAAGAAAAAAAAACGCTTAAACAAAGATCCTAACACTAATTGTGGAGGCAAGAAAGCATTTCATAGCATAAAGCAGAAGTCTTTGTTTTTTTTGCCAGTGCATGTTAAAAATAATTGCCGATGAGCTGTACAAGTGTCACAGTGAATGGGAAAAGTGCGGTTAAAGACAGGAAACAGCAAGATATAAAAAACTAATTACGGAACGGATACGGAAAATCCTGCTCAGAAAAGGATTATCAGTCGACGGGAATCGAAGTTCGCTGATGATACGTCTTCGTGATTCGAAACTTACGACATCAAATTCGAATTTGGACGACTCGGACAATAACTCTGCACGGGATTTAGGTATCATTTAACAACAAAACTGTTAAAATGTGAAGTGAACTTTGTGCGATGCAAATATATCTACACGTGCTGCCAACAATAATTGCATTTAATACCAAATGCTGATATCGAATTTCTTCATAGATAGAAATTATTGGTGCCGGCACGCGCCAATACATTGCAAGGTGCGCATCAGCACAGTTCATTAGTAAGGTAATTTTGAGTACTTATGATAAACTGCTAAACTGCTTACTTGCTCAAATTGTTAAACTGCATTATTGTATCAATTCTAAATATTTCTGATATACTGCCAAATTGCTTAATTGCTAAATTGTTCATATAAATAAGACCGAAACCAAATAAAGATCCTCAGAGTTCTGAAAGTATGCAGAGTGTTCAAACTATATTTCCGAGACGACAACATTGGTGACCCCGAATAGTAGATAAGATCCAACATCACTACGATGGAAGTAACTCTAAATAACCAATTTGAGCTGGGCCAGCAAATTCGTAACTCCAAGAAGGATTCCAGTACCAGGAAGGACGAAAACTACCTCAAGGTGAGGTTGGAGAAGCTGCAATGTATATGGAATACGTTTGATGAAAACCACGCCTCCATACTCGCTGCTGCTGACACCCCAACGGATCACGAATACTTTAAGAACAAGTATTACGAGAAAGTCAAGGACATTTTTGAAAGGACGGCGCAAACAATCAGGACTCTCCTTGAAGTAGCACAGAGCGGGTCTACTTCTTCAAACCACCAACCGGATACCAAGAGTATCACCAGGTCATCAGACGAAGCAGTCAATTCGCTCATAAGGCGACAGAAGATGCTGATGACGACATTAACTCATCTCTTCAAGCGCATAGAGGAGCGTCTAGCCACTACGGACCATTTACCAAGGGCATTTACGGAAATGCAAACGAACGCCATCTCCAAACAATGGCGTGACATCCAAGAAGAACACAAAAAAATACTGGAAGCTTTTGGACCAAAGGAACTGGATGACTACGAATATCAAATATTTCATCGAGGTGGAAGGTTGGATGGAAGAGATTCAACTTCGTCTCATGAAAGAGATAACTCAACCAAACGAAGAGGCCAAAATACTTGGAAAATGTGATATTAAGGCCCAACACCACTGTAAAAATTTGAAAATATCAATTTTTTTTTAATTTGCTTAAAAAATTCTTTAAACCTTGGAGAATATGGGGAAAAACTTTAAATCATGAAAATGAATTTTATCCTGGAATTTTGAGCTCTTTAGAGAGCGCGTCAGGCTGCTTCGAAACGACTACATGTGTCGCATCAGGTATCTATCTGAGAAGATACTGCCTAATGATTTACCTGTTGGTTTCTAACTTCTGGATAATACTAATAGATATCGCTAAAAAGGTTTTTTGTTCCATTGGATGTATTTTCACACAGAATTTCGTTAGTATAGCGTCAGTTCATGTACAAAAAGGTAAAAATCCTATATATAGCAACGGATATCGCTGTATGCAATTTTAATGATGGACTGACTAACATACTACGGATTACGATGGTTCTGGATGTGGATATTGGCGTCTAATGCTACACTTTTTGTGTCAAGTTCGTTGCTAAGCGAATCCAGTACGCTGAGAATTCATTGACAGTTGCTGCAAAAAAGGCGCGCCACCACCAGTAAATCGTCGAGGAAAGGGATCGAAGAGGAATATTTCAACTTAGAAGGACAGTTTCATGGTCATGGAGTTGCAGATTAATGGTAAATAAAAATTTTTTACTTGTTCATGTCCGTAACACATTTCAAAACTTTGAACGCGTTTTTCTCGAAACACGATTTTCGAAATCGGCCTGCAACTTATCTCGAACAATTTTCATTCTTTTCATTTGAATTTTTTACCATATCTTCAAAATAATATTCCTAAGAGAATGACGTACGGAATTTTTGATACGTTGATTTAAAAAATAGTTATTAGCAAATAACTGTCCTGTTTTTGTTCGAAAATTGAAAAAAATTATTCAAATACTCGCCAACCGCACAAAACTCAATATTTCTTAATTCCCGTACGTCATTCTCTAGCTATACTCATGAAGATTCAGTGATTATACTCTAGATGAATTCATATGGAGTATTATAAGTTTGATCCAGCCGAAAATTATGTAACGCATAGAACCAAGCCTCGGACGAAAAAAAGTTATATATTTTTGTTTATTTGTGGCCTCAAATCCGCTTGACGTCCGTCCGTCCGTTTGTCCGTGAACACGATAACTCAAGAACGCCTTCACCTAGGATCTTGAAATTTTGAATCTAAGTGTTTGGTTGAATTTGTAAGGCTAAGTTCGTTAACGGACAAAATCGTTTCACTCCTTCGGGTAGCTGCCATACAAAATGTCCTTCAAACACGTGTTCAAGAATATTGGCCGATAACTTCACAAGGGTTTAAGCTACGACTTGGAAATTTTGTATGTGTTAACTTTCCAATATTTGGAGCTAAATGTATGATTATGAAGAAAATCCTATTAGTCCTTCGAGTGGCTGCCATGCAAAAATCCTATTAAAATATCTTCATTCAATTCACGAAACTCACTATAACTCAAGTAATCGTTTAGCTATGAATTCAGAATTTTGTACAAATTAGTTTTAAGTGAATACAAAGTTCAAGTTTACTAATCAGCGTAATCATTTTACTCCTTCTGGTACCTTCCATATAAAATGTCCTCAAAACATGTGTTCAAGAATATTAACCAATAACTTCGGAACGCCTTAAGCTACGACTTTGAAATTTTGTATACGTTGGTTTTTCAATAGTTGGAGCTAAGTCTATGATTATGAAGAAAGTCCTTTTAGTCTTTCATGTAGCCGCCATACAAATATCCTACCAAAATGTCTTCACATAATTTACGAAACAAACTATAACTCTAGTTATCTTTTAGATACGAATTCGAAATTGTGCACAAATTAGTTTTGAGTGAAAACAAAGTTTGACTTTACTAGGCAGATAAATCCTTTTGCTCCTTCTGATACCTGCCATATAAAATGTCCTTAAAACATGTGTTCAAGAATATTGGCCGATAACTTCAGACAGGTTTAAGCTATAGTTTTAAAATTTTGTATGTGCTAATTTTGCAATAGATGGAGCTAAATGTATGATTATGAAGAAAATCCTATTAGTCCTTCGAGTGGCTGCCATGCAAATATCTTGTTAAAATATCTTCATTTAATTCACGAAACTCACTTTAACTCAAGAAATCGTTTAGCCACGAAGTTTAAATTTTGTACAAATAAGATTTTAGCATAAAGGAAGTTAGACTGCGTTTGTCAGTGAAATTTCTTGACTCCTTCGAGTAGCTTCCTTCCTTGTTCTAGAAAATTTGTCGATGGCTTCACAACTATTTTAGCTGTTTGTTTAAAATTTTGTATACGTTTGTTTTCCAATAGTTGAAGTTAAATGTATATCTTTGAAAAAAAATGCTATTAGTCCTTCGCGTAACAGCCATACAAATATCCTTTCAAAATGTCTTGACTTCCTTCGTCCTTCGCGTAACAGCCATACAAATATCCTTTCAAAATGTCTTCACTTAATTTATGGAACTCCTATAACTCAAGTAATCGTTTAGCTGTAAATTTAGAATGTTGTTCAAATTAGTTTTGAGTGAAAACGAAGCTCAAAACTACTAGTCAGAGAAATGCTTTTACTCCTTCTGGTATCTTCCATACAAAAAAACCTTAAGACACGTGTTCAAAAATATTTTCCCATAACTTTTGAACACGTAAAGCTACGAATTTGAAATTTTGTACACATTAATTTGTGGATGGTTCCAAGGAAAGGGATAAATATGTTAGAAATCGAGTAAGTCCTTCCGGTACCTCACATGTGAATCTCCTTCAAAAATGAAATTTTATTCCCGATGGCACACCCAGTTCAAGAAATGATTTGAAACATTGATGATATTGTTTTTAAGTTTCAAGTAGCAGCTGAATGGAGGTCTTTAATAAAGGACATACAACATGCACCTCCAGGAACTTAGGAGAGCACAATAGGTATAATGCCAAAAAATGGCTACTATAAATCGCAAAATCAATCACTAATCGCTTCCAAATGGTTGGCCTGGGAGTCTGCAAAAATACAAGACGAGATATTATCCGCTAATAATAAAGGGGAAGTAAAGCTGGAGAATTTTAGAAAATCATCTTTAAACTCAGTCCAACGTTGCCATGCCCGGTGGTTGTTCCGGAACCAAGTTAGTGCTTTGTCCCGGAGTAGTTCCGGCATTGTCCTCGGCAAGCAATCCTTCGGGATGTCGTATACCTCGGCTAGTTCCTCGGCTCGTTCGAGGAAGTTCAGTGGCTCTTTCCCACCATCATACTTAAGCGACCACTTTCGGATCTGATCGTCGATGGCAGCATACGTCCGGAACGTCATCTGGGTTGCACCCGAGATGGCTGTAGTGGTTCCTGCTTCCTCCTGTGGTGTCGTTTGGGTCCCTTCATCCGTGGTCTTTCCTTCTTGGGCCTCTTCCTCGGGGGTATCTACTGGCTTGAATTGCCCGCCCTTGTCGTGTTGTAATTCGAGTTCCTTAAGTCTTTGCTCGTGCAGAGCGCCTCCCTTGTCCTTGATCCACGAGGCGAAGCGTTTCCGTAGTTCCTCTACGGCTCCGGTACCGTCCACGTCGAACTCCTCCATGCAGCCGAGAACGTCCTCTTTCCGCAACCCGTAAATCCAATTGGTTCTCACCATGTTTCTACTGTTTGTTATTTCACTGTTCACTTTTTAGTTTTCACTGTTTGTTTCTAATTGCTCACTATCTGTTTTCCTTGTCATTGTTATTCTTCGTTCAGTTAGTTCACTGTGTTTTCACTGTTTGTTTCTAATTATTCACTGTCTGTTTCTTTATCTTTATTTTTTATTCCACTGTTTAGTTAGTTCACTGTGTTTTCATTATTCTGCCGTTGCACTGCCAGTTTTCTCGTTTCTATTTTTATTTGTGAAGTCCCTGCTCGGGCGCCATTGGATAATACTAATAGATATCGCTAAAAAGGTTTTTTGTTCCATTGGATGTATTTTCACACAGAATTTCGTTAGTATAGCGTCAGTTCATGTACAAAAAGGTAAAAATCCTATATATAGCAACGGATATCGCTGTATGCAATTTTAATGATGGACTGACTAACATACTACGGATTACGATGGTTCTGGATGTGGATATTGGCGTCTAATGCTACACTTTTTGTGTCAAGTTCGTTGCTAAGCGAATCCAGTACGCTGAGAATTCATTGACAGTTGCTGCAAAAAAGGCGCGCCACCACCATTAAATCGTCGAGGAAAGGGATCGAAGAGGAATATTTCAACTTAGAAGGACAGTTTCATGGTCATGGAGTTGCAGATTAATGGTAAATAAAAATTTTTTACTTGTTCATGTCCGTAACACATTTCAAAACTTTGAACGCGTTTTTCTCGAAACACGATTTTCGAAATCGGCCTGCAACTTATCTCGAACAATTTTCATTCTTTTCATTTGAATTTTTTACCATATCTTCAAAATAATATTCCTAAGAGAATGACGTACGGAATTTTTGATACGTTGATTTAAAAAATAGTTATTAGCAAATAACTGTCCTGTTTTTGTTCGAAAATTGAAAAAAATTATTCAAATACTCGCCAACCGCACAAAACTCAATATTTCTTAATTCCCGTACGTCATTCTCTAGCTATACTCATGAAGATTCAGTGATTATACTCTAGATGAATTCATATGGAGTATTATAAGTTTGATCCAGCCGAAAATTATGTAACGCATAGAACCAAGCCTCGGACGAAAAAAAGTTATATATTTTTGTTTATTTGTGGCCTCAAATCCGCTTGACGTCCGTCCGTACGTTTGTCCGTGAACACGATAACTCAAGAACGCCTTCACCTAGGATCTTGAAATTTTGAATCTAAGTGTTTGGTTGAATTTGTAAGGCTAAGTTCGTTAACGGACAAAATCGTTTCACTCCTTCGGGTAGCTGCCATACAAAATGTCCTTCAAACACGTGTTCAAGAATATTGGCCGATAACTTCACAAGGGTTTAAGCTACGACTTGGAAATTTTGTATGTGTTAACTTTCCAATATTTGGAGCTAAATGTATGATTATGAAGAAAATCCTATTAGTCCTTCGAGTGGCTGCCATGCAAAAATCCTATTAAAATATCTTCATTCAATTCACGAAACTCACTATAACTCAAGTAATCGTTTAGCTATGAATTCAGAATTTTGTACAAATTAGTTTTAAGTGAATACAAAGTTCAAGTTTACTAATCAGCGTAATCATTTTACTCCTTCTGGTACCTTCCATATAAAATGTCCTCAAAACATGTGTTCAAGAATATTAACCAATAACTTCGGAACGCCTTAAGCTACGACTTTGAAATTTTGTATACGTTGGTTTTTCAATAGTTGGAGCTAAGTCTATGATTATGAAGAAAGTCCTTTTAGTCTTTCATGTAGCCGCCATACAAATATCCTACCAAAATGTCTTCACATAATTTACGAAACAAACTATAACTCTAGTTATCTTTTAGATACGAATTCGAAATTGTGCACAAATTAGTTTTGAGTGAAAACAAAGTTTGACTTTACTAGGCAGATAAATCCTTTTGCTCCTTCTGATACCTGCCATATAAAATGTCCTTAAAACATGTGTTCAAGAATATTGGCCGATAACTTCAGACAGGTTTAAGCTATAGTTTTAAAATTTTGTATGTGCTAATTTTGCAATAGATGGAGCTAAATGTATGATTATGAAGAAAATCCTATTAGTCCTTCGAGTGGCTGCCATGCAAATATCTTGTTAAAATATCTTCATTTAATTCACGAAACTCACTTTAACTCAAGAAATCGTTTAGCCACGAAGTTTAAATTTTGTACAAATAAGATTTTAGCATAAAGGAAGTTAGACTGCGTTTGTCAGTGAAATTTCTTGACTCCTTCGAGTAGCTTCCTTCCTTGTTCTAGAAAATTTGTCGATGGCTTCACAACTATTTTAGCTGTTTGTTTAAAATTTTGTATACGTTTGTTTTCCAATAGTTGAAGTTAAATGTATATCTTTGAAAAAAAATGCTATTAGTCCTTCGCGTAACAGCCATACAAATATCCTTTCAAAATGTCTTGACTTCCTTCGTCCTTCGCGTAACAGCCATACAAATATCCTTTCAAAATGTCTTCACTTAATTTATGGAACTCCTATAACTCAAGTAATCGTTTAGCTGTAAATTTAGAATGTTGTTCAAATTAGTTTTGAGTGAAAACGAAGCTCAAAACTACTAGTCAGAGAAATGCTTTTACTCCTTCTGGTATCTTCCATACAAAAAAACCTTAAGACACGTGTTCAAAAATATTTTCCCATAACTTTTGAACACGTAAAGCTACGAATTTGAAATTTTGTACACATTAATTTGTGGATGGTTCCAAGGAAAGGGATAAATATGTTAGAAATCGAGTAAGTCCTTCCGGTACCTCACATGTGAATCTCCTTCAAAAATGAAATTTTATTCCCGATGGCACACCCAGTTCAAGAAATGATTTGAAACATTGATGATATTGTTTTTAAGTTTCAAGTAGCAGCTGAATGGAGGTCTTTAATAAAGGACATACAACATGCACCTCCAGGAACTTAGGAGAGCACAATAGGTATAATGCCAAAAAATGGCTACTATAAATCGCAAAATCAATCACTAATCGCTTCCAAATGGTTGGCCTGGGAGTCTGCAAAAATACAAGACGAGATATTATCCGCTAATAATAAAGGTGAAGTAAAGCTGGAGAATTTTAGAAAATCATCTTTAAACTCAGTCCAACGTTGCCATGCCCGGTGGTTGTTCCGGAACCAAGTTAGTGCTTTGTCCCGGAGTAGTTCCGGCATTGTCCTCGGCAAGCAATCCTTCGGGATGTCGTATACCTCGGCTAGTTCCTCGGCTCGTTCGAGGAAGTTCAGTGGCTCTTTCCCACCATCATACTTAAGCGACCACTTTCGGATCTGATCGTCGATGGCAGCATACGTCCGGAACGTCATCTGGGTTGCACCCGAGATGGCTGTAGTGGTTCCTGCTTCCTCCTGTGGTGTCGTTTGGGTCCCTTCATCCGTGGTCTTTCCTTCTTGGGCCTCTTCCTCGGGGGTATCTACTGGCTTGAATTGCCCGCCCTTGTCGTGTTGTAATTCGAGTTCCTTAAGTCTTTGCTCGTGCAGAGCGCCTCCCTTGTCCTTGATCCACGAGGCGAAGCGTTTCCGTAGTTCCTCTACGGCTCCGGTACCGTCCACGTCGAACTCCTCCATGCAGCCGAGAACGTCCTCTTTCCGCAACCCGTAAATCCAATTGGTTCTCACCATGTTTCTACTGTTTGTTATTTCACTGTTCACTTTTTAGTTTTCACTGTTTGTTTCTAATTGCTCACTATCTGTTTTCCTTGTCATTGGTTATTCTTCGTTCAGTTAGTTCACTGTGTTTTCACTGTTTGTTTCTAATTATTCACTGTCTGTTTCTTTATCTTTATTTTTTATTCCACTGTTTAGTTAGTTCACTGTGTTTTCATTATTCTGCCGTTGCACTGCCAGTTTTCTCGTTTCTATTTTTATTTGTGAAGTCCCTGCTCGGGCGCCATTGTAACGACTCGAATTGCTGGGGTAGGCTCATCGGGCGCCACGGGTTCGTAACAAACATTTCTTGTTTTGACTTCAACTACTTTATTCATTTAAGGTTATAATTCATTATGTAATTCGGTAAATTCAAGTAAATATTATTGAGGCTTCCTAGGTCTTCTTGCGTCTCCGACCTCGTTATCCTGTCGCTATTGGCGTTCTTCTCTCAAACTGTGTCAGCTTGTATCTACGGCGTCACGGTTGTGTTCTCTGGTCCGTGCGTGGCGCTGCCCTGTATGTTGCTTAACTTCGTGCGTTACTTGTATATAGCGTGGTTCCGTGCGTGCGTTGCTTGGTACGTTGCTTTACTCGTTATGTAACATTGCTCTGGGCATCGTTGCTCTCTGCATTATGTGATTCTATGCGTCGTGGCTCTGTGCGCCGCGTAGTGTAACTCTGTGCGTCGTCGTTGCTCGTTACGTAGTTTTGCTCTGAGTGTCGTTGCTATGTTGCTCGACGCGTTGCGTTGCTTCGTGTGCGTGGCCTTGTTCTGGGCGTGACGTTACTCGGCGTGGTGTTGCGTTGTTCTGTTGCTCTGGGCGCGTCGCTTCTTTGTGCGTCGTCGTTGCGTTGTTCTGTTGCGCTGGGCGCGTCGCTATTTTGTGCGTCGTCGTGGCGTTGCGTTGCTTCGTGCGTCGCGTATTGTTGCCTCCTCTGGGTCTTGGTTGCGCACGCCTACCTCGTCGTTTGCCTCGCCTGGGCCTTGCTGCGTCGTCTGCGTCTCTATGTTGCCTGATGTCTCCTCGTCTTAGCTCCTCGTAGCTTGCTCCGTGGTCCTCGTCTTTGTCTCGGCTAGTCCTAGCATTGGCTTCCGTGTGAACCACGTTGACTGCTTGGCTGTTTCCACGTTTAAGCGGACTCACAAGAGCCTCGGACCTTAAATTTGAGTTAGCATGGACAGTTATAGCCGCTGCTTCAGTCTTTCGATTTATTTCGAGATGGTGTTTTGGCGAACTCACAAGAGCCACAGACCCGCAACACAATTCGAATTCCTCGAATACAACGTCAGATTGATTTTGGAGAAGTATAAGTTACTCCGCGTTCAACTACTGAGCGTTGCCGACTGCTTGCTTTCTGGTCGATCGTTTTTGACTATATACTGCCCAGGGCATGTACTGGCTGCGAATTATATCGCATATGTAAAAAAATACGTGGAGTTTATATTACACTCCGCTTTCTGGTATTTCGGTTTTTCAGCATGGTTGTTATTGTAAGCGGAAATTTACCCTAAGATTTCCGTCCTTACATGGTAGTTATTGTCAGTTTGAGCTATATTCTTGCCATTTAGCTGCACTGTACATTGTTTAAATAAAGAGTGCATCAAATTGTTAACTACGTCGAACGGGTCCCCTGTAGTATCTTTATCAGTGAAGCTTTCCTCCTTACCATCTTTAAATTTAACGAGTTAAACTTTTAGGCGCAAGTAGATGCTGGATAAATCACGATATGTATCGCCGTGACCGAGAGAAACAAACTCTAGTACGGAGGAGTTTTCTAGTGATGCTATAGGCTTGTAAGCCACTTCTTCAGTTTTTAAAATATTACTCTAGTGATGTAAAAAGATCCAATTCGGAATTCACACATTGTTTAAGCGAGGCCATCATAATTATCTATCAAATATAACCAGCACACGTTTTTTCAAATTACGACGCTTTTTCACAGTTTTCTTTTTTCTGATTGGAAGCGTTGATTTCCTCACCTTAGTACGTCTTTTGCGTTTAACCGAGCTTCTTGTCTGCATGCTTGTGTACGGATTAGCTCTTTTTATAGGCATTCGATTCCCTCTGCCGTCCATAGCATCAAACATTTTATTTATACCTTTTTTTTTAGCTTTTGAGTTTTTCCCTGCTCCTTCAAAATCTGCTTGATAGGCTTACTTCCGACTTCTTGAAAGATTGACTTTCCTGTGTTAATAACCTGTTTTCCTACAGCCTTTACTCCTGATGAAAATATTGGTTGTAAATAACGCATTAGGCTGCTAAAAAAGCTCCCAATTGTAACGATTTGGTCCGCAGAACGTTCAGTTGGCAATCGTCATTGCCGAAATTTTGAACGTTAGCCTTGCGGACGGAAAGTCATCCTCCATCTGTCGGAAGAAATCGTCATTTCTTCACCCAAATGAAGGATAACTTTCCTATGTTTATTTTCGTTGACTATGTGTCATTGGACACATTAGTCCCACGGATGACCACTGAAACGGCTGAGCATCTAGCATAAAAGCACGTGCTAGCTCGTCGGATGGGGTGGATTTGCCGTTTCGATCCGTGAACCGATTAATTATGCTCGGTGGGCCGACGAGTGGGTTTGAGAACTCCCATTCTATCTGTCGGCGGGCTTGAAAGGATTGTAGGTGAGGGCCAGATGCACGAAGGGTGCGGAAAAGAGGGTGGAGGAAGTTAGGTGTTTAGGGAGGGAACATCCAGGGTGAGATCATCCGACGAATGATCAAATAATATAACCCTATGTGTAATTATTGGCTGTGCAAATAAAATAAAACAGGAATCATCTGTCTAAGAACGGACACCTTGTGGCCCAGTCGTGTTGAAACCAAAATCGGACGGATGCTGTATTGTTGGTATGCAACCGTGTTGACCGTGCTACAGTGTTTCATGCGTTTCATGCAGTGTTTAGGGCAAAATTTGTCGAATTGTGTCTTAGTTAGAGTCCGTGAAGAATTTAATAAAATAAATTAACTAATATATAGTTCAGATCGTGTAAAATTTGTTTGTGATTCATGCGATAAACTATTTGAAAAGAAACATGAAGTGTTCTGTCAATGGTTGCCGAAACCAAAGCAAGTTCCCGTTAAATAAATCGTTATTCAAGCAAGTAGACTGATTCTAATCATCTGTAGTTCTACTGTAGCTAATATCAATGAAGAATACATTTCAATTAAAGTTACGAAATGTACATTTTGATCGAAGTTTCCTTGCACACAAACTTTGTTTACATCTTATCATTTCTTGGAATATGAAAGCAGTGACGGAAATAGTGTTTATGCAATCACGTTCACAAATCTCTCAGAAACTTGGAATGCCTCGATTTCAGTCAAAATGATTTGGTTTTTGAGTTTGCCCACTCTGCTGTAGGGGTTAAATAAATTAATGCAAAAAGACTTCTTGTCTTATATACAAAATGCATAAAAGTAGAAGAAACAAAAAAAAAACTTAAACTACTTTACACTAACATTAAACTATTTTAACTTCGAAGAAATTTAATTTTCTTTTTTTTTTTTTTGGTCATCACAGCAGCTGCACCGATATTTTTCAAATTCTCCTCTTTAAAGTCGTTATTTAGTAGGACAAAGTTGCCTTTCTGCGGCATACATTTTGATTGTTACTCATAAAATTCGCCTGGATATTATTCAAATTTTTCAACATCGATTCTTGTTTTGTCGGCGACGATGGTATCGATGACGATGATGCTAATGATGATATAACAGTTGTAGACGATGCGTTTATATTGTTGCCAACTGGTCGGATTATTGTTTTCGTGAACGGTGCAAGTTGATTGGGTGCAACCCAGAATCGTCGTGCCGTCAACATAAATGAATCTTTTATGGCCGTTACGAAAGCAAATATCTTCGATAGGATTGTTTGATTGTATCGTATTCGTTTGGAATGATTCCATCGACTGAACTCTCGAAGTAACTGAACATCGGAAACCAAATTCGCGTACGATTTGAATCATGCGACATCAGAGCCTGATTATTTGTCAACCTATGATAGTATAAAAATAAACGGGATTTTATATAAAATGCAACAAAAACATCGATCGAGTAATGTTCGTGGGCGGCAAGAATGAAAGATATACCAAACATGTTAAGTAGCCATGTCATTGTGTGAGGGAAGTACAAATTCCTTGGTGTATATTCTGTAATAAAGAAATTTAAAAGGGTCAAAGCAACTGTATGACCACTGAACATGTAGTCGCCGCATGTCCGAACCCCTCTGATAGACATTCCGAAACCGCTCCAAATGTTATAAGCACGTGATACTCTTAATTCGATCGCATCGCTGACGGTTAAATTTGAGTCGTCAACTTTATAATCGTTTGGATTGCATTGTAGATGTGTTCCAGGTACACTTAGCGAGGTAATTTGCATCGTTACACATCTTAGAAGAAATACCGTTCCCGCTAGTGCAAAAAATCGTCGCAGCAAGACCAATCGATGCTTATGAACTATACACACACAGCCATAATGAAAATAATATCGTTCCAGTTATTTCGCACATATGAAATGCCCATGGAATATGCGGTACATTATCCAGAAAAATATCAGGAAGGGGTGGATATCTTTTCATGTCGGGCACTCGTTCATGAACTACAACCATAACAAAGGCCGTTATCCACGTCACTAAAAAAACATAACCTAAGCTGATCATCGTCTTGAAGACTTCCGGCTGGATGCTGGTAGCCGGACCGTCGACTGACTGTGGCGGCGACACTCGATCCAATTCATTTAAATGCACTAAATCAGACGTGTGAAAACTGCCCAAATGATGGCCTAAAATTGTGGCAGACGGAGGTGGCGGTGACGGACACTCGGTGAGTCCCAGACAAACAATCGACGCCTGATTGTCCTTCTGGAGCGTTTTTGCCGCGATCCAAAATCGCTTGATATCACTAATTCGCAAATTATAGCCGTACTTGTCACGCAAGTCCCGGATATCGTTTTCACTTAACGTCAGCACAGATTTACCGTCGATATCTTCCAGGCCGATGCAATCGACCACAACCTGGTCGAGTCGTTCATTTTTCGCCCAAGGCACTGACTTCGTGCTTGGACCAATCGAACACTGTGCTTGTGCCACCGGGCATTTTATTTTCCGTTTTCGTTTCCATTTTTCTTTTTCACTTTTCTCACCGCTGATTGTTGTATTGCGCGACAATTTCCATTGAAAGTTCGAAATGAAAAGACAACAAACAAAAAAAAATATTTCAATTTTTTCACGCGTAACGATCCCGGTCCTCGTGTTGAAAAGAAAGAAAAAAAAGTTCGGGTTACGCGATTCTGGCCGGACTTGCACAAACACGCGGTCGACCGGACAACGGTACCGTGGGATAAGCGTCATAAAAAGAAATCTCTTTGGTAACTTTTTGGCTCTATTCTGGGCCTTTGGTGCCGTATTTCCATGGGGTGGGCATGCGGGAGATCCGTTATTCCCGAGCGGTAGTTTCCCGTGGGGAACAAAACACAAAAAACTTAATTTCAAACTTACCCAATTTGCTTACTGGTTCCTTTATTGGCCGTCCTTTTGTCCACCCTCCGTTTAGCTGTCTCACCGGGTGGCAAGAGTTCCACTTCCTTTTTGTGTCGTTGGTCGGCCGTTTTACCTGCTTTACTGTCAAGCACACTGTTGTAAATTCCTAATAGTTTTTTGTTTAGTTGATATGATCCGTTCACGATCGCGTTTGTCGGATGACTGGGGCGAGCGTCGTCTGTCTCGCTCGCAAGTGCGCGGTAGTTGACTCCTCCGCCACCGTGGGTCCGGGCGCTGCGCGCGTTGCGGAGATGTCCGTTGCATTTTGAATTTAAAAGCCGCGGGCGGCTCATTACAAATACCCACAGGATCCTGGGCAAGGCCCGTCCGATGCACAGGAGGCTGCAAAAGGAGAAGCCTATGTCGATTCTCCCGCGCTGCTGAAATGTTGCTCCCTCGCTGCGGTCACAAAAAATTTGTTCTAACGATCCGGATGATTCATGTGTTTCTTCCTTTAATTCGTTATATTTTTTTTTCTTTTTTTTTTTCGTTGTGGTTAGAATATTTAGTCCATCTTTTTTGGTAGCTTCCTTTGCCCTCAATATATAGTATATTTTTTTTTTTTTTTTTTGTAATTCTTTTTTTTTTTTTTGTGGACATATTCTTGATCCCATCTTTTCTAAGCATTTATGACTAATTCTATTGACAATGATTTTACAGTAAAGATGGGGGTACACAGTTACAATTAAGAAAATGAGATAACTATGATTATAAAAATTAATTCAAATATTTTTATATTTTTTTTTTTCTAGGATTTAATAACGTATGAACTCATATTGGTTCCTTCAAAGGACTATTACTACAAAAATCAACCACATAAGTGCAACAGACCACTATCACATTGGCATTTATTTACAAAATTTCATTAATGTACCCTGTATGTGATGTTTTAATTTTAATAAATTTGAAATTCAAGGCTCTATCGTTTGGTGATTAAAAAAAAATAATAAATTCGAGACTGAACGACTATGCTTAGTGCCTCCAGATAACAACAAGTATGTCGACGAAGGAAGATGCTCGATGTTAGCCTGGTATGTAGCGTCTGCAGGGATCATGGAGCATTCTCCTTCTCACTGCGCGTGTTAATTACTTACGACAACATGTGTGCGAGACCGCTAGTATATATCTTCAACTAAAAAAAACGCAGCGGCCCCGCAAACGACATTAACTTACTAAATTAATATTTTAAATAATAATACTCGATACGGAGTCTCAAAAATTAACAAAAGGAGAATTAGGTTTTGGTGGTTGTAGCAAGGTGATCGCGTTTGCTCTCTTTACGGAGGCATATAACAATCCCTTATCATCCTGACCTCCCTTTCGTACGCTTGCCTACGACTTGACTAGGAAATCTGTTAGGGAGTTCACTGCTTTAGATCCTTAGCATGATACGTCCCTACAGATTTTCCCTGTAAGTTCTCGACTTCGTACATAGAGTTCCCGATCTTCCTTACTATACGGCTTTTAATAAACTTCGGTGCTAGTTTCGCACTTACTCCTTTCGTGGCGTCGCTTAACACGAAATTCCTACGAAATACTTCCTGCCCAGGTACGAAATTGACCACTCGCGCTTTCAAATTATATTTCGAGGCATACTTGCGGTGAGTGTCCACCAACTTGGTTTTTACTTCAGCGCGTATAGCTTGCATATGATCTGTTCTGGCTATACATTCTAAATCGCCTGTCAGCATGCTTTGGAGGCTTCTTAAGAGCGGATAGGCTGATCCATGGCAGATCATATTTTCGCCAAAGCTTAGATAATATGGGGAGTAACCAGTGGCTGTATGAACTGCTGTGCGCAACGCACACGCTATTTCACTGAGGTGAGCATCCCACTCCTTGTGATCTTTTCCTAAGTAGGACCTGATTGCAGATAAAATGGACCGATTAACTCTCTCAGAAGTGTTAGCTTGTGGCGAGTAAATGGCTGTGCGAGTGTGCGTTACCTGATATTTCTTTAACAATGCCGCGAATTCGTTGGAGGTGAATTGCACACCATTGTCCGATACGATATATTCTGGTACGCCGTATACGTGGAATAATTCCGATTCGACATAAGCAGTGATAGCTGAAGTAGTGGCGCTGCGTAGCGGTTTCAACAACACATACTTGGTGAATTGATCCAATATTATGAGGATGACCGTGTTTCCCTTTTTCGAACGAGGATAAGGACCCATCAAGTCAATATAAATACGTTGCCAGGCTCGTTCAGGAGTGAACTGAGCTCTCATGACTGGCTTCAAGGCTATGTTCGGTGCTTTGGTCTCCTTACACGTATCACATTTCTGAACGTATTGCTTAACTTGTTGTGCCATTAGGGGCCAATAATACCGCTCACGTAGTCGTTCGAGTGTTTTCTGTACCCTTCCGTGAGCAGCTAATGGTGGGTCGTGTGCGTCCTTAATTAGGCCCGATGCCAATTCATACGGGACCCATAATTTCCAGGGCGTACCGCTTACCAAGTCACTATCTTTGTCCGTTGTGTGGTATTTATAAACGAAGTCACCGGCTACTCGGGCATTATTGAACTGAGATGGATTATCAGATATGGATTTTATCAGCCTTTTATATTCTGCTGAACTGAATACTGGCGATTCGAGGTCTAATTCGGGGGACACATTAGGGGATAGGTCAGACAACTCATCAACGAATACTCTTGACAGTGCGTCAGGTACTACATTTTGGCTGCCTTTCCGGTGTTCTATTTTAAAGTCGAAAGCTTGCAGCTTTAATGACCATCTGGCGAGTCTTCCACTCAAATCTTTTTGATTCATTAACCACTTCAAGCTAGCATGGTCGGTAATTATAGTGAATGGCAGTCCTTCAATGTAAGCGCGGAATTTCTTTACGCATATGATAGCTGCTAGACATTCTAGTTCAGTGATGCTATAATTACGTTGCGCGTCGTTCAGTTTTTGTGACACGTAAGCTATCGGTTGTTCTTCTCCTTCACTACCAACCTGACACAATACTCCGCCTACTCCCGTGATGCTTGCGTCGCATTGTATGAGAAAAGGTTTCGTGAAATCGGGATTATGAAGAACCGGGGCAGTGGTAAGTGCTGTTTTTAATGCTTCGAAAGCGACTTGTGCTTCCTCAGTCCATTTCAGACCTGCAGTTGGTTTCTTTAAGCAATCGGTTATGGGTGTGGCTAATGCTGAGAAGTTGTGTATAAATCTTCGGTACCACCCGGTCATTCCCAAGAACCTTCTGATCTGTTTCAGCGTAGTGGGCACTGGGAAGTCAGCTATGGCTGCCACTTTGTCGGTGTCTACTTTCAACACACCGTCTCCTACGATATAGCCTAGATATTTAACCTCAGTCATGCAAAAATGACTCTTGGCTGTGTTTATTGTAAGTCCTGCCGCTTTTAATCTTACGGCCACTTCTTGCAACAGATCTAAGTGAGAAGGGAAGGTAGGAGAAATGACAAGAAGATCATCCAAATAGACAAATATTCTCTCACTTGAATTGGCTGATAGAGGTTTCATCACTTTATCCATCAGCCGACACATTCTTTGTGGGGCATTGCATAGTCCGAACGGCATGACTGTGAATTGGTACAATGGTCTACCTGGTACAGTGAAGGCAGTTTTTTCTCTTGACGTAAACTCTAAGGGGATCTGCCAGAACGCGTCTTTCAAATCTATAGACGAGATGAAGCGCGTGTCTTGCAGTCTACTCAAGAGCCCATCTATACGTGGTAACGGGTACGCGTCTTTGACCGTCACGGCATTTACTTTACGAGAGTCTAGACAGAGACGAACTTTTCCAGGTTTTTTCACTAAAACTACTGGCGAGTTCCAGGCACTCATACTTTCTTCTATGACTCCTAAACCTAACATGCGGTCTAATTCATCATATACCAGTTTCTGTACGGCTGGAAAAACAGAGTAATGCCATTGCTTGATAGGTTCAGCGTCACCCACGTCGATTACGTGCATTTCCACCGAAGTTTTGCCTAAACCCAATGTCGCACATGATGGAAATTTCGCAATTATGTTGTTTAATGCTGACTGCTCCTCAGCAGTGAGTACATGTTGCTTAGGTTTTGGTTTGGGTGCTACTGTTTCCCCATCCAACTCTAACGACTCGATTAGTGCCGACACTAATCCAAATGCTGACCAGAAATCCATACCTAAGTATAATTCCTGTTGCAAATCGGTACAATGTATAATTTTAATTTTTCAGTCTCTTGACGAAATTCAACTACGGCTTCTATATGTCCGTGTATGACATGTACCGCCCCCTCAGCAGTACTTAAGGTGTTTAAGGAAACATTAAGGGACTGATCCATCTGTTCCAGGTGTTCAAGAGCGTTTTTACCCAGACAGCTCACGCTTGCACCACTATCTAACAATCCTATAAGAGGAACGCCTCCTATGATGACGCGTGCATAAGGTCTGGGGTCTCCTGCTTTATAGTGTATCGCCGTGAGTTTGGTGGGGTGGTCCATTTTTAGGGGAGTGCGCAATTCCTCGATGAAACCAACTTCTTCTGGCTCTGACTGCACTCCTTCTGATGAGGGTGATGTCGAGCCGAAGATGCGGTTTCTCACTAAATTGTAATTGGCCGTCCGGGCTTCCAAAGTTTGGCGGTATAAAGGGGTACTTTCCAAAATGGATTCGAAATTTGGTGAGCGAGAAGTTTTTACGAAATTTTTATGAAAAATGGGGGTGGGTTGAGAGGTCCGACCTTTTATAATTGAGTTGAAACACTCGGACCTCACTGTAGCATCAGTGTTTACTGGTTTAGGCTCGATGGTCGGACCATCGCTCCAGTGGCCACTTCCGTTTGTTTCAGTTTCCATTCGTTGTATCTCGCGTTTTGCCTGGGCCGGTTGGATCTGGACCGGCCCCCTTTCATGTTTTTTGTACTGCATTTCGGACAATCGCGGGTGGTTTTCCCTTTCTCGCCGCAATAGTAACAGAATAACGCCCGCATTGCCTCGGGACATTCACGAAAGCCATGGCCTTGTACGTCACAATTCCAACATACCCAATTGGACGTATCAATCTCTTCTACTTCTAAATCTGACATACCTTCATCTACTATGTTCTCCACCAAAGGTTCGTCGACTTCCGATATTTGGTAATATTTGTTACCAACTACTGGGCGTTTTTCACCTTCAGGTGACGCTCGCAAATAAATTTCTGCGCGACGGCCTTCTTCCCTAAACTTATCTACTGACTTCAAATTCATCGCATATATTAATTGAGCTATACGTGAATTAATGTTGGGCAACATGAGCCCGACCATTTCTTCATCCCTCATTGGTACCGTGCGCTGATTGTTTAGCGACACGATAACAGTTACGTAGTCCTCCACGGTTTCTCGAGTGGATTGCCTACGTCTTTCCATCGCATGGGTAATCTCCGCGTCTGAACTCCACGCTTTAAACCTCTTAAGCAAGGCGTCCTTGAGCTCAGTCCACGTCGGATTTGCATTTGTTCGTAAGTATTGCCAGTACCAGGCATCAGCAATACCAGTCACACAACGATGAAATTGTTCTACGAAGTACTGTTCATTCACGGAGCCTATTCGTATCATGCGGTCGATTCTGAACAGAATCTCGTCGATTGGCATGCTTCTTGAGGTGCCATCGAACTTTATATTCCAATGATTCAATGGGCTGTTCGACCGTGTTTGATTGGAACTGAAATTACTAGTTCGCGGACGTGGCGAACGTTCCCCGAAGCCCTGAGTTATAGGCTGTGACGTTTCAGCGGAAGACCCATGGTTCCGTGAGACATAATTCGGCGGCGCGGATGACGGCGGCGCATAGAATTGCGACTCGTCAGGCCGCGCGTTAGCATAAACTTGCGTCTGCGCTTGCGCTTGTACTCGAGTCTGAGCCTGTGCCAGCTGAATTTTTAATTGCTCAAGGGCCTCACGCATCTCTTGTACATCGCGTTTGTGTTTACGTTCCTGTGCCCGAAACACATCCCAGCTTAACGGTGGCCCGTTGCTTGGGGTCAGATTAGACCTGCCTACTGGAGCTAGCTTGTTGTCAAAATTGTCCCATTGCCACTCACCCCTACGTAGGTCGTCCTGTGACGAGGTAAACAACCTGTCCTGTTGCCCCTGACTACTAAACTCGTTGGTACGACGCAGATCCGGCGGGGGCCTGGAAGTGTCCAACCTCCATTGGGATTTATCTCCCACGGAATGTTTGGACCCTCCCGGCGAATTCATCGGTGTATTAGTACGCGATACATTGGCTGAGGTTGGGTTGCTATTTATGGGGAAAATGTCTAACTGCTCGGCTTCAGACAAATCATCTTCAATTAGGTTACCTGATGGTATAGGGTCCTGTCTTCCTTCTCTGGCCTTTCCTCTGGTCACAGGACCAGTTTTAGGGATTGCTCCTTTATTTAGTGGTGAACGTAGCATCTCTTAGACCTGCGGGCTTCGTTGTTGTAGCCGCTCAGAGAAACAACAAATTTCTGTAAATAATCCACCAAAAGATAACACGCTGCCTAACGTCTGGTTATCGCTTTTACGATCGTCTCGACTTCCTTCGGATAAATTTTCTGTGAATCTGAAAAATAATGTTGACTTAGCAGTCACAGGTTATTAGGGTACACCTTTTGAACACAACACTTAAACCGCAACCTGCACATTGAAACTATGAGACAACACGTATGAAAAATTTATTACATGAGCAAAGGCTAATATCTGTCACTCTAATACGACGATTTATGGCCAAAGGGGATCAAGGGGCCAGATAATATGCGCCGTAATTCGAAACACTAGGGTACTCAATTCATTTATTTATAACTTCAGTTTTTTTTTCTAAATCATATTGTTTCATTAAGGTAGGGTAGAAAAATTACAGTAATTTCTACTATTTACTTTTTTTTTTTTTTTTTTAGTCAATATTACATTGCAATATTTTCAATGAAATTGATTCGCTCAAAAATTTAATTATCTAAACAAAAATGTAATACTAGCAATTGCTTTAATAGCTAATGGTATTTATTATAATATTTCTTTTCTTCTGCTTCATTATTTTTTGCACTTTTAATGTATTGGAAAAATGTGCACATGTTTCCCAAAAAGGATTTGGTACGCGTTTTAAGTTTTTCGTACATGTGCAAAATGTATTTACGAGTTTTATTTTACACGTTGTAAATAAAAATAAAAGCGATTATTATCATCTTCATAGCGTTCGAAACAATACCCCACTTTTCCTTTTAAGTACGCGATTTAAATTAATCTGAGTAAACGGTTTAATTGACGTGGTATGTTCTACGTAATTATAATATATATAACTATAAAATTATTATAAAGCTATTATAACGACGACAAATATCAACTAATTAGTTCCGCCCTTCCGTTTGATTCCTATAATACACTGAATCCGTCAAATACTGATTGCAAAAAAAATTATGTTTGAAATGACAGCAAATTAAAAAACCCCGCAAATACTGAAATAACGACCAAACAACACCCCTACTTTGGTTACTAGCCTCTGTTAATTCCTTTAAAAAAGGGAACGACGACGTTTAGGGATGCTGCCTGCAGGTTCGGACTCAGTTTGCGTAGTTGCGTTTCTACGTTTGTTCTTTGCTTGGTTGCTCACAGTTTGTGCGCCTAATTTAGCGGCTGGCAGCGGTGAAGTTTCCTTTGAGTATGCGACGGTATTAGCGGGCTGGAGTCTATCCATGAGTACTTGACACTGGGTGGTAATAGCTTCAATTGAGTCATTGGTCAGCTGGTCGTATAGGTTGGCGCGTAGCTCCTTGCTCAACATAGCTTTTGAGTCTCCTGCCGCTTGCAACAACATCAGATTGGAAAAGGGACGTCTAGCCCAGTAACATGGTTTGCGCTTCGTGTTTTTTATTACTTCATGTTTATGGGCATTAGGGGGTGCTCGATACAAGCGGCATAATGCGTTGAGACCTTGCATGGGTACCGTGATCCAGTCCAGTCCAGTCTGCTGCTGTATTAGCATGGCATGTGCCATTTGGACCTCACAACAAGCTCTGGGCTTTAGTCCAAGTTGTTGCACCAACATAACCGGAACTTTATTAGTGTCCAAAATCATTTTTGTTATGTAATGCGACTCCAATACGCAACGGATTAATCCGTAGTCCATCAATGACGGAGCCGTGAGCAGATCAAATAAAAATATCGGACCGCCTTCGCGTGCTAGGCTGAAGGAAGTCAACGTCTTGTCTGGTCCTTTACCGCTCCACTGGCCGTCTAGAGCCAACAGGGACGATTATGTACCATTGTATGCCGTTAATTCACTCGCAGCTCGTCTGCATCCGTCTGCATCAACGATGATTTGAATTTCTACCTTCTCTTCTTGAGAACTACTGGGTAGATGAAGCAACGGAACAGGCGCTTGGTATCTAGGCCGAATTACTGTCGGTGGTGCAAGGGGAGTGTGTTCATCAACCACGGGGTTGATCGCTCTCTTGGGTTTTAGCCAGAACGCAGGATCAGCCACATGTGAATCGACTAACTTTTCCGGCTCACGATTGACAGTGGTTGGTGTTGTCTTCCGCGCAGCTATCGTTTTGCGAACGGTCTCGGGTACAGCCGAGATGAGCCGTTCAGGCTACACATTATCAACGTACGTGTGAATGATATGTGGACGTGGCTTTGGCAGCCGCAATCTGGGTGGAGAAGGTGTTCGAGCTGCCTTCACTTGCTTTGTGGATGGTCGTTCGAGTATTGGTTTCCGAACTCTGCCTTGTAGACGCCGCCATTTTCGGGGATCCATAATACTTCTGTGGAATAAAGGAAATACTAACTGGGTAAATACGCCCAACTAATAATCACGCTCTTAGCTTTTGACAACTAGTTCATTGATCTTGTCAGTTCGTACTTGCCGATATTGAGACTAATGATGTGTACTAAAATTTGGACGATTTGAGGCTAGAAACGTTACCCTACTAAAGAAAAGCATAGACCGAGTTGCCACTAATAATTGAGAGCCCACAAACGAAAATTTTGTTGACATTTTGCTGATAACAGCAAAATGTTTACTGGAGGTCCGCTTCATGCGTGTCTAATCCTCGCTCAACATGTGCTTCGGCAAAACTTAGTAGAAGAAATTTAATTCTTTCTAATAGTTATGATAGGGTAAACAAATGTACTCCTAAATCTTGATAATTATTCGCCTTCAGCCAAAGCACATCCAAAAACTAAAATTGTTTTAAGACTTCGAGAAAAGTTCGTACAATGTTCGCCTCCAGCGACAGTACCACCATTTATTGAACTTAAAAAAAAAGGTTCGCAAAAAGTTCGCCTATTGCGATAATGTGAGAAACTTAGAAACACTTTCGAAAAAACTTCGAAATAAGTTCGCCTATTGCGAAGATATAGTAAATCTAAAATAACTTATGAAAAAAACTTCGAAAAAAGTTCGCCTATTGCGAAGATATAGTAAACTAAAAATAACTTTCGAAAAAACTTCGAGAATAGTTCGCCTATTGCGAAGATATAGTAAATCTAAAATAAATTTCGAAAGAACTTCGAGAAAGGTTCGCCTATTGCGAAGATATAGTAGATCTAAAATAAATTTCGAAAGAACTTCGAGAAAGGTTCGCCTATTGCGAGGATATCAAAACTTAGTCAAAGGTTCGAGAAAAGTTCGCCTGATGCGAGGATATAAAAACTTCGAAAAAAGTTCGAAAAAGATTCGCGAAAAGTTCGCCTATTACGAAGATAAGAAAAACTTCGGAAAAGGTTCGCATCTTGCGAAAATATTAAAAGTCAGTAAAACTTCGCTAAAACTTCGAACCAGGCTCGCCTAACGCGAAAATATACAACTTAAAATAATACTTCGAATAGGGTTCGGGAAAAATTCGCCTAAGGCGAAAATATGCTAACTTAACCTAAAACTTAGAAATACTTAGAGAGGGGTTCGTTAAATGTTCGCTTATTGCGAAGGTATTATAAAATTAGCAAAAGGTTCGAGAGAAGTTCGCCTGTTGCAAAGATATAAAAACTTAGAAAAACCTTCGAAAAAAGCTTCGAAAAAAGTTCGCCTAACGCGAAGGTATATAACACTTTCAAACAAAACTTCGAAAAAAGTTCGCCTAATGTGAAGATATAACAAACCTTCGAAAACCGTTCGAGAAAGGCTCGCCTATTGTGAAGATATAAAATTATGAACTAATAGTTCGATAAAAATTCGAAACAGATTTGCCTACAGCTAAAGTCTAAAAATATGTTCTAACAATTTGATGAAATTTCGAAAGGACAGTTCCAGATGCTTAAGCTAAGTCTTAAATTATTTAAGCTAAGTCTTAAGGCTAAGTTGTGGGAAGGGTGAAAATTGGGAGTTTTACTTTCACTAACGCATAACCACGGTCCTCATGCGTGATCTCGCCAGTCGGATGGTGGACTAGAGAGGCGAGACGATTTATTTCCTCGAAATAATTTTTTCCGCCCGCTCCACTCCACACTCTGGGTGCTCTTGGGGCAACCTCTGCAGAGTAAACTATCACCAGGTCGAAATGTGACAGGTAGTAAACTCTGGAGAAGCCGCCCCACTCAAGATTTGATCAGAGTCGGTGCTGATACACCCTCCTTTGGTGCAGAATCAAACCATGGTGCTGATACGCCCTCCTTAAGCGCAGAAATCAAACCACCCTGATTCCGAGTTGAGCATCCAAAGTATCCCATCCCAGATGTTCGGGAGGGGAAAAAAATTTACTCTTTATGAAAGAAGTAGAAATATATTGCCTCATTGCCGTATAAGCGAAAGATAGGACAATCATAAAGAACTGAGAGGACTTGTAATTTTTGTATGAGTGCATGAAAACACTTAAAAAAAAATGCGGTCACATCATACTGATATGACTAACGCTAAGTGGCCTACAATAAGTTGTGTCCGGCTTGAAGTCCGTTCAGGAGTGCCGTATTGCTAGAATTCGTTCTGGCAATCAGAACTTATGCAGACGTTGGGCGCCATATCTGTAACGATTTGGTCCGCAGAACGTTCAGTTGGCAATCGTCATTGCCGAAATTTTGAACGTTAGCCTTGCGGACGGAAAGTCATCCTCCATCTGTCGGAAGAAATCGTCATTTCTTCACCCAAATGAAGGATAACTTTCCTATGTTTATTTTCGTTGACTATGTGTCATTGGACACATTAGTCCCACGGATGACCACTGAAACGGCTGAGCATCTAGCATAAAAGCACGTGCTAGCTCGTCGGATGGGGTGGATTTGCCGTTTCGATCCGTGAACCGATTAATTATGCTCGGTGGGCCGACGAGTGGGTTTGAGAACTCCCATTCTATCTGTCGGCGGGCTTGAAAGGATTGTAGGTGAGGGCCAGATGCACGAAGGGTGCGGAAAAGAGGGTGGAGGAAGTTAGGTGTTTAGGGAGGGACGAATGATCAAATAATATAACCCTATGTGTAATTATTGGCTGTGCAAATAAAATAAAACAGGAATCATCCGTCTAAGAACGGACACCTTGTGGCCCAGTCGTGTTGAAACCAAAATCGGACGGATGCTGTATTGTTGGTATGCAACCGTGTTGACCGTGCTACAGTGTTTCATGCGTTTCATGCAGTGTTTAGGGCAAAATTTGTCGAATTGTGTCTTAGTTAGAGTCCGTGAAGACCAACTAAACCAAATAAATTAACTAATATATAGTTCAGATCGTGTAAAATTTGTTTGTGATTCATGCGATAAACTATTTGAAAAGAAACATGAAGTGTTCTGTCAATGGTTGCCGAAACCAAAGCAAGTTCCCGTTAAATAAATCGTTATTCAAGCAAGTAGACTGATTCTAATCATCTGTAGTTCTACTGTAGCTAATATCAATGAAGAATACATTTCAATTAAAGTTACGAAATGTACATTTTGATCGAAGTTTCCTTGCACACAAACTTTGTTTACATCTTATCATTTCTTGGAATATGAAAGCAGTGACGGAAATAGTGTTTATGCAATCACGTTCACAAATCTCTCAGCAACTTGGAATGCCTCGATTTCAGTCAAAATGATTTGGTTTTTGAGTTTGCCCACTCTGCTGTAGGGGTTAAATAAATTAATGCAAACAGACTTCTTGTCTTATATACAAAATGCATAAAAGTAGAAGAAACAAAAAAAAAACTTAAACTACTTTACACTAACATTAAACTATTTTAACTTCGAAGAAATTTAATTTTCTTTTTTTTTTTTTTGGTCATCACAGCAGCTGCACCAGAGCCCTTTGTTTCGAGTTCGATATTTTTCAAATTCTCCTCTTTAAAGTCGTTATTTAGTAGGACAAAGTTGCCCTTCTGCGGCATACATTTTGATTGTTACTCATAAAATTCGCCTGGATATTATTCAAATTTTTCAACATCGATTCTTGTTTTGTCGGCGACGATGGTATCGATGACGATGATGCTAATGATGATATAACAGTTGTAGACGATGCGTTTATATTGTTGCCAACTGGTCGGATTATTGTTTTCGTGAACGGTGCAAGTTGATTGGGTGCAACCCAGAATCGTCGTGCCGTCAACATAAATGAATCTTTTATGGCCGTTACGAAAGCAAATATCTTCGATAGGATTGTTTGATTGTATCGTATTCGTTTGGAATGATTTCATCGACTGAACTCTCGAAGTAACTGAACATCGGAAACCAAATTCGCGTACGATTTGAATCATGCGACATCAGAGCCTGATTATTTGTCAACCTATGATAGTATAAAAATAAATGGGATGTTATATAAAATGCAACAAAAACATCGATCGAGTAATGTTCGTGGGCGGCAAGAGTGAAAGATATACCAAACATGTTAAGTAGCCATGTCATTGTGTGAGGGAAGTACAAATTCCTTGGTGTATATTCTGTAATAAAGAAATTTGAAAGGGTCAAAGCAACTGTATGACCACTGAACATGTAGTCGCCGCATGTCCGAACCCCTCTGATAGACATTCCTAAACCGCTCCAAATGTTATAAGCACGTGATACTCTTAATTCGATCGCATCGCTGACGGTTAAATTTGAGTCGTCAACTTTATAATCGTTTGGATTGCATTGAAGATGTGTTCCAGGTACACTTAGCGAGGTAATTAGCATCGTTACACATCTTAGAAGAAATACCGTTCCCGCTAGTGCAAAAAATCGTCGCAGCAAGACCAATCGATGCTTATGAACTATACACACACACAGCCATAATGAAAATAATATCGTTCCAGTTATTTCGCACATATGAAATGCCCATGGAATATGCGGTACATTATCCAGAAAAATATCAGGAAGGGGTGGATATCTTTTCATGTCGGGCACTCGTTCATGAACTACAACCATAACAAAGGCCGTTATCCACGTCACTAAAAAAACATAACCTAAGCTGATCATCGTCTTGAAGACTTCCGGCTGGATGCTGGTAGCCGGACCGTCGACTGACTGTGGCGGCGACACTCGATCCAATTCATTTAAATGCACTAAATCAGACGTGTGAAAACTGACCAAATGATGGCCTAAAATTGTGGCAGACGGAGGTGGCGGTGACGGACACTCGGTGAGTCCCAGACAAACAATCGACGCCTGATTGTCCTTCTGGAGCGTTTTTGCCGCGATCCAAAATCGCTTGATATCACTAATTCGCAAATTATAGCCGTACTTGTCACGCAAGTCCCGGATATCGTTTTCACTTAACGTCAGCACAGATTTACCGTCGATATCTTCCAGGCCGATGCAATCGACCACAACCTGGTCGAGTCGTTCATTTTTCGCCCAGGCAATGACTTCGTGCTTGGACCAATCGAACACTGTGCTTGTGCCACCGGGCATTTTATTTTCCGTTTTCGTTTCCATTTTTCTTTTTCACTTTTCTCACCGCTGATTGTTGTATTCCGCGACAATTTCCATTGAAAGTTCGAAATGAAAAGACAACAAACAAAAAAAAATATTTCAATTTTTTCGCGCGTAACGATCCCGGTCCTCGTGTTGAAAAGAAAGAAAAAAAAAACCAACGGGCCCTAAAAGTTCGGGTTACCCGATTCTGGCCGGGCTTGCACAAACACGCGGTCGACCGGACAACGGTACCGTGGGATAAGCGTCATAAAAAGAAATCTGAACACGAATGTGCTTTATTGTGCAATATAGGAATTGCGGATGGGGTGGATGCAACGAGGTTGCGAAGGTAAAATTATGGAATGTGTGGTGGTGACGCTAAATCAAAAAAAAACAGACGAAAGAAATGGTTGAAGAAAAAAAATAATTGCCACCGAAATAGAAGTACTTCGATGACACGCCGGGGTTCGCAGAATTATTTTCCTTTGTTTTGGAAGTGGCAATTACGGGATGCCAGACCGTTCAACCAGCTTGGCTGGTACAAAATAATTTAATACAATGCGTATTTCTCATGAGAAATTGTTTTCTGCTGCAACAGCAAAAACAACAATCCCTAATGAGATTCCGCAATGGACAATGGTTATACCTTTTAAAAATTGAAATGCTGAAAACAGCCGAGCGTAACGCTTCTTCAAATGGTTCGTGATTGAAAAAATCGACTAGAGGCCGAATCAACGGCGGCCGGGCCTTTTATAGGGCCGGTTAGCTTTATGCACCGTTTATCCTTTCGACGGATAACCGGCGCCAACTCTACTGGACCACAGTGGCACGTGAAATTGTGCGTCAAGTTCACGCCGTGGTGAGTAGCGTTTACGCGCGTATGTTTGAATTTCAAATTTAATGTATAAATTCAACGAACACGAATTTGAAGTTCAAACATTCTCCCGGGCGCAAAAAAAAAGAAAAAAAGAAAAAGCAAATAAATGAACCGAATAAAAAAACCGATTACTTGTTTACAGCATAGTATGTGTATTCATGATAGATGCAATGAAACAAGGAAGAAAAAAAAAATATGAAAAAGATTAAGATAATAAAATGATAATGATAAAAAAAATGGAAATAATACAAATAATAAAATAGAATAAAATCCACGATGTGATGCATCTAATGTTGGTGCTTGCGTTTCAACGCGAACCACGTTGTCTTCCCCTTTACGAAGCGAACACGCACCTTGTCCCCGCCGTTAAAAAACAACGTGTAAATCGGTCGTTTGAACGATTTGATACGACTCCATGGGACTGTGTTTAGTTCGTCGTAGGTGACGTCAAAGGTTTCTCCTTTATTGGTCACTAGACCACAAGTGGGTCTCTGTTTGCGATTGATGATGTTGAAAGACGGTTGTAGTGACGTGACGTGTCGTGTTTTTGTTGAGTTTATTTGTTCATCTAAACAGCGGCCTGGCGTGAGCGGCAATTGCCGTTTGTTATCGTGTGGAGCGGGCGGTGGCCATTCTATACTGCGGTCTGGTGTAACTCGCAGATGATAGTGACTTTTCTCTTCCTGATTCGTGATAGAATGAACCTGTATGGCTGCCGTGTCTTCAAGCTTGCTGAAGAGTGAGTTTACAGCGAGCCCGGTGAACACTGTTTTGTGGTTTATTGTGAAACCCGTGAACTTTGGTTGGTTGGTCGCAGGATGCTGCGGCATTTGTCCAAACAAAATCCAGCCCAGTGAAGTTTCTTGCGCTATTGGATGATCCCTTGGTCCATACCTAAGACCCGCTCGCAAAATCTGCGCGTAGGTTTGGACCCCGAGTAGCAAGTCAATTGACCCGGGTTCCATGAATTTTGGGTCCGCAAGAATGATATCGCTTATGTAAGGCCATTGCTTCGCGGGAACGCTCACTGAAGAACGCATCTGTGTTATGTTCTTGATCACATATGCTTGAGTTCGAATTTCTTTCCCGTTTCCGATCTTCGGAATAATGTCGAAACTAATTTCTTGCGTTGATGTGCTAACGTTTGTAGAGTTCAACCCAGTAATGGATATGGATGTGGGTTGTGCTTTCGTTCGCAGAAGTTGGTAAGCAGCACTAGAAATAAACGAATTTTCTGACCCAGAATCTATCAATGCTCGGAGTGACATGATATTTCCTTCTGGTGTTTTAATTGTGACGATGGCGGTTGCTAATAGAGCTTGCTTACACTCTTTGGTTGTTGCAGATTTTGAGCATAATGCTTCAGTAGTTGATGACGGTTCAGGTTGTGCACTACTTGTGGGTGCCGCAATTGAAAGTAACGAGGATTTATCAGACTTGTGTAAGGTAGTGTGATGTCTTTTATGACAAGTAAAACAGGTTCGCTTACTTTTACATTCGTTCGAAGGGTGTTTTGTCAAACAATTGAAACACAAATGTTGAGTTTTAACAAAGTCCCATTTTGCAGATGTGTCGAGGTTGTGAAACGTTTGACATTTGAAAAGGAAATGATCCTTTTTGCAATAAGAGCAAGATGGCTGGGATGTCTTTGAAAAATTGCTTGAGCTTTTACGCTGGTTATTGTTGCTTTGTGTGGCCGATTGTGACTGTGTCTTGGCTGCAGCTAATACTTCCAGCGTTCTATGGCGACATTCAATGAATTTTTCAAATTCCTTATAAGTCGGTAACGACTCTGTTGTTGATACCTGTTGCTCCCAAAGACTTCGAGTTAATGGAGGCAGTTTAGCTGTTAGCAAGTACAAAATAATGGGATCCCAATTTTTTGTATCAAGACCTAATTGCTGTAGCTCATGCACGCACTCGTTTGTAGTGTCTAACATTTCCTTGAAACTCTGCTCTGATTCTGAGCGGATCTCGGGGGTGGAGAACAACGCTTGCAGATGTACATTACATGTGATTCTTTTGTTGTCGAATCGCTTAGTGAGCAAAGTCCATGCTGGGTCGTAGTTTGAATCGACGCTTTCGAACTGATTCAGAATTTTCGACGCGTCCCCGATCAAACTGCCCTTTAAATAATGCAGTTTATGGACTCTGGATAGTTGATTGTTGTCATGTATAATTGACTTAAAGGTATCTCTGAATACCCGCCAATTTTTGAACTTTCCATCGAACTTTGGGAGGCTTATGTTCGGAAGTTTAAATGATGGTTGTGGTTCTTGCCTCGACTCAACGCGTTGCTTAGAAAGCTCTGCTTCGGGCTTTTTAATCAATTGGTGCAGATCACCGATATACTCAAAAGCGTCTTTTTCTATTTCGCCGTAAGTCGAAAGGTATTGGGTCTTGACTGACTCAGCGATCTCGCTCTGACTTGTTATGATTGTCACGTGCGCGTCTTCGCACTGAGACCAGATTTTGTGGATGTGTTCGAGTCGGCCGCTGGCGTAGCCAACGGTTCTCCGTACTTCGCTAGTCTTCTTGAAATTCGAGATCGCTTGTCGTACGAGGGCAAAAAAACCTGTTTGTTTCTCTATCGCTTGCTCCATGGCCTGTGAATAGTGCGATGCACGTGCAACACAGACAAACGATCGGAAATGTGCGAGGTTCTATGAGAGAACGTGGGCCTGTTTGTTTTGAGTTTACAAGGAATCGGCCGACAACGCGCGATGTTGTTCGAAATACCTCGATTGCTTGTTTACTCAAAAATTTTTGCCGCTTGATTGTCGACAATTTTTTGCGTGCCGGCTCGAAGGTCGACAAAATTGCTTGTTAGGAGCAAGTTTTGTTGTTTTACTGGTGGCGTGCCGCTAGACAACGTTTACGCAAAATCACGGAAATTTCAGGCCGTGGCTAGTGAATTCCGTGCGATAAATTGTGTCGGAATTGTGCGGAGTTGTCGTGGTTTCGCGGAATACGAATGTGCTTTCGTTTTGTTGTGTGTCTTGTGCAATTTCCTGGTGAATTGCTGACGGAAATGTTTTTGTTTTAAATCGCGGAGATTTCGGTTGGTTTTATTGATTCCGCTCGATAAATTGTCGGCGGAATTGCGTGAAATTGTCGCAGATGCGATTTATGTGTTCCGTGCGATGGTGTGTCGTCGGAAGCTATTTTTTCGAGATCACGGAGATTTCGAATTGATGGTTTGCGAGTTCCGTACGGTGGGATTCCGACGGAATTAGTTTGATTTTGTTGTGAATTCCGTACGGTGATGTACCGACGGAATTACGGTGCACAAATTCGCGGAGATTCCGGCTGAATTTTGTGTTTTGTGCTTTCCGTGCGGCGATGTGCCGAACGGAATTAAATTTGCGAAATCACGGGGATTTTAGCGTGTGGTTTGTTGTTAGTTCCGTACAGTGAGATGCCGACGGGACTTGAATTGCGCGAAATCACGGAGATTTCGGGTTGTTTGTTAGTGAATTCCGTGCGGCGGTGTTCCAACGGAATTGCTATGAGCTAAATCACGTAGATTTGAGCTTGAATTTTGGCTGGATTCCGTACGGTGGTGTTCCGACGGAGTTGATGTTGCGAGTTTACAAAAACTTCGGCTTTTTGTGTGTAAATTCCGTACGAGAGATATCGACGGAATTACTTGTGCGAATTTATGAGAAATTCGGCTTTTGTGTGTAACTTCCGTACGCTAGATGTCGACGGAATTACTTGTGCGAATTTATGAAAAAATTCGGCTTTTGTGCGTAACTTCCGTACGCTAGATGTCGACGGAATTACTTGTGCGAATTTATGAAAATTCGGCTTTTGTGTGTAACTTCCGTACGCTAGATGTCGACGGAATTACTTGTGCGAATTTATGAAAATTCGGCTTTTGTGTGTAACTTCCGTACGCTAGATGTCGACGGAATTACTTGTGCGAATTTATGAGAAATTCGGCTTGTTTTTGTGTTTTGTGATATCCATACGACGATGTGCCGACGGAGTTGAGCTTACGAAAACACGGGAATGTCGGGCTGAATTTCTTACTTTCATACGGCTAGGAGTCGACGAAATTGAGTTCGATAACTTGCCGACGGGAATTTCAGCTGATTTGTTTACAAGTTCCATACGGTGCTGTGCCGTCGGAACAAATTTTTGCAAGTTTTTGTGAAGCACCTGATTTGTGCTTTGTGAATTCTGTACGGCGATATGCCAACAGAACTGTGTTATTCAAAAATGCCGAGAATTTCGTTTTTGAATTTTTGATAAGTTCCGTTCGGTGATGTGTCGACGGACTTGATTTGTGAATTTACAGGAAATTCGATTTGATGTGAAGAAACGGTTTTTCAGCTTTGAATGTAAATTCCGTACGCTAGATGTCGACGGAATTACTTTGTGCAAATGTATGGAACATTTGGCTTAGTGAAATTACGAAGAATTTCAGTTTTGGTGCATGTGAAAAATGAACCACATCGGGGTCACCAATAATTATGCTACCTGAATGTTGCGCGAAATCGCGGAATTTTCGAATTTTTCGTAGGTTTCTCTAGAGATGAGCGTAAAATTGGACAATTCTACCTTCGGTCTCGTCAACTATCCGGCTCGACGGACCATGAACACGAATGTGCTTTATTGTGCAATATAGGAATTGCGGTTGGGGTGGATGCAACGAGGTTGCGAAGGTAAAATTATGGAATGTGTGGTGGTGACGCTAAATCAAAAAAAAACAGACGAAAGAAATGGTTGAAGAAAAAAAATAATTGCCACCGAAATAGAAGTACTTCGATGACACGCCGGGGTTCGCAGAATTATTTTCCTTTGTTTTGGAAGTGGCAATTACGGGATGCCAGACCGTTCAACCAGCTTGGCTGGTACAAAATAATTTAATACAATGCGTATTTCTCATGAGAAATTGTTTTCTGCTGCAACAGCAAAAACAACAATCCCTAATGAGATTCCGCAATGGACAATGGTTATACCTTTTAAAAATTGAAATGCTGAAAACAGCCGAGCGTAACGCTTCTTCAAATGGTTCGTGATTGAAAAAATCGACTAGAGGCCGAATCAACGGCGGCCGGGCCTTTTATAGGGCCGGTTAGCTTTATGCACCGTTTATCCTTTCGACGGATAACCGGCGCCAACTCTACTGGACCACAGTGGCACGTGAAATTGTGCGTCAAGTTCACGCCGTGGTGAGTAGCGTTTACGCGCGTATGTTTGAATTTCAAATTTAATGTATAAATTCAACGAACACGAATTTGAAGTTCAAACAAAATCTCTTTGGTAACTTTTTGGCTTTATCCTGGGCCTTTGGTGCCGTATTTCCATGGGGTGGGCATGCGGGAGATCCGTTATTCCCGAGCGGTAGTTTCCCGTGGGGAACAAAACACAAAAAATTTAATTTCAAACTTACCCAATTTGCTTACTGGTTCCTTTATTGGCCGTCCTTTTGTCCACCCTCCGTTTAGCTGTCTCACCGGGTGGCAAGAGTTCCACTTCCTTTTTGTGTCGTTGGTCGGCCGTTTTACCTGCTTTACTGTCAAGCACACTGTTGTAAATTCCTAATAGTTTTTTGTTTAGTTGATATGATCCGTTCACGATCGCGTTTGTCGGATGACTGGGGCGAGCGTCGTCTGTCTCGCTCGCAAGTGCGCGGTAGTTGACTCCTCCGCCACCGTGGGTCCGGGCGCTGCGCGCGTTGCGGTGATGTCCGTTGCATTTTGAATTTAAAAGCCGCGGACGGCTCATTACACAATCCCTCTCCCACGCTGATACACAAGAGGTGAGCGATACAGTTCCCCTATATCAGAGAATCTACCCCCACTCTGTATAAGATAATACCGTGAGTAGTGCGCATTCATCTCATTAGATAAGCATGTCACATAAAATGTGTGTTAGCACTAAGCGGATATCTGTAGTATTTGTATATTTATAGCTTTCTTATCTCCTTATGAAGTGGAGCAATATATAGGTGGGCGTAAAAGACGATTCAAAGTTAATTAATTCGCCTTGCTGATCTGTGATTTTAATAGAAATGCTTTTGATAAAGGTCTTCTCCAAAGGACAGTACTCTATGTGATCAAATCTGAAAACACTGTCACATTCTTTAAGAGGGATCACTCGAAGATTTCGCACCAATTTGTTTCCTATAATTCTAGGTCTAATAATATCCGTGTAAACATGAATTAAAGTGACTTCATTACAATCGTTTTTAACTCTGTATGATCTTTCTAACAGAGAGGTCTCCTCTGTTTTGCGATCAGGTGTTTTCGGAGGGGGTACTTCTTCTGCTCCAGGGCTAGATCCCTCCATTTCCTTGATAATAGCTGCAATTGCCTCTGATTTCTTTATTGTCTCGTCAATCAATTCTGGATCGCGTTTATCAAGCGGAGTTTTCAAAAAAACACCTACGAAAAAGTCACCAATTTCATCGGATGTATCCAGATCTACTTTCACCGATGTCGCGCCTGTAGTTCCGTCTGCTTCTTTATATGGCATTTTTAGAGTTGTTCCTTCTAGCGAGATCATAACTTCAGGTGATATATCTTTACCTGCTTTTCTCGCGGCAATCATTATTGAGTTTCGAAGTGCCATCAACACTTCGTTAAAAATCTCCCTTTTTGCCATATTTTTGGGTATGCCTGAGGAGAGCATCCTTTTTTCTAGGACATCACTATCGTATTTTATGCCACTCAATAATAAAGCAATGAAGTCTGAAACGCTAACCGGAGATGTAATCGGTAGTTTCAGTTTAAGGTCCACTCTTTTAGATGAAATGTATGAGATGTTGGGGGTGGCCCATCAGGATCTTTATAACGAATCTCAGGCAGTATGAAATCATCAACCATTTGTAGTAAGGCATCGTGTTTTCTACGCGATCTCGGAATCTGTCCAATTATGTAATCAATAAAGGGGAGGAATGATTTAAATTGTATGCCCATCTCCAAATAAACTTTTTCCGCAACTTTTTCCCCTTGGTAAATATGTAAACAAAACTCTCCGACCGCCTTTTTTCCACTTCTATCAGGGATAAGTTCGCTATCCTTATCTTTTTTAATATGGTTGTAAATTTCCTGTTTCAAAAATGTCATGTCATTGCTATAATTGGGCTGTGAAGCCGTTAAAAATGATGCTAGGAACGTTGAGAAATTAATATCGTTACCCTCTTAGCATAACTTTTGTAAATCGATATCAGTCCAAATTAATTCCATTCTAGTCCATATTCTCGCCCTTATTTCTTTCGAATGAGGTTCTGATTTCTTTGGCGTTGTGTCTGAGCGACGAAAACTCTTATTTCTCTTATCCCCTTCTTCATCTTTTTCTCGGATGGAGCGTTTAGGTCGACTAACCGATTCGCTTTTCTCTATTTTCCGTCTTGGTAATGCGATCTCAGTAATTCCAACACGCCAATCGCTGCCAAACTTGCATGTACTTGGTAGAATATTCTCAAATGAGGATAGCGTATTTTCCGGATAAGTATCTAGAGAACTGTTACTAAGCAGGCACACGTAGAACTCCTTATCTGTTATTGTCACAGGCCTTTTAAAGTCTATCCCAATTCGGCTTAGTCCTGTTGGTACTACTCTCTGACTTATTCCTAAGCCTTTCGCTCTGCCTGGTAACTCGGCTTATGGGTAAGTTTTCCACCGCACGCCCTAATATAGGTTGTGCAGCCATATTTAAGATTTCTTCATCCTGCGGCCTCTCTTCTTCATTCGCAGTATCTTGAACTAGAACTTTCGCACCAGTATTACCACTCTCGCTATCATAGTTTTTGAAAACCTCATCCAGCTCGTCAACACTCATGTTGAACGGAACAGTATATTGAGTTATTCCGTCATCGCCAGTTATCACCTTATACTCTTTTTCCGGTGAATGATCTACCACATTCAATCTTTTCCGGAATTTTGACTGCGGCTTAAGGGTTTTAGCAATACCGCTTGCCGATAATCGTCTCTTGAATTTAGATGACATTTCTTCTTTTGGCGGGGTTAAATCTATCATTGATTCCAATATCTCCTCCCCCCGCATAGGTGAAGTCTGGATTGATTTTTCATCGCTAAATTTAATTTTCGTCTGGAGTATTGTCGCGCATATTTCTAAAACGCTGTTGATTTGACTGATCAAAGAGTGGTTTAGCTTTTGACTTTATATCTAGAAAGGTGTTATTCCTACGCCGCGTATTAAAAAATTTTATAAGCTCGTTCCGGTATTGATACCATTTGTTTTTATCATCAGTATTCTTACTTCTCAATATCTTGTTAATAGCTTTATCAAACAAACTTTGACTCTTTGTATCTTCAATCGTATCTTTCAGATTTTCATACACTTCTGGGGGGAGTAGAAGCATTTTATTTAGATTACCCTGTCTACGCATATTTTTCAATTAGTGATCCTATAACACCTGATAGAACACTTCCTAATAGTACTGGCAGAAATCCTCCGTTTTAAACTAATACTTTGCGCTGTCGTGGTACAGATCGTTTAGCTTCTACCAGCTCGCGCATGCTCTTTTTATATTTACTAAGCCGAGAATATATCTTCCGGTGAGGTGAATGATTCCCGTTTAATGTATTCAGAGTGACCTCACAAAGAGTTTTTATCACCTCTGGATCGGCTGCCTTTAATATAGCTCTTCTCAGACAAGGACTGGCGTTTTTAAGCACGTACAACATATGCTTGTTGTCCTTCAATCTTTTCATTCGACACACCATTCTCTTCTCTTAGACTATCAGCCGAACAGTAACACGTTACACAATTTTTATTAAATATATCTGTCCTAAATCTCAACATATCATTTATATCTTGGGTCAGGTCTACCATAAAATAGCTATGAGGCCGTTGCGTAATTCCTTTATATATTCTCATAAGCTCGGAACTGTCTTCAGGATATATTTGTTTAGCCAGGTGGTGAAATTGGCTTTTGTCGCGGGGATTTTTGAAACACACCATGTATTTACAATTTAGCGCCACGGCAAAATTTTCCTTGAAGAAATACGTTCTGTGTTACTAAGATAACAGAAAGATTGCGATGATGGGAACCCTTTGTAAACAGTTCGCATACTTGTCTTGAAAATGCAGTTAGCATCATATCATCCAGCACTATTAATGTCGGTTCATTAGAATCGTTTGGGAATTCTTCAGGAGTTGAAGATAAGTACTCTATATTCCTTAATGATTTTAATGATGGTATAGCATGTTGTTCCGCGTTACACCATATGATTTTCTTCACCTGTGGCAGAATCATTTCTCCCCTCGTAAGAAGATTTTCTATAAAGGTCGTTTTACCACACCCTGACGGGCCAGCAATCATCATTGTGAACGGATGTCTAAAATGTATCATGTCACCAAGTTAATATCGATGCTCTATATAATGCCGTGAGGAATTTTTATAACTTTAGTAAAATGAGCAGACGACAAGTTGTTAATGAGATACACAGACCTGCTCGTAGACGATTCACTCGTCGACAGGTCACTATCAGAGGCATAGATGACTTATGGCAGGCGGATCTGGTTGATATGAGTGCATTCTCATCTAAAAACCAAGGTTTTAAGTTTCTTTTAACTGTGATCGACACTTTTTCTAAATATGCATGGGCTTTTCCTATTAAAAATAAAAGTGCAGATGTTGTGGCAAAGGCTATGGAAAAAAATTTTCAAACAACGGCGTGTACCTAGAAATTTACAGACCGACGATGGTACGCAGTTTTTTAATAAAGTATTTCGTCAGATGATGAAACATTATGAGATAAATCATTACTCTACATTCAGCGCATTGAAAGCCTCCATCGTTGAGAGGTTTAATCTGACACTAAAAAGCATCATGTGGAAAGAATTCAGCATGAAAGGAAATTATCGCTGGATCGGCATATTGCCTAAACTACTTATCAAGTACAACAAGACAAAACATCGTACTATTAAAATGCGGCCTATAGATGTCAATACGTCAAACGAATTGCATTTATTGTCTTCATTCTATAGGTTATTTCACAACCAAAATATAGAATCGGTAATCATGTTCGAATAAGCAAGTACAAACATGTCTTTGAAAAAGGCTACACTCCAAACTGGTCAACAGAGATATTTAAGATAAAGCAAGTGCGAAAAACGCAGCCTCGGACATATTTAATTGAGGATTATCAGGTTATGTTATCCAGGGAGGTTTTTATGAGACAGAATTGACAAAGGTTAAACACCCCGATGTATATCTCGTAGAGAAGGTCGTAAAACGAAAAAAAGATCGCGTGTTTGTAAAATGGCTTGGTTTCCCATCATCTCATAATTCATGGATTGGTATAAAAGATGTTCTGTAACATTCAGATTTTCAGTCACCATGATGAACTTAAGACATGAATACGATCGCCTGAAAACATTCAAGAACTAGAGGTAAGGATCTAGAGGAAAGGAAAGTTCTTAAGCTTGTGAAAAGTGGCTTCTTTTACACCAACTTGAAGGATTACGTCAAGTGCTTTTTCTGTTCTCTGATAATGAGCGCATCTTCTTCACCGACTGATGTGGAAGCTGAACATTTACGCCTATCTCCAGACTGTGTGTTTGTGAGCGGTAAGGACGTTTACGGGCCATATGACAAGTCGATTAAGAAATCATTCAAATCCTGTGTGCCATCACTTCCTACTGTAATGCGAGTATTTGGCCTGTTAATTCTGATATTTCTACTGGCGATTGAATTCATCAATATCTACGATGTCATCTACGGACGATAAACAAGTACGTTTCTGTGACCAGGTCTCTGTCAGATACATGTTTGTCTGGGACTTTGCATATAGATCTAGTAGAAAAAATACTTTGCAAACCTGTGTATTAGATCGAATCAGGTTCCAGCGCAGGATTCTAAAGATGGAGGAATTACTAAAACCTATTTTACTTAAGAAAATCAATTATGTAATCAGAAGAAAGTTATCTACATAAACTTTTTAACGTATACAATAAAAAATAAAGACTGACAACTTGTTTTATTTCATTCCTTAGAAATAACATTAATCTTGACTCATGATGCATAAAAGAAATCCACTATAATCACTCTTGACTTGAACTTGGCGCGTTATCAAATTTACATAATACGCTACCGAGTAAAAACCTGACCTTCTCAATATACATACATAAAAAACCGAAACGTCTGCTGTGCATTATATCAGCCTCTAAAAACTCGAAATGATCAAAGAAAGCAAAACTTGTTTTAATTCCCACATTGTCTTAAATTTTCCTAGGCAATCATATATCGTACAATATCAGCGATGACCCACTCATAAGAGAAACCTGTAATAATTCCACTTGACTTGAACTTGACTCGAAATCAAATTTACATAATCCCAACTGAGTAAAAACCTGACCTTCTCAATATACATGTAGAATTAAACACGAATATGTACAATGATAATCCAATGGCGATATAATTAAAAGAAATGAAATAATACAAATTGAGAAAATTAAATAATTCGAATTCAGAAATAAAAGAATATTTATCAGATGATGTTCGACGGCCACGGTTACGTCTGTTCTCGTCCACGGTTACTTTTCAAAGAGAACGAGCCAGATGCCGCAAGTTGTTAGTTGCCGACTCAAAGGTGGTGTGGCCCGATGGATAGGCATTGCCAACCCAATCCCACATTCGGCCGTCCTGCGCTTAATCTGCCCCAGATTAAGCCGAGTTTTCATCATCGCTGTCGTTGTCATCAGATCTAGCGCAATTTCATGCCTTCATATGGTCAGCGCTTGTTGATGTAAGTAAAGGACCTTCATGTTCCCCTATCTTCTGGACTTCATATCGGTCAAAACTCTTGACCTTGGTGATTTGGTAGGGTCCTAAGAACTTTGGCCTGATCTTCAAACCCGTCCCGAATTGTGTACGCTCTATCGCTACTAAATCGTCGACTTGGTATTGAACCGCTGCTTTGCGTTTTTTGTTGAACTGCCGTGTGTTCTCTTCCTGGATCTTCCTAATATTTTCCTTAGCTTGCGCGCGAAGTTCTTCACGAGACTCCTGAAATGATTCAAGAAACTCTTCATTAATTATATCTTAAAATTTTACGTCTTTTTCGGTTTTCATTTGAACTCCTGTGAGTAATTCAAATGGCATTGTTTTTATAGAGCGGTGATAGGTACTATTTAGGATTCTTTGCAGCGAACTTATATTTTTGTACCATTCTTCAGGCTTATCCAGTTATAGTTTCGTCAATACCAATATTACGGTACGATGTACTCGCTCTACTTGTCCGTTACCCCTAGGTATTCCCGTCGTGATACTATAAAGCCTAATATCTCGTTGCTTGCAGAAGTTGCGAAACTTTTCAGATGTAAAAGCACCGCCTTTGTCCGTAATGATGCGATCTGGGTAACCGAATACAGTAGTAAGTATTTCAAGTTTCTGCAAAACTTCCTCCGTATTCAGTGTTTTCGTTGGAAATAGCCACGTATATTTGGTAAAGGCATCAACTGCAGTTAAAATATATCCTAGATGATCCAGATGTATTGTGTCAAGTGGTTGGTCACCTTTAGGAATGGGATTTAATAAACATTCCTTTTTCCCTTCTTTGCGATCCGCACGAATACACCTTACACATCCATTAACACATCGTTCAATTCTTTTTGTCAAATCTGGTATGTAATATTCCTTCGTAATAATTTCCTTCAATTTCTTTCGTCGGAAATGTCCATTCTCGTGTGCAGCTTTAACGATATAATCCTTCATTCCGTCCGGTACTACGTACACGAAGTTTCCGTTCGATTCCTTACACAAAATTCCACGATGCACTGCGTAGTTTTTATATGGCCCTTTATTCAACAGCTCTACAATCGCGTTTAAATGTTCGTCTTTTAGTTGACAGGCCTTCAGTTTTGCCAATAATGTTGTATCTTCGTTCACACACATTACTATATCGGCTCGGCTCAGTGCATCCACGTGCTGCATCTTGACCCCAGCCCGGTACTCCACCTCGTAATCGAACTCTTCTAGCAGGAGTGCCCATCTAGCAATCCTTGTAACAAGTTCCTTCTTGTTCAATGTTTGCTGAAACGCCTTGCAATCAGTTACGAGTTTAAATTTCTGACCAAGTAGATAAATCCGAAACTTCTTTACAGCCTCAATAATGGCTAGAACCTCCAACTCGTAGCTGCTGTAATTTTGTTCGGCTGTCGACGTTTTTCTACTAAAATAATGAACCGGATGTAATTCGTTGTCTTCGGCAGAACGTTGTAGTAGAATAGCTCCGTACCCGTATTTACAAGCGTCAGTGTGTAGTTCAGTGCTCGCACCGTATTTAAAAATTGATAAAACTGGTTTCGACGCTAGGCGTTGCTTGATCGTCTCCCATGAAGATCTCTGTTCGATGCCAAAATGAAATGAAACATTTTTCTTTAGAAGATCACTCAACGGTCGTGCAAGAGTTGCAAAATCCTTTATGTATTTCCGGAAGTAGCTAGCTAATCCTAAGAAACTTTGTAGTTGTTTTTCGTCGTTAGGCACAGGATAGTTAACAACCGCCTTCGTCTTATCCTTCGATGGAGAAATCGTGCCCTTTTGAATAGTATGTCCTAGATATTCAATTTTAGTTTGAAAGATCTGACATTTTTTCCACTTAATTTTCAAACCATATTTTGCAGCAACACTTAGAGTAATTTTCAATCGTTCTACTGAGTCTTCTATTGTACGCGATGGAATGACTATATCGTCTATATAAATCACTACAATACCTTCATTAATCAAATCTCGGAACACGTAATTTATAAACTTCTGAAATACGTTAGGAGAGTTGCACAGCCCGAAAGGAGCCTTCAAAAATTCATACTGACCGTTCTGTGTGACGAAAGCAGTAAACCTTCTACTACTCTCTTCGACGGAGACGTGAAAAAAGCCGTTCTCAAGGTCCAGCACCGTAAAGAACGTAGGCTGCCTCTTATGTTTCGGGATTTGGCAACCCTGGTGGTGCAATCTGGTAACTGACAGCTCTATCGTAAAGTTGGACATTTTTGAGGTTATACGTACTCATAACGTTTTGACATACGAGCGCTATTTGTGTTGTTTGCAGTAAGTTAAAAGATTTATCTCAGCTCAAAAATGGAATTAAATCGTGAACATTTTCGTGCGATTATTTTTTACAACTTTCGACGTGGATTAACTCAGCAACAGTGTATAGATGAACTTAATTCAATTTTGGGCGATGAAGCTCCATCAAGGACCAGTGTTTATCGATGAAATGGGGAATTCAATCGTGGTCGTAGTTCACTTCAAGACGAATTTCGTGAAGGTCGTCCAAAATCAGTTGTTGTTCCGGAAACCATTGATGCTGTGCGCAAACTGATATTGGAAGATCGTCATTTGACCTATCGTGAGTTGAGACAACCTTAGGCATTAGTGGGACCAGCATACATTCAATATTGCATGATCATTTGATTGTCAAAAAAATTTGTTCGCGTTGGATCCCGCATAATTTGACAAAAGCTCAAAAAGATGCTCGTGTCAATTGGTCCAAAAAATGCTCAAAACATCGATTTGATGAGTCATCCACCGTATAGTCCTGACTTGGCACCGAATGACTTCTTTTTATTCCCGTACGTAAAAAACAAACTGAGAGGTCAACGTTTTTCGACACCTGAAGAAGCGGTTGCCGCATTTAGAATGCATGTTTTGGAGATACCTCAATCAGAGTGGCAAAAGTGCATCGACAATTGGTTCAAACGCATGCAAAAGTGTATAGATTTTCATGGGAAATATTTTGAAAAACAATAAAGTGGTTTTCGATGATTAATATTTGTTTTTCTTCTCTAATCCCGAAATATAAAAGGCAACCTACGTATAACGCGTCGGCCAAATTGTCGATTTGATCTTCAATGACTGGCAATGGATATTTGTCCTTATATATCTTTTTATTAACTCGGCGATAGTCAATACACATCCTCCTTGTACCGTCTTTCTTTCCTACTAAAACTACAGGGCTAGCATAATCAGAAACACTTTCCTTGATGATACCGTTCTTCATCCAGTCTGCAACCTGCTTATCAATAAAGTCCCTTTCTATCGGATGAAATCGACGCGGAGGTTGGCACACGGGTATATCGTCCGTCATCACGATTTTTAATTGTACGGGTGACTGTATGCACCGATCCTTGCACGGGTCGTAATTATTAATGATTCTGTTTATTTTCTCCTTCACCGCTACATCTGCAACATATATTTCCGGAAGATTAGCTTCGTCAACGTCCAATTGGAAACAATTCGCGAACTCGTAATCTGTTTCTTTTGACAATGATCCACTCGCTGTTGGTCTCGTAACTTGAATTCCGTCCGTGTTTATTAAAATTTCCGCTCGAGTTAAAATGTCCATTCCGATTATAAGATCCGGCAACATTGCGTTATCCGGCACTACATGCAATTCCGAATTGTCAAAATTAATATTGTCAATCGTAACTTTGGTAATAATCGCACCGATCGTTGTGAGTTTATTATTACCGATACCGGATATTGAAATTCGCACATTTTTATTACAATCACTATTTATCGTATTTACAATATTTTGTTTTATGAGCGACGTTTCACTGCCTGTATCCAAAAGGCCATTAACTGTCAAAGTGTCATTGAGTTGTATTAACCTACACGACCCGTTCTTTTTAACAATGTTCGTAGAACTAACTGCAATGTCTTCAGTCACCGGACAGTTTGGTCGCTTATGTCCAAATTTGTTACACTTAAAGCACTTTGGACCACGAGCCTTTTCGGGGCAATCGAAAAATTCATGCGACACGGAACCACAATTATAACAATTTTGTTTACCTTTTTGATCTTTATGATCTTTCCTATCCACCGCACTACTTTTTCCATTGTCTTTTCCCTCGTTACGTTTGTTTGGGATATTTCGCTTAAATTGTTCGTATGTTTTGATTTTTATTTTAAAATCTCTTATGTCTTCTGCACCGTACAACATAATTTTGTTTACTGCTAAGTCCGGAATACCAGCAATCACATACTGCATAATCGAAGCTGCGTCTACGTTAGCTTGGTTACCTATTCCAATCATTGTCTAAAGATATTCCTGATATGTCTCCGTTTTTTGTTTTTGTCTACGTTGTAGTTCTTGATGAACTGATGCACTTGAAACATTCGGCTCAAATTCTCTGATGAGGGAAGATTTTAGAACCCTGTAATCGAATGCTCTTACCTCGTTATCAACGAATAATTTTGCGGGGCCAGCTAACAGTTTTTTACTGTAAATTAATCGCTGGACGGTGTTCCAGTTGAACAGCTCACAGTAACTTTCGAATTCGGTAAACCATTTAGTTGGGCTACTGTTATCGTTGCCGCTAAATTTTCGCATAATTCCTTCGATATCCCTCGAATCGTGAATGGAATTAAATTGCACTGAAGATGATGCGACGTTTTCATCGAAGCTATTACCGACTCCGGTTGTTGAAGACCGCTTAAGTTGACTGCGTCGTCCCATTGTTGGATCAATTATATTTTATTTGGTAGATAATTTTCACGTAACTGTTCCACTTGCGTTGTTCGTACGCCACGCGGTTTTCGTATCCCGGTTGAGCCCCCAAATGTAGAATTAAACACGAATATGTACAATGATAATCCAATGGCGATATAATTAAAAGAAATGAAATAATACAAATTGAGAAAATTAAATAATTCGAATTCAGAAATAAAAGAAATGATATTTATCAGATGATGTTCGACGGCCACGGCTACGTCTGTTCTCGTCCACGGTTGCTTTTCAAAGAGAATGAGCCAGATGCCGCAAGTTGTTAGTTGCCGACTCAAAGGTGGTGTGGCCCGATAGATAGGCATTGCCAACCCAATCCCACATACATACATAAAAAACCGAAACATCTGCTGTGCATTATATCAACCTCTAAAACCTCGAAAAGACCAAAGACTGTAAAACTTGTTTTTAATTTCCACATAATTCAAAATTTTCCCAGGGTACCAGATATCTTTTAATATCCACGAAGATCTGAGCATAAGAGAAACCTGTAATAATTCCACTTGACTTGGCCTTGACTCGAGATCAAATTTACATAAACTCAACCGATCTAGAATACCCATCCAAGCCAATTAGCCCCGCAGAAAATCAAAAAAACTGAACTAGAATACCTATCCAAACCAATCAGCACCCAGAAATGCCAAAACATGGCCTAGAATACCTATCCAAGCCAATCAGCACCGCAGAAAAGCCATCATGGCCGTCCACAGCCAACCCCCCCCCCCCAAATAACAATGACCACCACAGCCAGCCCACCGTTCACAACCCCGACACTTATTCCGGTTTTTATACGCATTTTTGCCCCGACACTTTCAGCTTTTCAGGCCCCCTACACTTTCAGATAGCCTGTCCCTATCGCACATGCCAAGAAAAGATACAAAAGTGTAGTACTTACTACTAGGCGAAATCTCTTCTAGCACTAAAAAAACTCCCACTTGGCGTACGCCCCAACACTTTTCAGACCATGCTTTCAAGACGATACTTTCAGCGACTTTCCTACACTTTCAGCGACTTTCCTACACTTTCAGCGTTTAGTCCTACACTTTCACCCTCAAGTTCATAACTTCCCCCCCCCCACAACCTACAGCCTAAACACCTTCAGCCTTAAAACTCATAGCATTCCCCCCTTAGCTTTCCCCCCATAGCTTTCCCCCCTTAGCATCCCCCAAAAAGCCTTTCAGACCCCCTACACTTTCAGATATCCTGGCCCTATCGCACATGCCAAGAAAAGACCCAAAAGTGTCGTACTTACTACTATACTTGCCTTCGAATCGTGTCTCGTCCTTGTGTGCTGTAGCGGCGTAGCGCTGTAGGATTCGGAGTGGGGAACGCCGTAATCTCTTTTCTCTCAGCGAATGTAACATGAAAACAAACACGCAAAAAAAAAATCGACACAGCTACACGTCCGTACAGCTCGACCTCTGCGAGTGGTCTGAACGGAAAATTTGACTGAAAAATGTAGTTTGAAAAATCGTTGCAAAAATATTGTTATACTAACTTTTTTTAAGCTTTCTTAATTTAAGTTGCTTTAGAACACTTTGATTAAGTATTATAAGGAAAAACTAAATAAAAAAAAAATTGTTTTCATAGAAAATTTTAGTAGTGAAAAACATTTTTTTTAAAAAAAAACAGAGTTTTCAAAGTGCATTATTTGCTAACATAAGTCAAAACGAAAAATTCTATTTGCTCCAAACAGAAGATTGAACTTTTTTAATTGAATGAAATTGAAAATAATGAAACTTACTTCAGAAATGTTCGCAAGATCGCATTGCCCACATGTGTGTTCTCAATAGTTTCGAAAACTTGCTTGACGTAATCGCTTATAATTTTTCCTATAACCACAATTTCAAAAAACTTATCTCCCATTTCAGTTAAAAACATATCGTTAGTTATATTTGTCCAAAAAGTAAAGACTTATCTTTTGCTGCTTGAGAGATTACGATAAGCTCGTTTGCATTATTTTTAACAAAAATGCTGTTTTGGTATACACGCGCTCTTAACATACTATAACTAACAAAAAAAATTAGATAGAAACAAAAAAATTAAATTATATTTTTTTTTACTTCTTCGAGTATACAAATAAATTTGAACTTTGTTTTCACTCAAAACTGATTTGTACAAAATCGAGTTTTAGTTAGTTTCGTAAATTAAGTGAAGCCACTCTATCAGGATATTTGTATGGCAGCTACTCGAAGGACTAATAGGATTTTCTTGATTAAATGTAAGTTGTTTTCCGGTGTCAGTGGAGTGAAACCCAACACGATTGTTAATTAATTACTGTCCGTGAGGACGTGACAATTGGAAAATTTTCACTGGAGAGGCCAATTTTTAATAAGAAAGTGTTGGGCTAGGTCCGAAGAGCTGTTTCGTCATCGGAAGGCATAGACTCTACAGAGGATGTATTCTTGCCTACTATCCGAAACACCGTGACAGCTGGTGAAAGTGCTGATGATAACTCTATATAGCAACATCGGAATCCAGTTTATAAGCCACGAATTTTAAACTAGAAAATTCTGGCCATATAAATCTTATACTAAAGGTAGGTGGCATTGAAAATTCGCCTAATGTTTAAGCCAGTTGGTGGAACTTTATGGTTGTATTTGGTTGCAAGCCTGGATATGTCACGATCAATAGCAAACTTATTCTATAATAATATTTTTATTAATTCATTTTTTCATGGTAAGCTACCATAGAAGCTATTATGATTAAATGTTAGTTGTTTTCTGGTATCAGTGGAGTGAAACCCCAACACGAAATCTTCGATATAATCATACATTTAGCTCCAACTATTGGAAAATTACCAATACAAAAGACGTAGCTTAAAATCTTCTGAAGTTATCGGCTTATTCTTGAACACGTTTTTTAAGGATAAAAACCCCAGCAAGTTCTAACAGGCTTCCTGGCATTACCTTTATAATGGGTTTTCCAATAGGGACTTGACCACTTTGAATTCAATTTGTGAACGCACCCTTTCACTAATCATCGAATTTATTCAGTAAACTTAACATTTTTATCATAGTAAAGTACACGAAGGAACAACGTCTCAAATTATAAAAATTTACTACAGAAATTCGGAGTCGGTGACCGCTACTTTAAGAGCGTTAACTTCGATTTTCGGTCGTAATTCTCGCCCTAGTAGACAGGCAGTAACAAGTTTAGTGCAAAAATTTGAGTCTACATATTCGTTGTGTGATGTTGCCGTGCCAGTGAGACAACGGGTTGGTCGAAGTGTCGAAAATATCGCTGCCGTTGAAACGTCCGTAGCAAATGATCCAAATCAGTCAATTCCACGGCGTTCTCAAGAGTTGGGCATCGCCCAGACCACCTTATGGCGAATTTTGCATTAGGATCTTGGTTTACACCCATACAAGATCAAGCTGACTCAAGAATTGAAGCCGATGGACCATTTGAAGCGACGTACGTTCTCCGATTGGGCTCTGGAAAAGATGCGCCAAGATGATCAATTTCATCGCAAAATCATCTTCAGTGACGAAGCTCATTTTTGGCTCAGTGGGTTCGTCAATAAGCAAAATATGCGTTATTGGTCTGGTGAAAATCCACATGTGCTTCATGAAAGACCACTTCATCCACAAAAAATAACTGTTTGGTGCGGTTTGCATGCTGGCGGCGTCATAGGGCCATATTTTTTCGTCGACGATAATGATCGTCACGTTACTGTGAATGGTAATCGTTATCGCGCCATGATTACCGATTATTTTTGGCCCGAATTGGAAGATATGGACTTGGACAACATGTGGTTTCAACAGGACGGTGCCACAAGCCACACAGCACACGTTACAATCGATTTATTGAAGAGTAAGTTTGATGAGCGTGTTATCTCAAGAAATGGACCAGTCGATTGGCCGCCTCGTTCGTGCGATTTAACGCCTCTGGACTTTTTTCTTTGGGGCCACGTCAAGTCGTTGGTCTATGCCAACAAGCCGACGACGTTGGAAGAAATATCTCAAATGGTTTGCATTTTGTTTTGAAAAAAAGTTGTCAAGTCCTTATTGGAAAACCCTTTATTAGTTAATAACATGGTTGTATGATAAGTGCCTTGTGCACGATGCAAAAAACGTGCGATAAGTGCCTTGTGCACTATGACTGAAGCGCCTCATGCAATTCGATAAACAAACATAACGCAGTCACGATCAGCTGCAAGATGAAATACTGAACTCCGATTTATATTTAAGTTGGAAATATATCAAAGGAATGAGGAGAGCACAAGCAATTATTACATGACCTTTTACTTACAAGTAGAAATTATTGTATAGTGACTACTCGATTTTTTGATTAATAGTGAGTTCCATAAAGTAAGTAAAAGGACATTTTACAGAATTTTTGTATGGCAACTACATGAAAGACTTATGAGATATTTTTCTTATTAATAGTTTCAGCTGCGACTATTATAAAATTAATGTGTATAAAATTTCAAAGTTGTAACTTAAAGCGTTCTAAAGTTATCATTCAATATTGGTGAACATGTTTATTAAGGACTTTTGTATGACAGCTACCCGAAGGAGTCAACGGATGGCGCTAATTAATGAACTCCGTTTTGGTTTTGGTATAAAACTAATTCCTGTAAAATTTTAAATTCCTGCTTTAATTCGTTCTGGAGTTATAGTGGATTCAGTAACAAGCATACATTTTTGAAGGACTTTTCTAGGCTGCTACACGAAGGACTCATTCGATTTGTTTTATATTTGGAACTTTCGATTCAAACATTGTAAACCTTAAGAATGCAAAATTTCAAGTTCCTAACTTGAAGCATTCGAGCAATAATTGTGAAAACGGATTTTAAGGACTCTTGTATGGGAGGTACCCGAAGGAGTGGAAGGATATCGCCCATTAACGAACTTAGCCTTACTTTTTCCATTTTACAAGTTGTGACAAAATTTCAACTTCCTAGGTCAACGCGTTCTTGAGTTATCGTGCTAACGGACGGACGGACGGACAGACGGACAGCAAACGGATTTGGGGGTTTTGGCCAAAAATAAGCACAAAATAATATATAAAACTTTTTTTCGTCCGAGGCTCGGTTCTATGCGTTACAAACTTTTCGAGCTGGATTAAACTTATAATACTCTATATGTTCATCTAGAGTATAAAAATGTATGGTAAGTGCCTTGTGCACAACCACTGCTGCGCCTCATGCGCAATATATTCACTGTTGCGCCTTATGCGCGATATATTCACTGATGCGCGATATATTCACTGATGCGCCTTATGCGCGATATATTCACTGAATAAATGCTTTCTTTTACGAGTGCCTTATGCACTGTGACCGTGCATCTTACGCACACAAAATGTGATATTCCTTTGTGTTCGACGATTAAAGAAAAACTCACGATAAACACGATGGCAATTAGGTGTATTTTAAAAGTGATGATAGCGACTCGACTGTTCAAATAGAAGTGCAGTAAAAATCAAAATTCAACAGCAGAAAAAGCCTGCAATAGGGTCGAAAAGGTCCCGTAAGCTATATACTTGAACTTAAAGAGATACTTGTTGGACTGAAGGTCCCAAAGATTTATGTAAATTGAACGTGCCGATAGCTACGGCCTGATTTTGCCGTAGCATAACAATTACATGTTTCAATGAGTTTAATCTGAAACCTACCGCCGGCCTTGAACAAGGGCGCCCATAGAACTTCTTCCAGGGAGGGGGGGGGGGTGGCAAGGCAAAAAGTTTATAAAATAATCCCACACTCCATTTAGAATCTGAACTTATGGTTCTAATTTTAACATAGGTTCGTTAACGGGCCAATCGTTCTACTCCTTCCTAACTTTGCTCAAATCGTAAAAGTGCTTGTACACGAGCAATTTTTTTTTATTTTTCCGACAACTATTGCCAAAATTAGTGGAGCGATTAATGGATGGCGGCAATATTTCGACAATGGGGCAATGTTTTCATAGAATGCTGATATTTCTCGCCCTATACTCGCAGTTTCCGTAATTTCTTTTGGAAGTGGTAAGAAATTGAATTGGTTTTTACTTTCTCGTGCTGTCTTTATATTTTTCTACTAACTATTTCCAGGATTTTTGGATATTCCACCCCCAAATGGGTGTAAGTACGTTGCATATCTTTTCACAGATTCTTACATATTGCTTAAATCTGATGATATATCGAGTTCCTGTTTAATTCCTATGGTTCCATAAGCGCCAAAAAGTCACAGACTTTTATATAATCGCCTAAAAGCTTTTTTCACAATTTTTCGATACATATTCAACTTCCCAGGGTTTGCATATTTTTTCACAATTTTTGCCATGGGTTCCTGAATCTTTTGAAAATTTTTGTACTTGAAGCCTAGTACGGACCTCGATGAAAATTTTCATTCCCATACCAAATGCATGTAAAAAAATCTGCCAACAGTCTGGGCGCAACTTTATTATTTTTCCGGCAGAAGTTCAGAACGCGTCCAATTCGGGAATGCGGTGTATGTTACTATGTGACTGAAAACCTAACAAAAAGTTCGGGAAGCGGTTAGAAAAGGGTGTAACATATGAATTAAATAAATGGGTCATATTCCGGGATGTGGTCTCGAGGTTGAAAAAAACAAAACATAAAAATAGGTGATTATTAAACAAGCCTGGGGAAGTGAAAAGTTATTCGATATCTGATCAGACCTGAGAAACATGGTGGAATTCAAGAAAAAGTATACAACCAGTTTACATCCTCTTAGGGGTTGAATTTCAAAAAATCTTGAAAACACATTCTAGGTATTCATATGAAAAATCCGTAGAATAAAAATGAATTCAATATATGTTGAAATAAAATATGTAGTGAAAATTCAGCCAACCGCGGCACTCTTGTAAATCGGGCCATAATCAAATAAATGCGTTCTCTTCTGTTCCGAACGTCATGCGAAGCAGACGTGTTTCATTTCGATTGTTAAAAACCACAACAGGTTATGGGCCCAGTCCCAACGCGAAGTTACCGGATTTGAACTAAAAGTTATTTTTCTTTTTGTAATTCTCCTGTTGAAAGGAATTTCGAGCGAAAAAGTCGCTGGTGAAATTGAAAAGTAAATTGATGTCGGAGCAAGCAGTGTGCACGAGATTGTCGTCATAAAAATCATCGTGACTTGCGGAAATTGTGGAAAAATGGCATCGAGGGAAGAGGAGAAAGTTCAAAAGCTGGTTGGAGCATCCAATTATTCGACATGGAAGCGGGAAATACGCGTGTTGCTTGAATGGCATGATTTAGACGGATCAATTGATGAGCCGGTCACACTAACCGACAGCATAAGACTCAAGAAGGCGAGGGCAAAAATTTTGATCAACATTGACCGTTCATTGTATGATGAAATTGGGAATTTGCCCACAGCCATCGGAGTGTGGAAAAAATGTGCGGAATTGTACGACGATCGAAGTTGGATCAAATTGGCACGGTCGATCGGAGACATGGTGACTGCTCGATTGGAAAATTCATCATCGATGGACAATTACAATTAATTAAAAAAAATCTCGACTGCTACCCGGGTGCTTAAGGATTTAGGGTTAGAAATCCCGGATACCGTAATTTGTGGTGTAATTTTGTTCGGCCTTACGAGTGAATATGAGGCATTCACAACTGGTTTGGATGGTGGAACGTTAATCAACGGGAAGCTGATAACAGAGTTAGAATCCGGAACCTTACGACGCAGATTAATCGACACTGAATTGGCGAAACGAGCCATAAATGGTGGTGAGACATCTGGAAACGTTTTTAAAGCAGTTAATTCTTCGTGGCAACAGAAATCATCGAAGAAATTTTCGAGCAAGAACGGGAATTTTTAGTACAAGTGCTACAGGTGTCATAACACGGGTCACATGCGAAAGGACTGTCCTGAAAATCGAAAGGATGCAGACTCAAAATCCAATGTGAACAAGAAGGAAGAAAATCGAGTGTTTCATGCGGTTGCTCTAAATGCGGATGATCATTCGAACAACATTTGGTATGTGGACAGTGGAGCCAGTCAGCACATGTCGGGAAATCGTAAATTGTTCAAGGAATTCAAGCCAAATTTACACAGCGGACAATACAAAATTGAAGGTGATTGGAAGCGGTACGGTAAAGTTATCTGTTGGTGGAGACGTGATTCGAGTACGTGATGTGCTTCATGTGCCCGGTTTGGCGGCTAATTTATTGTCAGTATCCAAGATGGTGGCTGCTGGAAATATTGTGAAATTTGGAAACGATGGCTGTGTTGTGCAGGACGCTAAGGGCGATGTGGTGGTGTGTGTGAAACAATCTAACGGAGTCTATAAATTGAATATCGATACTGTTGCATTGAAAGCGGATAAAAGCGAAGACGGCGACTTGATAATGTGGCATCGGCGTCTCGGTCATGTTGCATACAATGATCTCATCAAATGGAATTCAGTGGTGAACGGAATCAGTGTGAATGGAGACCGTGATGCACTGTCGAAGTGTGTGACGTGTCTGCTCGGCAAACACAGTCGCGAGCCATTTCATCGTTCAGATGCTGTAATTAAATCGAAGGATGTTCTGGAATTGGTACACACAGATGTTTGTGGGCCTATGGAGAATGCATCAGCTGGTGGTGCGAAATATTTTGTTTCGTTTGCTGACGACTACTCGCGGAAGGTTTTTGTTTACTTCGTGAAGAACAAAGGAGATGTTCAACAAGTGTTTGCTGACTGGAAGAAAATGGCTGAGAGGCAAACGGACAAAAAGTTGAAGATTATCCGTTCCGACAACGGCAAAGAATACTTTGGACAGTTTGACCGAATTTGCCGAGAAGATGGAGTCATTCATCAAACCAGTTGTTCGTATACGCCACAGCAGAACGGCGTGGCCGAAAGAATGAACCGAACCCTGGTGGAACGTGCCAAGTGCATGATTTTTGATGCCGATTTAGATAAACCATTGTGGGCTGAAGCAGTAAACATGGCTGCATACATCACGAATCGCACAATCAACCGAACTTTGGGCAGTCGTGTATCAGAAGAGATTTGGACTGGATCAAAAGTCGATATTTCGAACATCAGGATATTTGGAACGAGCATCATGGTGCATGTGCCGAAGCAAAAACGGCGGAAGTGGGACGCCAAATCTACACGGATGATTTTCGTTGGTTTTGCTGATAGTCAAAAGGGCCTTCGCTGTTATGATCCTAATACGAAGAGCGTCACTATAAGCCGTGATGTCAAGTTTCTGGATCCGCCGGAAACGAAGGTAAATAATTCAATTAACTTAACTGATGCGGTCGATGATGTTGTTACAGTGGACGAATCGACAGTAAATTCCTCTCCCAGCGCTGGTGTCAAGAGAACGATTGCGGAAACCCGGCAGGAGGAGCCTGGCAATCGGAAGATTTTGCTTGAGTTGGGGCCACAAAACAAGGCGCCTGATTCTGGTGACATGAACTTGCCAGATGACTCGTATTCGCAATTTGATGATCCTAGTATGACATTTGGCATTTCCGACGAAGATACAGAGGAAGTCGTAGAAGTCAGGAAATCAAAGCGAATCGCAAGCAAAAATCCCCAGATGAAATTGGTATGCGCTTACATTGCTGAATCTGGCGAACCCCTCACAGTTCATGAAGCGATGACTGGTGGCGATAAGCAGCACTGGATTGAAGCTATGCGAGAGGAGATTAAGGCGCATGCTGAAAATACAACATGGAAATTGGTCAATCTGCCAATCGGACGAAAGGCAATAAAGACGAAATGGGTGTTCAAGGCGAAGGTTGGTGCGGACGGAAAAGTTGCTCGATATAAGGCACGGCTAGTGGCTAAAGGGTGCTCGCAACGATACGGGGTGGATTCCGTCGAAACTTTTTCACCCGTGGTTCGATACCATTCTATTCGGTACCTCATCGGCTATGCTGCTCGACATCGATTAAAGATCCATCAAATGGATGCTGTTACTGCCTTCCTTCAAGGCAATCTTGATAAGGAAATCTATACTGAACAGCCTGAAGGGTATGATGACGGGAAGGGTCGTGTATGCAAGCTAAATCGAGCGATGTACGGCTTGAAGCAAGTAGGTCGTCAATGGAATAAGAAGTTGGATCAGGCATTAATCGGTTTGGGATTGAAAAAATCACGTCTGGATCCATGCATCTACATCGCACCGGACATCCAGGTAATTGTTGCAGTATACGTTGATGATATTTTGATTATTTTGAAGGATCAAGTGGTGCTAGAAAGAATCAAGAGTCAGTTGTGCGGAATATTCAAAATGAAGGATTTGGGTCAGGCCACGAATTGTGTAGGCATCGAAATCAAATACACACAAGCAAGGGCGCCCATAGAACTTCTTCCAGGGGGGGCAAGGCAAAAGTTTTATAAAATAACGTCCCACTCCATTTAGAATCTGAACTTATGGTTGAAATTTTTAAATTAAGTTCGTTAACGGGCATAATCGTTCTACTCGTTCGGGTCTAAACAAAGGCGTTCAAGAATACCAGCTGATAACTTCGGAACGCTTAAATCGCTTGAATCCCAGTCATGAAGGTAGTACATGAGCAATTTTTAAAACAATTAATTGTCCGACGAATATTGCCAAAACTAGTTGAGCGATTAATGGAGCAATACAGGGCAATATCATGCTAGTTGCGGCAATATTTCGACAATGTGTAAATGTTTTTATAGATTGCAGATATTTCTCGCCCTATACTCGTAGTTTCTGTATTTGCGAAAAAATGTTATCCCTTCCACTTCCATGCTTCATCACCTCCTTAAAAAGTTTTACTTTATTTGTCAAACTTTATACAAAAACCGAATTTTATTTTTCAAGTGCAATTGGTTCGTGAGATATTGTAATCAAAAGTTGTTAACCCCCCCCCCCCCCCCCCCTTTGGAGGTATACTTTTTCAGTAATTCTGCCATATCGCCCAGCCCTGATATGATATCGATTTTTTCTTCACTTTCATGGGCTTGCGTAATAATCGCCTAAAACTAGTATTAAACACGTTTTCACGAATTTCGTAATTTCTATTAGAAGTGGCAAGAAATTGAATTGGGTTTTACTTTCTCGTACTGTCTTTATATTTATCTATTAACTCTTTTCAGGATTTTTGAATATTCCATATTGGGTGTAAGTAGGTTGCATATGTTTTCACAGATTCTTACATATTGCTTAAATCTGATGATATATTAAATTCCTTTTTAATTCCTTTGGTTTCCTATATACTAATTGCCAAAAAGTCAATTGCAGTATTTTTAGATATTAAATCTTAAGAGATGTAAGAGGGCTGTATAATTTTTAAAGCTTCGACGTATTTCTTAATATTGATGAGATTCCACAGACTTTTTATATAATCGCCTACAAACCCATTTAACAATTTTTCGATATTCAAGTTCCTTCTATTTTCTATTCTATTTTAACTACCTATGTATTTTTATTTTTAAAATAAAATCAATTTTCCAAGAAAAGTCATAATCTCGAAGCAACTGATGATATACTCCGATTTTGATCGCTCCCGAACTTTGACCTGAAAAATAATAAAGTTTCACCCAGAATATTGGCAAATTTTTACATCGATAACATTACTTTATTGTTAAAATAATAAAGTAAAATACAGTAGAATCCGCTTTTTACGACTTCGTTTATAACGACCAACCGTTTTTAGCGACGTAAATGCAAGTTGAAGTTTGGTTTCATACAGGCGTACTATGAAAGCATATCCGTATAGTACGACTCCGGTTTAAGCGACCAACCGCTTTTAGCGACCTAATTTTACGATAAACCGTCCGGTTAGAACAACGCGCATTGTTTTGTTCACAGCCAAATGGCGCAGGTCACAGTTGTTTATCATTTCAAGCGTGCTTTTTCAGTTGCACTAGTATATAAAGAAGAGTTACATCCCCTAGAGAAAATTTCTAACACAAGAAAAATTCTGGTGTCACTGTATGGAATCTTCTGAATGTGTTTGTACTTTCGGTTGCGATTTCTTGCAGGGATTATTGTTTCTCTGATATGTAATACATATACAGTGGTGGACAACTAATTAGCACACATAAAAAAAATAAAAATATCATTACATCAAACTAAAAGCTAAAAAATAAAAACAATTCTATTTAACAAATTTGAAGAAAAGATATTATGAGATAACAAAAAAAAATGAGAAATGTACGCGACAGCTAATTAGCACACCCGTTTTGTAACACAATTAAGTAGCTTTATAAAAGAAATAATTTTAATAGCCTGATGCAAATCCTTTGAAGCTTTACACCTGCGAGGCATGGATTCTATCAGTGACCGAATTTGGCTGATTAGTATCGCATTCCATTCCTCCTGAGCCATTTGGTGCAATTCGTTTAAATTTTGAATTTTTCGCTTCTTCAAGGATATTTTCAACTCATTCCAAAGATGCTCTATAGGATTTAAGTCGGGAGAGCATAATGGTTAGTCCAATGTGGTTATATTATTGTCTTGCAACCATTTTTTTTGTATATTTGCTAAAAAATGTCATGGTTCCATACGCGGAGTGGAACATGCCTTTGATATGGAAGTTCCAACAGGACAACGATCCAAAACACACCAGCAAATGACTCTGAAGTGTGTAGGTACTGCTTTGACCTATATGCTGAGGAGGATATTACCCACATTTTGTGCGAGTGTCAGGCGGTTGCAAGAAGGCGTTTGAAGTGGTTGGGCAGTCTCTTCTTCGATAGTTTGGAAGATCTTAAATTGATAGGGTATGACAAGTTGGTCAAGTTCATTAGGGATTTGGGATGTTTTGGGGGTGATTAACTGGCTAGTTCCACGATTCCATCCAAAGAGATCGTTATGGGCCCTCTTTTGGTGCCTAGTGTGCGCTGCAGCTCAGTGTGGCGCCCCTTCCTAAAACTACTAACTTGATGTAATGATATTTTTATGGAAGATATTTTATTTAGATAAAGTGTACAAATTGTTGAAATAATGAAAACAATTTTTTTTTTCATGTGTTCTAGTTAGTTGTCCACCACTGTACCTATGTACATATGCATGTAAACTGTTTAATTATCATTTTGCTAATTTTAATGTGTATTTGTTTTATTTTCATAGAAATTAATCTACACTATGTATATTATTTAAAGAGAATTATAGTAATATATATTAATAATAAAAAACAAGCTTAAATTATCAAGTTGTTTAATGCGTCGTCCGGTTAGTACGACCAAATATCGCCGGTCCCTTGAGGGTCGTTATATCCGGATTCTACTGTACATATATTTGATATCAGTGGCAGAACCAACCCTTACTGGGGGGTCTCAGAAATTTTTTTATTATTATTATTATTATATTTTAATAAAAGGCATATAAATCTACACAGTTATACTTAAGCACTAGTTACAAAGACTTGAAATTTTTTTTTTTTTTTTTTTAATTTGTCTATTTTGTTTGATAAAGTTCTGTGTGAATTTAGCTAAATAGCTGCAAAAAAAAAGGGTCACCTGAAGAAGGGGTCATATTGTTTTCATCTTATTATGAGACATTCCATCAAGAATCGCCAAAGTTGGGACCTTACCATTTCTGATTCTTTTCAAAAATGTTGTACTTGAAGAATAAGTGAAAAAAGAATTGAATTTCAAGGTTTGGTTTCTATTTCATATTTTAACTAACAAAAACAATAACAATCTGTAAATAAGCCCGACTTAATTATTCAAGGATAAAAACTACCAGAGATATGAACTTTCAAAGAGGATTCGGACATCGTTCTTGGGAAATTTTTAACATACTATAACTAACAAAAAAAAATGAGATAGAAACCACAAAATTAAAATCAAATTTTTTTCACGAATTCTTCGAGTACACAAAATTTCAAAAGAATCGGCGATGATAAGGTCACACTTTTGGTGATACTTGATTAAATTACCATTTTTCTATAAAATAATTGAGAATCACTATAATGCTTTTTGATTTTTTTGACCATTGATATTCCAATTTAATTTTTTGGCATGTTTTAAAAAACAGTATAACCTACAAAATAAATATAAAAAAAAACGTATTTGGAGGTATTTAAGGATAAATGACAAAATCGCTATCATTGAAAAAAAAATTAGTTCTTAAAGTACAAAAACGTTACAAAAAAGTAACGAAAAATCTTGGTCGTTCGATTTGGAAATACACTGCGGTCTGCTATGTTGTGCCAGATCTGATTCTTCTTCAGTACGCGGCCTTGGTCAATTTCGAAAAAGGGCTAATTATCTAATCTTATAGCTTGATTTGATATTCATTTTAGTGTCATTACTAAGAAGTTGCAACAACGTTTGGTATATAAAGTATGATTTGTCTCAACTTGCGATGGTCAAATTCAGGGGGGGGGGGGGGGCAAGTGCCCCTTCTTGCCCCTACCCGTGGGCGCCCATGCACACAAGCTGGCATCGCAATTGGTCAGGCGAAGTACATCGAAAAGGTGCTTGAAGGCTTTGGAATGTCAAATTGCAAACCGGTACCGACCCCAAGCGATCCATCCCAGAAGCTGTCAACGAAATTGTCAAAGACTGGCGATGAAACATCATCAATCCCATACAGGGAAGCGGTCGGAAGTCTTCTATATCTGGTCCAGGGGACCAGGCCAGATATCGCCTTCGCGGTAAACGTCGTGAGCCGATACAGCGATTGCTACGGTTGTGCTCACTGGATCGCGGTAAAAAGAATCTTTCGCTATCTTAGAGGAACGATTGAGTATGAAATTCTCTACAAGTACGGTGGAGAGGAGTTGACTGGATTTTCGGACTCGGACTGGGCGTCCGACATTGACACAAGAAAATCGTGCACTGGCTATGTGTTCACACTTGCTGGCGGTGCAATTTCGTGGGGCAGCAGTCGTCAGAAAACAATTGCATTGGCGTTTACGGAAGCCGAGTACATGGCGTTGTCGGAGGCAACAAAAGAGGCTTGTTGGTTGCGTCAATTCGCAACTGATATTGGTGACATCGGAGGACCAGTCATAATGTGGTGTGACAATCAGAGTGCGATCGCACTCTCTTCGGAGGAAATGTTCCGGAAAAGGTCCAAACATATTGATGTACGCTACCATTTTGTACAAGATAAAATCCAGGATGGGACAATTAAGGTGGAGTACGTGCCGTCCATTGAGAACGCAGCTGATTGTTTGACAAAGGCGGTCAATGGACCAAATATGATCGCGTGCATATTTCAAATGGGCATTAGTCCCGAATAATTTTTCTTTTGAATATTCAATTTGTTTTGGTAAAGAAGGAATAGCCTCAGTATTAATAATTTCAATGAATTAATAATTTTGAATTGTATTAAGTATTAATAATTTTAATGAATTGATAATTTTCATTTGATTTCGGACCTAATGAGTTGGGGTGTTGAAATAAAATATGTAGTGTAAGCCCAGCCAACCGCGGCACTCCTGTAAACCGGGCCATAATCAAATAAATGCGTTCTCTTCTGTTCCGAACGTCATGCAAAGCAGACGTGTTTCATTTCGATCGTTAAAAACCACAACAATATTTCGAAAGACCTAGTAGATATGACGAAAGTCGTGAAAATATATGCATTTTATGGTAACTGATATTTTTTTTTGCCCCCCTTCTGAACGCCAATGAATATTCAAATTTTTTTTTATCAGAATTACAGAATTACTTTTCTAGTAAATTTACATAAACGTACCGAGTTTCAACTTCGTAGCATAGGCCGTTCTAAAGTTAGGAAAAACATCCCCCACCACCGTACCATACTACCCCTAAAAAAAATTTTATTTTTCCACCATGCCACTACTATAGCTCTATCTAAATACCAAGTTTCAGCTTCCTTTCATTATAGATTCTTAAGATATAAGCATCGGAACTTTTTCTTTCTCACCCTTCCCCACCCTCACCCTCTACACCCACACCCCCAAACTTTTTTTTCCTGCTAAAGTTCTATTAGGCCTACTTCTGGTAAGAATTTGAAGCATCCATCTTACACTGTTATTGAGATAGGAAACGTGTTATTTTTGAAAAATTCTTATCCCCTCCACTTACTTACTCCCCCGCTCCCTTCAAAGATTTTACTTTGAGCAATCTTTATTTATCAATCTTTATATCCAAACCGAATTTTGTTTTTCTGGTGCCACTTGCTTAGGAGATATCGTAATGTTAAGTATTTCAACCCCCACCCCCGTACGCCACTACCCCCACCCAAAAATTTTGTTTCAATCTACTCTCCTAGTATAACTACAGATATTTGTTAAGTTTTAATTGCTTGCTATTAACGGTTTAGTAGATATGGATTTTAGAATGTGTCGACCTCGACTTTTTTGCGTTTCGGACGCATTGCTTCCCCCTCCACTCCCACACCCCTTCACCCATATCATCAATGTTTTTGCAAATTGGTCCACTATCAAAGCTTTATAGAAATTCCAAGTTTCAGTCTCCTAACATAAGCGGTTGCTGAGATCTAGAAACCAAAATTTTTCGTCTACAACTCTTCCCCCACCTTCCCCCTCACTCCTCCACCCCTGAAAATAATGTCAATTCAAGGGGTCTACCCAGTCTTTTCCTAGAAAATTTTTTAATATAATAGCTCCACTGGATTGAGAGCTACGAGCCTTCAATGGATTTTGGCGGTCGACGTACGGCGTACGGCGGACAGACGGAGTGAAAATTTTTATTGCTTTTTTCGTGTCTACTAGTCATGAAATGTACAAAAAAAAATTTTGAGGGCAGCAAATTTTTTTTTTTTTTTTAAATCAATAACAATACTGTATTATAAATAATACAGTAAAATTAGATAGAAACAAAAAAAAATTAAATTATATTTTTTTACTAATTCTTCAAGTATACAGAAATTTTCAAAAGAATAAACGATGGTAAGGTACAAAATTTGACGAAAATTTGTTGGCGATTTTTGATGGAATGACCCAATATGTATGTACATAATTATGTAGTTGGCAAGTAAACGGGAGAATTCTTTTCAATTTCTTCATCCCATATCTGTCTATTCTATTCCATCTATCTATTCTATTCTTTAATAAAGAAATTATTCTTATAAATGGAAACACCTTTTTTTATATGTAGGTTATAACGTACTATCGGTTATAACGTTCTACTTGTTGTGGTCCCCACGAGGTACGTTATAACCGAGTTGCACTGTATTACAATACATTTCAGTTCATCGAAGAAATTAATCGACATTCGATAGTACTGAAAAAATGTGTCTGGATGTTCTTTGATTTTTGCATACAAAGTATAAAAAATTCCTTCCTTCAATCTGTTTACATATATTGGGTGCACCCAATATCTTCGTTTCTTGTTTGCTTTCTTTTTACTGTTGTTAACAACGACCGCCAAAGATATAAGTTCTTCATAGCTTAGCTTCTCCATAGCAGAACTCACAGGCTTTAGCGCACTCATCACACCACGGTAGCTCGCAGTAGACTGAGCACTTTTTATTCCGGACGCGCGTGTAGTCGAAGCTGTCCGGAATCGGTTTTTTTTCGGATCGGAAAAAAACGGACCATGTAGTCCGGGCCTTAGATAATAAGCCCTTTTCCGGAATAGACCAAGACTGCGTACTAAAAAAGAAGAAGATCAGGCACCACAACACATCAGACTGCCGTTTATTTCCAAAACGAACGACCAAGCGTGTGTTTTACAAGATTGTTCGTTACTTGTTTGTAACGTTTTTGTACTTTCATGGAAAAAAGAATTGAAATTCAATTTTTTGATTCTATCTAATTTTACTTTATTATTTATAATACAGTATTGTTATTGATTTTCAAGAAAAAAAAATTTGCTGCCCTCAACATTTTTTTGTGTACATTTCATGACTAGTAGACACGAAAAAAGTAATAAAAATTTTCACTCCGTCTGTCCGCCGTACGCCATACGCCGACCGCCAAAATCCTTTGAAGGCTCGTAGCTCTCAAACCAGTGGAGCTAGTAAATTAAAAATTTTTCTAGGAATAGACTGGGTAGACCTCTTGAACTGACATTATTTTCAGGGGTGGGGGTGTGAGGGGGAAGGTGGGGGAAGCGTTTCAGACGAAAAATTTTGGTTTCTAGATCTCAGCAACCGCTTATGTTAGGAGACTGAAACTTGGAATTTCTATAAAGCTTTGATAGTGGACCAATTTGCATAAACATTGATGATATGGGTGAAGGGGTGTGGGAGTGGAGGGGGAAGCAATGCGTCCGAAACGCAAAAAAGTCGAGGTCGACACATTCTAAAATCCATGTCTCCTAAACCGTTAATAGCAAGCAATTAAAACTTAACAAATATTTGTAGTTATACTAGGAGAGTAGATTGAAACAAAATTTTTGGGGGTAGTGGCGTACGCGGGTGGGGGTTGAAATACTTAACATTACGATATCTCCTAAACCAGTGGCACCAGAAAAACAAAATTCGGTTTGGATATAAAGATTGATAAATAAAGATTGCTCAAAGTAAAATCTTTGAAGGGGGCGGGGGAGTACGTAAGTGGAGGGGATAAGAATTTTTCAAAAATAACACGTTTCATATCTCAATAACAGTGTAAGATGGATGTTTCAAATTCTTACCAGAAGTAGGCCTAATAGAACTTTAGCAGGAAAAAAAACAATTTTCATACTTTCCAAAGAATAAAGAAAACCGTCAGCTGTTATAGCATGTTGTAGCGGGGGTAATACTGTCAGTCAGGGTCATAAACATGGTACGTGCTCAGTGCATATGAGCATTGTAGTCTTTTTCACGAATTAAATGACTATTTTTACACCCGCAATCATCCTGATGACTTCGATTGTTATTTTTCTTAACAATTAAAGTACTGTACATTTCAATTTCAATAAGAATTATATTAATTTAATATAAGTTATACCACTTTATGCTGTAAATAATGAGTTTTCAATAGATTTTTCATGCTAATGAAGGTCAAACTATATAGAAGAATATGAATTCATAAAAAACGATGATTAAAACCGTTGGAATGATAAATATTTTCGTTTTCATTTTATTAATAAATTTAAATAATGTAGAAGAAGGCTTATCTCTACCAACACAAAAATTATTGAACGATTTCTTTGTTAAACTCTTCTGTAGTATCTGATTCGTAGCCATCAGTTTCCTCGGAACTATCCTCGGAGCTATTTATGATGACATTTCGTTCAAATTTCTCTGCATCATCTTCTTCATTATCACTTTCAACGTTTTCTGTAAAAAAAAAAACATAAGTTTTGCAAGGTAGTATCAATAAAATTATATAAGTTTAAAAGTGCCTTCAGGACTTTCATCGATGATCGTCACGCCAGGGATTGTCGGTGGGACTTGATCACCGTCAAACCACTTGAAAGTGTATTTATTATTGTCCTCCCTCCATCCATAGTCTAAGGGTGATAATTCCGATGGAACTGACTGATGAGCATGATACCAAAGGTGTGCTATATATGATGAGCGTAGTATATGTTGATATAACTCTGATTGACATGGAGGAAATATTGCTCCGTCAATTGTAATTGTATTTCTCAGCATAAACGTGTCCTTTTTTCATTTATTTTATAAGTTTTGGTAAATGTTGCTACCCGTGCTGTATTGACGTTGTCGATTGACTTAAAACTGTACATTCTGCAAACAAATTCTTCAATCTTTCTTTGAAGTTCAATAAAATTACAGTCATTTATATTTGATGAGTTTTTAAATGCTTCAATGTATGATTCCGATTTCCTTAAAATATCGAACGGTTTTTTCTTTCCTCTTCTAGGTATAGAAAGTGGGATTGAAGTCGCATCCTGTAAATGCATGGAATTCGTAAATGCATGGAATCCGTGATATAATTGAATGACATTGATGTAACGTTGAGCATTACCACTTCCAAGTAACATATGAATTTTTAAGTTGCTCCGAATATGGTTCATATTTCCTAACAGTATTATTAAAATATCTGTATCTGAACATCTTATCGTTACGTTAGCATCACTATCTATTTGATAAACGTGAAATACAATTATTGTATCGGCTTCTTTATGAGCTGCACAATTAAAATTCTGTTTTACGCTTTTAACAATTTTTTCATTATGTTTTCAATATTCGTATCATACGTCATGATTAATATATATTGTTATTTCTCCTATGAATGGAGCCATGTAAGTATTTTCCCAATCATTACAAATAAATTCAATTAAGGCCTCCTCAAAATGTATATTTTTCAATTCGTTCGCAAAGTTGGTCGGTCATAATTGATGGGAACTATGTATACAATAATTTTGACCCTCTCTTCTGCCTCTCAAGAAGTGTTCATGATCTTTTATTGAAGGAGTAAAATACCGGTTAAATGCGATGATAGCTGTGCGTGCATTTAAGGAAGTAACCATCGAAATTAATTTTTTTGAAATATAATAATATTTTCAACAATGCTGAGTGATCCGTCCTAGAAAACGTTCCATCCAGGTGACACATCGCTAATGGTACTGGTGTCAATAGGTAAGTCAGTACTGCGTTAATGTTTAATGTTTTTATTTTAAGACAATAATAATAATTGAACGAATAAATCACGTTGCATTCGTACTTCAACAAATTTACCAGAATTAGCCAATTTCTTCTTACAGCATTTGCAAAGTCAAGACGTTTCCTCCGGTAATTATTTTTTCAAATATTTGAGGATAGTTGCGAGGAAACTGATGAATACGAAACAGATACTACAGAAGAGTTTAACAAATAAATCGTTCAATAATTTCTGTGTTAGTAGAAATAAGCCTTCTTCTACATTATTTAAATTTATTAATAAAATGAAAACGAAAATATTTATCATTCCAACGGTTTTAATCATCGTTTTTTATGAATTCATATTCTTCTATATAGTTTGACCTTCATTGGCATGAAAAATCTATTGAAAACTCATTATTTACAGCATAAAGTGGTATAACTTATATTAAATTAATATAATTCTTATTGAAATTGAAATGTACAGTACTTTATTAATAAAGTAAAAACGAAAATATTTAGCATTCCAACGGTTTTAATTATCGTTTTTTATGAAAACGTATTCTTCTATATAATTCAAAACGGACACGACCTTCATTAGCATGAAAAATCTATTGAAAACTCATTATTTACAGCGTAAAGTGGTATAACTTATATTAAATTAATATAATTCTTATTAAAATTGAAATGTACAGTACTTTAATTGTTAAGAAAAATAACAATCGACGTCATCAGGATGATTGCGGGTGTAAAGATCGTCATTTAATTCGTGGAAAAGACTATACAATGCTCATATGCACTAGAGTCACTGTATAAGAACTAACACAAACATCCACTATCTTGAGTACGGACAATGACCGCTTTTGGTACCTTTTTAGTACTCTTGAACCCTGCGAACTCCAAAGTTCGCAGGTTTCTTAAATGGCATAGTTTTAGTGTGTATACGTGTAGCAGATGGATTTTGATTAACGTTTCACGGAATCGAGATACATATGTATCATGAAATGTCAACTAAATACAGCGTTTATCCACTTTAGTGGAGATAAAAATGAAAAATCGGACAACTGCAAAAAAATTTCAAATGTACTGGTTTCAAATGAAACACACATTGTCCGTACTCAAGATAATGGATGTTTGTGTTAGTTCTTATATAGTGGCTCTAATATGCACTGAGCACGTACCATGTTTATGACCCTGACTGACAGTATTACCCCCGCTAAAACATGCTATAACAGCTGACGGTTTTCTTTATTCTTTGGAAAGTATGAAAATTCATCTGCATAAAGTTCATTAAGTATGAAATGACTTTAAAATTCAAAATTTTTAACATGTTCATGTAGGCGACTGACGTATATTCCCCCGTCTTCCATGCAGCTGACGATTACTTTTAGGTTGAAAATGATCTAAACAATCATCCCCAAAATTTTGGAGCAGTATGAAATGACTTTAAAATTCAAAATTTTTAACATGTTCATGTAGGCACTGACGTATATTCCCCCGTCTTCCATGCAGCTGACGATTATTTTTAGGTTGAAAATGATCTAAACAATCATCCCCTAAATTTTGGAGCGGTATGAAATGACTTTAAAATTCAAAAATTTTTACCACTTTCGCATGCTGTCACCTTAGATTCCACCACGGGTGCGGCGATTGACGCTCATTTTGCTGATTATTGAATATTATTCAACTGTTATAAATGAAATTTATTCGGTATAAAATTCCTTGAAAAAATGATACGCTGCCTCCCGTACTATTAGTAAGTTTTCGCAAAGTTTTCGTCTGAGTCCTCTTTGAAAATTCATATCTCTCGTAATTTTTATCCTAGAATAATGAAATAGGGCTTATTTTAAAGGAGGAGGCTGTCGTATTATAAAATAAATGATAACAATGAAATAAAAATTATCCTTGAATTTTTTTTCAATTCAACCGTAAACAGATCGAATTAATATTTTGTACGTTTTATAAAGAACTCAAATGCTATGAGAAATGATGCGTTATAACCAATATGTACGTTATAAAAAGGTACTTTATATCCGTACAAAAATACAAGAGCCTTTCACATTTGTGCATGGGGATTGAAAAAAAGTACTTTATAACCGAAAGTACGTTATAAAAGTGCACTTTATAAGCGGGTTGCACTGTAATTAGTTGCTCTGAGTCGACCATCTCGGTCAAGCACAACTTCTCGAATGGAAAAATTGCACCGGAAAAAAATCCGGACAAGTGCATGTAGTCGAGCTCATACAACTCTGTATGTTCTTGAAATTTAATTCCGGATATGCCGAAAAATTCCTGATCAACCGTCCGGAGAAACCTGTGCATGCTCAGGTTTTTTTCCGGACGTCCGGTTTTCCGGAGTCATGTAGTCGACGAGCCAAAATCTCATACATTTCTATGGGATATGGTTTTCATTCTTTCCGGAAGGCGGAGCCTATTTTCTCCGGACCGGAAAAAAAACGGACCATGTAGTCCGGGCCTTAGTCTATAGCTTGATTTGATATTTATTTTAGTGTCATTACTGAGAACTAAAGTCGAGGCATGAAAGATGTGTACAATAATTGTATAGTGAAATACTATATAATTGAAATTTTTTGTTTCTATCTCATTTTTTTTGTTAAATTAGTATGTTAAAGACTTCGCAAAAATGGTATCTGAGTCCTCTGCGAAAATTCATATCGCTGGCACTTAGTCTTTATCATAGAATAATAAAGTGGGGCTTCTTTTAAAACGCATATACGTATGTCGCAATATAAAAAAATTCGAATAAAAATTAACCTTGGAAGTTTTGTCTCAAGGATAACTATTTTGTCCTTTAGCCTTGAATAATTCAATCGCGATTAACTTGGGATCTCAAGAGGATCGGGGTCAAAAAACCTAAGAAAATCAGTGGTTCTCAATTAAGGCTTAACTAAACAGTTTTAATAACAATATTAGACTTTCTTGAATTCGATCCCCTTGAGATCCCAACTTAATTTTTTGGTGTGTTTTGAAAAACAGTATAACTCAGACAATATAAAAAAGAAAAAAAATTAGAGATACACATTTTGAGATATTCAAGGATAAAGGACAGAATCGTTATCCTTGAAAAGAAAATTGTATTTCAATTATTTTTCTCACTAGTTCTTCACTCCCTGCTTTAAACCACATATAGTTCGAAAGCTGGTTGTGGAATCGTTTTGTATTCTTTGCAAGTTGAAATTTGTTCAGTGAGTAAACCAGATGAATCCTGTAGTAACTTCTTGTTTTGTGATCAGTTGAGATTTAAGATATTCTCAACCGTTTATACTAAAAAGCTGAAACTTGATATTTATATAAAACTTGAATAGTTCTTAAAATATGGTCGATATTGGTGAAGAGTGTGGGTGTGAGAAAAAACAATACCTCCAAAATGCTCGAAAGCTGAGATCGATATAGAGATATTCCAGAGTCTTTTTCGTAAACGGTTAATGTCGACAGTGAAACAAGGAAGTGGGGGAATTTTTCTAAAGAATCGCGTCTCATATTTCAACCACTGTTCGATAAAAGCTTAGAATTTTTACGGGAAAAAATTGTAGCGTTTCCGAGTTTTATATCTCGAGAATCGCTTATGATATACAATTAAAACTTGGTAGGTAGAGCTATAGTTGTGGCAAGTTCTAAAAATAAGACTTCTATTAGGGGCATTATGCATAGAGCTATAGCTAACGGAGATCGCAAAGCACCGTTTCTGTATAAAGCACTTTGAAGCATTTTGATGCAAAATGGAATATTTTTGTATGGAGCGGTTAATGCCCGGTGGCAGTGAAATGCAAATAGTAGCGAAGTATTTAAAGGTTGGGCTTTTTTTCTTTTCAATACCGGAGTATAACATACATGTGAGTAAGATGCTGATAGTAGCATAGTGAATATCGCCGGTCCTTTGCGAGAAAACCTCCGGCTTCAAAAAAGTCGCTGTATGCTATCTCCATTATACATATAGCTCTATGGCATTATGGTACAGAGAGAGTGAAGATAATTTTTGCACAATACTAAATAGGGTTTGTAGAAGAGATGGGCAAAGCAGTTCCTTTTAGTGAGTGAGTCGGAGTTAACTCACTCACTAAAAAGAACTAGTTCAGTGAACTAGTTCAAGTTCACTTCGTTGCTCCGTTCCTCAATCCTTTATCATGCATCCTCCACAATCCATCATCCATCCTCACTCCTCAAACTATATCATTTTTAATAATTCTTTATCATTTCTTATCAGTTTTTATAATTTATCACTTTTTTTATAATTTATCACTTTTATACATTTTTTTCATTTTTCATTATTTTTATCATTTTCTATGATCTTCTTACAATTTTTTATTATTTTTTATAATTTATTTTCAATTTTTAACATTTTTTCTTAATTTATATCATTTTCGTTCTTTAAAGAACGAAAATGATATAAATTAAAATTAAATTCTTTAAAGAACGAAAATGATATAAATTAAGAAAAAATGTTAAAAATTGAAAATAAATTATAAAAAATAATAAAAAATTGTAAGAAGATCATAGAAAATGATAAAAATAATGAAAAATGAAAAAAATATATAAAAGTGATAAATTATAAAAAAAGTGATAAATTATAAAAACTGATAAGAAATGATAAAGAATTATTAAAAATGATATAGTTTGAGGAGTGAGGATGGATGATGGACTGTGAATCGGCTTAAGAAAATCGGGAAAAGATCGATTTCTTAGAGCCTGATTAATCGATCTTCGATTAGATCGATCGGAAAACGGCATCCCTAGGATGGACGATGGACGATGGAGGATGGAGTATTATAAAAAAATTTAAAAAATTATAAAAAAATTCTAAAAAATTCTAAAAAGTTTTAAAAAAAATCTTCAAAATTCCAACAAAATTATAAAAAATTATAAAAAACTTGCCGCGTACCGTGGCTTCGCTCTCTGCGCTCACGTTGTTCTATCGTCCCTGTTACTCCCGTCTTTCCCGTTGATCCCGTTTCTCCGGTTGATCCATTGGTCCTGTTCCTCCCGTTGCTCCCGTTTCTCTCGTTGATCCATTGGTCCTGATTCTCCCGTTGCTCCTGTTTCTCCCAATGCTCCTGTTACTCCCGTTGCTCCCATTTCTCCCGTTGCTCCTGTTACTCCATCCTTTATCAACAATCTTCTATCCAACACCCTCCAACCCTACTTCATCCATTATCATCAATCCATCATCTACCATCCTATATCTAACATCCACCATCCCTTTTCCACCATCCTCTATCAACCATCCTCCATCCACCATTCATCATTCTCCATCCTCCATCTTCCACCCTCTATCCACCATTCACCATCCCATATCCAACATCCACCATCCTCCATCATTTATCTTCATCCACCATCCTCCATCTAAAATTCTCCATTCCCCATCCACGTTCGTTCTGCTCGAACTTGTGAAATATTTATGCGTCTGTGTTGAGCATCTCGTGAGCGCTCTTCAACAGTTTGACTCGCATGAATATTCGCAACTCTTTTTGCATTACGACTCCGTTGTGCAATGTTTGATCTCCTTGCGAACAACAAACGAAAAAATTTCTCCATACAAATGTACTGAAAATAATATTTTCCAAATTTTCCATTTTTCGGGAAAATTTGCAATTTTTGGCTCCATTATGATCTAATTTGGGCCCTAACGAACACATCATATAAATTTGAGCCAAATCGGACGAACTAAAAAATTTCTCCATACGAAATGTAGTGAAAATTAAATTTTCCAAATTTTCCGTTTTCTCCGTTAGTATCTAAGTTGGGCCCTAACGAACACATATAAATTTCAGCCAAATCAGACGAACGAAAAAAGTTCTCCATACAAAATGTACTGAAAATGAAATTTTTCAAATTTTCCATTTTCCGGGAAAATTTGCAATTTTTGGCTCCATTATGATCTAACTTGGACCCTAACGAACACATCATATAAATTTCAGCCAAATCGGACGAACGAAAAAATTTCTCCATACAAAATGTACTGAAAATGAAATTTTTCAAATTTTCCATTTTTCGGGAAAATTTGCAATTTTTGGCTGCATTAGTATCTAAGTTGGGCCCTAACGAACACATCATATAAATTTGAGCCAAATCGGGCAAACAAAAAAATTTCTCCATACAAAATGTACTGAAAATGAAATTTTCCATTTTCCGGGAAAATTTGCAATTTTTGGCTCCATTAGTATCTAAGTTGGGCCCTAACAAACACATCATACAAATTTGAGCCAAATCGGACGAACCGTTGCTGAGTTATCCGTGTACATGCACAGACCACTTAATTTTATATATATAGTTGATAAAAAGTGGTAAAAAATGATAAAAAAATGATAAAAAATGATTAAAAAATGATAAATAAAAATGGTAAATAATTATAGCAAATGATAAAAAATTAGAACGAATGATAAAAAATGATAAGAATTATAGAAAATGATAAAAATTGATAAAAGATTATAAAAAATTCTAAAAATTTCCTAAAAAAAAATCTAAAAAATTCGAAAATTTCCAAAAAAATTTTAAAAACTATGAAAAAATCTGCCAACAATCTGGGCGTAACTTTATTATTTTTCCGGTAGAAGTTAGAAACGCGTTCAATTCTGAAATGCGGTGGAGGCTACTATGTGACTGAAAACCTATCAAAAAGAACAAGATCGTGGAAGTGAAAATCTGATTGGATCTGGGAGATATGGAATAATTTATGAAAAAGTACACAATCACTTTACACCCCCTTAGGGGTCAATTATGGAGAATACATAGAATAAAATTAAAATCAATATTTGGGACGAGGTAGTAGATATGTCGAAAATCGTGGGAAAATATGCATTCTATTTTCACAGATATTTCGTTTTTTTTATTCAAAACTATTTTTCTGGTTGATTTAGATATACACACTGAGTTTCAACATTGTAGCTTCTTAAGCCGTTCTATATATAGAAAAAACACCCCCTACTTGTACCACACTACCCTTAGGGGTCGAATTTCAAAAAACCTTGAAAACATTTTCTAGGTATTCATACGAAGAATCCGTAGAATAAAAATGAATTCAATATTTGGAAAGACCTAGAAGATATGATGAAAATCGTAAAAATATATGCATTTTATATTTAATATATTTACAAATCATTTTTTTTGCCCCCCTTTCTGAACGCCAATGAATATTAAAATTTTTTGTTATCAGAATTACTTTTCTAGTTGATTTACATATACACACCGAGTTTCAACTTTCTAGCATGAACCGTTTAATAGTTAGGAAAAACACCCCCTACCCCCGTAGCATACTACCCCTAAAAAAATTATATTTTTCCAACATTCCACTACTATAGCTCTATCTAAATACCAAGTTTAAGCTTTATATCATTACAGGTTTTCAAGATATAAGCATCGGAACTTTTTCCTTTTCACCCTCCCGCACCCTCCCCCTCTACACCCTCAACCCAAAAACTTCCCTTTCCCTACTAGAGTTTAATTAGCGCTACTTCTGATAAAAATTCTATGCATCTATCTTACACTCTTCTTGAGATATGAAATGTGTTTAATTTGAAAAATTCTCATCCCCTCCACTTCTATGCTCCACCTCCCACTTAAAAAATTTTACCGAATTTTATTTTTCTAGAGCAATTGGTTCATGAGATATCGTAATCTAAAGTTTTCTACCCCCCACCCCCATACACAACTTCCCCCACGCAAAATTTTTCTTCATTCTGTTCTCCTAGTATAACTACAAATATTTTTTAAGTTTGAATAGTGTGCCATTAATGGTTTGGGAGATATGGATTTTAGAATGTGTCTATCTCGCCTTTTTTGGGTTTCGGACGCATTAAATTTCCCCCCACTCCCACACCCCTTGATCAATATTGACAATTTTTCTGCAAATGGGTCTACTATCAGAGCTCTATACAAATTCCAAGTTTCAGCTTCCTATCATTAGGCGTTACTGAGATCTAGAAACCAAAATTTTCGGTCTAAAACACTTCCCCCTCACACCCCCACCCCTAAGAATTTGGTCACTTCAAGGAGCCTACCCCGTCTATTCGTTAAAAAAATTTCAATTTAATATCTTAAATCGTTTGGCAGCTACGAGCCTCCAAACGATCTTGCGTACGGCGGACAGACGGACTGAAAATTTTTATTGCTTTTTTCGCGTAGTTATGAAACGTGAAAATAAAAATTTTGAGGGTAGCAAATTTTTTTTTTTTTTAAAATCAATCACAATACTTAATTATTAAAATAATAAAGTAAAATGATAAAAAAGGAAAAAAAATGATTAACAAATGATAAAAAATGATAAAAAATGATAAAAAATAATGGCAACTAATTATAACAAATGATAAAAAATGAAAAAAAATGAGAAAACTGATAAAAAATTATTAAAAATAATAACAAATGATTAATAATAATAACAAATGATAAAAAATGATAAAAATGTGATAAAAATAATAAAAAATGATAAATACTGATAACATATAATAAAAAATGACAAAAAATGATGAAAAATGATAAAAAATGATAAAAAACGATAGAAACTGATAAAAAATTAAAACAAATGATAAAAAATGATAAGAAAAGATAAAAATTAAAAAATTTTAATAAATGAAATAATTATTTATTCCTAACAATAAGCGCAAGGTGTAAAAAATTAGGAGATCAAACCAGTTTTTTGGACCTTTTTATTAAAAATAGAACACATGTACAGTAATCCCTCGACTTACGTCGTAGTTATGTTGCGAGAATTTGCGACGTAAGTCGAAAACGACGTAACTCGAGAGTAGAAGCAACCTCAGGCGATAAATGTATAAGGCGCTGTACACATTGCATACGACCGAACAAATTTACCGATCCGATTTTTCGTTTTTCGAAATATTGTGAAATCTTTAGTCATTGAAAAATTAGTTATAATCATAAATTATAACATTTTCAAAAATATTACGAAAGAAAATCTCTAGAAACTTGTAGTTTTAATTGACAATAAAAAGAAATATATAAGTGGATAAACTAATAAATATTGACTGATTGAATCCGTCGTACGACTAAAAATATTCATACCGACAAACGGAATTTTATTTAATATTATCAATCAAAATCCAAATCTTTTGAAATTTACTCTTACGATATTCTTAAAAATGATATTGTTAACGATTTCAACCAATTTTCTGTTATCAGAAAATTTGACATTAAGCAGAAAAACTAAAGTTCGTATCGGTCGTGTATGAATGTATCTATTTTTTAAGATTGTAGGTACATAATTAATTTTTTTAAGCAATTATTTTGGGAATTCCCTTTTACCAGGGAAAAAGTTTTCATATGAACAAACATTTGTTCTATGAAAACGGCGACGTAAGTTAAGGGACGGACGACGTAATTTTAAGGTTTTGGTCTCAAAGTAGTGAACGACGTAAGTCGAAAAAACCTATAACAGGGGAGACTTAAGTCAAGGGACTACTGTATATGTCAAAGTTGTAGAGGACTTAATACCCTAGAAGTTTTGTATATAGCAGTTTTTCGTACGACGAACGGATCAAGAGCGATAGCACTGTGAACACAGAGGCCGTGGGAAGTCGCAGGTACTCGAGACTGCCTGCGGTCGAGTCAATACAAGGAATAACCAATATGAGAAGATTTGATCGACCTGGTGTTTCCGCAAATTTGCAAATCAAAAAAAAAAAAAAAAAAAAAAAAAAAAAAAAAAAAAAAAAAAAAAAAAAAAAAAAAAAAAAAAAAATTATAAGAATATGTGCCACGTGCCGAAGTGAACTGCAGTTCACCAAAAGGAGTGAGTTAGTTCACTCACTCACTTCAATCAACTGTTCTTTTGGAACGGTTCACTCCTGAACGACCCATCTCTCGTTTGTAGAGCTCGATTACTTAAAAATCTTCCCAATTCTAATATGAATCTTCTTTTTCCTTTATTGTAGTATATTATTGTAAACTTATTTTCATTATAGAATCAAACAACTAATTTCAATTATGTTCGCCTTTGTTTCTTTTAATTCGCTCAAATAATATCACCTTTTTATGCAAAAACCACATGAACATGAACTAGAGAAAAGAACATCGAAACTAGATAAAAGAATATCGCCTCCGCCAACAATCTAGACGTCTTTTCTTACGCCTTTTTCTTCACTCCAGTGTTTTCTTCTTATTGCGCCCAAAGACATATTTTGAAAAGGGTCGTATCAATATTATATCTACTGCAACTATTATTAATAACTACTTGTAGATAATATCGAACTTAACTGGTCAATTTGAAGTTCAAATTGGTCAATTATTAAAATTTTGGTACTGACCCCCCGAAAAACATGTCTAGCTACGCCACTGTACGCAAAACAGTATTTGAGTGCGTAACTTGTTTCAAAAGAAAAACCAAACAACTCGATCACCGCATGGGAGATCTGCCCCGCGTGCGTGTAGAACCTATGAGACCGTTCCTTCGCAGCGGAGTGGATTTTGCAGGACCATTTCAAACCAAATTCTCAAAGGGTCGAGGAGCCAAAAGTACGAAAGGCTATATCAATGTTCATCTGCATGACAACTGGAGCATGACGACTCAATCATTCATTGCGTCGTACAATCGGTTTATTTCGCGACGGGGTCGTTGTCAAGATCTGTACAGAGATAATGAGTCCAACTTCGATGGAGCTAATAGAGAACTTCTCCGTTCATATGCGGAAATAACCCAAAAACGAAGATCTTTATAAGATACTGACTAAGGATGCTACAACTTGGCATTTCATTCCACCATCTGCCCCGCACATGGGTGGATACTGGGAAGCTGGTGTTAAACGTGTCAAACACCATCTGAAGAAAATTTTAACCGATGTCCTCTTAACGTATGAGGAATTCTCGACAGTACTTGCACAAGTCGAAGCGTGTGTCAACTCACGCCCTTTGTGTTCGGAATCCTGTGACCCATCAGACTTGCAGTTACTCCAGGTCATTACCTCATCGGAGAACCAATGAACGCGATACTGGAGCCTGACCTGACGAAAATTAACTGCAATCTGGTTACTCGTTGGCAACTGCTTCAACAGTTAAAACAGCATTTCTGGCGTCGTTGGAGTCAGGAGTATATCGTACAGTTCCAACAGCGACGCAAATGGCAGCAACCACAGAAGAATATTGAAACTGGTCTACTAGTAATCATTAAGGATGATCGATATCCAACCACTAAATGGAAACTAGGTCGAATCATTGAGGTTCACCCTGGCGATGATCAGCTGATACGTGTGGTTACATTACGCACCGTGTACTGGACGCACACGATGTTATCACGTGGCCGACATTAAAATAATCAAAATAATAAAGATCATTGACCAAGAGAACTCGATTGCAATATCTAGAGCGATTGACCTTCTTTGCTTGGTCAGCAAATCGTTCTAGATATTGCAATGAGATATTTGATACCGGTGATGTGAGTGCATTTCCACTTGCATATAGATCATTGACATTGACATTGACCAAGAGAATTCGATGCCAATATCTAGGACGATTGACCTTCATTGCTTGGTCAGCAAATCGTTCTAGATATTGCAATGAGATATTTGATACCAGTGCATTTGCAAATTGTAATGTTTAGCATGTAAGTAAATCTAGTATTTAATATATGGATTTTGGAAAATAAAGCCCAGTTGTAATTTAAACATAACACCGCTCGTTTTCTCTCCAAGCAACAGTACTGAGTCAGGCTTAATTGCACCTCGTACTGTTGATTTTATTGAATGGAAAATTGGAATCTATATTTTTATTTATGTCAAATAATACAAAAGTAACTATGAACATAAAAATATACAACCATACTGAGTGTTTATGACTTGAACAAAAATGATAAATTCAATACTCCCACTTTTTGTTATAAGTCGATGCCAACATTTACTGAATGATGAAATATACTTATTTTTTTTTTTTAAAAAAATTACGTTAATTCTTTGGCATAACACTCATCAACGAACAAAAAAATGATGTTTTGGCTTCGACAATGCCTTCGTCATGATATCGGCTGCTTGGTCAGCCGTCTGAATATATTTCAATTTGAAAAGTCCGTCTTCAAACTTTTCTCTAATGAAGTGATACCGTACGTCGATATGTTTCGTCCTCTTATGAAACTCCGGGTTTTTCACAAGTCTAATTGCGCTCTGATTGTCCATGTAAAATATTGGCGAATTATTGTTCTCCTGTAGAAGTTCGCCCAAAAGATTCTTCAACCAGACCAATTCCTGTATGGCATGAGATGCTGCCATGTATTCAGATTCCGTTGTTGATAATGCGACTGATTTCTGTCGCTCCGATCCCCAACTGATTACGCTTCCGCCAAACATGAAAATGTAACCTGACGTCGATCTGCATGTTATGACGTCGCCTGCGTAATCCACATCGCTGTACCCGCAAAAATGCAAGTCATTTTCCCGCTCGAAACGAATTCCCATGTCCATTGTGCCTTTGATGTATTTGAAAATACGTTTTACGGCATTCACTTGTGCTACAGCTGGTTTTTCCAAGTATCGGCTGACACTTCCAACTGCAAAGCTGATATCTGGCCTTGTTGCAACGGCCAAATACATCAAACTTCCAACTGCCTCACGATATGGAAAGTCAATCTTTCCGCCTGCCTCAAAATCGCCAAGATTTTGTGAATTGTCCAATGGCGTTGACACTGCATTGCAATTCATCATGTTAAAACGATCAAGTACTTTTCTGGCATAACCTTGTTGATGCATGTGAATCGAACCGTCCGCTCGCTGATCAATTTCGAGTCCCAAAAAAGATTCCAGCTCGAAAACCTTGATCTCAAATTCTTTTTGCAAGTTTTTGATGACTGATTCGATAGACTCGCGCTTCTCCGCTACAATTAATCCGTCATCGACATAAATTGCCAAAATCAACATTCCATCTTTACCATTGCAAACGAAAACGCACGGATCCGATTCGAACGCTTTGAAACCGAATTTGTTCACAAAAGAAGTAAACTTCTTATTCCAACAACGTGACGCTTGTTTCAAACCATACAAACTCTTCATCAGCTTGCACACTTGCCCGTTTTTATCATCGTATCCTATTGGCTGGTTCATGTAAATATTCTCCTCCAAATCGCCGTTTAGAAAAGCAGTTTTCACGTCGAATTGCTTCAGTTTCATTCGTTTTGCTGTCGCCAATGCCAGGATCGCTCTGATCGACGTGAACTTTACCACCGGACTGAAAGTTTCATGGTAATCGATGCCGTATTCTTGTGTGAAACCTCGCACTACTAATCGCGCCTTGTAGCGATCAATGCTTCCATCTGGATTTTGCTTCACCTTGTAAACCCATCGATTGTCGATCACTCTTTGGACAGCTGGTACCTCGACCAAAATCCATGTACAATTTTGTATGAGTGAATCGTATTCATCATCCATTGCTTTTTTCCACTGCCTGTGATCATAGGCGCGCCGTAGGGGGGCCAGGACCCCCCCCAGACTCCAGCTTGGACCCCCCCCCCCCCCCCCCAGAAAAATAATTCTGGCCCCTTCCAGACAAATAATTCTTTCCAATCCTACTGCAAGCACTTTCCTTGCAAATTTTTACAGAGATCGACTTAGTTTTCGTTCGATACTTTCATTCAAATAAATGCTAGATATCGGAAATAAAGGTAGATGTCGAATCGAAACAATTATGAGCGGAAACCATGGAAAGCTTGGCGATCTCTTCATTTAATTTGTCGACAACAGATATCAAAAGGCAAAAAATCCATAAGGTTATCTATTGTGTGCGTGACTGTTTCGCATCTATTTCCTCATTGTTGAAAAGATACGGCCGATATACATCCTTGATCAAAAAGTTCCCGGAATAACTACCGTGTGGCGTTTTTATTTTTCCGTATTGAGTTCTGTTTTTTTTGGTAAGTTGGTACATCTGCTGTTGACATTCCCTCTAAATCTTAGCGTCATAGCTTGACATTTACAAAAGTTAGGTAGCCAAGAGTACATCTATCTCTGTGTATGCTGGCAATTTTTTACAATTTTAGAAATGGATTTAAATTTGCAACAACGCGAACTTGTATTAAATATTGCGTAAAAAACGGATTTAATGGTGCGCGAACGTTGGAAATGTTGGAAAAGTGTTTCGGCAACGATTCTCTAAAGAAAACGGTCGTTTACCAGTGGCACGAGCGGTTCAAAAGTGGTCGTGAGTCATAGAAGGCAATGCTCACGGTTTTCATGGATTACAACGGTGTAGTGTATCATGAATTTTTGCCAGAAGGCCAGACAGTAAACAAAGAGTATTATTTGGGCGTTATGAGACGTTTGCGTGAAGCAATTCGCCTAAAGAGACCAGAATTGTAGGCAGAAAACTCGTGGATTTTGCACCATGATAACGCACCGTCGCACAGTGCCATCGTTACTCGTAATTTGTTAACGAAAAAAGCAACAAATACCATCCAATAGCCACCGAATTCACATGATTTGGCTTCCTGTGACTTCTTTCTGTACAATCGAGATCATAAACCACTACGGGGAATGCGTTTCAGCAGCCGAGAGGAAGTAATGGAAAAATCGCAGGGACATACAGAGATAGATGTACTCTTGGCTACGTAACTTTTGCAAATGTCTAGCTATGACGCTAAGTTTTAGAGGGAATGTCAACGACAGATGTACCAACTTAATAACAGAAATAAAACTTAATTCGAAACAATAAAAGCGCCACACAGTGGTTATTCCGGGAACTTTTTGATCAAGGCAGATTTTCGTCGTGCATGTCCCGGTGTGTGTCTAAAGTCCACCAGAAACGAAACGAAATACGATCATTTTTGGTTTTTCGTTCTTAAGACAAAGTGCTAAGTAAAGTGCTGACAACTCTCAGTGTATTAATTCAAGTGTGTTGTGCCCTATGTGAGCTAGGCCTCTATGGTTTCAAGCCTTATAAAACACATATTATCTATTTCTTTTGATCCTCGGGTACAGGAAATTCAATGTTTTCCTCTTCGTTATCATGGAATTCCTGCAAAGTTTTGTAAGTAAATCCAGCTTTGCGAAAACAATTTTTAATTATTGTTGGTGAAACTAACTACCAAGATCTCTCTCGTCAGTTAAATTCTAACCGGAACTTTAACTGGAATTTTTGCATGAAAATCTGTCAGTTAAAGTTCCAGTTAAAACGCAACTGACGATCGTAGGAACGGGCGTTAGACGTCTAAAGATTGTCCAAAGCATTGGAGAAATCCTTATTCCAGTGCCAGAATTGTTTGATATTTGTTGTCGATAATAGGTGTGTTTCAATGCTCTCCAGAGTAGAGCACCTAATCGGCAGGCGAAAAAAAACGATCCAGCGTATTATGTGGAGTACATTTTATTTGAAGATTTGGCAGCCCTGCGCTGTCAAGTTTGAAATTTTATTCAAACATTGCAATCACTCACCTTTTCTTTTCTTGCTTATTAATTTCACTTTAATTTCTACCAAAAATTTAAAAAAAATATTTGTCCTTTCTTTGCTGCAAAACTTACGGTAATATTACTGTCATCTGATTTTATTTAATTGCAGTTCGGTTGCATTTCTGTTGTGCTGCCAACCATTAAAATCGAAACGAGTAAAACGAATTAAAGCGAATTCATCCTAGGCTCACACCATTTCCTTCTCTCCGGGGTAGGATATGTAACCTAGTAAAATTAGTTGGTTTACTATCCTGGATGTTGTTGTTGTTTTACGTATACTTATGCTGTACTATCCTACTCTAGGCTCACACCATTTCCTTCTCTCCGGGGTAGGATATGTAACCTAGTAAAATTAGTTGGTTTACTATCCTGGATGTTGTTGTTGTTTTACGTATACTTATGCTGTACTATCCTACTCTGGAGAGCATTAAAACACGCCTAATATCTGTGCTTTAAAAGTGCAAATATTATAATACCATCGTCCAATGGTTGTATAAAGGCCGGAAAAAATACAATTTTCTCATTTCGCAAACGGACATGACATAAACTCACATGTGTTAGAAATGACAACGAGTGATTCGATTTAAACATGACGACCCACGCCTAAAACGTCTGATTTTCGGGGAATCCCTATTTACTGAAATGGTTAGTGGGTCGAATTGTGCTTGCTATAAAAGAAAGTAAAAATAGGTTTTACATGTGCACTTGGCCGTGTCAAATTGTATGCGCTTACACGTACTAGTGTACTTAACCGCGTTGCACTTGAAACTTAGATATATGAAAATTTTCGTGCACATAAGCGCCTCCAATATAACAATTTCAGATAATAGGTTTGTTCTATTTGCCTGCACTATCTACACCTTTTACACCTTTTGCACCTTTTCCGTTCTTTTTATCGGTGTAGCGTCACCCGTGGCTGTTCTTTTTGCAGAGTGTAGTGCAAAGGTGTACACTTTGCTGCACTCGGTCGGGAGCTGGTGCAAGTTCTTCTTCTTTACAATCTGTCAAATTTGAAAACTGTATGCAGATAACATTGACTTTTTGAATTTAAGAAATCACTGTTTTGACTGAAAACATGCAAGAATATTGAATGGCAATAAAGTTTCTTTGATAGAAGTGAAAAAATTAAGCAAATAAAAAAGTTCTGAATTTTATCTGTCACTTTCATACACTAAGCCGTTCTATTTGCGCGACCTGCACTCTACACTTTGAGTGTATTTTGACGTGCAATTAAGGTGCAAGGTACACTAAAGTGTAACTTACACCGGGCAAAAGAAACAAACCTAATGTGTTGGTAATATGGTCCCCTGGGAGCCATAATAAAAGTAAGATGTCAAACATTTTTTAAACTACTTCGCTATTAAATCCATGGTCACAAGCATGCGAGTATGATGTTCCCATCGGTTTTCTTAAAGACAATTTATCCTTATGCCTGTTAAGAAATTGATCAAATCAAATCATCATTGGCCATGTTTCCACTGCCTCGTCATTTGTGGGGGGGAGGGGGGAATTTGGTATTTTCCTATATTATATATAACAAATGTGGCAAATGCCCCTCACCCTGCAAATAACGTCCCTGCGTGCTTAATCTAGTTCTCTTAATCACGAGATTAAGGTGTAGTGGAAACGTGGTATAAGACTAATCATTTGTACGATTACCCAATCTGTAAACACAAAAAGGACGAACTTGTATGAAAAGCATGTGAGCCTTTCGGAAAAAGTCGTATGTTCTGAGCCATTCGGGCCATGGCCCCTGCCAGATTTTAGGCCACGGCGCTCCTATGCTTGTGATCATCCGATTGAATTGCCTGTTCATACGTCCTTGGTTCCTCGCTGATTGTCAACAAAACATAATAATTATCTAATAAAAAATTCGCCGCTGTAATGACGCTTCGATCGCGTAGTCGCTGACTGATAACATTTCTGTCATCAAGATCACATATCGCGCCACGATGCTCTTGTCGTTCCGGCGCGATCAAAACTTCCGCATTTTCATTATCTTTATCTCTCGCATCTTTGCTTACTTTTTCTTCAGCCCTGATATAGAGTGTGGCCATGGATTCCTCTAACAAAAATACAATATCTCGGGAGATTTCAATTTTCCCTGTCTTCGGATTCCAAACTCGATATCCTTTCGAAAAACTATCGTAGTCAACAAAAATGCATTTGATTGCTTTTGGATCAAATTTCTTACGCTTCTCTTTAGGAATGTGAATGAAAACTTCCGTCCCAAAAGTACGCAGATAATCCAGCTTTAACTCTTTTCTGTGCCACAATTCATACGGTGACTTGTCTGCCACTGTGCTCGTTCCGCTTCGGTTTAGCACATGAACTGCTAAATTTACCGCCTCAGCCCAAAACTTCTTCTCAATTTGTTTTGATTGAAGCATTGTTCTTGCAGATTCAACAATAGTTCGCATTTCCCGCTCCGCACAGCCGTTTTGCTCTGGCGTATATGGTACAGTTCACTGGTGATGAATACTAAAATCCTCGAAAAAGATTTTTAATTCTCCGTTGACAAACTCCGTGCCATTATCAGACCGAACAATACGAACGTTGTGACCGTGCTCCTTCTGAATTAGCCTCACACATTTTTTAATGATGTCTCCTACTTCGGACTTTTGATTCATGAAGTAGACAACACGAAAATGTAAAAATCATCATTCAATAAAAAGAAATATCTTGAGCATCCTATCGAAACGTCTGAAAACGGTCCGCACACATCCGTATGAATTATTTCACCGCATGACTTCGATCTTTCTTCTCGACTCTTAAAGCTACTTCGATGATGTTTACCATACACGCAAGCTTCGCATGTAAAATTTTCGTCGATAAAATCGATGTTACGGCCTCGCAAAAACTTCTTCACATGCACTAGATTCTGATGACCAAGTCGTTCATGCCATGAACGAAGCGATTCCTTTTTTACTGCTATATTTGCCGCAGCCTCGACCTGTGATGGTTGAATCACTCTGAATAGCATTTGGAATTATCCTTTTCGGCGAACTCCCACTGCAACAACATTTCCGTCCTTCAGCAGTTCGCAGCGCTTCTTATTCATACACAAATCATATCCTTGATCCGCTACCTTTCCTGATGAAAATAAATTCACCTGAAGATCTGGTACGTACAAAACTCCTATGACTCGCTTGCGAAACCAATCACTGCCATTGAATGCGCGAATGCTGATATCGCCTTTACCTTGAGCCAAAATTTTTTTACCATTTCCGATCTTCACTGGTTCTGATATTTCGATAAAATTTTCAAACCAATCACGATTGTGACTCATATGATTTGTTGCACCCGAATCCAAAATCCATGTGTCTTTGTCCTCGCTTGCTGCTGTATGACAAACGAAAACCTCGACCGAGCTATCTCCACACTTTACGTTGAAATTATTCTTCTTTTCGGGGCAGTCCCGCTTCAAATGACCATTTTTCCCACATTTAAAACATTTACCTTTAAGTTTGTCGCTTTTACTCGTTTACTCGCTTTGTGGTTGTTGTTCGACAAATTTTACTTTTTGTTATTATTGTTTTTCTTGGGAAAAGTTCGTTTGTCCATCAGCGCTTCCACCTCTGCGACTTGTCCCTGCGATTTCAGACGAAGCTCCTCCGCCATCAGTCGCGCTCGAAGATTCGCCAAAGTTTGACTTTCAGGACTTGCAGATTCCCATGCACTATGAAAATGATTATATTCGGCAGGTAATGTCATTAAAATTTTTGAAATTACCATGGAATTAGATATGGTTTCTTTCTGATCTCGCAGCTGCTGCACAATTTCCATTAACTTCGATAAAAAAATTGAAATATCATCACCTGTCTCTTTTGCATATCCATAATATTTTTGTTGCAAAAATAAAATGTTTGCCTTCGATGTTTGCTCATAGGTGCTCTTGAGCATCAACCACATCTCACTAGCCAACTCACAATTCATGATTTGCAAAAGCGCCTGTTTTCTGCATGCCGTCGAAATAATTCGTCTTGCCTTGGTGTCCTTTTTCTTTCAAGCTGAATATTTCGATGCATAATTTTCGTCCGCAAACTTTGGTTTCTCCTCAGTTCCGTCGAAGTTTCGAATTTTCATGTCAGCCAATTGCTGCTACCTTCCAACCTTTCGATGTTCATTCGATCGCCTTCCATTTGTTACTTTCGAGAAGAAAAAAATTATTATTATTGAGGAGAAAGGATTATGCTTTGAAAATTAAAAATTCAAATTTTTTTTTTTTTTAAAAAAAAATTTTCTGGGCCCATAACCTATTGAATGGAAAATTGGAATCTATTTTTTTATTTATCTCAAATAATACAAAAGTAACTATGAACATAAAAATATACAACCATACTGAGTGTTTATAACTTGCACAAAAATGATAAATTCAATAGATCTACAACATAAGATCAGCCTGGCGATCCAGCACAACCGAACACGGCATTATAACTAGACCAGCAACTGCTGTGTCCCCTACCACGTCAATTTTGAAATAGTTTTTACATATTCTTGAATTCTCTTAAATTGCACAAAATAATTTCCATGAAATCTTTCAATTAGAATTATTCAATGTATTTTGCTTTCAATACTTCTTCATATATCTATAAATCCATCTATATATATAAAAATGGATGTTTGTCACTCATATGATTGCGATTAAATTTTGGTGGTTTGTTGAGGGTACGCCCGCGATGGTTCGTGCGTTAGAAAAATCATTTAACAGTTGGTGGTTTGCGAGTTATTTCAACATTTGAGTCTTTTTCATGTGATTTAGCGACAGCTTGTTCGTTTTCGGTGCATTAGTTACGCGTTCCTTATACTAAAATGTAAAGTGGGACTATGGATGGTAGATAGAGGGTAGTGGATGAAGTATTTTGGAGGGTGGATGGTGGGTGAGGTTGGTTCGTTTGATGATGATGTTGACGATCAGAGGCTGAGAAAACAAATAATCTCTGTATATAAAAATTAATGTTTGTTTGTTTTTCCGGTATAGGCTACGCCTGCGATGGTTTGAGCATTACAGAAATCATTTAACAGTTGGTGGTTCGCAAGTTTTTTCAACATTTGAGTGTATTTCATATGATTTAGCGACAATTCGTTCGTTTTCGGTACTAATGTTATGCGTTCCTATTACTAAATGGTAAAGTTGGATGATGGATGGTGGACAGAGGATAGTGGATGGAAGATGGAGGATGCTTGATAGAAGATGAAGGATGGAGGTTGTTGAATAGTAGATGGAGGATGGTGGATAGTGGATAGAAGATGGTGGATAGAGGATGGGGAATGGTAGGTATAGGATGGGCGATGATGGATAGAGGATGATGGAGGGTGGGGGATGGTGGATAGGGGATGGAAGATCGAAAATGAAGGATGGTTGATAGAGGATCCTAGATAGGGGATGGGGGATGATAGATATAGAATGGTAGAAGATGGATAGAGGATGATGGATGGATAGAGGATGGAGGATGGTGGACAGATGATGGATGTTGGTGGATGGAGATGGATGATGGAGGTTGGTGGATGCTGGATAGAGGATGGAGCGTGGAAAATGATGAATGGTGGGTGGAGAATGGTTGTTAGAGGATGCTGGATGGTATATATAGGATGGTAGATGATGGATAGATGATAATGAATGAATTGAGGATGGTGGATAGAGGATAGAGAATGGCAGATGGAGGATGGGGGATGCGGAATGGATGGAGGATAATGGATAGAGGATGGAGGATGGAAGATGGAGGAAGAAGGGTAATGGATAAAGGATGGAACATGGATGATGGTGTATAGAGGATGGTGGATGTGGGATGGTGGATGTGGGATGGTGGATGTGGGATGGTGGATGTGGGATGGTTGATGTGGGATGGTGAATGGAGGATGGAAGATAGAGGATGGAAGATAGAGGATGGGGGATGGTGAATGGTGGATAGAGGATGTTAGATGGAGGATGAAGGATGGAGAGGGTGGATAGAGGATTGTGAATAGAGGGTAGAGTAACAGAAGCAACGGGAGAAATGGGAACGGGAGTAACAGGAGTATCGGAAGAAACAGGAGCAACAGGAGAATCAGGACCAATGGATATACGGGAGAAACGAAAAAAACAGGATCAATCGGAGAAACGGAATCAACCGCAGAAACGGAATCAACCGCAGAAACGGGATCAACGGGAAAGACGAGAGTAACAGGGGCGATGGATCAACGTGAGCGTAGCGAGCGTAGTCGCGGTACGTGGGTAGTTGTTTAAAATAGTTTTGTAATTTTTTTTATTGAATTACTACATATGCAACTCTATACAATTCATTGAACCCACTCTGTAGGTTCAAGGGGGGCAAAATGTTTACACCAACCGCTGCAATAAAATGACACCTGCAATGTTTGCCAACCCTCAAAAATGTATGAAATAAAAGTTCAGTTCCGTTCAACCAACTCAACGTGTCGTTTCATGCTTTTTCTGTACAGAAGTAAGAATCGCTAGTAATCCGTGGAAAGTGTGCCCATTCAAAACTGAAATCGTAATAATTAAAGTTCGCTGCAACACTTACGTATTATTTATTCAATCTTCACAAATCACTATTTTAGTTACTCGAATATAATATCAGAACACCGAAAAACAAAAAATATGCAATAAATTGCTTGCACGCAGTCGAACCGCAAAGTATTTTTGCTGAAATATAGATCGGAATGGCGACCATACAGAGGCGACAAATGATAGATCATTTTTGAAATATGGATTGAAATATATATACTATACGACTTTACCCCAGTATACGGTTTCGGACGGATCTCCCTTATTTAAGTGAATCCATTATATCAAATAAAATCAATTGTAGTCATACTGTCAAAGCGTTTTAATTGTAATCTCTCGGTTCTTCTTTAGCCTTCTATAAACTTTCTAAGAGCGGCTCTATCTAGCCTACACTATGGTCACTCCATGTACACAAGACACACTACTAATATGGTCCGGCCTCCGCGAGACCGTCAAAAAACGTTAAATTCGAAAAATCGCCGACGTTTTTTCAGAAACACTATAGTAAAAAACCAGTGTTTTTAATAGATTTATAGGCACTGGAAAGCTACGAAATAAATTTATTTTAAGCACAATATTTCAAATGAATATAAGAAATCTTAAAAAGAAATCTAATAAAAAGTTCACATACACATTAGCCAAGGCCATAAGCCAGGGACCTGGTACGTCTTATGGTCACTCCATGTACACAAGACACTCGCTAACATGGTCTGGCCGTTGATTACATTCGGCGTTTTTGCAATTCGAAATCGAATTCGAAATAAGCAGCCAATAAGTATGTGCGTGTGCAAATATGTGAACCTAGTTTGTGGACATGAACAGCTGTTATATGACAGTTTATTTACAAATTGTCAATGACAGTTTGTTTATTTATTTACGAACTCCTAGTGAGCCTGCATTCCCACTTTGGTCACGATAATTTCAAAAGTAAGCGGCAAAGGGACGCAGTGAGGAAAAGGAAAATTGGAAAGTAAGATCTAGCAGTTTCTTTCTTATCAAAAACTTATTAAACTGTACTTTCAACCACCAGGAAAAAACGATGTTTACATATAAATGCCGACTGGTGCCGGAAAGTCACTATGCTTCCAATTACCCGATGTACTTCAAGAAAACCAAGTAACACTCGTCTTCTCGCTGCTCCTCGCTTTAATCAAGGATCAAATCGATCACTTGGCCAAACTGAAGATTGCTGCGAATTCGATCAATTCAAAAATCGGTAAGCGTGAACGCGATCGAATTCTGAACGATTTGAAAAGTGTTCGACCGACTATAAAGTTTCTATACATCACACCGGAACAAGCCAACACGGAATCGTGTAAAGCCTTGATATGTTTACTTGTAAAGCAAAAGAAATTGTCGTATATAGTTGCGGATGAAGCGCATTGTGTGAGTCAGTGGGGTCACGACTTTCGTCCTGATTTCTTAAAGCTCGGTACTTTGCGTACACTTTATCCGGAAATTCCATGGATCGCTCTAACTGCAACCGCTTCCAAGCAAGTATTGGACGATATACACGTCCAATTAAAGCTGAAGAGGCCAATATCACAGTTCAAGACACCGTCCTTTCGAGAAAACCTCTTCTACGATGTTGTTTTTAAGAATACTATTCAGGACGACTTTATGCATTTACAGTTGTACATTGAGGGCTGCTTGGGCCAAATCGATCCGAGTCTGAAAGGTAGCGACAAACCGTGCGGCATTGTGTACTGTCGGAAAAGGGAAAGTGTCGAAAGTTTGGCTTACGGCTTGACCAAATTAGGAATACCGGTGTTGTGTTTAAGGCCTTGGAAGGACTATTTCGACTTGAAAAAGTAAAATAGTCGAAAGGAAAAAGAAGGTTCGGGACAGAAGGGCCAATTCCACCTAAGTCCGAATTGGTGGCTGAGTTCAGCTGGTGCGACGCTCTTGCTGGCGGCCGGGACTAGCTACGGCAGTGTGGGGGGGGGGGTACTTGCTTGAACTCAGGCCATTAAACCCTAGGCCTGTACAACAAAAATTGTAAGCGCCGACTTATCCAAGGGTAGGTAAAAATTGGGACTATTTTCCCAATTGGTCGTGAAAGACCAAGAAGCGGTTGGATGGCGCGGCTCCGCGATTTGTCAGGGCGCTCTGGTGTTAATAGCGCCCTGCTCTGCCCACCCTACCTCAGCCACGACTGTCCTTAAAACATTTTTTCGCGTCGTGGCCCCTTTTTGAGGTTCGGGGTGAGGGAGCTAAACGCTCGGGTTCACTTTATTCTGGCTCTTCTAGCCTCTAATCATTTCAAAAAAAAACCAACCACAACAAAATAAATCCTAAAAAAATTATATGCAAAAGAAACAACACAAATCAAAGTATATAAAAATAGAGACAATAAAAAAAAAAAAAAAACTCACCCCAGGTTTATTCTTTTTCGACGTGGTGTTGAATTATTATATTTTTTTTTTTTTTTATTTTTAAATTTAATTGTTATTTTAATTTATTCCGTCCCGTCCTTGTCTTGTCATTCGTCATTTTATAAATTTTATTTATATTTTTTTCTTTTTTATTTAAATTTTTTTTTTAAATTTTATTTAAATTTTAGTTTAAATTTTAGTTTAATCTCTTTCCTTTTGAACTTAATTTTTCTTTGCCATTCAATTTAATTTGTGATTTTAAATTCACTTTCCGACAACTCAATTTTTCTATGATTTTAACTTAGCTTTACGCCATTTCTTTTTTCCAATTCACACAATCGCCATTCGATTTTCTTTTTGATTTTAACTTCACTTTCCGACAACTTAATTTTTCTTCCGACAACTTAATTTTTCTAATATTTTAACTTAGCTTTACGCCATTTCTTTTTTTCCAATTCACACAATCGCCATTCGATCTTCTTTTTGATTTTAACTTCACTTTCCGACAACTTAATTTTTCTAATATTTTAACTTAGCTTTACGCCATTTCTTTTTTCCAATTCACACAATCGCCATTCGATTTTCTTTTTGATTTTAACTTCACTTTCCGACAACTTAATTTTTCTAATATTTTAACTTAGCTTTACGCCATTTCTTTTTTCCAATTCACACAATCGCCATTCGATTTTCTTTTTGATTTTAACTTCACTTTCCGACAACTTAATTTTTCTTCCGACAACTTAATTTTTCTAATAATTTAACTTAGCTTTACGCCATTTCTTTTTTCCAATTCACACAATCGCCATTCGATTTTCTTTTTGATTTTAACTTCACTTTCCGACAACTTAATTTTTCTAATATTTTAATTTCTCAAACTCATATTTTATGTTTTCGTCGATTTTCCGCCGCGCGTTCCATACAATCTCCTTCCAAGTGCCCACTCCCAACTGTCCTTCCCACACTTTTTTACCTCTCAATCACTGACGACACTCACCCCTCCTCATCCCGTCCAAAATCCTCTTCTCTCCGTGTACCGAACACACCACTACACAGGCTCGGACCACAACTCGCTGACGCACTACCATTTATGGTCTCGAAATTTTTTTTCTCGTTGCAGCTGTTGTTTGAGGCGGCCGTGACCTACTTATACCTTTTCGGTATTCTTCGCACTTGTTGCTGCCCAGTGGGAATTCTGCCGTGCGCAACGACGACACAACAACATAGGCGGTTCGCCGTTGATTTTCAACGCCGAAACGACTACAAAGGTCGTCGCGCTCATGAGTCTCGTGCGCACGACTGAGTGCCGGGCAATCGGTGACATACTCCTCGGATCACTGCCTCAGATCCTTGGAGTGGTAAGTCCCCAGACGTTTGCCTCCTAAATCCTCCAATTCGTATCGTGAGTTACCTAGCACACGACGAATCCTGCACTTGAGGAACTTCTTCGCCAGCTTGGCATTATAATTCTGCGCGGCTGTGGACAAGGAAAAGTTTCTACGGAATACCTCCTGTCCTACACAAAATTGTGTTTTAGCAGCACGCAGATTATAACGCCTGCTGCTGTCCTCATGTGCGACCCTTATTTTCGTCTGCGCCAGTTGTCTCACGATAGGAATTCCCTCTCGAGGTCGAAGCTGTACATTTGACTCTCCCAACGCTCGCAAATGCCTCAGCAGTTCGTAGTCCTTCCCGTGCAACATCATGTGATTCCCAAACAAAACCTGATAAGGAGAAAATCCAGTGGCTTGGTGGAGTGAGCTACGAAGAGCACATCCAATTTTGCTTAGACTCTCATCCCATCGTGTTTGGTCATCAGTGATGAATGCTCGAATTCCGGCCAGGATGGACTGATTGACACGCTCCGAAGCATTCGCTTGCGGTGAGTAGCTCGGGGTGTACAGGTGTTTAACTCCGTATTTGCTCAGCATGGTGTTAAACACATTCGACCTAAATTGAGAGCCGTTATCGGAGAGGATTGTCTCAGGTGTTCCAAACGTATGGAAGACCTGCCCCTCCAAGTAGTTTGTGATCTCTTCAGCAGTGATCCGCCCCAAAGGATGTAGAAGTGGAAACTTGGTGAAGTGATCCAAGACGATCAAGATAGCGATCTTACCCCGTTTGGTACGCGGATATGGTCCAAGCACGTCGATGTAAAGGTGCTGGAATGGCTGATCTGTCTGGAAAGGTTCTCCCATTGGCACTCGTAGAGGTCTGTTCGGGGACTTTGTCTCTTTACAAGTGTCGCACGCCAGAACGTAGGTGCGTACTTGTGTAGCCATTCCGGGCCAGTACAAGAATCGCCTGACTCACTCTAGCGTTTTGGCATAACCACCATGGACCGTGGTGTCTGCCTCGTGCGCCTGAGCGATCGCAGCTGACGTAAGACTTGATGGAATCCATAATTTCCAGGCTCTGTCTTCAGCAGGTCACCGTTGTGAGGCTCTGTGCGCTTATACACGAAGCCGTCTCTCACGCATACGTCAGGAAGCCGATCGGCGTTCGCATCGACAGTGGACGCTAATTCCTTGTATTCCTTGCCAGAGAATTCTGGAGAATCCACCATCGGTGCCACGTCGATCAGCGCATTTAATCCCTCTTCGTATACACGAGAGAGAGCGTCGGGTACAACGTTCAGGCTCCCTCTTCGGTGCTCGATTGTGAAGTCGTAACCTTGGAGTTTTAAACTCCATCTTGCCAACCGTCCTTGTAGGTCTTTCTGCGACATGAGCCATTTGAGACTTGCGTGATCCGTAATGATTTTGAACGCAGTCCCTTCTACATAGGCTCGAAATTTTTTCACGCTCAACACAGCTGCATAACACTCGAGTTCGGTTACGCTGTAGTTGCGTTGAGCGGAAGTGAGCTTCTGTGACATATACGCCACTGGAGATTCCGATCCGTCGTCGTTTTCCTGAAAGAGAACGCTACCCACCCCTGATTTACTGGCGTCGCACTGGATTACGAAAGACCTCTTAAAATCAGGATTGATTAATAAGGGGGCTTTCGTCAACAAGTCTTTCACTAATAGGAAGAAAGTTTGTGCCTCTGTAGTCCAAGCAAACTGGTTGGACTTCTTTAGAGTGTCTGAAATTGGTGAAACAGTCGCAGCAAAGTTGGGAACGAATCGTCGATACCAGCCTGCCATACCAAGAAAGCGTCGAACTTGACGTCCGGACTTAGGCGAAGGGTAATCGACGATGGCTGAAACTTTGTTGGGATCAGTTTTCAAGCCCCCTTCTCCAACGATGTATCCGAGATATTTCACCTCTTTCAGACAAAACTTGCTCTTGTTGACGTTAATGGTCAAGCCAGCCTTTCGCAAACATTCTGCGACTTCAGCCAATAAAACCAGATGTGAATCGAAATCCTCAGAAATTAACAGCAGATCGTCCAAATATACGAATACCTGCTCCTCAGCTCGGGTAGGATGACTTTGTCCATCAAACGACACATCCTTTGCGGCGCGTTGAATAACCCAAAAGGCATGCGAGTGTAGTGATATAGAGGCCGGCCAGGAATGGTAAACGCTGAATACTCCCTGGATTTGTTCTCGAGAGGAATCTGCCAAAAGGCGTCTTTGAGGTCCAGGCTAGTAATAAAATTGGCTCGCGGCAAACGATTTAAGATACCATCAATGTGTGGTAATGGATATGCATCCTTCTTCGTCACACTATTGACTTTGCGCGAGTCCAAACATAACCTGACCTTGCCTGGCTTCCTCACGAGAACCACAGGCGAGCTCCATGCACTCTGGCTGGTCTCTATAACGCCAAGTGCCCTCATGCGATCGATCTCGTCATATAAGAGTTTTTGGATCGCAGGAGACACTGGATAATGTCGCTGTTTGATGGGACTTGCATCACCAACGTCTATACTGTGTTGTTCGACGTTGGCCACACCGAGTCCGTATACTTCGGATGGAAATTTGGACTTTACCATTTCCAACCTCTTTACATCTGTGTGCGTTAAATGGTGGGCATCCGGAGCTATCAGTTGCGACGCAGTATCGGGAGTATCGACCGCGCTGATAATGCTAGGAGCTAGTTGGAATGATCGCCAGAAATCTACCCCCAGGTACAATTTCTGCGACAGGCTCGGCACGATGTATAGTGTAATGGGTTTGGTAATACCACGAAAAGTAATATCGGTAGTTACTGTGCCCAATACCTTTTGCGCTGCACCATCAGCGGTCTTCACCTCCTGACAGACCGGTCGATAATTCACCTGTGCATCATGGAGACGTTGTAAAGCGTTTGCCCCCAGGCAACTGATGCTCGCCCCACTATCGAGGAGTCCTTCAACGTCCACTCCGTACAAGGATACCATGGCGTACGGACGTATGTCCAACGGATTGGTAATGATGGTAGAGAGGATCGCTTTCTTTTTTTCACGCACCATCTTCCAGAATGTACGAAGGCGCAAGATTGATTTTCTGCGACCGGATCCACTCGTTAGTGTTGATGCTTGATCAACACTTGCGACTGAAGTAGGCGCAAAAATTCGCTCTCGAGCCTCCATATATTCCTTTAGCCGAAGGTGGTATGGCTTGAGGGGATGGTGGGAATGTCGTCTTGGATGTTCTTTTGCGATAAGGGCATCTTCAGACCGGGAAACAGCCGGCTCCGTCTTATCGCTTGGTCTTGTTAAAATTTTTACGTGCGGGGTGTTGATCGTCGATGAAATGGGTTTGGATGATTTTACGTTAAAAGGATGAGAATTGGGTTCTGAAAATGTTGTAGGTAGGGTATTAAAATTTAGAAGGGTATTGTTAGGGTTTGAAAATTTGGGTAAAGTTGTTTTATTTGGGAGGTCTAAATGAAATTGGGAAGTGGAATTGGAGTGGTGAACAAATTTTCCTACTGCTGTCGGGATGCAGTGTTCGGACGGGAGGGACCCGCTGTCCTTCCGTCCCTTCGACCGTTTCCCGCCTTGCAATGGCTGCAGTTGGGTTTTAGAACGTCAGCCCGCCCACATCCGAAGCAGAAGATGCCCTTCGCAGGTTCCGCGCACTCACGATACCCATGTCCTTCCTTCTGGCAATTCCAGCAGATCCAGGGGTTCGACAGTCCGGCCAAGTCAACGGAAGAAGTCGTATCCGGATGTTCTTCCACGACTGGCTCTTGTATTTCATGGACTCTGGCCTGGTTCCAAGGGGACGGTCTGGTGGCTTTTCGCGTGTCTTCCACTTGCACTACAAGTCGACGTAGTTCGTCCATCGTAAGTACTGAGTAGAAGCACAATTGTTGCTGTGTGCTACCCACCAGATTTCCGCGCACCAGAGCCACAAATTCGGACTCAATCATGGGAGCGCTCAGCAGTGAACGAAGCTCCGTCATGTCTTGTTCGAAGGACATGAAGGGCTCGTGTGGCGCTTGTCGTCTACCAAGCATCTGCTTTCGTAACTCCCAATCCGTGCTGCGCTCTCCCCAGACCTGCAAGAATGCTACCTTCAGATTGTCCCAAGACGAGTTGTTATTGGACCGACGCCACAACCAATACCACTTGTTGGGCCTACCATCCAGCAGCAGATGGAAGCCCTGCGTCAGCAGATCTAAATTGCCGCGCAAGTCGCTCATCGCGAGAGTCTCGGCCCTAAAAATCAGCTCCTCTGCACGTAGGAGTTGGCTATCCCCGTTAAAACGCAAACGCCAATGCCTTAATGGGCTGTAGGAATTTCTTACACGATGATTAGGGCCGTGGCTAACGCGATCGCTGACCAACGCGGCCGCTCCGGTCCGCTGATCTGCCCTCCCAGCACGCGAGTCTCCCTCTGCTGCCGAATAATGGGCCCCCACCGGTCTCTGAGACGCCTGCTCTTCCCGAAAAACCCGTCTCATCAACTCTATCAGCTGATCTACTCCCAGCTCAGTTCGTACCACTGGCGAACGTGTACGCCCTGGCGCTGGATTCGTCGTAGCTGGGATACCTGTGTCACGTATATCGGACCAACGTGGTCGTTCGCCTACTACCCTTTCCGGTGATTGTGGGATTGGATTTACGAGCTGGTTCACCCCCTGCTCTTGACCAATTGAACCGTCAGGGGCGTAAAAGACCCCACCGCCGACCGTTTCCAGCGGAAAATCAAGATTTAACCGCCTTGGTGAAAGTCCGCCGGCCGCTGACTTCGCTCTGCTGCGTGTCACGGCTCCGGTTCTCGCTGTGGCGCCCTCCACGCCCCTAACGGTCCAATAGTCCTGCGGTTCCAGTGCCTGGCGACAATTGGGACACGTCTTGTGGCTCAGCACCCACTCCTCCACACAATGCAGGTGGAAAGTGTGCCCACATTTCGTCCGCGCTTCGTCCTCGCCCCCCACGATATGTTGGCACATCGTGCATATTTCTTCATCATTCCGCCTCAAAGGCGACCTTGGCAGTGGCATGATTGATGGGATCTGGTAATGGGTGCTTGAATGAGCTGAGAGTGTGTAGGATCGACTGTCAACTGAATGAACCAAAAAAATTATATATGTATGAAGCGATTGTGCAAATGCCCGAACGAATGTGTCGAAAAAAAACGAATGAGTGATAATTAAGTTGCGAACTGTGTGTAGGAGAAGAAAAAAAATACAATCTATTGAATGAAAAAACGAATGAATTTTTGTGAGAATAAGTGATTGTGAACGCTCGAAGAATGTGTGCAAAACCAAAACGAATGAATGGATTATATTTATGATTGACTATATGTGTAGAATGAATGTTGAGTGATTATTTAATTTTGACAATCAAAGCAAAATAAAACGAGTGATTGTTATTCAATTCAAAATTTGAACGAGTGTATGATTGGTTGTATATAAAAAGATTATGTATCAAATGATTGAATGCGGTATGAAAAAACTGTGCGATTCGATGAGTGAATGTGTGAATGAACGTATGTTGCGGATAGAAAGATGAATGGATGAAAAACTGTATGCGTAGTTTGAATTTTTGAATGGGTGTTTGAACGAAATAAATTTTATTCAACACGACGAACGAATGAATGAAAAAAAAAAACGAACGAACGAATGAACGAACTTGTTTTATAATTGTTATATAAAAAAAGAGTGAACGATCGAATAAATGTGTGAAAAACGATTGAATGTTGTAATTATATTTTGTATGAATTAAAAAAAAATGAACCCTCACGTTGTCGCAACCTTTCCCCTCCCCTCATATGCAGAACAAATCGCGAAGCCGATCTTGTTCTTTCCCGACTCACTGGAAAATTCTGGATCGCGATAAATTTGTAATTAGAAAAAAAAATTGGGGAAAAATTAGCAACACAAAAATAAATCAAAAATCAGCAAAATAAAACTACGTTAAAATCTGTCAACAAAAGACTTAGAAAAATTTTAAATACAAAAAAAAACTCTACGTTATTTCTAAAAAAAAAATACTCTACGCTAATAAGGTACTCTAAAAGGATGGATAAGGAAATAAGGTACTTAACAAATTTTCGACGATACCTTTTACAACCAAACACGTCTTGTGGCTCAGCACCCACTCCTCCACACAATGCAGGTGGAAAGTGTGCCCACATTTCGTCCGCGCTTCGTCCTCGCCCCCCACGATATGTTGGCACATCGTGCATATTTCTTCATCATTCCGCCTCAAAGGCGACCTTGGCAGTGGCATGATTGATGGGATCTGGTAATGGGTGCTTGAATGAGCTGAGAGTGTGTAGGATCGACTGTCAACTGAATGAACCAAAAAAATTATATATGTATGAAGCGATTGTGCAAATGCCCGAACGAATGTGTCGAAAAAAAACGAATGAGTGATAATTAAGTTGCGAACTGTGTGTAGGAGAAGAAAAAAAATACAATCTATTGAATGAAAAAACGAATGAATTTTTGTGAGAATAAGTGATTGTGAACGCTCGAAGAATGTGTGCAAAACCAAAACGAATGAATGGATTATATTTATGATTGACTATATGTGTAGAATGAATGTTGAGTGATTATTTAATTTTGACAATCAAAGCAAAATAAAACGAGTGATTGTTATTCAATTCAAAATTTGAACGAGTGTATGATTGGTTGTATATAAAAAGATTATGTATCAAATGATTGAATGCGGTATGAAAAAACTGTGCGATTCGATGAGTGAATGTGTGAATGAACGTATGTTGCGGATAGAAAGATGAATGGATGAAAAACTGTATGCGTAGTTTGAATTTTTGAATGGGTGTTTGAACGAAATAAATTTTATTCAACACGACGAACGAATGAATGAAAAAAAAAAACGAACGAACGAATGAACGAACTTGTTTTATAATTGTTATATAAAAAAAGAGTGAACGATCGAATAAATGTGTGAAAAACGATTGAATGTTGTAATTATATTTTGTATGAATTAAAAAAAAATGAACCCTCACGTTGTCGCAACCTTTCCCCTCCCCTCATATGCAGAACAAATCGCGAAGCCGATCTTGTTCTTTCCCGACTCACTGGAAAATTCTGGATCGCGATAAATTTGTAATTAGAAAAAAAAATTGGGGAAAAATTAGCAACACAAAAATAAATCAAAAATCAGCAAAATAAAACTACGTTAAAATCTGTCAACAAAAGACTTAGAAAAATTTTAAATACAAAAAAAAACTCTACGTTATTTCTAAAAAAAAAATACTCTACGCTAATAAGGTACTCTAAAAGGATGGATAAGGAAATAAGGTACTTAACAAATTTTCGACGATACCTTTTACAACCAAACTCACCAATTTTTCGCAAGTATGATTCCCAACTGTCTGACGACACGCCCGCTAAGTCAGGGCATGCCCAGCACTCAGTTGGGTACTCACGAACCAAAAGTGGAATGGCAAAAAAAAATAAAGTCTGACCCAACTTACATCAAATCAGTCTTGCATACAGACAATGTTTCCCTTTCCTATGGAACCGAGTTGGCGCCTAAAGGTTGCCAAAACGGTTCGTCGATAGGATCATTCCACATTGTCTCCATCCAAGATCAATAAGATGGTTTGCTGATAAAACTCAGAAAAGTTTGTACACTTAGGCTTTTGTAGCCGTTCAGGCGAAAATACTGTCGCAGAACGACGAAATTTAAGACCTTTTTGCCCATCAACTTTTTGCACGGAATTTTTCAGAGCTCGCGCGTGTTGATGGGCTACGCTCTGTGCACGTAGCGTAGCTTAGGCTAGCCCCACGTTGGGCGCCATTTGTTGTGTTTAAGGCCTTGGAAGGACTATTTCGACTTGAAAAAGTCAAAATAGTCGAAAGGAAAAAGAAGGTTCGGGATAGAAGGGCCAATTCCACCTAAGTCCGAATTGGTGGCTGAGTTCAGCTGGTTCGACGCTCTTGCTGGCGGCCGGGACTAGCTACGGCAGTGTGGGGGGGGGTACTTGCTTGAACTCAGGCCATTAAACCCTAGGCCTGTACAACAAAAATTGTAAGCGCCGACTTATCCAAGGGTAGGTAAAAATTGGGATTATTTTCCCAATTGGTCGTGAAAGACCAAGAAGCGGTTGGATGGCGCGGCTCCGCGATTTGTCAGGGCGCTCTGGTGTTAATAGCGCCCTGCTCTGCCCACCCTACCTCAGCCACGACTGTCCTTAAAACATTTTTTCGCGTCGTGGCCCCTTTTTGAGGTTCGGGGTGAGGGAGCTAAACGCTCGGGTTCACTTTATTCTGGCTCTTCTAGCCTCTAATCATTTCAAAAAAAAACCAACCACAACAAAATTAATCCTAAAAAAATTATATGCAAAAGAAACAACACAAATCAAAGTATATAAAAATAGAGACAATAAAAAAAAAAAAAAAAACTCACCCCAGGTTTATTCTTTTTCGACGTGGTGTTGAATTATTATATTTTTTTTTTTTTTATTTTTAAATTTAATTGTTATTTTAATTTATTCCGTCCCGTCCTTGTCTTGTCATTCGTCATTTTATAAATTTTATTTATATTTTTTTTTTTTTTTTATTTTTATTTAAATTTTAGTTTAATCTCTTTCCTTTTGAACTTAATTTTTCTTTGCCATTCAATTTAATTTGTGATTTTAAATTCACTTTCCGACAACTCAATTTTTCTATGATTTTAACTTAGCTTTACGCCATTTCTTTTTTCCAATTCACACAATCGCCATTCGATTTTCTTTTTGATTTTAACTTCACTTTCCGACAACTTAATTTTTCTTCCGACAACTTAATTTTTCTAATATTTTAACTTAGCTTTACGCCATTTCTTTTTTTCCAATTCAAACAATCGCCATTCGATCTTCTTTTTGATTTTAACTTCACTTTCCGACAACTTAATTTTTCTAATATTTTAACTTAGCTTTACGCCATTTCTTTTTTCCAATTCACACAATCGCCATTCGATTTTCTTTTTGATTTTAACTTCACTTTCCGACAACTTAATTTTTCTAATATTTTAACTTAGCTTTACGCCATTTCTTTTTTCCAATTCACACAATCGCCATTCGATTTTCTTTTTGATTTTAACTTCACTTTCCGACAACTTAATTTTTCTTCCGACAACTTAATTTTTCTAATATTTTAACTTAGCTTTACGCCATTTCTTTTTTCCAATTCACACAATCGCCATTCGATTTTCTTTTTGATTTTAACTTCACTTTCCGACAACTTAATTTTTCTAATATTTTAATTTCTCAAACTCATATTTTATGTTTTCGTCGATTTTCCGCCGCGCGTTCCATACAATCTCCTTCCAAGTGCCCACTCCCAACTGTCCTTCCCACACTTTTTTACCTCTCAATCACTTACGACACTCACCCCTCCTCATCCCGTCCAAAATCCTCTTCTCTCCGTGTACCGAACACACCACTACACAGGCTCGGACCACAACTCGCTGACGCACTACCATTTATGGTCTCGAAATTTTTTTTCTCGTTGCAGCTGTTGTTTGAGGCGGCCGTGACCTACTTATACCTTTTCGGTATTCTTCGCACTTGTTGCTGCCCAGTGGGAATTCTGCCGTGCGCAACGACGACACAACACCGGCTGTTGCCTATCATGCAGGCCTGAGTACATCAGATCGGACACAAGATCAGGAAGATTGGATGTCCGGAAGAGTCCGGTTATTTGTGCTACAGTCAGTTTTGGAATAGGTGTCGATAAAGCGCCGGTACGGTTTGCCGTTCATTTTAATGTTCCTCAAATATGGCTAACTATTATCAGGTGCGATTTGAACTTGAATTTTTGTCATTATTCACTTTAATTGTTGTCTGTTGCAGGAGTCGGGAAGAGCTGAACGCGATAGATTGTTTTCATACTGTCAAATATATTATTGTCGTGACGATGTAAAGTTTAAAAGTTTTCTACTACAAGCTGGTATTAACAAGAACAGCAAGCAAACACGCATTGAACAAGCGAAGTTAGCACAGAAGAACTTTGATACGGTCATTGATTATTGCGAGGGTTTTCGATGTCGCCATAAACTCTTTTCCGACTTCTTTGGTGATCCGCCTCCGCTGTGCCGGGATAGATGCGATATTTGTAAAACTCCGAAAATCGTTTCGAAAGCTATCGATATGTTCCACAAGTTATCTATGAAGGGAGTCTATAAGTGCGACATAGCTATGGACGACTGCTCCGATTTATTTGAAGGTAAGCTTTCTTTGGTAAACTATTTCCTTTGCTAATGAAAAACGAAAAACAAATGAAGGAGCACCTATGTTGGAATAATAATTAAATACTATTCAATTACGATTTTTTCTAACAAAATATAATTTTTTAACGTAAGTTTTTATCTTCAACTAATGCGTACTACATTTTATTTTTATTAGGCGGAAGAGCTGCAGTCCGAAAGAGTGAATTGGAAGACTATAACGAGGACGACGATAATAGCCAAGAAGAAGATCAAGCAAGATTAAAGAAAGAATCAGAATTTTTCATACAGAAAAATAGTTTGCGTTGCGTAAATCAATTCACGCAGAAAAGGAGTTAGAAATGCAACCCTCAGCTCATATATCCAAAGCGAAATGTGCATTGTCTACCACTGCCTTTGTTGTAATATAATTTAATAAAGCTGGAAAAATTGCATATTATTGTTTTACTTGAAAGTAGCAGCAGACGATAAAAAATAATTTTAAAATAAAATATAATTTTAATATAATAAAAGTACAATTTAACGTCTACAAGAAGGCTAAATTGATGGTGAAGACGTTCTGGAAAATGACGGGAACCAACCATTACTTGGATTTAAAAACTGGAAGACGCGGTCGTTCGATCGACATACAAATATAGAACAGTCTTTTACGTCAGACCGATGTTTGAGCTGTGCAATATGGGATCGGAGACAAGAGCGAAAGCTCTTCAATTTTGTCTTGAAATACATCCTCTGGATCTTATTCGTTGTGATTTGATTCGTGCACTGAGATTATGCCATATGAAATCCTGACATTTAGGAAATGTACCAAATTTAATGTTGAGGACCGGTCCATGAGTGGATCTGTTTTATTGAAGAATTAATTAAGTTAGTACTATCAAAACAATTTCATTGCAACTTGTGTATTATGTCGGCTGAATGCAACACTGGGTTGGTTCGGACAAGAATCAATAGGGTAGGCTCTGATTGGTTGTTAGCCCAGTGTTGTAACTGTTGCATTCCTAGTCAATTGTTAACAGCTGGAGTGCACTCTACATTACCACAATAATGGTCGATTTCGCTGGCTGCAGAAATCCAGTTGCAAGCACATAAAACTTCCAAAATCGACGTATTCATCAAAGAACCTGGGCATCTCTGGACGGCCATACATTCAACCTGATACACCACGTCCTTATCCAAAGGAGATGGGCGTCCTTAATACTAGATGTACCCTTAAATCGGGGCGCTAATTGTGACTTCGATCACTATCTCGTAAAAGCAACCTATCGATGCTGCATATCCGCAGCTTATCATCATAAATCTGCAAATTCGACAACGATAAACTGCAAGATCTCTTCACTCTAGCTCTTGAATACGCCGTAAGAAATATATCGTTTGAAGCAACAGGGATGCTCACTACTTATTAAACCCACCTGAATTGTACTTAATGCCGATGATATCAACATCATGGCGCGATATTTTCTCTTGGCAAAAGAGACACTGGTAAGTTTCGAGGAAGCTTTAAACGAAATTGGACTGCGTATTAACGAAGAAAATACAAAAACTATGACCCAAACAAGGAAAAGGACGCTAAACGGACAAAATATCACAACATCGGCTTACTCGTCTGCCGTAATACTTGGCGGAGCGGAATGCAAAAATGCAGATTAATTAAGGAACTCTACAGGAAGGGAATGAAGAAAGATGAATGCGTTAAATTTGTAAAGGTTAAACAAATTATTAATCTTGTTTTACAGTTATATGAGAATTTTATATCCGATTTCAGCTGTTCAACGACGGCAGTTCCGGAGGAGTTTGTCGTATCTGGACTGTATGTCTTATCGGAAGATGATAGCACTGCAGTTCAAGCTGGATCTCAAGTTGTGCAACAAAATATTTATTTTTTTAACGTACCCGAGTTGTAATATAACCTTCCGGGACGTGCAGATGAATATGACTATAAACAATCAAAGTTCTGTGGTTTATCGTTCAAAAATTTTGCGCAATTAAAAGCTCTTACCTTGCTTCCAGAAATGTATTTTCGTCTGCAACATTTTTGATGAAATTACGAGCCACTGTTAATGCAATTTGTGCCGACTCTTTCATAAGATCGCCTAAATGACCGGTTATATGCAGGGAACCGTCTCCACGGTCATCTTTTTTTGTCGCGATCAGTTTCCGTTTTGCTGTTTCTATGAAAAGAGTTTAACCGCCCATTGCAGTCCATGCTAAGCCCATTACAACACCGGGCGGTGTTTCTTGATAAATTCGATCTTGCGTGAATATCGCTTTGCCTAGGAATGAGTTTAAGTTTTGTTCGGTTATTTCAAGGTGTTCGGCTTCTTTTTTCACAATTTTGAATGCTGTTTTTCGAATTATCTGAAATTGGAGTTTGGTTAGTGTCGGTCAAAAGATCAGAACTATTTCGACGACAAACCTTTTCGATGTTTCTGTAAATTCCTTACATCAGACTCACGGCAGTAATTCTTAATTAGCATGGTTAACGATTCGTCCTTAATCGTGATGTGTTTATCTTCCAAGCCACAATCGTTCATTGCTTGCGGTATTAGATATTGCTTGGCAATTGCAATTTTCTCTTCAGCCACGTAGAAAAGAAATCGGTAAATTTAACTTAAGAAAACTAAAGAAACTAATAGAATATATTACCTGACATTTCAATCATTTCCATTCGATATCTCAACGGCTCCGGTATACCATCAATTACATTGGCCGTGCAGATAAACAAAACATGTGAAAGATCAAAGATCAAGAAAATTGGCATTTTGTTTTGGGTGTAAAAGCTCTAACAGCGCCGAACTGGGGTCACATTGGTATCCTCTAGAATAGCAAATATTATTTGTAATAACGAATTTAATTTTGTCTTTAATTTCGCTCGTACTTTCCGATTTTGTCAACTTCGTCGATTAAAACAAGCGGATTTTCAGTTTTCGTTTTCTTGAAACACTGAATCAGTTTGCCCGACAAGGCTCCGACATAGGTCCGTCGATGTCCCTTAATTTCCGCCACATCCGTCATACCGCCCACACTGAACCGAAAATATTCTCGATTTAAGGCACGCGCAATCGATCTTGCTATACTAGTTTTACCGACTCCCGGTGGACCATGGAAGCAAAGAATTTTTCGCTTCAATTGACTAACAGCAATAAATTCTAAAATTAGTTTCTTAATGTCTTCCATGTCATAATGGTCTTTTTCTAATATCGTAACAGCTTCGTCGATGCTTAGATTTTCTTTGCTTATAACACCCCACGGCAATAATGTCAGCCAGTCCAAATAGTTCCGAGTAGCACTTTAATTAAAAAACAACCCCAAATATAACCTTAACTCGATCACCAATTACAGGAACTCACTTGAACTCCGAACTGCTGACAGCGATGCTCCTAAATCGCATAATAAATGGGATTGGCGACCACTCTTTGATTCTGATGGAGCATCTGCTGCAGACTTTCTCTGTCCGAAAAAAAGAATATTGTTACAAAAATTCTACAAAGAACGCAAAACTGATTCTAGCTATACAACGGATTCATGGTGATTATATCGCGAATTGTTTTGATCACTTCCTGCGTTAGACGTACCAGTTTACTTGTCAATTTGACATTGTAACATTGCCCTCTGGATAAAAGCCGCGCAACTGAATTTTCGAAGTGCGAAAATGCCTCGATTTCCCCTCGATGAGTGAAGATTTTGTATGGAGATCGAGCCATGACGTCACCAATCGAGGCAAAATCGAGGCATTTCTCATGTCGAACTGTCATATGTGCGCGGCCTGAGTTTAAGTTGGCGGTGCATTGTAAAGTGTCAATTCTCCATTTCGAAAGCAAGAAGAAGAAGAAGTTCGAAAGTTTTCTTTCAATGTGTATGTGAACTTTTTATTAGATTTCTTTTTAAGATTTCTATTATTCATTTGAAATATTGTACTTAAAATAAATTTTTTTCATAGCTTTCCAGTGCCTATAAATCTATTAAAAGCATTGGTTTGTTATTATAGTGTTTCTGAAAAAACGTCGGCGTTTTTTCGAATTTAACGTCTTTTGACGGTCTCGCGGAGGCCGGACCATATTAGTAGTGTGTCTTGTGTACATGGAGTGACCATAGGCACGTCTAACGCAGAAAGTGATCAAAACAATTCGCGATATAATCACCATGAATCCGTTGTATATGTAGGTAGAATCAGTTTTGCGTTCTTTGTAGAATTTTTGTAACAACATTCTTTTTTTCGGGCAGAGAAAGTCTGCAGCAGATGCGCCATCAGAATCAAAGAGTGGTCGACAATCCCATTTATTATGCGATTTACGGGCATCGCTGTCAGCAGTTCGGAGTTCCTGTAATTGGTGATCGAGTTAAGGTTATATTTGGGGCTGTTTTACTTTATTATTTTAATAATTAAGTATTGTGATTGATTTTTTAAAAAAAAAAATTTGCTACCCTCAAAATTTGTATTTTCACGTTTCATAACTAGTAGACGCGAAAAAAGCAATAAAAATTTTCAGTCCGTCTGTTCGCCGTACGGCGTACGGCGTCCGCCGTACGCAAGATCGTTGGGAGGCTCGTAGCTGCCAAACGCTTTGAGATATTAAATTGAATTTTTTTAACGAATAGACGGGGTAGGCGCCTTGAAGTAACCAAATTTTTAGGGGTGGGGGTGTGAGGGGGAAGGAGGGGGAAGTGTTTTAGACCGAAAATTTTGGTTTCCAGATCTCAGTAACCCCTAATGATAGGAAGCTGAAACTCGGAATTTCTATAGAGGTCTGATAGTAGACTCATTTGCAGAAAAATTGTCAATATTGATAAAGGGGTGTGGGAGTGGGGGGAAATGTAATGCGTCCGAAACCCAAAAAAGGCGAGATAGATAGATTTTAAGATCCATATCTCCTAAACCGTTCATGGCACACTATTCAAACTTAAAAAATATTTGTAGTTATACTAGGAGAACAGAATCAAGAAAAATTTTGGGTGGGGGAAGCTGTGTATGGGGGTGGGGGTGAAAAACTTAAGATTATGATATCTCATTAACCAATTGCTCTAGAAAAATAAAATTTGGTGTGGGTATAAAGGTTGACAAATAAAGATTGATCAAAGTAAAATTTTTAAAGTGGGAGGTGGAGCATAGAAGTGGAGGGGATGAGAATTTTTCAAATCAAACACATTTCATATCTCAAGAACAGTTTAAGATAGATGCTTAGAATTTTTACCAGAAGTAGCGGCAATTAAACCCTAGTAGGGAAAAAAGTTTTGTGGTTGAGGGTGTAGAGGGGGAGGGTGGGGGAGGGTGAAAAGTAAAAAGTTCCGATGCTTATATCTTGAGAACCTGTAATGATATAAGCCTTAAACTTGGGATTTAGATAGAGCTAGAGTAGCGGAATGTTGGAAAAATAAATTTTTTTTTAGGGGTAGTATGCTACGGGGGTAGGGGGTGTTTTTCCTAACTATTAAACGGTTCATGCTAGAAAGTTGAAACTCGGTGTGTATATGTAAATCAACAAGAAAAGTAATTCTGATAACAAAAAATTTGAATATTCATTGGTGTTTAGAAAGGGGGGCAAAAAAAATTATTTGTAAATATAATAAATATAAAATGCATATATTTTCACGATTTTCGTCATATCTACTAGGTCTTTCCAAATATTGAATTCATTTTTATTCTACGGATTCTTCGTATGAATACCTAGAAAGTGCTTTCAAGGTTTTTTGAAATTCGACCCCTAAGGGTAGTGTGGTACAAGTGGGGGTGTTTTTCCTATATATGGAACGGCTTAAGCTACAATGTTGAAACTCGGTGTGTATATGTAAATCAACTAGAAAAGTAATTGTGATAAAAAAAAATTTGAATATTCATTGGCGTTCAGAAGAGGGGGGGGGGCAAAAAAAAATATTTGTAAATATGATATATATAAAAATCTGCCAACAATCTGGGCGTAACTTTATTATTTTTCCGGCAGAAGTTAGGAACGCGTTCAATTCTGAAATACGGTGTAGGCTACTATGTGACTGAAAACCTATCAAAAAGAACAAGATCATGGAAGTGAAAATCTGATTGGATCTGAGAGATATGGAATAGTTTATGAAAAAGTACACAATCACTTTACACCCCCTTGGGGGTCAATTTTCAGAAAATCTTGAAAACACTTTCTTGGTATTCATATGGAGAATACATAGAATAAAATTAAATTCATTATTTGGGACGAGGTAGTAGATATGTCGAAAATCGTAGGAAAATATGCATTCTATTTTCACAGATAATTTTTTTTGCCCCCCTTCTGAACGCCAACAGATATTCTTTTTTTTTTATTCAAAATAATTTTTCTAGTTGATTTACATATACACACCGAGTTTCAACATTGTAGCTTAAGCCGTTCTATATATCGGAAAAACACCTCCCACTTGTACCACACTACCCTGAGGGATCGAATTTCAAAAAACCTTGAAAACACTTTCTAGGTATTCATACGAAGAATCCGTAGAATAAAAATGAATTGAATATTTGGAAAAACCTAGTAGATATAACTAAAATCGGGAAAATATATGCATTTTATATTTATTATATTTACAAATATTTTTTTTTGCCCCCCCCCCCTTCTGAACGCCAATGAATACTCAAATTTTTTTTTATCACAATTACTTTTCTAGTTGATTAACATAAACACACCGAGTTTCAACATTGTAGCTTAAGCCGTTCTATATATAGGAAAAACACCCCCACTTGTACCACACTACCCTTAGGGGTCGAATTTCAAAAAACCTTGAAAACACATTCTAGGTATTCATACGAAGAATCCGTAGAATAAAAATGAATTAAATATTTGGAAAGACCTAGTAGATATGACGAAAATCGTGAAAATATATGCATTTTATTTTTATTATATTTACAAATAATTTTGTTTGCCCCCCTTTCTAAACGCCAATGAATATTCAAATTTTTTTTTATCACAATTACTTTTCTAGTTTATTTACATATACACACCGAGTTTCAACTTTCTATCATGAACCGTTTAATAGTTAGGAAAAACACCCCCCACCCCCGTAGCATACTACCCCTAAAAAAAATTATATTTTTCCAACATTCCGCTACTATAGCTCTATCTAAATACCAAGTTTAAGGCTTATATCATTACAGGTTCTCAAGATATAAGGATGTGAACTTTTTCCTTTTCACCCTCCCCCACCCTCCCCCTCTACACCCACAACCCCAAAACTTTTTTCTCTACTAGGGTTTAATTAGCGCTACTTTTGGTAAAAATTCTAAACATCTATCTTAAACTGTTCTTGAGATATGAAATGTGTTTGATTTGAAAAATTCTCATCCCCTCCACTTCTATGCTCCACCTCCCACTTAAAAAATTTTACTTTGATCAATCTTTATTTGTCAACCTTTATACCCAAACCAAATTTTATTTTTCTAGAGCAATTGGTTCATGAGATATCGTAATCTTAAGTTTTTCACCCCCCACCCCCATACACAACTTCCCCCACCCAAAATTTTTCTTGATTCTGTTCTCCTAGTATAACTACAAATATTTGTTAAGTTTGAATAGTGTGCCATTAACGGTTTAGGAGATATGGATTTTAGAATGTGTCTATCTCGCCTTTTTTGGGTTTCGGACGCATTACATTTCCCCCCACTCCCACACCCCTTTATCAATATTGACAATTTTTCTGCAAATGGGTCTACTATCAGAGATCTATAGAAATTCCAAATTTCAGCTTCCTAACATTGGGGGTTACTGAGATCTGGAAACCAAAATTTTCGGTCTAAAACACTTCCCCCTCCTTCCCCCTCACACCCCCACCCCTAAAAATTTGGTCACTTCAAGGCGCCTACCCCATCTATTCGTTAAAAAAATTTCAATTTAATATCTCAAAGCGCTTGGCAGCTACGAGCCTCCAAACGATCTTGCGTACGGCGGACGCCGTACGGCGTACGGCGTACGGCGGACAGACGGACTGAAAATTTTTATTGGTTTTTTTCGCGTCTACTAGTTATGAAACGTGAAAATAAAAATTTTGAGGGTAGCAAATTTTTTTTTTTAAAAAATCAATCACAATACTTAATTATTAAAATAATAAAGTAAAATGCATATATTTTCACGATTTTCATCATATCTACTAGGTCTTTCCAAATATTGAATTCATTTTTATTCTACGGATTCTTCGTATGAATACCTAGAAAGTTTTTTCAAGGTTTTTTGAAATTCGACCCCCAAGGCTAGTGTGGTACAAGTGGGAGGTGTTTTTCCTATATATAGAACGGCTTAAGCTACAATGTAAAAACTCGGTGTGTATATCTAAATCAACTAGAAAAATAATTTTGAATAAAAAAAACGAATATCTATTGGCGTTCAGAAGGGGGGCAAAAAAAATTATCTGTGAAAATAGAATGCATATTTTCCCACGATTTTCGACATATCTACTACCTCGTCCCAAATAATGAATTTAATTTTATTCTATGTATTCTCCATATGAATACCAAGAAAGTGTTTTCAAGATTTTCTGAAAATTGACCCCTAAGGGGGTGTAAAGTGATTGTGTACTTTTTCATAAACTATTCCATATCTCTCAGATCCAATCGGATTTTCACTTTCATGATCTTGTTCTTTTTGATAGGTTTTCAGTCACATAGTAGCCTACACCGCATTTCAGAATTGAACGCGTTCCTAACTTCTGCCGGAAAAATAATAACGTTACGCGCAGATTGTTGGCAGATTTTTTTAATTAAATTGTTACTCGGAACTATTTGGACTGGCTGACATCATTCCCGTGGGGTGCTATGAGCAAAGAAAATCTCAGCATCGACGAAGCTGTTACGATATTAGAAAAAGACCATTATGGCATGGAAGACATTAAGAAACGAATTTTAGAAGTTATCGCTGTTAGTCAATTGAATGGAACAACACAGGGAAAAATTCTTTGCTTCCATGGTCCACCGGGAGTCGGTAAAACTAGTATAGCAAGATCGATTGCGCGTGCCTTAAATCGAGAAAATTTTCGGTTCAGTGTGGTATGACGAATGTGGCGGAAATTAAGGGACATCGACGTACCTACATATGTCGGAGCCATGCCGGGCAAACTGAATCAGTGTTTGAAGAAAAAGAAAACTGAAAATCCGCTTGTTTTAATCGACGAAGTTGACAAAATCGGAAAGTACGAGCGAAATTAAAGACAAAATTAAATTCGTTGTTACAAATATTATTTGCTATTCTAGAGGATACCAAGGTGACCCCAGCTCGGCGCTGTTGATCTTTCACATATTTTGTTTATCTGCACGGCCAATGTAATTGATGGTATTCCGAAGCCGTTGAGAGATCGAATGCAAATGATTGAAATGTCAGGTAATATATTCTATTAGTTTCTTTAGTTTACTTAAGTTAAATTTACCGATTTCTTTTGAAGGCTATGTGGCTGAAGAGAAAATTGCAATTACCAAGCAATATCTAATACCGCAAGCAATGAACGATTGTGGCTTGGAAGATAAACACATCACGGTTAAGGACGAATCGTTAACCATGCTAATTAAGAATTACTGCCGTGAGTCTGGTGTAAGGAATTTACAGAAACATATCGAAAAGGTTTGTCGTCGAAATAGTTCTGATCTTTTGACCGACACTAACCAAACTCCAATTTCAGATAGTTCGAAAAACAGCATTCGAAATTGTGAAAAAAGAAGCCGAACACCTTGAAATAACCGAACAAAACTTAAACTCATTCCTAGGCAAAGTGATATTCACGCAAGATCGAATTTATCAAGAAACACCGCCCGGTGTTGTAATGGGCTTAAGCTTGTATTACACTGTATGACCACGCTGTCAAATTGCAGTAATATGCAATGCGAAGTAGGCGAATACAAATAATCTCACTGTGAGATTTATTTGTAATACAAATAATCTCACTGTGAGATTTATTTGTAGTCGCCTACTTCGCATTGCATATTACTGCAATTTGACAGCGTGGTCATACAGTGTAATACAAGCTTTAGAATGGACTGCAATGGGCGGTTCAACTCTATTCATAGAAACAGCAAAACGGAAACTGATCGCGACAAAAGAGGATGACAATGGAGACGGTTCCCTGCACATAACCGGTCATTTAGGCGATGTTATGAAAGAGTCGGCGAAATTTTGATTTTTAATTCGAGTTTTGTTTTAATAGGCGAAACGAAGCGGTGTTACGTGCATTATTCTTCCCGAAGAAAATCGAAAAGATTTTACGGAACTACCAGCATTTATTACTGATGGACTCGAAGTGCATTTTGTTTCGAAATACGACGAACTTTATGAAATAGCTTTTAAAAATGATTAGTTTTTACCGTAGAAGATGTATTTGATAGATTCAATAAAGCAAAAAAGACGATGTATACATGTACAAATTGTTAGTGAACAATATTCATCACACGGAAATTGTCCGACAAGTTCCGGCTATAATGAGATATCGGCCGATATGGGCTTATTTTGTAAATAAGTCAGGAAGCCGTCTAAATGCTCTCTGGCATCTTTCTCGTACGAACTACTTCTACAATAGTCTAAATATTGTGAAACACAAATTAGCTTTAGACTTTGTTTAAATTGAAGACCAGAAGGTTTACTCTGCAATTAGGACATATTCTTCTCTTGAAAAGGGTTTGGCGATATGGGCAGTGCCGGATTAAGACACGTGGGGCCCAGGGCCGAGGGAAATGTGGGGGCCCTATTGCGATTACCGGTAGATTAAATTTAATGCGATTCCTTGAATTATCCATGTACATATGAGCTGTTGCATCTTAAAGTGGTATAAATCCATTTTTTCATACATATGTTGAGATTTTTAAGATTTTGCGTTAGAAATAATTTAAAAATATTGGTACACGTTTATATAATTCGAATGATATGCTAACACTATAAGCCTGTTTAATTTTATTATGCAATAATAATTATTAAAATTTTTAAAGAAAATAAACGAATTTTTTAACTCCAATTAGACTTAACATACATTCATATCTGTGATCACAGAGAATAACTTGGTGAGTCGAAAAATACTGTAGTAAAATAGAATAACTCATCTCCTAAGCCTTATACAATGTACGCACTGTGAAGAAACTATTGTTATATGCTATTTGATCGCTGAGATTTTAAATTTTTATTTTACTCACTTTAGTACAATTCGAACCGCCATGACGGTTCCGTTCGACAGTTTTCTTACACGTGAACGGGAAAAGGGTTTTTAAATCTTTTTAGCCCTGTAGTTGGAGGGATGCGCAAAAGGTAGTTGGATAATAGCGCCCATTTGCTGAACATAACATAATGTTTTTATTTTATAGTTTTATGTTCCTAATTTCAAAAATTTTGGTTGATCAAATTACTTTATTATTTTAATAATAAAGTATTTTAGTTTATAAAGCACCGATTTCACAGTGCGAGCACTACTATGAAACAATGGCCTCGTATATACCGCAATCGTTAATACGGTTTAAATTGTTCTCGGTATTAAGTTAGTACGATTGCCGTTTATACCGCCTGAGCGTACTAAGTTAATCCATTTGCTTTAAACGTCATTTGTGAAGTTGACATGCAGGTAAATGTCTCGGATACGCGTAGTTTCCCTTCACTGCATGTAGCGATGAAACTGTATGGAAAATGCACAGAAATAAGGCTGTTTGAATGATTTTTTAACATGATGTATATTACACATAGACTTAAATTTCCGTAAAAATATATTGATTTCTCTGACTATTGGGTGCAAATACCTGCTACAAATTGAAGGGCGTCATCTGTGAACACGGAAGCTTAGTATTGCCGTAATGCCATTTCAACTGTGCTCGGCTTAATTTATTTAGTCTAGTTCTAGTCAACATGCGGAACTGGACTAACTTAATACCGCACGTTTACACCGCTTTTTAATACGGGGGGGTATTGTTTTTAAACTTTTTTTTTGTACTATTTATTTGAATTTTTTATTTTTTTTTTTATTTTTTTTGTTTTAAATGAATGTTTGATTTTGCAAGAATGTTGTGTCAAAATTTCAAGTCGATCGGAGCAAAATTAAGGGAGTTATGAGCAGTTTAGAGGTGTACACAGTCGTATGTGACGCTTAGGGCCGATTTCACAGTTGAAATTTGATCTGAAGTTTAGTTAAACTTAAACTTAAGAACAAACTGTACTTTAAACTTGACTCGATTTCACGGTAAATAAATATCCTATGATTAACTAATCTGAAATTCGTAATCATTGTGAACTAATTCGAATGAATTAAACTTTTTTACATTGGTATACTCTGCCTTTTCTGTCATTTTATTTTGTTTTAATATTAATAATTTGAATTATTGACAATCACGGCTACTTTAATTAGGATAAAATCACTTGAATGTCAAAAAAATTAATCCGAGCTATAAACGGAAGAAATTCTACCGTTTAGCTTAATCCTATCATTAGAACAAAATTGTGTTTTAAAACATCTGTGAAACGCATTATTCGTTTGATCCTAAGTTTAACGGAAATTTTTGGTTTAAACTTATGGTGATTTCTTTTCTGCAAAAAAATGTGACCCGTTTCTGCCCTCAATTTTTGTTCTAGCAGTTCCGCTGTTCTATTCTGAAATTTTTTTTGACCTGCTAGAAAAAGGGGTTTGAGTCCGTGGCTAAAATTGACCTGAAAACTCGCATTTCTTGCCCCGAAAATTTCGGCGGTGCAACTCCTTTAACCTTAAATGTGCGTAAGAAACGATGAAAATTAGAAAAAAATATCCTACGACAACAGCGGCAAACGATTTAAAAGCATAAATTAAACTGTCCAACGGGTCATACGGTAATTAGAAATCATACGGAGTGTAGTGAAAATTTATTTAAATTTTAATAATAGCTTTTTGACCTGAAAGCGTTCTATTGTAAATTGACCTGTCGGACGGAACTGTCAAAAAAGAGGGCAGAACTGCAATAATTTTGCATCTTTACAGGTCACATTTTTTTCAGAAAAGAAATCACCATTAGACTTTGAAACCGGACCTTAGTGTGCAAAACATTAAAGCGTTTTTCTGAAACCTGTCAGTTTTGAAGTCGGTGTACGTTGTACTCAAAATTCGTTCGACTGTGAACGGCAAAGCGATTAGACGTGCTGTCAGTAGTGTAGCTGAGTTGTGCTACCACCGCGTGCTTTTTGCCTCGAATTGCAACTGCGCAGAAAAAGTAATATTTTCAATTTATAAGTCGGCTAAGGGCCACAATTAAGTCGCCTATTTTCTGAACGAGTCGATTTGTCCAAATTTTAAAAAACGTGGGCCGGATGGGGCCTCTCAGAGGAGATTAACAGTGAATGAAAATTTCCACGATTCGACAGCGGTCCGCATTATGGCGGAACAAAACAATTTCACGCCAACGGAGTTGAGCGAAGCAGAAAAGATACGAATCCTTCAAAACGTGGAGGCTTGGACCGCCTTGCCCGCCGACAAGGATGCGGGGGTCACTGGTCCCGTCGCATATAAGATGGACATCGCGAATTCCAACGTCGATGTGTGCCTAGAAGATGGTGTGCAGTTGGGCCCAGGTGACGAAACCGGGTCTGGCTTGAATTCCTCGGTTACTACAGGTGCGCTACCGAGCAATCTTGTAATGTTGAAGATAGCAGCACTGGAGAACGAAAATGCGGAGCTCCGGAGAAGCTATAAAAAAATGGAGAGTGATTTTTTCCTGCTGATAGAAAAAACAAAACAAGAGCGAGTTTCCGGGAATCAACAGGACTCCCTGTCTGCGAAAAGAAAACGAAGGGCCTCAATAGGCCAAGCTTCAGCGAATTCCTCGGCTGATCTCACACTGGACTCGGATTCGGACTTCAGTATGCAAAGCGACAAGGTAGGTGGTTCATTAAATAATAATGTACATAATAAAAACCATATTAACTCTAAGAATGGTAAGAAAAGAGGAAAAGAAAGTATAAACTCGTCTAAGGGCAAGTCGCAAGATAATATGTATAGCATAAATTCTCTTAAAGACATTTTCAACGACTTTCAAAACAAACAGGGGGGCCAATCTCAAACTAGGGGGGAATATACAAATTCTACAACCATGAGGAAGCGTCTAGCCCCCAGGCAAGACATCCTATCTGACCAGGTTAAGAAACCTAACGTCGGTTCCGGGGCAAACCCAGGAGGCCCAATATCTCAGGGTCCTAAGGAAGTATGGAGCCCTATTGTCAGACTATCCAATGTAACCGCCAAGGGGGTTACAAAGTGGATGGAAAAATGGCCCAAGACCAAGTTCCGCATTATCTCAGTTAGACAAGGGGTTATCTCCTTGAAAGTGAATTCGCTCCAAACTCACGAAGAAATTAGAAAGGAGCTACAAGATGAAAAAGGTGAAAGTGTGGTCGGGCATACTTACACGCCAGCTTCACAACGCAAACCGTCCATCGTCTTGAGGGGAATCAGTGGTGATTTCACCCCGGGAGAATTACTAGCGGATATTAAAAGCCTTCAGCCAGGCCTAGGTGAGTTAGTAATAACCCAAATCTCTACACGCTGGTCACGAAAAAATGGAAAACGCCTTGATCTTTTTCGGTTATCGGTGGCTTCACAGGAAGACCTAAAAAAAATAATTAAAATACGATATGTGCTTAACCAAAAGGCAACGTGGGAGCGTCCCAAACAAGGAGATGTGGTGCAATGCTACAATTGCCAACGATACGGCCATGTTTCGGCAAACTGTAGCCACAAAGCCAGGTGCGTAGCTTGTGTGGAGGACCACGCCTCCAAAGACTGCCCAAGAAAAGTGAAGGACCGAGCTAAAAGTACTGTTCCGAATAAAATAAATCAAGGCTGCTTTGAGCTAGCTAGTGCTAGGTCTGGTTTAGCAAATAAAAATCTGTCATATGCGGACGTCACTAAAAATAGAACGTCAGCAGGGCCCCTATCACAGAACACGAAACGAACTTTCGAGTACCAATTTTCGTATAGTAGGCATCACAGAACTCGAAACATGTGACACTACGATACGTTATTTCGTACATTCTCTCGTTAGAATTTCAGAAACGAAATTTCGAGCAACGTTTTTCGTCTAGTAGGCATCATAGAACTCGAAACATGTGACATTTCGATACGTTTTTTTCGTATATTTACTCGTTAGCATTTCAGCTTTCGAATTCAAGTTAAAGGTGTAAATTTTGTAAACTTTTGCGATGTAAGTAGTGTTTATTTGTTAAAAAAGAGAAAATTACGTAGAAATTTAATTATTGAATACGTGGATAATTATACTTTTAGGGCGAAGCTGACCAATACAAGCCAATACAAAATATTGGTAGAATTCATGGTAGAGCATCCAGATTTAGCTCAAGGATACACCATGAGCAGCGAGGCAAGATTTAGAACAATAAGTTTGTGGAACGAGTTGTCCGATCAGCTCAATTCCCAAGGCCCACCGAAAAATACTGCAGATGGATGGAAAAAGGTAAATCATAAGTGATACCATTTCAATGCTATATGTAGTCCTGTAATACGAGAAGCAAATAAAAATTAAATACTCGTACAAAGTTTTTTTCAATCTGAAGCAGTATTTTTAATTTATTAAGTCTTTTTTTGTTTTTAATTTAATAATGAATTTGCAATATCATTTCTTACACTTGCGGCTACTGAATCTTGTTGTAGATAATGATTCATATCGAAATCTCCCTGTTGAGATTCAGATTGGAGGTCAGTGTGGCTATCGAAATCTACTCTAAAATATATGCAAATATTATGCAGTGCTGAGCACACATTAATTATCTTTATAGCCTTTAAAGGACTATAGTGCAACTCCCTTCCTTGATATAAACATCTGAATCGAGATTTCAGAACACCAATAGTTCTTTCGAATATATTCCTTCCAGTCGAATGGATGGTGTTATATCGCGATTCCGTGCTTCCTTCTACCGCTGCTCTATATGGAGTCATTATCCATGGTTGAAGAGGGTAGCCGGAATCGCCTAAAATTATATGTTATAAATGCTTTAATTACCATTGTTATGAAAAGTACATTACCTAAAATCCAACTATTTTTGTCACCACTTTCATAGTTGCTTTTTAGGTAGCTCAGTTCTTCACTGAAGCTCCACACCAGTGAATCATGTGCTGCTCCTCCATACCTAGCATCAATGCATCTTATTTGCATTTTATAGTCACAAACCTGAAATAACTTTTATTAACTTAGGTCAACTAGCTATTTTTAAAAATTCACACTTACAATCATTGCAATAATGCTGTGATGTCCTTTCCGGTTGTAAAACAGATGTTCATCTACCGGAGGTCGTATTAAACTAATGTGAGTTCCGTCAACGCAACCAATTACACCAGGAAAGCCGGTGGTTCTAAAAAAATGACTTTGAAGCTCTCTTCTCCACCTCACTCATTTCGCATTTTATCCACTGGGTAAATAATTTCTTCTCCATTATGTCCAACACCTGATTCAAAACTGTAGAGACAGTTGATTGAGACATACCAATATTGAGATCCTGACCTGTTCCTCTTTGATATCCACCCTCGGCAAATAATCTAAGGGCAACAGCAATTTTCAGCACAGGTGGAATGGAAGAAGATCGTGTAGTTGGCTTGAATTCGGTCTGCAGTTCCTTTAAGATGTACTTAAAGGCATCTTTCGATAACCTGAAGTTATTCTGAAACCTGAAAATATCATAGAAATTTTAATAAAAATATGTTGTACGAATTCTAAATCACACTTACTGGATGTTTGGTATTTCAAATATATTAGATTTATCGCGAATTTACTTCCTAATAATTTTTAAATTTTGCTCTTCTTCGTCGTTAAAAAATAAAGCAATACTATTAATCATAATTGAAACCTAAAAATATCTTAGAAATTATAATAAAAATATGTTCTACGAATTCTAAATCACACTTACTGGATGTTCGGTATTTTAAGTTGAAATATATTTCGAATTTCCTTCCGAATGGCTTTTAACTTCAACTAAGTAAAAGAACGGTCCTAGATCGGGCACTGGAGGAGTGTGGATGCCTCTCAAGCTTTTAAACCACGGAAAGGTCCGAACCACTTCACAATTTATTTTGTTCACTATTTTTTTTAACTTATTTTACAGAAAATGAGCATTCAATTTTTAGAAAACTAAAACTAAAACCGAAACTGAAATTCAATAAACGGATATTTGAATATACTAGTTTCTAAGAAATTCATATCAACAACTATTTATCAAAATTTATTTATTGACGCGACTTCAAAACTGATTTTGACATTGAATTTAATAATCATTTGTACAAATTCAAATTAAAATCTGTTACAATTCGAATTTTTGTTCGATTTAATGAGGTAATACTTTCCATACGTTTCTTTCGTATTCTGTGATGCCTCGATTGAAATTTTTCGTACATCACTTTCGAGTTGTACGAAATAACGTTTCGAGTTCTGTGATAGGGGCCCAGGCAATTTGAGTGATTTTAATTGGCTTGATCAACAAGCTTCCACATACTTTGGATTGGCGGTGTGGGAAATCTGCGACCGCATAAAAGACTTCAAACATAAATTCGAATCAATGAACGAAGCCAGTCGCCCGCAGGCCTTATTATCATTTCTCTTCTCTACACTCAATAGAACATGTTCAGACTAAACTTCTTAAATCTGAATGTCAATACTATTATAAATGTAGACAAACAATTAGCGTTGGAAAACCAGCTGCGGCACCTCAAAATTGATTTCGCTTTCATCACTGAGACCCGTCTGAGAGCTGAACATAAAAGAAGATTGGATAATTATTCCCTATTTAGGAATGACGAAGGCAGAGGAACTGCCCTAGTCATAAAGAACAAATTTCATGCTGAACAAATCAGCTTTTCGAACGCAAGCTGCTCCTGCACTCTAGCTTCAGTGCTGTTCAAAAGGGAAGGGTCACCATTCAGAATATTAGTCGGAGCAATCTATTTCCCGTCGGGTGCAGGAAATGCAATGCCTGGGTCCATGGACGCCATCTTTAACCTATCCCGGTCTTTCGACGCTGTAGTACTGGGCGGAGATTTTAATGCGCGGCACAGTTACTGGGGAGACAGTATACAAAACCTAAACGGCAAGCGACTCTTGGATTGGTACCTATCTGAGGCATTTATGGACCTTGATATAGTAAATGCTGCAACACCTACGTTTCCAAGAGGGAACTCATATCTGGACCTCTTCTTGCTCTCCAAAAACCTCCTTAACCACAATACCTTTCAGTGTTGCACAGTGTCGGGTCCATCGGATCATTTTGGGCTATTTCTATTCATTAGCCCACAGAGCCTAAGACCAGTTCCGGCTACTCCTAGGCTATTTCGATCATTTACTGACATCAACTGGGAGGACTTCTCTGACGCTTTGGAAGACCTAATACCGGAATCATTTCCGGAAGATAGGAACTTAGAAATTCCAGAAATAAACCAATACATTGCAGAGTTAACCGAATCCATATCCCAATGCATAAACAGATTTGCACCAGCCAAGTCAACGAAAAGTACCAAAGAACGCTTCTTGACTGAAGCCACTTTGAGATTTATAAAAGCAAGGAATTACCTCCGCCAAAAACTAAAACGAATGTATAATGCCACCTTAAATAGATATAATAGACAGTATGTTGAAATAAAGGCAAAAATAGAAAGGCTAAGTAAAATCATTGAAGATAGAATCAGGATAGACCTCAACAACTCATACAAAGTAAGACTAAGAGCGCTAAAACCGGGTCCTAGAGTGTTCTCAGAAATCAATAAGCTAACTGGTAGGAAAGCGGCATCATTCAACCTGGATATTGATAACTGTGAGTTAAATAATCAAATACTCTCGTCCACGGATGACAAACTAAAAGCGTGTTCTTCCTATTTCGGGAGGCTGTATAGGGAAAGAATCACAACCAATCCTACTCTACTACAAAGGGCGAAAGAAGTAAAAGATTCTTTCATTAAAGGGCATCAGGGGGCGCTATTGAGCATCTTTTCGGAGTCTAATCGGGCCAGCTACCCTTTACAGTCCCCATTTGCGGAATTCTTCACGTATACTGACCAGGTTAAGGGAATACTGGCCAGCATGAACGGAAAAACCCCGCATGGCACTGATGGTGTTCCGAACAAAGTGTTGAAAAAATGCAGAGACGTACTGGCTAAGCCTCTAGCAATAATCTTTAATAATTGTCTAAGCCTGGGGTACTTCCCCCTGCTATGGAAGGAGGCGTTGCTTATCCCAATACCTAAGGGTTCCACCCGAGAGATTGAATCTTTTAGACCAATATCGATGCTTCCAAATATTGGAAAGGTCTTTGAAAAAGTTATACTACCTCGCTTGAAAGCTTTCACTAAGACACTGATCCCTGACACACAGTTCGGGCTTGAAGACCAAAAATCCACGGAACAAGCGATAATGTTAATGCATAAATTCATTACAGATAACTTAAAAGAAAAAAGATGCACAGTGGCATGCGCTCTAGATTTGGAAAAGGCGTTCGACTCGGTTTGGGTCGACGGGCTTATCCTTAAGATTATCGAAACTAACTGCCCCTCTCCCCTATGCAGAATTCTTATTGATTTCTTGTCCAACAGGTCCTTTAAAATTAGGATAGCGGGGAGATATTCCTCGAATACACCCTCGTCATCCGGAGTCCCCCAAGGCTCAATACTGGGCCCAGCCTTATTCAATTTTTTCCTATGGGATATTCCTATAGGACCCACACAGAATCAGAGTCCGCAAAGTAATCGCGATCATCAACTAGGCCTCATGCTTGCTGACGATATTATCGTGATGTCGAGTGACGAATTACCGTCCAGGGCACAAGACTCTACTCAACTTATGGTTAATAGTTTGGCTTCCTTTCTCACTGAATGGGCACTTAAAATCAACACTAATAAATCTGAAGTGATATGCTTTAGGAACGCAAGTGGGAAAGGACACCACAAAGCAGTTCCAGAAAGTAGAAATGTTAAAATAACTGCAAATGGGGCCACGATCCCTCTAAAGGAAAAAATCAAGTGTTTAGGAGTTAATTTCCACCATAGACTTAAGTTCAATCCACATGCCAGGTCCGTTCTGAACAAAGCCAAAGCGGCGGCGGGTGCTGTTGGGACTCTACTCTCCTCCAAATCAGTTAGTATAAGATGTAAAACCCTTATTTATAAAACTCTTATTAGGCCGATTATCACATACTGCTTTGTAGCCTGGTTAGGAATATCTCCAACGGTAGCAACCGAGATTAGTATATTCGAGCGGAAAATTCTGAGGAAATGTCTCTCAAAATACAGAAGACCTAACAAAAAACACTTCAGAAACTCTATCTTGTATAGAGAATCAGAAGCTACCCCAATATTACACTATATGTTAGCAATGAGTAAAAAGACTACAAGTAATTGGCGTAACCACCCCCTCAGGCAGGTACGTTCTCTGTTCCCTGAACCCCCTGGCCGGATGAAAATTATCACTTCTCCCCTTTAAAGATTTTAGAGGAGTACTCTTCGCCTGGAACAGAGGTTGACAACCCTATACCGAGCTTCTACTCGCCATCCGCTACATATGGATATAGAGGCTGAAAGAATGAATGTCATACGGATCATGGTAACCCCGTATAATTACTAGTGACAAGGTTGGTCCCCATGGCTAAATTAGAACTAAATCATAGGCTATCAGCTGCGACATGAACATAGACTAGTTTAACTAATCATATTTGTAGTAAAATAAATCATTCTCGTAGTAAAATAGAAGATGATAAGTATTGTTAACATGGTTTTGCAATAGGAAAACTTTATAAAGTCTTGAAAAAGTAAATCACGAATTGAACCACCTATCTTAAATATTATGGATAATTCTACATTAACCTAATTATAGAATATAGAAAAAAATGTAAATATAACTTTTATTCATTTAAAAAATTAACATATCACATAGTATCAACATAGAAAGTAAGTAAATAGTATGTAAACATAAAGAAATAATTATAAGTTCTGTCTCAACACGGGAGAACCGTTTTCAGTTTATTTGAAAATACAAAATGTAAATAAACTCATAAGGAAGGAAAATTCTAAATAGTATCTAAATTTACTAGGCTGAGTTTTAGGCATTGAACTCCATTTAATTTCTTGTCAGTGCTGCTTAGACAAAGATCTGGCATTCTTAAAGTAATATTTAAAAATTCTCTCTGGAATAACTCGAGATCCACATATGTAAGTGTTTTTGAAACGAAGTAAAAACAGTTCAAAGTCCAAATGTAAATAATGTATATATATGTAAATAATGTATATATATATGTAAATAATGTATATATATGCAAATATAAATGTAAACACATGTAGTAGAAAGTAAGGTAGTTTTAAGATAACAAGTTAGGTTAAGTAAATGTAATAAACCACACGAGCAAGTGGTATAAATACTGGTACATGCCTAACTCATCAACTCAGTCTCGGCCAAGGTCGGAATAAATTTCTCGTCGGAGCTGCTTTGGCATTAGATCGCTGTCAAGCTTTAATCTTCATATCTTTGTAATATCCTTTATAATTTTAAGTCTCAATAAAATTTCTGAATCTGAATCTGTTGTACTCAAAATGTATTGCACCGATTCTTTTGAAATTTTTTTTTACTATTTCTACACATAAATCACCAGGTAGTACCGTCGAGTTTTTTTTAATTTTACAATTATTTTTTTTTTTGACAATAAAAAACTTAACGATTTTTTTTAGCAAAAATCGCGTTTTTGACTTCCAAGTGCTACCAAAAATGGAAAAATCGGTTAAAAAAAAAACTTGACGTCACTACCTCGGGAAACATCTCACCTAATAAACGCAATTAGATTTTTTTGTTTTGCATGATCTAGTCACGAGTTGTAGCGTACACCGCAAAACAACTGTTCAGTTTATACTAAATTTTATACTTGAATTGTTCAGTTTATACCAAATTTTTATATTTTGAATTTGAAAATGTTCCTAATAATTATGATGCATAGACTCGAGACGGAATTCAGCTCAAAAATTCAGTAAAACCTTTTATGGCACTTTTTCCTCTCGGGTAGAGGCAAAAAATCTTCTTTGTGTGCTGTAATCATTCTCTTTTTTGGATAATCAGTCGCCTGAAGCAGACGTGCCAGCAAAAATAAACAACTTAAATTTTGTAAAACTTAATTTGTGATTTTTTGTCTTAACTCGAAAACCGAATACAACATTAAAACATTTCAATTGATAGAAAATCAAATACATCATTAAACAACAACCTTTTTTCGATACGCCTGCGGAGATTTGCTTCGAACGCATTATTTATAAATATTTTGAAATGTAAATTTTGGAAAATGTAGTTCAGATGTTCTATTATAATATAAAAATGAAATAAAACAATCCAGCATACCGGTATCGTCTAAAAAAATTCTTGAAAATATGCCTTATTTTCACCAAATTAACCTTACCCCGCCCTTAATACGGACTAAGTTAATACCGGTGTATACGAGGCCAGTGATACCAGTTCAGCGAAAGCTTAAGTAGAATTTGAAGCTTAAGCTCGTGCTGTAAGACCGAACCAACGTAATCTAAAAATAGGGAAAATTTCTTAATAACTTTTTCTTGTGCGTTAGACCGCATTTTTCCCCTAAATATTTATTATTTATTTATCTAAAACATAAAAATCTTTTTCATTTCCGGAAGAGTGTCATATAAACGTACTACGTATATACGAACGAAGAAGTATGTAAAACTATTATTTCCCCTATTTCATAACAATAAAAACATTGAATATGAAATTTTTTATGGTTGTTTTTTGCCGTCAGATGAGATTCTGGTGTGCAACTCCAACACGAAAGCCCGACTAGGATCCATCGATGTCCTCACTACTTCCAATGTTGAGTCAATGCCATCCGATGAAAAAACCACTCCTTTGAACCTAGTCCAACACAGTTTATGGCTTCTCCAGTGAAGCTTTTTCAAATCACATGTCCGTATTGGCAGTAGTCAGGGCCGCGATAGATCCCATTCTGGATCTATCTATCTATTAGCAGAATCGTCGTAATAGCTTTACTGCTAAATTTTTGCCAAAAATTTCCTCTGCGAATAAATATTTTTCTCTGCTAATATTTTTTTCTGCTAATATTTTTTTCTGCTAAGAGAGATTGTTTATGAATAGTGTCGTCTCATTTGTACATAGTCGCATCCCATATAAGGATATTTCTCCTTAACATTCGCAATTTTCGACAATACGAATTATATATGGTTCCTCAGTCTGACGTGATATTATTGAAATATATAAAATAGTCATTGATTTATATGTCAATTGTGAAAAATAAAATTGCTAATCTTCTTGTCTATTCGAAACTGTTCGGACGCGTTTTCACTATATTAATACAAATATTAATTCAATTACAACAGGTTATGGGCCCAGACATGCGGTTTGGGATGCCTAATTAATTATTTATTTTAATAAAAGTATATTTTGCCCGGAAAGTACACCGGTGAACGCGATTTTATCAGTTGAATTTTCAAGTCGTATTTTTTTTTTATTTGTAATGGCAGGGCAATTACAAATTGAAAAATTAAAGGGACGCTTTTAGAAAAAAACAGGGCTAACTTAACGCTGTTTTTAGTACATGGTCGTAACTTTTCATCGACTGAAGTAAATTAATTTCTTTTTACTAGCACAAACGGCACAAATTGAGCACAAATCAGCACAATTGAGAAATTTCATTTTTTCGAAAAAAGCAGGGCTAACTTAACGCTATTTTTAGTACATGCTCGTAACTTTTTATCGACTGAAGTAAAATAATTTCTTTTTACTAGCACAAACGGCACAAATTGAGCACAAATCAGCACAAATGCGAAATTACATTTTTTCGAAAAAAGCAGGGCTAACTTAACGCTTTTTTTTAGTACATGGTCGTAACTTTTTATCGACTGAAGTAAATTAATTTCTTTTTACTAGCACAAACGGCACAAATTGAGCACAAATCAGCACAATTGAGAAATTAAATTTTTTCGAAAAAAGCAGGGCTAACTTAACGCCATTTTTAGTATCTTACTCATAATTAATTATCAATGAAAGTAAAATAATTTCTTTTTACTAGCACAAACGGCACAAATTGAGCACAAATCAGCACAATTGAGAAATTTCATTTTTTCGAAAAAAGCAGGGCTAACTTAACGGACATGTTCACGAAGCCGTTGTTTGTGTTGAATTTTCGCCGCACTCTCTTGATGAGAAATGCATTATTTGTATCAAAGGGAAGCAAACGCGATTGCCTTTTAATAATGTAGGAGTTCGTGCGGAAAATATTTTGGATTTGGTTCATTCTGATGTATGTGGACCCATGGCTAGTAAATCATTGGGTGGTGCAAGTTATATTTTAACATTTGTCGATGGTTATAGCCGTAAAGTGTTCGTTTATCCTTTGAAGTCGAAAACGGAAGTTTTTGTGAAATTTCAGAAGTTCAAAAGTTTTGCTGAGAACCAAAGTGGACGCAAATTAAAAACATTCAGAACGGACAATGGTACGGAATATTGTAACCAGAAATTTGTCGATTTCTTGGATAGATGCGGAGTCTTGCACCAGAAAACTGCTCCATACACACCAGAACAGAACGGCGTCGCAGAACGCATAAATAGGACGATCATTGAAAAAGTTCGATGCATGCTGATGGATGCGGAGCTTTCAGAACGATTTTGGGCTGAAGCTGCTTCAACTGCAGCTTATTTAATAAATCGTATTCCAGGTAGAGGGAAAATCGACATAACATCTGAGGAGCTTTGGTTTGGTAGGAAACTAAATATAAAGCATTTGCGAGTTTTCGGATGTAAGTCTATGGTTCACGTAGCTAAGCAGCTTCGTAAAAAGTTTGATGCAAAATCCAAAGAATGCATCATGGTTGGTTACAGTGAACAGTCTAAAGCGTATCGACTCTATGACGAGAAAACTACAAAAATATTAATCAGCCGAGATGTAGTAGTTATTGAACACCGAGGAAGTCAAGGAATAAAGAAATGCAACAATTCTAAATATTTTGATTTTTCGCCGATAGTTGATGACGAAAAGAACGACGTTCAAATATCTCCGGTTGCCAATAATAACGACTTCAGTGAGGGTAGTTCTTCAAGAAATGGAAATTCGTTATTGTTGGAAAGTTTTGCTGATACGAGCAGCAAACCCAATTGTATATCAGGCGACATGAACAACAAAGATGTTGATGTTGATGTCAACGAAGAAGACAATGTGGGAAGAGTAATTCCTCGGCGTTCCGAACGAATTGCCAATAAGGCAGTTAATTTACTAATCGCTGATGTTTCCAGAACGTATGAACCTGTGACAGTACAAGAGGCATTGTCTAGTTCTGAGGCTGCACACTGGAAGGCGGCGATGGAGAGTGAGTATGAATCGCTCATCGAAAATGGTACATGGACTTTAACTGATTTGCCAATGACACGGAAGGCGATAGATACCAAATGGGTATTTAAAATAAAACGGGACACTACTGGCGCTATAGTGCGTTACAAGGCACGTCTTATCGTGAGAGGGTTTTCGCAAATACATGGTATCGATTGCGAAGAGACATACGCACCGGTTGTGCGTTTTTCATCGATAAGGTTTCTTTTGGCCATGGCGGTCAAATATAATTTGGAAGTGCATCAAATGGATGCAGTAACTGCATTTTTGCAAGAAGATTTAAATGAAGAAATATACTTTCAGCAGCCCGAAGGTTTCGGGAATGGGACAAACCAAGTTTGCCGTCTTAAAAAATCCTTGTACGGTTTAAAGCAATCAAGCCGTGTGTGGAACGAGAAGCTGAATTCAGTCCTTTTGGGTTTTGGACTATCAAGATCGTCGATTGACCAATGTATATATTTTCAGCAAACGAAAAATATCACCACTTTAATTGTCGCGATATACGTGGATGATATCTTGATCTTCAGTAACAACGCACAAACCAGGGACAAATTAAAGAACGAATTGTCTACTCATTTCAAGATGAAAGACTTAGGAGTTGCATCATCGGTTCTTGGAATGAACATCACAAGGAGTAGAGATGGTTCTATTGCTATTGATCAGAGTCAATACATTGAAGATATATTGAAACGTTTTAAAATGTGGGACTGCAATCCAGTTTCATCACCAATAGATGTTAATCAGAAGTTGTCAAAGGATATGTGTCCCAAAAATGACAACGAGAAGCGCGAAGTTGAAGGTATTCCATATCAGGAGGTTATCGGAAGTATTATGTTCCCAGCTCAAGACCTGACATAAGTTTCGCTGTCAGCTCGCTTAGCCGGTTTAATAAAAATTTTGGAAAACCACATTGGTTGGCAGTGAAAAGAGTTTTACGATATCTCAAGGGTACCATCAATACGCGATTGTGTTTTAGTAAAAATGCCAGTTCAGAGGTAATTGGATATTGTGACGCCGACTGGGCTGGAGATGTGGATGACAGACGATCCATGACTGGCTACGTATTTATGGTACAGGGTGGAGCAGTATCTTGGAATGCGCGCAAACAACCTACAATTGCGCTTTCTACAACCGAAGCAGAGTTTATGGCTATGGTTGCAGCAATACAGGAGGCACTGTGGTTGAAGAGGTTCGAATGCGAAATTTTTAAACAAGCTTCACAAACAATACAGTTATTTTGTGATAACAAAAGCGCTATTCAACTTGCTACAAATAACAAATATCATGCCCGTACGAAGCATATAGATGTCAAGAATTATTTCATTCGAGAAAAATTATCAGTCTGAATAATTAAATTGAAGTACAAGTGGACTGATGAAATGATTGCAGACATTATGACCAAATCCATAAATCATATAAAACTAAATCAGTTTGTAAGGGATTTTGGATTTATATAAATAATATTAATTTAGTGAGGGTATTGAAATATATAAAATAGTCTTTGATTTATATGTCAATTGTGAAAAATAAAATTGCTAATCTTCTTGTCTTTCGAATAGACGCGTTTTCACTATATTAATACAAATATTTATTATATTACAACAGATATGACATCTGTCAACACTCGACTTCGATGAATCGTACCATGCGCGCGACGATAATCACTAGAACTTTGTAAAAAGAATGAAGAAAAATAAAAAACTCTCGATTAAAAGCTTTTTCTAACGTTTTTTGCAACCCTAGCTTTGCATCGTATCTTGCAAAACCGCTCTTCTAGGATTCTATCAATACTTATACTTTTCATGTCTAAAATTTCTTGTACTGTCAGAATTTTCAAACAAATAATTTTCTCGTGAGCGTCTTGTGGGGCCCCTCGATGTGGGGGCCCCAGTCCACGGCCCCGTCGGCCCGTACGGTAATCCGGCCCTGGATATGGGAAACAACATTTTCATGTTCTTCTTCCAGATACTCTACACCTGCAATAAATAAATCTTGGACACCCGATTCAAGCGTAGGTATAGCTTGAACGCAAAGCTTTATCGTATTATTTTTGTTCAAAACCAAGAACCTGTGTTCAAAATGTCTTAAACAAAGATAGGAGTTCTTAGTACTACTCCACTTGGGCCTACTTACAAATTCTTCCCATATCTTACGTCTGGTAGGATCAGCCGGGAAGTTGAACATTGTGCAACCTTTCACCCGACTGTTGGTACACCCGATTGCACTGCACGACATTTTTATGTACTACACTAAATTATTAATAATAAACTCACTGTTTAAAACTAGTCTACTCGACCTATCTGCAACAAAACCTATAAAAGAAGTATCCGCCAAAAATAACGGCTAAAGTGACACCAAAAACTTCGAGCTGTTCCCCATATTTTGAGAACATTGACTGATGCCCGGACAGTATGCCTTTATAGTCTGCTGCTACTTTCAAGTAAAACAATCGACCGTTTTGTGATTGTCACGTCGCGTCACTTCGATGCCGATTTGATATCGACGCATGAAAAGGCGATTGTGAGTGTCGATTGTCATCGAGCGTTGTCACTTTGATCGTCATTTTTCGTCGATGACATTCCGAGTCCGTGACGCCTGAAGAAAATTAACGTTGATGCAAAAATGCAAGTATAGATTTGACAAAAAGATGTTTCTTTCCTTATTGTGATGGATTCGCAACAAGTAATCGTCATTAAAAGTGGTGTAGATCAACACACACTAAAGAAATATGGCTCCAATTTTCGGCACTGTAAAATTCTTTGGAACTACAGTCACGAGATGCAAGCAGAAGTGAGAGCCAAAAATGGGCCGAACAAGATGTATAGCTTTTCCGCTTTAGAAAAAAGCATTATCCGCATCTTAAATTTGAATGTAGCATTTGATATTGCAGAAAAATAATGTCATAGTTGTAAACGAAGGCATACAAGAACTTAAATTCACAATTTACAGCTGATACATACATATCAATATGGCAATGCCATTGAGTCACGTCGATGGAGTTACACAATCGCTTTTTTCGATCGACGTGACACTTCGCATCGGCATCGAAGTGACGTGACCACGACATTCGCAATACGGGTGAATAAAACGTAATTTTTTCAGCTTTATTTAATTATATTACAACTCGGGTACATAAAGCAGCTGTTTATGTCAACCTACTAGGTTCACATATTTGCACACACACATAGTTATTGGGTGCTAATTTCGAATTCGATTTAGAATTGCAAAAACGCCGAATGTAATCAACGGCCAGACCATGTTAGCGACTGTCTTGTGTACATGGAGTGACCATAGTCTACAAAAGTTGCGTGGTCGCGCAGAAAAACTGACCAAGTAAAAAAAAAAATACTTAGAAAAAGTCTTTCATCTCGATGACCATCGCTTGACTTCCTATCTACATTACAATATCTTCCGTGTCAATTTCATGGCACAGTTGGCAGCTTGAAGAAACTCCTTGGTTTGAACTTGTTCCTGCTGGTGGGGTTCTGTTGATTGTTCCACAATTTTTGAAGGCTTCCATTGTGAGCTCCGCGTGTTATTATACATACTACAAACCGCTGTAACAACTACTCAGGAATTTAACACTGAGCAGATGAGTTCTGTTTACATTCTTGTCAGATTCACTAACACCATCAGAAATACCAGACAGTAGTAGATTTGAAATCCGAGAGAATTCCTATGGAAAGCTCCTTATAGAGTCGGAATTCCAGACAAGAAATCCATGTGATTTCCGACAGATTTCCATATGGCGAGGTTGACGCTGTTCCGTGGGATTTTTCTTATGGAAATCTTTGAGAAATGTCCGGAGAAATCCGTCAGAATTTCGATAGAAAGTTCTTTATATAATCGGAATTCAGGGTTAGAAATCCATGCGATTTCCATATGGTGAGGTTGACGCTGTTCCGTGGGATTTTTCGTACTGATATCTTTGAGAAATGTCCGGAGCATTTCCCAAAGCTTTTTCCCCCTTTCGAAAGCGTACTAAAATTGAACTTCTATCATTTTTATCAGGTTTGAAGCAAAGAAACATAGAGTCTGTAGATTTTTCTACAATCATAACCGATTGTCCGAAAATTCTACTGATACTGCATTTTTTGCATCATACCGGAAAATACACGTGAAATACAATTTAAAAAAAAAGAACGACTTCTTAGAATATCTAATGCTTTCATTTGTTTCAAACCTCATTAATGAGTATAAATACATGTAGGTGAAAAAACAAATAAATAAAAACGTAATATTGAAAGTTAGAAAACATAAAACAAGTATGTGTATAAGAATATACGACCGTATTGTGATTGTCACGTCGCGTCACTTCGATGACGATTCGATATCGACGCATGAAAAGGCGATTGTGAGTGTCGATTGTCATCGAGCGTTGTCACTTTGATCGTCATTTTTCGTCGATGACATTCCGAGTCCGTGACGCCTGAAGAAAATTAACGTTGATGCAAAAATGCAAGTATAGATTTGACAAAAAGATGTTTCTTTCCTTATTTTGATGGATTCGCAACAAGTAATCGTCATTAAAAGTGGTGTAGATCGACACACATTAAAGAAATACGGCTCCAATTTTCGGCACTGTAAAATTCTTTGGGACTACCGTCACGAGATGCAAGCAGAAGTGAGAGCCAAAAATGGGCCGAACAAGATGTATAGCTTTTCCACTTTAGAAAAAAGCATTATCCGCATCTTAAATTTGAATGTAGGATTTGATATTGCATAAAAATAACGTCATAGTTGTAAACGAAGACATACAAAACCTTAAATTCGCAATTTACAGCTGATACACACATATCAATATGGCAATGCCATTGAGTCACGTCGATGGAGTTACACAATCGCTTTTTTCGATCGACGTGACACTTCGCATCGGCATCGAAGTGACATGAGCGCGACATTCACAATACGGGTGATAACTAAAATTTTTATAATATATATAAACGTAATATGGAACAATAAAGAATCTAATCTAATCTAAACTAAAATTAAATAATAATCAATATAGTCAAACATTATTTCCGTATTATCTGAATTCACATTATTGGCAACCATTTCTGAAGGTTGTTTTGGTTTTTTTTTTAAATTGTTTCGTTTTGTTGCCTTCCTGTCAAGGATAGTAATAAAATGAATGACGTCATCATTGTTAGTTTTGGTAAACTTATCTATATTAAAATTAAACACATTTTTAAAAATAGTGAAGAGATATACAGAACTGTTTGACTTACAAGCTGTGATTGCATTTCTTTATCATTCCGTAGTTTTGATTCGAATTCGATGATGTCAGTTTGGGTCAAGTTGAGAATTACACTCCTCTTCAGACATTTCAACTTCGTTTAGTTCAGTTTCGAGTTGATCGAACACAGTATTTTCTCTTGATGGACTTTCCACTTCGCCAAGAATTAACGTCAGTAAATTTTCAGCATGTCTTTTATGCATTTTTTGCCTGGACACTTTTAACTCTTTCTATTTTAAATTCATAAATTATACATATATACTATTAAGAAAAGATTCCAAAAGTATTGCACCTCGGACTCCAATGAAAATTTTGATAATGACCAAAACTTTTCACTGAACACATTTTCCTTGAAAACACTTCCAACACTTCACCCTATACTAAGTATAGGTACCTACTACATACCTCTTTAACCGTCGGAAGAATTGGAACTTTCACTTAAAAAATCTAACAAATTAATTAAAATTAAATTAAAATGATAGAACAATTAATATATAATTTGACAATCAGAATATTGATACAAAAGGCAAGTGTTCCCCTTTTACTATTTTTTGTATAGAATTGAAATGGAATTTACACAGAGTTTTCCATGATATTTCCGGATTTCAGAAAACTCTTTTGGAATTAATTCTGTCCGACAATTCAATGAAATTCTTATTGTTTTTCCTTATGGAATTATCTTTAAATTTTCTGCCTGAAATCCTGCGGAAACTTCTCCCTATGTCAGAAATAGCTCCTCTAAACTTTCCGAGAACATCAGAACATTCCGCTTTATTGGTCTGCTGGGTGGCAACATTGCTGTCCTGGTAAACCTGGTAGCCAAACAGCACTCAAAATTATTAACACCAACTAGTACACTGCCATACCCGGCCCGATTTCTGACCTCACATCCCTAAGCTGACTGGATTGTACACTGCAGTATATTAAAAGCTTACCACCTAAGTCCAGCTCAGTATCCTTACAAAAAAAAACCTGCAAAGGTCATGCAGTGGCGAATTCAGACGTTGCTGTTGTGGGGGGGGGGCGATGATTTGATTTGGCTATTTTTTGATGAAGTTCTGTGAGAATTTAGCTATACCTATACATCTAGTGTGAAAAACTAGTGAAAGTAAATTCTAGAGGTCTTTTATTAAGGGAGGGGTACGGTATTTAAATTTTTTTTGGTATATTTTTTTTAAATTTTTAAATGAATGCATAACATTGCAAAAATGTTGTGTCAAAATTTCAAGTCGATCGGAGCAAAATTAACGGAGTTATGAGCAGCTTAGAGATGTACGTTATCGTATATGACGCCTAGTGTGCAAAACTTTAAAACGTAATATATTTCTGAAACTTGTTATTTTTCTGATGCAAGTCGGAACGGAATCATTGTGACTAGAAATTTTTCCCTTCCGACGGTGCCGGATCGGATCGGAACCATTGTAACTGAGGCTTAATGCACCGATTTTTTTAAAAAATTTTACACTATTTCTACACATAAATCAGCAGGTAACGCCGTCGAGTTTTTTTTTTTTTTTTTTTCATTATTTTTTATTTAACAATAAAAAAATTTAACAAAAAAAAAACCGAAAAAAAAATCGACAGCGTTACTTCGAGAAACATTTTGATTTTTTTTTGATTCGGAAGATCCAGTCTCGAGTTTTAATGCATCACCGCAAACCAACTTTTTTTTTGAGGCGCCTGCGGGGATTTGCTGCCAACGATTTATAAAAATTTGGAAATGAATTTTTTTTTGATTAAAGGTAGTTCAGATGTTGTATTAAAATATATAAATGAAAATAAACCAGCATTACATTTGTATTGAAAAAAAAATTCTTGAAAATATGCCTTTTTTTGACCGATTTAGCCATACCCCTTCCTTAAAACGTCTGTGACACTTTAGTTGGTAATTTAGACGATCCAGAATACTGTAACAATTACAATAAAGGAAAGTGTATTTGAAAGAGAAAGAAGATTCAATATGATATTGATCATCACCGAAATATTAATAATATTTTACTGAAATAAAATTTTTTTTTTTCAATAATCGATTTATCTTAATTGTATTTTGCTTTATTAAATATGAATACTAAAAATTAAAAAGTAAAAATAAAAATATGAAAAGTGCATATTCTCTAAAAATCTTAAATCACATTATGTTTGTTGACTACAACAAGCTTTTTTATTGTAGGTTTAATAGCGTTCCGAAAGAATAAAATAAAAACGAAGTTTTAGCAAGATGAATTCTAAATCGGATTACTTACGGTTATTAAAATTTCAGGTTTATAATGTATTTAACATGTTTCTAAATAATTATTATGCATTAACGGATTAATACGTACCCATAACAAAGAAAATTTTTCTGTTTTCCATCTTGGTATTCTATGGTATTATCCATATCAAAAAAAGAGGATAAATAAGTAAAAAAAATAATAAATATTCTTCTTTTTTTTTTAGTTAAATAAAATTAAAGAACCATACGTTAATGATTATATCACAAATTAAATTACACCATTCCTCTTTTTAAATTTATACTTATTTAAAATGTTGAAATTAATAACAAGGTTAACAAATTAAAATAAATATAGAGTCTCTCAGTTTTTCAAGTAAAATGAAATATAAAATCGTGCGCTAATGATTGTTATCTGTAGATATATTAAAATTTTTTTTAAACCGTTCAAGTATATTATCAACATTTAAATCAAAGAGTATGAGGTAGAGGGGAAGCGCTCATATAAGCTCCATAGAAAAGACCGTATCGACTTTCAGCACCTCCACAATCTGAGTCGATTACTAACTTTGAATTAGGTTCGAATCCGCGCTAAATTTTATAGCGGATATAGATTGAGGAGCTATGTGGTATTAATTTAAGTGAAAAGAAATCATATTATATTATATTATATATTATTATATTACTTTAGTGAATGAATGCATAGAAAATAGGCTTGCGCATTCCAGTTCACCTTAGTGATCGCGAACGGACTAGTTCCCGAGCCCTCCTGAACTAGTTCGTTCTTCTAGTTCGCAGTTCGCGAGGAAGAATTTTTGATAAATGGTGTATGGAAATATGATGACCTAAAAAAAAGAGCTCGCACTGAATCTTATGACCTATTAACTGTATTTTTATTTTAAAATTCAAACTCTTTATTAAACGGCTTACAAAATGGCTACACAAACTAAAACACCATTTAACTGCCAAATTACTATGGTCCCGTCAGTTTCCGTCCCTTTTCCCTCGGTTCACTTGTCAGCGTCTGTAAAATAAACAAATGGTGAGTCACAGACTCAGGAGCGGTTACCACACACACACACACACACATACACCCGATCATGACCAACACGATCCAAATTAACCCGATCGGGGGCGACACGAGACAAACTCGTGACGCACACACTCACTTGAACTTGTCGCGACAAACGCGCCTAAACTACACTCGTGCCGTGACAAACACAACACCTTCTCTTGTGACAAACACAATAGGCAAACACTCAACCAACAAAACACAGCAACCACTCACCTCCTTAAACAGGTCCGCTTCCACTCACAGATAAAACTAATCTGAAGTTGAAACGGACATGAGTTCAATCTGCTGTCAATAATTTAAAAGTGCTGCCAGTCATGCATAAATCCTTTGTAATTTAGTGTTACCAGACTTACCTAACAAACCAACGGTAACAGACCTAAAAAAAGGTCCTGACTTTTCTCACGAACTGGATTAGTTTCTTCTTTTATTTCCCAGTTCCCAAACAAACTAGGACCGTAATTCACTGCACTGGCGTAAGAACGGAGATATATTCAATTTTTTTTCAAATCGTTCAAGTATATTATCAACATCCAAATCAAAGAGTATGAGATAGAGGAGAAGCGCTCATATAAGCTCCATAGAAAAGACCGTATCGACTTTCAGCACCTCTACAATCTGAGTCGATTACTAACTTTGAGTTAGGTTCGAATCCGCGCTAAATTTTATAACGGATATAGATTGAGGAGCTATGTGGTATTAATTTAAGGGAAAAGAAATCATATTATATTATATTATATATTATTATATTACTTTAGTGAATGAATGCATAGAAAATAGGCTTGCGCATTCCAGTTCACCTTAGTGATCGCGAACGGACTAGTTCCCGAGCCCTCCTGAACTAGTTTGTTCTACTAGTTCGCAGTTCGCGAGGAAGAATTGTTGATAAATGGTGTATGGAAATATGATGACCTAAAAAAAGAGCTCGCACTGGGATAATCCCCCCCCCCCCCTGTTCCTACGCCAGTGCAGTGAATTACGGTCCTACTTCGTTTGGGAACTGGGAAGTAAAAGAAGAAACTAATTCAGTTCGTGAGAGAAATAGAAGGATACCCCCCCCCCCCCCCCAAATGTTTTGCTCACTTTGTAAGTTATTTTTTTCCAATTCAGCAGCACGAAAAAGTTAGAATGTAGTAGCGTTGAACGAAAGTCTGTGAAGACATTTCAATACTGCTTGATTATTGTTGGTCTCTAATCTTTAACTTCATTTGTTTTCCAGTTACAAAGCGTGCGCAAGTGTACACAAAATATTGTCGTATAGTGATTTTTTGAATAGGACTTCAAAAGAAAGGATATTATCGCCGATCACCAACAATTATGGGCCGGTGATCGTTAAAAAAAATGATGAATCTCTCTACTAACAAAGATAATTCTTTAATGTGAATGATACAAGTAGGTAGGTTGTATCTATCAACGCTTATGAATTCAAACATTTGGATCATTCCATCAAGAATCGTCAAAAATGATAAAATTTGTAACTTACCATCACCGATTCTTTTGAAAAATTATGTAGGTAGGTACTTGAAGAATTAGTGAAAAAACAAATACCATATAATTGCAATTTTTTGATTCTTTCTCATTTCTTTATTAGTTATAGTATGTTAAAGACTTCGCAAAAATGGTATCTGAGTTCTCTGCGAAAATTCATATCGCTGGTATTTAGTCTTTATCGTAGAATAATAAAATAGGGCTTATTTTAAAATGCAAGTTTGTCGCAATATAAAAAAATACGAATAAAAATTATCCTTGGAAGTTTTTTCTCAAGGATAACTATTTTGTCCTTTAGCCTTGAATAATTCAATCGCGATTAACTTGGGATCTCAAGAGGATCGGGGTCAAAAAATCTAAGAAAATCAATGGTTCTCAATTAAGGCTAGTTTAGTTCTTAATAACAATATTAGACTTTTTTGACTCCGATCACCTTGAGATCCCAAATTAATTTTTTGGTGTGTTTTGAAAAACAGTATAACCCAGAAAATCAAAAGAGAAAAAAAATTAAAGATACACATTTTGAGATATTCAAGGATAAAGGACAAAATCGTTATCCTTGAAAAGGAAATTGTATTTCAATTATTTTTCTCACTAGTTCTTCAAGTACACAAATTTTCAAAAGAATCCGAGATGATAAGATTTTACCTTATTATTTTAATATAAGAAAGTGTAGTGAGCGGAATAAAAAAAAAATACAAGCAGACACCAAAAACGCAAAAAACCATTTACAGACGGGTTAGTCTGTATATCGTCCGTCTTGCGCCAAATCGTTTGTGGAGTACAATACGTTTTATTTATTATCGACGGATCATCGTTGATTGATTTCGTCCGTTTCGTTGCCGTCTTTTTCCAGATTAGCCTGAAGATATACATACCTATGAAGTTGTGTATACATATTTACTTTCCAAATTATACTCCGAAATTTGTATATTCTGTCTGATTGGCGTTCTCTTTCTTGTGTACGTTGTGGCAGAGTCAAGATTGACAAATACCTCCTCAGCACTAGGGAAGGATCTTGCGAAGATGTTTACATAGGTATATCGTCAGCGTATGCTACAAGTTGGGTGTCCTATTGGTGTCGACCATTGTTTTTCGGATGGCATACTCTAATGACAAGTTGAAAATCGGGGGGCTAGACCATCTCCCCGCTTTAAATCACATTTAGTTCGAAAGCTGGTTGTGGGATCGTTTTGTATTCTTTGTAAGTTGAAATTTGTTCAGTGGGAAAACCGGATGAATCCTGTAGTGACTTCTTGTTTTGTGTTTAGTTGAGATTTTAGATATTCTCAACTAAATATACTAAAAAGCTGAAACTTGAATTTATATAAAACTTGAATAGTTCTTAAAATATGCTCGATATCGGTGAAGAGTGTGGGTGTAAGAAAAAACAATACCTCCGAAATGCTCGAAAGCTGAGATCGATATAGAGATATTCCAGAGTCTTTTTCGTAAACGGTTAATGTCGACAGTGAAGTAAGGAAGTGGGGGAATTTTTGTAAAGAATCACGTCTCATATTTCAAGAACTGTTCAATAAAAGCTTATTATTTATATGGGAAAAAAAATTGTAGCGTTTCCGAGTTTTATATCTCGAGAATCGCTTATGAGATACAACTAAAACTTGGTAGGTAGAGCTATAGCTGTGGCAAGTTCTAAAAATAAGACTTTTACTAGGGGTATCATGGTACAAAGAGACTGATGATAATTTTTGCACAACAGGCTTTGTAGAGCTCCATTACTCAAAAATTTGCCCAATTCTAATATGAATCTTCCTTGCACAGACAAAACAAAATATCTTGGGCTACTCTCGATAAGACACTGACCTCTGAAAAACACACCGCTTTAATTAGAGACAAGATCAATGAAACGATTAGGGTTTTATATCCCCTAATAAATCGCCGGTCTGTGCTAATAGTCGGAGAGCTCGCGACAAAAAATCGCAACAGTTTTGAGAAAGCTAATATTTTGGTATTTGGTTACATTTAGGGTGTATATGAATATACTAGAGTCAGCAGGTCTGACGTCGGGACACCTGGCTTTGGTGACCTGTCAAAGATGTCAAAAAAATCGAAATATTTAACAGTTTTGAGAAAGCTGAAAATTTGCCTACACGTAGTTTTTACAATGAAAAACTAAAAATCAATGGTCAGACACCCCAACAGTGGGACCCACCCAGTCAGCCCCCCCCGCAAAGATGTCAACAAAATCGAAAAAATTTAACAGTTAAAAAATTTCAGAAAAAGTACTATTTTTTGTATAGTAATTTTTACTGTTGGGTCAATGTAATTTTACAATTAGAACGTTAATGTTAAGAACTAATATGCTTATTTGCTATAAAATGTGTAAATTGTGTAATTTCTGTAAAAATTACATAAAAGTACGTACGTTGTGCAGAATTCAATAGCGTTGTGTACACAGTAAGCGAATTTATGTAAAAGTACTATTTCTTATATAGTAGTAGGGTTAATTTACGTCATTCTTGGCTATTCTTGATGATTCAAGCATGTTTCAGAAATGCTCAGGTGGCCGAGTGGTAGCGTATCGGACTTATGTGCGACGGGTCCATGGTTCGAATCCGAGAGTGTGCATTCTCATTTTTCAAACAAAAAAAAATAATTTAAAGGAAAATAAATTCGTAGCAAGCAAGCAGGAAAAAAAAAAACAAATTTTTTAAATTTTTTTTTTTACACACTAGTGTGTAAAGTATACAGAATCAGCATGTAATTAAAATGCAGTGTAATTTTACTATAATTAAAATTGGCGTCCCATTGCCTACTTTTAAAGTAGTAAAAATTTTTTACTGTGTAAATACCTTAGCACCATCGGTATTGACGTCTATCGAGGAGGGCGTCTTGGAAGTTTTTATTGCAGGTGGTTAAGACAGCGCTTGCAGGAGAAACGGCAGCACGTATAAGTTTTTGCCTAGTCACATACACAGTAAAAAAAATTTACTACTTTAAAGTAGGATCATCCGTTGATGTCTACACTAGTCACTGCTCTATAGTTGAAACATTATGAACGGCTACCCACTCTCCGATATTCTACTTGTTGGCGATTATAATCTGCCGAATGTTGACTGGACTTCTACCAATTGGATGGCTTCGAATGACCGCATCATAGACAATACTTTTGTGGATTGTCTCTGCGACCTAGATTTGAATCAATATAATCGCATCTTCAATAGTAAAGGTAAATTACTCGACTTAGTGCTCTCAAATATATCGTCATCACCGGAGGTTACTCTCTCAAGTTACGAGCTACTTCCGTTGGACGCTATGTATCATCCGGCTCTTGCAATCACACTTAACATTTCTCACAGTAATCTAGCCAATAACCGTTTTTCTTATCTTGACTTTAAAAATGCCGACTATGCTTCTATCTGTGAACAGCTAACATTAATCGATTGGACACAGTTGCTTGAGGACCTTGAAATTAATGTCGCTCTCTCACGGTTGCACTCTGCCATTTTTAATATTGTGGATTTATATGTTCCATTAAAAATATTTTCCGGTTCGTCCTATCCTCGCTGGTTTGATTCTGAACTTAGACAAATTATAAGAGACAAAAAAATTGGCCATGCTAAATAAAAGGAAACCCTTTCTCTTACTGACTACTCGGATTTTTCACGATTGCGCAGCCTCTGCAAGACCAAGAAAAAACTCTGTTATATCCCGTATACTCGTCTTATTGAAAGTAATATATCCAGCAATACTAAGGCCTTCTGGAACTTCATTAATTCACTTAGATCCGACAATCTCTTACCGCCATGCATGTACGCTAATGCCTACTCTGCCCATGATCCACTCAGCATAGCGGAAATGTTCGCTGACTTCTTCTCGAGTGTTTACGACGATGGTAGGAACAGTCAAGTTAGCCCGGTGTCCACATCTATGCATGAGGGTATCGGCTTAAATGTGTCATCTTTAGTCATTAAAACCAACGATGTCTACGCAATGCTCAACGAACTGGACATATCTAAAGGCATTGGTCCTGACGGTGTCCCACCCATTTTTTTATGGAACTGTCGACAGTGTCTTGTGCAACCCCTAACGTTTATTTTCAACCTATCCCTGCAGTCAGGTTTTTTTCCCAATATGTGGAAAACTTCCTTCATTATTCCCATCCACAAATCGGGAGACAAGGGCAATGTGGAGAATTATAGACCGATTTCAATCCAATCCACTGTTGCCAAAATCTTTGACGCAATTGTAACAGGGAAACTGACCCCCTTGTTCAGAAATGACATCACAGATACATTATTTTTTATAGAGTGCGTGAATCCACTTCCTTTAATTATAAGATAAATAATTGCCCCTTAGTCCGCGTGCTGACTGTAAAAGACTTAAGGCTTGTGCTCGATGCATCAATCACTCTCGTACCACATATAACACAAATTTGCAACTCTGCTCGGAGAATGCTTGGGTTCGTCATAAGAAATACCCAAGACTTTCAGGAATATTCATTGCCTAAAAGCTCTCTACTGTTCTCTGGTGCGTCCTTATCTTGAATATCTGTCGGTCATTTGGAACCCTTATTTCCAAGTGCACTCTTCGAGGCTTGAGACGGTTCAGCACAAATTTCTTCGATACATCGCCTACAAGTTTCACATACCTGTTACTGAAATTAATTACGACTCTATGCTTGTCCCTTTAAATTTAAACACTCTTTCCAAACGGCGTGAGCAATTTGACTTGATTGCACTGTTCAGGATCTTAAACAGCGAGTTAGACTCCCCACAATTACTTGAGTGCATTAATTTTCGTGTACATAGCTGCTCATCACGATCTAATGATCTATTCTACACTAAGTGTCATATGACTGCATATGGCAAGAACTGCCCAGCCACTCGATTAATGGAAACTGGAAATACATTTTGTGGCATTATCGATTTTTTTATTACAAATGTTGCTGAAGTCAAATCATTGAATTGCTTGAAATCTTAGTTTTAATTAAATTGAATTATATATGTATGCACTAATTCTAATATTGATGTTGATATTTATAATATTATACTATATTCTGAAGGGTCACGCACCCGTTATTTTATAAAATAAAATAAAATAAAATAAATATTATATAGCTTATTATTTAATATTTAGTCTTAGGTTATTTCTAGTTTTAAGAATAGTCTTAAGCTGTATTTATAAGGTCTTCCACTTTGCTGTATTTCCTTAATCTTATATACTAATTACACTAACTCCAACGTCTTACGACCAAATATGAAAAACATTAGTTGAAATGGGTACAGATACTCAATAGCTCTAAAGTAACTATATAAGAAACACTGAATTTTATACATACATATTAGGCAATATAAAAAGAATTTGAATTTGAATTCTTTTTCTTTTGTAGTATATTGTTGTAAACTTATTTTGATTATGAAATCAAACAACTAACTTCAATTATGTTCGGCTTTGTTTATTTTAATTCGCTCAAATAATATCACCTTTTTATGCAAAGACCACATGAACATGAACTAGAGAAAAGAACATCGCCTCCTCCAACGATCTAGTCGTCTTTTCTTACGCCTTTTTCTTCACCCCAGTGTTTTCTTCTTATTGCGTCCAACGACATCTTTTGAAAAGAGTCGTAACAATATAATATCTACTGCTACTACTATTAATAACTACTTGTAGATAATATCGAACTTTACTGGTCAATTTGAAGTTCATATTGGTCAATATTAAAATTTTGGTGCTGACCCATTATCGAATAGTTATTCGAGGAAGTTTTATTTCGGTTCCCAATTCATTTGCAATACCCTTGCTTAAAAAAATTTAAATTTAAATTAGGTCTTCCTAAGGAATCTTACAACGTTTTTCTCACAGTGCGCGGCTTTGCCTGGTACTACCCGGCCTGCTCCGGTACATCACTGAATATACTGGAGTCTAAAATAGACTTACTCGCGACAACCTTGAAGGAACTTAGCGCAGTTGTCTTGCGTAATACCCTTCCAGGCAAACCTGGTAGCATGGGTGACATTACCTGCATGCCCACATCCGTCACAGGGAACTGTAACTCTCTAAAACTTCCATCCGCCGCAACAACTACCAACAACAGCAACAATACCCTGCAAACCAGAGCTACCGAAACTTTGACAAAAAACAAATTTCTTGAAATTGAGAACATACAAAGTTAAAGTAAATAGATCTTTCGGTATACTTTAAGGAGTTATCCGTTAAAATTACTTAATATCGCTTCCATCAATGCGCAGGCAAAAATCGGCCATAGTTCACGTAGTTTCCCGGTAGAATTCCTTAAAAATTACTTGATCATTATTATATACCATTTACTAGTATGAAGGGAGGTGAAGGTATGATTCCAGATAATAGTTAAGAAACAAAAAGCATAGAAAATATCACATGACGAGTCTCATTCAAGTAAAAACTGTTGAAGTGCAAGTTTTCATTATGGTGCAAAGCAATAACAATTTGCAAGTGGTCTCGAAAATTTTAACTGGGACGGACGTATGGGTAAAAACGCACTTTGCAATCTAAAAGTTCTTGACGTTTTATATGGTATACTATTTAATCAAAATTCAAACAATGTAATTTTTAAAAAGAAACGTATTGGTTATTTTTTATATTGTGACAAACTCCCCCTTTAAAATAAGCCCTATTTTATTATTCCAGGATGAAAGTTACCAGAGGTATGAATTTTCAAAGAGGACTCGGACATCGTTTAAGCTAAATTTTTAACATACTATAACTAACAAAAATACTTTATTATTTAAAAATAATAAAGTAAAAATGAGTAAGCTTACTGGGGCTACTATTCCGGTTAAAATCTATATTATAGCTTCTATCTATAGGAAAAAGCAATAAAAAATAAAAAAACAACAGTATTCTTGGTGTTTTCTATGCAAATTTGAATCACTACTCTCGATCTGGATAAATTGCAAAAAAACACACCTAATGTTATTTTCTAGTTCCTGCTATTCAATTTTCTATTACTTAAAGACTTACAATCCTACAAAATTTTAATATCATACAATCAGCTGATAAACTGAACGATTTTAAAGAAATGCGTTCAGAGCTATGTTAATGCTTTTTAATATTCTAAAATTCGGTTGCCAAAATCTTGTGATTTAGATGCGAAAATGAAAAGTTGATATTTTTAAGCAGTACCAACCGAAGCGACTATAGCATTTGCCCATTTTCCATCCACGTTGTATTAAGGGCTACTACACGAATTTTATATACAGTAGCTACTGAACTTTAATGCCCCCACCCCCTCTTTGAAGAGTAATATGACCGCCACTGCCTCGAACAACGCAGACTGTACAAAGACGAGTGTGTTCTCTTTAAAATTTACAATGGTGACGATAATTCAGCCTTATGTTTAGTGCCGGCCACTTGATTATACTTACCTTCGTTTTGGTTTCGTTGAGATCAACGCTTATTTACGAAGTGAGTCTAATCTACGGTTTTGAAATTGTTGAAATCAACAAGTGGAACTATCGAGTGTTGTGCTGCAGAACTCGCGAGCCGTGGCTCGCGACGGCTTATATAGCCCGCACGTGAGCTTTTGATTTCCTCCGGATAAAGATCATACAGCCGTCGTTGACATAAGTTGACCGCCCGTTGACACAGTGGCCGTGCGCAAAAACGGCCGTGTTCAGTAGGAGTCTGAACATTCTCCCGCGCGCGAAGATTTGGAGTATACATATTACATTTTTTTTTTTTTTAAATAAATATTTGACTCTTAAATGTATTCTTAATTAAATTCTAGTTTTTAATTCACTTGTTTAATTCTATAATGTATTTTAATTTAAATAAATATTTGACTCTTACATGTATTCTTAATTAAATTCTAGTTTTTAATTCACTTGTATAATTCTATTATGTATTTTAATTTAAATAAATATTTGACTCTTAAATGTATTCTTAATTACATTCTAGTTTTAATTCACTTGTATAATTCTATTATGTATTTTAATATTAGTTTCAATTCATATAACAAACATTTCTCTCTTTTCTTTTTTTTTTTTTATTTTTACTCGGGTCGACGTGGTCGCTTTAGGTTCGACCATGTGGTGCGTCCTTTTGTAAAGCGTACCCTTACCTTTCCTCCATAGGGAAGGAATAGGGTGTACGCCTTCCTCCTTCTGTTCTTCATGTCTCCCCATGGAATGGAGGAGAGTTGCTCGTAGGTCAGTTCCAACGATTCGCCTTGTTTCGTCACGACGGAGTATATTTTTGTTTTTGAATGCGTTGGAAATCGCTGCATTGCCCGCTGAAGTCTATCTGTGTCCTCGCGTGACACTCTTGGCGATATGTTGCGTCCTGGCGTGATTGGAAGACCATCGGCAGTTGCGGCTCTTTCTGGCGTTTTCAGCCAATTCTGGTTTGGCGTTAGTGTTGAATTTCCTGCTTCTTGTGCGGTTTCCGCGATGCTGCTTTCCTGTCCGTTTAAGACGAGGGTGCGTCCTGGCGTCAGAGGCAGATCGCTTGATGTGGCAAATGCTCCTTCTTGGAGCAATTCTTCCTCGCTGAATAATTTGCTGGGAATGAGGTTTTCGAGATCGTCATCGTTTATTAGCTCTAAGTAGTCGATTCCTTCACATATTAAATCCTTCAAGTGATCGATGTCGTTCATCTGAAAAAGAGCAAAGCGTAAAATCTTGTGTAATAAGTAGAATAACGACACGACATTGAACATTTAACTGTAGACGAACACATTGTTACGGTGATGGTGGACTTGCTATTGGCAGCATGCACACTTTGGACAAAGGCCGCTGTATAATTTTTGACTGGGTTTCGATGGAAACCACCCGAGCGAGTCCGTCTTTTCCGAGGTGCACGTCCTGTATTCGTCCCAGATGCCACCTTGATGGTGGTGTGTTGTCTTCCATCACGATGACGACGTCGTCCACATGGATGTTGGCGGTGCGAGACTTCCATTTGTGTCGTTGTTGTAATTGATGGAGATAACCTTGCGACCATTGGCGCCAGAACATTTGTTGCAGCTTCTGGCAGTACCTCCATCTTTTTAGTGTGTTATCTGAAGTTTCAATTAGAGAAGGTTCGGGTACCGTCAGTAGGGGAGTCCCGATTAAGAAATGTCCAGGGGTCAGGCATAGATTCTCAGGGTCGGCGCTGAGGGCGCAAATTGGCCGAGAGTTTAGGCACGCTTCGACCTGCACCAGCACCGTTGTCAGTTCTTCAAATGTTAACACCGCTCCACCAATAGTACGATGTAAATGGTGTTTGATCGATTTAACTCCAGCTTCCCACAGGCCTCCGAAGTGAGGTGCTGCCGGAGGATTGAAATGCCATGTTATATTTTCGGTTATGGATATCCGTGCGGCGTTCTCTTTTATGGCCTTAGCTAGCTGCTCCTTAAGAATGCGATCTGCTCCGACGAAATTGGTTCCACAATCTGTGTAGATGTGGGAGCAGAGGCCGCGTCGTCCGATGAATCGTCGTAACGCCGCTAAGAAAGCCTCAGATGACAGATCCGATACTGCTTCAATATGGATTGCCTTTGTTGCGAAACACACAAATACGCAAAAATACCCTTTTGTATGGCGTGCTTTCCGAAGTTTAGATTCCTTTATTAGTAGTGGTCCTGCAAAATCGATGCCACAATTTTGAAAGGGCCTTGCCATTTGGACTCGAGTAGCTGGTAGGTTACCCATTTGTTGTTCAGCCGCCTTGGCTTGAAATCGGTGACATCGTATGCATTGGCGCACCTTGTGTTGGACTGCGTGCCGTATGTTGATGATCCAATATTCGCTGCGTATAGCGTTGATCATTAGTGCGGACCCTCCGTGTAACGTTCGATCATGGTAGTGTTTAATTACTAGGTCACTGTATGCATGTTGCTTTGGCAGCAGACTTGGATGTTTGGTACTATAAGACAGGGCTGAATGTTGCAGTCGCCCTCCAACTCGTATGACTCCCTGATCGTCGATGAATGGGTTAAGTCTGCTGATGGTACTTTTGTTTGGTAATTGCTTGTTGGCTTGCAATAATTTTAATTCTTCTGGGAACGCTTCTCTTTGTGCAATTTTTATTAGCGCCAATTTGGCCATTTGATACTCCTTTCCAGTCAGGTTGCTCGTGATTCTCAGAGTTTTGTCCCCTTGGCCGCTGTTGCAATAGAATCTAAAACAGTATGCGGTAACTTTAATTAGTTTCGTTAAGGACGAGAATCGTGTCACTATTGACGGTTCTTGCACGAGTTGTGTGCTCAAGGCCTTGATTGGCTTTTCTTCTAAGTTTGTGGTTGGAGTCTGTTGGCATTTTGCCTTTGGCCAATATTCTGGGCCTTGCTTGAGCCATTCTGGTCCCTCCCACCACATGGAGTGGTTACGCAGGTCGCTAGGGGATATTCCTCTTGATGCGACGTCGGCGGGATTCTCGGCTGTCGGGACATATCTCCATTGAATCTCATCGCTATTCTCCTGAATGTTAACTACTTTATTTGCTACGAATGTGTTCCACTTAGCTGGGTGGCCGTTTATCCAGGCTAATGTGATGAGTGAATCTGTCCATGCGAATCCTTGGGCCTTTGCTAGGTTTAGATTTTCCTTGACCGTTTTCATTAGATTGGACAGTAGATCTGCTGCGCACAGTTCCAAGCGAGAGAGCGTGACTGGTTTGATGGGTGCGACCTTTGTTTTGGCGGTAATTACCGCAATGTGGACGTTTTTGTCCAAATTTGTAACGCGAATATATACCACAGCCGCGTAGGCTCGAGTTGAGGCGTCGCAGAAGCCGTGTAGCTGAATGTTGTTGGTTTCCGTAGCGTTAGTATGCATCCACCTGGGTATTTGGATCTCTGACAGGTGATGGATCTCTTGGTAGTACGTTTCCCATTCAACCAGCAATTCTTGAGCTGGGGTGTCATCCCAATCGCAGCCTGATATCCATAATTTTTGCATTAAGATTTTTGCGCAGATGACTGCAGGTGACACCCACCCTAAAGGATCAAAGAGTTTTGCGATTCGTGACAATATAGTTCTTTTCGTCCAACGAGGTATGTTGTCGGTTAAAACGTTCATGGATAACGTGAAACAGTCCTTCTCTGGATTCCAAAGAATTCCCAAGGCCTTAATCACATCTTTTTCGCCGAATCTCACGGGGATGCTTAACTCGCGGTCTTCTGGTGGAATGTTTTCCAGTAATGTTGGGTCATTGCTTGTCCACTTTCTTAAGTGGAATCCTCCTCCCCTTAGGAGATTTATGATTTCTGACTGTAATATCTTCGCGTCTGCAAGATTGTTACTTCCCGCTAGCATATCGTCAACATAGAAGTTGTTCAACGCTGTTTGGGATCCCAAAGGGAATTTGTGTTGGTCGTCAATTGCTAATTTCTGCAGCGTTTTGATGGCCATATACGGTGCGGCGGCTGTTCCGAATGTTACAGTTGTGATGCATAATTCTGCAATGGGATCCTTTGGATTTTCGCGCCACAATATTTTTTGAAATTGTTGGCCTTGCTGGTCGACCTTCACCATCCTATACATTTTCTCTATGTCTGCCGTAATTGCGTACCGATGGAGCCTCCACTTCATCATGATAGCAAATAGTTTTGGTTGTAACGTTGGGCCGGTGAACATTTGCTCGTTCAGGCTTTTGCCATTTGATGTTTTTGCCGATGCGTCGAATACGACGCGTAGTTTTGTAGTTGTGCTATCCTTTAGGACGGCGTGGTGTGGTACAAAATAGTGGTTGATCTGGGCTATGGGGGTCGCAGGCTCTATGATCTGAGCCGGTACCATGTGTTTTAGATCTATGTACTCGCTGATGCACTTAGTATAAAGCTCTTTCAGTTCTGGGCTTTTCGCAAACCTTCGCTCGAGGCCTAGCAATCTTTTTCTCGCCATGTGCCTCGAATTTCCCAACTCTGGAGGGTTTGGGTTGAAAGGGATGCTTACTTGGTATGATCCATCCGGCAGTCGTTTATGTGATAACTCGTAAAATTCCTCGCAACGCCTTTCATCGGATGTGTGTTGCCGTGTCACAGATATCTCCTCTAATTCCCAAAATTTTCTCACATCCCGGCTTATGGATGCGTTGGAGTGTGCATTTGTTGCATAGCCGGCGAATTCGCTACTCGACCTTGTTGGGTTATTTGGTACTTGGCCGAATAAAATCCATCCTAGCGATGTGTTTTGGGCAACAGGAACCCCTGGGGGACCTTGTCTGAAACCTGGGCGAAGGATTTGGGCGTATACCTTGACTCCGAGGAGCAGATCGATTGACCCTGGTTCCATGAATTTTGGATCTGCTAGGCTGATTCCCTGTAGGTGGGGCCATTCGTTAGCCGACAAAGTATTTGCTGAGCAGACCTTGGTGATGTTTTTTATCACGTATGCTGGCGTGCATAATTCCCTTTTCTTTCCAAATTTGGTAAGGAATCTGATATTCAAAGTTTTCGTTGCGGTACTCACGTTTGTGGCGTTGAGACCTGTGATGGCTAACGACGTTGGTCGTGCCTTGATTCGCGTTTGTTGGTATGCCGATTGAGAGATGAACGTACTCTCTGAGCCTGAATCTATCAATGCTCGCATCGCTATGGTACATCCATCCGCTGTTTTCACTTCAACTATGGCCGTGGCCAACAGGGCTTGTTGATTTAATTGGTGAAAATTACAACTGGAGGTTGACGGATGTGGTGAATTGTCGGTTTTGACCGTTTGCTTAAACGTGTCAGTTGTTAACGCAACATTTTTATCGGGTTGTGGATTTTTACGGTCTTCGTGTAACATCGAGTGATGTCGACCGTTGCATTTAGAACATCTATGCGTATTGGTGCAGGTGCTAGTCGAATGCGTGCCTAAACAATTTGAGCACATGCCTCGGGACCGTATGAATTTCCATTTTTCCGGCAACTCTATACCGTGGAATTTCTGGCATTTGAATAGAGGGTGGTCGGATTTGCAATATGGGCAAGTTGATGGTTTGTGGGTTGGTGCGCTTGCGAAGTTTTTGGATTTTCCCGCAAAATTATTGGGCTTGGATCTAGATTCAGATAAAACTTCTAACGTTCTGTGCCTGGCCTCTATGAAGCCTTGAAAGTCGCTGTATGTGGGAAGTGAATCGGAGTTCGACACTTGTTGTTCCCATAAACTGTGCGTTTGATATGGAAGTTTCTTTGTGAGAATATGTAAAATGATTGGATCCCAATCTAGCGTCTTTACGCCTAATGTTTGCAGTTCATGAAGGGTTTCATTGACTGTGTCTATTAAGTTTTTTAAACCACGATCAGTTTCGGAACGAATTTCAGGTAATTCTAGCAATTTTGTGATGTGCGTATGTACTAATACCCGTTTATTATCGTATCGTTTGACCAATAAATCCCACGCAGCAGTGTAATTGGCCTCTGCTATGTCGAATTGACTGAGAATTCTGCTAGCGTCGCCTGAAACGCTGCTTTTTAAGTAATGGAGTTTTTGTACTTGTGGGATTTGGTCGTTATTGTGAATTAACGATTTAAACAGATCGTGGAAAACACGCCATCTTTCGAAATTACCGTCAAACTTGGGAATATCGATTCGTGGTAGGTTTATTATGGGTTGCGCCCTGGAAGTTTGAGTTTCGGGGAGTTGAGTCTCGGAGACACCTGATTGGTTTAGCCTTGCGGCGCGATCGCGAAGTTCGCCAATATACGAGAATACGCTTTCTTCAGTGATTGCATATTGTTCCACGTATTTATCATAATCATCTTCTGACTTCGTCTCGCTCATAGCGACCATAATGCGTTTATGTGTTGAGATGCATTCAGACCAAGTTTGTTGCATGGAATCGAGACGGCAGGCTAAATACCCAGCAGTTCGCCTTGTTTCTCCTGTTTTTTTGAAGTTGGAGATGGATTGTTTCACCACCTTAAACAAGGCGTCCTGCTCCTTCATGATTTTTTCCATGACGAAGCTTTGGGTCTCTAGATATGTGTTGTCCTAATTTCTCTTATGTGCAGTTTGTGACGGATTTTATTTCCGTCCTTATAAATTACACTTGTGTGCAATAAGTGCAATGCAATTTTGTTTTTACAAAATTCTATGCGCTGGAGTGAGTCAAAACGACGTTGTCGAATTGCGCACGTATTGAGCGGGTGCAATTGGATTGCGGGTGAAATAGGCTTAGTAATGCTGTGATCTTTCCAGCGACGGTGCCGGTGATCTTAAGTCGAATCGACTTGAAAATTGTTACAAGTTTCCAATTCGAGTGTGGATTTCGGTCAGTTGTTGTTCTGTGGTTTGTTATTCTTTTTCGAGGATTATTTTTGGCGGAGTATTGATTTAATTGCGCTGTAAATGGGTGCGTCTTTTAAATCAATATTACCGAAAATGATCCGGGACTTCAACGTGCGAGTTATTTTGCGAATCTCTTGAATTTTTGTGATTCCAGCTTAGGGCTGGGGCGGGTTGTGTGTAATTGGAGTTTAATTAGTGAACCTGAGTGCATTCGTAATAGCATTAAGGTTTCCAAATTGATTTTTTAGGGTTTGTTTGCGCCAATTTGTTGCGTGAAATTGCTCGTAAAGGCTTGGTGAAGCCAACACGTTATTTTGTAAATTACACTTGTGTGCAATAAGTGCAATGCAATTTTGTTTTTACAAAATTCTATGCGCTGGAGTGAGTCAAAACGACGTTGTCGAATTGCGCACGTATTGAGCGGGTGCAATTGGATTGCGGGTGAAATAGGCTTAGTAATGCTGTGATCTTTCCAGCGACGGTGCCGGTGATCTTAAGTCGAATCGACTTGAAAATTGTTACAAGTTTCCAATTCGAGTGTGGATTTCGGTCAGTTGTTGTTCTGTGGTTTGTTATTCTTTTTCGAGGATTATTTTTGGCGGGGTATTGATTTAATTGCGCTGTAAATGGGTGCGTCTTTTAAATCAATATTACCGAAAATGATCCGGGACTTCAACGTGCGAGTTATTTTGCGAATCTCTTGAATTTTTGTGATTCCAGCTTAGGGCTGGGGCGGGTTGTGTGTAATTGGAGTTTAATTAGTGAACCTGAGTGCATTCGTAATAGCATTAAGGTTTCCAAATTGATTTTTTAGGGTTTGTTTGCGCCAATTTGTTGCGTGAAATTGCTCGTAAAAGCTTGGTGAAGCCAACACGTTATTTTGTTTTAGTGTATTGTGATTTGGTTGTAAATTACTTCAATTATGCTTAATGTGTTAGTGACACAGCATTTTTGGTGTAGTTCCCATCGGATTGAGACCGAGTGAAAATTGAACAAGTGCTAGTGGCTAGTGACTTGAGTGATTTGTTGCCTAACGGCTTTGTGTAGTTGTTATGTGTCTGCTTGGACAGATCACAGAGGTTGCGATGTAGACTCGTAATAACGAGCGAGACGATCAACACAGTGTTTGAAGTGTGTGTCTCTGTGCGACTCGGTTGTCGACAAATGGCGGGTTGTTTGTCGCCGAAACATAAGAAATGGAGTTTTTTCTCGGTTTTGCAAATTTTGCAAATTGTGAAGTATTCGATGAATATTCGCAAAATTTACCAAATCAACTGTAAACTGGCTCACAAATCCGGCTCGACGGACCAAATGTTCGAACTCTCACGTCCGAACCCTTCTTTCCTGAAAAGGAAAGGTAATAAAATAAAATTGCCGATTTGTGAATTCTCAGATTAGTTTATTAAAAATCCTCGTCGTTTGCTTCGGCGTTGACTTGCGCTCCTTCGTCGTTGATATATCGCGTATCCTTTCTTCAATGTCCCACTTGAAAACCGAAGCGGTAATCCAAGGAGGGACCGTGAAGATAGATTTAATTCGAGTTTTTTTTTTTGAAGTGGTATCTGCCTAAGTGCCGGCCGCTTGATTATACTTACCTTCGTTTTGGTTTCGTTGAGATCAACGCTTATTTACGAAGTGAGTCTAATCTACGGTTTTGAAATTGTTGAAATCAACAAGTGGAACTATCGAGTGTTGTGCTGCAGAACTCGCGAGCCGTGGCTCGCGACGGCTTATATAGCCCGCACGTGAGCTTTTGATTTCCTCCGGATAAAGATCATACAGCCGTCGTTGACATAAGTTGACCGCCCGTTGACACAGTGGCCGTGCGCAAAAACGGCCGTGTTCAGTAGGAGTCTGAACACTTGGTTTTGCGCCAACCATAGAGCTATATGTATAATGGAGACAGCGTGCAGCGACTGCTTTGCAGCCGGAGGTTTTCTCGCAAAGGACCGGCGATATTCACTATTATACTATCAGCATCTTACTTGCGAAGTGATCCTTTGTAGGAGTCCCAGTCGCAAACGTCTTTGGTGCTCTTGGCTTTGTTGAACCATTGCCTGCAGCACTTCCTAAGAGCCCCGAGTTCTGCGTTCCACCATGGCGGCTTATGTTTCCCTCTTGGCCTGCTCTCAGGACAGGAGTTCGACAGTGCCTCGTTTAGGGCGCGCGTTAAGGTGGTGACCAGACCGTCGAGATCAGTTGACCTACTCAGTTCGAGTGGCGGTGTGTGTGGGAGTAAGCTACTAAGAGTTTCCCTGTATTTGACCCAGTCGGTCCTCCTGTAATTCCTAAAGGCCGATGGGATAGGTTAGTAATCTTTCAGATTAAATTGGAGGTAGCGATGAGGAGTTTTCTTCAGAGACCTTCCAGTTGCTGACCATGTGTGAAATGTTATCGGAAACCAGCGTAATGTCAAGAACTTCTTGTCTATTCCTGGTTATAAAGGTGAGTTTTTGCCCTGTGTTACATAAAAGAAGGTTAGTGCTTAAAAAGTAGTCGAAAAGCGATTCCCCTCTATCGTTTGTGTCGGTGCTACCCCAGACTGTATGATGCGCATTTGCATCACACCCCAGGATGACACCGGTATTGAGCTTACTAGCTTCAGCGATAACATCGCTCATGATACTCGGTGGTAGCAGGCCCTGATGGTCGTGGGCCAGATAGGCCGAGATCAGCCAGTGAATCTTATTATTCAGTTCAAGGCTGACTGCGACGATATCAGGATCACTGAAGCTGTGTAGCAGAAATATACTTAAACTGTTTTTTGCAAGAATGCATGCTCTTGGCTTGCCGTAATTCCTTACATAGAACAGAGTAAAGTTTGAAGTCATGAGGCCAGTAACCACGACATTCACAATCCATGGTTCCTGAATCAAAACAAGGTCTACTCCATCCCTGGCTAGACGGAGTAGTAGGGAGGCTGATGCCGTTTTCGAGTGATGGAGGTTAATCTGCAGTATTCCCAGCATTGACCTCGATCACAGTCAGGTTCGCATCTGCCGGGTCTTCCGGGTCAGATATCAGCAGATCTTCCTCACTGTCATCGGGAGGACCCGTCGATCCTTCTTCCATTCCAGCCTCCGAGCCGAGATCACTGTCGTCCGTTAAGGACGGGTGATCCCGATAAGCCAGTGCCGAATTGGAGTCGTTTAGTGTCGGGTCCAGATCCATCGCCAGTACACACTCCTGATCAGTTTCTCATAAGAGATTTTCCTTCTCCTTCACAATCTTAGAGAAAATTGTTTGCAGTTACCATGTAAATCGGCCTTTAAGGGCGGTTTAGATGGTGATTCCGAACAATTTTCACTGAGATTGTGAGGGAGAAGGAAAATCTCTAATGAAAAAGAACAGATATTATATCCAAAAAAATATTGACGATATTTATGTGACTGTCATTTCTTGTGGTTGCTTTCTACATCATTGAAAATTCGATAAGCTAGCTCCCTCACAATTTTAGTAAAAATTATTTGCATTTGTCATGTAAACATAAAAAAAAAAGTATAAAGTATAGTTTATAAAGTAATTTAAAAATAGGGAAAATTTCTTACATTACTTCTTTGCTTGTGCGTTATACACCATTTTTACAGTTGTCATTTAACAACGACTTTATGAAAATTAAGTACTTAATACAAACATTTTGCTAAATTACCTATAGTTGGCGGAATTTTTAGCAGAATAATTTTTGTAAATTATTGTTGGCAGTTTTTTTTAGCAGAAATTGCATGAACAATATTCTGCCAAGTCTGCTAAATTTAGCAGAATCCTAATTTCTTTTCTGGTAACACTGCCTGGGTGTTACCTTTGACGCTAAACTAAAGTTTGACCTTCATTTTCACAATCTTATAAGCAATGCATCGAAATTATCAGGGCTAATTCTAAGATCATCATACCTATATGTTCACTAACATTCAAACTTGTATCAAGCTCTTTGTAACTCTAGTGCGGAGTGGATTGGAATATTGCTCCGCTATCTGGTTCCTCACTACAATTGTCACATTACTGCTGTGGAATCTGTTCAACGTAAGTTTACTCGTTCTCTCCTTTACAAATATAGGATCCCCTATTGTCCTTACAGTGAACGCAGACTGTACAAAGACGAGTGTGTTCTCTTCAAAATTTACAATGGTGACGATAATTCACCATTATGTTTCAACTTGGTTTTGCGCCAACTAACTCGTCCCAGAAGGTCAGACTCCATATTTGCCCCTCCTTTGCCGCGCAGAAACGTATATTTCTTTTCCCTGTTTATTCGGTTACAAGGACATCATGATGAGCTCAATATTGGTCCTCTGAACACGTCGTATTCATTTTTAAAACAAAATTGAAATTTTTATTTTTCATAAATGGCATTCAGTTTTACTTAGAGAACGGAACACTAGGAGGTGAAATGGTCAGCCACACGCTCGTCCGTAATTCCTACCCCGATTTAAACTCAGGTACTCATTTACAGCTGAGTGAACTAGTAGTTGGTAGGTAGGCACCCAATCCCATTCTAGAAAATTACTTGACAAGCAGATTCGAACCTGGTACCAGATGTACCGAAGGCAAATGCTCTAGCCACTTTAAGTCACCCACCCGTCTTCAAAGGCTGTTCCAAAATTGTGTCCCCACCTTCAATTCGATATCTAAGAGTTCAGAAATTTCCTTCATTGATCAACAGAAATTCTTCGTCCAATTTTCCGTCGTCTATATGCCCTCGAAAAAGGATATTTTGATGACCGCTGTTCAATTATACGACAAACAGCCATTTTGTCCCACTCCTTTTTTAAAATAGTTTTCAGCTGATTTTTACTTGTTATATTATGATCCTGAACCTTTTTTTTCAAAATTACCCACAGGTGCTCAATAGGATTTAGGTCCGGAGACTGTGGTGGCGTTTTGAGCTATTGAGGTACGTTGTACAGCAGCCAACTTTTGACTACAAACGCCATATGCTTTGGGTAATTATCTTGCTGAAACTTCCAGACACGTGGCATCCCCAATTTAATAGCACTGCATTTAATTTTTTTTTAATGTGTCTAAATACATCCATTTATTCATTATTTCATCAATAAAGTGCAGGTGTCCCACGCCGTTTGCCGCCATACAGCCCCATACCATGACTGAACCTCCACCATGTTTCATTGTTGGGACTAAGTTTTCTTTATTCAGCGAAGTATTTGGTTTCCATCTGCGCCGAAAATCTTAAATTTGGAGTGTCTCGGAATTCACTTCTCTCTCTGGTGTCACCCAGGGCTCCATCCTGGGTCCACTCTTATTCATCATATTCATTAATTACTTGCCACTAATAATTCAATCTCCTTGCCACCTCATCCGGACGATGTAAAAATTTATAGGGAGATTTGTTCGTTGCATGATTGTAATATATCACAATCAGATCTTAACGCTCTTGCCCTGTGGTTCTCCAATAACTTCCACTTAATATCTCTAAATGCCGCAAAATGTCCTTCGTACTTAAGAGAACCATGCTCTCTTTTGATTATGTTATTAATTCAGATATACTCCTTCAAGTCTCCCACATTCGTGACCTGGGTGCAGTGTTGCCATTTTAGCAGAAATTCAGCTAAGTCTAGCAGAGAAAAATATTTTTTGGCAATGAAAATTTTCGTCAAAAATTTAGCAGAACTTTTAGCAGAATTGAAAGGAAAACCATTATGACGATTCTGCTAAAATATAGTCGTTCTTATTAAGAATTTTTTGGCTGTTTTTCGCCGCCAGAGGAGTTTTTGGTTCGAAATACCAACACGAAAGCCCGAATGGGATCGATCGCTGTCGTAAATACTGACTAATACCAAAGAGGACTCTCGAGAGTTGAAAAACCTTCATTAAAGATGCTAGTCTAAAACGGCGTTGGACTAGGTTCGAAGGAGCTGTTTCGTCATCAGATGGGATTGATCGCTGTCGAGATTACTGACTACTACCAAAGATGACTCTCGAGAGTTGAAAAACCTTCATTGAAGATGCTAGTCTAAAACGGCGTTGGACTAGGTTCAAAGGAGCTGTTTCGTCATCAGATGGGATCGGGCAGAAACTCCTCTGACGCCAAAAAAACAACCATCAAAAATTACATATTAACATTTTTTTTGTTATGAAATAGAGGATATAATAGTTATTTTCAAGTCTTAGATAAATAAATAAAAATTGGGGAAAAATTGCTGTGATGTAAGAAGTTTTTCATATTTATTTTAAATATTTTGGTTGACCACGTACTTGAGGCTGATTTACATGACGACTGCAAACAATTTTTATTAAAACTGTGAGGGAGCTAGCTTATCGACTTTTCAATGAAGTAGAAAGCAACCACTGCAAAAAATGACATTCACACATATATCGTAAATATTTTTGCTGGATATAATATCTGTTCGTTTCACTCCTGATCAGTTTCTCATAAGAGATTTTCCTTCTCTTTCACAATCTTAGAGAAAATTGTTTGCAGTTACCATGTAAATCGGCCTTTAAGGGCGGTTTAGATGATGATTCCGAACAATTTGCACTGAGATTGTGAGGGGGAAGGAAAAACTCTAAAGAACAGATATTATATGCAAAAAAATATTGACGATATTTGTGTGAATGTCATTTTTTGTGGTTGCTTTCTACTTCATTGAAAATTCGATAAGCTAGCTCCCTCACAATTTTAGTAAAAATTATTTGCATTTGTCATGTAAACATAAAAAAAAAGTATAAAGTATAGTTTATAAAGTAATTTAAAAATAGGGAAAATTTCTTACATTACTTCTTTGCTTGTGCGTTATACACCATTTTTACAGTTGTAATTTATCAACGACTTTATGAAAATTAAGTACTTAATACAAACATTTTGCTAAATTACCTATAGTTGGCGGAATTTTTAGCAGAATAATTTTTGTAAATTATTGTTGGCAGTTTTTTTAGCAGAAATTGCATGAACAATATTCTGCCAAGTCTGCTAAATTTAGCAGAATCCTAATTTCTTTTCTGGTTACACTGCCTGGGTGTTACCTTTGACGCTAAACTAAAGTTTGACCTTCATTTTCACAATCTTATAAGCAATGCATCGAAATTATCAGGGCTAATTCTAAGATCATCATACCTATATGTTCACTAACATTCAAACTTGTATCAAGCTCTTTGTAATTCTAGTGCGGAGTGGATTGGAATATTGCTCCGCTATCTGGTCCCTCACTACAATTGTCACATTACTGCTCTGGAATCTGTTCAACGTAAGTTTACTCGTTCTCTCCTTTACAAATATAGGATCCCCTATTGTCCTTACAGTGAACGCAGACTGTACAAAGACGAGTGTGTTCTCTTCAAAATTTACAATGGTGACGATAATTCACCATTATGTTTCAACTTGGTTTTGCGCCAACTAACTCGTCCCAGAAGGTCAGACTCCATATTTGCCCCTCCTTTGCCGCGCAGAAACGTATATTTCTTTACCCTGTTTATTCGGTTACAAGGACATCATGATGAGCTCAATATTGGTCCTCTGAACACGTCGTATTCATTTTTAAAACAAAATTAAAATTTTTATTTTTCATAAATGGCATTCAGTTTTACTTAGAGAACGGAACACTAGGAGGTGAAATGGTCAGCCACACGCTCGTCCGTAATTCCTACCCCGATTTAAACTCAGGTACTCATTTACAGCTGAGTGAACTAGTAGTTGGTAGGTAGGCACCCAATCCCATTCTAGAAAATTACTTGACAAGCAGATTCGAACCTGGTACCAGATGTACCGAAGGCAAATGCTCTAGCCACTTTAAGTCACCCACCCGTCTTCAAAGGCTGTTCCAAAATTGTGTCCCCACCTTCAATTCGATATCTAAGAGTTCAGAAATTTCCTTCATTGATCAACAGAAATTCTTCGTCCAATTTTCCGTCGTCTATATGCCCTCGAAAAAGGATATTTTGATGACCGCTGTTCAATTATACGACAAACAGCCATTTTGTCCCACTCCTTTTTTAAAATAGTTTTCAGCTGATTTTTACTTGTTATATTATGATCCTGAACCTTTTTTTTCAAAATTACCCACAGGTGCTCAATAGGATTTAGGTCCGGAGACTGTGGTGGCGTTTTGAGCTATTGAGGTACGTTGTACAGCAGCCAACTTTTGACTACAAACGCCATATGCTTTGGGTAATTATCTTGCTGAAACTTCCAGACACGTGGCATCCCCAATTTAATAGCACTGCATTTAATTTTTTTTTAATGTGTCTAAATACATCCATTTATTCATTATTTCATCAATAAAGTGCAGGTGTCCCACGCCGTTTGCCGCCATACAGCCCCATACCATGACCGAACCTCCACCATGTTTCATTGTTGGGACTAAGTTTTCTTTATTCAGCGAAGTATTTGGTTTCCATCTGCGCCGAAAATCTTAAATTTGGAGTGTCTCGGAATTCACTTCTCTCTCTGGTGTCACCCAGGGCTCCATCCTGGGTCCACTCTTATTCATCATATTCATTAATTACTTGCCACTAATAATTCAATCTCCTTGCCACCTCATCCGGACGATGTAAAAATTTATAGGGAGATTTGTTCGTTGCATGATTGTAATATATCACAATCAGATCTTAACGCTCTTGCCCTGTGGTTCTCCAATAACTTCCACTTAATATCTCTAAATGTCGCAAAATGTCCTTCGTACTTAAGAGAACCATGCTCTCTTTTGATTATGTTATTAATTCAGATATACTCCTTCAAGTCTCCCACATTCGTGACCTGGGTGCAGTGTTGCCATTTTAGCAGAAATTCAGCTAAGTCTAGCAGAGAAAAATATTTTTTGGCAATGAAAATTTTCGTCAAAAATTTAGCAGAACTTTTAGCAGAATTGAAAGGAAAACCATTATGACGATTCTGCTAAAATATAGTCGTTCTTATTAAGAATTTTTTGGCTGTTTTTCGCCGCCAGAGGAGTTTTTGGTTCGAAATACCAACACGAAAGCCCGAATGGGATCGATCGCTGTCGTAAATACTGACTAATACCAAAGAGGACTCTCGAGAGTTGAAAAACCTTCATTAAAGATGCTAGTCTAAAACGGCGTTGGACTAGGTTCGAAGGAGCTGTTTCGTCATCAGATGGGATTGATCGCTGTCGAGATTACTGACTACTACCAAAGATGACTCTCGAGAGTTGAAAAACCTTCATTGAAGATGCTAGTCTAAAACGGCGTTGGACTAGGTTCAAAGGAGCTGTTTCGTCATCAGATGGGATCGGGCAGAAACTCCTCTGACGCCAAAAAAACAACCATCAAAAATTACATATTAACATTTTTTTTGTTATGAAATAGAGGATATAATAGTTATTTTCAAGTCTTAGATAAATAAATAAAAATTGGGGAAAAATTGCTGTGATGTAAGAAGTTTTTCATATTTATTTTAAATATTTTGGTTGACCACGTACTTGAGGCTGATTTACATGACGACTGCAAACAATTTTTATTAAAACTGTGAGGGAGCTAGCTTATCGACTTTTCAATGAAGTAGAAAGCAACCACTGCAAAAAATGACATTCACACATATATCGTAAATATTTTTGCTGGATATAATATCTGTTCGTTTCACTCCTGATCAGTTTCTCATAAGAGATTTTCCTTCTCCTTCACAATCTTAGAGAAAATTGTTTGCAGTTACCATGTAAATCGGCCTTTAAGGGCGGTTTAGATGATGATTCCGAACAATTTGCACTGAGATTGTGAGGGGGAAGGAAAAACTCTAAAGAACAGATATTATATGCAAAAAAATATTGACGATATTTGTGTGAATGTCATTTTTTGTGGTTGCTTTCTACTTCATTGAAAATTCGATAAGCTAGCTCCCTCACAATTTTAGTAAAAATTATTTGCATTTGTCATGTAAACATAAAAAAAAAGTATAAAGTATAGTTTATAAAGTAATTTAAAAATAGGGAAAATTTCTTACATTACTTCTTTGCTTGTGCGTTATACACCATTTTTACAGTTGTAATTTATCAACGACTTTATGAAAATTAAGTACTTAATACAAACATTTTGCTAAATTACCTATAGTTGGCGGAATTTTTAGCAGAATAATTTTTGTAAATTATTGTTGGCAGTTTTTTTAGCAGAAATTGCATGAACAATATTCTGCCAAGTCTGCTAAATTTAGCAGAATCCTAATTTCTTTTCTGGTTACACTGCCTGGGTGTTACCTTTGACGCTAAACTAAAGTTTGACCTTCATTTTCACAATCTTATAAGCAATGCATCGAAATTATCAGGGCTAATTCTAAGATCATCATACCTATATGTTCACTAACATTCAAACTTGTATCAAGCTCTTTGTAATTCTAGTGCGGAGTGGATTGGAATATTGCTCCGCTATCTGGTCCCTCACTACAATTGTCACATTACTGCTCTGGAATCTGCTCAACGTAAGTTTACTCGTTCTCTCCTTTACAAATATAGGATCCCCTATTGTCCTTACAGTGAACGCAGACTGTACAAAGACGAGTGTGTTCTCTTCAAAATTTACAATGGTGACGATAATTCACCATTATGTTTCAACTTGGTTTTGCGCCAACTAACTCGTCCCAGAAGGTCAGACTCCATATCTGCCCCTCCTTTGCCGCGTAGAAACGTATATTTCTTTTCCCTGTTTATTCGGTTACAAAGACATCATGATAAGCTCAATATTGGTCCTCTGAACACGTCGTATTCACAGGCCCGGCCCTGGACTTTTCGGCGCCCGGTGCAGTATACACTTCGTCGACCTAATCAATTTACATAACAAATTTTTCACTAAAAAAAAACAAAAATATTTTACTTATGCACTTGTCGATTTTTCATACAAATTCATGTAACTTTTTCTCAGGACCCGCTCAACAGCTTTGAATCAAACTTTGTACACTTATTATTTTAGTAAATCCAATGCTAATGAATGAATTAATTTCAAAAATATTAAAAACTTGACATAAAATGTTTGAAAATTTAAACATTTTTGATGTTTTTCAAACCTAAAAAAAGTATTTAGAATCAACTTTTTAAAAATTGCTTCATTCAGTATAAATACCAATACTATTCTATCTTTAACCAAAAAAAGTCATCTTGATGTCTCTTATCAGTTTCGAGAAAAGGAGCAAACTAAAATCTCTCCTAATTGAATTTTTTTATATATACATATTGTTAATACAAATCTCACAGATGGCATTTGTTCTGTTTTCAAAACTTTCCTCTATTTTTTATCAGATTATGCCATTTGCTCGTTTGATTTAAACCAATTAATGGTATAAATAAAATTCAGACGAAGTTCGGTAGCGGCGGAAGGTCGGTGTCAAAATTTTAAAATTGTACCGAAACACACCGAAAAGTTTGCCCAACCGCTCGCCGTCGTAATTCTGTGACCATCGGTGTGTTGCGGTACAATTTTAAAATTTTTACAGGGAACTTCACCGCCGCTAGCGAAGTTCGTCTCAATTGTGTTTATACCATTACTTCTTTTTATCATTCATCCAAAACATTCATTCCCCTCTAGCAAAAATGACGTGTTTCCTATTTCCCCACATAATTCACCGAGGCGCATTCGCTCCATATCTATCTTTTTCTATTGTATAGAAATCATGTTCTGAGCTCTTTCAGCACACAATCAAATCAGCACCAGCGCTGCGGCGCCATGGAGCGTTGGCTCCAAATGAATCCGTACGAACGCAAAATCGTACTAGCTGGTGAACGTATGAATGCAAAATTGGAATAGCAGATGATCGCACAAACGAAACGCTGTACTAGTCGGTATCGTAGAGTGAGAATATCTTTAAGAGAAAAGATTCAATGTTTTGGTTCTTGAACGAGAATTGAAAGAGTGTTTTTCGAAAATGGAAAAATGGAAAAATGGAAAAACCCTGCAAAATGTAGAATATGCATCGGAAAAAGTGTGGCAAATGTATTCAAGAAATCCTTTCTATTAATTTCTAAGGATGTTTTAAATTTATAGCAAAATATTTGGAGATAATATGAACTAGCGCCTTCCTTAATTTGGCGCCCGGATTCAATGCGCCATTTGCACATATGGTAGGGCCGGCCCTGCGTATTCATTTTTAAAACAAAATTAAAATTTTTCATAAATGGCATTCCGAGTTGAGACCACTTTTGCAGTTTTACTTAGAGAACTATTGAGGGACTGTTTTATCGAATTCTGCGTTGTGTGAAGTAATGCTAGAGTTATTTCATTACTAGACCAACGGAACACTAGGAGGTGAAATGGTCAGCCACACGCTCATCCGTAATTCCTACCCCGATTTTAACTCAGGTACTCATTTACAGCTGAGTGAACTAGTAGTTGGTAGGTAGGCACCCAATCCCATTCTAGAAAATTACTTGACAAGCAGATTCCAACCTGGTACCAGATGTACCGAAGGCAAATGCTCTAGCCACTTTAAGTCACCCACCCGTTTTCAAAGGCTGTTAAAAAACTGTGTCCCCACCTTCAACTCGGTATCTTAGAGTTCAGAAATTTCCTTCATTGATCAACAGAAATTCTGCGTCCAATTTTCCGTCATCTCTATGCCCTCGTAAAGGGATATTTTGATGACCGCATAGAATATTCGTTTCAATTATGCGACGCAGTCGGCTTCAATTTTCCAAAACCTGTGCTTTTTACTTCGAACTTATTTGATTCGATATTTCTAATGAGAAATTATGATAGCTACGAAGAAATTCCTGACCAGCAAGTACTGAATTTTGGTGATACATATTTCCTTTTTTTTATTTGCCCTTTTTGTTTGATCAAGTGTTATAAGATTATTTTCGTCGACAATAAAACACGCAATATTTCTTCTAGTACAGAAACGCCTTTAATATATCTTTAACTTTTACAAAACCACCACACGGTACGATCGCCATTAAATTTATGCACGAACTCCGTCGAGCGCCACGCCATCCTCATCGCCCGGATAGTGCCCGTACTACCGCCGCTTACTGTCACCTGCGCCATCTTTTGTAGAGGATCGTAACACTCAGCCATTCTGAAAGAAATTAGTGTCCCCATTAATGTTTCGCCCTACGACTCCAAAAGATCGATTAGATCTAGTCGATCGACCTCTTCTCCACTTTCATCGCTAACATCTACTTCCATATCATTCACGCCATGATACTGCCTGAGAGAGTCTACCGCCACAACCGCCTCGTATCTCTTATATCCCTTTACGCCCTTAATCACCTCGATGTCGTACCTATCATTACCTAACGCCTTTCTTACTCGAAATGGTCCGTCATACTTATTCGCCAATTTCTTAATCATGCCAACGCCTGGCTTACTTGCCACTGCATGTCGCCATAATACAAGTTCGCCTACTAAATACTTGATCGCCCTTTTCCGCCTTTGATCGTATCGATCTTTCATTCGCCTTGCCGCCTTAGTGATATTTTCACTCGCCTGTGCGCGATCCAGTAATAGCCTCTTCGCATGACTTGGAACAGTTGAGTCGTCCCTCTTCCGCTTCCTTGTCGCGACGTCAGTGGTTGTTATCGCTTCACCCTGACCAAGATCAACATTCAGATCTTTCGCCACACCTGTTAGGTCATCATATTTAAAACATGGCGAACAGTGAGTGACCGTGATTTATTTTCTCTCCAAAGTTTAATTAAATACTCGTGTCTTTAATATCCACTTAAGTTAATATTGTGCTTAATTTAAACCGCGAAAGCATAACAATTACATACCTGTATTTTTCGCGCATCTGGAAGTAGTTTAACAGTGTTGAAATAATAAAGTCACCAAACTTTGAATCGTGTGAGGAATTCTAAATTTTAAATTGGCAAAATGGCACCCGTATCAACGAGAAAGGCTCTGCAATCGACATCGGACGAAGGTGAGACGTTCAATTTAAAAAGTGTAGAGGCTCTTCTCAACACGCACTTCGATAAGATAAAAAGCATGGTTGAGAAGCAAATTGGGGACCTTAAGGTCTCACTCATGGATACTATCCAGAAGCAGCAGACGATTATAAAAAACCTTGAGTCCAACTATAATGATATCGCTCTTCGTCTGGATAAAATTGAACGAGACAACCTTAAGTGTGACGTCATCCTCTCAGGGATTCCCCATCAATACAATGAAAATGTATCGTTGATATTTTCAAAGCTGGCAGACTGCATCGATTTTAAGTCTACATCACCAACGGTTTTTCGCACCAGAACGAGCAACGGCAACAGCAAACATCCGCCGTTGATAGTGGCTAAATTTGCGACAATAGACCATAAAATCAAGTTCATCACACAGATGCGTGCGAAACGACCTACTTGCGCGAACATTGACATTGCTAGCAACAACAAAATCTACGTGAACGATAGTCTAACACCTGCAAATCGTACAATACATAGATCTGCTATTGACCTTCTGCGTAAACAGAAAATTGCGGCTTGTTATACCAGGCGGGGTAATGTTTACATTAAGAGTAATGCTGAAGGAGAGGCAGTTAAAATATCATCAATTCTACATCTGAACGAGTACCTGCCGATTTGATTCGATCAGCTGGAGGAGATTATTATTCATTTCATTTATTTTTCTTTTCTTTAAATTATTATTTATTTTTTTTTTTTTTTTTTTTGAATTAATTCTATTTTATATATATTATTTTTTACTAGAAACTACATATTTATTTTTATTTTTATTATATTTTATTATTAACTCATAAGAATGAGCGATTTATTAGATATCATAAATGGTGATAATGTCACAACAGAGGTATTAGGCAACAAAAGTGAATGCAAATTGTTTTTCAATGGTAATACCAAAGCGCTAAAAGTTTTTCATATGAACATAAGGAGTTTAAAAAAAAATTTTGAGGAACTAGTCCTAATGCTAAATAATACTAGCGTCGACTTTGATGTAATAGTATTAACGGAAACTTAGATGAACTTGACAGACTGCTTTAAAATAGACGGATATCAATTATTTATTCAGGAGACTAAATTTAATAAATGCGATGGAATTGTAGTATACGCTAAGAACTGTTTCCCTGTGGCTACTGCTAGCTGTAGTTTATTATGTGCTAATGCCTTAAAACTTTCACTGGACGTTTGTGAAAAACAACCCTTAACAATTACAGCCATTTACAGATCCCCTAGCCTTAATACTTTAGATTTTATAAATAGTTTGGACAATTATCTAGAAGAACATAGTTCGATAGGGACTCACCTGGTGATTGGGGATATTAACATCAACATTAATGAAAGTAAATCTACAAAAGAAGCACATGAATACCTTGATACGCTATCCAAGTTTGGATTTAATGAGTTCTTGGTTGGGAATACTAGAATTGGTAGTGGTCGACCTTCATGTCTTGATCACATTTTCATTAAGAAAAATGTTGAAATCAAGTTTGTTCCTGCTATATTCCAGACACATATAACAGACCATTACAGCACTGTAGCTAAAATAATCTTTCCAACGCTGGATAAAGCGATATATCCCAACACAAAAACGGTTACAATCATAAATTACATTCAATTAAGGAATCTGTCTGAATCTCATGATTGGTCGTACCTCTATGATATACCAAATCCAAATATATGTATGTCTTCCTTTGTTAATAATATAAGGTCATTAATAAGCGACGTGAGTACTCAGAGGTCTCAAAAAATCAAATCAAATATGAGAATTGTAAAAGAATGGGTAACGAATGGAATATTAACATCAATAAGGAAAAGGGATCAGCTCTATACAAAATCAAAACAACAGCCGTGGAATGACCAGTTGGCTTTGCGTTTTAGAACTTACAGAAATAAACTGAATAACGTTATTAAAATAGCAAAAAAAAAATACTATTCAGAAAAAATTAATAGTACACTTAGTAATCCTAAAAAACTATGGCATACCATAAACGACATAACCTACAGCTCAAGACATTCAACTCAATCTCAAGTAGATCGGCTGAGAACATTTGAAGGGAATACTATAAGTGATCCGGTTGAGATAGCTACTGTGTTAAATAATCACTTTGCTGAGGTGGGCCAACGGATCTCAAATGCGATACAACGTTCTGACATGAACACTGATTTCGTTGAGGATGTGGTGCCGCATTCCTTTCAAATACATGATATTTCTTGTGAAGAAATATATTACCAAATCGCGAACTTAAAATCTTACAAGGCACCTGGTTTCGATGGTATCTCATCAAAGATACTCAAATGCATTGCTTCACATATTGTACAACCCCTTTCATATATATTCAACTTATCATTGCACAATGGCATTTTTCTGGATATTCTAAAGCACGCGGTAATTATACCGCTCCATAAGGATGGTGATTCTTCTGACCCAAGTAATTATCGTCCTATCTCTCTGTTACCAATATTTGCAAGAATATTCGAAAAATGTATTAAGTTCAGATTAATGAATTATCTTGATGAGCACAAGATCTTATCACGAAACCAATATGGCTTCAGAAGACATGTAAGTACGGACAATGCATTGTATGATGTCACCTCGTTTATAAACTCCGCTATTGAGAAGGGCGAGAAAACTATTACCGTTTTCCTCGATCTGAAAAAGGCGTTCGACACGGTGAATCACGAAATTCTACTGAAAAAGCTTTTTAAACTGGGAATAAAAGAAAAAGCCTTGTCTATTTTCCAATCATATTTGAGTCAAAGAACCCAAGCAGTGAAAGTGGGTGAGGTGGTAAGCACACCCGTACCTATTTGTTGTGGGATTCCACAGGGAACAGTCTTGGGACCCCTACTTTTCCTTGTTTATGTCAACCAGTTGTGTGGCCTTGAGCAAAGTTTATTTAAAGGGCATTTAGTTGCGTTCGCTGATGACACTGTACTGATGTTCAAAGATAAAAACCTTCACTCAGCCCTAGAAAAAGCGAAGCAGGGGCTATCTCTAGTTTATGAATGGATTACGAAGAAAAAATTAGCTTTAAATTTAAATAAAACTAAGTTTATTGTATTTGGCAACAACAAAAATTGTGAAAGACTAGTTTCGACTTTAAATTTCCATGAATCTTCAATCCAATGCGTCTCGCAAATTAAATATCTGGGTGTTGAAATCGATGATAAACTTAAATGGGATAAGCATATAAGTTTAGTCTGCAAAAAATTGAGAAAAACCAAATATAAATTGTTGATGCTACGGAAAATATTAGATTTGCCACAAATGAGAATGATATATTTCGCTTTAGTTCAATCTATTATGCAGTACGGAATTTTAGTTTGGGGTTTCGCTTACAATATTGCATTGCAACCGCTACAGAGTTTGCATAATAAAATAATTAAGATATGTATTTCGAAATCCAAATTTTTCTCAACAACAGAATCTTTTTTAATTTTCAATGTAATGACGATTCGACAAATACATGTATTGGTTCTATTAAAATTCATCTACGTAAATCTTTGTAACTTTGAGCAACATACTACAGGCTATAGCACCAGGCGGCAGTTGTCACAACCACTAGCCACTACAATATGCAGTAAGAGTTTGACCGCACGGCATGCAAGTATCCTTGGACCAAGACTATATAATGAGCTCCCTCTAGTTTTAAGGCAAAGCCTATATGATATAAATTATAAAAGTAGAATTAAAAATTATATTTACACGAGCTTTCGGGACCTAGCTAAATATTTATAACACTAATGAAAATGGAAGAGTGGAACAGAAAAAATAGAAAAAGAAATTTGCAATTTGTTCCAATCATTTTCGTTGCTTACGCTTCTCGTTTTATGCTTCTAAATTTGTTTCTTCTTTTGGTATATATCTACATATATATTTTATATTCATTTTTATTTATTATATGAATTTTTGCGCAGAACCCACATAAATTTTTCATATATAAAAATCATCAAGCTAGTTCTTAAGAAAAGTCAGAAATCGTGTATTTATATGTACACTCACTTGAATTTTTTATTTTTATTAATTTTTTTTTTTTTCATTTGAACAATTTATGTATTATTATTGTTTAATATAGCACTCACACACAAGCTTCTGCTTTTGTGTTTGCTGTTTCTGAAAAAAATAAAAAAAAATAAAAAAACCAACCTCGCCTTGTGAGTTTTCAATGTGACGAGTAGTCTCCCTTTAATTCTCTTCACCGCCTTGAACTCTCACCTCGCCTGTCACCTCGCTAGCTAGCTCGCCACTCGCCAAATTCGCTATTACACCACGAATTCCATGGGAGAACAACAACTGTGCCGGAGAGAATCGCGTACTAACACTGATAGTGTTATTCAAACCCCACACGATATCAGGCAGCGCTTCATCCCAACGAACCTCAGTTTCCGCCCCAGTCGCCAACGCCTCTATTATAGTGCGATTCGACCTTTCCACCTGACCATTCGCCCTTGGTGTAGCTATTGTATTTAGGACATGTTTAACGCCTTTTTCCGCCACAAAGTCCCTAAAAACTCTACTGGTAAACGCCAAACCCTGGTCACTTATTATACACTTTGGGTAACCATATTCAGAGAATATCTCTCTCAGTCTCGACGCTGTCTCAGTTGATCTCAAGGTCTTTGTCGCCCTCGCCAATACAAACTTAGTGAAACCGTCAACCATCACCAGCAAGTATGAATTCCCCTTCACACTCTTCACAAACGGACCCAAATGATCCACATGCACTGTATCAAACGGTATCGCCCGCCGTTCCAATGGATATAGAAACCCTTCGCCTCGCCCATAATCGCCTTTTGCGAAAAAACACTTCAGACACGATCTTACATATTTCAAGATGAAGCGCCTCATCTTCGGAAACCAGTAAGTGTCTTGCACCAACTTTAAACACCTTTCGTAACCCGGATGCCCTACTTCATCGTGATGTTTACGCAACAGATTAAATCGCACCAACGCCGAAACATACAAGCGATCGCCGTGCAATGTCTTTGATTCGGTAGTTCGCCACTATTTCTGGTAATTCCAGAAAGTGCTTTTACAATTTCTTGCGCCTTAGAATCCTGTAACTGCACTGTCAGAAACCAGTCATTGTTTTCAATAGTTACAACATTAACATGTATCGCATTCTCTTGGTCCTTTTGCGCCAAAGGATTTCTACTGAGAGCGTCAACATGTTGCATCCTAACGCCTGGACGATATTCTACCTCCATGTCAAACTCCTGAATCGCCAACCACCATCGAGCTATGCGAGGAACCAAATCCTTCTTGGTCAAAGCAGCCCGAATCGCCACACAGTCAGTTACAACCCGGAAATGAATTCCCACCAGATATACCCGAAATCGTTTTATGGACTCCACTACCGCCAAATTCTCCAACTCATAACTATAATACACCTGTTCCTGTCCGGTTGTAGTTCGACTGAAATATTCCACCGGTTTCCAATCTTTCGAATCAACAGATCTTTGCATAAGTATGCCGCCTAGACCCCACTTACTTGCATCAGTATGCAACTCCATTTCCGCCTTGCTATCGTAAATCGCCAGTAGTGGTCTTTCCACCAATTTACTTTTAAGTAAATCAAACGCCTTCTGTTGTTCCTCACCCCATTGCCAGGCAACTCCCATTTTAGTTAGGTTCGTTATTGGTCTAGATAACAGGGAAAAGTTTTCTACAAATTTACGAAAATAAGACACTAGCCCTATGAACTGCCTTACGCCATGCACGTCCTTCGGAGCTACATATTCCTCAACCGCCTTTGTTTTTCGAGTTCCAGGTCGAACGCCATCCGCCGAGATTTCGTGACCCAGGTACTCTACTGTTTCCATCAGAAAAGAACACTTCTCTAATTTTAATTTCAATCCCGCTTTTTCTATTAGATCTAAAACGTTCTCAACAATTCCAGTCCCTGATCCACATCCTTTGATGGAATCATCAAATCGTCCATATACGCCAGTATTTCATCATATTTTAACCCGCCTAACATCTTATTAATTACCCTTTGAAATACCGCCGGAGCATTCGCCAATCCGAAGATATTCATATTGTCCATCCGGAGTAATAAAAGCCGTCTTATGCACCGAATCAACGTGCATTGGGACTTGATGATACCCCTGCGCCAGGTCAAGCATAGTGAAATAACGCTTCTTCGCCAATTTGTCCAACTGTTCCGAAATCAGTGGTAATGGGTATCGGTCCTTCACCGTAATTGCATTGAGCGCCCTATACATAACCACATTTCGCCTATCTTTTTAGGGATCAACACAATTGGACTAGCATATGCTGAATCTTACTCCTAAATAACGCCCGCCTTTAGGAGTGTATTAACCTTTCCCCGCACCGGTTCCTTCTCCGCTATTGACAATCGATAGAGACGCCTAGAAACTGGTACTTCTGTGGACAAATGGATTTCCATTTCTCCTAAATGTGTCAGTCCTAACTCTTCCTTACTTTGCGCGAAACAATGTCTCTTTTCCTCCAGCAAATTCAATAATCGCCTTTTTTCGTTTTCTGAAACCCCGCCAATACTAATTTGTCTATTAAATTTGGTTATCGAAATCTTTCGGACAATTACCTTTTCTTTCGCCAATGGTATTTCCAGTTCCGCCCTGGCAACAAGTCGTCCTTTTGCCCATCGCAGCTCAGTATCGCCCAGGTTGCTGATTACAATCTCGTTCTGGTGACAACCCCTCCTGGAATCGCCGTCCAAAAGTTGTTCTCCTTAAATATTTTTGCCGCCATTACGACATTTTCTCCGTGCTGTCCTCCTTGCACCTCTACCACTGCTCGCCCAGTGGAAGAAGGTGGACACTCAAAGTCTTCTTGAAGGATCACTTTTCGCCTCAAAGTTTCCCCTTCTAATGTTATCTGCTTCTGCTTCTGCCGAATCCTTCTGGGCCTCTAAAATTTCGCCAAATACCAGCCCCATTTGCTGTTGAACCGCCTGTTGGATTTTTGTCGCCAAACCTGCCTTCATCTTCGAATTTCGTCGCCATCCGTCAGATTCCGAGCACTTTCGCCTCGTGACAAAGTCCGCCGTCTCGGACTTTCCGTCCTGTCTCGTGCGCAGTACGCCCTCTCGACATCTCCGCCTCGATGTCCGAATTGCTTTCGTTCAGCACAACACTATCCATATCTTCTACGGTCGCCATGTAGACAGAAAAGATTTTGTTTTGTTGAAAACGCCACACAAAACAACAACAAACAAAAACAAAACAAAACACGACGGCTACTAGCCCTTTTTCGTTTTCGCCGATGTACGCACAGACACACACACACACACACACACACACCGATTTCTGTGTACAACCGGCAACAAAACGCCTGTTGCCGACAAGAATTTTCACGTCGCCGGAAAATTATACGCCACAAAACTTTGCAATTTGCACTTAGCGATTTTCTTCGTCCGGCACGCGATTTTCACAATCCCACTTCTAAATTGTTATAAGATTATTTTCGTCGACAATAAAGCACGCAATATTTCTTCTAGTACAGAAACGCCTTTAATATATCTTTAACTTTTACAAAACCACCACACGGTACGACCGCCATTAAATTTATGCACGAACTCCGTCGAGCGCCACGCCATCCTCTCCGCCCGGATAGTGCCCGTACTACATCCGCTTACTGTCACCTGCGCCATCTTTTGTAGAGGATCATAACACAAGTTCTGTGTGAAATTAGCTACATATACCTCGTTAACCTGGTCAACGACGTATCGCTACGTAGCACTTCGATGTACCAGGTGAACACACGAAATTTTGCTACGGAGTGGTTTTTCTACAACGTTGCAAAACCGCGTAGTGTAGTGTAGTGGATTAGCTAGCCTTGCCACGAGAACACTTGTCGTTGCGTTGCGTAGCAGTTTTCTTGTCAAATGTCAAAAAACAAGATTGGATTTTGTCTACGATTTTAGTTGTAGTCCCTTTAATGATTCCATTTCGATGAATAATAAAAGAAAGAATTATATTTAAGACATAAAACGGTGAATGTAACAGTTTACTATAGTAAAATAAATACCTCTTGTGACAGTTGTCAACAATAAATAAGAGTGCGAAACGTCAATTCACTTCACGTGAACACTCATATATCAACCGGATTTCATAATACGCTACACTACACTACGCTACCACGTGAACGAGGTAGTAGACTGAACTTAGCTAAAACCCAGTTGGTCGCTTGTCTCTTAAGAGACATAATCTCGATGGTTTGAGCCTAGGAATCATATTGCTTATCTTTCTTCATCACTAGATAGAAAGAAATAGCAATATAAACATGTGCTCCCACCACGATCTATTTCTATTGCAAAAAACAGCAGCATCTTTCCGAGCGCAGCAAATGCCATCCGCGCCTTACACGATTAAAATTAAATACGCGAAAAGTTACAGTTCAAGTGCGGTTACAATAAAACGACACAAGTGCGATGTGAAGTGATTAGAAATGTGTCACTACGTTATTAGTTTTGTATATTTATTATATAGCAGTTCGCCCCTGCCTGCACGTTTCATTTTATAACCCCCTTTCTCTTTTCCAGCCGATGGCAATCTCCGCGAAATATTCATACGAGTACGAGCTTTTATCACAACACGCTATCATAAAACAGATGGCGCTGCGGTAAACAAAAATTTGCTATCGAGACATTTGCGAGACATGTCTTCGAGATTTCGGGGTGCATTTGTCTCGATACCGTGTATTTTTCCCATAAGACGCCTCGCAGAAATCTCGGAGACAGACCGATATGTCTTCGAGAAATCTGAGAGATTTCTCGCAGATGCGACCAACTGGGAAAAGAGTCATCTGATGACGGGATCATATTGTTTTCATCTTATTATGGGTCATTCCATCAAGAGCCGCCAAAGTTGTGACCTTACCATCTCCGATCCGTTCAAAAATGTTTGTACTTGAAGAACTAGCGAAAAAGTAATTAAAATTTAGTTTTTTTTTCTATCTCATTTTTTGACTAACAAAAAAACAACCCCAGTTGGTCGCGTCTGCAAGAATCTCGCAGATTTCTCGAAGATATATCGGTTTGTCTGCGAGACGTCTTATGGAAAAAATACACGGTATCGAGACAAATGCACCCCGAAATCTCGAAGACATGTCTGCAAATGTCTCGATAGCAAATGTTAGTTTGGCGTAGCGCCATCTGTTTGATGATAGCGTGTTGTGATAAAAGCTTGTACTCGTATGAATATTTCGCGGAGATTGCCATCGGCTGGAAATAAGAAAGGGGGTTATAAAATGAAACGTGCAGGCAGGGGCGAAGTTACCTTACTGCAATATAATAAATATACAAAACTAATAATGTAGTGACACATTTCTAATCACTTCACATCGCACTTGTGTCGTTTTATTGTAACCGCACTTAAACTGTAACTTTTCGCGTATTTAATTTTTATCGTGTAAGTCGCGGATGACATTTGCTGCGCTCGGAGTGATGCGGCTGTTTTTGCATTACAAATAGATCGTGGTGGGAGCACATGTTTATATTGCTATTTCTTTCTATCTAGTGATGAAGAAAGATAAGCAATATGATTCCTAGGCTCAAACCATCGAGATTATGTCTCTTAAGAGACAAGCGACCAACTGGGACAAGGGCCTTTTAAGTCGCGAAAAATAACAAGTGTCATTAGGACATTACTCATAGTTTGTTTAGCTGTTCGGACTGTCTCTCTCATATCAATGTCAAAATTGTATTGTAAAGTCTCTATCTCTCTCTTGGGTTAAAGCAGTTCGTTTTACTGTGCCTAACATATCACTTCTGCCTAATACTTGATATACCGTACATAAATGAGCCTTCTTGATCTAAACAAAACGATTTTTTTTGTATTTTCAATAATAGATTTTATTTAATTTTCCAATTTTAATAGTCATATAATTTTATACAAACAAAACGTGTTCATAATTTATTTGATTGTAAATTGGCTATGAAGCAACAACTTTATTTACTAATTTGCCGAGACACTCAATTTCACTTTCAATTATATCCCCTGGGTTCAGGTACTCTGGCGGCGTTCGATGCATTCCAACACCAGCGGGTGTTCCTGTTAAAATAACATCACCTGGTTTTAATGTAATACACCTAAAATTAAATAAAATTATAAAAGAAACGAGTTTTTTTAATTATCATATTACTCAGAAAGGCGAGAAATTATATCATCGATTCGAAATATCAGTTCTATCGTACTTCCCGATTGCTTCAAAAGGCCATTAACTGAACAAGTTAACTTCAGATTATGTGGATCTTCAATCAAACTTTTATGTACAATCGAAGGGCCCAGCGGACAAAACGAGTCCATTGATTTTCCAATAAGGAATTGTCCACCATTACGTTCCTTTTGCCAATCTCTTGCCGAAATATCTTGTGCAACGCTATATCCGAATACATAATCTAATGCATCTTCCTTTTTAACATTTCTCGCCTCTTTTCCAATAATCACGGCAAGTTCAACTTCCCAGTCAAGTTTCTAAAATAAAAATGTTATGCGCATAAATAAAATTTTGATTTTTTCATTTCGTGTTTAACTTTTGTAATCTTATGAGCTGTAACGTTTCCCGTTGCTCCAACTAATGCGCTTGCAAATTTACTAAAAAACATTGGTTCTTTCGGTGGTTGCTTATTTTGTTCCAAGCAATGACCTGAGTAGTTTAATCCAATGCATATTATTTTTTCTGGATTTATTACTGGAGGCAACAATACGATTGTGTCGTTAACTTCTTCCGACTCCAGACATTTTATTTTTGTAAGCTCTTCAATTGACATATGTTGCTTAATAAAACTTATCATGTCATTAGATGGATATGAATTAGTGCATATTTGTGCGAGACTCCTACCATCTTCTGATAAAACTCCTAATTTGGGCCCATCATTATTTAATTTGGTAAATTGTACGAAACGCATTCTGGTAGCCAAAAGTTTTCTAAAAAAAAAATGGTTTTACTTTTATGATATTCTACAACTAAGTTCAGTGTACATATAAAACAGTAAGATCACATCACAACGTCTAGTTCAAACCGCTGCGCATATAACCATGGCATATTGGTAGTATAATCGGGGTCTGTCAAAACCACCGATAACTACAAGCCTGCAACTAGGTTGTGTGCAAGTATGCGTATCAAATATCAAATCTGTAAATACCTCATTCGACACAAAATTATTTGAATTATAAATTACTGCGATGAAATCTTTTTTTTTATTTACAATTTGAATTAAGTGACATTTTGTTATATCTTATTTATAGTATTATTTACATCCTTGCGAAGTGAATTTTACTTCATTTATTTATTGATGTTATATGCTGGCACTTTTTTAAATTATAGTTTCTTATTACCATTGTCTTCGTTTCTTGTTTCGATGAAGGCTTTTAACTAATCTGAGACCTGTGCTTTTTTTTCCCGAATTCTATGTCCGAGAAGAGAATAAATGAAAATATTTGATTTAATGAATTATCAAATGTTTCCTTTTTTATCCGCTTAGTTCAAATCAGAGCCTATTTTTTACATATTTCGTTTAATAAATACAAAAACTGGAAAGAAATTGTGTGAAATGGCCAGCAATCATAGCGAAATACACAGTTCACATCTCGAACGTCATAGCTGCTATCATAACTGCTTTTCACTGCTTAGAGTACGGACTGTAATCAAGAAAGCAGCTATGCATTGCATTAGTATGTGTGTCACAGTTCACTTGCCGTTCCGATACAAGTCAACGTATTATGACCGACGGTAAATATTTTTCTTCTCGTGTTATTAAAAACTTAACTAAACTTTAATTTAGCGTAGACTGTTGATAGATGGCGACGGGACCGGAAATGACCGCCGGCTGAACGTATTTCTAAAGACTTTCATAAAATGGTGTGACACAAATGAATCGCAGGAAAATAGGTTTGTCAAAACGAAATTGTGTTTAAAAAAAGTTTCTGTTTATCCAATCATTTCGTTTCAATCAAATACTGTATGACCTATTGTTGGCGCAACTGGCACAATGCGAGTTTGCCGTGACCAAATCGTACTTTGCCACCAAAATGATGAAGGATCTGAACGAAATCGAGGACAAAAAAGCACAGTTGCAGCGCAAATTGGACACGAGAAAAAATGATTTTCTTGTATTGATGCGATCGATTAAGGGGTTACAGAGTAATTTGGATGATATTTCGGACGATGAAGACGCAACTGATGAAAAAATTGCGTTCGACAAAGACGAGAAGGAGTACGATCTAACTCTTATATTATATACCTCGTTCACCTGGTCAACGACGTATCGCTACGGAGCACTTCGATGTACACACGAAACACGAAATTTTGCTACGGAGTGGTTTTTCTACAATGTTGCAAAACCGCGTAGTGTAGTGTAGTGGATTAGCTAATCCTTCCACGAGAACACTTGTCGTTGCGTTGCGTAGCAGTTTTCTGGTCAAATGTACTTTTTTCCGGAGAAGAAAGCAGCTCATAATTATTATAGAGCAACTACAGTTCAGAAAACTGAGGAATTGAATCCAGGGCGCTTCATGTGTTCCAACCGATCCGTACAAGCCTTACGAGTGAACATTCGAAAGGCAATAAGTTTCTCAGACTGATGAAATGGTATGCATGCTAATTATTCGGTTATTACAGCAAAGAGCAGCTCTAATCGTTTTTTAACAATTTCGGGATTAATCACGAGCATCGACTACAAGAACGTTTAAACCTTTTTTTTTTTGGTGGACAATACAGGAGAAGAATTGAAAATAAAGATTGCAGACAGTTATAATTTATAAACCACATTTTAATCTAAATATAATTATAAATTTAATTATATAAGCTCGTTTGGCTTCTTTTCAAGGACCGTCTTAACCGGTACTGGTTGTTCAATCTTCCGTTCTTTTGGAGTTCTCGTTTTAGCACTTGTGTCTGTTGCTGATGGCAGTTAGGAATCACTATCTTCAGGCTTTGCTATCCGATCCTTATATTGGTAATTTCTTGGAAGGAATTCTTTTATAGGGTAAGATAGCCAGTTGCGAGCCCTGCGCATATTCCGAGCCACCGCACAGTGGGGTATTTGAACAATCTACGAGGCCAAAAATCAATTTACCAAAATGTGAAACGGTTAAAAACAAATGACTACATGAGCTAGTAGACTAGTCTAAGAACAATACTCAGCCCCTCCCGTCTTTCCTCTGTGCGCGCATCGCGTGTTTACGTTCAGTGGAAATTCGGTCAACCCACTTGGTGTATGTGTCTGTTCTCGGCGTTCATGTGAAAACAAATTTTAACAGTGAATATTTATTATTCTACCTTCATTTCGGAAGTAAAAGTAATGGATACTGATACAGCAGATAATAACTCACTAACTATATTAGGAATAACATTATTTTTAGCGTTCTACAGTTTAAAATTAAGTGTTTTGAAAGGCACACGTATTGTGGAGAGTTTTTTAGCTATTATTTTTGTTGATTTATGTATTTCTTATACTTCCAAGTTAGATCCTGCTATAATTCCTAATAAAGTCGAAGGTTTGAAGCTTTCAGTAGTAATTCATAAAAAAATTAGCCGCAGAAAAGCGCGGATAAGTATTATTTCGGTGCTTTGAATTTTTTTTTTACTAAAATGTCCAAAAAATCTAATTGAAGTTAAAAGAATTTTTAAAAAAAATTCTTTTTGGTTTAGGTTCACAAGGTACCTCTGGGGTAAAAATTGTGACCGTAAATACTTATTCGACCGTATGCAGAATCTTAATTTGTCAAATCTTAATTTGTCAAACTTTAATTTGTCTACTCTTAATTTGTCAGAAATTTTTGTCAATAAATATGTATTGATCAATAAAAGAAAGCTTTTTTTTATTTAGTAATGTCGTTTAGAATCGATGTAGACATTAAAATAGTTTTGACCGAGTAGATCGTTCGAATACCCGTATGTGCAACGTCTTTAATTACACAAATAGCTAAGAATTCATGACAATTTTTTATTCACTACCAATTTTAGCCATTTCTAACAACAGCAACAAAAAAACATTATTTAAATTATGAAGATCGGCGGTTTGGTTCGATGATTTCGATTTTTTCGTTTATTGACTATTTTCCACATTTGAATGCAGGAAACGATGGTTAAAAATTTCTTGTTTTTCATTTATGTAAATGAAGACCAACAAAGCAATTTTTAGATAAAGGTCCTTTTTATCTATCGGTACTTTAATGCCAGTACATTTTGCAATATTACAGCCATTACTAAATTTTGGTATACTGATTTGGGGGTATTATTTCCATCATTATGAAAATTTTCGAAATAAAAGATTCTACATAATTGCAACGAAATTGTTGCCAAGAAATATCGGCACAAGGAGTTACTGGTAGATAAGTTAATGCAGCTCAACAAAATTTTACGTTTTTTATTATTACGAGTAAAGGACGATTTTTACGATTACTTTACATTTGCCAACATCCACTTTCCACTTTTTCTTTTTCTCTGTTTATCGTCTTCAGCACCCATTTTAATTGATTTTCTTAAATTATGAATAGTGAAGTTTCATGAAATGTTTGATTTTGCTTTTTACACCTAATTGGTATACACCCAAAAATACTATTACCATCCATCCTTCAATGAATATATACCCTCATTCCCATTTTCGTCCGAGTTATTTTTTTTATGGTAGCATGATTTTCATCAATATGTAAGTACCTGATGCTCGTACTACTGCTTGTAATTGAATTTATTAGTATCTGTTTTATGTCCTTACCTGCGCCTATCGGGACGCCAATTGACATATTCCGGGACGCAACGCTAATCTTCTATTGTTCTACAAGAAAATTACAAGCACTCAATTAACTATTAAAATTGAATTCAAAATTACCGTCCAATTTGACAGTCGTGCTTACAGGTGTATATCCTCTAAACTCTGAGCAGTGTAAGCACCAGAAAATGTAATTTTCATAACGTCATTGTGTCCATACAAATTGTAGGCGTGTGAAGGCAATTCGGGCCGATTGTGAGCGCTCTAAAAATGTAGAAAGCATAATTCGAATCACGGCCTATATGAATGTGATATTTATTTATTCAAAACATCAAAAGGACAAAAGAAAAGCTTCCTTGAAACTTTCACAGCGTTTCTTCAAAACTTTGAAGCTCAGTTTGGACGCTACCTATCGACGAATAGTCACACTATTTTAACCTGTTGTATAGAGAAAACTGTTTTTTAAAATACATCCCCATTTCATTTATTTGTTTGGGGGACCTTATTTTTTTCCACAATATGTTAGAAAACAGTCTAATTAAAGTAATGTTCCGAAAAAATACTTTTAAAAATAAGAGCAAAGTAGAAAAAAAGACATTGGTAAACAGCGCTTTTACATATTGTTAACACTCATTTTTTTAATTAATATAGCAAAATATTAAAAATCCACTGCCGTGGATTGGTTAAGGACATTCTTCTTTTCAGATTAACGTTATTTTCAGTTCATTTTTATCCAATAGTATGAATGTATGAATGTTTGAAAAGTGAACCAATTTAGCAAAATTTTAAAACATCTTCGCTTTAAATACTTACAACTTTTCCAAATTTAAATAAATCGAAAACCCGCTACCGAGGATTGGTTCCAAAAGCATCATTTTTTCTAATTTACTCAAAACTAAAGTATTCTGAAATATAGCGTCAGTTCTATGAGTGTTTGAAAATCTCAATTTTTCAGCTTTTTTCACAATTATGAGAGGAGGCGCCTTAAGTAATCATGTCAAAAATTTGTTGCTGTTGAAAAAAGAAGTGCTGTGTTACTAGGGGAAATTCTCAGCTGGAGAACACTTTCAAGGTATTGGATGCAGTGGCTGAATTGCAATTTACTGGGTTGACTATAAAATATTACGAGATTTGTATCTAGATATTTCGTAATATCGCGGTTTGGTAATCTCAATCTCGTATGGATAATTTACTAGATTTGCATGTAGATTTCCTTAATCGTGAGACTACGAGGCAGTGGAAAAATGGCATTATGATATTTATTTACAGTGAAATCGGGTTATGTTTATAGTGCAGTTGATTCTTACGTGTAATTTTAACTAAACTTCAGATTAAATTTCAACTGTGAAACCTTGCAGATCAAAAAGCAGCACTGCTTGTTGCTGCTTTTATTGTGGCCTTAATACTGGAGGCTTTCTTTAATGCTATTTTTGAACATGTTATTATTTACGATCATAACTAATTTTTCAATACCTAAAGATTTCACAATAGGTCGAAAAATGGTATCGGGAAATTCGTTAGGTCGTATGCAATGTGTACAGCGCCTAATGTTTGAGTCAGATAAAAGTAGAAGAGGCAGAGCGGCGCAGCTTGACGCCGCCAATAAATCAGCAAGTTAGAAAACTATTCACTGTCTGCGTTAGTTTGAGTTTTAAGTAAATTTCAAATTTTCAAAAAGGCTTCGTATTCGTGCATACGAAGCAGCGAACAACTGAAGTAAAATATAAAATATCACTTTGATCGTCATTTTCCGTCGATGACATTCCGAGTCCGTGACGCCTGAAGAAAATTAACGTCGATGCAAAAATGTAAGTATAGATTTAATAAAAAGATGTTTCTTTTCTTGTTTTGATGGATTCGCCCTAAGTAATCGCCAGAGGATTCATTAAAAGCGGTGTAGATCGAAACACTTTAAAGAAATATGGCTCGAATTTTCGGCACGGTAAAACTCTTTGGGACCACCGTCACGAGATACCAAGGCAATGCCCCCTGGATAATAGCCATGCAACTGATATTTAGTCGTGCGAAAATGCCTCGATGAGTGACGATTTTGTATGGGGACCGATCCATGACGTCACTAATCGGGGCAAAATCGAGGCATTTCTCACGACGAACTGTCATATGCGAGGCTTGAAATTAAGTTGGCGCTGACCAAGGGTTTGATGATATTAGGTTTGTTCTTTTTGCCAGGGGAACTTCATATTTTCGTGTAATCTACACTGAACTGTCATCTGTCACTGAAAACGCAGGGTGTAGAGCACGCAAAAAGAACGCTTCAGTGTAAAAAGTACTGTCCGGTTGTCAAAAATGACAGATGTTAATCTCGCACTACAGTCGCCGTATGAGAATTCATGTCAGCTATTATATATATCACAGCTATCACATATATTTAACTAAATTTCACTTATAAAAAGTCTAAAAACACTATTTAAACACACCTAAAAATTCACACTCAATTCAAACTCACAATCGAAGCATGTGGCTCGCGTCAATTTGACAGATTGTAAACTACACTGAAACTGCACCTCTTTTCGACCCAGTGTACAAAAGTGTACTCTGTGTACATTACACACGACAAAAAGAACAGCCACCTCTGACGTCACACCGACAAAAAGAACAGGATTGGGGCAAAAAGTGTAACTTATAGTATACACTAATACCACGTTCACGTGGTGTAGTGAAGCGTATTATGAAATCCGGTTGATATATGAGTGTTCACGTGAAGTGAATAGACGTTTCGCATTCTTATTTTTTGTTTACAACTGTCACAAAAGGTATTTATTTTATTATAAAAAACTGTTACATCCGTTGTCTTATGCCTAAAATATAATTTTTTCTTTTATTATTCAGCGAAATGGAATCATTAAATGGGATACAAGTAAAATCGTAGAGAAAATCCAATCTTGTTTTTTGACATTTGACAAGTGTTGGTGAATTATCCAAAATTCAAATTTACGCGCCTCACGTTCGCTTACTTACACACACATACCAGTCGTCAACAAGTCTCCGATCGCGAAGCACACGCTCTATTTAATTCTACTTCAATAAAGTACCTTTCTTTTAATTAGTTGTGTTTCCTTTTATTTGCATTAAACTGCGCAACAGGTTATGGGCCCAGTGTCTAATGGTGATTTCTTTTCTAAAAAAAAATATGACCTGTAAAGATGCAAAATTATTGCAGTTCTGCCCTCTTTTTTGACAGTTCCGTCCGACAGGTCAATTTACAATAGAACGCTTTCAGGTCAAAAAGCTATTATTAAAATTTAAATAAATTTTCACTACACTCCGTATGATTTCTAATTACCGTATGACCTGTTGGACAGTTTAATTTATGCTGTTAAATCGTTTGCCGCTGTTGTCGTAGGATATTTTTTTCTTATTTTCATCGTTTCTTACGTACATTTGAGGTTAAAGGAGTTGCACCGCCTAAATTTTCGGGGCAAGAAATGTGAGTTTTCAGGTCAATTTTAGCCACGGACTCAAACCCCTTTTTCTAGCAGGTCAAAAAAATATTCAGAATAGAACAGCGGAACTGCTAGAACAAACATTGAGGGCAGAAACGGGTCACATTTTTTTGCAGAAAAGAAATCACCATAAAATATTAATTCTGTTAAGACATTAATACATATTTTTCTCATAAACTCGTGCATCGTGTGTGCTACCTAACCTAAAAAAAATAAAAGGAATTTTGCCGGTTTGCGATTCTTTTGTGTGAAGTTGAATTATTTTCAAACCCGTTATTTTATTGCTTGCAAAATGCAGAGAAGCAACGAAGATCTACGCGTACCCGTCTTGACGAAAGCTAATAACCAAAGGTGGAAATTCGAGGTCATAGCATGTCTCAAGAGTGTCGGATGCCACGATATTGTCAACGGAACCGAAGCCCAGCCAGCGGCTGATAGGGCGGAGGAGGTGAAAATATTGTCCGGAGGACTAAGTGACGATGATCACGCAGCGATTAGAGATTGCGAAACATCGAATGGTATGTGGACAAAAATAAAGTCCCTTTACGAAGCAAAAACAGAATCGAACAAGTATTTGCTCAATCAACAATGGCATTCAATGAAAATGACAGACACACAATCCGTCGCCAGTTATTGTGCTGAAATGTCGGTCATTGTCCATCAGCTGAAAACAACAGGTGAGGAAATCAGTGAAGCAGCACAAGTTGCCAAGTTGATCAATGATCTACCGTCTAAATTCAATTCATTTCGTGAGACGTACTATATTCAAGCAGCTTCAGGCACATCTTTAACATTCGATGGACTCAGAAAACAGTTGTTGCTCATTGAGTCAACTCGCGGTGATGTCGGTGAGACGGGAGAAGCTCTACACGTAAAAAAGTCAAGTGTCGGAGTCAACGACAAGTCAAAAAAATCTTTATTATTTTTCCGGCAGAAGTTAGGAACGCGTTCAATTCTGAAATGCGGTGAAGGCTACTATGTGACTGAAAACCTATCAAAAAGAACAAGATCATGGAAGTGAAAATCTGATTGGATCTGAAAGATATGGAATAGTTTATGGAAAAGTACACAATCACTTTACATCCCCTTAGGGGTCAATTTTCAGAAAATCTTGAAAACATTTTCTTGGTATTCATATGGAGAATACATAGAATAAAATTGAATTCATTATTTGGGACGAGGTAGTAGATATGTCGAAAATCGTGGGAAAATATGCATTCTATTTTCACAGATAATTTTTTTTACCCCCTTCTGAACGCCAATAGATATTCGTTTTTTTTATTCAAAATTATTTTTCTAGTTGATTTAGATATACACACCGAGTTTCAACATTGTAGCTTCTTAAGCCGTTCTATATATAGAAAAAACACCCCCCACTTGTACCACACTACCCTTAGGGGTCGAATTTCAAAAAACCTTGAAAACACATACTAGGTATTCATACGAAGAATCCGTAGAATAAAAATGAATTCAATATTTGGAAAGACCTAGTAGATATGACGAAAATCGTGAAAATATATGCATAAAATATATGCAATATATATTATTATATTTACAAATAATTTTTTTTGCCCCCCCCCCCCTTCTGAACGCCAATGAATATTCAATTTTTTTTATCACAATTACTTTTCTAGTTGATTTACATATACACACCGAGTTTCAACTTTCTAGCATAAACCGTTTCATAGTTAGGAAAAACACCCCCTACCCCCGTAGCATACTACCCCTAAAAAAAATTATATTTTTCCAACATTCCACTACTATAGCTCTATCTAAATACCAAGTTTAAGGCTTATATCATTACAGGTTCTTAAGATATAAGCATCGGAACGTTTTCCTTTTCACCCTCCCCCACCCTCCCCCTCTACACCCTCAACCCAAAAACTTTTTTCCCTACTAGGGTTTAATTAGCGCTACTTCTGGTAAAAATTCTAAGCATCTATCTTAAACTGTTCTTGAGATATGAAATGTGTTTGATTTGAAAAATTCTCATCCCCTCCACTTCTATGCTCCACCTCCCACTTAAAAACTTTTACTTTGATCAATCTTTTTTTGTCGACTTTTATACCCAAACCGAATTTTATTTTTCTAGAGCAATTGGTTCATGAGATATCGTAATCTTAAGTTTTTCACCCCCCACCCCCATACACAACTTCCCCCACCCAAAATTTTTCTTCGTTCTGTTCTTCTAGTATAACTACAAATATTTTTTAAGTTTGAATAGTGTGCCATTAACGGTTTAGGAGATATGGATTTTAGAATGTGTCTATCTCGCCTTTTTTGGGTTTCGGACGCATTACATTTCCCCCCACTCCCACACCCCTTGATCAATATTGACAATTTTTCTGCAAATGGGTCTACTATCAGAGCTCTATAGAAATTTCAAGTTTCAGCTTCCTAACCTTAGGGGTTACTGAGATCTGGAAACCAAAATTTTCGGTCTAAAACACTTCCCCCTCCTTCCCCCTCACACCCCCACCCCTAAAAATTTGGTCACTTCAAGGCGCCTACCCCGTCTATTCGTTAAAAAAATTTCAATTTAATATCTCAAAGCGTTTGGGAGCTACGAGCCTCCAAACGATCTTCCGTACGGCGTACGGCGGACAGACGGAGTGAAAATTTTTATTGCTTTTTTCGCGTCTACTAGTTATGAAACGTGAAAATAAAAATTTTGAGGGTAGCAAATTTTTTTTTTAAAAAAATCAATCATAATACTTAATTATTAAAATAATAAAGTAAAAGGATCGAAAATGCTTTTATTGTGATAAGCCTGGTCACTTTAAACGTGATTGTCACAAGTTCAAACGTGATCAAGGGAAAAATCAACCTAAAGCTGAAGCCAATCAAACTCACAGCTTGTCTACATTATTTGTGAGCCAAGCAGTATATTCAACGATCAGCGGCGACGACTCGTGGATCGGTGACAGTGGCGCGTCGCATCACATGGCGTACCAAAGAGATATTTTTCGAACGTTCGAGGAAATTGAGGACGGGACAACACCGATTACAGTTGGCAACAATGCGGCGATATATGATCAAGGCCGTGGCTCGATTGACATGAAATCTGCATCAGGTGGAGATGTCACTTTGACAGATGTTCTTTACGTTCCAAAACTCGGCCGAAATTTGCTGTCACTTGGAGCAGCAACAACTAAAAAGGTGAACATAACGTTCGGTATGGACAAAATCGAAATGTTTAAGGAAGGACGGCGAATGGCGACAGGTAATAAGTTGCCGAATAATTTGTATAAAATAGATTTCATTCAAGTTGGCGGTTCACAAGAAATTGACGGCAGGCAAATGTGATTTCGAAGGATGCAACGCTGCAAACTTGGCACGAACGGCTAGGTCATGTCAATTATAAATCGGTTCGAGAGCTAGCCAACGGATCCTGTGTAACAGGAATGAAGCTGATTAAGTCTACTATCAGTGGGAGTGATGATTGTTTCTGCGAAGCATGCGTTTATGCAAAGCAATGTCGAAAACCTGTCTACGGAAGCGATTCTCGAGCAACACATCCAGGGGAGCTGATGCATTTCGATATCTGCGGCCCAATGTCAGTTGAATCGTATGGTGGTGCGAAAGTGATGGCAGTCTTTGTCGACGACTATTCCGGCATGTTATTCGTTAAACCACTCAAGTTCAAGTCGCAAATCGTTGAAGCGGTTCAAGATGTTATAGCCGAGATGAAGGCAGCAGGACATGAAGTTCGACGTATGAGGTCGGATAATGCGTTGGAATTTCAGAGCGCCGATATGCGCAAATTAATGCGGAAACACTCCATCGTACAGGAGTTTTCAGCGCCGTACACGCCGCAGCAAAATTGGGTGTATTGAACGGCAAAATCGTACAGTTCAAGAGATGGTTCGCGCAATGATGACAGGCGCGGATTTGCCAAAAGGTCTGTAGGCTGAAGCAGTGGTAACAGCTGCGAAATTACGGAATGTCATTCCATTGAAGCGATTGGATGGCAAGACACCACAAGAGACTCTTACGGGCTCCAAACCAGATATAGGACATCTGCGAATTTATGGAAGTAAGGCCTATGTGCTTATTAATGACAAAAAGAGATCAAAGTTTGACAGGAAGTCAATTGAAATGCGGTTGGTTGGCTACGAACGAAAGGCTTATCGTTTATGGCAACCTGGTACCTGCAAAGTTATTGTTAATCGTGATGTTATCATTCAAGAACAATCACCGAAGCTTATGGCTAGAATCGTTATACCTGATGACGAAGATGAGCAAATTTCCAAGTTGAATCAAGATGTTGAAGCAGTTTCGAGCAAAGACGAAACTTATATCGATGCTTCGACTGATAGCGAGTGTGACAGTATTGCAAAAAGAACTCGAAACAAATTGAAGAAAAACGAGAACATTGCAAATAGTCCAAGGTCGCATTCAACTGCTAATATACATATTTTAAATGCGTGTGCATTTATCGCAAATGTAAATTTACCGACAACCCACGAAGAAGCTAAATCATTAAAGGATGCTAAGCATTGGGAAGCGGCTATGGATGAAGAATTGAATTCGTTAAACCAAAACGAAACCTGGACGCTTGTGGATAAACCGGTAGACCGAAAACCAATTAAAAACAAGTGGACTTTCCGGTTAAAAACGAACTCTGATGGATCCATTAACCGCTACAAAGCGCGGTTGGTCATAAAAGGATGTTCACAGAAGTTCGGCGTGGACTATACTGAAACGTTCTCGCCAGTTGCGAGATTTGATTCGGTGCGTACGCTACTAGCAGTAGCAGCAGCTAAAGACTTTGAGATTTATCAGCTGGACGTGAAGACGGCGTTTTTGTATGGTGATCTCAACGAGACTATTTTCATGGAGCAGCCTGACGGTTTCAACGATGGCAGCGGACGTGTATGCCGACTTAAAAGGAGCCTTTACGGTTTAAAGCAGGCCCGCGGCAGTGGCATTCAAAGTTTGACACTTTTATGAAGTTACTGGATTTGAAACCTACTGATGCTGATCCGTGCGTATACACAATCAACGGTGGTGAGTTGATGGTCGCACTCTACGTTGATGACAGCTTGGTAATCGAGAAATCAAAACAAAAGATTAACAAGCTACTAGAGGCAATGCGAAAACAATTTGAAATAACGAGCTCCGAAGTATCATGCTATTTAGGCATTGAAGTCGTTCGTAATCGGAAGGAAAGAACGATTCGTTTGGTACAAACAGCATATGTAAAGGCAGTTCTTCGCAAATTTACGATGGAAAATTGCAATCCAATATCAACCCCAGCAGAAGTGGCTGGTAAACTTAACGTGGCGAAAGATGATGATGTGGTTGATGTACCGTATCGTCAACTGGTCGGCAGTTTGATGTACTTGACAGTCGGTACACGACTTGATTTGGCATTTGCAGTTTCGCAACTATCTAGATTTCTTGATGTTCCTACGCAAAAACACTGGAATGCTGGCAAGAGAGTTTTGAGATATCTCGCCGGTACTACAGAAATCGGCATTACCTACGGATGTGAAAAAGCATTGTTGGCGTATTCTGACGCTAATTGGGCAATGTGCATCGAAAAACGGAAGAGTATCAGCGGAGTAATTCTTCTACTAAATGGTGGCCCCATCCTATGGTCATCCCGACAGCAGGGAGTGGTGGCGACATCAACAACAGACGCAGAGTACATAGCAGCTCATGATGCAGCAAAGGAGGTAGTATGGACACGACGACTCCTAAATCAAATTGGATGTTGTCAGTTAGGACCAACTACATTGTTCTGTGACAATGCAGCAGCGGAGAAATTGATCGGAAGTCCGGTCTTCCATCGTCAAACGAAGCATATCGACGTCAAGTTCCACTACACAAGGGAACAAGTTCAAAACGGCGCGATTGATGTGAAACATATCGAAAGCTTGAAGCAGCTTGCAGATATTCTCACTAAGGCTCTAACGAAAGTTAAATTCCTGGAAAATCGACTCAACTTAGGACTAAATTAGCGAACTGTTCAGCGAGTGGGAGTGTTGGAGAACTATCCAAAATTCAAATTTACGCGCCTCACGTTCGCTTACTTACACACAGATACACAACTACACTCCGTCTCCGATCGCGAAGCACACGCTCTATTTAATTCTACTTTAATTAAGTACCTTTCTTTTAATTAGTCGTGTTTCCTTTCATTTGCATTAAACTGCGCATTTAAAAGTGCTACGGAGCGCAACGACAAGTGTTCTCGTGGGAGGATTAGCTAATCCACTACACTGCACTACGCGGTTTTGCAACGTTGTAGAAAAACCACTCCGTAGCAAAATTTCGTGTGTTCACCTGGTGCAACGAAGTGCTCCGTAGCGATACGTCGTTGACCACGTGAACGAGGTATTTTGAAACTTAAAAAAACCGTACGTGTTATTAGAACAAAAAGTATTTGAAGTTTGAACTGGCTGGAAATTTAAAGTACGGAAGAGACTAAAAAAAAGCAGAAGTGAGACCCACAAATGGTGGGCCACTTTAGAAGCATTATCCGCATCTTAAATTTGAATGTAGCATTTGATATTGCAGAAAAATAACTTCATAGTTGTAAACGAAGTCAAACATGAACTTAAATTCACAATTTACCGCTGATACATACATATCATTATGGCAATGCCAATAAGTCACGTCGATGGAGTTACACCATTGATAAGGTAGCTAAGGATAGGACATCCCGGTGTACAAGCCCGAAAAAAAAAAATCTGCCAACAGTCTGAGCGCAACTTTATTATTTTTCCGGCAGAAGTTTAGAACGCGTTCAATTCGGAGATGCGGTGTATGTTACTATGTGACTGAAAACCTAACAAAAAGTTCGGGAAGCGGTTAGAAAAGGGTGTAACATATGAATTATATAATTGGTTCATATTCCGGGATGCGGTCTAGAGGTTGAAAAAAACAAAACTTAAAAATAGGTGATTATTAAACAAGCCTGGGGAAGTGAAAAGATATTCGATATCTGATCAGACCTGAGAAACATGGTGGAATTCATGAAAAAGTATGCAACCAGTTTACACCCTCTTAGAGGGTCGAATTTCGAAAAATCTTGAAAACACATTTTAGGTATTGATATGAAGAGTCCGTAAAATAAAAATGAATTCAATATTTCGAAAGACCTAGTATATATGACGAAAATCGTGAAAATATATGCATTTTATAGTAACTGATATTTTTTTTTGCGTGTTATTTTTGAAAAATTCTTATCTCCTCCACTTACGTACTCCCCCGCCCCCTTCAAAGATTTTACTTTGAGCAATCTTTATTTATCAATCTTTATATCCAAACCGAATTTTGTTTTTCTGGTGCCATTGGTTTGGGAGATATCGTAATGTTAAGTATTTCAACCCCCACCCCCGTACGCCACTACCCCCACCCAAAAATTTTGTTCCAATCTACTCTCCTAGTATAACTACAGATATTTGTTAAGTTTTAATTGCTTTCTATTAACGGTTTAGGAGATATGAATTTTAGAATGTGTCTTTTTGCGTTTTAAACGCATTGCTTCCCCCTCCACTCCCACACCCCTTCACCCATATCATCAATTTTTTTGCAAATTGGTCCACTATCAAAGCTTTATAGAAATTCCAAGTTTCAGTCTCCTAACATAAGCGGTTGCTGAGATCTAGAAACCAAAATTTTTCGTCTAAAACGCTTCCCCCTCACACCCCCACCCCTGAAAATAATGTCAATTCAAGGGGTCTACCCAGTCTATTCCTAGAAAAAATTTTAATTTAATAGCTCCACTGGTTTGAGAGCTACGAGCCTTCAAAGGATTTTGGGGCGGTCGACGTACGGCGGACAGGCGGAGTGAAAATTTTTATTACTTTTTTCGTGTCTACTAGTCATGAAATGTACACAAAAAAATTTTGAGGGCAGCAAATTTTTTTTTTTAAAAAATCAATAACAATACTGTATTATAAATAATAAAGTAATAGAGACCAAAATTATATTGTCAGTACCAGGTATCCAAGGATGCCAAAGTATCTTGCATGTCAAAAAAACACGTAAAATAATTATGTAGGAATATTTTGTTGTTTATTTTTATTGGTTGTCATGGTAACATGAACGGCTTGGATCTTGGAGTCAATGGCGTAGCAAAATAACGTTACATTTGGGGCCATCCAAAAGCGTTACAAACTGCACTTGAAAAATATATATACATTCCTGTACAAATCCTTTGTATCGAAAGAAAGCTTTTCGATGCCTCGTCTACCTTGAGTTCACAACAATAATACCTTCTCATTAACTTAGTTATAGAAAAATTATTGCATTATTTTTAAAAATAAGTCTGTCGAAACATCAAAATTTGGTGTTTCTCAAAAAGTACGCATTTGATAAAGCTACTCGTTTTTGGTATTACACCGAGATTTCAGTTACAGAATCGTACCAGATCATAGGTAAATATGTACATATGTATATAATAAAATAACATGCATCCGTAAAGCATACATACATAGATTACAAAGAGAGTATAATAAGTTTGATCCAGCTCGTTTATGCCCTAGACACACGGCAGCTTTAATATCTTATTATCTGCCATTTGGCTATTAAATCGACTTAATACGCAATTATTTGACTATGATCTCACTAATTTAATACAATTCGAAATTCTGTATTAAATTGTGCGACGATATTATTAAAAGCTTGACGCAATGCGATGCCTCAAAGAGCTTATGTTGTTTCCCCAGGAACATGTTTTTGAAATTTGTCGATTGAAATTGATGTAGTTTTAAAGTTTGTTTCAGTTTGAAAATGGAGGAAAGTAATGAAAAATTTCGCTATAGTTTGCAAAATTGTTATGACAAATGGAAGAACGCTTCGTAGTCTGGGTGGCTTCGTTGCTGGAGCACTTACCTTCGGTGCACCTGGTACCAGGTTCGAATCTGCTTGGCGACAAGTTATTTTCGAGAATGGGATTGGGTGCCGGACTAGTTCTCAAAGCTATAAATGAGTATGTGACTTAAAATCGGGATAATAATCACGGACGAGCGTATAGCTGACCACTTCACCTCCTAGTGTTCCGCTGGTCTCGTAATGAAGTAACTCTAGCATTACTTCAAGGCCTAGGCCTGATTTGAGCTGTTGCACCATTGATTATTATTAGGAACGCTGCGCAGGCTTGTGAAAAATGTGTGCTGTGTATGGTAAAGATGTGCTATCAAAATCTGTTGGGCGGAAATGGTTCTTTCTCTTTTGTTCTGGTAATTTTGATGTGAAAGATATCTGCAGTGTCGATATTGCTATGGAGCTATTTAAACAAAGGTGGCTACAAAAAGAATGATGGTGAGCCATTACAAGCATTCGCAAAGCCAGAGTTGACGCCGAATAAGGTGATGCTGTATATATGGTGGAACTGGAATAGAATCGTTGATTCACAAATCTATTGTCATCAACTAGAAAGATTACGCCAGCCAATTGAGAGAAAACAACTCGAATTGAATAATAGGAAAGGTGCTGTCTTCCATCTTGACAACGCCCGACCAAATACTTCTTTGATGACCCGTAGAAAATTGCGAGATATTGGTTGGGAATTTTTATGTATCCACCGTGTAGTCCAGACATAAAGGAGCATATTTTGTTTAATTAAAGTTTTTTTCACACTATAAGAAAACAAGTTGAATTTTACTAAACAAAGACGCCACGAGCTTTATTCCAAGACCCAATATTTGACGCATGGAATAGTTTTCTAGAATGCTTCAGTGAGGTGAAGAAAATGGCAATTGGTGTATTGACTATCTTCGGGTCAACTTATTCGTGCAAACAAGCGTTCTCTTGCACGAATATAATAAAAAGAAGCCAACTACCAAATAAAAATCTAGAGGTGTGCTTGAAACTGAAAAGAAGAAGTTATGAGCTAGATTTAACCAAACTTTCAAAAGGCATGCAAGGACAATGCTCCCACTGATGTAACTTTTTTAACTGTCTATTATTCAATAATTAAAGTTATATTAGGTATTTGTTTACTACTTTTATTATCTATCAGAGCTAGCTAAAATACTTTAATATGTTTTGTGCAAAACATTTGTGTGATTTTATATGAATAGATATTATTTCATTTATAAAGCTATTTATTTTAAATCAAAAATCAAATTTATATTCCTAATCCTAATCAAATACCAAAATATTGAATCGAAAATGTTAGTGGCTCTTTAAAAACTGAGTAATTTTGTAAAAATTGTAACTTTTGGCTCTTTCGTCTCAAAAAGCTGCCGACCCCTGGGTCTAGGGCATTAGATCGAAGCCTCAGACCAAAAAAAATGTATATGTTATTTTGTGCTTATTTGGGGATAAGATCTCTAAATGCGCTTGACATCCGTTCGCCCGCCCGTTAACATGATAACTCCAAAACGCCTTGGCGTATGGTCTTTTAAGTTTTGAATCTGGTTGTTTGATCGAATTTGTAGGTTAATTTCGTCAACGGTCAAAATCGATCTCATCTAGAGTATAATACGGTTGATTTGCAGCTGATCGTGACAACTGTATAGTCCGGGAGGTAGCGTATCATTTGAGTAAGTCATTTCATACCGACTGAAAATCATATCTATAATAGGTTTCTCCGAAAACATAAAAGATTTGATCGTCAGCTACTCCAGTAGCGGTGGAGCTAAGGGTGAAAGCATGTGAAAGTGGTTAAAAAAAATTGTGCCGCAAGTAATTTCATACCGCTCCAAAATTTAGGGGCTGATTGTTTAGATCATTTTCAACCAAAAAATAATTGTCAGCTGCATTGAAGACGGGGGAATATACGTCAGTCGCCTACATGAACATGTTAAAAATTTTGAATTTTAAAGTCATTTCATACTTTATGAACTTTATGCAGATGAATTTTCATACTTTTCAAACAATAAAGAAAACCGTCAGCTGTGTTTATAGCGGGGGTAAGATCGTCAGTCAGGGCCATAAACATAATATAATAACATAAACATGGTACGTGCTCAGTGCAAATGAGCATTGTATAGTTTTTTTTTCACAAATCAAATGACGATCTTAACACCCACAAGCATCCTGCTGACGTTGATTGTTATTTTTATTAACAATTAAAGTACTGTACATTTCAATTTCAATTAGAATTATATTAATTTAATGTAAGTTATACAACTTTTTGCTGTAAATAATGAGTTTGGAATAGATTTTTCATACTAATGAAGTTCGTGTCCGTTTTGAATTATATAGAATACTTTTTCATAAAAAACGATGATTAAAACCGTTGGAATGCTAAATATTTTCGTTTTTATTTTATTAATAAATTTTGATAATGTAGAAGAAGGCTTAACTCTACTAACACAAAAATTATTGAACGATTTCTTCGTTAAACTCTTCTGTAGTATCTGTTTCGTATTCATCGGTTTCCTCGCAACTATCCTCAAATATTTGAAAAAACAATTACCAGAGGAAAAGTCTTGACTTTGCAAATGCTGTACCTAAGAAGAAATTATCTAATTCTGGTAAATTTGTTGAAGTACGAATGCAACGTGATCTATTCGTTCAGTTATTATTAGGTGTGTTTTTTTCAACTGGATCACGATCAAGATCATTTATTTTACATTGAAAACAACAACAATTGAGATGATCACACATTTGTCAAACGTCAATAAATATTGTCCGTATTTATTAAAGAATATTCGCAAATATCTGCACAGTATTGGTTCAATACATATTAATTTTAAGTACTTACTGCTTCTATTTCGCTTATATCCATTATTTTCACCAGTATCTGCCAAGAATATATCAATAAATATTTGACAGACAGCAGCTGACACATAATTTCTAGCAGGAATGCCAACCGTTTAAATTGATTTTTTTGGATCATCCCACAGCGTTTTTTTTTCAATTATGATCTTGATCCAGTTGAAAAAAACGCACTTATTGTTGTCTTTAAAAAAAACATTAAACATTGACGCAGTACTGACTTACCCATTGACACCAGTACCATTAGCGATGTGTCACCTGGATGGAACGATTTGTATGACAGATAAGTCAGCATTGTTGAAAATATTATTACAGAAGAATCCGGTTAAACCGAACCCAGTTATAGTGAACTTTTGGATATAGCGATCGTGTTAAAAAGTCCCGAAAATCGCTTCTTACAAATGTATGAAGTTATTGTTCGGTTATAATGAACTCGGATATAACGAACTTTCTGATATAGCGAACGAAAATTCGCGCGAAGTTCGTTATAACCAAATTATTGTACCCTTGAATTCATTGAATTGAACTTAGCTACGTTTCTGTTATAGGGGATTTCCCGAACTTGATAGTTTTTCTGCAAGTGTATCGGAAGCTATATGTGTGTATCGCGTTTGACGTATGTTTTGATGTGTAGTAGGCAGATTAAGTAAGAGCGCGTGTCTTTCGGAAATGGCAACTAAACGCTTAAGTTTTTCAATCAAAGAAAAGTATGAAATAATAAAAGATTTGGAAAGTGGAAAGAAAAAACAAATTGATTTGTGCCGCGAACATCATTTAAGTAAATCTACAGTTGCAGCTCTCTGTGGAAAAATCGTAAAAAAATAATAACTCAGTTTAAAAATAAAAATTGTGCGGTCAAAAAAGTGAGGAAATCGAATCATGATCAAGTTGACAAAGCCCTTCTTGCGTGGTTTAACCAAAAACGAAATGAACATGTTGCAATTAGTGGCTCGATTTTGCAAAATAAGGCTGAGCAGTTAGGGAAAAAAATTGAAGGGTCAGATTTTGTGTGCACTCTTAGCTGGATAAGCCGATTTAAAAAGCGACATGATATTTCTAGTGGTAAAATTGTTGGAGAATTTGCTTGCGTAGACGGAGAATTAGTGCAACAATGGTTAATAAAATGGCCAGAATTAAGAAAGTCATTCAAGGACGATGACATATTTAACGCAGATGAAACGGGTGTTTTCTTTAAGCTAGCGCCCAATAAAACTTTAAAATTTAAGGGCGAGAAGTGTTTTGGCGGTAAACTGTCAAAAGAACGTCTAATTGCTATGGTATGTGCAAATTTATCGGGAACTGAAAAAACCAGGTTATTAGTGATAGGAAAATCAAAAAAACCTAGGTGCTTTAAAAATGTAAAAAGTCTTCCGGTAGACTATAAAGCAAATAAACACGCCTGGATGACTTCTGAAATTTTTATTGAATATTTACGGTTGTGGGATTGCGAGCTTGGACAAAAGAAGCGCAAAATTTTATTGTTGGTAGATAATTGTCCAGCGCATCCCCATGTGAAAAATTTAATTAATATTAAATTGGTTTTTCTTCCCGCGAATACAACATCCGTTTTACAACCTATGGATCAAGGTGTCATTTGGGCTTTAAAAAGTCACTATCGAAAACTTCTGTTATCAAAAATAATTGATTTTATTGACCAAAATATAAAATTAAATATAACTTTGCTGGATGCTATACATCTCATTCACAAAGCTTGGCAAAGAATATCACCAGACATAATAAGGAACTGTTTTCGTCATGCTGGATTCTTACCCGAACTAGAACATAACGCATTTGATGATGAAAATGATTTACCATTAAGCGAATGGGCTAAAAGGCGCCAAAATACGAATTCTGAAGTACATATAGGAATTGGAGGTTTAACGAATTCAGAATTTGATTCCTACGTTAGAATTGACCAAGATATAATAACATCAACTCGTCTTACCGACGACGAAATAATTTCACAGGTATTTAAACCAAAAAACTCTGTATTAATTATCCTTAATTATCAAACTTTATTATCAGGTCGTAGTGGAAGATTCATCTGATACCGACAACAGTGAAAATGAAGAATATTGTGCAGCTAGCTAACATCGAATAACAAATAAGGAAGTGCTACAGAAAATAATGGACCTACGCCGATTTCTCGAATCCCGCGAAGTGCCTCAACAAATTTATAACAAATTTGCAGATGTAGAAACATTTGTAGAAGATATGCACTTATCTTCGAAAAATATTCAAAAAAAAATAACTGATTATTTTCAATCCTTAAACTACTGAAACAATAAAATACATGTATTATTTCATGAAATGATTGATTAGTTTCAATTTATTGCACCATCGGTTATTGCGAACTTCGGTTATAACGAACGAAAATTGATGGTCCCTTCGAGTTCGTTATAACCGAACTCTACTGTATATGTATTTCAAAAAAATTAATTACGATAGTTACTTCCTCAAATGCACGCACAGTTATCATCGCATTTAACCATTACTTTACTCCTTCAATAAAAGATCATGAACACTTCTTGAGAGGCAGAATAGAGGGTCAAATTTATTGTATACATAGTTCCTATCAATTATGACCGGCCAACTTTGCGAACGAATTGAAAAATATACATTTTAAGGAGGCTTTAATTGAATTTATTTGTAATGATTGGGAAAATACCTTCAGGGCTCCATTTTCACACATTAAGATTTTGGCACTATTTGATGTATAAATATCAGTGTTTAATAATTGGATTAAAAAAAACTTGTTAGCGACTGAAAATCGTTTGGAACAGTATTCTTGAGATCGGAGTACGGATTGTGAAACTTGCAAAGTAAGATTTGATGATTATTTAAGAAGTGTATAAATTTTAGCAGATGCTTACTGTTAAGTGTTCATTCGGGGTACAGTGAGCCCCGGGCGAATTTTACCCCATACCAATAGAATTTTATTTGATAATTAAAAATAACAATTTTAACATGGCTAGAACATACATATAACAAAAAATCAATGCAACAACAGTGGACAGAAGTTACGATGAAAAATGCAATAGACTGTTGCTGAACAAAATTGACCTAAAGAAGGCCAGTTAATATTTTGGCAGAGCAACTCCTCAAAGCAGAGCACGCTCTCAACACACTTAATTTCCTTTCAATTTATTAAAATCATAGTCTTAATTGATCTATTGCCATATTCTTTTGCTCCAGTTTTGGATGAAATTATACTATACCCCTTGGTACTTGCCGGATCGGATCGGAACCATTATAATTGAGGCTTTAAGCCTCAGTTACAATGGATCCGATCCGATCCGGCAACTTCGGAGGAGAATATTTTCTAGTCACAATGATTCTGTTCCGACATCCATCAAAGTGACATTATCGAGGTGTTATTGTGATTTTTAGTGTGTCGAAGGAGGTGGTGAAATTCAATAATTCACCTCTTACCGTCGGAACGGATAGAAGTTGAAAGTTGGTCAACTTTACCCATCCGTTTTGTGTCTCGGATAATAACCGGAATGATTGTGACTAGGCTTTCGGAATTTCCCTTTAAATGTGTGTCGGATGGAGAAACTCAACACTCTCCGTTTTCGGATCGGAACCATTGTAACTGAGGTTTTATAATGGTTCCGATCCGATCCGGCAACGTCGGAAGGGAAAAATTTCTAGTCACAATTATTCCGTTCCGACATGCATCAAAATGACTCTATCGAGGTGTAATTTTGATTTTTAGTGTGGCGAAGAAGGTGGTGAAATTCAATAATTCACCTCTTACCGTCGGAACGGATAGAAGTTGAAAGTTGGTCAACTTTACCCATCCGTTTTGTGTCTCGGCTAATTACCGGAATGATTGTGACTGGGCTTTCCGAAATTCCCTTTAGATGTGTGTCGGATGGAGAAACTCAACACTCTCCGTTTTCCGGATCGGATCGGATCGGAACCATTATAACTGAAGCTTTAGACTATGGACGGAAGAAAGATAATAATGAATACGCTTTAAAGTGGTTTGACGGTGATCAAGTCCCACCGACAACCACTGGCGTGACGATCACCGATGAAAATCCTGAAGGTACTTTTAAACTTATATATTTTTATACTACCTCGGAAAATTTGTATTATTTTTTTTACAGAAAACGTTGAAAGTGATGAAGAAGATGATGCAGAGGAATTTGAGCGAGAAGGAAATGTCATCATAGATAGCTCCGAGGTTAGGTTGTTATATAAATATTTATGAAAATGCAAAATTCCGGGGGGTGGCAATATACCCCCTGCCACCACAAATGACGTCTCTGTACAGAAAAGTTTAATGAAGAAATCGTTAAATAATTATTGTGTTAGTAGAGATAAGCCTTCTTCTACATTATTAAAATTTATTAATACAATAAAAACGAAAATATTTAGCATTCCAACGGTTTTAATCATCGTTTTTTATGAAAACGTGTTTTTCTATATAATTCAAAACGGAAACGAACTTCATTAGTATGAAAAATCTATTCAAAACTCATTATTTACATGAAGTGGTATAACTTATATTAGTTTAATATAATTCTAATTGAAATTGAAATGTACAGTACTTAAATTGTTAACAAAAATAACAATCAACGTCAGCAGGATGCTTGTGGGTGTAAAGATCGTCATTTAATATGTGAAAAAAACTATACAATGCTCATTTGCACTGAGCACGTACCATGTTTATGACCCTGACTGACGGTCTTACCCCCGCTATAAACACTGCTGACGGTTTTCTTTATTGTAGTATGAAATGACTTTAAAATTCAAAATTTTTAACATGTTCATGTAGGCGACTGACGTATATTCCCCCGTCTTCAATGCAGCTGACGATTATTTTTTGGTTGAAAATGATCTAAACAATCATCCCCTAAATTTTGGAGCGGTATGAAATTACTTGTGACACAATTTTTTTTACCACTTTCACATGCTGTCACCTTAGATTCCACCACGGGTGCGGCAACTGACGTTCATTTTGCTGATTATTGAATATTATTCAACTGTTATAAATGAAATTCATTAATGGGGTGTAATACACCCCCCCATCTAAGAAAAAAATTTCTTTTAAATTGGAGGCATACATGTAAAAACAAATATTACCCTACGATTTACTCCAAAATACATTAAATTAACAAATTAACTAAAACGTACCCGCTGTAGTTTCTCCACAAACTGAATAAATACGTCGACTGACTCCACCTGACCTTAGTTAGCTGATAAGATTGTATCTAAAATTAAGAGAAATTTGGTTCGGTTAACACTTAAGGGAAATTAAATTATAAAAGGGAGTGGCGGGGAAGGAACAAGAACACTATTTAAGGTTGAGTTTGTGTCATTGATTTGACGTCAAATGCTGTTTAGAAAATCGAGTGCAAGAAAGTGCAACTTACACCGGGCAAAAGGAACAAACCTACAATGCTTACGTTCCGTTCCGTCACGTTCAGCTGTCAAAGTAGACCTTATGGGCTGGCCATGTAAATGCACACAATGGTCGTTACGGAACGGATCGGACGAGTTCACCTAAATTCAACTTTTACGGATCACATAACCTCACTTTTCGTGACGGAACGGAACGTGTGTATTGTGTTTCGGGCTTAATGGTATAAAAACAATTGAAACGAATTTTGCCAGCAGCAGCGAAGTCCTCCGTCAAAATTTTAAAACTGTACTGAAACACTGACGCAGAATTGCGAGGGCGAGCGGTTGGCGAACTTTACATGTATCGCGGTACAATTCAGCGAACTTCGCTGCCGCTGACGAAGTTCGTCTCAATTGTGTTTATACCATAAAATAAATTAAAATCATTTTTTCTTGGATAAAGATATTAAATAGAGAACTTTAGAGCCGTACCATTCTCCCTCACCAGTATCACCTAAGGTTCCTGTATACGCACTGACACTACACTACTGTGAGTATACAGTGACTCTGGAGTCTGTTCAATGTTCAGCTATAGCTGCTATTTAGCTGCTTTTGTGTCTCGGCTAACAATCATTCTGGGGTGTGTTCAAGATTTCTGCTATAGCTGCTTTTAGCTGCTATTTGCTGCTTTTTTGTGTTCAATGCAACCAAAAAGCTGCTTTCTCGTTCTTGCTATTTGACACTAGATCTGTTCAAGATTTTTAAAAAGCTGCTTCCATAGCTGCTTTTTCTTGCTCGCACTCCCGAGTGTAGCTAGAAAGCGGCTATTGCAATATTTATATGTGTGTGTAGCTGTCACTTTCGTCGAAACGTTATTTTCAGTCTTTAAAAATGGAAGAAACTCTATCATTAGCATTAGAAATTAACGAAAAATTTAAGGAAACATTAGAAGCAGTTAATGCGGTAAGTATTCAAAGTCATTCAAACAAATGTCTTATATGCCACGACAACTTGCGTATGTGCTTGTCGAACAGCTGTTATTAGCTATACAAGCTGCTTTTGGCTGTTCAAGACCCGAAGAAGCTATTTCATGCTATGGCTGAAATTGACAGCTGCTACAGTCTTGCTATGCTATGCTTTCGAAGCAGCTATAGCAGAAATCTTGAACAGAACCCTGGTACATAGCCGAGACACAAAAGCAGCTAATAGCAGCTATAGCAGAAATCTTGAACAGACCTCTAGTATCACCAAACCAGCGACCTAAAAGCTTAAACGGAGTGGTGATATCATCTGTACCCGGAAGGAACAAGCGGTGATGATACGCTTAAAAACCGTGTAAGCGTAATTACCCAACAGGCAGATCTTACCCGTAGAAAACTAATCGAAACTCTACATCTTTTCTACCGCTACAGAGCTCTGTGTTATGCTATGTTTCCACTGCCCCGTAATCTCGCGATTAAGAGTACTAGATTAAAAACTGTTTCCATTGCATTCCTAGATTAAATTTGACAGTTGAAACGAAACAACTGTTGCGTACTGTCAATATTTTTATTAGTCGGCGGCAGTTCGAAATGGAGTCTATGTGCAAAAATGTTTCCGTTCAACAATTAAATACTGTAAATGATAAAAGTTAAGTAAAAACATACTTACGCTTAACAATTTTCTTTTTTTATAACTGACATTTCACATTTGACATCTACAAGTATGACATTTGTCAACATATTGTTTGCTGAATTTTTCTGCCTTTGGCTGAATTGCAATTTACTGGGTTGACACTAAAAAATTACGAGACTAGAAACTAGATTATTTTTTAATCTCGCGGTTTGGTAATCTCAATCTCGTATGGGTAATCTACTAGATTAGCGTGTAGATTTGCTTAATCGCGTGATTACCGGGCAGTGGAAACATGGCATAAGAAAGGGATAACGAATGAAAACCGTCTCCGTAGACGTATTAGTTGACCATCGAATAGTAGTAAAATTTCTACATATTTCCAACGGATATTTAACTTCATATGTACGATAGAGTAGGGTTGCTGCATAGACTAAGCCTCTAAGAGGGGTTTGGCAGATGCGTACCAAGGTGAAAAACCAGTAAATTTAAAATTTTTGATTTTTTATGGGATTTTGCTCAATATACATTTGAAATGACTGACCTTTCTCTTTAAAATAATAATTTTCCATAAAAGAAATGAGAGAAATGGTTAAATTTGCCTTTGAAAACCACAATTGCTCGCACACACACTAGCATACAAAAGAAAAGGAAGTACTAGAGTAGTGGAAGGGAATCGTCTAACCGTCAGTCTGACTTGGGTGTTGTGACCATAGTATAAATACTACATAGTAAGCAAACTCCCTATCTTCACCATAGCCCGAAAAATTTTTCGCATAAAAAAAAATTACCTCTCAAATGGACGGTTTTGATTGGACGTACCTCTCAAAATTTTAAACAGCTGACGACTGAGACAAATCTTTCGTCTCTTTCAATTACGTACGTGCAATATAGCTTTACCGCTTTATTGTCTGTTTGGTTTTTTCGACGCATATTTCGTGGTATTGCCAGATCCCAAATTTTGTTAACGGAAATGTTAACGCTATGAATTTCGCTTCGTTAGTATTTTTTCATGTTTATTATGTATTTCTTCAACTTTGTACGTATTTGGTTGCCGTAATGCTATAGAATTGCTTTAGGTTTAAAATAAAAAAATTTCAAATGAAATCATTGTCAATATTTTTTCTTGTGTCGTTATTCCTTTTGTGTCATAGCACTAAATGATGGTGCCCAGTTTATGAATCAACACCCTGATCTCTGTGATGGGCTCATTTCATTTATGGCAATTCCTTCAATAAAGGAATCTGATAGTGACAATTCCCTTTCCTTTATTTGTATTTTATCTAAAAAGGAATTGTTCGCAGCATCGAGAGTTGCTTACCACGTTGGAATATGTTTAACATTTCGGCAACTACGTCAACCACCATTAATATAATATGGATGAGAGTACTATACTAATTACTTTTTTTGTAAATATGTTTTATAAAATGTAATAAATTTAAGTTAAAATTTTGAAAATCATTTAAGAATGCAATATGCAAAGTATGAAATCGAGTTTTAAATTTTTCAAAACTTATTAGAAAAATAAAACAGGAATCTGGCAATATCCTGACGTCATTTTCCCTAATTACTATTCCATACATACCAAATCGTGCAAAAGAAACGGAAACTTGTGTCAGAGTAATCGCCCATGACTGAAAGAGAAGCAGGTTCTGAATACGTGTAGACTGTACGTGTGTTGGTGTGTTTACATCGAGAATTCGAGCTGGAGTTTGGCTACTATGTTAGTATTTATACTATGGTTGCGACCGCGACGACTGGAGTGCTGGCGAAATTGTCTGTTGTTAAGTACGATTGCGTCAAGTGTTGCTATGTTTTGGGTCCATTTGTACAGTCGCAAAATCTTGAAGTGAAGCCAGGATCGTGTCCTGAGTGCCAAAGTTTGGAAGCTTTCAATGTAAGCTATATTTCTTCCAGTCAATTGTATTTTGTTTAAAAATTCCAAAAATCAGTTTAACATTTGTTGTCCCCCTATGGGGGATCTATCAGATGTTAAGCACAAGTCACTTACAGATTAATATGGAGCCAACGATATATCGTAACTATCAAAAAGTCACACTACAAAAGTCGCCGGGACTAGAGTCACTTCATACACTTCATACGTATTATTAATATGACACTAAAGTCAGCTTTAACTTAAAGCCAACTTTATGACGACTGTGAATAGCGGCCAATGTCTTCTTTGTGAATACATTTTAGAAGTCTACTTGGTGGTGGTTTGGTCTGGTTTTCACAAGCCATAAGATTGGTACCAAACACAGGATACAGGACTATTCTACACGTTCCCTGAAAATTTTATCAAAATCGGTTCAACGGTTTAGTAGTTCATAGGGAACATAGGCACATACATACATATGTGTGATGATCCACATCATCTTTTTTATATACCTATATTAATCTATTTTATTATCTACGAGACGGTTAGGTTAACACTCATATGCGCTTTAAGATCGTGAAATGGTCTCGCTTATTCATGCCGAATTGCTCTCACGATGCATACAATTTGAATGGGAGGGTAATTTTCTGGCGTTTACACTGCTCAACGGTTTCGAGGATAGGTACTGTGATGCACTGTATGCACACGAGTGGTCCGAATGATGAGCGTCGTAAGCGTACCGATAATTCGGACCGGCTAAAGGCGCTGTCAGCAATGTGAGCACCGTGAGAATAATTTGGACAGCGGCCTTAGTCTCATTCAGAACGCGCCACGGATAATCGCAAAAATTTCCTAAAATTGCGGCTATTCGATAAATAAAACATCACAAATCATCTGACGGAAAAAATTCACACATTCGATAATTATGAGCTGCTTTCTTGTCCGGGAAAAGTAGGTTGCGGCAAGTACAGCAGCTACGGCCTCTTCAGACAAAGTTACATGGTTCTATTCTCGGTTAATTTCTGGGCGTAGACTACATGAATAAAAAAATTGTGATAGCTTTCGAGTCAAAGACGCTGCACACTTTGCATGCAACCGAATGCATTTTTTGATATGATTATTCGTTTTTCCACCTATTGTGAAATCCTTAGTTATTGAAACATTAATTATGATCGCAAATTATAATATTTTCAAGTATGTTTGATTTTGTAGTTTGAATTGATAATAAAAAGAAAAATGAGTCCGTCGTACGACTAAAAATATTCGTATCGACAGACGGCTTTTTTTTTAATATTATCAGTCAAAATCAAAATCCTTAAAAATTTTCTCTTATGGTATTCTTAAAAATGTTATAATTAATGATGATTATCACTTTCTAACATTAAAAGTACAATTACAAAATGAAAATAACCCACTACTATAATCTGTATACAAAAATGGCAATAATTTGCAGATATTTGGTGCATAAATAAAATATAACTTTTAAAAATACCGGAGAAGTAAAATTGTGCGCCAAAGCACAGCTATGTAATCAACTCACTAATAAAAAAAAAAAAATTTGTTATAAAATATTAGGAAGACGAAATACAACTTAAGCAGTTTCGTTTGTGCATGATACTCGATACAAAATTTAAATTTAGTACTAAACTATAGACTGCAGATTATTTTCAGGCCATCGGATCCTTTCGCATCAGTTCGATATCAAATTCCATCATATCTCGAACAAGTTCTTCGAAGGATGGACCCATTGCAATTCGGTTTTCGCTTTAGTTGCATCGCCTTGCAACAAATCAACTTCGGTTGGACGAAAATATTTCGTATTGACCTTAACCAGCGCCAACTTAATTTCAAGCCGCGCACATATGACAGTTCGTCGTGAGAAATGCCTCGATTTTGCCTCGATTAGTGACGTCATGGCTCGGTCTCCATACTAAATCGTCACTCATCGAGGGGAAATCGAGGCATTTTCGCACGACGAAATATCAGTTGCGCGGCTATTATCCAAGGGGCATTGCCTTAACGCGAAAAATTTCTTCCGTACCGTCATTGCCCTCTGGATAAAAGCCGCGCAACTGAATTTTCGAAGAGCAAAATTGCCTCGATTTCCCCTCGATGAGTGACGATTTTGTATGGAGATCGAGCCATGACGTCACCAATCGAGGCAAAATCGAGGCATTTCTCATGACGAACTGTCATATGTGCGCGGCCTGAGTTTAAGTTGGCGCTGGTACCGTTCATTTCGATACCGACTTCATTCACTCCTTCGCCGCGCCATTCAATAGTTCGACCACTAAACTTAAAAGCAGCCTCAACGAATTTCCGAACACTATGTGTTTCTCCGGTACCAATTACAAAATCTTCCGGCTTGTTGTTACGGATCGATCTGGAATCCTGTAAAGAAAAGAAGAGAATTGTTAGTTACATTAAATAAATCGCGTTTCACAAGTATACAACTTACCTACTGCTTCATCACGAGTTCCTTGTGATGTCACTACTGCCACGTATCGGCCTTCACCACCGCCAACTTAAACTCAGGCCGCGCACATATGACAGTTCGTCATGAGAAATGCCTCGATTTTGCCTCGATTGGTGACGTCATGGCTCGATCTCCATACAAAATCGTCACTCATCGAAAGGAAATCGAGGCATTTTCGCTCTTCGAAAATTCAGTTGCGCGGCTTTTATCCAGAGGGCAATGCCTTCACCTAAAATGACACCAGCGGAAAGGAGGGAATTAGTCGAATATTTAATCAAGTCGTACCAAAATGGATGGTCTGCGACAATGGGGTCCAGTTTAAGGCAAAACAATTGCAGGCGATGGCAGAATCCTATGGAACTACTATCAGGTATACGGCATTCTATCACCCCCAAGCCAATCCGGCGGAACGCATAAACCAATCCATAAAAACTATGCTGAGGGCGTATGTTCCGAAAAACCACCGGAAATGGGACGAGAACCTAGCAAAAATAGCATGTGCGCTTCGTACATCATCCCATGAAGTTATGAAATATACCCCTTACTTTGTTAATTTTGGGAGGGAAATGTCGACCACAGGGTGTACGTATAATGGGCCGAACGAAAGTAGGTCAGGTTCTTCCCAAGTCATAGATCCACATGTGAGGGCAGTAGCGTTAGAGAAGGTACGAGAAGAAATCCGCGCACGTTTTAAAAAAACAACCGACAAAAGCAAGAACCAATATAACTTACGACGACGGGACGTAAGTTTCTTTCCAAACGAGCTAGTTCTGCGGAAAAACTATGTTTTATCCGATCCGGCGAAATATTTTTCGGCGAACTTGGCGCCGAAATTCGTCGCGCCATTTAAGGTGGTAAAAAGGGTATCACCATGGACATACGAGCTGGAGGACCAAACCGGTAAGCGTGTTTTTTTTCGAGTCAATATCAAAATTTCAACTCAACGAAGCCACGAATCGAAGCGCACGAGACACGTACAACACGGGCTACAAACCGAAACATCACTTAACCCGACAATCGCACAGAACTAAGCAAACGAAGGGTAAATATTGACGACTGAGAAATGTCAAGTGACGTGCGAATCGGGACAAACATGGCGGACTGATACGGCGCGAACTAGAGTTTGGGGGGATCACCGCTAGAGCAGATCGCTGGTTTGGACCCATGGTAAATGACTTTATGGTGCAAATTTGAATTTAAACTAAGCTTCAACTGAAAGAAAGTTCTGCACCTAAGAGAGAAAGCGGGAGAAATGACCTCGAGATCGAACATTGACCGATAGAACGGGGATTAACCGGATTAAAAGCTGGCCCGAGGCTTCGAGGGAAGTAGAGCAGCGGAAAACGGTCTCTTTTTTTGGATCTGGTGTGCGGAGTGAAAACGACGGTGATCGAAGTTCGAAATTAATACTGATTATTTGCGGGCGATTGATTTTTGCTTTGTAACGAGAAGAACGTGCGTCACAAGTCGGTGACGGGACGAATAAAGTAGAACGAGTGATACCGGAGGTGAGTCGTGTGGAGCATCGCGACAGGAAGGGTCGACGCCACCGAACGAGACAAGGAGCGTCTTCAGAAGAAAAACCCTGGCGAAAATCTTCGAGAGACGACGCACCAGAGGCGCCCTAATTTTTAAGATCTACGTAAACAGAGTCAGGTAGAGTAGGGTATTGATTAGAAAGAGGAGATTTACAGGGTAGGATTTTCTTTAATAAAATTCATTGTTTCAAACGAAATCCGAACTGTTTTCGATTGGTTGCGTGTAATTTCTTTTATGTGACGTGTTACAGCTCGCTTTCCGTGAGAATTTATATCGGTGTTTTCGCGCGCGAATCTTTTCCCTAATTTGTGATTCAGTTGGGGAAAAGACCAGAACGGCAGCCTTCTAATGGAATCACTGGCGCCCACGACCCTTCTCTGGTTTGGCCGGACAAGGCCCGTTCGCCCCCTTTGTGTTGGGGTTACAAAACGGTTTATCCACGGGAAAAACCGTAAGATTGTCCTGCTGTAGCATTAGCCACATTGCTTCGACGTAGTCCTTGGCATGACCCAATCACGTTTCGAGTCCAGATTACCAAGTTCGAATGATTGTAGCTGACCCAATTCAATTTTCGCTACCGATCGTGTAATTTTTCGTGTAGCGAAATTTTCATCGCGTCGCGGAGATTCATGATTGAAGAGGATCCCGTTACAGGCAAACATATTGTAGGCTTCACGGTAGTTGATCGCGATTCAATATCCGTACATTTTTGCACAAGCTGTTGATGAAATTATAAACAATTGCGAGTATGTACAAACGACTAGTACTTACCATACGGTGATCGTGGATAAAACGGCGTTCCTTCATTCTGTGGAGTTTCAAGAGTTTCATTCTGTGGAGTTTTAACTTTCAACTTTTCCATATAGTTCGGAAGTTGCAGCCTGATAAAACCGAACTTGCTTCTCTAGGCCACAAGTCCGGATCGCATCGAGAAGACGAAGAGTTCCGACTGCATCGACTTCGGCTGTATACTCGCTAAGATCAAACGAAATTTCAACGTGACTTTGGGCTGCTAAATTGTAGATCTCAGTAAGCCGAACAAGAGTTATCAGATTTCAGATTTCAGAAATTTTTATTGAGACTAAATAATACATGAGATACATATGATTTGAGGTTAAGAGCTTGACAGCGATCTATTGTCAAAGCAGCATCGACAAGAAGTGGATTCCGACCAAGGCCGAGACTAAATAAATGTTTTAACATGGATTTGAAAAATTTGCCACCCGCTCGTATGGCATGATAACAAGAGTTATCTCCATTGACATTTCGTCGAGAAATGTCAGAATGCCGACTCTACACATATTCGCACTAACACACTTCAAAAATAAAATTTTAGCTAGTACAAAAACAGGCGAACTTTTACATAAACAGGCGATTTTATTGAGGTTAAATCGCAATTTCTAGTACTTAAACGACCGAATTCGACACATCTGCCAAACCCAAGGTAGAGAGCTTAGTTTATCCAGGAACCCTAGTGTACACTTTTTGCCCGAAACCTGTTCTTTTTGTCAGTGTGACGTCAGAGATGGCTGTTCTTTATGCCGGTGTAATTTACACAGAGTACACCTTTCTACACTAGGTCGGGAGCAAGTGCAGTTTTAGTGTACTTTACACTCTGCCAAATTGACGCGAACCATAACCTCCGATTGGGAGCCAATTGTGCGGGTAAATTTTTAGGTGTGTTTAAATAGTGTTTTTAGATTTTTTATATTTGAAATTTAGTTAATTTTTTGTGATGTTGTGATATTTGTGAAATAGCTGACATGAATTCTCATACGGCGAATGTGGTGCGAGATTAACAGCTGTTATTTTTGACAACCGGACAGTTCATTATACACTGAAGTGTTCTTTTTGCGTGGTCTATACCCTGCACCTTTTCTGACAGATGACAGTTCAGTTCAGTGTAGATTACTCGAAAATATGAAAATCCCCCCAACAAATAGATCAAACCTCTTATGTTTCGATCCATAGATCAGATAACTAAGGATATGACACCCCGGTGTAAAAGCGTGAAAAAAAATAGAGACCAAAATTATTTTGACAGCATCATGGGATCTTAGGATGCCAAGGGATCTTGTGAGTCAAAAACACACGTGAAATAATTATGAAGGAATATTTTGTTGTTTATTTTTATTGATTGTAATGGTAACCTGAAAGACTTGGATATCGTATCCAATGGCGTAGCAAAATAACGTTATGTATGGGACCATTTCAAATATGTAACTGTAGTTAGAAAAGAAATATTTATTAAAATATTCCTTTTTGTACAAATGCCTTGCATCGAAAGAGATCTTTTCGATGACAAGTCTCCCTTGAGTTTACAACAAAATAGCCTTCTGATTAAATTGGTAATGATTACATTATTGTTAAACATAAGTCTGACGAAATAGTGAAATTTGGTGTTTATCAAAAAAGTGCGGCTTTGAAATCTAAGTGAATTATAAGTTTAACACGGAACAAAAGTTTTTAACGCTTATGCTATGTTCAGACTACGAGATTGACGCGTTTAAATTGAGTTAAATGCGCTGAAAAGACTTCTCGAAGGCAACTACGAAAACACGTAGCTAGGATGCATTTTACAGAAAACATACATATACATACTGCGACCCTCGCAGAAATCGAAGTACATAAACCTTGAAATGCTGTAGAAACTCAATTTTGTGCTTGTGCAACGACTGCATTAGCTAATAAATTCTCTTTTCATTACTGCTACACAAACTGATTTGTTTCAAACAAATTAGAAGGCATAAATTTGATAATGAAACACAGCTGAAAATCTACTTGTCAAAACAAATCACATCAAGCTATCTTGTATATGCAGGAGGCCAAGATCCGATTTGGACTGTAGCGCCATCGTAAGTAAGTATCTTGTATAAAAATAAAATGAGTTGCCTAGTCTGAACACTAATTTTTTTACATGTAAAATTTACCTACTAAAATGCGTTGAAACGCTGTTGTGTTTGAGGCCTTGGAAAAACTATTTTGACTTGAGAAAGGTTCGGGACAGAAGGGCCAATTCCACCTACGTCCGAATTGGTGGCTGAGTCTTTGCTGGTGCGACGCTCTTGTTGGCGGCCGGGACTAGCTACGGCAGTGTGAGGGGGGGGGGGTATTTGCTCCAACTCAGACCATTAAACCCTTGGCCTGTACAACAAAAATTATTAGCGCCGACTTATCCAAGGGAATACTAAAAAATTGGGATTATCTTCCCAAGAGGTCATGAAAGACCAAGAAGCGGTTGGATTGGCGCGGCTTCGCGATTTGTTAGGGCGCTCTGGTGTTATTAGCGCCCTGTTCTGCCCACCCTACCTCAGCCACGACTGTCCTGTAAACATTTTGTGTCGTGGCCCCTTATTGAGGTTCGGGGCGAAGGAGCTAAACGCTCGGGTTCATTTCAAAAATGGCCTTTAGCCTTGCATTATTAAAAAAATTTTGGGCGCGAATTATGCCTGAAAACCGACCACAAATCAACAAACCGCTGAAAAAACATCAAAAGAAAAAAATAGCGATATAAAGTATATATAAAAGGATAAACTCACCCCATTTATTTTTTTGCCGCGTTCATTTTTTTTTTTTTTTTATTAAATTAATATTTTTATTTATTTCTATCCGTCCTGTCTGTTCTGTCCGTTTGTCATAATTTTTATAAACTTATTTTATTTTAGATTTTAAAATTTCATTTTATCTCTTTTAATTTCCCATTCGTATTAATCTTTTTTTTTTCAAGTTTTAAATTTAAATTCTTTAAGCTTTTATTTTTATTGGTTTTTATATATAATTTTATTTAGTTTCTTAATTCATTCATTTGTTTATTTAATTCGAAATTCTTTTTGTTTTATATTATTTAAGAATTTTAGTAGAAAAAAAATGGTTTTACTTCTCAATTCATTTTGTTTTCTTATTAGGTTTTCATAATTAACTTTATTTAACTCGTAATTCCTTTTTTTCTTTTTTTTATTGACAACTTTTCGATTTCCAGGCGATTAAACGATTTCACGACAATGAGGCGGAACAAAGATCATCTTAAATGTTTCGCTAATAGCTGTTCATCGACGCGATTACCGCACTAAGTTTGGAAGCAACACTCTTAATTCTTAATTGCCCGACATTAATGCCCATCACATTTTGTAAAATAAGAAGACAGAATCTCTTCAGAAATAACATAATTATTTGCTAGCACTCTATTTTTTCCTCGTTTATTATTAATTTTTTGTTTTCCTTTTTCGGACAAACTACTTATTTCGGGAATTATCACGAAACTTTCAATTTAGCAACCCAGTCAACCGCACGCTTCCAACAACCGAGAAGTATTCACACCTTCAAGAATTACCGCTCGAACCTTATCAAGATGCGGTCCCCCGAATACTCATTGGCTTTGATAACTGGAGGCTCGCATTCCGCGCTCTCATTAAAAAAACAGCGCAGCCGATCGGTTTCCGAAAAATCTGGCGCGGTTAAGGAAACTTCCGAGTTAATCGGAAAACAGGTTTTATGAGTTTTTTTAAGCGCACCAATCACATGAGCAGCATTAACCAATATTATTTCCGATTAGCTTTATCGCCACACCCAAAATTCATCACTTTACAGTCCCGAGCGATATCACAACCGATAAAACACGCACGAAAGGTTTTAGAAATCAGGACCCGAACTCAGTTGACAGCCATCTTCCATTCACCTCCTCGACGATCTCTTTCTGTCCCCCTCGAACGACGCGCTTTTTCCCGCGAAAAGTCCGAACCGCACCCACACCAACGAAAAACCATCTCTCCCGCGTGAAGTTGGTCGCAGTCGAGCTGCCACGATCACAATTCATTGCAGGGTTGAACTGCAATTGCAACAGCTCCACATAGACCCTTTAGCTTTCTAACAGCGGTGACACCACTCTGGGTCACGATAGTGCCACGAAATTTCCGGAATTGTACATGACATTACCGCACAAAATTATTGTTAATATTTAGCTTTTCTCGAATACAACAATTGGAGTCGAGCGAGCACTCAAAAGTTCATTTACCACCAACTTCACTCTCAACTCTACGAAATTATGCCAATTTACCAAGAAATCCCATCCCAGCACCCGAACGAAGTTCGACAATTTTAATGCCAACCCTGCTGTCAAAATTTGTGTGTTGTTTGCTCGAACCCTGACAGAAACGTCAAGCGAAGGATTTTTGTTTATAAACAATTCCGATTACGTTTCAACGTTGGAAGTGAACTTAAATGTGATTAACGTAAAGTTTAAATCCTGCCGACAATACTAGCGTCAGACGTTTCGCTTTCCGTGACCCGTACGGTTCCAAATCAGGTGCTCTCCGATAATCTCACCGATCATCATTTAGCCGTGCACGGGATAAAACCATTCTTCGATCACCCAAACAACAACTCAAAATTGGAGTTTGTATCATTGGTAAGTGAGCCGAATTTTAGACTTAAGATTCGCAACGACGACCCAACACCATTAGTCGGTTCGCCGCTGGTTTCCCAGCGCGGTACAGACTAAAAAAAGGTCGTCGTGTTCTAGAGTCTCGTGCGCACGACTGAGTGCCGGGCAATAGGTGTTGTACTCCCTCGGATCACTGCCTAAGATCCTTGGAGTGGTAAATCCCCAAACGTTTGCCTCCTAGATCCTCCAATTCATATCGTGAGTTTCCCAGCACACGACGAATCCTGCACTTGAGGAACTTCTTTGCCAGCTTGGCGTTATAGTTCTGTGCGGCTGTGGACAAGGAAAAATTTGTTGTTATTAGATTTTTCGTGGTAAGCTACCACAGAAGCTATTATGATTAGGAGTTAGTTATTCTTTCCGGTGTCAGTGGAGTGAAACTCCAACACGGAGTCCCCGACTGTGGACTAACCGCTATCCCTGAGGATATGACAAATTTGGAAAGAAACTTCACTGGAGAAGCCAGTTCATCATAAGATTGTGTTGGACTAGGTCCGAAGGAGCTGTTTCGTCATCGGAGGGCATAGACTCTTCAGAAGGTGTATTCTTGCCTACTAACCGAAACACCTTGACAGCTGGTGGGATCGCTGAGGTAAATTCTATATAGCCACATCCCATTCCAAATTTATTACCGAGAAGAATTTAATGGTCAAAAAAGGCGTCCTCTACCTTAGGCTAAAGGCGTGTATTTTGAGAAGCTTCTTCGGAATACTTCTTGACCTACACAAAATTGTGTTTTAGCAGCACGCAGATTATAACGCCTGCTACTGTCCTCATGTGCGACCCTTATTTTCGTCTGCGCCAGTTGCCTCACGATAGGAATTCCCTCGCGAGGTCGAAGCTGTACATTTGACTCTCCCAACGCTCGCAAATGCTTCAGAAATCTTCAGGGTTCGTAGTCCTTCCCGTGCAACATCATGCCATTTCCAAACAAAACCTGATAAGGAGAAAATCCAGTGGCTTGGTGGAGTGAGCTACGAAGAGCACATCCAATTTTGCTTAGACTCTCATCCCATCGTGTTTGGTCATCAGTGATGAATGCTCGAATTCCGGCCAGGATGGACTGATTGACACGCTCCGAAGCATTCGCTTGCGGTGAGTAGCTCAGGGTGTACAGGTGTTTAACTCCGTATTTGTTCAGCATGGTGTTAAACACATTCGACCTAAATTGAGAGCCGTTATCGGAGAGGATCGTCTCGGGTGTTCCAAACGTGTGGAAAACCTGACCCTCCAAATAATTGGTGATCTCTTCAGCAGTGATCCGCCCCAAAGGATGTAACAGGGGAAATTTGGTAAAATGATCCAAGACGATCAAGATAGCGATCTTACCCCGTTTGGTACGCGGATATGGTCCAAGTACGTCGATGTACAGATGTTGGAATGGCTGATCAGTCTGGAAAGGTTCTCCCATAGGCGCTCGTAGAGGTCTGTTCGGGGACTTAATTTCTTTACAAGTGTCGCACGCCAGAACGTAGGTGCGTACTTGTGTAGCCATTCCGGGCCAGTACAAAAATCGCCTGACTCGGGTACTCACGAACCAAAAGTGGAATGGTTCAAGAAAATACAGTCTGAACTTGCATCAAATCAATCTTGCATACAGACAATGTTTCCCTTTTCTGTGGAACCGAGTTGGCGCCTAAAGGTTGCCAAAACGGTTCGTCAATAGGATCGCTCCACATTGCCTCCATCCAAGATCAATAAGATGGTTTGCTGTTAAAACTCGAAAAGCTTGAACACTTGGACTGTTGCCGTTCAGGCGAAAAAAACATGATGCCGCTAAACGACGAAATTAAGTCCTTTTGCCCACCAACTTTTTGCACGAAATTTTTCCGAACTCGCGCGTGTTGATGGGCTACGCTTTGTGCTCGAAGCGTAGCTTAGGCTAGTCCCACGTTGGGCGCCATTTGTTGTGTTTGAGGCCTTGGAAAAACTAATTTGACTTGAGAAAGTCAAAATAGTCGAAGGATGGGTAAAGGTTCGGGACAGAAGGGCCAATTCCACCTACGTCCGAATTGGTGGCTGAGTCTTTGATGGTGCGACGCTCTTGCTGGTGGCCGGGACTAGCTACGGCAGTGTGGGGGGGTATTTGCTCCAACTCAGACCATTAAACCCTTGGCCTGTACAACAAAAATTATTAGCGCCGACTTATCCAAGGGAATACTAAAAAATTGGGATTATCTTCCCAAGAGGTCGTGAAAGACCAAGAAGCGGTTGGATTGGCGCGGCTTCGCGATTTGTCAGGGCGCTCTGGTGTTATTAGCGCCCTGTTCTGCCCAACCTACCTCAGCCACGACTGTCCTGTAAACATTTTGTGTCGTGGCCCCTTATTGAGGTTCGGGGCGAAGGAGCTAAACGCTCGGGTTCATTACAAAAATGGCCTTTAGCCTTGCATTATTAAAAAAATTTTGGGCGCGAATTATGCCTGAAAACCGACCACAAATCAACAAACCGCTGAAAAAACATCAAAAGAAAAAAATAGCGATATAAAGTATATATAAAAGGATAAACTCAACCCATTTATTTTTTTGCCGCGTTCATTTTTTTTTTTTTTTTATTAAATTAATATTTTTATTTATTTCTATCCGTCCTGTCTGTTCTGTCCGTTTGTCATAATTTTTATAAACTTATTTTATTTTAGATTTTAAAATTTCATTTTATCTCTTTTAATTTCCCATTCGTATTAATCTTTTTTTTTCAAGTTTTAAATTTAAATTCTTTAAGCTTTTATTTTTATTGGTTTTTATATATAATTTTATTTAGTTTCTTAATTCATTCATTTGTTTATTTAATTCGAAATTCTTTTTGTTTTATATTATTTAAGAATTTTAGTAGAAAAAAAATGGTTTTAATTCTCAATTCATTTTGTTTTCTTATTAGGTTTTCATAATTAACTTTATTTAACTCGTAATTCCTTTTTTTCTTTTTTTTATTGACAACTTTTCGATTTCCAGGCGATTAAACGATTTCACGACAATGAGGCGGAACAAAGATCATCTTAAATGTTTCGCTAATAGCTGTTCATCGACGCGATTACCGCACTAAGTTTGGAAGCAACACTCTTAATTCTTAATTGCCCGACATTAATGCCCATCACATTTTGTAAAATAAGAAGACAGAATCTTTTCAGAAATAACATAATTATTTGCTAGCACTCTATTTTTTCCTCGTTTATTATTAATTTTTTGTTTTCCTTTTTCGGACAAACTACTTATTTCGGGAATTATCACGAAACTTTCAATTTAGCAACCCAGTCAACCGCACGCTTCCAACAACCGAGAAGTATTCACACCTTCAAGAATTACCGCTCGAACCTTATCAAGATGCGGTCCCCCGAATACTCATTGGCCTTGACCACTGGAGGCTCGCATTCCGCGCTCTCATTAAAAAAACAGCGCAGCCGATCGGTTTCCGAAAAATCTGGCGCGGTTAAGGAAACTTCCGAGTTAATCGGAAAACAGGTTTTATGAGTTTTTTTAAGCGCACCAATCACATGAGCAGCATTAACCAATATTATTTCCGATTAGCTTTATCGCCACACCCAAAATTCATCACTTTACAGTCCCGAGCGATATCACAACCGATAAAACACGCACGAAAGGTTTTAGAAATCAGGACCCGAACTCAGTTGACAGCCATCTTCCATTCACCTCCTCGACGATCTCTTTCTGTCCCCCTCGAACGACGCGCTTTTTCCCGCGAAAAGTCCGAACCGCACCCACACCAACGAAAAACCATCTCTCCCGCGTGAAGTTGGTCGCAGTCGAGCTGCCACGATCACAATTCATTGCAGGGTTGAACTGCAATTGCAACAGCTCCACATTGACCCTTTAGCTTTCTAACAGCGGTGACACCACTCTGGGTCACGATAGTACCACGAAATTTCCGGATTTGTACATGACATTACCGCACAAAATTATTGTTAATATTTAGCTTTTCTCGAATACAACAATTGGAGTCGAGCGAGCACTCAAAAGTTCATTTACCACCAACTTCACTCTCAACTCTACGAAATTATGCCAATTTACCAAGAAATCCCATCCCTGCACCCGAACGAAGTTCGACAATTTTAATGCCAACCCTGCTGTCAAAATTTGTGTGTTGTTTGCTCGAACCCTGACAGAAACGTCAAGCGAAGGATTTTTGTTTATAAACAATTCCGATTACGTTTCAACGTTGGAAGTGAACTTAAATGTGATTAACGTAAAGTTTAAATCCTGCCGACAATACTAGCGTCAGACGTTTCGCTTTCCGTGACCCGTACGGTTCCAAATCAGGTGCTCTCCGACAATCTCACCGATCATCATTTAGCCGTGCACGGGATGAAACCATTCTTCGATCACCCAAACAACAACTCAAAATTGGAGTTTGTATCATTGGTAAGTGAGCCGAATTTTAGACTTAAGATTCGCAACGACGACCCAACAACGCATAGTCTAAACATAGCATTAGAACGAAACCTCACACCAAAAAAAAGATATAGTATTTTGTGCATATTTGGGGACGAAACATCTAACTCCCTTTGACGTTCGTCCGTCTGTCTGTCTGTCCGTTCGCATGATAACTCAAGAACGCTTTGACCTATTATCTTGAAATTTTGAATCTGGATGTTTGGTCGAATTTGTAAGGCTTAGTTCGTTAACGGGCGAATTCGTCCTCATCTAGAGTATTATACGATTGGCTTGCAGCTCAACGTGACTGCAGTATGTTTATGCAATTTATGTATTTAATATGGTATATGCAAAAAAAAATTAAAAAAAAACAATCAACTTTTACTTCGCCATGCGCATAAAACATCTTGGCTTTTTTTTATTGTGGAATGTCTAGTTCTTTTAGGTACATAATCTAAGTTTCGATCCGGGGCTGTCATATACGCGATTCAAATTTCGATCTTTGAATTCTCTATGTACATACAGTTACTCAAATAATTATTTGGTCGAAACCACAATCAATGTTTGGGGCAAAATTATGACTGAAACGAGGAGAAAATAAAAAAAAATAAATTTCATTTGTTATTGTCTTTACTATATACTTATGGAAATAAGTGCTTTTTCAAAGTATATATATATTTCGCAAATATATGAAATAAATAAAAACAATTCAAATAAATGAAATCTAACATCATATAATTATTTTTTTATTTCTTTTAAGTTAAACTGCAAAATTAATATTTGGTAGGATCTCTTTTTTTATTCAGGATCACCATGTATCTATTTCGCATTGATTCTACAAGTTTCCGGTTAGCTGAATCCAAGATTTCTGGCCATTGATCTTATAGAACCGTTTTCAATTCCGGTGCACTGCTAATTTGATGCATCCTGCTTCTTCCAGCTGCAATTAGTTGCATTTGAATGATTTTAATTGCATTCTGTTTTCCGGGCGAACGTAAAAGGTGAGTGAAGTTATAAGAATACCTCGATACCAATACCTCGCATTGTTTATTTAAAAAAGTATTTATCAAATTCAAATTATTTGCTCCCAATTCGAAATTACACCTGAAAGTTCGAATTTTCATATTTTTCTCTCTAATGCTGTCATTGTTTTCCTTCTCGCCTCAATACATGCACAATCATGCACTCTTTCCTTCTTTGCATATCCGGTTTCGAAATCGGATTTTCATATTTGTGCCCTGGATAACTTTCGAAGTTAAGCCTAGTACTGTGCTCCGAGCGATACGAAATGAACTGTCAAAGTTCATATAAAAAAATGAAATTTTCGTTGACATTTCACCGACGAAATATTTCGTTCGTTTTGCAGTACTCTGTTCGTGAACGGAATGGACATTTGCCGTAGTCACTAATAGATGGCGCTCGTGGTAATTTCGTTTCGTTTTTAATGGTACGGAAGGCTTTTTGACAAGCGAAATATTTGACAACTCAAAATTTTCAATAGTTCGCTGTCAATTCAGTTAGTTTGTGCTCGGGAAATTTTGTGTGTGCAATATTTTGTTGTGTTTGTTGCGTTTGAGGCCTTGGAAAAATTATTTCGACTTGAGAAAGTCAAAATATTCGAAGGATGGGTAAAGGTTCGGGACAGAATGGGCCAATTCCTCCTACGTCTGAATTGGTGGCTGAAGTCGAACGGAAGCGACACGCTTGCTGGCGGCCGGGACTAGCTACGCCAGTGTGGGGTGGTTCTTGTTCTGACTTCAGACCATAAACCCTAGGCCTAGACAACAAAAAATTCGTGTCGGCTTACTCCAGGGTGTTAAAATGGGACTATTTTCCCAATAGGTCGTGAAAGACCAAGAAGCGGTGGAGTTGCGCAGCTTCGCGACTTGTCAGGGCGCTCTGGTGTTGTTGGCGCCCTGCTCTGCCCACCCTACCTCAGTCACGACTGTCCTTAAAACATTTTAGCGTCGTGACCCCTTATTGAGGTTCGGGGCGAAGGAGCTAAACGCTCGGGTTCATTCTTGTATTGGCTATTCTAGCCTCTAAATATCATATTTATTCAAAACAAAATAATCCCATTAAGGCCAAAAAAAACTGAAAAACATAACACAAAAGTAATACAATGAAAATAAAAATAAAGAAAAATGAAAAGACTCACCCCATTTGATTTTGTTTCGCTTTCAAATTTTATTTTTATTATTTTAAATTTTTATTTTAATGTTTAAATTCGGTCCTCGTCGGTCCTGTCATGTCATATTTATTTTATTTAAATTTTAATTTTAATTTAATAGTTAAATTTTTTATTTTTTCTTGTTTCTATTGTTTCTTTTTTTTTTTTTGTAACTTTACATTTTATGGGGGAGGGCTTACTTTTTGTAGGTAATGTTTTTTTTTAAATTCCATTCATTCAAAAAAAAATTTATCTTTTAGGGGATTAGGTATTTTTATTTTTAGGTATTTACATTAAATTTCTCTAGTTCCTTTTTTTATCTTAATTCCCATCATTCTCCGAATTTCAATTTTGTAAATTTTTCACCGAATTTCAACTTGTAACTTTTGTAAATTTTTTCTAATTCACATCATGCATCATTCCGAATTCAAATTTTAACTTTTGTAAATGTTTTCTACTAATTTAACTCTTAACTTTTGTAAATTTTTCTAATTCACATCATGTTTTCTAAACTTTTCCGCCATTTTACTCTAAATATCTCGCTTTCTTCAAATCGCATTTTTCACCCTTTAAATTTTCGATCTTTCAATTTTTCCTTAAATCGCACTTGTCGCCATTGACCAAAGATCCGATCTTTTGGCGCTGGAGCAAAAGCTATCCCAATCAGTTCTTGTAAGGAAATCTCCAGACACAAGGCTGAACGTTGAACGAATGTCCAGAATTCGCCGATACCAAGATTAATCAAGTCGCTTACGCACAAAATTTTTAATCGGGGTTTTTCAGCAAGGACCGTCTCTGCATTCAATTCGAACTCAACATCCCCATCGAAAAGTTTTTTTTTTCGCGCGTCCCATTCTCGAAAATATGTCCAAACACGCGGCACTATTTTGGCTTCTGGCGAGCTCACTTTTACTTTACTATTCCCGCCATAGCTTTGCTTATATGTTCTTTGTTCGATTCGAATTTTTGGCGACTATAATACGGTTTTTAACTCGATTTTCAGATTCGCGACGAGCAATTCTGTCGAACCGCGTACCACCTCCGATTCCAACTCCCCCACGCTACTAAAAGAAGAACTCCCCGCCGTCGACCGAACTCCGACCCGCACCCTAAAAACCAAAAAGACCCCGATCCGTGCACTGCTTGCCTTAATACCCCCGCCCCGACAGGACCCGCGTTCATTACCAAAAATGGTAATCAAATCTTTAAAATCCTGCAGCTGATCGTACCGCTGTTGTCGGGCTTCATTTACATAGGCTGTATGCTATGTACTTAGCACACGACCACCTAGCCGTTGAAGGGCATTTGCAGCTGTAGATCCGTTCCATTGACCCAATTTTGGGTACCTAGAACAACGTCTATAGTGCATCGTAAAAGTTTTTGGTCGTCTGGCACGGCGACTCAACAACATAGGCGATTCGCCGGTGGTTTCCAGCGCCGAACCGACTTAAGAAAGTTGCCGTGCTGTAGAGTCTCCTGCGCACGACTGAGTGCTGGGCAATAGGCGTTGTACCCCTCAGATCACTGCCTTAGATCCTTGGAGTGGTAGATCCCCAGACGTTTGCCTCCTAAATCCTCCAATTCGTATCGAGAGTTGCCTAGCACACGACGAATCCTGCACTTGAGGAACTTCTTAGCCAGCTTGGCGTTATAATTCTGCGCGGCTGTGGACAAGGAAAAATTTCTTCGGAATACCTCTTGACCTACACAAAACTGTGTTTGAGCAGAACGCAGATTATAACGCCTGCTGCTGTCCTCATGTGCGACCCTTATTTTCGTCTCCGCCAGTTGCCTCACGATAGGAATTCCCTCGCGAGGTCCAAGCTGCACATTTGACTCTCCCAACGCTCGCAAATGCTTCAGCAGTTCGTAGTCCTTCCCGTGCAACATCATGCCATTTCCAAACAAAACCTGATAAGGAGAAAATCCAGTGGCTTGGTGGAGTGAGCTCCGAAGGGCACATCCGATTTTGCTTAGACTCTCATCCCATCGTGTTTGGTCATCAGTGATTAATGCTCGAATTTCGGCCAGGATGGACTGATTGACACGCTCCGAAGCATTCGCTTGCGGTGAGTAGCTCAGGGTGTACAGGTGTTTAACTCCGTATTTGTTCAGCATGGTTTTAAACACATTCGACCTAAATTGAGAGCCGTTATCGGAGAGGATCGTCTCAGGTGTTCCAAACGTATGGAAGACCTGCCCCTCCAAATAGTTGGTGATCTCTTCAGCAGTGATCCGCCCCAAAGGGTGCAAAAGGGAAAATTTTGTGAAATGATCCAAGACGATCAAGATTGCGATCTTACCCCGTTTGGTACGTGGATATGGTCCAAGTACGTCGATGTAAAGATGTTGGAATGGCTGATCAGTTTGGAAAGGTTCTCCCATAGGCGCTCGTAGAGGTCTGTTCGGGGACTTTGTCTCTTTACAAGTGTCGCACGCCAGAAAGTAGGTGTGTACTTGTGTAGCCATTCCGGACCAGTACAAAAATCGCCTGACTCGCTCTAGCGTTTTGGCATAACCACCATGGACCGTGGTGTCTGCCTCGTGCGCCTGAGCAATCGCAGCTGACCTAAGACTCGATGGAATTCATAACTTCCAGGCACTGTCTTCAGCAATCGGGTCACCGTTGTGAGGCTCTGTGCGCTTGTACACGAAACCATCTCTCACGCATACGTCAGGAAGCCGATCGGCGTTCGCATCGACAGTGGACACTGATTCTTTATATTCATTGCCAGAGAATTCTGGAGAATCCATGTCCACCATCGGTGCCACGTCGATCAGCGCGTTTAATCCCTCTTCGTATACACGTTTCAAACTCCATCTTGCCAACCGCCCTTGTAGGTCTTTCTGCGACATGAGCCATTTGAGACTTGCGTGATCCGTGATGACTTTGAACGCAGTCCCTTCTACATAGGCTCGACATTTTTTCACGCTCAACACAGCTGCATAGCACTCGAGTTCGGTTACGCTGTAGTTGCGTTGGGCGGAAGTGAGCCTCTGCGACATATACGCCACTGGAGATTCCGATCCATCGTCATTTTCTTGGAAGGGAACGCTACCCACACCTGACTTACTGGCATCGCATTGAATTACGAAAGATCTCTTAAAATCTGGGTTGATTAGTAAGGGGGCTTTCGTCAACAAGTCTTTCACTAACAGGAAGGAAGTTTGTGCCTCTGTAGTCCAAGCAAACTGGTTGGACTTCTTTAGAGTGTCTGAAATTGGTGAAACAGTAGCAGCAAAGTTGCGAATGAATTATCGATACCAGCCTGCCATACCAAGAAAGCGTCGAACTTGACGTGCGGACTTAGGCGAAGGGTAATCGACGATGGCTGAAACTTTGTTGGGATCAGTTTTCAAGCCTCCTTCTCCAACGATGTATCTGAGATATTTCACCTCTCTCAGACAAAACTTGCTCTTGTTGATGTTAATAGTCAAGCCAGCCTTTCGCAAACAATCTGCGACTTCTGTCAATAGAACCAGATGTGAATCGAAATCTTCCGAAATCAACAGCAGATCGTCCAAATATACGAATACCTGCTCCTTCAGCTCGGGTGGGATGACTTTGTCCATCAAACGACACATCCTTTGCGGCGCGTTGTATAACCCAAAAGGCATGCGAGTGTAGTGGTATAGAGGCCGGCCAGGAATAGTAAACGCTGTATACTCCCTGGATTTGTTGTCGAGAGGAATCTGCCAAAAGGCGTCTTTGAGGTCCAGGCTAGTAATAAAATTGGCTCGCGGCAAACGACTTAAGATATCATCAATGTGTGGTAATGGATAAGCATCCTTCTTCGTCACACTATTGACTTTGCGCGAGTCCAAACATAGCCTGACCTTGCCTGACATCCTCACGAGAACCACAGGCGAGCTCCATGCACTCTGGCTGGTCTCTATAACGCCAAGTGTTCTCATGCGATCGATCTCGTCATACAAGAGTTTTTTGATCGCAGGAGACACAGGATAGTGACGCTGTTTGATGGGATTTGCATCACCCACGTCTATACTATGTTGTTCGACGTTGGTCAAACCGAGTCCGTATACTTCGTATGTTGGAAATTTGGACATTTCCAACCTCTTTACATCTGTGGGCGTTAAATGGTGGGCATCCGGAGCTATCAGTTGCGATGCAGTATCGGGAGTATCGACCGCGCTGATGATGCTAGGTGCTAGCTGAAAGGATCGCCAGAAATCTACCCCCAGGTACAATTTCTGCGATAAGCTCAGCACGATGTATAGGGTAATGGGTTTGGTAATACCACGAAAAGTAATATCTGTAACTACCGTGCCCAAAACTTTCTGTGCAGCACCATCAACGGTCTTCACCTCTTGACAGACCGGTTGATACTTCACCTGTGCATCTTGGAGGCGTTGTAGGGAGTTTGCCCCCAGGCAACTGATGCTCGCCCCACTATCTAGGAGTCCTTCAACGTCCACTCCGTACAAGGATACCACGGCGTACGGACGTATGTCCAACGGATTGGTAATAATGGTGGATATAATCGCTTTCTTCTTGGCCCTCACCATCCTCCAGTATACGCGCATGCGCAAGGCTGATTTTTTTCGACTTGTTTCGCTTGCTAACTCGGATAATTCGTTCGCACGAGCGCTTGAAACAGTGTCAAAAATTCGCCTTCGCACCTCCGCATACTCCTTCAAACGCTGATGGTATGGTTTATGAGGATGGGGAGCGCTTCGTCTTGAATCAGTTGGTTCTTCTAATGCGACAGGCTGTAAACGATCCGGTACCTTATCCACGTCTGTTCTCTTCAGCAGAATCGTGGTAGGTGGTATTAATTGTTTTGAAATATTTGGTGGGGATGATTTTACTCTACTAGGGTGTACTAAATTGGGTGAAAATGTTTGGGTAGGTATGTTGAAATTGGGAGAGGACTCTAAAGGGGTATTCAAAAGTGGTAAAATGTTTTTATTTGGGATATCTAAGTCAAATGGGGATTGGGAAAAGGTTCTCTTTCTACTCGAATCGTTTACTGCGGTCGGGCTTAATGATGTGACGTTGACGGGCGATGCGGTCGCGCTAACCTCTCGTCCCTCGACTTGTTTTTTGTCATGCAGCGAGTGCATTTTGGCTTAATTACATCAGCCTTCCCGCACCCGTAGCAAAAGATCGTTCTTGGTGTTACCTCGCAATCCCTATAACCATGCCCTTCCTGTCTGCAATTCCAGCAGGAGAGAGGAGTTGACACTGCAGCCAAATCTGCGCTCACGTCGTTCTCCGCTTCGACAACCAACGGCTGATCCAGCTCGTGGACTCGAGACTGTTGCCAAGCTGTCGAGCGAGTAGCCCTCCTGACTTCTTCGAACCTGGTCACCAGCGATCGAAGTTCGGACCAATTTCGCGTTTCGTGAAAACAAATTTGCTGCTGAGTGTGCCCCAAGAGATTACCGCGAATTAAGTCGACAAATTCTGGTTCCGGCATATGCGTTCGTAGCAGGGTGCGCAAACCGTCAAATCCTGCTCAAAGGATAGATACGATTCGTTGGGAGCTTGCCTCCTCACCAACATCTGCTTTCGTACCTCCCAATCGGAGCTACGTTCGCCCCAAGCCTGCAGGAACGTCGCCTTCAATGATTCCCAAGAGGTCTCCACGTTCGACCTCCTCCACAACCAATACCATTGGTTTGGTCTTCCGTCTAACAGTAGATGGAAGTTCTGGGCCAACAGGTCCATGCGTCCGGCCAGATCCCCCTAGCTAAAGCTTCGGCCCTAAAAACTAACTCTTCTGCTCGCAATGCTTGGCTGTCGCCATTAAATCTTAAACGCCAATGGCGAATGGGACTTCCCAGATTGCGGATTCTCATATTTGGGCCGTTGCCATTGCGATCGCCCATCTGAGCTGGCGCATGGGTCGGTCGGCCCCGAACTTGCACGGATTCATTCCAGGCACTACGACTTGCTGGTGGTGGTGGAGGTGGCAAACCTGCGTTGGGTGGTTGTACGACAATGTACGGCAGAATTAAAATGAATGTACCAGGTACCTCGTTGAATGACTGCCTCGATGAGTGAATGAGCGATTGAATGATTAAAAAAATGTATCCTATCTAATGATTATATAAATCGAAGGATGAATGTTGATTATCTACGGATGCGGTATTGAATGATAGAAATTAATGGTTGTTTGAACGCTAGGTGGTGTGCTAAGAAAAGAACCCAACTAATCGAGCGTATTTCTGTTCGAATGCCTGCTTACTGTGTAAACGAATGTTTCACGCATGTGATTAACCGATCATATGACTGTTGAAACGACGTACCTCAAGAGAAAATGTACGTCAGAATGAATGCAATAGTAATTCAAATTTGCAGGTGAATGTTGAACGAGTGAATGAAGTATGCTGTGTACCCTATAAACGACCGATAGAGGATTTTATGTATAGTGCTGTGTGAAGAAACGAATAATTGAGCCAACGTTTAGGGGTAATTGTACGTGTGCATCGGAAAATTAAAAAAAAATTTAGTGGTTTGTACCAATGAATTATGAGAAAAAAAATGGTTGAATGACAAAAAAAATTAATCGCGCGATTTCACGAGCTAGTGCGTTTGAATGAATGATTCGATAGATGACTGTGCGATCGATGAGTGAAGGTTAATGCGAAGGCGTACGTAGTGTGCAAAAACTAACGACTGAATGATGTACTCTAATGAAACTAGTGCGTTGTGAACGAATGAAATTCAGGATGAATGAGTGAACGAATTTGCGAATGTTTAAATGACTGATTCCTTGATTGAATGAATAACTGATTGTGTGAATGTCACCAACGCATGTATGTATTTCAAATAACAAATGAATGATTGGATGGTTGTTTAAATGTATAAATGAATGTATGAATGCTTCACGAATGAAAAAAAAATTAATGATATGTATATATGTCTGCGGTATTTGAATTGAACAACAAAAAAAAATGAACCCTCACGTTTCGCAACCTTTCCCCTCCCCTCAATTCGCAGAACAAATCGCGAAGCCGATCTTGTTCTTTCCCGACTCACTGGGAAAATCTGGAACGCGATGAGAAAATGCAAAAAAAAAAAAATTTTGCAAACAAAAGAAATCAAAAATCAACAATAAAAAAAAATCTAAGCTAAAATTTCGTCCGAAGACTTAGCAAAAAATTTAAGTTATCAAAAAAAAACTACGTTATTTCAAAAAATTAATATTCTACGTTAAAAAGGGAACTCTAAAGGAAGGATAAGAAATTAGGGTACTTACCAAATCTTCAATGAAATTTCCTGTCACCAAGCTCACCAATATTTTACAAGTATTTATCCCAATTGTCTGACGACACGCCCGCCAAGACAGGGCATCCCCAGCTCTCAAAAGGGTACTTGCAAAACAAAAGTGGAATGGGTCAAGAAAACTAAATTTATCACACTTACATCACATCAATCAGACAATGTTTCCCTTTCCTATGGAACCGAATTGGCGCCTAAGGGTTGCCAAAACGGTTCGTCAATAGGATCGTTCCACATTGCCTCCACTTAAGTTCGATGACATGGTTTGCTGTTGAAAATCTGATAAGCTTGTACACTTGGACTTTGATTGCCGTTCAGGCGAAAATTCTGTCGCAGAACGACTAAGTTTTTGACCTTTTGCCCACCAACTTTTTGCACGGAATTTTTTCAGAGCTCGCGCGTGTTGATGGGCTACGCTTTGTGCACGTAGCGTAGCTGAGGCTAGCCCCACGTTGGGCGCCATTTGTCGTGTTTGAGGCCTTGGAAAAACTATTTTGACTTGAGAAAGTCAAAATAGTCGAAGGATGGGTAAAGGTTCGGGACAGAATGGGCCAATTCCTCCTACGTCTGAATTGGTGGCTGAAGTCGAACGGAAGCGACACGCTTGCTGGCGGCCGGGACTAGCTACGGCAGTGTGGGGTGGTTCTTGTTCTGACTTCAGACCATAAACCCTAGGCCTAGACAACAAAAATTTCGTGTCGGCTTACTCAAGGGTATTTAAAATGGGACTATTTTCCCAATAGGTCGTGAAAGACCAAGAAGCGGTGGAGTTGCGCAACTTCGCGACTTGTCAGGGCGGTCTGGTGTTGTTGGCGCCCTGCTCTGCCCACCCTACCTCAGTCACGACTGTCCTTAAAACATTTTAGCGTCGTGACCCCTTATTGAGGTTCGGGGCGAAGGAGCTACACGCTCGGGTTCATTCTTGGATTGGCTCTTCTAGCCTCTAAACATCATATTTATTCAAAACAAAATAATCCCATTAAGGCCAAAAAAAACTGAAAAACATAACACAAAAGTAATACAATGAAAATAAAAATAAAGAAAAATGAAAAGACTCACCCCATTTGATTTTGTTTCACCTTCAAATTTTATTTTTATTATTTTAAATTTTTATTTTAATGGTTAAATTCGGTCCTCGTCGGTCCTGTCATGTCATATTTATTTTATTTAAATATTAATTTTAATTTAATAGTTAAATTTTTTATTTTTTCTTGTTTCTATTGTTTCTTTTTTTTTTTTTGTAACTTTACATTTTATGGGGGAGGGCTTACCTTTTGTAGGTAATGTTTTTTTTTTAAACTCCATTCATTCAAAAAAAAAAATTATTTTTTAGGGGATTAGGTATTTACGTTAAATTTCTCTTTCCTTTTTTTTGATCTTAATTCCCATCATTCTCCGAATTTCAATTTTGTAAATTTTTCACCGAATTTCAACTTGTAACTTTTGTAAATTTTTTTCTAACTCACATCATGCATCATTCCGAATTCAAATTTTATTTTTTGTAAATTTTTTCTACTAATTTTACTCTTAACTTTTGTAAATTTTTCTAATTCACATCATGTTTTCTAAACTTTTCCGCCATTTTACTCTAAATATCTCCCTCTCTTCAAATCGCATTTTTCACCCTTTAAATTTTCGATCTTTCAATTTTTCCTTAAATCGCACTTGTCGCCATTGACCAAAGATCCGATCTTTTGGCGCTTGAGCAAAAGCTATCCCAATCAGTTCTTGTAAGGAAATCTCCAGACACGAATATCCAGAATTCGCCGATACCAAGATTAATCAAGTCGCTTACGCACAAAATTTTTAATCGCTGTTTTTCAGCAAGGACCGTCTCTGCGTTCAATTCGAACTCAACATCCCCATCGAAAAGTTTTTTTTTTGTTTCGCGCGTCCAATTCTCGAAAATATGTCCAAACACGCGGCACTATTTTGGCTTCTGGCGAGCTCACTTTTACTTTACTACTCCCGCCATAGCTTTGCTTATATGTTCTTTGTTCGATTCAAATTTTCGGTGACTATTATACGGTTTTTAACTCGATTTTCAGATTCGCGACGTGCAATTCTGTCGAACCGCGTACCACCTCCGATTCCAACTCCCCCACGCTACTAAAAGAAGAACTCCCCGCCGTCGACCGAACTCCGACCCGCACCCTAAAAACCAAAAAGACCCCGATCCGTGCACTGCTTGCCCTAATACCCCCGCCCCGACACGATCCGCGTTCATTACCAAAAATGGTAATCAAATCTTTAAAATCCTGCATTTACATAGGCTGTATGCTATGTACTTAGCACACGACCACCTAGCCGTTGAAGGGCATTTGCAGCTGTAGATCCGTTCCATTGACCCAATTTTCGGTACCTAGAGCAACGTCTACAGTGCATCGTAAAAGTTTTTGGTCGTCTGGCACGGCGACTCAACATGTTTTGTACCGGAATAGTAATTACTTGACAATATTTTAATATTTTCAAATTTCGCGCGCTTATTTATCAATGACATCTAGTAGTGAACTGTGTAGAATATTTCACTCCATTTCGAAGGTGACTTTTTCGTTCGTGTTCGTTTCGCTGAATACAGTACTAAGCTTTACTTCAAACTTAAAATTAATTGAATTTTTGAAAGAAACAAAAAGTAATGTTTTGAAAAAAAATTATTTTATCTGAACTACCAATTTTAAATCTAATGAAAGTTTAAATTCATCAGAATTTTTTTGAACAATGCAGAAACTCGGCTTATCATGGACAACTTTTTCAAAATAATGACATTTAAAAAACGTCGGCTATGTGAGATAGCCAGGGACCTGTCAATAGATATGGACTACCTATTTCTCTATCCCATGTGGGACAAGTTTTTTGATTTGAAGTTTCGAAAAAATTGTACGTGCTTAGTCGAGTTTTGCACTTTTTAAATAATATAAGCAAGATATCGTTCCAAAATTCTAAATGAACATTCGACCGTATTGTGATTGTCACGTCGCGTCACTTCGATGCCGATTTGATATCGACGCATGAAAAGGCGATTGTGAATGTCGATTGCAATCGACAGTTGTCGCTTTGATCGTCATTTTTCGTCGATGACATTCCGAGTCCGTGACGCCTGAAGAAAATTAACGTCGATGCAAAAAAGCCAGTATAGATTTAACAAAAACATGTTTCTTTCCCTTTTTTGATGGATTCGCAACAAGTAATCGTCATTAAAAGCGGTGTAGATCGACAATATGGCTCGAATTTTCGGCACTGTAAAATTTTTTGGGACTACCGTCACGAGATGCAAGCAGAAGTGAGAGCCAAAAATGGGCCGAACAAGACGTATAGCTTTTCCACTTTAGAAAAAAGCATTATCCGCATCTTAAATTTGAATGTAGGATTTGATATTGCATACAAATAAAGTCATAGTTTTAAACGAAGGCATACATGAACTTAAATTCACAATTTACAGCTGATACATACATATCAATATGGCAATGCCATTGGTCGCGTTTATGTGCAGACCGGACCAGTCTAAAAAGACCGGTTTGGTCTTTTTCGGTCTTGCATTTATGTGTGGTTTTCAACATAACCAATTTGAAGCTGTCATTTTAAATATCATTTTCAATCATGGATGCAAATTTGTAACTGCACTTCGCTAAGTTTGCGCAAAGTGGAAACTTCGTCAAATGTCCACCGTTCAGTCATTTTTATTTCCACAGATGTATGCTTTGACGTTTTAATTTTGTTTGGCCAGCACTATTGTAGGTTATGTTTGGGTCTAAGACCGTTTATGTTCCAGTACTAGACTGGTTCGGTTTCGTTTGGTTCGTACCAAAATCAGAACCAAAATAAGTCCGAATGGACTGGTCCGGTTTGCATTTATGCGTGCGACCGAACTGGTTTTTTTGGTCTTTTTAGACTGGTCTGGTTTGCACATAAACGCGACCATTGAGTCACGTCGATGGAGTTACACAATCGCTTTTTTTGATCGACGTGACACTTCGCATCGGCATCGAAGTGGCGTGACTGCGACATTCGCAATACGGGTGATTAACGGGCCTATTACGCAACCCGCTCGACCAAAAAATGCACGTTCTGCGACTATGAAACTCACCGATGACCTACTTGTCGAGTTTCACTCGACTTTTAGTCGAGAAAAAAGCGTGAGTATAGAGAACTGCGTATTATGAAAGCCGATCGAGTGAGTATTTGCTTGTAAGAAATGTCAAATTCACTCGACTACTGAAAATGAAGTGACTTTCCAATTGTCGAGTTTCATCATACCAACTTTTGCTCGAGTCGATTTCAAATGTGAGTGAGTTTCTCACTCGACTCGAGTTTCGTAATAGGCCCGTAAATAATTTCTGAACCGAATTGGCGCCTAAGGGTTGCCAAAACGGTTCGTCAATAGGATCGTTCCACATTGCCTCCACTTAAGTTCGATGACATGGTTTGCTGTTGAAAATCCGATAAGCTTGTACACTTGGACTTTGATTGCCGTTCAGGCGAAAATTCTGTCGCAGAACGACTAAGTTTTTGACCTTTTGCCCACCAACTTTTTGCACGGAATTTTTTCAGAGCTCGCGCGTGTTGATGGGCTACGCTTTGTGCACGTAGCGTAGCTGAGGCTAGCCCCACGTTGGGCGCCATTTGTCGTGTTTGAGGCCTTGGAAAAACTATTTTGACTTGAGAAAGTCAAAATAGTCGAAGGATGGGTAAAGGTTCGGGACAGAATGGGCCAATTCCTCCTACGTCTGAATTGGTGGCTGAAGTCGAACGGAAGCGACACGCTTGCTGGCGGCCGGGACTAGCTACGGCAGTGTGGGGTGGTTCTTGTTCTGACTTCAGACCATAAACCCTAGGCCTAGACAACAAAAATTTCGTGTCGGCTTACTCAAGGGTATTTAAAATGGGACTATTTTCCCAATAGGTCGTGAAAGACCAAGAAGCGGTGGAGTTGCGCAACTTCGCGACTTGTCAGGGCGGTCTGGTGTTGTTGGCGCCCTGCTCTGCCCACCCTACCTCAGTCACGACTGTCCTTAAAACATTTTAGCGTCGTGACCCCTTATTGAGGTTCGGGGCGAAGGAGCTACACGCTCGGGTTCATTCTTGGATTGGCTCTTCTAGCCTCTAAACATCATATTTATTCAAAACAAAATAATCCCATTAAGGCCAAAAAAAACTGAAAAACATAACACAAAAGTAATACAATGAAAATAAAAATAAAGAAAAATGAAAAGACTCACCCCATTTGATTTTGTTTCACCTTCAAATTTTATTTTTATTATTTTAAATTTTTATTTTAATGGTTAAATTCGGTCCTCGTCGGTCCTGTCATGTCATATTTATTTTATTTAAATATTAATTTTAATTTAATAGTTAAATTTTTTATTTTTTCTTGTTTCTATTGTTTCTTTTTTTTTTTTTGTAACTTTACATTTTATGGGGGAGGGCTTACCTTTTGTAGGTAATGTTTTTTTTTTAAACTCCATTCATTCAAAAAAAAAAATTATTTTTTAGGGGATTAGGTATTTACGTTAAATTTCTCTTTCCTTTTTTTTGATCTTAATTCCCATCATTCTCCGAATTTCAATTTTGTAAATTTTTCACCGAATTTCAACTTGTAACTTTTGTAAATTTTTTTCTAACTCACATCATGCATCATTCCGAATTCAAATTTTATTTTTTGTAAATTTTTTCTACTAATTTTACTCTTAACTTTTGTAAATTTTTCTAATTCACATCATGTTTTCTAAACTTTTCCGCCATTTTACTCTAAATATCTCCCTCTCTTCAAATCGCATTTTTCACCCTTTAAATTTTCGATCTTTCAATTTTTCCTTAAATCGCACTTGTCGCCATTGACCAAAGATCCGATCTTTTGGCGCTTGAGCAAAAGCTATCCCAATCAGTTCTTGTAAGGAAATCTCCAGACACGAATATCCAGAATTCGCCGATACCAAGATTAATCAAGTCGCTTACGCACAAAATTTTTAATCGCTGTTTTTCAGCAAGGACCGTCTCTGCGTTCAATTCGAACTCAACATCCCCATCGAAAAGTTTTTTTTTTGTTTCGCGCGTCCAATTCTCGAAAATATGTCCAAACACGCGGCACTATTTTGGCTTCTGGCGAGCTCACTTTTACTTTACTACTCCCGCCATAGCTTTGCTTATATGTTCTTTGTTCGATTCAAATTTTCGGTGACTATTATACGGTTTTAACTCGATTTTCAGATTCGCGACGTGCAATTCTGTCGAACCGCGTACCACCTCCGATTCCAACTCCCCCACGCTACTAAAAGAAGAACTCCCCGCCGTCGACCGAACTCCGACCCGCACCCTAAAAACCAAAAAGACCCCGATCCGTGCACTGCTTGCCCTAATACCCCCGCCCCGACACGATCCGCGTTCATTACCAAAAATGGTAATCAAATCTTTAAAATCCTGCATTTACATAGGCTGTATGCTATGTACTTAGCACACGACCACCTAGCCGTTGAAGGGCATTTGCAGCTGTAGATCCGTTCCATTGACCCAATTTTCGGTACCTAGAACAACGTCTACAGTGCATCGTAAAAGTTTTTGGTCGTCTGGCACGGCGACTCAACATGTTATGTACCGGAATAGTAATTACTTGACAATATTTTAATATTTTCAAATTTCGCGCGCTTATTTATCAATGACATCTAGTAGTGAACTGTGTAGAATATTTCACTCCATTTCGAAGGTGACTTTTTCGTTCGTGTTCGTTTCGCTGAATACAGTACTAAGCTTTACTTCAAACTTAAAATTAATTGAATTTTTGAAAGAAACAAAAAGTAATGTTTTGAAAAAAAATTATTTTATCTGAACTACCAATTTTAAATCTAATGAACGTTTAAATTCATCAGAATTTTTTTGAACAATGCAGAAACTCGGCTTATCATGGACAACTTTTTCGAAATAATGACATTTAAAAAACGTCGGCTATGTGAGATAGCCAGGGACCTGTCAATAGATATGGACTACCTATTTCTCTATCCCATGTGGGACAAGTTTTTTGATTTGAAGTTTCGAAAAAATTGTACGTGCTTAGTCGAGTTTTGCACTTTTTAAATAATATAAGCAAGATATCGTTCCAAAATTCTAAATGAACATTCGACCGTATTGTGATTGTCACGTCGCGTCACTTCGATGCCGATTTGATATCGACGCATGAAAAGGCGATTGTGAATGTCGATTGCAATCGACAGTTGTCGCTTTGATCGTCATTTTTCGTCGATGACATTCCGAGTCCGTGACGCCTGAAGAAAATTAACGTCGATGCAAAAAAGCCAGTATAGATTTAACAAAAACATGTTTCTTTCCCTTTTTTGATGGATTCGCAACAAGTAATCGTCATTAAAAGCGGTGTAGATCGACACTTGGTGTAGATCGACAATATGGCTCGAATTTTCGGCACTGTAAATTTTTTTGGGACTACCGTCACGAGATGCAAGCAGAAGTGAGAGCCAAAAATGGGCCGAACAAGACGTATAGCTTTTCCACTTTAGAAAAAAGCATTATCCGCATCTTAAATTTGAATGTAGGATTTGATATTGCATACAAATAAAGTCATAGTTTTAAACGAAGGCATACATGAACTTAAATTCACAATTTACAGCTGATACATACATATCAATATGGCAATGCCATTGGTCGCGTTTATGTGCAGACCGGACCAGTCTAAAAAGACCGGTTTGGTCTTTTTCGGTCTTGCATTTACTTGTGGTTTTCAACATAACCAATTTGAAGCTGTCATTTTAAATATCATTTTCAATCATGGATGCAAATTTGTAACTGCACTTCGCTAAGTTTGCGCAAAGTGGAAACTTCGTCAAATGTCCACCGTTCAGTCATTTTTATTTCCACAGATGTATGCTTTGACGTTTTAATTTTGTTTGGCCAGCACTATTGTAGGTTATGTTTGGGTCTAAGACCGTTTATGTTCCAGTACTAGACTGGTTCGGTTTCGTTTGGTTCGTACCAAAATCAGAACCAAAATAAGTCCGAATGGACTGGTCCGGTTTGCATTTATGCGTGCGACCGAACTGGTTTTTTTGGTCTTTTTAGACTGGTCTGGTTTGCACATAAACGCGACCATTGAGTCACGTCGATGGAGTTACACAATCGCTTTTTTTGATCGACGTGACACTTCGCATCGGCATCGAAGTGGCGTGACTGCGACATTCGCAATACGGGTGATTAACGGGCCTATTACGCAACCCGCTCGACCAAAAAATGCACGTTCTGCGACTATGAAACTCACCGATGACCTACTTGTCGAGTTTCACTCGACTTTTAGTCGAGAAAAAAGCGTGAGTATAGAGAACTGCGTATTATGAAAGCCGATCGAGTGAGTATTTGCTTGTAAGAAATGTCAAATTCACTCGACTACTGAAAATGAAGTGCCTTTCCAATTGTCGAGTTTCATCATACCAACTTTTGCTCGAGTCGATTTCAAATGTGAGTGAGTTTCTCACTCGACTCGAGTTTCGTAATAGGCCCGTAAATAATTTCTGAACCGAATTGGCGCCTAAGGGTTGCCAAAACGGTTCGTCAATAGGATCGTTCCACATTGCCTCCACTTAAGTTCGATGACATGGTTTGCTGTTGAAAATCCGATAAGCTTGTACACTTGGACTTTGATTGCCGTTCAGGCGAAAATTCTGTCGCAGAACGACTAAGTTTTTGACCTTTTGCCCACCAACTTTTTGCACGGAATTTTTTCAGAGCTCGCGCGTGTTGATGGGCTACGCTTTGTGCACGTAGCGTAGCTGAGGCTAGCCCCACGTTGGGCGCCATTTGTCGTGTTTGAGGCCTTGGAAAAACTATTTTGACTTGAGAAAGTCAAAATAGTCGAAGGATGGGTAAAGGTTCGGGACAGAATGGGCCAATTCCTCCTACGTCTGAATTGGTGGCTGAAGTCGAACGGAAGCGACACGCTTGCTGGCGGCCGGGACTAGCTACGGCACTGTGGGGTGGTTCTTGTTCTGACTTCAGACCATAAACCCTAGGCCTAGACAACAAAAATTTCGTGTCGGCTTACTCAAGGGTATTTAAAATGGGACTATTTTCCCAATAGGTCGTGAAAGACCAAGAAGCGGTGGAGTTGCGCAACTTCGCGACTTGTCAGGGTGGTCTGGTGTTGTTGGCGCCCTGCTCTGCCCACCCTACCTCAGTCACGACTGTCCTTAAAACATTTTAGCGTCGTGACCCCTTATTGAGGTTCGGGGCGAAGGAGCTAAACGCTCGGGTTCATTCTTGTATTGGCTCTTCTAGCCTCTAAACATCATATTTATTCAAAACAAAATAATCCCATTAAGGCCAAAAAAAACTGAAAAACATAACACAAAAGTAATACAATGAAAATAAAAATAAAGAAAAATGAAAAGACTCACCCCATTTGATTTTGTTTCACCTTCAAATTTTATTTTTATTATTTTAAATTTTTATTTTAATGGTTAAATTCGGTCCTCGTCGGTCCTGTCATGTCATATTTAATTTATTTAAATATTAATTTTAATTTAATAGTTAAATTTTTTATTTTTTCTTGTTTCTATTGTTTTTTTTTTTTTGTAACTTTACATTTTATGGGGGAGGGCTTACCTTTTGTAGGTAATGTTTTTTTTTTTAAACTCCATTCATTAAAAAAAAAAAAATTATTTTTTAGGGGATTAGGTATTTACGTTAAATTTCTCTTTCCTTTTTTTTGATCTTAATTCCCATCATTCTCCGAATTTCAATTTTGTAAATTTTTCACCGAATTTCAACTTGTAACTTTTGTAAATTTTTTTCTAATTCACATCAAGCATCATTCCGAATTCAAATTTTATTTTTTGTAAATTTTTTCTACTAATTTTACTCTTAACTTTTGTAAATTTTTCTAATTCACATCATGTTTTCTAAACTTTTCCGCCATTTTACTCTTAATATCTCCCTCTCTTCAAATCGCATTTTTCACCCTTTAAATTTTCGATCTTTCAATTTTTCCTTAAATCGCACTTGTCGCCATTGACCAAAGATCCGATCTTTTGGCGCTTGAGCAAAAGCTATCCCAATCAGTTCTTGTAAGGAAATCTCCAGACACGAATATCCAGAATTCGCCGATACCAAGATTAATCAAGTCGCTTACGCACAAAATTTTTAATCGCTGTTTTTCAGCAAGGACCGTCTCTGCGTTCAATTCGAACTCAACATCCCCATCGAAAAGTTTTTTTTTTGTTTCGCGCGTCCAATTCTCGAAAATATGTCCAAACACGCGGCACTATTTTGGCTTCTGGCGAGCTCACTTTTACTTTACTACTCCCGCCATAGCTTTGCTTATATGTTCTTTGTTCGATTCAAATTTTCGGTGACTATTATACGGTTTTTAACTCGATTTTCAGATTCGCGACGTGCAATTCTGTCGAACCGCGTACCACCTCCGATTCCAACTCCCCCACGCTACTAAAAGAAGAACTCCCCGCCGTCGACCGAACTCCGACCCGCACCCTAAAAACCAAAAAGACCCCGATCCGTGCACTGCTTGCCCTAATACCCCCGCCCCGACACGATCCGCGTTCATTACCAAAAATGGTAATCAAATCTTTAAAATCCTGCATTTACATAGGCTGTATGCTATGTACTTAGCACACGACCACCTAGCCGTTGAAGGGCATTTGCAGCTGTAGATCCGTTCCATTGACCCAATTTTCGGTACCTAGAACAACGTCTACAGTGCATCGTAAAAGTTTTTGGTCGTCTGGCACGGCGACTCAACATGTTATGTACCGGAATAGTAATTACTTGACAATATTTTAATATTTTCAAATTTCGCGCGCTTATTTATCAATGACATCTAGTAGTGAACTGTGTAGAATATTTCACTCCATTTCGAAGGTGACTTTTTCGTTCGTGTTCGTTTCGCTGAATACAGTACTAAGCTTTACTTCAAACTTAAAATTAATTGAATTTTTGAAAGAAACAAAAAGTAATGTTTTGAAAAAAAATTATTTTATCTGAACTACCAATTTTAAATCTAATGAAAGTTTAAATTCATCAGAATTTTTTTGAACAATGCAGAAACTCGGCTTATCATGGACAACTTTTTCGAAATAATGACATTTAAAAAACGTCGGCTATGTGAGATAGCCAGGGACCTGTCAATAGATATGGACTACCTATTTCTCTATCCCATGTGGGACAAGTTTTTTGATTTGAAGTTTCGAAAAAATTGTACGTGCTTAGTCGAGTTTTGCACTTTTTAAATAATATAAGCAAGATATCGTTCCAAAATTCTAAATGAACATTCGACCGTATTGTGATTGTCACGTCGCGTCACTTCGATGCCGATTTGATATCGACGCATGAAAAGGCGATTGTGAATGTCGATTGCAATCGACAGTTGTCGCTTTGATCGTCATTTTTCGTCGATGACATTCCGAGTCCGTGACGCCTGAAGAAAATTAACGTCGATGCAAAAAAGCCAGTATAGATTTAACAAAAACATGTTTCTTTCCCTTTTTTGACGGATTCGCAACAAGTAATCGTCATTAAAAGCGGTGTAGATCGACACTTGGTGTAGATCGACAATATGGCTCGAATTTTCGGCACTGTAAAATTTTTTGGGACTACCGTCACGAGATGCAAGCAGAAGTGAGAGCCAAAAATGGGCCGAACAAGACGTATAGCTTTTCCACTTTAGAAAAAAGCATTATCCGCATCTTAAATTTGAATGTAGGATTTGATATTGCATACAAATAAAGTCATAGTTTTAAACGAAGGCATACATGAACTTAAATTCACAATTTACAGCTGATACATACATATCAATATGGCAATGCCATTGGTCGCGTTTATGTGCAGACCGGACCAGTCTAAAAAGACCGGTTTGGTCTTTTTCGGTCTTGCATTTATGTGTGGTTTTCAACATAACCAATTTGAAGCTGTCATTTTAAATATCATTTTCAATCATGGATGCAAATTTGTAACTGCACTTCGCTAAGTTTGCGCAAAGTGGAAACTTCGTCAAATGTCCACCGTTCAGTCATTTTTATTTCCACAGATGTATGCTTTGACGTTTTAATTTTGTTTGGCCAGCACTATTGTAGGTTATGTTTGGGTCTAAGACCGTTTATGTTCCAGTACTAGACTGGTTCGGTTTCGTTTGGTTCGTACCAAAATCAGAACCAAAATAAGTCCGAATGGACTGGTCCGGTTTGCATTTATGCGTGCGACCGAACTGGTTTTTTTGGTCCTTTTAGACTGGTCTGGTTTGCACATAAACGCGACCATTGAGTCACGTCGATGGAGTTACACAATCGCTTTTTTTGATCGACGTGACACTTCGCATCGGCATCGAAGTGGCGTGACTGCGACATTCGCAATACGGGTGATTAACGGGCCTATTACGCAACCCGCTCGACCAAAAAATGCACGTTCTGCGACTATGAAACTCACCGATGACCTACTTGTCGAGTTTCACTCGACTTTTAGTCGAGAAAAAAGCGTGAGTATAGAGAACTGCGTATTATGAAAGCCGATCGAGTGAGTATTTGCTTGTAAGAAATGTCAAATTCACTCGACTACTGAAAATGAAGTGACTTTCCAATTGTCGAGTTTCATCATACCAACTTTTGCTCGAGTCGATTTCAAATGTGAGTGAGTTTCTCACTCGACTCGAGTTTCGTAATAGGCCCGTAAATAATTTCTGAACCGAATTGGCGCCTAAGGGTTGCCAAAACGGTTCGTCAATAGGATCGTTCCACATTGCCTCCACTTAAGTTCGATGACATGGTTTGCTGTTGAAAATCCGATAAGCTTGTACACTTGGACTTTGATTGCCGTTCAGGCGAAAATTCTGTCGCAGAACGACTAAGTTTTTGACCTTTTGCCCACCAACTTTTTGCACGGAATTTTTTCAGAGCTCGCGCGTGTTGATGGGCTACGCTTTGTGCACGTAGCGTAGCTGAGGCTAGCCCCACGATGGGCGCCATTTGTCGTGTTTGAGGCCTTGGAAAAACTATTTTGACTTGAGAAAGTCAAAATAGTCGAAGGATGGGTAAAGGTTCGGGACAGAATGGGCCAATTCCTCCTACGTCTGAATTGGTGGCTGAAGTCGAACGGAAGCGACACGCTTGCTGGCGGCCGGGACTAGCTACGGCAGTGTGGGGTGGTTCTTGTTCTGACTTCAGACCATAAACCCTAGGCCTAGACAACAAAAATTTCGTGTCGGCTTACTCAAGGGTATTTAAAATGGGACTATTTTCCCAATAGGTCGTGAAAGACCAAGAAGCGGTGGAGTTGCGCAACTTCGCGACTTGTCAGGGCCGTCTGGTGTTGTTGGCGCCCTGCTCTGCCCACCCTACCTCAGTCACGACTGTCCTTAAAACATTTTAGCGTCGTGACCCCTTATTGAGGTTCGGGGCGAAGGAGCTAAACGCTCGGGTTCATTCTTGTATTGGCTCTTCTAGCCTCTAAACATCATATTTATTCAAAACAAAATAGTCCCATTAAGGCCAAAAAAAACTGAAAAACATAACACAAAAGTAATACAATGAAAATAAAAATAAAGAAAAATGAAAAGACTCACCCCATTTGATTTTGTTTCACCTTCAAATTTTATTTTTATTATTTTAAATTTTTATTTTAATGGTTAAATTCGGTCCTCGTCGGTCCTGTCATGTCATATTTATTTTATTTAAATATTGATTTTAATTTAATAGTTAAATTTTTTATTTTTTCTTGTTTCTATTGTTTTTTTTTTTTTTTTGTAACTTTACATTTTATGAGGGAGGGCTTACCTTTTGTAGGTAATGTTTTTTTTTTAAACTCCATTCATTCAAAAAAAAAAATTATTTTTTAGGGGATTAGGTATTTACGTTAAATTTCTCTTTCCTTTTTTTGATCTTAATTCCCATCATTCTCCGAATTTCAATTTTGTAAATTTTTCACCGAATTTCAACTTGTAACTTTTGTAAATTTTTTTCTAATTCACATCATGCATCATTCCGAATTCAAATTTTATTTTTTGTAAATTTTTTCTACTAATTTTACTCTTAACTTTTGTAAATTTTTCTAATTCACATCATGTTTTCTAAACTTTTCCGCCATTTTACTCTAAATATCTCCCTCTCTTCAAATCGCATTTTTCACCCTTTAAATTTTCGATCTTTCAATTTTTCCTTAAATCGCACTTGTCGCCATTGACCAAAGATCCGATCTTTTGGCGCTTGAGCAAAAGCTATCCCAATCAGTTCTTGTAAGGAAATCTCCAGACACGAATATCCAGAATTCGCCGATACCAAGATTAATCAAGTCGCTTACGCACAAAATTTTTAATCGCTGTTTTTCAGCAAGGACCGTCTCTGCGTTCAATTCGAACTCAACATCCCCATCGAAAAGTTTTTTTTTTGTTTCGCGCGTCCAATTCTCGAAAATATGTCCAAACACGCGGCACTATTTTGGCTTCTGGCGAGCTCACTTTTATTTTACTACTCCCGCCATAGCTTTGCTTATATGTTCTTTGTTCGATTCAAATTTTCGGTGACTATTATACGGTTTTTAACTCGATTTTCAGATTCGCGACGTGCAATTCTGTCGAACCGCGTACCACCTCCGATTCCAACTCCCCCACGCTACTAAAAGAAGAACTCCCCGCCGTCGACCGAACTCCGACCCGCACCCTAAAAACCAAAAAGACCCCGATCCGTGCACTGCTTGCCCTAATACCCCCGCCCCGACACGATCCGCGTTCATTACCAAAAATGGTAATCAAATCTTTAAAATCCTGCATTTACATAGGCTGTATGCTATGTACTTAGCACACGACCACCTAGCCGTTGAAGGGCATTTGCAGCTGTAGATCCGTTCCATTGACCCAATTTTCGGTACCTAGAACAACGTCTACAGTGCATCGTAAAAGTTTTTGGTCGTCTGGCACGGCGACTCAACATGTTATGTACCGGAATAGTAATTACTTGACAATATTTTAATATTTTCAAATTTCGCGCGCTTATTTATCAATGACATCTAGTAGTGAACTGTGTAGAATATTTCACTCCATTTCGAAGGTGACTTTTTCGTTCGTGTTCGTTTCGCTGAATACAGTACTAAGCTTTACTTCAAACTTAAAATTAATTGAATTTTTGAAAGAAACAAAAAGTAATGTTTTGAAAAAAAATTATTTTATCTGAACTACCAATTTTAAATCTAATGAAAGTTTAAATTCATCAGAATTTTTTTGAACAATGCAGAAACTCTGCTTATCATGGACAACTTTTTCAAAATAATGACATTTAAAAAACGTCGGCTATGTGAGATAGCCAGGGACCTGTCAATAGATATGGACTACCTATTTCTCTATCCCATGTGGGACAAGTTTTTTGATTTGAAGTTTCGAAAAAATTGTACGTGCTTAGTCGAGTTTTGCACTTTTTAAATAATATAAGCAAGATATCGTTCCAAAATTCTAAATGAACATTCGACCGTATTGTGATTGTCACGTCGCGTCACTTCGATGCCGATTTGATATCGACGCATGAAAAGGCGATTGTGAATGTCGATTGCAATCGACAGTTGTCGCTTTGATCGTCATTTTTCGTCGATGACATTCCGAGTCCGTGACGCCTGAAGAAAATTAACGTCGATGCAAAAAAGCCAGTATAGATTTAACAAAAACATGTTTCTTTCCCTTTTTTGATGGATTCGCAACAAGTAATCGTCATTAAAAGCGGTGTAGATCGACAATATGGCTCGAATTTTCGGCACTGTAAAATTTTTTGGGACTACCGTCACGAGATGCAAGCAGAAGTGAGAGCCAAAAATGGGCCGAACAAGACGTATAGCTTTTCCACTTTAGAAAAAAGCATTATCCGCATCTTAAATTTGAATGTAGGATTTGATATTGCATACAAATAAAGTCATAGTTTTAAACGAAGGCATACATGAACTTAAATTCACAATTTACAGCTGATACATACATATCAATATGGCAATGCCATTGGTCGCGTTTATGTGCAGACCGGACCAGTCTAAAAAGACCGGTTTGGTCTTTTTCGGTCTTGCATTTATGTGTGGTTTTCAACATAACCAATTTGAAGCTGTCATTTTAAATATCATTTTCAATCATGGATGCAAATTTGTAACTGCACTTCGCTAAGTTTGCGCAAAGTGGAAACTTCGTCAAATGTCCACCGCTCAGTCATTTTTATTTCCACAGATGTATGCTTTGACGTTTTAATTTTGTTTGGCCAGCACTATTGTAGGTTATGTTTGGGTCTAAGACCGTTTATGTTCCAGTACTAGACTGGTTCGGTTTCGTTTGGTTCGTACCAAAATCAGAACCAAAATAAGTCCGAATGGACTGGTCCGGCTTGCATTTATGCGTGCGACCGAACTGGTTTTTTTGGTCTTTTTAGACTGGTCTGGTTTGCACATAAACGCGACCATTGAGTCACGTCGATGGAGTTACACAATCGCTTTTTTTGATCGACGTGACACTTCGCATCGGCATCGAAGTGGCGTGACTGCGACATTCGCAATACGGGTGATTAACGGGCCTATTACGCAACCCGCTCGACCAAAAAATGCACGTTCTGCGACTATGAAACTCACCGATGACCTACTTGTCGAGTTTCACTCGACTTTTAGTCGAGAAAAAAGCGTGAGTATAGAGAACTGCGTATTATGAAAGCCGATCGAGTGAGTATTTGCTTGTAAGAAATGTCAAATTCACTCGACTACTGAAAATGAAGTGACTTTCCAATTGTCGAGTTTCATCATACCAACTTTTGCTCGAGTCGATTTCAAATGTGAGTGAGTTTCTCACTCGACTCGAGTTTCGTAATAGGCCCGTAAATAATTTCTGAACCGAATTGGCGCCTAAGGGTTGCCAAAACGGTTCGTCAATAGGATCGTTCCACATTGCCTCCACTTAAGTTCGATGACATGGTTTGCTGTTGAAAATCCGATAAGCTTGTACACTTGGACTTTGATTGCCGTTCAGGCGAAAATTCTGTCGCAGAACGACTAAGTTTTTGACCTTTTGCCCACCAACTTTTTGCACGGAATTTTTTCAGAGCTCGCGCGTGTTGATGGGCTACGCTTTGTGCACGTAGCGTAGCTGAGGCTAGCCCCACGTTGGGCGCCATTTGTCGTGTTTGAGGCCTTGGAAAAACTATTTTGACTTGAGAAAGTCAAAATAGTCGAAGGATGGGTAAAGGTTCGGGACAGAATGGGCCAATTCCTCCTACGTCTGAATTGGTGGCTGAAGTCGAACGGAAGCGACACGCTTGCTGGCGGCCGGGACTAGCTACGGCAGTGTGGGGTGGTTCTTGTTCTGACTTCAGACCATAAACCCTAGGCCTAGACAACAAAAATTTCGTGTCGGCTTACTCAAGGGTATTTAAAATGGGACTATTTTCCCAATAGGTCGTGAAAGACCAAGAAGCGGTGGAGTTGCGCAACTTCGCGACTTGTCAGGGCGGTCTGGTGTTGTTGGCGCCCTGCTCTGCCCACCCTACCTCAGTCACGACTGTCCTTAAAACATTTTAGCGTCGTGACCCCTTATTGAGGTTCGGGGCGAAGGAGCTAAACGCTCGGGTTCATTCTTGTATTGGCTCTTCTAGCCTCTAAACATCATATTTATTCAAAACAAAATAGTCCCATTAAGGCCAAAAAAAACTGAAAAACATAACACAAAAGTAATACAATGAAAATAAAAATAAAGAAAAATGAAAAGACTCACCCCATTTCACCTTCACCTTCAAATTTTATTTTTATTATTTTAAATTTTTATTTTAATGGTTAAATTCGGTCCTCGTCGGTCCTGTCATGTCATATTTATTTTATTTAAATATTAATTTTAATTTAATAGTTAAATTTTTTATTTTTTCTTGTTTCTATTGTTTTTTTTTTTTTTTTGTAACTTTACATTTTATGAGGGAGGGCTTACCTTTTGTAGGTAATGTTTTTTTTTTAAACTCCATTCATTCAAAAAAAAAAATTATTTTTTAGGGGATTAGGGGACCTATTTACGTTAAATTTCTCTTTCCTTTTTTTTGATCTTAATTCCCATCATTCTCCGAATTTCAATTTTGTAAATTTTTCACCGAATTTCAACTTGTAACTTTTGTAAATTTTTTTCTAATTCACATCATGCATCATTCCGAATTCAAATTTTATTTTTTGTAAATTTTTTCTACTAATTTTACTCTTAACTTTTGTAAATTTTTCTAATTCACATCATGTTTTCTAAACTTTTCCGCCATTTTACTCTAAATATCTCCCTCTCTTCAAATCGCATTTTTCACCCTTTAAATTTTCGATCTTTCAATTTTTCCTTAAATCGCACCTGTCGCCATTGACCAAAGATCCGATCTTTTGGCGCTTGAGCAAAAGCTATCCCAATCAGTTCTTGTAAGGAAATCTCCAGACACGAATATCCAGAATTCGCCGATACCAAGATTAATCAAGTCGCTTACGCACAAAATTTTTAATCGCTGTTTTTCAGCAAGGACCGTCTCTGCGTTCAATTCGAACTCAACATCCCCATCGAAAAGTTTTTTTTTTGTTTCGCGCGTCCAATTCTCGAAAATATGTCCAAACACGCGGCACTATTTTGGCTTCTGGCGAGCTCACTTTTACTTTACTACTCCCGCCATAGCTTTGCTTATATGTTCTTTGTTCGATTCAAATTTTCGGTGACTATTATACGGTTTTTAACTCGATTTTCAGATTCGCGACGTGCAATTCTGTCGAACCGCGTACCACCTCCGATTCCAACTCCCCCACGCTACTAAAAGAAGAACTCCCCGCCGTCGACCGAACTCCGACCCGCACCCTAAAAACCAAAAAGACCCCGATCCGTGCACTGCTTGCCCTAATACCCCCGCCCCGACACGATCCGCGTTCATTACCAAAAATGGTAATCAAATCTTTAAAATCCTGCATTTACATAGGCTGTATGCTATGTACTTAGCACACGACCACCTAGCCGTTGAAGGGCATTTGCAGCTGTAGATCCGTTCCATTGACCCAATTTTCGGTACCTAGAACAACGTCTACAGTGCATCGTAAAAGTTTTTGGTCGTCTGGCACGGCGACTCAACATGTTATGTACCGGAATAGTAATTACTTGACAATATTTTAATATTTTCAAATTTCGCGCGCTTATTTATCAATGACATCTAGTAGTGAACTGTGTAGAATATTTCACTCCATTTCGAAGGTGACTTTTTCGTTCGTGTTCGTTTCGCTGAATACAGTACTAAGCTTTACTTCAAACTTAAAATTAATTGAATTTTTGAAAGAAACAAAAAGTAATGTTTTGAAAAAAAATTATTTTATCTGAACTACCAATTTTAAATCTAATGAAAGTTTAAATTCATCAGAATTTTTTTGAACAATGCAGAAACTCGGCTTATCATGGACAACTTTTTCAAAATAATGACATTTAAAAAACGTCGGCTATGTGAGATAGCCAGGGACCTGTCAATAGATATGGACTACCTATTTCTCTATCCCATGTGGGACAAGTTTTTTGATTTGAAGTTTCGAAAAAATTGTACGTGCTTAGTCGAGTTTTGCACTTTTTAAATAATATAAGCAAGATATCGTTCCAAAATTCTAAATGAACATTCGACCGTATTGTGATTGTCACGTCGCGTCACTTCGATGCCGATTTGATATCGACGCATGAAAAGGCGATTGTGAATGTCGATTGCAATCGACAGTTGTCGCTTTGATCGTCATTTTTCGTCGATGACATTCCGAGTCCGTGACGCCTGAAGAAAATTAACGTCGATGCAAAAAAGCCAGTATAGATTTAACAAAAACATGTTTCTTTCCCTTTTTTGATGGATTCGCAACAAGTAATCGTCATTAAAAGCGGTGTAGATCGACACTTGGTGTAGATCGACAATATGGCTCGAATTTTCGGCACTGTAAAATTTTTTGGGACTACCGTCACGAGATGCAAGCAGAAGTGAGAGCCAAAAATGGGCCGAACAAGACGTATAGCTTTTCCACTTTAGAAAAAAGCATTATCCGCATCTTAAATTTGAATGTAGGATTTGATATTGCATACAAATAAAGTCATAGTTTTAAACGAAGGCATACATGAACTTAAATTCACAATTTACAGCTGATACATACATATCAATATGGCAATGCCATTGGTCGCGTTTATGTGCAGACCGGACCAGTCTAAAAAGACCGGTTTGGTCTTTTTCGGTCTTGCATTTATGTGTGGTTTTCAACATAACCAATTTGAAGCTGTCATTTTAAATATCATTTTCAATCATGGATGCAAATTTGTAACTGCACTTCGCTAAGTTTGCGCAAAGTGGAAACTTCGTCAAATGTCCACCGTTCAGTCATTTTTATTTCCACAGATGTATGCTTTGACGTTTTAATTTTGTTTGGCCAGCACTATTGTAGGTTATGTTTTGGTCTAAGACCGTTTATGTTCCAGTACTAGACTGGTTCGGTTTCGTTTGGTTCGTACCAAAATCAGAACCAAAATAAGTCCGAATGGACTGGTCCGGTTTGCATTTATGCGTGCGACCGAACTGGTTTTTTTGGTCTTTTTAGACTGGTCTGGTTTGCACATAAACGCGACCATTGAGTCACGTCGATGGAGTTACACAATCGCTTTTTTTGATCGACGTGACACTTCGCATCGGCATCGAAGTGGCGTGACTGCGACATTCGCAATACGGGTGATTAACGGGCCTATTACGCAACCCGCTCGACCAAAAAATGCACGTTCTGCGACTATGAAACTCACCGATGACCTACTTGTCGAGTTTCACTCGACTTTTAGTCGAGAAAAAAGCGTGAGTATAGAGAACTGCGTATTATGAAAGCCGATCGAGTGAGTATTTGCTTGTAAGAAATGTCAAATTCACTCGACTACTGAAAATGAAGTGACTTTCCAATTGTCGAGTTTCATCATACCAACTTTTGCTCGAGTCGATTTCAAATGTGAGTGAGTTTCTCACTCGACTCGAGTTTCGTAATAGGCCCGTAAATAATTTCTGAACCGAATTGGCGCCTAAGGGTTGCCAAAACGGTTCGTCAATAGGATCGTTCCACATTGCCTCCACTTAAGTTCGATGACATGGTTTGCTGTTGAAAATCCGATAAGCTTGTACACTTGGACTTTGATTGCCGTTCAGGCGAAAATTCTGTCGCAGAACGACTAAGTTTTTGACCTTTTGCCCACCAACTTTTTGCACGGAATTTTTTCAGAGCTCGCGCGTGTTGATGGGCTACGCTTTGTGCACGTAGCGTAGCTGAGGCTAGCCCCACGTTGGGCGCCATTTGTCGTGTTTGAGGCCTTGGAAAAACTATTTTGACTTGAGAAAGTCAAAATAGTCGAAGGATGGATAAAGGTTCGGGACAGAATGGGCCAATTCCTCCTACGTCTGAATTGGTGGCTGAAGTCGAACGGAAGCGACACGCTTGCTGGCGGCCGGGACTAGCTACGGCAGTGTGGGGTGGTTCTTGTTCTGACTTCAGACCATAAACCCTAGGCCTAGACAACAAAAATTTCGTGTCGGCTTACTCAAGGGTATTTAAAATGGGACTATTTTCCCAATAGGTCGTGAAAGACCAAGAAGCGGTGGAGTTGCGCAACTTCGCGACTTGTCAGGGCGGTCTGGTGTTGTTGGCGCCCTGCTCTGCCCACCCTACCTCAGTCACGACTGTCCTTAAAACATTTTAGCGTCGTGACCCCTTATTGAGGTTCGGGGCGAAGGAGCTAAACGCTCGGGTTCATTCTTGTATTGGCTCTTCTAGCCTCTAAACATCATATTTATTCAAAACAAAATAGTCCCATTAAGGCCAAAAAAAACTGAAAAACATAACACAAAAGTAATACAATGAAAATAAAAATAAAGAAAAATGAAAAGACTCACCCCATTTGATTTTGTTTCACCATTTTTTCTTGTTTCTATTGTTTTTTTTTTTTTTTGTAACTTTACATTTTATGGGGGAGGGCTTACCTTTTGTAGGTAATGTTTTTTTTTTAAACTCCATTCATTCAAAAAAAAAAATTATTTTTTAGGGGATTAGGTATTTACGTTAAATTTCTCTTTCCTTTTTTTTGATCTTAACTCCCATCATTCTCCGAATTTCAATTTTGTAAATTTTTCACCGAATTTCAACTTGTAACCTTTGTAAATTTTTTTCTAATTCACATCATGCATCATTCCGAATTCAAATTTTATTTTTTGTAAATTTTTTCTACTAATTTTACTCTTAACTTTTGTAAATTTTTCTAATTCACATCATGTTTTCTAAACTTTTCCGCCATTTTACTCTAAATATCTCCCTCTCTTCAAATCGCATTTTTCACCCTTTAAATTTTCGATCTTTCAATTTTTCCTTAAATCGCACTTGTCGCCATTGACCAAAGATCCGATCTTTTGGCGCTTGAGCAAAAGCTATCCCAATCAGTTCTTGTAAGGAAATCTCCAGACACGAATATCCAGAATTCGCCGATACCAAGATTAATCAAGTCGCTTACGCACAAAATTTTTAATCGCTGTTTTTCAGCAAGGACCGTCTCTGCGTTCAATTCGAACTCAACATCCCCATCGAAAAGTTTTTTTTTTGTTTCGCGCGTCCAATTCTCGAAAATATGTCCAAACACGCGGCACTATTTTGGCTTCTGGCGAGCTCACTTTTACTTTACTACTCCCGCCATAGCTTTGCTTATATGTTCTTTGTTCGATTCAAATTTTCGGTGACTATTATACGGTTTTTAACTCGATTTTCAGATTCGCGACGTGCAATTCTGTCGAACCGCGTACCACCTCCGATTCCAACTCCCCCACGCTACTAAAAGAAGAACTCCCCGCCGTCGACCGAACTCCGACCCGCACCCTAAAAACCAAAAAGACCCCGATCCGTGCACTGCTTGCCCTAATACCCCCGCCCCGACACGATCCGCGTTCATTACCAAAAATGGTAATCAAATCTTTAAAATCCTGCATTTACATAGGCTGTATGCTATGTACTTAGCACACGACCACCTAGCCGTTGAAGGGCATTTGCAGCTGTAGATCCGTTCCATTGACCCAATTTTCGGTACCTAGAACAACGTCTACAGTGCATCGTAAAAGTTTTTGGTCGTCTGGCACGGCGACTCAACATGTTATGTACCGGAATAGTAATTACTTGACAATATTTTAATATTTTCAAATTTCGCGCGCTTATTTATCAATGACATCTAGTAGTGAACTGTGTAGAATATTTCACTCCATTTCGAAGGTGACTTTTTCGTTCGTGTTCGTTTCGCTGAATACAGTACTAAGCTTTACTTCAAACTTAAAATTAATTGAATTTTTGAAAGAAACAAAAAGTAATGTTTTGAAAAAAAATTATTTTATCTGAACTACCAATTTTAAATCTAATGAAAGTTTAAATTCATCAGAATTTTTTTGAACAATGCAGAAACTCGGCTTATCATGGACAACTTTTTCAAAATAATGACATTTAAAAAACGTCGGCTATGTGAGATAGCCAGGGACCTGTCAATAGATATGGACTACCTATTTCTCTATCCCATGTGGGACAAGTTTTTTGATTTGAAGTTTCGAAAAAATTGTACGTGCTTAGTCGAGTTTTGCACTTTTTAAATAATATAAGCAAGATATCGTTCCAAAATTCTAAATGAACATTCGACCGTATTGTGATTGTCACGTCGCGTCACTTCGATGCCGATTTGATATCGACGCATGAAAAGGCGATTGTGAATGTCGATTGCAATCGACAGTTGTCGCTTTGATCGTCATTTTTCGTCGATGACATTCCGAGTCCGTGACGCCTGAAGAAAATTAACGTCGATGCAAAAAAGCCAGTATAGATTTAACAAAAACATGTTTCTTTCCCTTTTTTGATGGATTCGCAACAAGTAATCGTCATTAAAAGCGGTGTAGATCGACACTTGGTGTAGATCGACAATATGGCTCGAATTTTCGGCACTGTAAAATTTTTTGGGACTACCGTCACGAGATGCAAGCAGAAGTGAGAGCCAAAAATGGGCCGAACAAGACGTATAGCTTTTCCACTTTAGAAAAAAGCATTATCCGCATCTTAAATTTGAATGTAGGATTTGATATTGCATACAAATAAAGTCATAGTTTTAAACGAAGGCATACATGAACTTAAATTCACAATTTACAGCTGATACATACATATCAATATGGCAATGCCATTGGTCGCGTTTATGTGCAGACCGGACCAGTCTAAAAAGACCGGTTTGGTCTTTTTCGGTCTTGCATTTATGTGTGGTTTTCAACATAACCAATTTGAAGCTGTCATTTTAAATATCATTTTCAATCATGGATGCAAATTTGTAACTGCACTTCGCTAAGTTTGCGCAAAGTGGAAACTTCGTCAAATGTCCACCGTTCAGTCATTTTTATTTCCACAGATGTATGCCTTGACGTTTTAATTTTGTTTGGCCAGCACTATTGTAGGTTATGTTTGGGTCTAAGACCGTTTATGTTCCAGTACTAGACTGGTTCGGTTTCGTTTGGTTCGTACCAAAATCAGAACCAAAATAAGTCCGAATGGACTGGTCCGGTTTGCATTTATGCGTGCGACCGAACTGGTTTTTTTGGTCTTTTTAGACTGGTCTGGTTTGCACATAAACGCGACCATTGAGTCACGTCGATGGAGTTACACAATCGCTTTTTTTGATCGACGTGACACTTCGCATCGGCATCGAAGTGGCGTGACTGCGACATTCGCAATACGGGTGATTAACGGGCCTATTACGCAACCCGCTCGACCAAAAAATGCACGTTCTGCGACTATGAAACTCACCGATGACCTACTTGTCGAGTTTCACTCGACTTTTAGTCGAGAAAAAAGCGTGAGTATAGAGAACTGCGTATTATGAAAGCCGATCGAGTGAGTATTTGCTTGTAAGAAATGTCAAATTCACTCGACTACTGAAAATGAAGTGACTTTCCAATTGTCGAGTTTCATCATACCAACTTTTGCTCGAGTCGATTTCAAATGTGAGTGAGTTTCTCACTCGACTCGAGTTTCGTAATAGGCCCGTAAATAATTTCTGAACCGAATTGGCGCCTAAGGGTTGCCAAAACGGTTCGTCAATAGGATCGTTCCACATTGCCTCCACTTAAGTTCGATGACATGGTTTGCTGTTGAAAATCCGATAAGCTTGTACACTTGGACTTTGATTGCCGTTCAGGCGAAAATTCTGTCGCAGAACGACTAAGTTTTTGACCTTTTGCCCACCAACTTTTTGCACGGAATTTTTTCAGAGCTCGCGCGTGTTGATGGGCTACGCTTTGTGCACGTAGCGTAGCTGAGGCTAGCCCCACGTTGGGCGCCATTTGTCGTGTTTGAGGCCTTGGAAAAACTATTTTGACTTGAGAAAGTCAAAATAGTCGAAGGATGGATAAAGGTTCGGGACAGAATGGGCCAATTCCTCCTACGTCTGAATTGGTGGCTGAAGTCGAACGGAAGCGACACGCTTGCTGGCGGCCGGGACTAGCTACGGCAGTGTGGGGTGGTTCTTGTTCTGACTTCAGACCATAAACCCTAGGCCTAGACAACAAAAATTTTGTGTCGGCTTACTCAAGGGTATTTAAAATGGGACTATTTTCCCAATAGGTCGTGAAAGACCAAGAAGCGGTGGAGTTGCGCAACTTCGCGACTTGTCAGGGCGGTCTGGTGTTGTTGGCGCCCTGCTCTGCCCACCCTACCTCAGTCACGACTGTCCTTAAAACATTTTAGCGTCGTGACCCCTTATTGAGGTTCGGGGCGAAGGAGCTAAACGCTCGGGTTCATTCTTGTATTGGCTCTTCTAGCCTCTAAACATCATATTTATTCAAAACAAAATAGTCCCATTAAGGCCAAAAAAAACTGAAAAACATAACACAAAAGTAATACAATGAAAATAAAAATAAAGAAAAATGAAAAGACTCACCCCATTTGATTTTGTTTCACCTTCAAATTTTATTTTTATTATTTTAAATTTTTATTTTAATGGTTAAATTCGGTCCTCGTCGGTCCTGTCATGTCATATTTATTTTATTTAAATATTAGTTTTAATTTAATAGTTAAATTTTTTATTTTTTCTTGTTTCTATTGTTTTTTTTTTTTTTTGTAACTTTACATTTTATGGGGGAGGGCTTACCTTTTGTAGGTAATGTTTTTTTTTTAAACTCCATTCATTCAAAAAAAAAAATTATTTTTTAGGGGATTAGGTATTTACGTTAAATTTCTCTTTCCTTTTTTTTGATCTTAACTCCCATCATTCTCCGAATTTCAATTTTGTAAATTTTTCACCGAATTTCAACTTGTAACCTTTGTAAATTTTTTTCTAATTCACATCATGCATCATTCCGAATTCAAATTTTATTTTTTGTAAATTTTTTCTACTAATTTTACTCTTAACTTATGTAAATTTTTCTAATTCACATCATGTTTTCTAAACTTTTCCGCCATTTTACTCTAAATATCTCCCTCTCTTCAAATCGCATTTTTCACCCTTTAAATTTTCGATCTTTCAATTTTTCCTTAAATCGCACTTGTCGCCATTGACCAAAGATCCGATCTTTTGGCGCTTGAGCAAAAGCTATCCCAATCAGTTCTTGTAAGGAAATCTCCAGACACGAATATCCAGAATTCGCCGATACCAAGATTAATCAAGTCGCTTACGCACAAAATTTTTAATCGCTGTTTTTCAGCAAGGACCGTCTCTGCGTTCAATTCGAACTCAACATCCCCATCGAAAAGTTTTTTTTTTGTTTCGCGCGTCCAATTCTCGAAAATATGTCCAAACACGCGGCACTATTTTGGCTTCTGGCGAGCTCACTTTTACTTTACTACTCCCGCCATAGCTTTGCTTATATGTTCTTTGTTCGATTCAAATTTTCGGTGACTATTATATGGTTTTTAACTCGATTTTCAGATTCGCGACGTGCAATTCTGTCGAACCGCGTACCACCTCCGATTCCAACTCCCCCACGCTACTAAAAGAAGAACTCCCCGCCGTCGACCGAACTCCGACCCGCACCCTAAAAACCAAAAAGACCCCGATCCGTGCACTGCTTGCCCTAATACCCCCGCCCCGACACGATCCGCGTTCATTACCAAAAATGGTAATCAAATCTTTAAAATCCTGCATTTACATAGGCTGTATGCTATGTACTTAGCACACGACCACCTAGCCGTTGAAGGGCATTTGCAGCTGTAGATCCGTTCCATTGACCCAATTTTCGGTACCTAGAACAACGTCTACAGTGCATCGTAAAAGTTTTTGGTCGTCTGGCACGGCGACTCAACATGTTATGTACCGGAATAGTAATTACTTGACAATATTTTAATATTTTCAAATTTCGCGCGCTTATTTATCAATGACATCTAGTAGTGAACTGTGTAGAATATTTCACTCCATTTCGAAGGTGACTTTTTCGTTCGTGTTCGTTTCGCTGAATACAGTACTAAGCTTTACTTCAAACTTAAAATTAATTGAATTTTTGAAAGAAACAAAAAGTAATGTTTTGAAAAAAAATTATTTTATCTGAACTACCAATTTTAAATCTAATGAAAGTTTAAATTCATCAGAATTTTTTTGAACAATGCAGAAACTCGGCTTATCATGGACAACTTTTTCAAAATAATGACATTTAAAAAACGTCGGCTATGTGAGATAGCCAGGGACCTGTCAATAGATATGGACTACCTATTTCTCTATCCCATGTGGGACAAGTTTTTTGATTTGAAGTTTCGAAAAAATTGTACGTGCTTAGTCGAGTTTTGCACTTTTTAAATAATATAAGCAAGATATCGTTCCAAAATTCTAAATGAACATTCGACCGTATTGTGATTGTCACGTCGCGTCACTTCGATGCCGATTTGATATCGACGCATGAAAAGGCGATTGTGAATGTCGATTGCAATCGACAGTTGTCGCTTTGATCGTCATTTTTCGTCGATGACATTCCGAGTCCGTGACGCCTGAAGAAAATTAACGTCGATGCAAAAAAGCCAGTATAGATTTAACAAAAACATGTTTCTTTCCCTTTTTTGATGGATTCGCAACAAGTAATCGTCATTAAAAGCGGTGTAGATCGACACTTGGTGTAGATCGACAATATGGCTCGAATTTTCGGCACTGTAAAATTTTTTGGGACTACCGTCACGAGATGCAAGCAGAAGTGAGAGCCAAAAATGGGCCGAACAAGACGTATAGCTTTTCCACTTTAGAAAAAAGCATTATCCGCATCTTAAATTTGAATGTAGGATTTGATATTGCATACAAATAAAGTCATAGTTTTAAACGAAGGCATACATGAACTTAAATTCACAATTTACAGCTGATACATACATATCAATATGGCAATGCCATTGGTCGCGTTTATGTGCAGACCGGACCAGTCTAAAAAGACCGGTTTGGTCTTTTTCGGTCTTGCATTTATGTGTGGTTTTCAACATAACCAATTTGAAGCTGTCATTTTAAATATCATTTTCAATCATGGATGCAAATTTGTAACTGCACTTCGCTAAGTTTGCGCAAAGTGGAAACTTCGTCAAATGTCCACCGTTCAGTCATTTTTATTTCCACAGATGTATGCTTTGACGTTTTAATTTTGTTTGGCCAGCACTATTGTAGGTTATGTTTGGGTCTAAGACCGTTTATGTTCCAGTACTAGACTGGTTCGGTTTCGTTTGGTTCGTACCAAAATCAGAACCAAAATAAGTCCGAATGGACTGGTCCGGTTTGCATTTATGCGTGCGACCGAACTGGTTTTTTGGGTCTTTTTAGACTGGTCTGGTTTGCACATAAACGCGACCATTGAGTCACGTCGATGGAGTTACACAATCGCTTTTTTTGATCGACGTGACACTTCGCATCGGCATCGAAGTGGCGTGACTGCGACATTCGCAATACGGGTGATTAACGGGCCTATTACGCAACCCGCTCGACCAAAAAATGCACGTTCTGCGACTATGAAACTCACCGATGACCTACTTGTCGAGTTTCACTCGACTTTTAGTCGAGAAAAAAGCGTGAGTATAGAGAACTGCGTATTATGAAAGCCGATCGAGTGAGTATTTGCTTGTAAGAAATGTCAAATTCACTCGACTACTGAAAATGAAGTGACTTTCCAATTGTCGAGTTTCATCATACCAACTTTTGCTCGAGTCGATTTCAAATGTGAGTGAGTTTCTCACTCGACTCGAGTTTCGTAATAGGCCCGTAAATAATTTCTGAACCGAATTGGCGCCTAAGGGTTGCCAAAACGGTTCGTCAATAGGATCGTTCCACATTGCCTCCACTTAAGTTCGATGACATGGTTTGCTGTTGAAAATCCGATAAGCTTGTACACTTGGACTTTGATTGCCGTTCAGGCGAAAATTCTGTCGCAGAACGACTAAGTTTTTGACCTTTTGCCCACCAACTTTTTGCACGGAATTTTTTCAGAGCTCGCGCGTGTTGATGGGCTACGCTTTGTGCACGTAGCGTAGCTGAGGCTAGCCCCACGTTGGGCGCCATTTGTCGTGTTTGAGGCCTTGGAAAAACTATTTTGACTTGAGAAAGTCAAAATAGTCGAAGGATGGATAAAGGTTCGGGACAGAATGGGCCAATTCCTCCTACGTCTGAATTGGTGGCTGAAGTCGAACGGAAGCGACACGCTTGCTGGCGGCCGGGACTAGCTACGGCAGTGTGGGGTGGTTCTTGTTCTGACTTCAGACCATAAACCCTAGGCCTAGACAACAAAAATTTCGTGTCGGCTTACTCAAGGGTATTTAAAATGGGACTATTTTCCCAATAGGTCGTGAAAGACCAAGAAGCGGTGGAGTTGCGCAACTTCGCGACTTGTCAGGGCGGTCTGGTGTTGTTGGCGCCCTGCTCTGCCCACCCTACCTCAGTCACGACTGTCCTTAAAACATTTTAGCGTCGTGACCCCTTATTGAGGTTCGGGGCGAAGGAGCTAAACGCTCGGGTTCATTCTTGTATTGGCTCTTCTAGCCTCTAAACATCATATTTATTCAAAACAAAATAGTCCCATTAAGGCCAAAAAAAACTGAAAAACATAACACAAAAGTAATACAATGAAAATAAAAATAAAGAAAAATGAAAAGACTCACCCCATTTGATTTTGTTTCACCTTCAAATTTTATTTTTATTATTTTAAATTTTTATTTTAATGGTTAAATTCGGTCCTCGTCGGTCCTGTCATGTCATATTTATTTTATTTAAATATTAATTTTAATTTAATAGTTAAATTTTTTATTTTTTCTTGTTTCTATTGTTTTTTTTTTTTTTGTAACTTTACATTTTATGGGGGAGGGCTTACCTTTTGTAGGTAATGTTTTTTTTTTAAACTCCATTCATTCAAAAAAAAAAATTATTTTTTAGGGGATTAGGTATTTACGTTAAATTTCTCTTTCCTTTTTTTTGATCTTAACTCCCATCATTCTCCGAATTTCAATTTTGTAAATTTTTCACCGAATTTCAACTTGTAACCTTTGTAAATTTTTTTCTAATTCACATCATGCATCATTCCGAATTCAAATTTTATTTTTTGTAAATTTTTTCTACTAATTTTACTCTTAACTTTTGTAAATTTTTCTAATTCACATCATGTTTTCTAAACTTTTCCGCCATTTTACTCTAAATATCTCCCTCTCTTCAAATCGCATTTTTCACCCTTTAAATTTTCGATCTTTCAATTTTTCCTTAAATCGCACTTGTCGCCATTGACCAAAGATCCGATCTTTTGGCGCTTGAGCAAAAGCTATCCCAATCAGTTCTTGTAAGGAAATCTCCAGACACGAATATCCAGAATTCGCCGATACCAAGATTAATCAAGTCGCTTACGCACAAAATTTTTAATCGCTGTTTTTCAGCAAGGACCGTCTCTGCGTTCAATTCGAACTCAACATCCCCATCGAAAAGTTTTTTTTTTGTTTCGCGCGTCCAATTCTCGAAAATATGTCCAAACACGCGGCACTATTTTGGCTTCTGGCGAGCTCACTTTTACTTTACTACTCCCGCCATAGCTTTGCTTATATGTTCTTTGTTCGATTCAAATTTTCGGTGACTATTATACGGTTTTTAACTCGATTTTCAGATTCGCGACGTGCAATTCTGTCGAACCGCGTACCACCTCCGATTCCAACTCCCCCACGCTACTAAAAGAAGAACTCCCCGCCGTCGACCGAACTCCGACCCGCACCCTAAAAACCAAAAAGACCCCGATCCGTGCACTGCTTGCCCTAATACCCCCGCCCCGACACGATCCGCGTTCATTACCAAAAATGGTAATCAAATCTTTAAAATCCTGCATTTACATAGGCTGTATGCTATGTACTTAGCACACGACCACCTAGCCGTTGAAGGGCATTTGCAGCTGTAGATCCGTTCCATTGACCCAATTTTCGGTACCTAGAACAACGTCTACAGTGCATCGTAAAAGTTTTTGGTCGTCTGGCACGGCGACTCAACATGTTATGTACCGGAATAGTAATTACTTGACAATATTTTAATATTTTCAAATTTCGCGCGCTTATTTATCAATGACATCTAGTAGTGAACTGTGTAGAATATTTCACTCCATTTCGAAGGTGACTTTTTCGTTCGTGTTCGTTTCGCTGAATACAGTACTAAGCTTTACTTCAAACTTAAAATTAATTGAATTTTTGAAAGAAACAAAAAGTAATGTTTTGAAAAAAAATTATTTTATCTGAATTACCAATTTTAAATCTAATGAAAGTTTAAATTCATCAGAATTTTTTTGAACAATGCAGAAACTCGGCTTATCATGGACAACTTTTTCAAAATAATGACATTTAAAAAACGTCGGCTATGTGAGATAGCCAGGGACCTGTCAATAGATATGGACTACCTATTTCTCTATCCCATGTGGGACAAGTTTTTTGATTTGAAGTTTCGAAAAAATTGTACGTGCTTAGTCGAGTTTTGCACTTTTTAAATAATATAAGCAAGATATCGTTCCAAAATTCTAAATGAACATTCGACCGTATTGTGATTGTCACGTCGCGTCACTTCGATGCCGATTTGATATCGACGCATGAAAAGGCGATTGTGAATGTCGATTGCAATCGACAGTTGTCGCTTTGATCGTCATTTTTCGTCGATGACATTCCGAGTCCGTGACGCCTGAAGAAAATTAACGTCGATGCAAAAAAGCCAGTATAGATTTAACAAAAACATGTTTCTTTCCCTTTTTTGATGGATTCGCAACAAGTAATCGTCATTAAAAGCGGTGTAGATCGACACTTGGTGTAGATCGACAATATGGCTCGAATTTTCGGCACTGTAAAATTTTTTGGGACTACCGTCACGAGATGCAAGCAGAAGTGAGAGCCAAAAATGGGCCGAACAAGACGTATAGCTTTTCCACTTTAGAAAAAAGCATTATCCGCATCTTAAATTTGAATGTAGGATTTGATATTGCATACAAATAAAGTCATAGTTTTAAACGAAGGCATACATGAACTTAAATTCACAATTTACAGCTGATACATACATATCAATATGGCAATGCCATTGGTCGCGTTTATGTGCAGACCGGACCAGTCTAAAAAGACCGGTTTGGTCTTTTTCGGTCTTGCATTTATGTGTGGTTTTCAACATAACCAATTTGAAGCTGTCATTTTAAATATCATTTTCAATCATGGATGCAAATTTGTAACTGCACTTCGCTAAGTTTGCGCAAAGTGGAAACTTCGTCAAATGTCCACCGTTCAGTCATTTTTATTTCCACAGATGTATGCTTTGACGTTTTAATTTTGTTTGGCCAGCACTATTGTAGGTTATGTTTGGGTCTAAGACCGTTTATGTTCCAGTACTAGACTGGTTCGGTTTCGTTTGGTTCGTACCAAAATCAGAACCAAAATAAGTCCGAATGGACTGGTCCGGTTTGCATTTATGCGTGCGACCGAACTGGTTTTTTTGGTCTTTTTAGACTGGTCTGGTTTGCACATAAACGCGACCATTGAGTCACGTCGATGGAGTTACACAATCGCTTTTTTTGATCGACGTGACACTTCGCATCGGCATCGAAGTGGCGTGACTGCGACATTCGCAATACGGGTGATTAACGGGCCTATTACGCAACCCGCTCGACCAAAAAATGCACGTTCTGCGACTATGAAACTCACCGATGACCTACTTGTCGAGTTTCACTCGACTTTTAGTCGAGAAAAAAGCGTGAGTATAGAGAACTGCGTATTATGAAAGCCGATCGAGTGAGTATTTGCTTGTAAGAAATGTCAAATTCACTCGACTACTGAAAATGAAGTGACTTTCCAATTGTCGAGTTTCATCATACCAACTTTTGCTCGAGTCGATTTCAAATGTGAGTGAGTTTCTCACTCGACTCGAGTTTCGTAATAGGCCCGTAAATAATTTCTGAACCGAATTGGCGCCTAAGGGTTGCCAAAACGGTTCGTCAATAGGATCGTTCCACATTGCCTCCACTTAAGTTCGATGACATGGTTTGCTGTTGAAAATCCGATAAGCTTGTACACTTGGACTTTGATTGCCGTTCAGGCGAAAATTCTGTCGCAGAACGACTAAGTTTTTGACCTTTTGCCCACCAACTTTTTGCACGGAATTTTTTCAGAGCTCGCGCGTGTTGATGGGCTACGCTTTGTGCACGTAGCGTAGCTGAGGCTAGCCCCACGTTGGGCGCCATTTGTCGTGTTTGAGGCCTTGGAAAAACTATTTTGACTTGAGAAAGTCAAAATAGTCGAAGGATGGATAAAGGTTCGGGACAGAATGGGCCAATTCCTCCTACGTCTGAATTGGTGGCTGAAGTCGAACGGAAGCGACACGCTTGCTGGCGGCCGGGACTAGCTACGGCAGTGTGGGGTGGTTCTTGTTCTGACTTCAGACCATAAACCCTAGGCCTAGACAACAAAAATTTCGTGTCGGCTTACTCAAGGGTATTTAAAATGGGACTATTTTCCCAATAGGTCGTGAAAGACCAAGAAGCGGTGGAGTTGCGCAACTTCGCGACTTGTCAGGGCGGTCTGGTGTTGTTGGCGCCCTGCTCTGCCCACCCTACCTCAGTCACGACTGTCCTTAAAACATTTTAGCGTCGTGACCCCTTATTGAGGTTCGGGGCGAAGGAGCTAAACGCTCGGGTTCATTCTTGTATTGGCTCTTCTAGCCTCTAAACATCATATTTATTCAAAACAAAATAGTCCCATTAAGGCCAAAAAAAACTGAAAAACATAACACAAAAGTAATACAATGAAAATAAAAATAAAGAAAAATGAAAAGACTCACCCCATTTGATTTTGTTTCACCTTCAAATTTTATTTTTATTATTTTAAATTTTTATTTTAATGGTTAAATTCGGTCCTCGTCGGTCCTGTCATGTCATATTTATTTTATTTAAATATTAATTTTAATTTAATAGTTAAATTTTTTATTTTTTCTTGTTTCTATTGTTTTTTTTTTTTTTTGTAACTTTACATTTTATGGGGGAGGGCTTACCTTTTGTAGGTAATGTTTTTTTTTTAAACTCCATTCATTCAAAAAAAAAAATTATTTTTTAGGGGATTAGGTATTTACGTTAAATTTCTCTTTCCTTTTTTTTGATCTTAACTCCCATCATTCTCCGAATTTCAATTTTGTAAATTTTTCACCGAATTTCAACTTGTAACCTTTGTAAATTTTTTTCTAATTCACATCATGCATCATTCCGAATTCAAATTTTATTTTTTGTAAATTTTTTCTACTAATTTTACTCTTAACTTTTGTAAATTTTTCTAATTCACATCATGTTTTCTAAACTTTTCCGCCATTTTACTCTAAATATCTCCCTCTCTTCAAATCGCATTTTTCACCCTTTAAATTTTCGATCTTTCAATTTTTCCTTAAATCGCACTTGTCGCCATTGACCAAAGATCCGATCTTTTGGCGCTTGAGCAAAAGCTATCCCAATCAGTTCTTGTAAGGAAATCTCCAGACACGAATATCCAGAATTCGCCGATACCAAGATTAATCAAGTCGCTTACGCACAAAATTTTTAATCGCTGTTTTTCAGCAAGGACCGTCTCTGCGTTCAATTCGAACTCAACATCCCCATCGAAAAGTTTTTTTTTTGTTTCGCGCGTCCAATTCTCGAAAATATGTCCAAACACGCGGCACTATTTTGGCTTCTGGCGAGCTCACTTTTACTTTACTACTCCCGCCATAGCTTTGCTTATATGTTCTTTGTTCGATTCAAATTTTCGGTGACTATTATACGGTTTTTAACTCGATTTTCAGATTCGCGACGTGCAATTCTGTCGAACCGCGTACCACCTCCGATTCCAACTCCCCCACGCTACTAAAAGAAGAACTCCCCGCCGTCGACCGAACTCCGACCCGCACCCTAAAAACCAAAAAGACCCCGATCCGTGCACTGCTTGCCCTAATACCCCCGCCCCGACACGATCCGCGTTCATTACCAAAAATGGTAATCAAATCTTTAAAATCCTGCATTTACATAGGCTGCATGCTATGTACTTAGCACACGACCACCTAGCCGTTGAAGGGCATTTGCAGCTGTAGATCCGTTCCATTGACCCAATTTTCGGTACCTAGAACAACGTCTACAGTGCATCGTAAAAGTTTTTGGTCGTCTGGCACGGCGACTCAACATGTTATGTACCGGAATAGTAATTACTTGACAATATTTTAATATTTTCAAATTTCGCGCGCTTATTTATCAATGACATCTAGTAGTGAACTGTGTAGAATATTTCACTCCATTTCGAAGGTGACTTTTTCGTTCGTGTTCGTTTCGCTGAATACAGTACTAAGCTTTACTTCAAACTTAAAATTAATTGAATTTTTGAAAGAAACAAAAAGTAATGTTTTGAAAAAAAATTATTTTATCTGAACTACCAATTTTAAATCTAATGAAAGTTTAAATTCATCAGAATTTTTTTGAACAATGCAGAAACTCGGCTTATCATGGACAACTTTTTCAAAATAATGACATTTAAAAAACGTCGGCTATGTGAGATAGCCAGGGACCTGTCAATAGATATGGACTACCTATTTCTCTATCCCATGTGGGACAAGTTTTTTGATTTGAAGTTTCGAAAAAATTGTACGTGCTTAGTCGAGTTTTGCACTTTTTAAATAATATAAGCAAGATATCGTTCCAAAATTCTAAATGAACATTCGACCGTATTGTGATTGTCACGTCGCGTCACTTCGATGCCGATTTGATATCGACGCATGAAAAGGCGATTGTGAATGTCGATTGCAATCGACAGTTGTCGCTTTGATCGTCATTTTTCGTCGATGACATTCCGAGTCCGTGACGCCTGAAGAAAATTAACGTCGATGCAAAAAAGCCAGTATAGATTTAACAAAAACATGTTTCTTTCCCTTTTTTGATGGATTCGCAACAAGTAATCGTCATTAAAAGCGGTGTAGATCGACACTTGGTGTAGATCGACAATATGGCTCGAATTTTCGGCACTGTAAAATTTTTTGGGACTACCGTCACGAGATGCAAGCAGAAGTGAGAGCCAAAAATGGGCCGAACAAGACGTATAGCTTTTCCACTTTAGAAAAAAGCATTATCCGCATCTTAAATTTGAATGTAGGATTTGATATTGCATACAAATAAAGTCATAGTTTTAAACGAAGGCATACATGAACTTAAATTCACAATTTACAGCTGATACATACATATCAATATGGCAATGCCATTGGTCGCGTTTATGTGCAGACCGGACCAGTCTAAAAAGACCGGTTTGGTCTTTTTCGGTCTTGCATTTATGTGTGGTTTTCAACATAACCAATTTGAAGCTGTCATTTTAAATATCATTTTCAATCATGGATGCAAATTTGTAACTGCACTTCGCTAAGTTTGCGCAAAGTGGAAACTTCGTCAAATGTCCACCGTTCAGTCATTTTTATTTCCACAGATGTATGCTTTGACGTTTTAATTTTGTTTGGCCAGCACTATTGTAGGTTATGTTTGGGTCTAAGACCGTTTATGTTCCAGTACTAGACTGGTTCGGTTTCGTTTGGTTCGTACCAAAATCAGAACCAAAATAAGTCCGAATGGACTGGTCCGGTTTGCATTTATGCGTGCGACCGAACTGGTTTTTTTGGTCTTTTTAGACTGGTCTGGTTTGCACATAAACGCGACCATTGAGTCACGTCGATGGAGTTACACAATCGCTTTTTTTGATCGACGTGACACTTCGCATCGGCATCGAAGTGGCGTGACTGCGACATTCGCAATACGGGTGATTAACGGGCCTATTACGCAACCCGCTCGACCAAAAAATGCACGTTCTGCGACTATGAAACTCACCGATGACCTACTTGTCGAGTTTCACTCGACTTTTAGTCGAGAAAAAAGCGTGAGTATAGAGAACTGCGTATTATGAAAGCCGATCGAGTGAGTATTTGCTTGTAAGAAATGTCAAATTCACTCGACTACTGAAAATGAAGTGACTTTCCAATTGTCGAGTTTCATCATACCAACTTTTGCTCGAGTCGATTTCAAATGTGAGTGAGTTTCTCACTCGACTCGAGTTTCGTAATAGGCCCGTAAATAATTTCTGAACCGAATTGGCGCCTAAGGGTTGCCAAAACGGTTCGTCAATAGGATCGTTCCACATTGCCTCCACTTAAGTTCGATGACATGGTTTGCTGTTGAAAATCCGATAAACTTGTACACTTGGACTTTGATTGCCGTTCAGGCGAAAATTCTGTCGCAGAACGACTAAGTTTTTGACCTTTTGCCCACCAACTTTTTGCACGGAATTTTTTCAGAGCTCGCGCGTGTTGATGGGCTACGCTTTGTGCACGTAGCGTAGCTGAGGCTAGCCCCACGTTGGGCGCCATTTGTCGTGTTTGAGGCCTTGGAAAAACTATTTTGACTTGAGAAAGTCAAAATAGTCGAAGGATGGGTAAAGGTTCGGGACAGAATGGGCCAATTCCTCCTACGTCTGAATTGGTGGCTGAAGTCGAACGGAAGCGACACGCTTGCTGGCGGCCGGGACTAGCTACGGCAGTGTGGGGTGGTTCTTGTTCTGACTTCAGACCATAAACCCTAGGCCTAGACAACAAAAATTTCGTGTCGGCTTACTCAAGGGTATTTAAAATGGGACTATTTTCCCAATAGGTCGTGAAAGACCAAGAAGCGGTGGAGTTGCGCAACTTCGCGACTTGTCAGGGCGGTCTGGTGTTGTTGGCGCCCTGCTCTGCCCACCCTACCTCAGTCACGACTGTCCTTAAAACATTTTAGCGTCGTGACCCCTTATTGAGGTTCGGGGCGAAGGAGCTAAACGCTCGGGTTCATTCTTGTATTGGCTCTTCTAGCCTCTAAACATCATATTTATTCAAAACAAAATAGTCCCATTAAGGCCAAAAAAAACTGAAAAACATAACACAAAAGTAATACAATGAAAATAAAAATAAAGAAAAATGAAAAGACTCACCCCATTTGATTTTGTTTCACCTTCAAATTTTATTTTTATTATTTTAAATTTTTATTTTAATGGTTAAATTCGGTCCTCGTCGGTCCTGTCATGTCATATTTATTTTATTTAAATATTAATTTTAATTTAATAGTTAAATTTTTTATTTTTTCTTGTTTCTATTGTTTTTTTTTTTTTTTTTAACTTTACATTTTATGGGGGAGGGCTTACCTTTTGTAGGTAATGTTTTTTTTTAAACTCCATTCATTCAAAAAAAAAAATTATTTTTTAGGGGATTAGGTATTTACGTTAAATTTCTCTTTCCTTTTTTTTGATCTTAATTCCCATCATTCTCCGAATTTCAATTTTGTAAATTTTTCACCGAATTTCAACTTGTAACTTTTGTAAATTTTTTTCTAACTCACATCATGCATCATTCCGAATTCAAATTTTATTTTTTGTAAATTTTTTCTACTAATTTTACTCTTAACTTTTGTAAATTTTTCTAATTCACATCATGTTTTCTAAACTTTTCCGCCATTTTACTCTAAATATCTCCCTCTCTTCAAATCGCATTTTTCACCCTTTAAATTTTCGATCTTTCAATTTTTCCTTAAATCGCACTTGTCGCCATTGACCAAAGATCCGATCTTTTGGCGCTTGAGCAAAAGCTATCCCAATCAGTTCTTGTAAGGAAATCTCCAGACACGAATATCCAGAATTCGCCGATACCAAGATTAATCAAGTCGCTTACGCACAAAATTTTTAATCGCTGTTTTTCAGCAAGGACCGTCTCTGCGTTCAATTCGAACTCAACATCCCCATCGAAAAGTTTTTTTTTTGTTTCGCGCGTCCAATTCTCGAAAATATGTCCAAACACGCGGCACTATTTTGGCTTCTGGCGAGCTCACTTTTACTTTACTACTCCCGCCATAGCTTTGCTTATATGTTCTTTGTTCGATTCAAATTTTCGGTGACTATTATACGGTTTTTAACTCGATTTTCAGATTCGCGACGTGCAATTCTGTCGAACCGCGTACCACCTCCGATTCCAACTCCCCCACGCTACTAAAAGAAGAACTCCCCGCCGTCGACCGAACTCCGACCCGCACCCTAAAAACCAAAAAGACCCCGATCCGTGCACTGCTTGCCCTAATACCCCCGCCCCGACACGATCCGCGTTCATTACCAAAAATGGTAATCAAATCTTTAAAATCCTGCATTTACATAGGCTGTATGCTATGTACTTAGCACACGACCACCTAGCCGTTGAAGGGCATTTGCAGCTGTAGATCCGTTCCATTGACCCAATTTTCGGTACCTAGAACAACGTCTACAGTGCATCGTAAAAGTTTTTGGTCGTCTGGCACGGCGACTCAACATGTTATGTACCGGAATAGTAATTACTTGACAATATTTTAATATTTTCAAATTTCGCGCGCTTATTTATCAATGACATCTAGTAGTGAACTGTGTAGAATATTTCACTCCATTTCGAAGGTGACTTTTTCGTTCGTGTTCGTTTCGCTGAATACAGTACTAAGCTTTACTTCAAACTTAAAATTAATTGAATTTTTGAAAGAAACAAAAAGTAATGTTTTGAAAAAAAATTATTTTATCTGAACTACCAATTTTAAATCTAATGAAAGTTTAAATTCATCAGAATTTTTTTGAACAATGCAGAAACTCGGCTTATCATGGACAACTTTTTCGAAATAATGACATTTAAAAAACGTCGGCTATGTGAGATAGCCAGGGACCTGTCAATAGATATGGACTACCTATTTCTCTATCCCATGTGGGACAAGTTTTTTGATTTGAAGTTTCGAAAAAATTGTACGTGCTTAGTCGAGTTTTGCACTTTTTAAATAATATAAGCAAGATATCGTTCCAAAATTCTAAATGAACATTCGACCGTATTGTGATTGTCACTTCGATGCCGATTTGATATCGACGCATGAAAAGGCGATTGTGAATGTCGATTGCAATCGACAGTTGTCGCTTTGATCGTCATTTTTCGTCGATGACATTCCGAGTCCGTGACGCCTGAAGAAAATTAACGTCGATGCAAAAAAGCCAGTATAGATTTAACAAAAACATGTTTCTTTCCCTTTTTTGATGGATTCGCAACAAGTAATCGTCATTAAAAGCGGTGTAGATCGACACTTGGTGTAGATCGACAATATGGCTCGAATTTTCGGCACTGTAAAATTTTTTGGGACTACCGTCACGAGATGCAAGCAGAAGTGAGAGCCAAAAATGGGCCGAGCAAGACGTACAGCTTTTCCACTTTAGAAAAAAGCATTATCCGCATCTTAAATTTGAATGTAGGATTTGATATTGCATACAAATAAAGTCATAGTTTTAAACGAAGGCATACATGAACTTAAATTCACAATTTACAGCTGATACATACATATCAATATGGCAATGCCATTGGTCGCGTTTATGTGCAGACCGGACCAGTCTAAAAAGACCGGTTTGGTCTTTTTCGGTCTTGCATTTATGTGTGGTTTTCAACATAACCAATTTGAAGCTGTCATTTTAAATATCATTTTCAATCATGGATGCAAATTTGTAACTGCACTTCGCTAAGTTTGCGCAAAGTGGAAACTTCGTCAAATATCCACCGTTTAGTCATTTTTATTTCCACAGATGTATGCTTTGACGTTTTAATTTTGTTTGGCCAGCACTATTGTAGGTTATGTTTTGGTCTAAGACCGTTTATGTTCCAGTACTAGACTGGTTCGGTTTCGTTTGGTTCGTACCAAAATCAGAACCAAAATAAGTCCGAATGGACTGGTCCGGTTTGCATTTATGCGTGCGGCCGAACTGGTTTTTTTGGTCTTTTTAGACTGGTCTGGTTTGCACATAAACGCGAACATTGAGTCACGTCGATGGAGTTACACAATCGCTTTTTTTGATCGACGTGACACTTCGCATCGGCATCGAAGTGGCGTGACTGCGACATTCGCAATACGGGTGATTAACGGGCCTATTACGCAACCCGCTCGACCAAAAAATGCACGTTCTGCGACTATGAAACTCACCGATGACCTACTTGTCGAGTTTCACTCGACTTTTAGTCGAGAAAAAAGCGTGAGTATAGAGAACTGCGTATTATGAAAGCCGATCGAGTGAGTATTTGCTTGTAAGAAATGTCAAACTCACTCGACTACTGAAAATGAAGTGACTTTCCAATTGTCGAGTTTCATCATACCAACTTTTGCTCGAGTCGATTTCAAATGTGAGTGAGTTTCTCACTCGACTCGAGTTTCGTAATAGGCCCGTAAATAATTTCTGAACCGAATTGGCGCCTAAGGGTTGCCAAAACGGTTCGTCAATAGGATCGTTCCACATTGCCTCCACTTAAGTTCGATGACATGGTTTGCTGTTGAAAATCCGATAAGCTTGTACACTTGGACTTTGATTGCCGTTCAGGCGAAAATTCTGTCGCAGAACGACTAAGTTTTTGACCTTTTGCCCACCAACTTTTTGCACGGAATTTTTTCAGAGCTCGCGCGTGTTGATGGGCTACGCTTTGTGCACGTAGCGTAGCTGAGGCTAGCCCCACGTTGGGCGCCATTTGTCGTGTTTGAGGCCTTGGAAAAACTATTTTGACTTGAGAAAGTCAAAATAGTCGAAGGATGGGTAAAGGTTCGGGACAGAATGGGCCAATTCCTCCTACGTCTGAATTGGTGGCTGAAGTCGAACGGAAGCGACACGCTTGCTGGCGGCCGGGACTAGCTACGGCAGTGTGGGGTGGTTCTTGTTCTGACTTCAGACCATAAACCCTAGGCCTAGACAACAAAAATTTCGTGTCGGCTTACTCAAGGGTATTTAAAATGGGACTATTTTCCCAATAGGTCGTGAAAGACCAAGAAGCGGTGGAGTTGCGCAACTTCGCGACTTGTCAGGGCGGTCTGGTGTTGTTGGCGCCCTGCTCTGCCCACCCTACCTCAGTCACGACTGTCCTTAAAACATTTTAGCGTCGTGACCCCTTATTGAGGTTCGGGGCGAAGGAGCTAAACGCTCGGGTTCATTCTTGTATTGGCTCTTCTAGCCTCTAAATATCATATTTATTCAAAACAAAATAGTCCCATTAAGGCCAAAAAAAACTGAAAAACATAACACAAAAGTAATACAATGAAAATAAAAATAAAGAAAAATGAAAAGACTCACCCCATTTGATTTTGTTTCACCTTCAAATTTTATTTTTATTATTTTAAATTTTTATTTTAATGGTTAAATTCGGTCCTCGTCGGTCCTGTCATGTCATATTTATTTTATTTAAATATTAGTTTTAATTTAATAGTTAAATTTTTTATTTTTTCTTGTTTCTATTGTTTTTTTTTTTTTTTGTAACTTTACATTTTATGGGGGAGGGCTTACCTTTTGTAGGTAATGTTTTTTTTTAAACTCCATTCATTCAAAAAAAAAAATTATTTTTTAGGGGATTAGGTATTTACGTTAAATTTCTCTTTCCTTTTTTTTGATCTTAATTCCCATCATTCTCCGAATTTCAATTTTGTAAATTTTTCACCGAATTTCAACTTGTAACTTTTGTAAATTTTTTTCTAATTCACATCATGCATCATTCCGAATTCAAATTTTATTTTTTGTAAATTTTTTCTACTAATTTTACTCTTAACTTTTGTAAATTTTTCTAATTCACATCATGTTTTCTAAACTTTTCCGCCATTTTACTCTAAATATCTCCCTCTCTTCAAATCGCATTTTTCACCCTTTAAATTTTCGATCTTTCAATTTTTCCTTAAATCGCACTTGTCGCCATTGACCAAAGATCCGATCTTTTGGCGCTTGAGCAAAAGCTATCCCAATCAGTTCTTGTAAGGAAATCTCCAGACACGAATATCCAGAATTCGCCGATACCAAGATTAATCAAGTCGCTTACGCACAAAATTTTTAATCGCTGTTTTTCAGCAAGGACCGTCTCTGCGTTCAATTCGAACTCAACATCCCCATCGAAAAGTTTTTTTTTTGTTTCGCGCGTCCAATTCTCGAAAATATGTCCAAACACGCGGCACTATTTTGGCTTCTGGCGAGCTCACTTTTACTTTACTACTCCCGCCATAGCTTTGCTTATATGTTCTTTGTTCGATTCAAATTTTCGGTGACTATTATACGGTTTTTAACTCGATTTTCAGATTCGCGACGTGCAATTCTGTCGAACCGCGTACCACCTCCGATTCCAACTCCCCCACGCTACTAAAAGAAGAACTCCCCGCCGTCGACCGAACTCCGACCCGCACCCTAAAAACCAAAAAGACCCCGATCCGTGCACTGCTTGCCCTAATACCCCCGCCCCGACACGATCCGCGTTCATTACCAAAAATGGTAATCAAATCTTTAAAATCCTGCATTTACATAGGCTGTATGCTATGTACTTAGCACACGACCACCTAGCCGTTGAAGGGCATTTGCAGCTGTAGATCCGTTCCATTGACCCAATTTTCGGTACCTAGAACAACGTCTACAGTGCATCGTAAAAGTTTTTGGTCGTCTGGCACGGCGACTCAACATGTTATGTACCGGAATAGTAATTACTTGACAATATTTTAATATTTTCAAATTTCGCGCGCTTGAAGTAAAGCTTAGTACTGTATTCAGCGAAACGAACACGAACGAAAAAGTCACCTTCGAAATGGAGTGAAATATTCTACACAGTTCACTACTAGATGTCATTGATAATCTAGTAGTGAACTGTGTAGAATATTTCACTCCATTTCGAAGGTGACTTTTTCGTTCGTGTTCGTTTCGCTGAATACAGTACTAAGCTTTACTTCAAACTTAAAATTAATTGAATTTTTGAAAGAAACAAAAAGTAATGTTTTGAAAAAAAATTATTTTATCTGAACTACCAATTTTAAATCTAATGAAAGTTTAAATTCATCAGAATTTTTTTGAACAATGCAGAAACTCGGCTTATCATGGACAACTTTTTCGAAATAATGACATTTAAAAAACGTCGGCTATGTGAGATAGCCAGGGACCTGTCAATAGATATGGACTACCTATTTCTCTATCCCATGTGGGACAAGTTTTTTGATTTGAAGTTTCGAAAAAATTGTACGTGCTTAGTCGAGTTTTGCACTTTTTAAATAATATAAGCAAGATATCGTTCCAAAATTCTAAATGAACATTCGACCGTATTGTGATTGTCACGTCGCGTCACTTCGATGCCGATTTGATATCGACGCATGAAAAGGCGATTGTGAATGTCGATTGCAATCGACAGTTGTCGCTTTGATCGTCATTTTTCGTCGATGACATTCCGAGTCCGTGACGCCTGAAGAAAATTAACGTCGATGCAAAAAAGCCAGTATAGATTTAACAAAAACATGTTTCTTTCCCTTTTTTGATGGATTCGCAACAAGTAATCGTCATTAAAAGCGGTGTAGATCGACACTTGGTGTAGATCGACAATATGGCTCGAATTTTCGGCACTGTAAAATTTTTTGGGACTACCGTCACGAGATGCAAGCAGAAGTGAGAGCCAAAAATGGGCCGAACAAGACGTACAGCTTTTCCACTTTAGAAAAAAGCATTATCCGCATCTTAAATTTGAATGTAGGATTTGATATTGCATACAAATAAAGTCATAGTTTTAAACGAAGGCATACATGAACTTAAATTCACAATTTAAAGCTGATACATACATATCAATATGGCAATGCCATTGGTCGCGTTTATGTGCAGACCGGACCAGTCTAAAAAGACCGGTTTGGTCTTTTTCGGTCTTGCATTTATGTGTTGTTTTCAACATAACCAATTTGAAGCTGTCATTTTAAATATCATTTTCAATCATGGATGCAAATTTGTAACTGCACTTCGCTAAGTTTGCGCAAAGTGGAAACTTCGTCAAATATCCACCGTTCAGTCATTTTTATTTCCACAGATGTATGCTTTGACGTTTTAATTTTGTTTGGCCAGCACTATTGTAGGTTATGTTTTGGTCTAAGACCGTTTATGTTCCAGTACTAGACTGGTTCGGTTTCGTTTGGTTCGTACCAAAATCAGAACCAAAATAAGTCCGAATGGACTGGTCCGGTTTGCATTTATGCGTGCGACCGAACTGGTTTTTTTGGTCTTTTTAGACTGGTCTGGTTTGCACATAAACGCGAACATTGAGTCACGTCGATGGAGTTACACAATCGCTTTTTTTGATCGACGTGACACTTCGCATCGGCATCGAAGTGGCGTGACTGCGACATTCGCAATACGGGTGATTAACGGGCCTATTACGCAACCCGCTCGACCAAAAAATGCACGTTCTGCGACTATGAAACTCACCGATGACCTACTTGTCGAGTTTCACTCGACTTTTAGTCGAGAAAAAAGCGTGAGTATAGAGAACTGCGTATTATGAAAGCCGATCGAGTGAGTATTTGCTTGTAAGAAATGTCAAATTCACTCGACTACTGAAAATGAAGTGACTTTCCAATTGTCGAGTTTCATCATACCAACTTTTGCTCGAGTCGATTTCAAATGTGAGTGAGTTTCTCACTCGACTCGAGTTTCGTAATAGGCCCGTAAATAATTTCTGAAAGTAACTTTTATTGTAGTTTCATTCAGAAATACCATTTTTTACTTGATTTTAGCTCGTTTATGGAACTTCGAAAGCTGAGGGAGATAATTTGGGAAATTTATTTCCCTTATTGAGCGGGACAGAGATAAATGCGTTCAGATCGTGGGAATTAGAAGAAGATGGAGTGTGCTGTTTTCGTGAAGTGAAATTTTGGTGTCAGCTGTGATTTGACCGTTGCATTTCGCAAATGAAAACCGTTAAAAATATTTATAATATTAAATTTTCTATTTTATAATTGAAATTGGCAGATGGTAGAATTGTGTCTTGCTATATCAAATAAATAAATTGCTATTGATGCATTTAAATGAAAAATGGTGTACAAGTATTGTTTTTTTGTAAGATAGTTCCTGTAAAATACATACTTCGTTTCATAAAAAAAAGTTTATTGACAACAAATAGTTTCTGTTATAAGTTCTTTTCGAATTTGCAGAATAAAAAATATAAAAAAGGCGTAAACTAGTGTTGTTACGACTATACTATCGTTTAAAATTGACGAGGTGTCGAAAATACCTCGCAGAAATTGCCGCTTTTCACCTCAAGCTATCCCAACAAACTTGACTTGAATACACGGGAAATCTGCGTTGCAAGGGAGCCGTGCCTGAAATCGCAGTCCTCGAGGAACGCAGTAGGAAGAACGGCAGCAGCGGCGGCGACAGCTAAGTCTAACTAAGCACCTGTAGCGGATGTTCAAATATCGCATTTTAATTTACAATGAACAAGAGAATAAAATTGTTCAAAATAGCAAATTTCATTTGCACAAAAATGAAACCTTATTGTCATTTGCTGTAAAATAAAATATCCAAAAATAGGAACAATAGGAACGAATCTCGATGTTAACCGATATTTGAAACCGGAACAATGAGCCTATGAATTTAAAATTTTAAAACCCAAACGAAAATTGTAAAATGAACTTAGGCATAAGCATAGAAAATAAATTTTAGTCTTGTATCAACCGCCGACGACACAAGTACTAACTCCATACTCCTAAGAACCGTGTAACAAAATTTTCCGAAAAGAAATTCTTGAAATAAAAATACAGTTCACAAAATTGTTTAAATGATTGCGAAAGGCAGCAGGAACCGCGGCACCGGCGGCGATGATATTAGGCATGACGGCGGCATTTTCGACTTTAGTAAATGATTTGCGAAGTTCAGCCGCTGGTCGTTGATGATGTGATCGCTTCCTTGAGATTTGTGTCGAGCTTTCGATAGGCTGCCACATGTTTTCGACATCTGTTTCGTTCACTTTTCGAACGGCGTCCTTCTATGATCAATGCCAGAATTTTCGATTTGTTGTTGTAGACGACGTAGAGAAGAATGCACGCGAACATTCCGAAAAGGAAGTAGGCCTTTACCGGTTTCCTTGTAGAATGGATCGGATCGGACAATACCGCTTCTTCGGACTTTTCATTGTTCGGCGACGATTTCTGTTCGATGATCGGAACTGAGCACTCGTCCTCGTTTTCACCACCCATAACATATAAGTCGTTATCTAGAAAAAATGAATATAACGTACGCTCTAATATTTAATCAACAATTTAACTTACCATAAACAACAGCCCCCATTGAACGGCGACGACTTCTGTTCGATGATCGGAACTGAGTTCGATTTGACCGATTCCGGGAGAAGCGGCACCTCGGCATTGGCTGAGTTCGCGTTAAATTCTTTCTGGCTCCTTTTTGATATAGTCGGTGTCTTCTTGTTTTCATCGGCGTTGCTTGGTGGCGGGCTGATGCGGAAGCTTTTGGAACGTTTGGTTGTGCAGCTGTCGACTCAAAGGGTGGAGTATCTTCAGTTTCTGGTGTTACTGTGCCAACTTATTTTTTGGAACGACCTCCTCGGTTGGTAGGTGTACGGGACTCGCTGGAGCCTGTGATAACACCTTCGGGACTTTTGGCTTCTCGACCACGGGAATGGGAGCCTCTTCAAAAGACTTTGGTTTTAACAAGGGGCTTTTCTTCAGTCGGGCAACCTTTTCCGTGCGTTCAGCAGCGGTAGAACTATCGACGGTTGAAATCACAATGTTTTCATTCTGCCCGAGAAGTCACGGCGAAAGGATGCAGGCCTGATGTACGACATCATTATAGCGACACACGAGTAAAGACACTTGGTCAAATCCATAAAACCTTCAGGCGAAACTTTGTAGCTGGTTGTCTGCGCATTCTTCAGCTGAGCCGGAAGTTGGATACAAATCACATTCACATGATAACGCCGCACTTTCTATAAAAAAATTTACTTTAATATAAAGTTTATCACATAAATATTAAATTCAAAACCAAAAACATTTACTTACCCGTAACCCCCGGAATGCTTATAAAAGCCATGAAGTTGAACTTGTGCTCAACACATTCAAAGCCATTAGTCGACCGTCCGGCTGATTGAAAAATGACAATGGCTGTCATTTTTTGTTGTGGGATGCACATTTTAAATATTGTAAAATAAAATTAGGGCTATGAATTCGTGTCGGATACCGTGTTGACCTTATCAATTACCGTATTTTGTGTTCGTGTCTTGTTTGTGTGCTTGTTAAATGTTTTTGTTTGTTAAATGTTTTTGCCTGTCCTGTAATTTGTTATGTTTTGCTGGATCCCTGTAGGAAAAGTTGTAAGGCCTGATTTAAGTTAGATTTAAGAAGGGCACCGCGCTCACTAGGTGCCATACGGGCCCATTGCGATCCCTTCAGGTCCTCGTGGAAGGCTTATTTAAATAATACCAAAATCAGACCTGATTTCGGTTTATAGATAGGCCCAAAACGCAATCTATGACGTTCGCTGGACATGTATGATATAAACCATACCATTTTGGATGAGATTACAGCGCTCCACTCTGGAGGAGATTACAGCTCCACTCTGGAGGAGAGTACAGCTCCTCTCTAAAGATTACAGTACTCCACTCTAGAGGCGGTAGAAGCTTCACTCTGGGGAGATCATAGCGCACTATCCGGTGCCTCTAGTCCACTCACACCTAGCCAAATAAAAACACAACATCTGTTTAAGACATACTTCAATTTATTGGAAAGGAATAACTTGAAAATACAAATAACAAATTCGTAGTCTTTGTTTATTTATTTTGGATGTTTCCATGAACCACTACACATTTTCTTTCGTTGACGGCGGTTGGAATTAAATTGACTACCGGTGGCTCGTCGTTGCTACCATAGCGGTGTCAGTAGCAGCACCGGCCGAATCGATCGGTTGCGGCTCGTCGTTGAGCAGCGATCTTTGCCGGACGACCTCGTTAGTGGCCCGGCTAATAAGATTGCGTTGCCATTCCGGTAGATATTTGGCGGCCAATTGTTGCATGATCAGATTCCGATCGGTTAGTGGTACACCGGTCGAAAAGTGAATTGGCAGCATCAAGAAACGCGCCGCTTACAACTTGTGCGGCCATCGCTTGTGCCCGTCTTCGACATCACTTTCCTCGCCAACACTTAACCAGCTACTTGTAAAGGGTTTTCCAATAAGGGCTTGACAACTTTGAATTCAATTTGTGAACGCACCCTTTCACTAATGATCAAACTGTCACTGTCAATTTATTCAGTAAACTTAACATTTTTATCATGGTAAAGTACACGAAGGAACAACGTCTGCAAATTAAATTATATTATTTTGAAAAAAAGTTGTCAAGTCCTTATTGGAAACCACTGGGTTTTCCAATAGGGACTTGACAACTTTGAATTCAATTTGTGAACGCACCCTTTCACTAATCATCGAACTGTCACTGTCAATTTATTCAGTAAACTTAACATTTTTATTATGGTAAAGTACACGAAGGAACAACGTGTGCAAATTAAATTATATTATTTTGAAAAAAAGTTGTCAAGTCCTTATTGGAAAACCCTTTACTACCTGGCGATTTAACCAGCGGCGCCGATATCGGAACATCCTTTTGTCCAACGTCGTTTCTTTTAGCGCTGATGATTCTGACCACTATCCAAAGATTAAAAGCAATTTATCTAATCATAAAAAATTTACTTTAAATTACCGAGTTTGTTGTCATATCGAGGTCAATTTCTGTGATGTCCATCGACATGAATTTCCTTTCCTCCTAGTCGCAAAATTCCTGTAAAATAAACATTTTGCACATAATTTGTATAACTTGGACTTACTGTATTCAAATTTACTCACCTTTTGATGTTTAGTTAAGTAGGAAACCGAATTTTAGCAATGCTAATTGGAACACTTTGCTCCGGCGAATAATTATTTAGCACCAAAATCTGACAGATGTACACAACTGTCCGGTCGGCCAGCACACATTCACAACTTTCTGCTTCACGGCTTGTGTTAGTATTCCGGGGGTTACGACTTACCTGAGCAGCGCCAACTTAAACCCAGGCCACGCACATATGACAGTTCGTCATGAGAAATGCCTCGATTTTGCCTCGATTGGTGACGTCATGGCTCGATCTTCATACAAAATCGTCACTCATCGTGGGGAAATCGAGGCATTTTCACTCTTCGAAAATTCAGTTGCGCGGCTTTTATCCAGAGGGCAATGACCTGATCAATACCTTCTGGATAAAAGCCGCGCAAATGATATTTCATCGTGCGAAAATGCTTCGATTTCCCCTCGATGAGTGACGATTTTGTATGGGAACCGCGCCATGACGTCAATAATCGAGGCAAAATCGAGGCATTTCTCACGACGAACTGTCATATGTGCGCGGCTTGAAATTAAGTTGGCGCTGACCTGATATGTTGTGACAGTTCTCCACAACCCAGTTGGCGCGTCTGCGAGAATCTCGCAGATATCTCGAAGATATGGCGGCCTGTTGTTGTAATGAATGGCAGATGTTCATGGAAACAAAAGGATTTAAATAGAAACGCAATATATTTTGTAAACTAGAACAGCTAGAGCTTTCGAAGTTACGTAAAGAATTAGAAAGAATTAAAATGACATTTCAAGCATATGTGAACTTAGGTTGGTCGCAGTAGAGCCTGCTGAGTATAGGTGGTTTCCAACACCCCAACTTGATCCACCGATAACTATTATGGTGGAGCACATATCCCCATACCACCGGTGCAGAACCGCAACTTTGCTGATGGTACTCCTTTGGTCAAAGCATCCGCCACGTTCTCCTCCGTGGGGACGTAGACCAACTTTATGGCACCGATCTGGACTCGTTCTCGAACGAAGTGATACTGGATTCCGATGTGCTTCGTACCCTGTCGGAATGCGTCCTCGCGCGCGATCTCCAGAGCACCTTGGTTGTCTCCGTGGAGTGGCACGCCTCCGCTGATTCCAAACTGGTCCATAAATTGGATCAGCCAGTCCACCTCTCGTGCGGCCAAACACATCGCCATGTATTCGGCCTCCGTGAACGAAAGGGCCACTGTCGTCTGACGTTTTGACAGCCACGAAATCGCACCCATACCTAGACGGAAAATCCATCCCGTGCGCGAACGTCTGTCGTCAATGTTCGTTGCCCAGTCGGAATCCACAAAACCTTCCAGCGATCCACCGTTGGCTAGATATTTAATGCTGTACTTCGTTGCGCCGGCCAAATACCGGAGAATTCGTTTCACCATCGTCCAATGTACCGCTCCATGGCGAGAATTGTAGCGACTGACTTCGCTGACTGCGAAGGCTATATCCCGCCGACTTCCTTGGACTAGGAACAGCAGGCTTCCAACCGCCTCCTGATACGGCACGTCTGTTATCAAATCCGCATCTGACAACAATGCCAAAGATTTCAGCGACAAGTCCGTTGGGGTGACAGCTGGCTTACACTCGGCCATCCCAAAGCGCGCCAGCACTTCTTTGGCGTACATCTCTTGGCCGATCGAAGTTCCGTCATCGTCGTAGCAAATTGTGAGGCCCACAACTTTCGTGGCTCGTTCCATGTCTTTCATGTGAAAACGATTCATGAGATTAGTTTTTAATTTGTCGCGCTCTGCAGCATTTTCCCACAAGATTAAAAAATCGTCCACATAGATGGCAACGATTAGCGACAAGTTCCTTGTGTAGTATACACACGGATCCAGCTGCGATTTGATCAGCTCAAAAGACTTCAGTACCGCGTCGAGACACTTATTCCACTGTCTTCCACTCTGCTTAAGACCGTATAGAGCTTTGTTCAGCTTGCAGACTCGGCCACTACCGTCGTCATACTCAGCAGGCTGTCGGATGTAAATGTCCTCCTCAATATCTCCCTGAAGATATGCAGTGACCGCATCCATTTGGTCTATGTTGAGTTTTCTCTGCGCCGCCAGCGCAATTAATAGACGTATTGACGTGTAGCGGACGACCGGTGAGGAGGTCTCCGTGTAGTCAAAACCGTATTTCTGGGCGCACCCTTTTGCGACCAACCGGGCCTTGTGCCGTATGATTGAACCATCATCGGCTCGCTTCGTTTTATAAATCCATTTGGTGTGAATCGCCTTCCTGTCAGCAGGTAGTTCCGTCAGATCCTACGTTCCGTTCTCTTTGAGCGATGGCAGCTCCTCTAACATTGCACGTTTCCACTGTTCCGAATTCTGACAGTCCATCGCCTCAATTATAGTGGTCGGATCATTTGTTTTACGATCGCACGCCAAGTATGATACAAAATCAGGCCGTTCCACCGACTTCTTCAGTCGTTTCGACCTTCTGGTTTCGACTTCCGGATCCACCTGCGAAGATGTAGGTGGCTCGTAATCCGGGTCGGAAGTTGCATCTTCAAAATCGTCGAACGAACGATTTAAGGTGCTTACGTCTCGTTCCGGCGGGTGGATACGTTCCACCCCTTCTTCTATAGTCGAGACTTCTTCAGGCTTAGCCCCAACTGAGTCCTGACCACCGCTTTCGTCTTCGTGCAGATCGACTGTGATACGAGAGTCGATTTGTGCCGCCTTAGATGGTAAGAACCTGACATCTCTGCTTATCACTATTTTTCCAGTGCTTGAGTCAAAGCACCGAAAACCCAGTTCAGGATCTGCGTAGCCGACAAAAATCATTTCCGCGGCCTTCTTATCCCATTTAGTCCGTTTTTCTTTTGGGACGTGAACTATAACTACGTTTCCAAAAATTTTCAAGTTTGACAGATTTTCGCTTTCCAGACCAAAGTTCTTCGGGGGTTGTCGTGCCTACCGTCCGATTCACTGACCGATTTACCTAGTAACTCGCGTGGTGAATTGCTTCTGCCCAAAACTCATTTCCGAGCCCCGCATCAGCCAACAAGCAGCGGGCCCGTTCGACCAGAGTCCGATTCATACGTTCGGCCACTCCGTTGAGCTGCGGTGTGTACGGCGGTGTTTTTTCATGCACGATCCCAGCGTCTGTGCAAATTTTCAGCATCGTATTGTTCACAAACTCAGTTCCATTGTCGGAACGAATACGTTTAATTTTGCGGCCAGTCTGTGTTTCTGCCATCTGCTTAAATGCCCGGAAAACTTCGGGAACGGCCGACTTCTCCGTTAAGAAAGAGATAAAAACTTTTCTCGAATAATCATCGATGATGCTCACGAAATATCGCGCTCCACCGAGTGATTTCGACATCGGTCCGCACACGTCCTTGTGCATCAGGTCCAGAACACCGTTTGTATCGATGACAGCATTTACTTTGGCAAACGCATTCCGCGATTGTTTACCCTTCGCACAAGGTAAACAGCCATTCAGCATTTCTTTCGATCCATTGAAGGAAATCTCGTTATCTACCGCCTTGTAGCTTAGATGGCCCAAACGACGGTGCCAATCAACGATGCCGTTGTTTTCCTTTGCCAGCATGTATCGAATCTGTTTTGTTTCGATTTTATAGACGCCATTTTCCTTGCTGGCTTCAACTAGCAGTTTGTTGTTTTTGTTGTACACGCAACAACCATTTGGCCCGAACTTGATGCTGTTACCGGATTTTATTATTTCTCCGACTGATAGTAAATTTGCGCCGAGTCCGGGGACATGCAAGACTTTCCGTATGACTATATCTACACCATCAATATTAACGTAGGCAGTTCCGCTGCCAATTCCTTTCAGTCGTTCGTTGCTCGCGATTGAAATTTCAGTTCCATCCGACGCAGTGTAGTCCATCAGTATTTTACGGTAAGGGGTGAGATGTCGGCAAGCACCGGAGTCAATGTACCATACGCCACTTGATGATGGTTCTGACGTAGCACTGAATGCGTTCGCGAGCTTGGCTTCATTCGACTTGCTCGCCTTGCCCCCAACTTTCCTGCACCTCCTTCTTTATTCGATTTCGAGCATTGTCTTGCGTAATGCCCGATCTGATCGCATTTGAAACACCTGATTTGTTTCTTCGGTCCTTTGTTCACCGAAGGCTCACTTCCAAGGAAAGCTTTTTCTGTTGGTTTGTTTATCGTCGGCACTAAGCTTAGCAGCGACGATTTCACCGTCTCGATTGACACTTTTTGCCCGCTGGCCGTCAATCCCATGATAAATGGTTGATAATCAGGGCCGAGTTTACCCAACAGCATCAAGGCAATGACACTGTCCGAGATTTCAACTTTTGCGTCAGTGCAACGCTTCCATGCGTCTAGCGTGCGGCCGATGTAATCGTCCATTGATGGACAATCACTTAGTTTTACGCCGGTCAGTTCCATTAACGCTGACACTTCTCGATCTATTCCCGATTCGCCGAACGATTTTTGTAGCAATTTCCACACTTCGAGTGGAGTCATTTTGTCGTCAAAATGATTTGCCACATTACTCTCGGTCGCCAGGTATAATCATCCCATGGCCTCGTCGAGTTTATCGGTGTCCTTCTCGGTGTCGCTTTCCGCGATGCATCGGGCCACCTTCTTGGTACGCAAGAATGCCAGCATCGAGCGACGCCATTCCGGGTAATTTTCTCGGCCTCGTAGTTTTACAAGATCGATATTTTTTGCCATTTTATAAATTCGCACTATTTCCGTTAAGAACGAATTTAACTAACACTATTTTATTAATAACCTTATGCTTCCGATGATTCTGGGCCCATAACCTGTTGTAATTAATGGCAGATGTTCATGGAAACAAAAGGATTTAAATAGAAACGCAATATATTTTGTAAACTTGAACAGCTAGAGCTTTCGAAGTTACGTAAAGAATTAGAATTGTTGAGTTGCTGAACACTAATGCTGTGTTCGTGAACACTTCGGTTAGTCCCAACTGCTGTCTGGGACCCGGTGAGTTGTTCTCCGGCACATCATTCCTGAGTGCCAACGGTGGAGATTGTTGGGACGTGGCTTCTCATATTTGATGAGCCGACTAGTCCATTTTACCGATCTGCAAAGAAATAGATATTAAGGGTTCTCACCTGAAGATTTAATAATAAGATTTCTTTTCGCTTTAGTTTTAAATATACTTTATTCGTCGGTTGTGTTTCGAAAAGTCTTAAAAGAAAACTGAGCGAGTATTACTAATTACAACTAAACTTATATATTAAAAAAGTGCCGACTGACACGGAATTGAGTATTGTGTTCCGCGTTGGGAAAATACTCAATTCTATGTCACTCGGCTGATATTGACGAGCTTCCAGATGTAGGTCTTGGCCTCGGTCGCATATTGCATATCGAGGCATGAAGTTCCAAACAATCGTATTTGTTTTTAGCTTCAACCTCGATCAAGCAATATGAACCGGCGCTTAAGTCCAGATCCGCAAGTCAGCAATATTTCTTATTACAAACTTAATACTACCGGCATTCCCGGTAGGTCAGTAAACAAACCGAGCTATTTACGTTCATACATTTAATGCTTTATAAAATTACAAAACTGACCTACCGGCCATAAAAATGTGAGAGAAAACCCAAGCACCAGGATTAGATAACGGAATAGGGATGCTGGGCATGTGCTAGGCACAACATCCCTCCCCATCCTATGAGCTTGGATCTCCTCTCCCATGCCCGCCGGGTCTTAGATACTAGTTACTATTTGCTATTATATTAATTTAGTTCCTATAGTGAAATGAATATTCATATACATTATTTTGTCTTATTTTTTCTTGAACCGGGACCACCCCACCATTGGGAGTTTTTGTCGATATGTTGGGTGTACTTATACACAGGCTGATGTTATGTTATTGATGGTGCGTATGCAGTACGAATGATTAGCGTAGTTTGGTTATTGGATCCCGGGTTTGACTAACTTCGGGTCGTTGTAGCTGGTTGTTTTATCTAACGCGTACTGGTCGTGTCAAAAGGTGGACTTCGATGCAGGGCGATGTTAAAATTGGTGCAGTCTCTTTTTGATCGTCTACCAAGTGACGAAGTAACTAACGGTCTATTTTTAGAGATCTAGCTTTATAGAATGAGATCGGTATGTTTCCTGTGTTATTCAAACATTGTACGAACTAGAGTTGAATATTCGAAGTCATTAGATCACCGAAAATTTGTGCAATGCGTTCTAGAAGTCGACGTTGCATTATGAACTACTGCAAATATCGTAGTTGACTTTTGAGAATGCTGTATGTACTGTCGTTTCGGAAGTTGGTTAACTTGTAGTACCTGCGTGATCTTCAGCAACGAGAAGATATTCCGTGGATCTGAGACAACGATTCTTTTGTAAGCACTACACAATTTCGTCGGGTGTTTCTTCGGGACCAATGATATGTTCAGCTTGCGCACCCTATGATTGTTGGCCATTTTGATCGAAACTGAAGTTGTTTTGCCTGTAATCTGAATAGACTGGGCTAGTAAGTTGCGAATTAGACGACCGGTGTTTGCTTGACTGTTCAGTTGAATTCGAATAAAACATGTACATGTATCGTCGTTGTATCGCTGTAGAACACTTCCTTCTATCTTTTCGCTGAAAGTTCTCTGTACGGCGTATAACGAAAACTCGGGACGTCTCTCCCTCCCTCCGTTAAATATCCTACCGGCTGCGCCAATGTTGTATTGCTGAACACTAGTGCTGTGTTCGTGAACACTTCGGCTAGTCCCAACTGCTGTCTGGGACCCGGTGAGTTGTTCTCCGGCACATCATTCCTGAGTGCCAACGGGGGAGATTGTTGGGACGTGGCTTCTCATATTTGATGAGCCGACTAGTCCATTTTACCGATCTGCAAAGAAATAGATATTAAGGGTTCTCACCTGAAGATTTAATAATAAGATTTCTTTTCGCTTTAGTTTTAAATATACTTTATTCGTCGGTTGTGTTTCGAAAAGTCTTAAAAGAAAACTGAGCGAGTATTACTAATTACAACTAAACTTATATATTAAAAAAGTGCCGACTGACACGGAATTGAGTATTGTGTTCCGCGTTGGGAAAATACTCAATGTGACATAGAACTCGGCTGATATTTTCGAGCTTCCAGATGTAGGTCTTGGCCTCGGTCGCATATTGCATATCGAGGCATGAAGTTCCAAACAATCGTATTTGTTTTTAACTTCAACCTCGATCAAGCAATATGAACCGGCGCTTAAGTCCAGATCCGCAAGTCAGCAATATTTCTTATTACAAACTTAATACTACCGGCATTCCCGGTAGGTCAGTAAACAAACCGAGCTATTTACGTTCATACATTTAATGCTTTATAAAATTACAAAACTGACCTACCGGCCATAAAAATGTGAGAGAAAACCCAAGCACCAGGATTAGATAACGGAATAGGGTCATTCCATGAAAAATCGCAAAAAAAGGCCAATTTTGTGACCTTACCATCGCCGATTCTTTTGAAAATTTTTTTGCTTGAAGAACTAGTGAAAAAAAAAATATAATTTCAATTTTTTTTTTGTAACTCATTTTTTTTGTTAGTTATAGTATGTTAAAGATTTCGCAAAAATGGTGTCAAAGACTTCTTTGAAAATTCATATCTCTGTTAATTTTTATCACAGAATAATAAAATAGGACTTATTTTAAAGGGGAAGGTTGTCGCAAAATAAGAAAAATACCAATAAAATTTATCCTTGAATTTTTTTTTTCAAGGATATCGATTTTGTGCTTTATCCTTGAATATCTCAAATTGCCGATGATTTTTTTTTTTATTTTTTTATATTTTGTGTATTATGCTGTTCTTCAAAACATATCAAAAAATCAACTTGGGATCGCAATGGGATCGGGGTAAAAAAATAGAAGAACATCAGTGGTTCTCAATTATTTCATAGAAAAGTTACAATTATTTTGATTACTTACGAGTACTCGTATGTAAAGAGGATTTAATTTTATGATACTACATTTATGGCCAGTTATTAAAATCATAAATTTAAGATAGTTTAGTTCAATAATAATTTAATTGAGCAACTATTTCATTAAAAATATTAATGTTTTATAATATGTATAATATATTAAAAAAATTAAATTTGGTTTAGAAAATTAAAATTTCTACGGAGTATTTTATTAATGCTATTCATTCCAGGCAACAGTAACTAAATTTAAAACGATTTGACATTGAATAATAATATTTGAACAAGTAGAAACATAAAAAATTAATAAAAGATTCAACAAAATGTATATATATGGTATTCTATTATGGTAAACATAGCAAATTAAAACATAAAATAAAAAATTAAAACATGCTTTACATGCATTACATTCATTTTTTTTTATTTTTACATGCTAGTTACATAATCTATTTAAACAAAATATGTTCATCTTCTTCAGAAGATAGAGAAAACTTTTTAATTTTCACGCATCCTTTCCTCACAGGTATAACGCAATGTACTGTTTGAGTTGAAGGAATTGCTTGTATAAGATTGTATTCTTCACTCAATAAATTTTCTTCATTTTTATATTGTTCGCAGTCGATGAATTGGAAATTAATATTTACTATATTATCCTTAGCCCATTCGAAAAGTTTTAATGGAGTTGTTATTTGGTCTTCTATTGGCCGCTGTAAACTTGCTCTTGCTGCAAGTCGCTTTATTGTACCACCGAGACCATCGCAGATATTTTTACCATGGGCGGTGGCAAAAAAATTCCAATCTGCATCAATTTCGAATTCCTCAGTGTGCTTGCTCAAATTAAAGAAATTTTTCCGGTTTTTATATTGAGCGGCTGAACCATCCGAAAAATAATGTATTTTCTTAACATTAAAACACTTATCTGTAAAGAATTTTATTAAATAGCGTTGAAATAGATGAACGGCTATAGTGTTATGTTGCAAACAATCGCTAATAATTACAAAATTTGTGGTTTGAACGTCCTGTTGTCCCTCCACCCTATAATATATCCCAAACGGATGGATTGTGGCTTGAGAGTTATTCCAGTGAAACGCTTGCACCGCATCTTGTACAACGAAGGAATAATTTTCTGAAAAATCCATAACCACAACAACTTCATTTACTGGTAACTTATTCTTTTTCTCTTCAAAATATTTGGCTTGTTGTTCAGTGAAGAATGCGTGCCGAAGTAAAGAAGGAAGTCGTTGAACAAAGCAATCTATAAACTCATCTGAAGATTGTATTTTAGTCTCTAGCGTTGACCGGTCTGTTGACGTCCATTGGTTGTAGGTAACACTTTCTACATTATTGTTACTGAAAGCATTCTGGAAAAGTTCTTTTACTTTTTCATATCCTGGACATTCGATACATTGGTTTAAAAAGCAACCAATATTGGGAGGATTGCATATTTCAACAGCAAGGCACGACCGGTAGTCGTAAATTCGAGTATCTTCATTTGCAGTAAAATATTTAATACCGCAACCTTCCAGCATAAGCCTTACATTTTGATGGATGACACACAAACACACCGAATGTGTTCCAGGAGATCCAGCCAAAACACAGTATTTGGGTCGTAGGGAAGCAAATTTGGAAAATCCTATCTTCAGTTCAGGATAAGTTTCCTTAAAGTGCTGGTACACTTCCTTCAAATTCCCCAAAACCAAACGTTTTTGGACGTGATTTTTCTTGCCGTCTATTTTAATTGCAATAAAATCCTTTTTACCAGGCATGACTCGACTTATATTATCCTTACTGTAGAAGTCTTCCACAGTCTTGATAATATCGGAAGTAAGGCTTCTCCGCTGCGGGATATGTACATCTCCTTCAGAATCTAATGTCCGTTTGTATTTTCGAACTGCATACGAAGATGTTCCAGGAAATTCTTCACATGTTCTTTTTCTAGTCCATTTATCAGGACTTACAGATAAAATAAATTGCTTGATATTCTTCTCACTGGCGGTTGAATATTCAGTCCTCAATCTGTCAATCATCTCGTCCTCTCGTGGTTGGTCCTTTTGACCTTCTAGTCCAAAAATTTTTTTTAGTACGATTCTTTTCACATCTTCAAGCTTTTTCCGGATGTAGTTTTCGCTGGTAAATCGTCTTTTGTCGAAAGGTTCTTCTCCTAAATATCGAAGACATTCATTTAATGAGTTTAATGCGGCTTCCTTACTGATGAAATTTTGGTGTAGCGCTTCATCGTCGCCGGGCTCCTCATCTGTATCCAAAGAGAAAGGTTCTTCTTCCTGGTCGAACATATCATCATCAGTAATCTCCGTTGATGTTCCTGGTAGCATTTTAACCCTTTTTCTACAGGAAGAGCAAATTTTTCCTGCTGAAGTCATTGCTGGTACTCTAGAAATCATCCATGATTGCACAGGTCGTAAATCCAGCAACGCGATTTTGACCAGTTAATTTTTTCCATGATTTGTAAAATAATAAATTAAATTTTGTCTTCTTAATACTGCAAGCACGACTGAATTGTATTTGAGGTCAGCCCATATTTATATACATACCTACCAAAAAAGGACATTTAATTGATATTCATTTTTTTATTGCCTTACCTGCCTACCTATTATTTTCTGGTTAGTAAGACATTCCAAATGAGATAATTCTTGTTATTTTAAATTTAATGGTTTATGGGATAAATTTATTTAAACACTCACAATTAGTTGCTCAATTAAGTTATTATTGAACTAAACTATCTTAAATTTATGATTTTAATAGCTGGCCATAAATCTAGTATCATAAAATTAAATCTTCTTTACATACGAGTACTCGTAAGTAATCAAAATAATTGTAACTTTTCTATGAAATAATTGAGAACCACTGATGTTCTTCTATTTTTTTACCCCGATCCCATTGCGATCCCAAGTTGATTTTTTGATATGTTTTGAAGAACAGTATAATACACAATATATAAAAAAATAAAAAAAAAAATCATCGGCAATTTGAGATATTCAAGGATAAAGGACAAAATCGTTATCCTTGAAAAAAAAAAATCAAGGATAAATTTTATTGGTATTTTTCTTATTTTGCGACAACCTTCCCCTTTAAAATAAGTCCTATTTTATTATTCTGTGATAAAAATTAACAGAGATATGAATTTTCAAAGAGGTCTTTGACACCATTTTTGCGAAATCTTTAACATACTATAACTAACAAAAAAAATGAGTTACAAAAAAAAAATTGAAATTATATTTTTTTTTTCACTAGTTCTTCAAGCAAAAAAATTTTCTAAAGAATCGGCGATGGTAAGGTCACAACTTTTGCGATTTTTCATGGAATGACCCAATAGGGATGCTGGGCATGTGCTAGGCACAACAGAATGAATAAAAATGACATTTCAAGCATATGTGAACTTAGGTTGGTCGCAGTAGAAAAAGCCTGCTGAGTATAGGTGGTTTCCAACACCTGTCTGCGAGATTCTTCGAGACGTCTTAAGCTCAGTACGGATCTCGATGAAAATTTTCATTCGCAAATTTACTATATATCTCTCCCATCTCCACAATGAAAAAATCGCTGTGTAGAATAATGTGGAGAAGTAAACAGCTGATCTTCTGTTTGACTATTACAATTGTCAAAGTGACGGTTTTTTGAAAATATAGTATCATGGACATTAATATATGGACCCTTTTTTGACATAAAAATTAAATTGAAATCACAAGACACATTTTAAAATGAAAGTATAACTCAAAATATCCACTTCCGACTTCAAAAATATCCACTTCCGACTTCAAAAATATCCACTTTCGACAAAACACACTCTTTAGTCGGTTAGAAAAAAGAAACTGACAAATAAATTCGAACGAATGACATAAGATGTCAAAATTTTCATCCCGGCAATGAAAAATTAAATAGCAGCACATATAATTGGACGGAAAAATATGGTCTCCATGCTTTCTGCGCCGTCTGGTGGTGAATACGTGAACTGTCAGAACGAATGAAAATTTTTATTCGAACTCCCTACCGCAAATAAAAACCCAACGCAAAAATTTGCGATGAAAATTTTCATCCGTTTTTTTACATGCATTTGGTATGGGAATGAAAATTTTCATCGAGGTCCGTACTGAAAAAAAATGTGACCCATTTAGATGCAAAATTGTTGCAGTTCTGCCCTCTTTTTTGACAGTTCCGGCCGAGAGGTCAATTGACAATAGAACGCTTTCAGGGCTCTGTTCAAGATTTCTGCTATAGCTGCTTCGAAAGCATAGCATAGCAAGACTGTAGCAGCTGTCAAATTCAGCCATAGCATAAAATAGCTTCTTCGGGTTTTGAACAGCCAAAAGCAGCTTGGATAGCTTACAACAGCTGTACGACACATACATACGCAAGTAACGTTCCATATGACATATTATTAATAAAAAAAGTGAAAATGAGCACTACCCAGTAGTGTCCTTACATTATTCACTTTTTCTATTGTTAATAAAACATTATTTTCCATTTTAAACATTCAAAATGTCCTTGAGACGAAATTAACAGTGGCACACACATATGCATATTGCAATAGCCGCTTTCCTGGTTGCATTGAACACACAAAAGCATAAAAAAGCAGCTAATAGCAGCTATAGCAGAAATCTTGAACACATCCCACGTCAGAAAGCTATTATGAAAATTTAAATATATTTACACTACACTCCGTATGGTTTCTAATTACTGTATGACCCGTTTGACAGTTTAGTTTATGCTTTTGAATCGGTTGCCGATGTTGTCATAGGAAATTTTTTTTTGTTATGTTGTCGCACATTTGAGGTTAAAGGAGTGTTACCGCCGAAATTTTCGGGGCAAGAAATGCGAGTTTTCAGGGCAATTTTAGCCACGAACTCAAACCCCTTTTTCTAGCAGGTCAAATTTTTTTCCACAATAGAACGGCGGAACTGCTGGAAAAAAATTGAGGGCAGAAACGAGTCATTTTTTTCCAGATAAGAAATCACTATAAGAAAGAAATATCCCATGACAACAGCGGGAACCGATTTAAAAGCATAAATTAAACTGTCAAACGGACAATCGGTAATTAGAAATCATACGGAGTGTAGTGTAAATATATTTAAATTTTAATAATAGCTTTTTGACCTGATAGCGTTGAATTTCCATTTCAACCCTTGCTTATTGATTTTGTATGAGAAAATATGACTGCTAGCAATATAGATACTAATAATATATGGTCAGGTACACTAAAGTGTAACTTACACCGGGCAAAAGGAACAAACCTAATGACACAAACTCAAACAGTAAGCTTGTCCCCTCCCCGCCTTTCCCTCTTACACCTTTCTGCACTGTCTCGAGAGCTAGTGCAGAAAATTGTACCCGGTGTACACTAAACCTAACAAAAAGAACAGACCAAATGATTTACGATTTAAATCATGGAAGTATATGGAATGGCTGATAACAAGATATTCCGTAATGAAATCTGATTGTGTTAGGCGCTGGAAGTTTAAAGGTAGTAGCCTTTAACCAATCAGCAACATGAAACTTGACACTACAATCCCTTGCATCTCACTTACTCTACAAACTGTTACGGGCCTACTACGAAACTCGAGTCGAGTGAGTAACTCACTCACATTTGAACTTGACTCGAGCACAAGTTGGTATGATGAAACTCGACAATTGGAAAGTGACTTCATTTCCAGTAGTCGAGTGAATTTGACATTTCTTACTAGTAAATACTCACTCGATCATCTCTTATAATACGCAGTTCTCTTTACTCACGCTTTTTTCTCGACTAAAAGTCGAGTGAGTTCCGTAATAGGACCTTTATTCTTCAGTCTCCTTCGTTTGACACTTGAATCCCGTGCATCTCACTTCCTCTACAAGCCAATTTTCAACCTTTCTCTTTCTCATAAAAAATTACGCTCATAAACACGAATTTTACGGGTATCACCACCGCTTGATTTAAATATTTATTTCTAGGTTTAATTAAAAAACATTCTAATACTTCGAAGTCCGGCCACGAGTCAAATTGAACTCGCTCCTGTTATGATACGGACTGTAGGGATCATCAATGTAATATTTTGGCCGTCGCCAAAAATGTGTTACCATTTTGTCCAAGAGCGTCGACTGCTGGCCATTTACAAACACATGCTCCCGCAATCTTTTTCGAAGAGCACTTGACTTCTTCCACAACTTCTTGTGTCGACCAGTACGGGTTCGAATCCAGCCACCCCAATGTAATCTCTTGAATCGTTTTATTACAGCCTTAACGCTCTTCCTTTTCCCTTTATTCAACGAGAACTTAGTAACGTTTCTCGATTGCTGTAATGTTCCGGCAGTTGTCCGCAGCAACGTTTGGAGAAGCGGTAACTTTATTACAGCCACTTGCGAATAGCGTGCGGGTGCTTCACTTCGAACATTATTGCTTATCATCAAAGAAGCAAAATTTTTAACAATTAAGTTATTTTGGACCATTTTTCGACATCCTTCTTGTGTAAGTAGTACACTTTTCGCACTTCGAACTGAAATTTTTAACCTCTAATTAATGAGCCGTTATTAAACTACTTAATTTTATAATTAAGAAAATCTAAAAAAAGGTTAAGGCAATGTAGAAAGCGAAAAATGTTAATAACATCGTAAGTTACCTGAAATTGTCAGCAACCGTATCATTTCAAAACGTTCCAATTCTGCACAAGAATAAGAGTTCCTGACAGTGACAACTAATTTGACAGCTTGACATTGACATTTGTGCCGATACTCCCAGTTAGTCGCGTCTGCGAGAAATCTCGCAGATTTCTCGAAGACATATCAGTTTGTCTACGAGATTTCTGCGAGACGTCTTATGGGAAAAATACACGGTATCGAGGGTGTGTTCAAGATTTCTGCTATAGCTGCTATTAGCTGCTTTTTAATGCTTTTGTGTGTTCAATGCAACCAAGAAGCTGCTTTCTCGTGCTTGCTATTTGACACTAGATCTGTTCAAGATTTTTAAAAAGCTGCTTCCATAGCTGCTTTTTCTTGCTCGTACTCCGGACTGTAGCTAGAAAGCGGCTATTGCAATATGCATATGTGTGTGCCGCTGTCAGTTTTGTCTCAACGACATTTTGAATGTTTAAAATGGAAAGTAATGTTTTATTAACAATAGAAAAAGTGAAAAATTTAAGGACACTACTGGTAGTGCTCATTTTAAATTTTTTTTTATTAATATATATGTCATATGGAACGTTACTTGCGTATGTATGTGTCGAACAGCTGTTGTAAGCTATACAAGCTGCTTTTGGCCGTTCAAAACCCGAAGAAGCTATTTCATGCTATGGCTGAATTTGACAGCTGCTACAGTCATGCTATGCTATGCTTTCGAAGCAGGTATAGCGGAAATCTTGAACAGAGCCCGAGACAAGTGCACCCCGAAATCTCGAAGACATGTCTGCGAATGTCTCGATAGAAAATTTTTATTTAGCGTAGCGCCATCTGTTCGATGATAGCATGTTGTGATAAAAGCTTGAACTCGTATGAATATTTCGCAGAGATTGCCATCGGCTGGAAATAAGAAAGGGGGTTATAAAATGAAACGTGCAGGCAGGGGCGAAGTTACCTTACTGCAATATAATGAATATAAAAAACTAATAACGTAGTAACACATTTCCAATCACTTCACTTCGCACTTGTGTCGTTTTATTGTAACCGCACTTGAACTGTAACTTTTCGCGTATTTTATTTTTATCGTGTAAGACGCGGATGACATTTGCTGCGCTCGAAGTGATGCGGCTGTTTTTTGCATTAGAAATAGATCGTGGTGGGAGCACATGTTTATATTGCTATTTCTTTCTATCTAGTGATGAAGAAAGATAGGCAATATGATTCCTAGGCTCAAACCATCGAGATTATGTCTCTTAAGAGACAAGCGACCAACTGGGCTACAGAGTACTGCAAGAGTTCGGGGCTCTGTTCAAGATTTCTGCTATAGCTGCTTCGAAAGCATAGCATAGCAAGACTGTAGCAGCTGTCAAATTCAGCCATAGCATGATATAGCTTCTTCGGTTTTTGAACAGCCAAAAGCAGCTTGTACAGCTTACAACAGCTGTTCGACACATACATACGCAACTAACGTTCCATATGACATATATCTTAATAAAAAAAAGTGAAAATGAGCACTACCAGTAGTGTCCTTAAATTTTTCACTTTTTCTATTGTTAATGAAACATTATTTTCTATTTTAAACATTCAAAATGTCGTTGAGACGAAACTGACAGCGGCACACACATATGCATATTGCAATAGCCGCTTTCTAGCTACAGTCCGGGGTGTGTTCAAGATTTCTGCTATAGCTGCTTTTAGCTGCTATTGCTGCTTTTTTTGTGTTCAATGCAACCAAAAAGCTGCTCTCTCGTGCTTGCTATTTGACACTTGATCTGTTAAAGATTTTTAAAAAGCTGCTTCCATAGCTGCTTTTTCTTGCTCGCACTCCCGAGTGTAGCTAGAAAGCGGCTATTGCAATATTTATATGTGTGTGTAGCTGTCACTTTCGTCGAAACGTTATTTTCAGTCCTTAAAAATGAAAGAAACTCTATCATTAGCATTAGAAATTAACGAAAAATTTAAGGAAACATTAGAAGCAGTTAATGCGGTAAGTATTCAAAGTTATTCAAACAAATGTCTTATATGCCACGCCAACTTGCGTATGTGCTTGTCGAACAGCTGTTATTAGCTATACAAGCTGCTTTTGGCTGTTCAAGACCCGAAGAAGCTATTTCATGCTATGGCTGAAATTGACAGCTGCTACAGTCTTGCTATGCTATGCTTTCGAAGCAGCTATAGCAGAAATCTTGAACAGAGCCCCGGAGTACGAGCAAGAAAAAGCAGCTATGGAAGCAGCTTTTTAAAAATCTTGAACAGATCTAGTGTCAAATAGCAAGCACGAAAAAGCAGCTTTTTGGTTGCATTGAACACACAAAAGCATAAAAAAGCAGCTAATAGCAGCTATAGCAGAAATCTTGAACACACCCCCGACCAAAATAAAATTATGTGCAGTGTCAGAGGTTTGAAGTTTTTATGGGTTTCTTCAATTAAAAGGCATACAAAATTGAAAAAGTAGCAAACTTTCAGAGCTATTTGTATAGATATTAGCTATTTGCGATTGATTTGCTTTCAATCAGTAAATAAATCTCAGTGACATTGTAAACTCCCTTCTAACCAAAAAAAATTTAATTGAACTGCGCTTCTGCACGTAAGCCGAATTTTTTTTTTCTTGGTCGCATATATGGATATATTTTTTTAATTTCGTTTGTCAGTTTAGTGCCGGTTTAAAGAGGATTTTCCCGTGCGAGAAAACAAAAATAAAGAACGAAAATGTATCGTTTTGTACTAAGAAATTCTTGCAGAAATGTCATCCAGGTACGAAAAAAAAAATTATTTTGAATATAGTTGGAAACATCTTGTTGGTCGTGGCTGTGGCCCATCTACATAAATAGCAAGGGTGTCAATTGTTCATGTTATGTCATTTCAGATATGAAAGCAAGCAATAGAAAGTTCCCAGTACTCACCCGTGCGATTAAAATTTGATAAGTAGTGAAGTAGTAAAGGTGTTATTATATAATAATTATATAGAGATTCTATTCAAAAGTAATATTGTTCATCGGTTTAATCATACCCAGCAAACTTTTCAATTGGAACTCCCATACATTAAAAGATGTAAATCCTCGAATTTTTCGCACGTACAGCCGGTGTTAGCGCCTCTTCTTTTATTTTGATATTGAGAGGAGAATAGAACTTCATTGTATATAGTGATGTTTTTTTTGGGGATAGTAGGTATCAACCAACCAGAGGTACGTCGGAATAGAGTCACTTCATACGAACTAACATAAACATCCATTATCTTGAGTACGGACAATGTGTGTTTCATTTGAAACCAGTACAGTTGAAATTTTTTTTGCAGTTGTCTCGATTTTTCATTTTAAGGATCTCCTCTAAAGTGGATAAACGCTGTATTTAGTTGACATTTCATGAGACATATCTCGATTCCGTGAAACGTCCATCAAAATCCATCTGCTACACGTATACACACTAAAACTATGCCATTTAAGAAACCTGCGATTTTTTAAATTCGCAGGTTTTTAGTACTAAATATGTACCAAAAGTGGTGATTGTCCGTACTCATGATAGTGGATGTTTGTGTTAGTTCTTATACAGTGACTCTACGTCGGAACAGTTTTCTTAAACCTGTGGCCCGTTCAGTTAGTTATTTAATAATGAAGCGGACAGGAGATCTCATCTTGTTTAATTTTTTCCTGACCAGATTAAAGACTTATTAGCGGGAATAAATCTCTCGGTATTAGCAACAAAGTGTGTAAGGTGCTACCTCACAAGTTTTTTTTTGCATCTATTGGTAATCAATAGGTTTGTTTCTTTTGCCCGGTGCAAGTTACACTTTAGTGTACCTTGCACCTTAATTGCACGTCAAAATACACTCGTGTAGAGTGCAGGTCGCGCAAAAAGAACGGGTTAGTGTATCAAAGTGACAGTTAAAATTCAGAACTTTTTTATTTGCTTCATTTTTTTCTCTTCTATCAATGAAAATTTATTGCCAATCAATATTCTTGCATGTTTTCAGTCAAAACAGCGATTTCTTAAATTCAAAAAGTCAATGTTATCTGCATACAGCTTTCAAATTTGACAGATTGTAAAGAAGAAGAACTTACACCAGCTCCCGACCGAGTGCAGCAAGGTGTACACTCTTACATTACACTCGGCAAAAAGAACAGCCGCGGGTGACGCTACGCCGGTAAAAAGAACGGAAAAGGTGTAAAAGGTGTAGATAGTGCAGGCAAATAGAACAAACCTAATAATAGCATGTTTCGCTGCTGCTATTTTGAAAAAATTTGTAGAAAATCGAAGACGTAATTTTAATCCTCAAAGCGGAACAGGATGGCATCTTCCTAACCCGCAGGCTGCATTGGACTTTTTTTTAAGTCAAAGCTTCAGTTATGACATGAAAATGTCCCATGCAGCCTACGTATGTTAAGACTTAAGCCACGCGATAGTCGACTTAAGTCTTAACATACGTAGGCTGCATGGGACATTTTCATGTCATAACTGAAGCTTTGACTTAAAAAAAGTCCAATGCAGTCTGCGGGTAAAGAAGAAATTGTAAACGTTCTAGAAAAGGCAATACTTACTACGTTTACATATGAATGGTTTATGCTAAAAAGGTCTCAGTCCAATTTTTATAGAAATTTCGATTTCACTAACTTTGAAGTTTTGGAGGTCTGGCGTATCTTATCATGTTATAAGGAAGTCATGCGACCACTCCTATTAGTTAAAAACTACGTGGGAGCCGGGCTGTCATGAACTGAAGCCATTTAGCATGACAACCCGGCTCCCACGTGGTTTACTCCATACTAGGGATGTTCCGAATACCTAAAAATCTGTATTCGCGAATACAAATACGAATACGAATATTCACTCATTGTATTCGCGAATACGAATACGAAAAGTATACACTTGAATCTCGGCAGTCGAGAGTTACACGGTTACGCAAGATAAAGTTTGTATGCATAAGTCGAGCGACTTATGCACACGTGCATTTATTTCATTTCGCAGTAGAAACGTTTGGTTTTTTGTGCTTATAGTTTCAGATAATTGCTCGTTTAGATTTACATTATTAACGTGATTGCAATATTGCATTGATTATTTGCGTGTCTAAAATGTCTAAAACATTGAGAAGTGTAATTTGGAAGTATTTTTCTGTAAAAAACAAATACTTTGCAACGTGCGATAAGTGTAAAAGTGGTATCTCAAGAAAAGGAAGTAGTACCACTGCATTGAAAAATCATTTGAAATTTATTCATAGAGAACAATTTTTTAGCAATGCTGGACTTATCTACGATCCCCTACGAACAAAACTGCAGGGCGAAAAGGCAACAAAATTGCTATTTATTAAATTTAATTTACCTTTGTTAAAATTTGATTATGAGTAGATTATTTCTTTTTAAAATGATTATCTCTGACTTTGTTTCATCAAAGAAAATGTATTAATATAAAAAAAAACAAAAAAAATATTTTATTAATTTCATATTAGCAACAATAATAAGCAAAGAATGCATTTAATTTTCTTATCCTCAACAACCAGTTTTTTACTTATTTTTACCTTGTTTAGTATTCGAATAGTATTCGAGTATTTGGGTTGAATTTGTCGAATACGGTTTCGAATACGAATACCTAAAATTTGGCGAATATTCGCTTAAACGAATACGAATACGGTTATTCGGAACATCCCTACTCCATACATCCCAGTAAAGTATATAAAAAACATTTTACAAAACGAAAAAAAAGGTGTCGGGCTCAACAAAAAGTGATGATATTCACAGAGTCGGCTTTCTTTCTATTAAATATTTCCACTTACGTTTGTATACAAATTTGTGATATTCAGTTTTTCTAGAAACTCGACAATCGCTCGTCGTATAGCAAAATGATGATGTGCAAAGTTTACTTTTTGGTTGCTTTTAAGCTGGAAAATTTGGAGGGGGATATTTCTCCGAGCGATTGTCGGGTTTCTTGAGAAAATAAATATCACAAACTTGTATACAAACGTAAGTGGAAATACAGTGGTGGTCATTAAAATAGAGCCACGACTTTACATATGGTTCTTATATTAACTTTAAAACAAATTTATGCACTTACTCTTCTGCCATCTATGATACGAACTGAACACTAAGTTTAGTATAGCATACGATGAAAATTTCACTAAAAGTGGATCTGCATTAGTTCGTTGAAACGCACTTTCCAGAAACCTGTCAATTTTGCCTGGTCAGATAAATAGAGCCAACGTGTTTATTTCGAGTGTCCTTGTTTAAAAGAAATTCTTGTCAGCATTTATTCAATTGTTTTATCAGGTTAATAGTGAATATTATTAAAAAAAATCAAATTTAGGATATATCCAAATCGAATTTTAGTGAAAACGGGACGCGGAATACATTGTTCTTTGGAAGAAAGGACAAAAATATTAACACTGCAGGACGAAGGGAAAACTTAACGTGAAATAGCTAGAATTGCCGGCTGTTCAAAGAAAATAGTTGAAAATGCATTAAAACCAAAACCAACTGTAAAAAATCGTGGAGCAACAAAAAAACGACTGTCCAAACTGATCGACTCATTGCTCACACCTCACAAAGAGATCCCTTAAAGTCTTCTTAAAACATTAAGACTGAATTAAATCTTGACGTGAGTGCACGTACTCTTCGTAGAAGACTTCAAGAGCGTAGTTTAAATGGAAGAGTCGCCAGAAAGGTTCCTCTCTTATCTAAAAAAAAATATTAAAAACCGGCTTAAGTTTGCATCTGACCATATCAACTGGGATGGTCCTGATGGCCTGAAACGGATGAAACGAAAATAAATTTGTTTGGTTCGGAGGTCTTCTAACGTAATTCCGACCATCGGAACCAAATAAATTTATTTTCGTTTCATCCGTTTCAGGCCATCAGGACCATCCCAGTTGATATGGTCAGATGCAAACTTAAGCCGGTTTTTAATATTTTTTTTTAGATAAGAGAGGAACCTTTCTGGCGACTCTTCTGTGCTGCGTGGACATGGATTGAAAAGTTCTTTTGCCGGATTGTAGACATGCGTTGGCTCGATCGATGAACGGAATCAGAGAAAAAGAAAGAAAGGGAATCAGTGAATCTTAAAAAAAAAGGATAAATTAGATGAGATGATCATGAAACGATGAGCGAATACGAAAAAAACGAGTTTTAAAATTTAATCAAATTGAAAAAATTATTTAACTGAATTTTACAACGAAGAAAATATGATATAATGAATTTTACAAGTCATTATTTAAATGAATTTTTAAACTAAGAAAATATAATATAGTGAATTTTACAAAAATTATCTAAATGAATTTTACAACAAAAATTTAATAAATATAAATTCAAAATTATAAAAAAAAATGACAACTGACAGGACCGACGAGGACAGAAAAAAAAAAAATTAAAATAAAAATTTAAAATAATAATGAAGTAATAATTAAAATTTATATTATATGGAGATGCAACAAAAAAAAAAGGGGTGAGTTTTTGGTTTTTTTTATTACGTTTTGCTACCTTCTTTTATTTTCGGCAATTTAGATTTTTTTTTGGATTTTTTATTTCTTGCGTAATTTTATTATGGTATGATGATTAACGGCTAGAAGAGCCATAATAGAGTGAACCCGAGCGTTTAGCTCCTTAGTCCCTGAACCTCTAAAAGGGGCCACGACGAAAAATGTTTGAAGGACAGTCGTGGCTGAGGTAGGGTGGGCAGAACAGGGCGCTAATAACACCAGAGCGCCCTGACAAATCGCGAAGCCGCGCCAATCCAACCGCTTCTTGGTCTTTCACGACCTGTTGGGAGAATAATCCCAATTTTTTTTGTATTCCCTTGGATAAGTTGGCGCTAATAATTTTTGTTGTACAGGCCAAGGGTTTATGGTCTGAGTCGGAGCAAGTACCCCCCACACTGCCGTAGCTAGTCCCGGCCGCCAGCAAGAGCGTCGCACCAGCAAAGACTCAGCCACCAATTCGGACGTAGGTGGAATTGGCCCTTCTGTCCCGAACCTTCCTTTTCCTTTCGACTATTTTGACTTTTTTAAGTCAAAATAGTTTTTCCTAGGCCTCAAACACATCAAATGGCGCCCAACGTGGGGCTAGCCTAAGCTACGCTTCGAGCACAAAGCGTAGCCCATCAACACGCGCGAGCTCTGAAAAATTCCGTGCAAAAAGTTGGCGGGCAAAAGGACTTAATTTCGTCGTTCTGCGGCATCATTTTTTCGCCTGAACGGCAACAGTCCAAGTGTTCAAGCTTTTCGAACTTCAACAGCAAGTCATCCTGAAAATGAAAAAAAACGATCCTATTGACGAACCGTTTTGGCAACCTTTAGGCGCCAACTCGGTTCCATAGGAAAGGGAAACATTGTCTGCATGCCGGATTGATGGATGTAAGTCGTGACATACTTAATTTTCCTGATTCATTCCACTGTTGTTTTGCAAGTACCCTTTTGAGTGCTGGGCATGCCCTGTCTTGGCGGGCGTGTCGTCAGACAATTGGGACAAATACTTGTAAAATATTGGTGAGTTTGATGATAGGAAATTTCGTCGAAAATTTGTTAAGTACCTTTATTCCTTATCCTTCCTTTTAGAGTACCTTTTAAAGTAGATTAATTTTTTTTTTTTGAACTAACGTAGTATATAATTTTTTTGGTAATTAGATTTTTTTTTCTAAGTCTTTTGACGAACATTTAACGTAGATTTTGTTTTGTTGAATTTTGAGATATCTTGTTTTGCTAAATTTTCCCATTTCTTTTTTTTTTGCAATTTTATCGCGTTCCGGATTTTCCCGATGGAGCGAGGAAGATCAGGACCGGCTTCGCGATTTGTTCTGCATAAGAGGGGAGGGGAAAGGTTGCGACAACGTGAGCGTTCATTTTTTTTGAATTCATACTAAATATAAATACAACCTTCATTCGTTTTTTTTATACACACAATCATTCATTTATACATACAATCATTCATTTATACATACAAACATTCATCCGTTTAATTTTCACACTCGTTCGAACATCTATGCGAACGGTTATTGATACAAAAAAAAAAAAAAAAATTTTTTATGCTCGCTCATTCAATCGATAGATTTTTTTTTTTTTTTGCGCTCAAGTTCATTCGGTTGGCATTCATTCGACATTTCACACAGTCATTCATTTTTTTTTTCAATCGATCATTCGTTTATTTTTAGTCTCATATGCACACATCAATTATTCCCTCATTCTTACAATAGCTTATCACTCAACCATAAACTCAATCGTACATCCACGTATTCAGACGGCATTCCATCAATTATTGATTCACTCGATTCATTCAAAATTAGTTTTTTTTGCATACTCATTTACATTTTGCCACACGCATTCATACGGTAGTTGTTTAGCGTTCACACATTTTCTGATTCAGCCACTTAGCGTATACTCACGCACTCGTTCATTGACTCACTTCATCTTCCTTAATCCCTACGTTCATCGCACCCACAATTGCTTCAAGATGCCGTTGGAACACTCTTCAACTAGGGAGGCGGAGGTGATCTGTACGCCGTGCATCAGCAAGGTAGATCCGGACCAGGGTATGACCACCAAGTGTGGTCACCAGTTCCACAGAGACTGTTTAGAGCGGTGGATTGTGGACAATCACAACTGTCCGAACTGTCGTGGTCATTTGAGCCCGGGGGATTATTGGCCCACTCGGGGTGTGGAGGGTGCGACCGCTATATCCGGCGTGAGAACCAGAAGACAGACTCGCGAGGATGGCGCAAGGTCTCTAAGTGATGTAGTTTCTCCTGGTAGGTTGAATTTGGATTCTGCACTAGAGACTGCGGGTGGACGCACTCTCTACACTCCGGATGGGACAATCATCCAGGAGCGAGGCACGCAAGTGCTGAGCAATAGGCCATCAGATGTTCTGGGAAACGATCAGCAGAACAGGGTTAGGTGGCCGGAAATACACGATGCGCAAACACCCGAAGCAACACCAGCAGTTTCCGGGGGGGTGTTGTCTAATTTGGGAGTGAATGATTTGATTAATATAATTCGATCGGTCATCCGAGAAGAACGTGATCAAGGGCCCAATATGCCAAACACTCCTCAACCACCGCCTGTCACTCATTCAGCACAACCGCCACAATTCTTGTCTAGACCAAGCGTATCGACTGCGTACCAATTTCCGCCACCACTGTATCCGCCTATTCGACAACCACAACGTGAGCAAGTTCGGGACCGACAGACCCATGCAAACGCCCCAATGCCCATTCGCGATAACAACGGCTCGAATTATATTCACCACAACGCTGGTACTTCGATTCGCCATTGGCGACTACGATTTAATGGAGATGGCCAGTCACTACGCGCCGAAGAGCTAATTTTCCGAGCGGAAGCATTGGCTTTGTCGGATTTGGGCGGGCGCATAAATTTGTTGGTCGCAAACTTCCATTTGCTGCAGACGTGATCAAGCCAATTTAGCGTAAAATCATCCTCCCGTAATTTTCCAACAACAAACACATCGCATGTCTCGATATTGGCGAGAGAAACCGCTACTACCGAGCCGGCTGTTTCTAGATCTGAAGAAGACCCTATAATGAATGAAAATTCAAGACGACATTCCCGCCATCCTCTCAAGCCATACCATCTTCGGCAAAAAAAAATATACACTATACATAGTGCCGAGCCTGTCGCAGAAATTGTACCTGGGGGTAGATTTCTGGCGATCATTCCAACTAGCTCCTAGCATTATCAGCGCGGTCGATACTCCCGATACTGCATCGCAACTGATAGCTCCGGATGCCCACCATTTAACGCCCACAGATGTAAAGAGGTTGGAAATGGTGAAGTCCAAATTTCCATCATTCGAAGTATACGGACTCGGTGTGACCAACGTCGAACAACACAGTATAGACGTTGGTGATGAAAGTCCCATCAAACAGCGACATTATCCTGTGTCTCCTGCGATCCAAAAACTCTTGTATGACGAGATCGATCGCATGAGAGCACTTGGCGTTATAGAGACCAGCCAGAGTGCATGGAGCTCGCCTGTGGTTCTCGTGAGGAAGCCAGGCAAGGTCAGGCTATGTTTGGACTCGCGCAAAGTCAATAGTGTGACGAAGAAGGATGCATATCCATTACCACACATTGATGGTATCTTAAGTCGTTTGCCGCGAGCCAATTTTATTACTAGCCTGGACCTCAAAGACGCCTTTTGGCAGATTCCTCTCGAGAACAAATCCAGGGAGTATACAGCGTTTACCATTCCTGGCCGGCCTCTATATCACTACACTCGCATGCCTTTTGGGTTATGCAACGCGCCGCAAAGGATGTGTCGTTTGATGGACAAAGTCATCCTACCCGAGCTGAAGGAGCAGGTATTCGTATATTTGGACGATCTGCTGTTAATTTCTGAGGATTTCGATTCACATCTGGTTTTGTTGGCTGAAGTCGCAGAATGTTTGCGAAAGGCTGGTTTGACTATTAACGTCAACAAGAGTAAGTTTTGTCTGAGAGAGGTGAAATATCTCGGATACATTGTTGAAGAAGGAGGCTTGAAAACTGATCCCAACAAAGTTTCAGCCATCGTCGATTACCCTTCGCCTAAGTCCGCACGTCAAGTACGACGCTTCCTTGGTATGGCAGGCTGTTATCGACGATTCGTTCCCAACTTTGCTGCTACTGTTTCACCAATTTCAGACACTCTAAAGAAGTCCAACCAGTTTGCTTGGACTACAGAGGCACAAACTTCCTTCCTATTAGTGAAAGACTTGTTGACGAAAGCCCCCTTATTAATCAATCCTTATTTTAAGAGGTCTTTCGTAATACAATGCGACGCCAGTAAATCAGGGGTGGGTAGCGTTCTCTTCCAAGAAAACGACGACGGATCGGAATCTGCAGTGGCGTATATGTCACAGAAGCTCACTTCCGCTCAACGCAACTACAGCGTAACCGAACTCGAGTGTTATGCAGCTGTGTTGAGCGTGAAAAAATTTCGAGCCTATGTAGAAGAGACTGCGTTCAAAATCATTACGGATCACGCAAGTCTCAAATGGCTCATGTCGCAGAAAGACCTGCAAGGACGGTTGGCAAGATGGAGTTTAAAACTCCAAGGTTACGACTTCACAATCGAACACCGACGAGGGAGCCTGAACGTTGTACCCGACGCTCTCTCGTGTATATGAAGAGGGATTAAATGCGCTGATCGACGTGGCACCGATGGTGGACATGGACTCTACAGAATTTTCTGGAACAGAATATAAAGAGTTAATGTCGGCTTCCCGACGTATGCGTGAGGGACGGTTTCGTGTATAAGCGAACAGAGCCTCACAACGGTGACCCGATTGCTGAGGACAGAGCCTGGAAGTTGTGGATTCCATCGAGTCTTACGTCAGCTGCGTTTGCTCAGGCGCACGAGGCAGATACCACGGTCCATGGTGGTTATGCCAAAACGCTAGAGCGAGTCAGGTGATTTTTGTACTGGCCCGGAATGGCTACACAAGTACGCACCTACGTTCTGGCGTGCGATACTTGTAAAGAGACAAAGTCCCCGAACAGACCTCTGCGAGCGCCAATGGGAGAACCTTTCCAGACAGATCAGCCATTCCAGCACCTTTACATCGACGTGCTTGGACCATATCCGCGTACCAAACGGGGTAAGATCGCTATCTTGATCGTCTTGGATCATTTTACCAAATTTCCCCTGTTACATCCTTTGGGGCGGATCACTGCTGAAGAGATCACTAACTACTTGGAGGGGCAGGTTTTCCACACGTTTGGAACACCCGAGACGATCCTCTCAGATAACGGCTCTCAATTTAGGTCGAATGTGTTTAACACCATGCTGAACAAATACGGAGTTAAACACCTGTACACCCCGAGCTACTCACCGCAAGCGAATGCTTCGGAGCGTGTCAATCAGTCCATCCTGGCCGGAATTCGAGCATTCATCACTGATGACCAAACACGATGGGATGAGAGTCTTAGCAAAATTGGATGTGCTCTTCGTAGCTCACTCCACCAAGCCACTGGATTTTCTCCGTATCAGGTTTTGTTTGGAAATCACATGATGTTGCACGGGAAGGACTACGAACGGCTGAAGCATTTGCGTGCGTTGGGAGAGTCAAATGTACAGCTTCGACCTCGCGAGGGAATTCCTATCGTGAGACAACTGGCGCAGACGAAAATAAGGGTCGCACATGAGGACAGTAGCAGGCGTTATAATCTGCGTGCTGCTCAAACACAATTTTGTGTAGGACAAGAAGTATTCCGAAGAAATTTTTCCTTGTCCACAGCCGCGCAGAATTATAATGCCAAGCTGGCGAAGAAGTTCCTCAAGTGCAGGATTCGTCGTGTGCTAGGCAACTCACGATACGAATTGGAGGATTTAGGAGGCAAACGTCTGGGGAATTACCACTCCAAGGATCTGCGGCAGTGATCCGAGGGAGTACACCGATTGCCCGGCACTCAGTCGTGCGCACGAGACTCTTCTACGCAGCACTTTTCGTAGTCGTTTCGGCGATGAAAATCATCGGCGAATCGCCTATGTTGTTGGGTGCCGCCAGAATTTCGTTTCCGGTGCTTGCAAGTGCTTCGATATTTAACAAAGTATCGAAGCATTTGTGAGCACTGGAACAAACAAGCGAACGACTGGAAACCGGCTTGGCGACGGGAAGAGTACCGCTACTCGAGAGATGCCGGGGCAAAAAAAGGTGAAAGGAAGTCGAAAAAGTGCACGCATCAATTTCATGTGCTTCGCGTGTAAATGCAATTGGCATTGAATAATTTTCGGATTGAGTTCGTTTGCGTCGTACAAGTCGCGCCGTCGTCCTTCGTGCGATTGTGTTGGGGAAACATAAAGGGCGTTTTGCATTTTGGCTTTGGCACTGTATAGCCCCTGTACTGATGCAGCACCGTAGGTATCAAGTGCAGCAACCGGTGGTCCTTGTCAAAAAAGTTAACGAAAAGTTATCGGAACGAGGGCGAGATTCGAGAAAGCGTGTGAACAAAACGCATTGGACGGAAATTCCTGCAAATTTTCTTGGTTGACGAACGTAACTTGTTAACCTTGACAGGTCATTGTGTGATTGATTGCATCTGGAGCCGAGCTCGTGGTCATTTCATCGGGAAACTGTGTTAAGGCTGCGGTGCGTGTAACTGTGCTGCGTGCAGCGACATGGATTGAAAAGTTCTTTTGCCGGATTGTAGACATGCGTTGGCTCGATCGATGAACGGAATCAGAGAAAAAGAAAGAAAGGGAATCAGTGAATCTTAAAAAAAAAGGATAAATGAGATGAGATGATCATGAAACGATGAGCGAATACGAAAAAAACGAGTTTTAAAATTTAATCAAATTGCAAAAATTATTTAACTGAATTTTACAACGAAGAAAATATGATATAATGACTTTTTAAACTAAGAAAATATAATATAGTGAATTTTACAAAAATTATCTAAATGAATTTTACAACAAAAATTTAATAAATATAAATTCAAAATTATAAAAAAAAATGACAACTGACAGGACCGACGAGGACAGAAAAAAAAAAAATTAAAATAAAAATTTAAAATAATAATGAAGTAATAATTAAAATTTATATTATATGGAGATGCAACAAAAAAAAAAGGGGTGAGTTTTTGGTTTTTTTTATTACGTTTTGCTACCTTCTTTTATTTTCGGCAATTTAGATTTTTTTTTGGATTTTTTATTTCTTGCGTAATTTTATTATGGTATGATGATTAACGGCTAGAAGAGCCATAATAGAGTGAACCCGAGCGTTTAGCTCCTTAGTCCCTGAACCTCTAAAAGGGGCCACGACGAAAAATGTTTGAAGGACAGTCGTGGCTGAGGTAGGGTGGGCAGAACAGGGCGCTAATAACACCAGAGCGCCCTGACAAATCGCGAAGCCGCGCCAATCCAACCGCTTCTTGGTCTTTCACGACCTGTTGGGAGAATAATCCCAATTTTTTTTGTATTCCCTTGGATAAGTTGGCGCTAATAATTTTTGTTGTACAGGCCAAGGGTTTATGGTCTGAGTCGGAGCAAGTACCCCCCACACTGCCGTAGCTAGTCCCGGCCGCCAGCAAGAGCGTCGCACCAGCAAAGACTCAGCCACCAATTCGGACGTAGGTGGAATTGGCCCTTCTGTCCCGAACCTTCCTTTTCCTTTCGACTATTTTGACTGTTTTAAGTCAAAATAGTTTTTCCAAGGCCTCAAACACAACATAAGTCTCGAATACTGCGATTTTTGAGGTAAGCTTAGATTCGGAAAAACTGAATTTTTATAAAAATCATCGAGCTTTTTCCTAGTTTTGTGCATGTATTTTAATGAAATGTATGGCGAGCTTGTAGAAAGCTCTTATGTACACAGCATACAGATAAAGCCCCCGTGTCCGTGTAAGATCCGTACAGTAAAGGCACGTAGTCGGTGCTGGAGGTTTTATACCCGACATGCACTTTAGACCGAACGTCCTGACTTCCATCATTTCTGTAAAAAGAAAAACCACCCCCACCCCCGTACCTTGTTACCCCTATAACAATTTAGTTTTCTGGGCCGTCTCTATAGTAGCACTGTACTGTTGTAAATTTTTAACTTTCTATATTTTGCTGCTTTCGAGAAATGAAATCCAAATTTTTTCATTTCCACACATTTTTTCACCCGTTAGAGATTTACTAGTCCTAATTCCTGTATAATTTTCATATCTGATACGGTTCTTGAGATATATAAATTTTTTTTTTTAAAAATGTCTCCCGCCGCTTCCGCTCTTCACCTCCCCACTTAAAATTTTTACATTGAGTTGACTCGACTTATAATCCTTTATACACAAACCAATTTTTATCTTCCTGGTAAACTGAGTCGGAAGATATTGTAATCCAAAGTTTTTCACCCTCCCCCACACCTTACTACCGCCCTTAAAAATGTTAACTCTTTTCTAATCTCCTAGTATCTCTTAAGTTAACCACTAATGGTGATTTCTTTTCTGCAAAAAAATGTGACCCGTTTCTGCCCTCAATTTTTGTTCTAGCAGTTCCGCTGTTCTATTCTCAAATTTGTTTTGACCTGCTAGAAATGGGGGTTTGAGTTCGTGGCTAAAATTGACCTGAAAACTCGCATTTCTTGCCCCGAAAATTTCGGCGGTGCAACTCCTTTAACCTCAAATGTGCGTAAGAAACGATGAAAATAAGAAAAAAATATCCTACGACAACAGCGGCAAACGATTTAAAAGCATAAATTAAACTGTCCAACGGGTCATACGGTAATTAGAAATCATACGGAGTGTAGTGTAAATATATTTAAATATTCATAATAGTTTTTTGACCTGAAAGCGTTCTATTGTAAATTGACCTGTCGGACGGAACTGTCAAAAAAGAGGGCAGAACTGCAATAATTTTGCATCTTTACAGGTCACATTTTTTTTTAGAAAAGAAATCACCATAAGTGTCAACCATCTAACATTACTCATTCTGACGATATGGATTTAGAATGATGAGTAAACCTACGAAGTTATTCTGGCTAACTCGATTCATGCTTAAAAAGCCTCAGTCCACGGGTTTTTCAATTCTCCATGTAAACGTAGTAACTATTACAACTTATCTTTAGGAACATGCAATGATTTTCGTTTTCGATAAGGTCTGTCACAATATTGTGTACAAACTCAAAGACCATGAAGATGCGTTTCCAACTCCGTCGTTAGCGTCGCCGTCTCGGGTTTACCGTCACGCTTTTGAGATTATCGTTTCCCTCTGCGGCAAAACGGGCGACACGACGCTGAAAAGTTTTCAGTCAATTTCCTAGGTAATTTGCCGCTCGTCGTGCAGTTTTGACTTTTAATTGTCTTTATTATTTTAAATATATTGGCCATCACCATAGGCACGTAGTTTGGATACAAACCAACCTTTATCGAAGGCACATTAGTATCGGCTCTCGCCGAGAAAGTTAAAGATTAGTCAACTCCCGACGATTGCCTCGGCGCGTCATAGAGCTAGTTCTTTATGTATGTAGAATCTAGTCGGCGACGCAAAACGGTGGAGATGGAAACGCAGCTTGAGTTTCATCTGAAGCTTCTTCTTCCCATAAGTGCTTTTTTGAAGGATATGTCGTTAAGAGTAACGAGTCCGGTAAGTCCTAAAACAATTGAGCCACGAACAAGACTGTCTTCAATTAGGTTTTGTTTGCTTAAAAATCTTACAAACCCTATACCATTTGAGTACTAAAAGTGACCGAAATAGTATAGGCCTTGCGAACGAAATTGAACTACACGACCTTACAATTTACAAACCCCATAATTATTTGAGTTACAGACGACATTAAGTATTGTGTGACTGGCTTCGTTAGGGTTTTGTTGGTACGTTACTCGATTATTTAATTCCATAACCATAAAAACGTAATTTTCAATCAGAAATAAAATTTCGATTTCCGACTTCCTACTTCCTGGAAGTCATCAAAAAATTCGGTGAATTTTTAGCGGTTGTATCGTTCTGCTAGCCCTACGAAGTTACACGCTATGCGCCTGGTAAATATGCGTACAAACCGTAATCGAATAGTCTCAGATAAAGTGCGTAAGTTCCGGCATATTGATGGTCTTTTGAAAACCCTATACCATTTGAGTCATGACAATTTTACTTTATTATTTTAATAATAAAGTAAAGTTATCGAATTTAAAAAAAAAAAAATTTGCTACCCTGTAAATTTTTTTTATACGTTTTATGACTAATAAACGCCAAAAAAACAATAAAAATTTGCAGTCCGTCTGTGCGCCGTACGCCGTACGCAAACTCTTGAGGAATTATAGTTCCCAAACCCTATGAGCTATTAAATTGATTTTTTTTCTGAATAGACATGGTAGACCTCTTGAAGTGAGAATTTTTTCAGGGGTGAGAGTGCGAGGGGGAAGGTGGGGGAAGCGTCTTAGACGAAAAATTTTGGTTTCTAGATCTCAGCAACCGCTTATGGTAGGAGCCTGAAACTTAGAATTTCTATAGAGCTTTGATAGTGGACCCATTTGCAAAAAAATTGCTGATTTGGGTGAAGGGGTGTGGGAGTGGAGGGGGAAATAATGCGTCCGAAACGCAAAAATGCCGAGATCGACACATTCTAAAATCCATATCTCTTAAACCGTTAACGGCAAGCAATTAAAACTTAACAAATATCTGTAGTTATACTAGGAGAGTAGATTGGAACAAAATTTTTGGGTGGGGGTGGTGGCGTGCGGGGGTGGGGGTTGAAATAGTAAAGACTACGATATCTCACAAACGAATTGCACCAGAAAAACAAAATTCGGTTTGGGTATAAAGCTTGATAAATAAAGATTGCTCAAAGTAAAATCTTTGAAGGGGGCGGGGGAGCATAGAAGTGGGGGGGATAAGAATTTTTCAAAAATATCACTTTTCATATCTCAATAACAGTGTAAGATAGATGGTTCAAATTTTAACTAGAACTAGGCCCAATAGAACCCTAGTAGGGAAAAATAAATATAAAGATGGGGGAGTAGAGGGTGAGGGTGAGGAAGGGTGAGACGGAAAAAGTTCCGATGCTTATATCTTAAGAACTTGTAATGATATAAACCTTAAACTTCGTATTTAGATGGAACTATATTAGTGGTATAGTGGAAAAATGAAATGTTTTTAGGGGTAGCATGGTGCGAGGGTGGGGGGTGTTTTTCCTAACTTTTGAACGGCTTATGCTAGAAAGTTGAAACTCAGTACGTATGTGTAAATGAACTGGAAAAGTAATTCTGATAAAAAAAAATTTAAATATTCATTGGGGTTCAGAAGGGGGGGCTGAAAAAAATTTCAGTAAATATAAAATGCATATATTTTCACGATTTTTGTCATATCTACTAGGTCTTTCGAAACATTGAATTCATTTTTATTCTACGGATTCTTCATATGAATACCTAGAATAAGTTTTCAAGATTTTTTGAAATTCGACCCCTAAGGGGGTGTAAAGTGGTTGTATACTTTTTCATAAATTCCACCATATCTCTCAGGTCTGATCAAATATCGAATATCTTTTCACATCCACGGGCTTGTTCAATAATCACCTATTTTTAAATTTTTTTCTTTTCCAACCTCTAGACCGCATTCCGGAATATGACCCAATTATATTATTCATAAATTACACTCTATTCTAACCGTTTCCCGAACTTTTTGTTAGATTTTCAGTCACATAGTAACATACACCGCATCCACGAATTAAACATGTTCCGAACTTCTGCCGGAAAAATAATAAAGTTGCGCCCAGACTGTTGGCAGATTTTTTTATTTGTGTTTGTTTTCATGAAAACCTTAATCTGTTTGGATACAAAACGTCACGGAAATAGTGTAGGTTTGGGAAACGTGCGCAAGTTCAGGTTTGTTGATGGTTGTTTGAAAACATTATACCCCCTCCTCTCCCTCACACCCTACCACTCCAAGATACCACACGTAGTGGTTCACCCATTCTAACTATGTAACATAATAATTTTAACTTTATACCTTAAGGGTTTGAGAGCTACGCACCTTCAAACGGTTTTGCGTACGGCAGACGAATACTTTTTTTTTCCTTTTTCTGGGTTTACTACACGGAGATCACAACAGACGAACACTAATGTCTAAGTGAAGGAGGATGAAGACATCACCACTCCACATGCCATACCATGGCAACAAACTCAGTCGGCCACTTGAAGTGACAATTTGAGGAGTGGATGTGAAGGGAGAGAGTTTTAGCAAAGACTATCCATAAGAAGACTGGACACTACGCAGTAACTTTCTTATAAAAATTTCTTTATTTAATTAGGTGAGGGAAGTAGATAGAAATAGCAAGATGCATGATTAAAAAAGAGACAAAAAGTGATTACAAGTCGCATTCACCAATACAATGACATCCTTACAGAACGCCTATAAAAAAATTACAACAATTCATGTGCATACACAGCTCAGCTGTGCTTGTATGATTTCATTTCTCATATTGTTCCTATAGATTCTTATGCTGGAGACTGGAACAGCGTTCTGTTATGTGCATTTTGCAAAACGATGCACACAGATGCAAATGTGTAATCATTCATTTTTGCATCTTTGCGTACTCTTTTTTTCGCACGGGAATTTGAATAGGAACATGGAATTGAAACTGTTCAATCGGATTTCTTTGTTCCGCTTATGCAATGATTTTTTGTTTTTTTTTAGTCAAAAAATACATATGTAGTAAGTGTCCAATCTTGTTATGGATAGTCTTTGGTTTTAGGCGGAAAATGTTGATTTTAGATCTCAGCAGCCGCTTACGCTAGTAAGCTGACCGTGGAGTCTATATTGAGCTTGGATAGTGGACCCATTTGTAAACAAAAAATCGGATATGGGTGAAGAGATGTGGGAGTGGGCCGAAAAATAATGCGTCCGAAACGTTCAGAAGCCGAGATCGAGACATTTTAAGATCCATATCTTCTAAACAGTTAATATCACGTAATTAAAACTTAATGAATATCTATAGGTATTGATAGAATTAACTAGCAAATATAACAACATCCTTTCGGTTTGAGCTCACAGACGGAAGTGAGAAAAAGTTCTTTATTACAGATAACTACATATGTGTGTTGTTGCGGCTAGCTATTTTGCTAGTCGAGGGAAGTGCGAACCGAGCGTAGACGAGCGCAAGTGCGTGGTACTTGCGTCGATGCGACAGCGGTGCAGTGTACCGCTGAGGCTGTGTCGGTTTCACGATTCTTAAACACTTCACTTCGCACTAACTAAGTCACTTCAATTATTAATTAACTAGGGGTGGTAGAAAAGACCTGACACCTGTGACTACTACTGTAGACTACTGCAGCGGTTCTTGATACCACTGCAGCCTTTGCGATATGTGTGAAATGAAAGTTCCAACTCAGTCGGGAGTTCGTAGTCAAGTGAGTTTATTCACATAAATTTTTACTGATGGACCTGATGTCCACTTACAACTCAAAACTGCTGAGTCCCCGATTTCCCATGTCCCATCGTCTTATTGTTGTTGCAGCATGGGAAATCGGAGCTCGTATAAAAATGCGATAAGAAAAGAATAATAAAAAGGCACGCTGAAGTTCTGGCCATGCGAGCTCCGATGACTAGCAAAATGCAAGCTTGGCAGCGGATCCCTCGAGCACGATCGGGTGGCATGTATGCTTGTGAAATCCGCTGACCAAGCTTCCATCGGAGCAGGCATGAGTACAGAAATAAAGAAAAACACGACAAAATATTGCTACAATTGAAAGTAAGCTAAAGTAAGATTACGTTACGTTAAAAGTGACGATTTCGAGGAAATTTACGTTATGGGAAAATTTACGATGTTGAAGAAACTAAACATACTCCGGGCCCTTGAGCGCTTGAGCTCAAGCATTAAAATCCACGGTGAAATCCTGACTGCTTGGGCTCCGTAGGGACCGTGGAGCTGGAGTTGATGTTCGTTGTTTCAAGCGTTGACGACATCTCCAAATGAGGTAGGTCATGAGTGCTAAGCACATTGTCAAACCGATGTAGCTGATTGCCAGGTGATGGACGTCGCGATGGTTCCTTTGCCGTGGCAACTCATACTGTAGCTGCTCTAGTTGTCTTTTCAGGGTCTGTATGTCGGACACGGGTGGACGAGAGCGTGGTGAAAGTTGGAGGGCAGGACTAATCTGAGCTGATGTTAAAGTGTCAGTCAGATTTAGAGCAGGTATGTATGACATCTTGATTTGCGTGGTAGTTGTGCGATGGCCTTGGATTGTGATGAAGTCCTGTTTGACCAAGCAATCGCTTCGAAGTTTAAGCATGCCACTAGCTTCGAAAGTAGCTTGAGGGACGTTGTTGCCACAAACAACGTTGACAGTTGTGGTGTGAGCTAAGGAATAGATCCATTGGTTTGGATCCGCGAGTTGGAACCAATGTGGACCGGCACCCATGTTCACTATCTGACACGTATTGTCGACTGGGATTAAGTAGCCGAATTTCACAAGCACTGACGGAGGACCCTTTGCGGTGCAACGGATGTTTTTGTCTGCATAAGTGTTTGCCTTCTGCGATTGAGAGGCAGGACACTAGCTCCATCTCGGTCAACGCATAATATTGATCCCGGTGCAAGCTCATCAATAGAAATGGAGAAGCTGGTTGTATAGCGACGAACGTGTCGTTAATCCTTGTTGGTACCGGGGTAACCTGGAGCAGCTCAAAGTCTTCTGGTGCCAATAATGCGATCCGGATCTTGAAGATGATGTGTTTTGCGGTGGGTCTGCCTTCTATGGTCACGAGTCTGTAGAACTGCAAAATGTCATTTTCGGTGGTGGGCAATTTCACTGAGTCTGGCAAGCCGTTTTTGATCTTCCCGAGCTCTCGGGTAAATTGCTCTGGGGATAGCAGTAGTGGGCTGACAAATCCCTGATGAGTTCTGGCTAGTACATCAATGAGTGCATTCTGTGTTCGCTGATATTTGGAGATGGCTAGAACAGCTTGCAACGACATGGAGGTGAACATTTGCATTAACTTCTGTTGTTGTTGAAAGTCACGAATTTCCTTAATTTCGTCGACGATGTTGTTAAGCTGCACTTCCATGTGCTGGAGCTGCTGGTTCATCGAGTCGCGATCACTCTGTAGAAGATTAAGCGTAGCATCAAAGATTGACGTCTGATTTCGAACTAAATGCATGAGGTGTTCCTCATTGTCCTTAATTGAGTTGATGGTGTCTGCCATTGAGTTGGCGTATTCTTCATCAAGTATACCAAATAGGGCATTGGCTAGGTTTCCGACAAAGTTCATGGCTCCCCTTTTTGGTCGCACAGACCCCTTGGGCAGCAGCAAGCTGTTACTTGTGGATACTTCATCCCATGTCTTCTGGAATTGTTGAAGGAAGCTCTGGCAGGACCTTGTGTTGCTGTCATTGTGAATCGTCATGACGGCAGCGCACACGATGTGCAAGGTATGCTGGCATTTAGTCAGTAGTTTGTGATCTTCCCAATACGGCTGCATGTCGTAGTATGCTATTAGGTTCCACTCACTGTTGATGATGTTGGCTGCCCCCAAGCTGCCAAAACGTATGCCGGGAGTGGAGTCGAATTTCGTGATTTCGAACGGTCGTGCCATCGTGGCCGATGCAGAGCTTAAACATGCAATCAGCAACGTCACAATTGCTGACGCGAGAGATATACTCGACTTCTTGCGGGGTCTCGACGTAGACTCTATCGAAGTGCTTGGTGTGGGGCTTGACCGAGATGAGAAGCTCGAGGGGATGTTTGGAGGAGCAGCTGCAGACGCTGCCGACTTGCTGGTTGCCCTCTTCGTAGTGTTGGGCGCAGTGTCCTTGGCGGCGACTTTAGTTTGTATATGCAGCAGCGTATGGTGTCGACCAGAGCATTTGCGGCAACTGGGGGACGTGCAGCCACCGGCATTATGACCGAGTCCCAAACAATTGAAGCATCGTTTAGCGGTTCTACGAATTGTGAGACGCTTTGATGACGAGAGTTTTAGGAACTCAGTACATGCGCGCAACCAATGCCCACCCTTGCAGTAAGGGCAGCTCTTGTTAGTAGGGACGGCTAGCGCTTTCGATGAGCTACCTGCTCTGGTGCCTCCCTCGTTCTGTTGACGTGGTTCACTTCCCAGAACCTCCGGCGGCTTGGAGCTCATTTTAAGGAAGCGCAAGAGATCAGCCATTGATTGTAGCGGCCTGGGGTCCTTGAGAGATTGCTCCCAGGATTTGTGCGTTGACTTGTCCAGCTTTTGAGTGAGAACATGCACCAGGAGAGGATCCCAGTGAGTGGTATTTACACCCAGATCCTCCAGCCCAAGAAGACAATCTTGGGTGGTGTCATGCAGCGACTTGAGGCTGGACCAGTTGTGTTGCGTTACTGCTTCCTGCGACAGAAGTTTGCTCAGGAGTGCAGATACAAGCCATCTAGAGTTTTCGTAGCGATCGTTGATGGTTTCCCACGCTGCGCGGTGTTTGGCGTCAGAGGGAGCGAACTGCCGAATTAGCTGCTCGGCCGCTGCCGAGTGACTTGACTTAAGATACCACTGCTTCTGGCGATCGGCGCTGGGCTGATTATGGACCAACTGAACGAACAGAACCTTGATCTGCTCTTGTAGCCTGCAGAATGATTCGAAGTCGTAGACCTGGCTTATCGTGTCATCCGCCTGATCCCACATTTGCTGATGATAAATTTGAATGCGTTCCCGGCCTTGATCAATGAGATGAGCCTTAACTTGGCGAGCTTGCTTCGACACCTCGTGGTTGGCCGGAACTCCTGACCACAATCTCTGCTGAGCAGAGATTGGGGAGCTCTGCCCTTGGATCGCCGAGTTGCTTACCGTCTGACCAGCTGCACTGGTGGACGGAAGCTTGGGAATGGTTCCTGTCGAGTGGTGGTTCATCAGAAAAGAGACCTTCTCAGAGGCTGGGTTGTTGGGCAATGCTTGGTTGTGCCTGGCATCACTGTTTACGTGCAACGAGTTGTTCTGGTCGCTTGGGAGCGACAACCGTCCAAGTAGGTCTGTCTGTGCCCTTTCGTAGCTGCGGCGAACAGCTAGGTAATAATCTTGAGCGAAGTATTGATGATTGAGTTGCGCGCGATGCAAGGTCCAAATTTCGCCATCTGTCTTCTCAAAAAGCTCCCACATAGCTCGCAGCGTGGCGAGTTTCTTATGGAGATGCGTTAAGGTTCCTTGACCTGCAGAGTCGCATCGGTAATTAGATATGATGCGCTGGATTTCGGAACCGATGGTCCTTTGTCGACCAACCAATTCTTCCATTGTAACCATGATGGGCTAGGGAATGCACGTGCGGCTCTAACCACGAATCAATGGTACACGATGTGTGTAGAAAGCTGAGGAGGGCTCGATTGCGCGTACACTACAGCTAAGTGTGCTGTGATGGAGTAGCTTCCACGAGGAATCCACTCGCGTTGTCGTCTGCAACAGCACGAAGAGCAGATTCCTGGGGAATCCACTAACGTCTGCAACAGGAGGATGAAGTAGATTCCAGATGAATCCACTCGCGTTGTCGTCTGCAACAGCACGACGAGCAGATTTCTGGTGAATCCACTAACGTCTGCGACAGGAGAATGAAGTAGATTCCACATGAATCCACTCGCGTTGTCGTCTGCAACAGCACGAAGAGCAGATTCCTGGTGAATCCACTAACGTCTGCGACAGGAGGATGAAGTAGATTCCAGATGAATCCACTCGCGTTTTCGTCTGCAACAGCACGAAGAGCAGATTCCTGGTGAATCCACTAACGTCTGCAACAGGAGGATGAAGTAGATTCCAGATGAATCCACTCGCGTTGTCGTCTGCAACAGCACGATGAGCAGATTCCTGATGAATCCACTAACGTCTGCAACAGGAGGGGCGTCGACGAATGTGTTAAGCAAACAGGCGTCGCACGCCCGAGAATCACGTCGGGGTCACCAATGTTGCGGCTAGCTATTTTGCTAGTCGAGTGAAGTGCGAACCGAGCGTAGACGAGCGCAAGTGCGTGGTACTTGCGTCGATGCGACAGCGGTGCAGTGTACCGCTGAGGCTGTGTCGGTTTCACGATTCTTAAACACTTCACTTCGCACTAACTAAGTCACTTCAATTATTAATTAACTAGGGGTGGTAGAAAAGAAATGGCCACAGGTGGTTCACCTGTGACTACTACTGTAGACTACTGCAGTGGTTCTTGATACCACTGCAGATTTTGCGATATGTGTGAAATGAAAGTTCCAACTCAGTCGGGAGTTCGTAGTCAAGTGAGTTTATTCATATAAACTCTTACTGATGGACCTGATGTCCACTTACAACTCAAAACTGCTGAGTCCCCGATTTCCCATGTCCCATCGTCTTATTGTTGACAATGCAACATGGGAAATCGGAGCTCGTATAAAAATGCGATAAGAAAAGAATAATAAAAAGGCACGCTGAAGTTCTGGCCATGCGAGCTCCGATGACTAGCAAAATGCAAGCTTGGCAGCGGATCCCTCGAGCACGATCGGGTGGCATGTATGCTTGTGAAATCCGCTGACCAAGCTTCCATCGGAGCAGGCATGAGTACAGAAATAAAGAAAAACACGACAAAATATTGCTACAATTGAAAGTAAGCTAAAGTAAGATTACGTTACGTTAAAAGTGACGATTTCGAGGAAATTTACGTTATGGGAAAATTTACGATGTTGAAGAAACTAAACATACTCCGGGCCCTTGAGCGCTTGAGCTCAAGCATTAAAATCCACGGTGAAATCCTGACTGCTTGGGCTCCGTAGGGACCGTGGAGCTGGAGTTGATGTTCGTTGTTTCAAGCGTTGACGACATCTCCAAATGAGGTAGGTCATGAGTGCTAAGCACATTGTCAAACCGATGTAGCTGATTGCCAGGTGATGGACGTCGCGATGGTTCCTTTGCCGTGGCAACTCATACTGTAGCTGCTCTAGTTGTCTTTTCAGGGTCTGTATGTCGGACACGGGTGGACGAGAGCGTGGTGAAAGTTGGAGGGCAGGACTAATCTGAGCTGATGTTAAAGTGTCAGTCAGATTTAGCGCAGGTATGTATGACATCTTGATTTGCGTGGTAGTTGTGCGATGGCCTTGGATTGTGATGAAGTCCTGTTTGACCAAGCAATCGCTTCGAAGTTTAAGCATGCCACTAGCTTCGAAAGTAGCTTGAGGGACGTTGTTGCCACAAACAACGTTGACAGTTGTGGTGTGAGCTAAGGAATAGATCCATTGGTTTGGATCCGCGAGTTGGAACCAATGTGGACCGGCACCCATGTTCACTATCTGACACGTATTGTCGACTGGGATTAAGTAGCCGAATTTCACAAGCACTGACGGAGGACCCTTTGCGGTGCAACGGATGTTTTTGTCTGCATAAGTGTTTGCCTTCTGCGATTGAGAGGCAGGACACTAGCTCCATCTCGGTCAACGCATAATATTGATCCCGGTGCAAGCTCATCAATAGAAATGGAGAAGCTGGTTGTATAGCGACGAACGTGTCGTTAATCCTTGTTGGTACCGGGGTAACCTGGAGCAGCTCAAAGTCTTCTGGTGCCAATAATGCGATCCGGATCTTGAAGATGATGTGTTTTGCGGTGGGTCTGCCTTCTATGGTCACGAGTCTGTAGAACTGCAAAATGTCATTTTCGGTGGTGGGCAATTTCACTGAGTCTGGCAAGCCGTTTTTGATCTTCCCGAGCTCTCGGGTAAATTGCTCTGGGGATAGCAGTAGTGGGCTGACAAATCCCTGATGAGTTCTGGCTAGTACATCAATGAGTGCATTCTGTGTTCGCTGATATTTGGAGATGGCTAGAACAGCTTGCAACGACATGGAGGTGAACATTTGCATTAACTTCTGTTGTTGTTGAAAGTCACGAATTTCCTTAATTTCGTCGACGATGTTGTTAAGCTGCACTTCCATGTGCTGGAGCTGCTGGTTCATCGAGTCGCGATCACTCTGTAGAAGATTAAGCGTAGCATCAAAGATTGACGTCTGATTTCGAACTAAATGCATGAGGTGTTCCTCATTGTCCTTAATTGAGTTGATGGTGTCTGCCATTGAGTTGGCGTATTCTTCATCAAGTATACCAAATAGGGCATTGGCTAGGTTTCCGACAAAGTTCATGGCTCCCCTTTTTGGTCGCACAGACCCCTTGGGCAGCAGCAAGCTGTTACTTGTGGATACTTCATCCCATGTCTTCTGGAATTGTTGAAGGAAGCTCTGGCAGGACCTTGTGTTGCTGTCATTGTGAATCGTCATGACGGCAGCGCACACGATGTGCAAGGTATGCTGGCATTTAGTCAGTAGTTTGTGATCTTCCCAATACGGCTGCATGTCGTAGTATGCTATTAGGTTCCACTCACTGTTGATGATGTTGGCTGCCCCCAAGCTGCCAAAACGTATGCCGGGAGTGGAGTCGAATTTCGTGATTTCGAACGGTCGTGCCATCGTGGCCGATGCAGAGCTTAAACATGCAATCAGCAACGTCACAATTGCTGACGCGAGAGATATACTCGACTTCTTGCGGGGTCTCGACGTAGACTCTATCGAAGTGCTTGGTGTGGGGCTTGACCGAGATGAGAAGCTCGAGAGGATGTTTGGAGGAGCAGCTGCAGACGCTGCCGACTTGCTGGTTGCCCTCTTCGTAGTGTTGGGCGCAGTGTCCTTGGCGGCGACTTTAGTTTGTATATGCAGCAGCGTATGGTGTCGACCAGAGCATTTGCGGCAACTGGGGGACGTGCAGCCACCGGCATTATGACCGAGTCCCAAACAATTGAAGCATCGTTTAGCGGTTCTACGAATTGTGAGACGCTTTGATGACGAGAGTTTTAGGAACTCAGTACATGCGCGCAACCAATGCCCACCCTTGCAGTAAGGGCAGCTCTTGTTAGTAGGGACGGCTAGCGCTTTCGATGAGCTACCTGCTCTGGTGCCTCCCTCGTTCTGTTGACGTGGTTCACTTCCCAGAACCTCCGGCGGCTTGGAGCTCATTTTAAGGAAGCGCAAGAGATCAGCCATTGATTGTAGCGGCCTGGGGTCCTTGAGAGATTGCTCCCAGGATTTGTGCGTTGACTTGTCCAGCTTTTGAGTGAGAACATGCACCAGGAGAGGATCCCAGTGAGTGGTATTTACACCCAGATCCTCCAGCCCAAGAAGACAATCTTGGGTGGTGTCATGCAGCGACTTGAGGCTGGACCAGTTGTGTTGCGTTACTGCTTCCTGCGACAGAAGTTTGCTCAGGAGTGCAGATACAAGCCATCTAGAGTTTTCGTAGCGATCGTTGATGGTTTCCCACGCTGCGCGGTGTTTGGCGTCAGAGGGAGCGAACTGCCGAATTAGCTGCTCGGCCGCTGCCGAGTGACTTGACTTAAGATACCACTGCTTCTGGCGATCGGCGCTGGGCTGATTATGGACCAACTGAACGAACAGAACCTTGATCTGCTCTTGTAGCCTGCAGAATGATTCGAAGTCGTAGACCTGGCTTATCGTGTCATCCGCCTGATCCCACATTTGCTGATGATAAATTTGAATGCGTTCCCGGCCTTGATCAATGAGATGAGCCTTAACTTGGCGAGCTTGCTTCGACACCTCGTGGTTGGCCGGAACTCCTGACCACAATCTCTGCTGAGCAGAGATTGGGGAGCTCTGCCCTTGGATCGCCGAGTTGCTTACCGTCTGACCAGCTGCACTGGTGGACGGAAGCTTGGGAATGGTTCCTGTCGAGTGGTGGTTCATCAGAAAAGAGACCTTCTCAGAGGCTGGGTTGTTGGGCAATGCTTGGTTGTGCCTGGCATCACTGTTTACGTGCAACGAGTTGTTCTGGTCGCTTGGGAGCGACAACCGTCCAAGTAGGTCTGTCTGTGCCCTTTCGTAGCTGCGGCGAACAGCTAGGTAATAATCTTGAGCGAAGTATTGATGATTGAGTTGCGCGCGATGCAAGGTCCAAATTTCGCCATCTGTCTTCTCAAAAAGCTCCCACATAGCTCGCAGCGTGGCGAGTTTCTTATGGAGATGCGTTAAGGTTCCTTGACCTGCAGAGTCGCATCGGTAATTAGATATGATGCGCTGGATTTCGGAACCGATGGTCCTTTGTCGACCAACCAATTCTTCCATTGTAACCATGATGGGCTAGGGAATGCACGTGCGGCTCTAACCACGAATCAATGGTACACGATGTGTGTAGAAAGCTGAGGAGGGCTCGATTGCGCGTACACTACAGCTAAGTGTGCTGTGATGGAGTAGCTTCCACGAGGAATCCACTCGCGTTGTCGTCTGCAACAGCACGAAGAGCAGATTCCTGATGAATCAACTAACGTCTGCAACAGGAGGATGAAGTAGATTCCAGATGAATCCACTCGCGTTGTCGTCTGCAACAGCACGAAGAGCAGATTCCTGGGGAATCCACTAACGTCTGCAACAGGAGGATGAAGTAGATTCCAGATGAATCCACTCGCGTTGTCGTCTGCAACAGCACGACGAGCAGATTTCTGGTGAATCCACTAACGTCTGCGACAGGAGAATGAAGTAGATTCCACATGAATCCACTCGCGTTGTCGTCTGCAACAGCACGAAGAGCAGATTCCTGGTGAATCCACTAACGTCTGCGACAGGAGGATGAAGTAGATTCCAGATGAATCCACTCGCGTTTTCGTCTGCAACAGCACGAAGAGCAGATTCCTGGTGAATCCACTAACGTCTGCAACAGGAGGATGAAGTAGATTCCAGATGAATCCACTCGCGTTGTCGTCTGCAACAGCACGATGAGCAGATTCCTGATGAATCCACTAACGTCTGCAACAGGAGGGGCGTCGACGAATGTGTTAAGCAAACAGGCGTCGCACGCCCGAGAATCACGTCGGGGTCACCAATGTTGCGGCTGGCTATTTTGCTAGTCGAGTGAAGTGCGAACCGAGCGTAGACGAGCGCAAGTGCGTGGTACTTGCGTCGATGCGACAGCGGTGCAGTGTACCGCTGAGGCTGTGTCGGTTTCACGATTCTTAAACACTTCACTTCGCACTAACTAAGTCACTTCAATTATTAATTAACTAGGGGTGGTAGAAAAGAAATGGCCACAGGTGGTTCACCTGTGACTACTACTGTAGACTACTGCAGTGGTTCTTGATACCACTGCAGATTTTGCGATATGTGTGAAATGAAAGTTCCAACTCAGTCGGGAGTTCGTAGTCAAGTGAGTTTATTCATATAAACTCTTACTGATGGACCTGATGTCCACTTACAACTCAAAACTGCTGAGTCCCCGATTTCCCATGTCCCATCGTCTTATTGTTGACAATGCAACATGGGAAATCGGAGCTCGTATAAAAATGCGATAAGAAAAGAATAATAAAAAGGCACGCTGAAGTTCTGGCCATGCGAGCTCCGATGACTAGCAAAATGCAAGCTTGGCAGCGGATCCCTCGAGCACGATCGGGTGGCATGTATGCTTGTGAAATCCGCTGACCAAGCTTCCATCGGAGCAGGCATGAGTACAGAAATAAAGAAAAACACGACAAAATATTGCTACAATTGAAAGTAAGCTAAAGTAAGATTACGTTACGTTAAAAGTGACGATTTCGAGGAAATTTACGTTATGGGAAAATTTACGATGTTGAAGAAACTAAACATACTCCGGGCCCTTGAGCGCTTGAGCTCAAGCATTAAAATCCACGGTGAAATCCTGACTGCTTGGGCTCCGTAGGGACCGTGGAGCTGGAGTTGATGTTCGTTGTTTCAAGCGTTGACGACATCTCCAAATGAGGTAGGTCATGAGTGCTAAGCACATTGTCAAACCGATGTAGCTGATTGCCAGGTGATGGACGTCGCGATGGTTCCTTTGCCGTGGCAACTCATACTGTAGCTGCTCTAGTTGTCTTTTCAGGGTCTGTATGTCGGACACGGGTGGACGAGAGCGTGGTGAAAGTTGGAGGGCAGGACTAATCTGAGCTGATGTTAGAGTGTCAGTCAGATTTAGCGCAGGTATGTATGACATCTTGATTTGCGTGGTAGTTGTGCGATGGCCTTGGATTGTGATGAAGTCCTGTTTAACCAAGCAATCGCTTCGAAGTTTAAGCATGCCACTAGCTTCGAAAGTAGCTTGAGGGACGTTGTTGCCACAAACAACGTTGACAGTTGTGGTGTGAGCTAAGGAATAGATCCATTGGTTTGGATCCGCGAGTTGGAACCAATGTGGACCGGCACCCATGTTCACTATCTGACACGTATTGTCGACTGGGATTAAGTAGCCGAATTTCACAAGCACTGACGGAGGACCCTTTGCGGTGCAACGGATGTTTTTGTCTGCATAAGTGTTTGCCTTCTGCGATTGAGAGGCAGGACACTAGCTCCATCTCGGTCAACGCATAATATTGATCCCGGTGCAAGCTCATCAATAGAAATGGAGAAGCTGGTTGTATAGCGACGAACGTGTCGTTAATCCTTGTTGGTACCGGGGTAACCTGGAGCAGCTCAAAGTCTTCTGGTGCCAATAATGCGATCCGGATCTTGAAGATGATGTGTTTTGCGGTGGGTCTGCCTTCTATGGTCACGAGTCTGTAGAACTGCAAAATGTCATTTTCGGTGGTGGGCAATTTCACTGAGTCTGGCAAGCCGTTTTTGATCTTCCCGAGCTCTCGGGTAAATTGCTCTGGGGATAGCAGTAGTGGGCTGACAAATCCCTGATGAGTTCTGGCTAGTACATCAATGAGTGCATTCTGTGTTCGCTGATATTTGGAGATGGCTAGAACAGCTTGCAACGACATGGAGGTGAACATTTGCATTAACTTCTGTTGTTGTTGAAAGTCACGAATTTCCTTAATTTCGTCGACGATGTTGTTAAGCTGCACTTCCATGTGCTGGAGCTGCTGGTTCATCGAGTCGCGATCACTCTGTAGAAGATTAAGCGTAGCATCAAAGATTGACGTCTGATTTCGAACTAAATGCATGAGGTGTTCCTCATTGTCCTTAATTGAGTTGATGGTGTCTGCCATTGAGTTGGCGTATTCTTCATCAAGTATACCAAATAGGGCATTGGCTAGGTTTCCGACAAAGTTCATGGCTCCCCTTTTTGGTCGCACAGACCCCTTGGGCAGCAGCAAGCTGTTACTTGTGGATACTTCATCCCATGTCTTCTGGAATTGTTGAAGGAAGCTCTGGCAGGACCTTGTGTTGCTGTCATTGTGAATCGTCATGACGGCAGCGCACACGATGTGCAAGGTATGCTGGCATTTAGTCAGTAGTTTGTGATCTTCCCAATACGGCTGCATGTCGTAGTATGCTATTAGGTTCCACTCACTGTTGATGATGTTGGCTGCCCCCAAGCTGCCAAAACGTATGCCGGGAGTGGAGTCGAATTTCGTGATTTCGAACGGTCGTGCCATCGTGGCCGATGCAGAGCTTAAACATGCAATCAGCAACGTCACAATTGCTGACGCGAGAGATATACTCAACTTCTTGCGGGGTCTCGACGTAGACTCTATCGAAGTGCTTGGTGTGGGGCTTGACCGAGATGAGAAGCTCGAGGGGATGTTTGGAGGAGCAGCTGCAGACGCTGCCGACTTGCTGGTTGCCCTCTTCGTAGTGTTGGGCGCAGTGTCCTTGGCGGCGACTTTAGTTTGTATATGCAGCAGCGTATGGTGTCGACCAGAGCATTTGCGGCAACTGGGGGACGTGCAGCCACCGGCATTATGACCGAGTCCCAAACAATTGAAGCATCGTTTAGCGGTTCTACGAATTGTGAGACGCTTTGATGACGAGAGTTTTAGGAACTCAGTACATGCGCGCAACCAATGCCCACCCTTGCAGTAAGGGCAGCTCTTGTTAGTAGGGACGGCTAGCGCTTTCGATGAGCTACCTGCTCTGGTGCCTCCCTCGTTCTGTTGACGTGGTTCACTTCCCAGAACCTCCGGCGGCTTGGAGCTCATTTTAAGGAAGCGCAAGAGATCAGCCATTGATTGTAGCGGCCTGGGGTCCTTGAGAGATTGCTCCCAGGATTTGTGCGTTGACTTGTCCAGCTTTTGAGTGAGAACATGCACCAGGAGAGGATCCCAGTGAGTGGTATTTACACCCAGATCCTCCAGCCCAAGAAGACAATCTTGGGTGGTGTCATGCAGCGACTTGAGGCTGGACCAGTTGTGTTGCGTTACTGCTTCCTGTGACAGAAGTTTGCTCAGGAGTGCAGATACAAGCCATCTAGAGTTTTCGTAGCGATCGTTGATGGTTTCCCACGCTGCGCGGTGTTTGGCGTCAGAGGGAGCGAACTGCCGAATTAGCCGCTCGGCCGCTGCCGAGTGACTTGACTTAAGATACCACTGCTTCTGGCGATCGGCGCTGGGCTGATTATGGACCAACTGAACGAACAGAACCTTGATCTGCTCTTGTAGCCTGCAGAATGATTCGAAGTCGTAGACCTGGCTTATCGTGTCATCCGCCTGATCCCACATTTGCTGATGATAAATTTGAATGCGTTCCCGGCCTTGATCAATGAGATGAGCCTTAACTTGGCGAGCTTGCTTCGACACCTCGTGGTTGGCCGGAACTCCTGACCACAATCTCTGCTGAGCAGAGATTGGGGAGCTCTGCCCTTGGATCGCCGAGTTGCTTACCGTCTGACCAGCTGCACTGGTGGACGGAAGCTTGGGAATGGTTCCTGTCGAGTGGTGGTTCATCAGAAAAGAGACCTTCTCAGAGGCTGGGTTGTTGGGCAATGCTTGGTTGTGCCTGGCATCACTGTTTACGTGCAACGAGTTGTTCTGGTCGCTTGGGAGCGACAACCGTCCAAGTAGGTCTGTCTGTGCCCTTTCGTAGCTGCGGCGAACAGCTAGGTAATAATCTTGAGCGAAGTATTGATGATTGAGTTGCGCGCGATGCAAGGTCCAAATTTCGCCATCTGTCTTCTCAAAAAGCTCCCACATAGCTCGCAGCGTGGCGAGTTTCTTATGGAGATGCGTTAAGGTTCCTTGACCTGCAGAGTCGCATCGGTAATTAGATATGATGCGCTGGATTTCGGAACCGATGGTCCTTTGTCGACCAACCAATTCTTCCATTGTTACCATGATGGGCTAGGGAATGCACGTGCGGCTCTAACCACGAATCAATGGTACACGATGTGTGTAGAAAGCTGAGGAGGGCTCGATTGCGCGTACACTACAGCTAAGTGTGCTGTGATGGAGTAGCTTCCACGAGGAATCCACTCGCGTTGTCGTCTGCAACAGCACGAAGAGCAGATTCCTGATGAATCAACTAACGTCTGCAACAGGAGGATGAAGTAGATTCCAGATGAATCCACTCGCGTTGTCGTCTGCAACAGCACGAAGAGCAGATTCCTGGGGAATCCACTAACGTCTGCAACAGGAGGATGAAGTAGATTCCAGATGAATCCACTCGCGTTGTCGTCTGCAACAGCACGACGAGCAGATTTCTGGTGAATCCACTAACGTCTGCGACAGGAGAATGAAGTAGATTCCACATGAATCCACTCGCGTTGTCGTCTGCAACAGCACGAAGAGCAGATTCCTGGTGAATCCACTAACGTCTGCGACAGGAGGATGAAGTAGATTCCAGATGAATCCACTCGCGTTTTCGTCTGCAACAGCACGAAGAGCAGATTCCTGGTGAATCCACTAACGTCTGCAACAGGAGGATGAAGTAGATTCCAGATGAATCCACTCGCGTTGTCGTCTGCAACAGCACGATGAGCAGATTCCTGATGAATCCACTAACGTCTGCAACAGGAGGGGCGTCGACGAATGTGTTAAGCAAACAGGCGTCGCACGCCCGAGAATCACGTCGGGGTCACCAATGTTGCGGCTAGCTATTTTGCTAGTCGAGTGAAGTGCGAACCGAGCGTAGACGAGCGCAAGTGCGTGGTACTTGCGTCGATGCGACAGCGGTGCAGTGTACCGCTGAGGCTGTGTCGGTTTCACGATTCTTAAACACTTCACTTCGCACTAACTAAGTCACTTCAATTATTAATTAACTAGGGGTGGTAGAAAAGAAATGGCCACAGGTGGTTCACCTGTGACTACTACTGTAGACTACTGCAGTGGTTCTTGATACCACTGCAGATTTTGCGATATGTGTGAAATGAAAGTTCCAACTCAGTCGGGAGTTCGTAGTCAAGTGAGTTTATTCATATAAATTCTTACTGATGGACCTGATGTCCACTTACAACTCAAAACTGCTGAGTCCCCGATTTCCCATGTCCCATCGTCTTATTGTTGACAATGCAACATGGGAAATCGGAGCTCGTATAAAAATGCGATAAGAAAAGAATAATAAAAAGGCACGCTGAAGTTCTGGCCATGCGAGCTCCGATGACTAGCAAAATGCAAGCTTGGCAGCGGATCCCTCGAGCACGATCGGGTGGCATGTATGCTTGTGAAATCCGCTGACCAAGCTTCCATCGGAGCAGGCATGAGTACAGAAATAAAGAAAAACACGACAAAATATTGCTACAATTGAAAGTAAGCTAAAGTAAGATTACGTTACGTTAAAAGTGACGATTTCGAGGAAATTTACGTTATGGGAAAATTTACGATGTTGAAGAAACTAAACATACTCCGGGCCCTTGAGCGCTTGAGCTCAAGCATTAAAATCCACGGTGAAATCCTGACTGCTTGGGCTCCGTAGGGACCGTGGAGCTGGAGTTGATGTTCGTTGTTTCAAGCGTTGACGACATCTCCAAATGAGGTAGGTCATGAGTGCTAAGCACATTGTCAAACCGATGTAGCTGATTGCCAGGTGATGGACGTCGCGATGGTTCCTTTGCCGTGGCAACTCATACTGTAGCTGCTCTAGTTGTCTTTTCAGGGTCTGTATGTCGGACACGGGTGGACGAGAGCGTGGTGAAAGTTGGAGGGCAGGACTAATCTGAGCTGATGTTAGAGTGTCAGTCAGATTTAGCGCAGGTATGTATGACATCTTGATTTGCGTGGTAGTTGTGCGATGGCCTTGGATTGTGATGAAGTCCTGTTTGACCAAGCAATCGCTTCGAAGTTTAAGCATGCCACTAGCTTCGAAAGTAGCTTGAGGGACGTTGTTGCCACAAACAACGTTGACAGTTGTGGTGTGAGCTAAGGAATAGATCCATTGGTTTGGATCCGCGAGTTGGAACCAATGTGGACCGGCACCCATGTTCACTATCTGACACGTATTGTCGACTGGGATTAAGTAGCCGAATTTCACAAGCACTGACGGAGGACCCTTTGCGGTGCAACGGATGTTTTTGTCTGCATAAGTGTTTGCCTTCTGCGATTGAGAGGCAGGACACTAGCTCCATCTCGGTCAACGCATAATATTGATCCCGGTGCAAGCTCATCAATAGAAATGGAGAAGCTGGTTGTATAGCGACGAACGTGTCGTTAATCCTTGTTGGTACCGGGGTAACCTGGAGCAGCTCAAAGTCTTCTGGTGCCAATAATGCGATCCGGATCTTGAAGATGATGTGTTTTGCGGTGGGTCTGCCTTCTATGGTCACGAGTCTGTAGAACTGCAAAATGTCATTTTCGGTGGTGGGCAATTTCACTGAGTCTGGCAAGCCGTTTTTGATCTTCCCGAGCTCTCGGGTAAATTGCTCTGGGGATAGCAGTAGTGGGCTGACAAATCCCTGATGAGTTCTGGCTAGTACATCAATGAGTGCATTCTGTGTTCGCTGATATTTGGAGATGGCTAGAACAGATTGCAACGACATGGAGGTGAACATTTGCATTAACTTCTGTTGTTGTTGAAAGTCACGAATTTCCTTAATTTCGTCGACGATGTTGTTAAGCTGCACTTCCATGTGCTGGAGCTGCTGGTTCATCGAGTCGCGATCACTCTGTAGAAGATTAAGCGTAGCATCAAAGATTGACGTCTGATTTCGAACTAAATGCATGAGGTGTTCCTCATTGTCCTTAATTGAGTTGATGGTGTCTGCCATTGAGTTGGCGTATTCTTCATCAAGTATACCAAATAGGGCATTGGCTAGGTTTCCGACAAAGTTCATGGCTCCCCTTTTTGGTCGCACAGACCCCTTGGGCAGCAGCAAGCTGTTACTTGTGGATACTTCATCCCATGTCTTCTGGAATTGTTGAAGGAAGCTCTGGCAGGACCTTGTGTTGCTGTCATTGTGAATCGTCATGACGGCAGCGCACACGATGTGCAAGGTATGCTGGCATTTAGTCAGTAGTTTGTGATCTTCCCAATACGGCTGCATGTCGTAGTATGCTATTAGGTTCCACTCACTGTTGATGATGTTGGCTGCCCCCAAGCTGCCAAAACGTATGCCGGGAGTGGAGTCGAATTTCGTGATTTCGAACGGTCGTGCCATCGTGGCCGATGCAGAGCTTAAACATGCAATCAGCAACGTCACAATTGCTGACGCGAGAGATATACTCAACTTCTTGCGGGGTCTCGACGTAGACTCTATCGAAGTGCTTGGTGTGGGGCTTGACCGAGATGAGAAGCTCGAGGGGATGTTTGGAGGAGCAGCTGCAGACGCTGCCGACTTGCTGGTTGCCCTCTTCGTAGTGTTGGGCGCAGTGTCCTTGGCGGCGACTTTAGTTTGTATATGCAGCAGCGTATGGTGTCGACCAGAGCATTTGCGGCAACTGGGGGACGTGCAGCCACCGGCATTATGACCGAGTCCCAAACAATTGAAGCATCGTTTAGCGGTTCTACGAATTGTGAGACGCTTTGATGACGAGAGTTTTAGGAACTCAGTACATGCGCGCAACCAATGCCCACCCTTGCAGTAAGGGCAGCTCTTGTTAGTAGGGACGGCTAGCGCTTTCGATGAGCTACCTGCTCTGGTGCCTCCCTCGTTCTGTTGACGTGGTTCACTTCCCAGAACCTCCGGCGGCTTGGAGCTCATTTTAAGGAAGCGCAAGAGATCAGCCATTGATTGTAGCGGCCTGGGGTCCTTGAGAGATTGCTCCCAGGATTTGTGCGTTGACTTGTCCAGCTTTTGAGTGAGAACATGCACCAGGAGAGGATCCCAGTGAGTGGTATTTACACCCAGATCCTCCAGCCCAAGAAGACAATCTTGAGTGGTGTCATGCAGCGACTTGAGGCTGGACCAGTTGTGTTGCGTTACTGCTTCCTGCGACAGAAGTTTGCTCAGGAGTGCAGATACAAGCCATCTAGAGTTTTCGTAGCGATCGTTGATGGTTTCCCACGCTGCGCGGTGTTTGGCGTCAGAGGGAGCGAACTGCCGAATTAGCCGCTCGGCCGCTGCCGAGTGACTTGACTTAAGATACCACTGCTTCTGGCGATCGGCGCTGGGCTGATTATGGACCAACTGAACGAACAGAACCTTGATCTGCTCTTGTAGCCTGCAGAATGATTCGAAGTCGTAGACCTGGCTTATCGTGTCATCCGCCTGATCCCACATTTGCTGATGATAAATTTGAATGCGTTCCCGGCCTTGATCAATGAGATGAGCCTTAACTTGGCGAGCTTGCTTCGACACCTCGTGGTTGGCCGGAACTCCTGACCACAATCTCTGCTGAGCAGAGATTGGGGAGCTCTGCCCTTGGATCGCCGAGTTGCTTACCGTCTGACCAGCTGCACTGGTGGACGGAAGCTTGGGAATGGTTCCTGTCGAGTGGTGGTTCATCAGAAAAGAGACCTTCTCAGAGGCTGGGTTGTTGGGCAATGCTTGGTTGTGCCTGGCATCACTGTTTACGTGCAACGAGTTGTTCTGGTCGCTTGGGAGCGACAACCGTCCAAGTAGGTCTGTCTGTGCCCTTTCGTAGCTGCGGCGAACAGCTAGGTAATAATCTTGAGCGAAGTATTGATGATTGAGTTGCGCGCGATGCAAGGTCCAAATTTCGCCATCTGTCTTCTCAAAAAGCTCCCACATAGCTCGCAGCGTGGCGAGTTTCTTATGGAGATGCGTTAAGGTTCCTTGACCTGCAGAGTCGCATCGGTAATTAGATATGATGCGCTGGATTTCGGAACCGATGGTCCTTTGTCGACCAACCAATTCTTCCATTGTTACCATGATGGGCTAGGGAATGCACGTGCGGCTCTAACCACGAATCAATGGTACACGATGTGTGTAGAAAGCTGAGGAGGGCTCGATTGCGCGTACACTACAGCTAAGTGTGCTGTGATGGAGTAGCTTCCACGAGGAATCCACTCGCGTTGTCGTCTGCAACAGCACGAAGAGCAGATTCCTGATGAATCAACTAACGTCTGCAACAGGAGGATGAAGTAGATTCCAGATGAATCCACTCGCGTTGTCGTCTGCAACAGCACGAAGAGCAGATTCCTGATGAATCCACTAACGTCTGCAACAGAAGGATGAAGTAGATTCCAGATGAATTCACTCGCGTTGTCGTCTGCAACAGCACGAAGAGCAGATTCCTGATGAATCCACTAACGTCTGCAACAGGAGGATAAAGTAGATTCCAGATGAATCCACTCGCGTTGTCGTCTGCAACAGCACGAAGAGCAGATTCCTGGGGAATCCACTAACGTCTGCAACAGGAGGATGAAGTAGATTCCAGATGAATCCACTCGCGTTGTCGTCTGCAACAGCACGAAGAGCAGATTCCTGGTGAATCCACTAACGTCTGCAACAGGAGGATGAAGTAGATTCCAGATGAATCCACTCGCGTTGTCGTCTGCAACAGCACGACGAGCAGATTTCTGGTGAATCCACTAACGTCTGCGACAGGAGAATGAAGTAGATTCCACATGAATCCACTCGCGTTGTCGTCTGCAACAGCACGAAGAGCAGATTCCTGGTGAATCCACTAACGTCTGCGACAGGAGGATGAAGTAGATTCCAGATGAATCCACTCGCGTTTTCGTCTGCAACAGCACGAAGAGCAGATTCCTGGTGAATCCACTAACGTCTGCAACATGAGGATGAAGTAGACTCCAGATGAATCCACTCGCGTTGTCGTCTGCAACAGCACGATGAGCAGATTCCTGATGAATCCACTAACGTCTGCAACAGGAGGGGCGTCGACGAATGTGTTAAGCAAACAGGCGTCGCACGCCCGAGAATCACGTCGGGGTCACCAATGTTGCGGCTAGCTATTTTGCTAGTCGAGTGAAGTGCGAACCGAGCGTAGACGAGCGCAAGTGCGTGGTACTTGCGTCGATGCGACAGCGGTGCAGTGTACCGCTGAGGCTGTGTCGGTTTCACGATTCTTAAACACTTCACTTCGCACTAACTAAGTCACTTCAATTATTAATTAACTAGGGGTGGTAGAAAAGAAATGGCCACAGGTGGTTCACCTGTGACTACTACTGTAGACTACTGCAGTGGTTCTTGATACCACTGCAGATTTTGCGATATGTGTGAAATGAAAGTTCCAACTCAGTCGGGAGTTCGTAGTCAAGTGAGTTTATTCATATAAATTCTTACTGATGGACCTGATGTCCACTTACAACTCAAAACTGCTGAGTCCCCGATTTCCCATGTCCCATCGTCTTATTGTTGACAATGCAGCATGGGAAATCGGAGCTCGTATAAAAATGCGATAAGAAAAGAATAATAAAAAGGCACGCTGAAGTTCTGGCCATGCGAGCTCCGATGACTAGCAAAATGCAAGCTTGGCAGCGGATCCCTCGAGCACGATCGGGTGGCATGTATGCTTGTGAAATCCGCTGACCAAGCTTCCATCGGAGCAGGCATGAGTACAGAAATAAAGAAAAACACGACAAAATATTGCTACAATTGAAAGTAAGCTAAAGTAAGATTACGTTACGTTAAAAGTGACGATTTCGAGGAAACTTACGTTATTGGAAAATTTACGATGTTGAAGAAAGTGTCAACAGTTAAGATATGAAGTTATGTTTATAATTCCAACACTCCTTCTAAAACTTAATTTATATCATGATTTAAACTTAATTCAATTCTTGTTAAAATACTTTATTTAAAGTTGCTCATGTAAGTTCTTTACAAACTATATCGATAATAGGAATTCAAAATTTTATCTTTACGTTAATAATTCGTACAAATAATAAGAAAATATTCAAAGTCTTAATCCAGATCGCTTTGATAAACTTATATGTTTATAAGAAGCTACTGCTTTCGTAAAAATATCTGCGAGTTGGTCTTCAGTGCTTGTTAATTTAAAACTGATAAATCCACCGTCGATCACGAATGTAATGCTACCTGACAACAATATGTTTAGTACTAGCGTGATACATCGTTGCTGAAACCAAATTCAAAGCACTTTTGTTGTCGCAGTTCATTGTAATAAAATTCGTCTTGAAAGTTAGAATCTCATTCATCAAACTTCTAAGCCATTGTGCCGCTGAGAGAGACATATGCGGCTTCAGTAGCATTCCAGGATATTGCAGTTTGGTTAAAGAGAATAACATACCCAGTGGTTGAGCGTCGTCCATCCATGTCTCCTGCCCAATCCGAATCACAGTAAGACCTCCTTTTCCATTACGATGATATTCTAGTTTCGCATTTATAGTGCCCTTTAAGTAGCGAAAAATGCGTTTCACAGCAATCCAGTCAGCGCTGCCAGGGTTATTGTTATACCTGCTCACTAAGCTTACAGCAAAGCATATGTCAGGGCGAGACACTTGTGCGGCATAGATGAGACATCCTACTGCCTCTTGATATGGAACGTTTTCCATATCCTTACGATCTTGTTCCTCTTTGGGACACATATCAGCTGATAATTTTTGATTCAAGTCCAGTGGTGATGAGATTGGATTACAGTCCGTCATTCCGAACCGATTCAGTATGTCACTTATATATTGGCTTTGGTCTATCGAAATTGTGCCTCTCTCCCGATTGTGTACAATATTCATGCCAAGTACAGGTGAAATCTCACCAAGGTCTTTAATTTTGAATCTGGTTTTAAGATTAGCCTTGAGTTTCACCGCTTCCTTTCTGTCGTTATACATCAGGACCAGGTCATCTACATAGACCGCTAGAACTATGATCTTGTCTCCAAATACTTGATAATAAATACAAGGGTCCATTTTCGACCGTATTAAGCCAAAGTCGATCAAAGCAGCGTTGAGTTTATCATTCCATACTCGACTCCGCCTATGCACTCCCATAAGCCTTCGTGTTCAAAATATGCTTGCACAGCAAATTTCCATGCGTCAAAAATTTCTCGACCTTTCAGTCGGTTGATTGATGGCAGTCCGTTTGATGGTATTTCACGCACCTTTTTTAAATTTGTAATTTTCCGAACACGAAACCTTTTGATTTTACGATTATTCTTTACTTTACTTTCTTTACTTTACTTTAAGAAGGCATTCGTTTTCACAATATTTGCTATATCTTTTAGGTTTGTTGAAATATCATTTTCGCTCATCTTGAAGTCTATAGTCTTAAGAATGTTGTCTGTAAATTTCATATTGAAATTCCAACAATTGTGGAAGGATCGTGGGAACCGCAGAGCGTGCGTGCGACGGACATTCTTTATACCGACCCTGATAACAGCGCCCCTGGTTAACATGTACATATTTATAAAAAAAAATTATTAACGTACCTCAACATATACACTTTCGAATAAAACCAATCTGGATAAAATCGGGCAAATATAATAGTTTTTGAGAGAATTTCTAAAATTCACCTATTTTTTTCACTCAGTTCTCGTGGAAAAAAAAGGATTATTTGTTTTTAATTTTTATCCTTAACATATTCAGAATACGTGATGAAAAAAGTATTTCGATATCGAATGTATTTCACGAGTTATTGAGAGATTTGTGGAGTAGTCGGCCAATATTCAATGCGATTTTAAAACTTTAAACGCGTTTAAAGAAACGAAACTACTTTTTCCGGAGCGCGGTACGTTCTACAGCTTCAACGAATGAATCGATTTTAATGAATAATAGCTCAAAAGAAAGTAAACTAAATTTGGGGCCCCAACGTAGTTTTTTTTTTATTTTTATTCCACTTTTTTACCCCTGTTTTTAAGCCAAAAAAAGAGTGAAAAAGTATTTATTTTCTTCAAATAGCTGCCATTTTAGTCTCAGGGCGTTTTTTCAAAATCGAAAAACTTTGGGAACCCACAAATTTAATCTAGTTTCAGAAACCTTTTTGAATTTTTGAGTTTAGATCACTTGGCAAGGCTGTAGAAGGTACCGCGTGCATCAACTCACGCCTTACGTCCTAGGAGTTGGAGCCACCATTTTGTAATATTTTTTTTTTTTTAAATCATAATTATTTTTGACTTGTACCTCTAGGGGAAGGTGCTGCACCTTGGACCAAATTTACCTCGGTCCAAACGTCAATTCCAACTAAACTTTAGCTGCTGGAAAAAAAGTTTCTTCAATGAAAGCTTGCCAAATGCGTAGGCTTTAGTTTCAGTTCATTAAAGTGAGCCTAGAAGATAAATTAATTCAGATTAAACAAAAGAAATGATTTTTGGACATAAAAGTATTTGTTTGTTAGTTCATTTTATTTTTATTTTTTAAGTCGTGTATAATTATTTCTACTATATAGCAGTTTTAACTGGTAAGACAACTAATTCATCGTGGTCTTGACCGAAAATTTAATCCATCCTTACCATTAGAAATAATTAAAAAAAAAATTTTGTAGTAATGGGTGATGGGATGTACCTTGGACCGTTTTTTTGGTTGTACCTTGGACTATGTAAGCTACTTACATTAAAAAAAAATTGTAGCCAAAAGGGACTTTCTTGCTGAAATTACATCCTCAGAGGTAGTAGGGGGATTTTGAAGCAGACAGCAGCGAATCCTCTTTTACACTTGTTTATTTCAGCTAGACAAACCATTTTCTAAAGTTGCTTATTCTTATTATGAATTTTTCTTGTTTTTTTTTAATTTATAACTTTACTAGATATTTTTTTTCAAAGGAAAACATAAATTAAATTAAATAAAAGAATGTTATAATATTACTCAGGATTTCGACTTTAAAATTGAATTATTTTTTATAAGTTCCAAGGTACAAATAGCAGCGGACCGAGGTACAACCTATAGTTGTACCTTGGTCCGTTTGAGGTTCACTCCAAAAACCGTTTCAGGATCCACCAAATTTAGTCACAGCAATTCCAGCTATAATTAATTTTGTGGTTAAACAAATAAGCTTTCATATGTACTATTTCCTAATTTACATTTGCTATTGGTTTAATAGATTTAAGGGTTAATGTAAAATTTGGACCAAGGTACAGCACATTCCCCTATATAACCTTGTAAGGATTGAAATTCTGCAAATTTCCATCCACACCAATTCGTAAAACAATTAACACTAAACACATTGTATTACTAATGCAACATAAACTTATGAATTAAAAACATTGAATTACGAACACAACACGAATTAAATCTTATTAATTAGAAGACAACACAAACTTAGAGCTATGACAAAGAGATACGTCACATGAAATAAGACAACACAGCTCAGAACATAGAACATAGAACCTAGAAAACAAGCACAACAGAGGCTGAAACGGGAGGAATTGCGAATAAACCTGGAAAAGATCGGCGGGATCACAAATACGTCCCAGGCGACGTATTGCGACAGATAAACCCGCCGACAAAAATATGAAATACAAAAAGTGACTATATACACGGCATGACATGCACTAGACACGAATTGTAAAAAGGCAAAATACACAAATTCGGAAAATGTTACCATAATATAATTCATGGACGCTGAATGTTTATCACGATATATAAGCAAAAATAATCGAACAGAAGGGGAGCTAGGTGGACAGGTACCAAGTCTGCGATGAAGGTCAGTGGGGTTACACTCCCTCTTCTAGCAACATTGGGAACTGTTCGGACAGTCGATCTCAGTGATTCTCAGACCGTATAAGGCCAGTGGGGTTACACTCCCTCTTAGAAAGTCTCCATGAGATGAACTAGGTCTAGTCCAAGCCGAAACTCGAGGCGAAGCAGTGTCACAGAAGAACATCTGCAGCAAAGACCAAAGCGAAGCAACGACGCAGAAACGCATACAGGAAGGTCAAGACGAATAACGACGTTGCAGTAACGCATGCAGTAAGAACCAAAACGAAGCAGCGACGTAGAAGATTGAGCAGCAGCGAGCCAAGCAGTGAAGTAAGCCACGCAGCGAAAAACCAAGAAGAAGCAAAAGGCCAAGACGAAGCAGCGACGCAGAAGATCGAGCAGCAACGAGCCAAGCAGTGGAGCAAGCCACGCAGCGAAAACCTTGCGACGTTGTGCCAGGTAGCGACATTCCGGACAACGAAGCAAACGAAGTAACGGAGCAAACCGAGTAGCGAGCAAGCGAAACAGCGGACATCCATAACGTTGAGCCGAGCGACGAGCAAGTTCAAGGACGGAGCCAACCATGAGATGACAAACGGGGACCGAGTCGAGGAAGGCATACGGAGTCGTGCCACGAGTCGAGCGGCAACCAGCCACGACAAGTACGACGACAGCGCCAGGACTACGAGGACCGACCGCAGGGCCAGGACATTCGAAGTAATTGCCACCCACACAGAGAGACAAGGATTGCCTAAACGTAGGGGCATCACAGAGAGACAAGAAGGAAGCCTAGCAGCCAAAGCGTAGAGGCCACACAGAGAGACGAAGATAGAGAAAGGGCAGAGCAGAGAAAGTCTAAGCGAGCGAACTACATCGAACATGAGGAACAAGGGCACCGGTCAAGGACTAGCGAAGACGGAGCACGAAGGAAGTACCAAGACGTGAACAACGAAGACAACCCAGACGGGAGCAATGAGGCAAGCAAACAACGTACTGGACAAGCGTAGCAGCCCCATCACGTAAGAAGATGACACAAAGCGAGACAGCAAACGCTTCATACTAAACGAATTATACTAATTATCAAGCTACTATTATTTTATTAAACTGAATCATGAATAAAGTGAAGTCTAATCAAGAAATAAATGTTTGTAACGGACCCTGGAACCCGACGAGTTTATCCTTGGAAATTTGAATCGTTACAACCTACTAATATTTTTTTGCATTGTATGTATATTTATTTCATATCTAAGAAAAATCCTAAAAATTAACTGCATTTTTTGGCCCTTTTAACTGATACCTTGCCTTAAGTCATCATATCTCAAAAACTTGGCTGTTGCAAATAATATACCGAAATTCGAATAGGCTACACGTCTTTTTAAATTGCCTGTATAGCGTCCTCCCAGAGCTTTACATGAATTAAGTGTTGTGCTAAGCCATGTCATGTATTGACACTCTTAAATATTGCATCATTACGAATTGACTCCAGCAACACAGCAATAGAGGACCTTAAAAGTGTTTCATTCATTCATTCATTCACATTCATCGCGAAAAAAATCAATAATCTTGTTGATAACGTAACTAACTTGAGTGAATATGTTGACGAGTTTCGTATCTATGGATCTCAGCGGGACAAGATACAATCCTGTTGCAATATTATCCAACACGAATCAAGACTCCAAACTTACTACTACATATCTTGAATAGTTTCTCTGATAGTTCTTTTGCGGACGGTTTTTCTGCACGCCCTGATAACTTTCGGATGGGAATGCGGTTACAAGCAAGCTGAACAGTATCCATGATGCCATCAGGTCAGTAAAAGTACTAGCATCCAATACCGACAAATGTCTAGCTGCTATATCTCATCAATTGGACGATTGGACTTGACGGCGAAGATTGTTGATTTTGAACGCGAACTAGCTGTTACCAGATTTGTTTTCACGGATACATCACAGCTCCCGCAAAATAACTTGCATATTCATACTGTTTCGCTGTCAGCTGATCACAGTTTCTCATTACCGAAGGTGCACCTACCCGTTGATGTTCCAAACTCGCTAAGAAAATTCAATACGACGTGGTCGCAAACTGATTGGGTTGCCAGAATAAGGAGACTCAATAGATTCAACCATCAAGAAAACACTAAAAAGTCAAACAACATCTGTTCTTATTTCGTTACGAAAGCTCCTCCAAACGTAGACGAATCATGGCTAAGCAAATCCCTTGCGAAACAATTTTGTATTAAAGGCTGTAAATGTGAAAAGTTACCATACCGCGGAAATAGTAAGATTACGCCTAAATACCTAAATTTTAAACTGTACATGCCCATGGAATATGACTGGCTCTTTTTCAATACAAAATCGGATGTATTCAAATGGAACAATATGGAAATCCGACATTGGAAGACAGATTTAAAACGTAACAGTAATAATAATAGTAGGAATAGTAATAATCAAATTAGAAATAAAACTAACAAAACTAAAACTTCTCCCAACCATACACCTCGTGATGTTAAAATTTCTTCCAACAAAACCAAAACTTCTCCCAACCATACACCTCGTGAAGTTAATACTAATGCATCCATTAAAACTTCATCCAAACGCATCAACACCATTAACAGTCCTTTAGCGATTACCACTCTCACTTCGAATCCTGTCATAGTTCCTTATCCTTTAAAAAATTTCGTTCGCGGCGAAACAATTAACCCCTACCCTTCGTCTTCAGTACACACCACATCACAAACTTATAGTCGTGACAACACTGATATGCTTTCCTGCCTTTCTCCAAGCGTTGATACTGCTGGTTATAATAACCGCCCTTTCCTTGACCCGCTTCTCCCCCCAGTCGTAAAGCACTCAATAAATTCGGCGAAATCCGAAGAGAATAGATATCTTTTATCGTGGTTGCGAGAACTTAGAGTATTTGACAATGTGCGGCTGTATCTTGCTTACATGCACAATAAATCTGACTCAACCTGTATTAATGGAAAAACTAAAACCAGTCTGATACTATCCATCCAGCAAGATGGGCTTCCAACGGACCTAGAAGCTTTGCGACTGTTCTACATTCGATTCTACGAACAATTCAACTCACGCCCGACCAAGTTCAAAAAGATCTCGCTACATTCGGTTCCCGTGTTTCGTCGATGCATATTAAGATGTAGAAATACTGGACAACTACTGGACCATTTACAGAAATGATAGGAATTATAGCGCTACTGGTCTATCATTAGAAGGGGATGTCCATATTGCAGTTCACAGATTCTCTTCTAAATCCCGAGCAGCGTATGAGTCTTATGTTAACCAATTTGGCGAAAATATTATTACCGATTCAAAAAGATTTTTCCCTTTCGTGAATACAAAACGTAAAAGTTCAGGTTACCCCGTAACCATGACAAATTGAATCAAGCACACATCCTGCAGGCGTGATATCTGCGATATATTTGCCGAAATTATTTGAAAAAATTATCTGCGATAAACTCACTAATGTTATCAACCCCATTCTTAATGACCAGCAGCATGGTTTTAGAAAAGGGCGCTCAACCACGACTAACCTAATGTTTCTTGTATCTGATACACTCTGCGCACTGGAAAATGGGCGCCAAATCGACGCAATATACACTGACTTTAGCAAATCCATTGACCAAGTAGATCACAATACTCTAATCTTTAAGCTAAAAAAAATCTGTATAACAGGACCTCTACTTGACTGGCTTAAGTCATATCTCATTAATAGAACTCAATGTGTAAAGTTCCAAGGCTTCATTTCCAAAGAAATATCAGTGTCTTCTGGTCTACCCAAGGAAGTCACTTAGGACCTCTTTTGTTCAAAATCTTCATTTCAGATCTATCAGAAGTATTGGAAAGTGTTTCACATCTTTTATACGCCGATGATCTGAAAATATATCATTCCATTAGCGCCCCGGCAGATGCTGTATTTCTGCAATCCAAGCTCTTGGCACTAGATGGATGGTGCAGTCAAAACAAATTAAAGCTTAATGTCGGTAAATGTCACATGATAAGCTTCTCACGTAAAGAATCCACTTACCACCATAACTATACCCTAAGAGGAAATGATTTAGTTCGACTAGAGCATATTGAAGACCTCGGCGTGCTACTTGACAATAAACTATGCTTTAAATCCCACTACAACAGAATAATCTCAAAGGCCAACAAACTCCTAGGTTTCATTAAAAGAAGGGCTAAAGAGTTCAAAAATGTATGGGTCTCTAAATCATTATTCTGCTCCCTGGTTCGCCCTCTCCTGGAATATGCATGTTCCATTTGGAATCCCTTTTTCCAGATATATAGCAGCAGAATAGAGTCAATCCAGAACAATTTCTTCTTTTTGTTCTGAGGGACTTGTATGACCCTAGAGACTTTGTTAACCTTCCACACTACACAGCTAGGCTACGATTGTTGAATCTTCTACCACTCAGCTCTAAAAGAACTATGCTAACATCCTGTTTCACCTTAGATGTCCTGAATGGTGATATTAAGGTTGATCACCTGACAAATAAAATAAGACTTTATGACACTGTCAGGCTGACGATACATTCAAAACCTCTTAAGGAATATCCCCACCGTACTGGTTACGGTCAAAACGAACCCATAAATAGATGCTGTAGAACATTTAAAAATTTCAGCGTACACTTCACACCTCCAATAAGCCGACATACAAACTGAAACTTCGTTCGATGTTATCAGCTCATCCTCATCCCGTTTAACCAACCAGTGCTTTAATTAAGTTATACTAAAATAATTAAATTAAGTCAAATTGTATTGTTTTAAATTAGTTTAATTTGAGTTTCATGTTGTAACTGCATATATCTTGTTTGATAAATAAATAAATATCTATAAATCTATATTCTCTCTATTCTTAGGATAAAATTAACTTTCCAAAAAAAAAATTGTCTCGAAACATCTGATTTTATATTCCGACTGTGACCACGCCCAATTACGTAACTCTTGTGTTATATGTTGGAGTGACTTAAGCATTCTATCGCGACCCTATTTTAACCACTTCACACAGATTTTTTTTATGTATGACAGAAAGGCACTGATTCTTGACTGAGTAAAATATATACATATGTTGATTTGTGTGCCCCGTCTCGCTGCATTTTACATAACATGAAACTCTCCAAACCTTATGTGGAAAGGTATAAAATATTTGTATTATTTTCTCTGCTTTTCAGAAAAATTTGACACACTATAGTCGAAGACACAACAGCAATGGACTGCCAAGAGAAGCAGGTTTCGGGAAACTACTAGTCATCATTGCTCCACTGGCTGCCACCGGCGGAGTTATTACCTACGCAAAGTACTATTTTTTTTTGAGGCTTAGTGGCTTAGAAAAACAGTAATTTTATGATTTGTTTTAGATATGATGACAACTTCCGCAAAACACTAGTAAAAAATGTTCCAGGTGCCGAACCTGTACTTAAATTTGTACTAAAGGAAGAAAATCCCTTTGACGGTGTTACAAAAAAAGTAAGCAATGTAAGTTCTACGGTTACAGGCTTCTTTGGTGGAAATTCTGACAAACCGGAAGAGGCTGCATCCCCTAAAACGAAAAGTATTAAAATTTAATGGTGATGATGTTGAACAATACACTTAAGCTATATTTTACTTTTAAGAACCGGATATTGGTGAATTACCAACATCATTCTCTCAAAAATCCGTAAGTATTACCTCACCTCTTAATACAACTCCTTCAAAAAATGAAAATTCTTTGCCTGTTCCCGTACCCCCATTAACTTCTAATCCCGCCAAGACATCAGCTCCGAAACAAGAAACGAAGCGGAGTGTCGAAGAGAAGCCAATTGTTGCGACATCTAGAATAAATAAAGCAGCTGAAATCATTCCAACGGACATTCAAGAATTGGAAAAGGCCGTTGAACTGTCAGCAGCTCTCGCTGTTGAAGAATATAATAAAGCAATAAAAGTTCTTAAATCGTATGCCTTCTAGTGTTTCTTTAGCAGAAATATTTAATAGCTCTTCCACAGATACAATGAAGAAATCAAGAGAGTAGTTGATCATGCTATAGAAAAAATTGACCCCACTGCATGGATAACGATGAAAAATAAAACAGGAGCTCGAGACACTGCAGTAGAAAGTGCTGAAGATTCCGCTAGACAGGCTGTTATGAAAATAGGTATGTGATCGAGATCTATTATATCAACTATTAAATAAAAAAATAATCAATTTCTCCTACAGATCAGTGTCAAGTTGCTCTGAGTAAATTTGCTAACACCATTAGTCCAGAACAACTAGAATCTATCAGGAATAAAATCAGAACTCTAACAGATCATATCAATGGAACTAAAGATGAGCTCTATCGAGCCAAAGACAGCGCTACTTTATCAGAAAAATATTGGAAAAAAGTTGAAAGTGCTCGTAATTACTTTATTGATGAGATCGCGGCTATATTTCCGGGACTAAATTTGGCCGAGAAGAAGTTGAACTTGAACAAAGATGATTTGGACTTGTTCATAACACATGCGTATTCGCACGTGTTAGCATATCAGAAGGAACTCCAACGTTTGCAACTTGACGGAGAAATGCGTTTGAAAAGAGCAATTGAAGCAGTACGTGGGGAAGATCAAACTGAAGCTGTGAGGTCTCAACTGGAATTTTATTTAGAGAAAGAGAAACGTGATCTAGCAATAGAGAATCAGAAAAAAATTTCGAAAATTATAGCTGAATCCGAAAAGGAATTGCGAAAACAGCTGAAAAGGCAATCTGAAGCGCACGTAGATCACCTTCAGGATGCCTTAAGTCAGAAAGAAATCGAGCTACGAAGAACTTTTACGAGGGAATTAGATGAGAAAATTTCGACAGAAAAGGCTGCCTATAAATTGCAATTAGCGTCAATGCTGGGTAAACTAAAGGGAATGGATGCAGCTTTGAAAGGTAAGTCAAAGTAACAATGGATTGACAGTTTTTTCACTCTTGGTAGCAGGCCAAATAATTATGTTCACGACCTGTCCGGTAGTTTCGAGAATATCCATACAAAATTTGGTAGGAAACTGTTCACAGGTGTAGATTTTCATCGCGATTGACCAAAAAACTGACTTTATTTTATATATTGAATATTAGCTATATATATAAAAGAAGATGTATGTTTGTTTGTATGTATGTATGTATGTATGTATGTATTTTCACTATGAACTGCTAATAGTCGGAGAGGAGAGCTCGCGACAAAAAGTCGCAACAGTTTTAAGAAAGCTAATATTTTAGTATTTGGTTACATTTAGGGTGTTGGGTCGTCGCGAGTCACTGCGGAAAGAACAAGAAGAATTTTAAAAAGTCCATGCGGAGCTGTTGCGATTACAATTCAACTTTGCGATGAATTGTGGTCGCATCAGTTCGACTGCGACCAACTTCACAAGGAGCTATCAAAGAAAAGCGAAAAGAAAAAGGCCGGAAGTAGCGAGGGTGGTAGGAAAAAAACGTCGTCGCGAGTGGATGATATATTTTTTTGGCTCGCCCGTGTAAACTGCTGCTGTCGGCTTCCCGAATTTGTTTCCCTCTGTGTAATTCTTATCAAATTTCTCGTCGATTTGGTGAATTTTCTTGCAGTTTTCTTGTTGGGTTTTTTCTTAAACGCCCGGCAGAAATAGTTTTCTCTGGTCACGCGAAAATCCGGTTTTTTAAAAAGGTTTTTGGCGACAGCGTGCGTGTTCTTTTGTTCCGTGTCGTCGTCGTCGGACGTGGACAGAAAGTTAATTCGAGTCTATTTCTTTCCCACCCGAGTGTTTTGCGGGTAATTCAAGGAAATTAACGAAAGAATATTGTGCAAAGAAGCCAGCCGGTCGGTCCATCGGGTAGAGCGTGTGCGATTTTGGTTTGGTTTTACGAAGGAGCCCGCGTATCCAGTTGGGGTTTTCGTTGTTCATTGGCATCGCGTTCGCATAACTAGCCAAAAAGTACAAAAATATTAAACGGGTTTAAACACCAAATCATCGGGGAGTCAAGGCCGTTGTAGTTGACCTAGTTTTGAGCGCAATTAGGAGCTATTTGTAGCGGCTTTCGTGACGACCTGCCTGCCAGCCTGCCTGCCGCTTGCTTGTAGAAGCTAACATAACCAATTTTGCCGAGTGGAATCCTGAGAAGAGACGCCCAGCATCAATCGGCCCCTTTTGATTTTGTGTGTCGTGTCTAACGCCACAAGAGAACCGGCACCCCCCCCCCCCCCGGCTAACAGAAACCAACTTGGATGTGTTAGGTTCGTCGGCGTCGGTTTTGCTTTCATTGTTGTCGGTCGCATAAGACCAAAAGGCTGAATTATCAGGAGAGCGATTGATTGATTGTGCGCGTTAATAAATATACAAACCATAAAAGAATAAAAAATTTTATACATACGGATTAATTAAAATATAAATATACAAACCATGAACGAATAAAAAATGTATACATACGGATTAATTAAAATATAAATATACAAACCATGAACGAATAAACAAATTTATACATACGGATTAATTAAAATATAAATATACAAACCATGAATGAATAAAAAATTTATACATACGGAATAGTTAAAAATATAAATATACAAACCATGAATGAATAAAAAAAATTATACATACGGATTAATTAAAAATATAAATATACAAACCATGAACGAATAAAAAAATTGTATACATACGGATTAATTAAAATATAAATATACAAACCATGAACCAATAAAAAAATGTATACATACGGATTAATTAAAATATAAATATGCAAACCATGAATGAATAAAAAATTTATACATACGGATTAATTAAAATATAAATATACAAACCATGAATGAATAAAAAAATTTATACATACGGATTAATTAAAATATAAATATACAAACCATGAACGGAAAAAAAAATTTATACATACGGATTAATTAAAATATAAATATACAAACCATGAATGAATAAAAAAAATTATACATACGGATTAATTAAAATATAAATATACAAACCATGAACGAATAAAAAAATTTATACATACGGATTAATTAAAATATAAATATACAAACCATGAATACATAAAAAAATTATAAATGGGGATTAATTAAAAATATAAATATACAAACCAAGAATAAATAAAAATATATTACGGGATACATAAATTATACCTAAAAGATGTATAATATAACGAATAAATAGGTATTAAAACGACATAACGACAGGACAAAACGGACAGGTAATAAGCTAAAATGAAACTAAAGAATCATTATAATAAATAAATTAAAAGAATCCAAAAATCTGAATACCTATAAGCAGAGAGAGCGGGAAAACAACAAAAAAATGAGGTGAGTGTTGCCGAATTATTTTTTTATTTATTTGCAAAATTTAATTTAATTTTTTTTCCTGCATATTCTCATTTCCTCGCCCGGTTTTTTTTGTTTGGTATCATGGTTTTTATTATATTTGTTTCTAAAATGCGGATTAACGGCTAGAAGATCAAGTAGGATGAACCCGAGCGTTTAGCTCCCTTCTGCCCCGAACCTCAAAAAAGGGCCACGACGAAAAATGTTTGAAAGACAGTCGTGGCTGAGGTAGGGTGGGCAGAACAGGGCGCTACTTACACCTAAGCGCCCTGACAAATCGCGAAGTCGCGCAACTCCACCGCTTCTTGGTCTTTCACGACCTATTGGGAAGATAGTCCCATTTTAAATACCCTGGAGTAAGCCGATACGAAATTTTTGTTGTCTAGGTCTAGGGTTTATGGTCTGAGGTAGAACAAGAACCACCCCCACACTGCCGTAGCTAGTGCCGGCCGCCAGCAAGCGTGTCGCTTCCGTTCTACTTCAGCCACCAATTCGGACGTAGGTGGAATTGGTCCTTCTGTCCCGAAGCTTCCTTTTCCTTTCGACTATTTTGACTTTTTCAAGTCGAAATAGTCCTTCCAAGGCCTCAAACACAACAAATGGCGCCCAACGTGGGGCTAGCTTAAGCTACGCTTCGAGCACAAAGCGTAGCCCTTCAACACGCGCGAGTACAGAAAAATTCCGTGCAAAAAGTTGGTGGGCAGAAGGACTTAATTTCGTCATTCTGCGACATCATTCTTTCGCCTGAACGGCAACAGTCCAAGTGTTCAAGCTTTTCGAACTTCAACAGCAAATCATCCTGAAAATCTTGTATGTGGTCAATGCGGAACGATCCTATTGACGAACGGTTTTTGCAACCTTTAGGCGCCAACTCGGTTCCATAGGAAAGGGAAACATTGTCTGCATGTCGGATGGATGGATGTAAGTTGTGACAAAACTTAATTTTCCTGATTTATTCCACTTTTGTTTTGCAAGTACCCTTTTGAGTGCTGGGCGTGCCCAGTCTTGGCGGGCGTGTCGTCAGACAATTGGGAATAAAAAAATAAAATATAATAAAATATTGGTGAGTTTGATGATAGAAAATTTCGTCAAAATTTGTTAAGTACCTTAATTCCTTATCCTTCCTTTTAGAGTTCCTCTTAACGTAGCATATTTTTTTTTGGTAAACTAACGTAGCGTATTTCTTTTGATGACAAATTTTAACTTAGTTTTTTTTGCTGATTTTTGATTTTTGTTTGCTATTTTTCCCCAATTTTTTTTTCTTTGCAATTTTATCGCGTTCCGGACTTTCCCGATGGAGCGAGAAAGATCAAGATCGGCTTCGCGATTTGATCTGCATATGAGGGGAGGGTAAAGGAGTGGAAACGTGAGGGTTCATTTGTTTTGAGTCAAATATACATTCAAGTCATATACACCTTTATACATACAGTATGCATTCATCCATTCGCTCATTCGGATTTTGGTATAAACATTTGTCCAATTATTCATGCATTTTACCAGTTATATAGCGCTAACTATTCATTCCCAACTTCGCAAAAGTAAATAGTCTTTCAAACATTTATGCATTTGTTTTAAATACCGCATTCATACATACAATTATAAGATTATTATCCATTCGATCGTTTGCGTATTTACACGCAATCGTCATCAAACACTCGTTACATTCACACATTCAATCAATTGTTCGATCGTTCATTCGAATTTTTTTTTCATAGAAATACATACACTTTTATATATAATCAGCATTTATTCATATATTCAATAGCATTCATCAAGTCGAACATTCATTCATTTTGAGAATTTTCCTTTTGTTCCGTCATTTATTGGTTTTTTTTCTGGCATACATACGCTCGTTCGAACTTTCACGCAACTTCTATCATAAATTTATTCATTCACTCAAGCACGCAGTCATTGTGTTATTCAGTCAGTAAATTTTTTTCCTCAAACAGTCAATCATACATTCGTTCGAACATTAGCGCAACCATATAACCATACAGCTTATACAACTATAATATTCCTTCACAACTTCATTCATTCAATAACTCACTTATTTTTTTTGGACACATCCATTCATACTGTTGTTTTGATCACACGTTCCGTAATCAGCCACTCGTTCTTTCACCTTCTTAGCTATGCCACTGCCACGATCGCCGTTGGGGCGAAATGAAGAAATATGTACGATGTGCCAACATATCGTGGGGGGCGAAGACGAAGCGTGAACGAAATGTGGGCACACCTTTCACTTGCATTGTGTGGAAGAGTGGGTATTGCGCCACAAAACCTGTCCCAATTGTCGTCAAGCACTTGAACCGCAGGACTATTGGTCAGTTAGGGGCGTGGAGGGCGCCACAGCTAGAACCGGAGTCGTGACACGCAGCAGAACTAAGTCAGCGGCCGGCGGACTTTCACCAAGGTGGTTAAATTTAGATTTTCCGCTGGAAACAGTCGGCGGTGGTGTCTTTTACGCCCCTGACGGTTCAATTGGTCAAGAGCAAGGGGTGGATCAGCTCGCGAATCCAATTCTGCAATCACCAGAAAGGATAGAAGGCGAACGGCCACGTTGGTCCGACGTACATGACGTAGGTATTCCGGCTGCAATAAATCCAGCGCCAGCGCGCTCGAATCCACCTTTGGTACGAATTGAACCGGGAGTAGACGACCTAAGGCGAATGATACGCGCATTATTGAGGGAGGAGTTGACACTGCAGTTACAACAACAACCACCGAACGCAGGTTTGCCACCTCCACCACCACCAGCAAGTCGTAGTGTCTGGAATGAATCCGTGCAAGGTTGGGGCTGACCGACCCATGCGCCAGCTCAGAGGGGCGATCGCAATGGCAACGGCCCAAATATGAGAATCCGCAATCTGGGAAGTCGCATTTGACATTGGCGTTTGAGATTTAATGGCGACAGCCAAGCATTGCGAGCAGAAGAGTTGGTTTTTAGGGCCGAAGCTTTAGCTAGGGGGATCTGGGTGGACGCATGGATCTGTTGGCCCAGAACTTCCATCTACTGTTAGACGGAAGACCAAACCAATGGTATTGGTTGTGGAGGAGGTCGAACGTGGAGACCTCTTGGGAATCATTGAAGGAGACGTTCCTGCAGGCTTGAGGCGAACGTAGCTCCGATTGGGAGGTACGAAAGCAGATGTTGGCGAGGCGGCAAGCTCCCAACGAATCGTATCTATTCTTTGAGCAGGATGACGGTTTTGCGCACCCTGCTACGAACGCATATGCCGGAACCAGAATTTGTTGACCTAATTCGCGGTTATCTTTTGGGGCACACTCAGCAGCAAATTTGTTTTCACGAAACGCGAAATTTGTCCGAACTTCGAACGCTGGTGACCAGGTTCGAAGAAGTCAGGAGGGCTACTCGCTCGACAACCTGGCAACAGTCTCGAGTCCACGAGCTGGATCAGCCGTTGGTTGTCGAAGCGGAGAACGACGTGAGCGCAGATTTGGCTGCAGTGTCAACTCCTCTCTCCTGCTGAAATTGCAGACAGGAAGGGCATGGATATAGAGATTGCGAGGTAACACCAAGAACGATCTTTTGCTACGGGTGCGGGAAGGCTGATGTAATTAAGCCAAAATGCACTCGATGCATGACAAAAAACGGGACGAGGGACGAGAGGTTAGCGGGACCGCATCGCCCGTCAACGTCAAATCAGCCAGCCCGACCGCTGTAAACGACTCGAGTAGTGAGAGAACCCTTTTCCAATCCCCATTTGACTTAGATATCCCAAATAACAAATAAACAAATAATAATAATAAAATATTTTATCACATTTTAATACCCCTTTAGAGTCCCCTCCAAATTTCAACTTACCTACCCAAACATTTTCATCCAATTTTGTAGACCCTAGTAGAGTAAAGTCATCCCCACAAATTTTTTCAACACGACCAATACAACCTACCACGATCTTGCAGAAGAGAACAGGCGCGGATGAGGTACCGAATCGTTTACAGCCTGTCGCTAGAAGAACCAACTGATTCAAGACGAAGTGCTCCCCATCCTTATAAACCGTACCATCAGCGTTTGAAAGAGTATGCGGAGGCGCGAAGGCGAATTTTTGGCACTGTTTCAAGCGCTCGTGCGAACGAACTATCCGAGTTAGCAAGCGAAACAAGTCGGAAAAAATCAGCCTTGTACGCATGCGCGTATTCTGGAGGATGGTGAGGGCCAAGAAGAAAGCAATTATTTCCACCATTATTACCAATCCGTTGGATATACGTCCGCACGCCTTGGTATCCTTGTACGGAGTGGACGTTGAAGGACTCCTAGATAGTGGGGCGAGCATCAGTTGCCTGGGGGCAAACGCTCTAACACGTCTCCATGATGCACAGGTGAGTTATCGACCGGTCTGTCAAGAGGTGAAGACCGCTGATGGTGCAGCGCAAAAGGTATTGGGCACAGTAACTACCGATATTCCTTTTCGTGGTATTACCAAACCCATTACACTATACATCGTGCCGGGCCTGTCGCAGAAAGTGTACCTGGGGGTAGATTTCTGGCGACCCTCTCAGCTAGCTCCAAGCATCATTAGCGTGGTCGATACTCCCGATACTGCATCGCAACTGATAGCTCCGGATGCCCACCATTTAACGCCTACAGATGTAATGAGGTTGGAAATGGTAAAGTCCAAATTTCCATCATACGAAGTATACGGACTCGGTGTGACCAACGTCGAACAACAAAGTATAGACGTTGGTGATGCAAGTCCCATCAAGCAACGTCATTATCCTGTGTCTCCTGCGATCCAAAAACTCTTGTATGTCGAGATCGATCGCATGAGAGCACTTGGCGTAATAGAGACCAGCCGGAGTGCATGGAGCTCGCCTGTGGTTCTTGTGAGGAAGCCAGGCAAGGTCAGGCTATGTTTGGACTCGCGGAAAGTCAATAGTGTGACGAAGAAGGATGCTTATCCATTACCACATATTGACGGTATCCCAAGTCGTTTACCGCTAGCCAATTTTATTACCAGCCTAGACATCAAAGACGCCTTTTGGCAGATTCCTCTCGAGAACAAATCCAGGGAGTATACAGCGTTTACTATTCCTGGCCGGCCTCTATACCACTACACTCGCATGCCTTTTGGGTTATGCAACGCGCCGCAAAGGATGTGTCGTTTGATGGACAAAGTCATCCTACCCGAGCTGAAGGAGCAGGTATTCGTATATTTGGACGATCTGCTGTTAATTTCTGAGGATTTCGATTCACATCTGGTTTTATTGGCTGAAGTCGCAGATTGTTTGCGAAAGGCTGGTCTAACAATTAACGTCAACAAGAGCAAGTTTTGGTGAAATATCTCGGATACATTGTTGGAGAAGGAGGCTTGAAAACTGATCCCAACAAAGTTTCAGCCATCGTCGATTACCCTTCGCCTAAGTCCGCACGTCAAGTTCGACGCTTCCTTGGTATGGCAGGCTGGTATCGACGATTCGCTCCCAACTTTGCTGCTACTGTTTCACCAATTTCAGACACTCTAAAGAAGTCCAACCAGTTTGCTTGGACTGCAGAGGCACAAACTTCCTTCCTGTTAGTGAAAGACTTGTTGACGAAGGCCCCCTTATTGATCAATCCAGACTTTAAGAGGCCTTTCGTAATACAGTGCGATGCCAGTAAGTCAGGTGTGGGTAGCGTTCTCTTTCAAGAAAACGACGACGGATCGGAATCTCCAGTGGCGTATATGTCACAGAAGCTCACTTCCGCTCAACGCAACTACAGCGTAACCGAACTCGAGTGTTATGCAGCTGTGTTGAGCGTGAAAAAATTTCGAGCCTATGTAGAAGAGACTGCGTTCAAAGTCATTACGGATCACACAAGTCTCAAATGGCTCATGTCGCAGAAAGACCTGCAAGGACGGTTGGCAAGGTGGAGTCTGAAACTTCAGGGTTACGACTTTACAATTGAGCACCGACGAGGGAGCCTGAACGTTGTACCCGACGCTCTCTCTCATGTATACGAAGAGGGATTAAATGCGCTGATCGACGTGGCACCGATGGTGGACATAGATTCTCCAGAATTCTCTGGCAATGAATATAAGGAATTAGTGTCCACTGTCGATGCGAACGCCGATCGGCTTCCTGACGTATGCGTGTATAAGCGCACAGAGCCTCACAACGGTGACCCGATTGCTGAGGACAGGGCCTGGAAGTTATGGATTCCATCAAGTCTTACGTCAGATGCGATCGCTCAGGCGCACGAGGCATCACCACGGTCCATGGTGGTTATGCCAAAACACTAGAGCGAGTCAGGCGATTTTTGTACTGGCCCGGAATGGCTACACAAGTACGCACCTACATTCTGGCGTGCGACACTTGTAAAGAGACAAAGTCCCCGAACAGACCTCTACGAGCGCCAATGGGAGAACCTTTCCAGACTGATCAGCCACTCCAACACCTTTATATCGACGTACTTGGACCATATCCGCGTACCAAACGGGGTAAAACCGCTATCTTGATCGTCTTGGATCACTTCACCAAGTTCCCACTTTTACATCCTTTGGGGCGGATCACTGCTGAAGAGATCACCAACTTTTTGGAGGGGCAGGTCTTCCATACGTTTGGAACACCTGAGACGATCCTCTCCGATAACGGCTCTCAATTTAGGTCGAATGTGTTTAACACCATGCTGAACAAATACGGAGTTAAACACCTGTACACCCCGAGCTACTCACCGCAAGCGAATGCTTCGTAACGTGTCAATCAGTCCATCCTGGCCGGAATTCGAGCATTCATCACTGATGACCAAACACGATGGGATGAGAGTCTAAACAAAATTGGATGTGCACTTCAAGGCTCACTCCACCAAGCCACTGGATTTTCTCCTTATCAGGTTTTGTTTGGAAATCACATGATGTTGCACGGGAAGGACTACGAACTGCTGAAGCATTTGCGAGCGTTGGGAGAGTCAAATGTACAGCTTCGACCTCGCGAGGGAATTCCTATCGTGAGACAACTGGCGCAGACGAAAATAAATGTCGCACATGAGGACAGTAGCAGGCGTTATAATCTGCGTGCTGCTCAAACACAATTTTGTGTAGGTCAAGAGGTATTCAGAAGAAATTTTTCCTTGTCCACAGCCGGTCAGAACTATAATGCCAAGCTGGCAAAGAAGTTCCTCAAGTGCAGGATTCGTCGTATGCTAGGCAACTCACGATACGAATTGGAGGATTTAAACGTGTGGGAGTCTACCACTCCAAGGATCTGAGGCAGTGATCCGAGGGGGCGCAACACCTATTGCCCGGCACTCAGTCGTGCGCACGAGACTCTGAAGCGACAACTTTTTTTTAGTGTGTTCGGTGCTGGGAAACCAACGGCGAACCGACTAATGGTGTTGGGTCGTCGTGAGTCGCTGCGGAAAGAACAAGAAGAATTTTAAAAAGTCCATGTGGAGCTGTTGCGATTACAATTCAACTTTGCGATGAATTGTGATCGCATCAGCTCGACTGCGACCAACTTCACGAGGAGCTATCAAAGAAAAGCGAAAAGAAAAAGGCCGAAAGTACCCCGCGACGACGTTTAATTTCAAAAAATCTTGAAAACGCATTCTAGGTATTCATATCAAGAATCCGTAGAATAAAAATGAATTCAATATTTCGAAAGACCTAGTAGATATGACGAAAATCGTGAAAATATATGCATTTTATATTACCCGATATTTTTTTTGCCCCCCCCCCCTTCTGAACGCCAATGAATATTTGAATTTTTTTTTATCAGAATTACTTTTCTAGTTAATTTACATATACGTACCGAGTTTCAACTTCCTAGCATAAGCCGTTCTGAAGTTAGGGAAAACACCCCCCACCACCGTACCGTACTACCCCTAAAAAAAAATTTATTTTTCCACCATGCCACTACTATAGCTTTATCTAAATACCAAGTTTCAGCTTCCTATCATTATAGATTCTTAAGATATAAGCATCGGAACTTTTTCTTTCTCACCCTTCCCCACCCTCACCCTCGACACCCACACCCCCAAACTTTTTTTCCCTACTAGGGTTTTATTAGGCCTACTTCTGGTAAAAATTTGAAACATCCATCTTACACTGTTATTGAGATATGAATCGTGTTATTTTTGAAAAATTCTAATCCCTCCCACTTCCGTGCTCCTCCACCCCCTTCAAATAATTTACTTTGAGCAATCTTTATTTATCAAGCTTTATACTCAAACCAAATTTTGTCTTTCTGGTACCATTGGTTTGTAAGATATCGTAATCTTAAGTTTTTCACCCCCCACCCCCACCCCCGTACGCCACTACCTCCACCCAAAAATTTTGTTTCAATCTGCTCTCCTAGTATAACTACAGATATTTGTTAAGTTTTAATTGCTTTCTATTAATGGTTTAGGAGATATGGGTTTTAGAATTTGTCGATCTCGGCATTTTTGCGTTTCGGACGCATTATTTCCCCCTCCACTCCCACACCCCTTCACCCATATCTGTTTTTTTTTTGCAAATGGGTCCATTATCAAAGCTCTATAGAAATTCTAAGTTTCAGCCTCCTAACACAAGCGGTTCCTGAGATCTAGAAACGTAAATTTTTCGTCTAAAACGCTTACCCCGCCTTCCGCCTTACACCTCCTCCCCTGAAAATAATGTCAATTTAAGGGGTCTACCAAGTCTATTCTTAGAAAAAAATTTAATTTAATAGCTCCACTGGTTTGAGAGCTACGAGCCTTCAAAGATTTTGGGGCGGTCGACGTACGGCGTACGGGGTACGGCGTACGGCGTACAGACGGAGTGAAAATTTTTATTGCTTTTTTTGCGTCTACTAGTCATGAAACGTGGAAAAAAAAATTTTGAGGGCAGCAAATTTTTTTTTTTTTTTAAATCGATAACAATATTGTATTATAAATAATACAGTAAAATGAGGTGAGTTTTGCCGAATTATTTTTTTATTTATTTGCAAAATTTAATTTAATTTTTTTTCCTGCATATTCTCATTTCCTCGCCCGGTTTTTTTTGTTTGGTATCATGGTTTTTATTATATTTGTTTCTAAAATGCGGATTAACGGCTAGAAGATCAAGTAGGATGAACCCGAGCGTTTAGCTCCCTTCTGCTCCGAACCTCAAAAAAGGGCCACGACGAAAAATGTTTGAAAGACAGTCGTGGCTGAGGTAGGGTGGGCAGAACAGGGCGCTACTTACACCTAAGCGCCCTGACAAATCGCGAAGTCGCGCAACTCCACCGCTTCTTGGTCTTTCACGACCTATTGGGAAGATAGTCCCATTTTAAATACCCTGGAGTAAGCCGACACGAAATTTTTGTTGTCTAGGTCTAGGGTTTATGGTCTGAGGTAGAACAAGAACCACCCCCACACTACCGTAGCTAGTCCCGGCCGCCAGCAAGCGTGTCGCTTCCGTTGTACTTCAGCCACCAATTCGGACGTAGGTGGAATTGGCCCTTCTGTCCCGAACCTTCCTTTTCCTTTCGACTATTTTGAATTTTTCAAGTCGAAATAGTCCTTCCAAGGCCTCAAACACAACAAGGTGTATGTAAATATACTAGAGTCAGCAGGTCTGACGTCGGGACACCTGGCTTTGGTGACCTGTCAAAGATGTCAAAAAAAAAACGAAAAATTTAACAGTTTTAAGAAAGCTGAAAATTTGCCAAGACATAGTTTTTGCAATGAAAAACTGAAAAACTATGGTCAGACACCCCAAGAGTGGGACCCACCCAGTCAGCAAAGATGTCAAAAAATCGAAAAGCTGTACAGTTTTAAGAAAGTTGAAAATTTGCCAAGTTTTAGTTTTACAATAAAAAACTGAAAAACAATCGTCAGACACCCCAACAGTGAGACCCACCCAGTTAGCCCCCCACAAAGGTGTTAAATCGGGTACGAGCGATTTCTGTTACTATGCGCGCAATAATCATGCAAGAGTTTTAAGAAAGCTGAAAATCTACCAAGACATAGTTTTTACAATGAAAAACTGAAAAACAAACACCCACCCAGTCAGCAACCCCGTAAAGGTGTAAAATCGGGTACGTGCAAGAGTTTTAAGAAAGCTGAAAATTTGCCAAGACGTAGTTTTTACAACGATAAACTGAAAAACAGTGGTCAGACACCCCAACAGTGGGACCAACCCAGTCAGCGCCCCTGCAATGGTGTAAAAAAGGGTAAGTTCGATTTCTGTTACTATGCCTGCAATAATCATGCAATAGTCTTAAGAAAGCTGAAAATTTACCAAGACATAGTTTTTACAATGAAAAACTGAAAAACAATGGTCAGACACCCCTACAGTAGGACCCACCCAGTCAGCACCCCTGCAAAGGTGTCGCAAAAATTGGGTACGCGTGAACAACAATTTGCATGGATGGGTATAAAATACTCGTAGGTATATGTACAGGTTGACTAGAGGATAAGAATACCATTTTAATGAAATGGCCAGCACAATATCCAGTTCTCAACCCGATTGAAAATCACATATTGTTAAACAACAGCTTCTACCAAGTCTTTATCGCAAAAAGAAGGAGTTATACCGAGCCATTAAAAGAGGGTGGAAAAGGATACCAACAAAAATAATATGAAGATTAATTAAAGCGATGCCTAGAAGGTGAGCGGAAAAATAAGGGGTACAGTACGTAGTACTAACCAAAACTCAACCAAACGAACCATAAGTTCAATGTAATCTTGTAGTTGCAAATGTTTTGTTACCACAGAATTAGGGTACCATCATGAATTTGTTTCAGTTTTTTGTTTGTATTTGAGCAAATGCATTTTTTTTTTAATCTTTGTACTAAATACACTTTGGGGAATAAAATGAATTAAAATCAAGTTTCTTGAATTATTATTTCCAAAGAAAATTGAACATTAAATAATTACTAGTATCAGTTGCAAATCTTTTGTTTGTTGTGTTTGAGGCCTTGGAAGGACTATTTCGACTTGAAAAAGTCAAAATAGTCGAAAGGAAAAGGAAGGTTCGGGACAGAAGGGCCAATTCCACCTAAGTCCGAATTGGTGGCTGAGTCTTTGCTGGTGCGACGCTCTTGCTGGCGGCCGGGACTAGCTACGGCAGTGTGGGGGTGCTGGCTCCGACTCCAACCATAAGCCCTTGGCCTGTACAACAAAAATTGTAAGCGCCGACTTATCCAAGGGAAGGTAAAAATTGGGATTATTTTCCCAAGAGGTCGTGAAAGACCAAGAAGCGGTTGGATGGCGCGGCTCCGCGATTTGTCAGGGCGCTCTGGTGTTAATAGCGCCCTGCTCTGCCCACCCTACCTTAGTCACGACATTCCACAAACGAATATTTCGTCGTGACCCCTTTTTGAAGTTCAGGGAAAAGGAGCTCAAACGCTCGGGTTCATTCTTGTATGGCCTTCTTAGCCTTTCAACATTTCAAAGAGAATAAAAAAAAATCTAACTTTTACTCAATTATCTGAAAAAATATTACACCAAAATAAAATGTACACAGATGAATCAACAGGAGAAAAATATTATGTAATAAAGAGATATAAAAAAAACTCACCCCATACATTTTTAGTGGCCGCCATGCATTTTTGTGTATTATTGTTTTTATATTAATTTTTTTTTTTATTTTTTTTTCTTTTTTTTTTTTTATTCGTTCATCGTTCTGTCAGTCTGTCATTGTTATATTTTCATTTTTTTTTTTTTTTTTTTTCCAATTCATATCTTAATGATTTTAATTATAATTTATGTCATTTTTTTTTTTTTTTTGATTCTTATATATTATTATTATTTTTTTTAAATTTTTAATATAGACGTTCTAGAGCGTTGGTCCCCAGGCAACTGATGCTCGCCCCACTATCTAGGAGTCCTTCAATGTCCACTCCGTACAAGGATACCATGGCGTATGGACGTATGTCCAACGGATTGGTAATGATGGTTGACAGAATCGCTTTCTTTTTTTCGCGCACCATCCTCCAGAACATACGAAGACGCAAGATTGACTTTCAGCGACCGGATCCACTCGATAGTGCTGATACTTGATCAACACTTGCGACTGGAGTAGGTGAAAAAATTCGCTCTCGAGCCTTCATATATTCTTTTAGCCGAAGATGGTATGGCTTGAGAGGATGGCGGGAATGTCGTCTTGAATTTTCATTCATTATAGGGTCTTCTTCAGATCTGGAAACAGCCGGCTCGGTAGTAGCGTTTTCTCTCGCCAATATCGTGACATGCGATGTGTTTGTTGTTGGAAAATTACGGGAGGATGATTTTACGCTAAAAGGATGGGAGTTAGGTTCAGAAAGGGATGATGAAGGTGTTGTAAAATTGGGAGGGGTTATTAAGGGGGTATTAACAAGGGGTAAAATGTTTTTATTGGGAGTAACAAAATGAAAGGAGGATTGGGAATCGCTGACATCCTGCTTCGAACCTTCTAAGATGATCGGGCCGGTGGATTGTCGGTCACTGGGCGAGAAGGCCCCGGAAACCTTTCGTCCTTCGGTCCGTTTTTTGTTTGGCATCGAGTACATTTTGGCTTGATCACGTCTGCCTTCCCGCAACCATAGCAGAAGATTTTTTTATGGGTCTCTTCGCAGTCTCTCCTTCCGGCAATTCCAACATACCAGTGGAGTTGATATGCCAGCTACGTCGGCGGTTTCTTCGACGTCTTCGGTAGCAACCAACGGCGGTTCCAGTTCGTGAACACGAGGCTGTTGCCAGGTTGCTACACGATTAGCCTTCCTGACCTCTTCGTATCTCGACACCAAAGCACGAAGATGAGCCAGATCTCGGATCTCATGAAAGCAGATTAGCTGTTGAATACTGCCCAAGAGATTGCCGCTGACCAACTCAAAAAATTCTGAATCCGGAATCGGGGTGCGTAATTGGGTCCGAAATCTGGTCATCTCCTGCTCGAATACCAGGTACGGCTCGTTAGGTGCTTGCCGTCTGGTAATCATTTTTTTTCGAACTTCGAAATCGGTGCTACGGTCGCCCCAGTATTGCAGGAAGGTGGTTTTAAGCGAATACCACGTCGAATCTGGGTTGGTTCGCCTCCATAACCAGTACCACTGGTTTGGCAAATTATCCAGCAGCAAATGGAAGTTTGCGACCAACAAATCCATGCGCCCGTCCAAATCCGACAAAGCCAATGCTTCCGCTCGGAAAATTGCTCTTCGGCGCGTAGTGACTGGCCATCTCCATTAAATCGTAGTCGCCAATGGCGAATCGAACTGCCAGCGTTGTGGTGAATATAATTCGAGCCGTTGTTATCGCGAATGGGCATTTGGGCGTTCGCATGGGTCTGTCGGTCCCGAACTTGCTCACGTTGTGGTTGTCGAATAGGCGGATACAGTGGTGGCGGAAATTGGTACGCAGTCGATACGCTTGGTCTAGACAAGAATTGTGGCGGTTGTGCTGGATGAGTAACAGGCGGTGGTTGAGGAGTGTTTGACATAGTGGGCCCTTGATCTCGTTCTTCTCGGATGACCGAACGAATTATGTTGATCAAATCATTCACTCCCAAATTAGACAACGCCCCCCCCCGGGAACTGCTGGTGTTGCTTCGGGTGTTTGCGCATCGTGTATTTCCGCCCACCTAACCCTGTTCTGCTGATCGTTTCCCAGAACATCTGATGGCCTATTGCTCAGCACTTGCGTGCCTCGCTCCTGGATGATTGTCCCATCCGGGGTGTAGAGAGTGCGTCCACCCGCAGTCTCTAGTGCAGAATCCAAATTCAACCTACCAGGAGAAACTACATCACTTAGAGACCTTGCGACATCCTCGCGAGTCTGTCTTCTGGTTCTCAAGCCGGATATAGCGGTCGCACCCTCCACACCCCGAGTGGGCCAATAATCCCCCGGGCTCAAATGACCACGACAGTTCGGACAGTTGTGATTGTCCACAATCCACCGCTCCAAACAGTCTCTGTGGAACTGGTGACCACACTTGGTGGTCATACCCTGGTCCGGATCCACCTTGCTGATGCACGGCGTACAGATCACCTCCGCCTCCCTAGTGGGAGAGTGTTCTAACGGCATCTTTACAAAATGTGGGTGCGATGATCCAATGAATGAAAAGTGATCGAATGAGTCAAGGAGCGAGTGCTTGAATATTCGAGTATGTGACTGGATCAAGAAACGTCTGAAGGCCAAATAACTACCGCAAGAATGAGTTGTAATTGTACTACGGGCTTGGAATTGTGCTAGCGTGTGACAAAATGTAAATTAGAGTATGCAAAAACCAATAATGAATGAATCGACTGAATCACCAATCGAAGGAATGCCTGACTGATTAGGTGGATGTACTTGAGTGTATGCTTCAATGAGCGAGCAAAAAAAACGATATGGGTGACTGACAAAAGAAACTATTTTATCTAACGAATGATCAATTGTAAGTGTGCATCGATGAGTTTGAATGACTGGGTGTATTCGCATAAAGCGAATGAATGATTGTATTTATGCTTGAATATATATGTGTAGAATGAATGTTTGAGTTTTGGCACCCAAAAAAAATTAGAACGAGTGATTGTATTTAATCTGAAATTGACTGAATGTATGATTGGTTGCAAAAAAAAAAATTATCTCGAATGAATGATTGTTTGCGTACTGAACGAATGACGAGTGAACGCGGGATACAAAAACGAATGAGCGACAAAATGATTTGTGTTTGTATGATTGTATGTATAGTGAATGATTGTGTGTATATAAAAAAACGAATGAATGTTGTATTTAAATTTAGTATGAATTCAAAAATAATGAACACTCACGTTGTCGCAACTTTTCCCCTCCCCTCTTATGCAGAACAAATCGCGAAGCCGATCTTGATCTTTCTCGCCCCATTGAGAAAATCCGGAACGCCATAAAATTGCAAAAGAAAAAAAAATGGGAAAAATTAGCAAAACAAGATATATCAAAATTCAGCAAAACAAAATCTACGTTAAATGTTCGTCAGAAGGCTTAGAAAGAAAAAAAAATTTTTTTTTTTTTTTTTTTAAAGTACAACAAAAAAAATACGTTATTTCAAAAAAAAATTAACTACGTTAAAAGGTACTCTAAAAGGAAGGATTAGGAATTAAGGTACTTAACAAATTTCAACGAAATTTCCGATCATCAAACTCACCATTATTTTACAAGTACTTGTCCCAATTGTCTGACGACACGCCCGCCAAGACAGGGCATGCCCAGCACTCAAAAGGGTACTTGCAAAACAAAAGTGGAAAGAATCAGCAAGATTAAGTTTATCACAACTTACATCCATCAATCTCGTATGCAGACAATATTTCCCTTTCCTATGGAACCGAATTGGCGCCTAAAGGTTGCCAAAACGGTTCGTCAATAGGATCGTTCCATATTGCCCCCATACAAGTTCGATGAAATGATTTGCGGTGGAAAATCTGAAAAGTTTGTACACTTGGACTTAGTTTGCCGTTCAGGCGAAAATTCTGTCGCAGAACGACTAAGTTTTAGTCCTTTTGCCCACCAACCTTTTGTACGGAATTTTTTCTGACTCGCACGTGTTGATGAGCTACGCTTTGTGCACTAAGTGTAGCGGTGGCTAGCTCCACGTTGGGCGCTATTTGTTGCTGGATAATTTGCCAAACCAGTGGTACTGGTTATGGAGGCGAACCAACCCAGATTCGACGTGGTATTCGCTTAAAACCACCTTCCTGCAATACTGGGGCGACCGTAGCACCGATTTCGAAGTTCGAAAAAAAATGATTACCAGACGGCAAGCACCTAACGAGCCGTACCTGGTATTCGAGCAGGAGATGACCAGATTTCGGACCCAATTACGCACCCCGATTCCGGATTCAGAATTTTTTGAGTTGGTCAGCGGCAATCTCTTGGGCAGTATTCAACAGCTAATCTGCTTTCATGAGATCCGAGATCTGGCTCATCTTCGTGCTTTGGTGTCGAGATACGAAGAGGTCAGGAAGGCTAATCGTGTAGCAACCTGGCAACAGCCTCGTGTTCACGAACTGGAACCGCCGTTGGTTGCTACCGAAGACGTCGAAGAAACCGCCGACGTAGCTGGCATATCAACTCCACTGGTATGTTGGAATTGCCGGAAGGAGAGACTGCGAAGAGACCCATAAAAAAATCTTCTGCTATGGTTGCGGGAAGGCAGACGTAATCAAGCCAAAATGTACTCGATGCCAAACAAAAAACGGACCGAAGGACGAAAGGTTTCCGGGGCCTTCTCGCCCAGTGACAGACAATCCACCGGCCCGACCATCTTAGAAGGTTCGAAGCAGGATGTCAGCGATTCCCAATCCCCCTTTCATTTTGTTACTCCCAATAAAAACATTTTACCCCTTGTTAATACCCCCTTAATAACCCCTCCCAATTTTACAACACCTTCATCATCCCTTTCTGAACCTAACTCCCATCCTTTTAGCGTAAAATCATCCTCCCGTAATTTTCCAACAAAAACGCTACTACCGAGCCGGCTGTTTCCAGATCTGAAGAAGACCCTATAATGAATGAAAATTCAAGACGACATTCCCGCCATCCTCTCAAGCCATACCATCTTCGGCTAAAAGAATATATGAAGGCTCGAGAGCGAATTTTTTCACCTACTCCAGTCGCAAGTGTTGATCAAGTATCAGCACTATCGAGTGGATCCGGTCGCTGAAAGTCAATCTTGCGTCTTCGTATGTTCTGGAGGATGGTGCGCGAAAAAAAGAAAGCGATTCTGTCAACCATCATTACCAATCCGTTGGACATACGTCCATACGCCATGGTATCCTTGTACGGAGTGGACGTTGAAGGACTCCTAGATTGTGGGGCGAGCATCAGTTGCCTGGGGACCAACGCTCTCCAACGTCTATATTAAAAATTAAAAAAAAAAAAAAATAATAATAAATAAGAATCAAAAAAAAAAAAAAATTAAATATATTATAATTAAAATCATTAAGATATGAATTGGAAAAAAAAAAAAAAAAAGTGAAAATATAACAATGACAGACTGACAGAACGATGAACGAATAAAAAAAAAAAAAAATAAAAAAAAAAAAATTAATATAAAAACCATAATAAACAAATTAATAATTCAAAAATGCATGGCGGCCACTAAAAATTTATGGGGTGAGTTTTTTTTATATCTCTTTAATACATAATATTTTTCTCCTGTTGATTCATCTGTGTACATTTTATTCTGGTGTAATGTTTTTTCAGATAATTGAGTAAAAGTTAGATTTTTTTTTATTCTCTTTGAAATGTTGAAAGGCTAAGAAGGCCATACAAGAATGAACCCGAGCGTTTAAGCTCCTTTTCCCTGAACTTCAAAAAGGGGTCACGACGAAATATTCGTTTGTGGAATGTCGTGACTAAGGTAGGGTGGGCAGAGCAGGGCGCTATTAACACCAGAGCGCCCTGACAAATCGCGGAGCCGCGCCATCCAACCGCTTCTTGGTCTTTCACGACCTCTTGGGAAAATAATCCCAATTTTTACCTTCCCTTGGATAAGTCGGCGCTTACAATTTTTGTTGTACAGGCCAAGGGCTTATGGTTTGAGTCGGAGCAAGTACCCCACCACACTGCCGTAGCTAGTCCCGGCCGCCAGCAAGAGCGTCGCACCAGCAAAGACTCAGCCACCAATTCGGACTTAGGTGGAATTGGCCCTTCTGTCCCGAACCTTCCTTTTCCTTTCGACTATTTTGACTTTTTCAAGTCGAAATAGTCCTTCCAAGGCCTCAAACACAACATGTTCGCAGCTCTATATATATGTATGCATAACTAAAAACTATATATATGCTACATTATAAAGTTTTGAAATTTCCAAAAAAATTGGTAGCCTTAAATTTTGTATTTTCACGCCTTAGAATTAAAAGTAAACTCCAAAAAAATAATAATGTCTGCCGTATACGCCGTACAAAAACGCGTTTAAAAGCTCGTAGTTCAAAAACTGGTTAAGATTAAAGTTAACTGTTTTTTGGTGGGTGAATTGTGAAGTTAATTGTTAAGCAGTTACTTTTGAGGGAGTGGTTTTTTATCTCGGCAACTGCTTACGCTATTAGGATGAACTTGAAACTTAATTTCATCAATGAAGGCGAATTGTAGTGGGGCAACCAAAACACTCAAGGCTGGGATCGATACATTTTAAAATCCATATCTCTTGAACGGTTTATGTCAGAAGGTTAAAACTTTTGTTTGTAGGCATGAAAGGAGGTTAAAACATACATTTAAGGAAGAGGTGGAGTTTAGCGATAAAGGATGAACAAGTTTGGTCTACGATATCTTCCAAAGAGAATGACACATGGAAGATAATATTTGGTTTGTGTATATCAGATTATAGGTTGAGTACTAAAACTTTTTGATAGGACGATGGAGTACAAAATTTGAGAATTATTAAAATACAGTTTTTAACCATTTTAGATGTGGTTATTTTTACAGGAGTTTGGCCCAGTAGACTTCTAGTAAAGGAAACAAATTTACAGTTGTTGTTGTGTAGGTGAGGATGAGAGAATGTTTAAAGCAAGCAATTTTCATGATAATTTAAGCTTTTTTTAACATTCAACGTATAATTCGATGGTGATGCACGAATTCGAACAAATTTGTTGTGCCTTGTGAGGTATCAAATTCTTCGCGTTTTCGGGTTTTTACGTTAAAGTGGTCGTATCATTGCCTAAAAACGATTTTCAAACAATATTTTTTTTAACGCCTGGAGAATTATGCCAATTTTTTTATCTCCAATGTTTTTATTGAGTTTAAAAAGAAAATAGATAAAAAAAAAACAGTCAGTCGAATAGTCAAGACGTAACATTATTACTTCTTAGGTAGAAGTCCGCAGCGCATTGCTGAGATACAGTAATAACCAGTATGATATTTGAAACATTTTTTTGAAATTATCAGTCGCAGAAATACCTACTCGACAACTGGTTACTTTAAAGAGTAACTTTAGTGAAGTACTTGAATTGATCTCTTCTTTTCATCTCTTCTCTATTCGCCGGCGTCGTTCAGTCACTCACTAGTCGTGCACTACTTCAATTGGAGTGTTCTTTTAATTTATTCTCTACTCTCCCTTCAGTTGTCACTACTCATTTAATTTAAGTGAGACTTACACTTTTCTCTTCTCTAACCCTATAAACCAAACCATCGATGAAGAGGCGTCGAACACTTTCGAAACTTGTCGCTGAAAAAAGATTATCAAATAAAAGATAATTTGATTCTCTAAAAATGTATAACATGTTAAATTGTGATATTGAAAACTTATCCACCCTTTAGAACATATATTTTCTCAAAATATATCAAAGAAAATCTCTTTAAAAATTAGTACTGAGCACCCTGTGTAAAATTATATCTCGAAGAGATCTGAAGACATTGGTAATTTGCTATATTCCTCCTTACGTGCATTACTGTTGCTCTCAAAAAATTATTATATGCGATACATTCCGTTTCTACATTTGACTTTATTATTTTAATAATTAAGTATTGTGATTGATTTTTTAAAAATAAAAATTTACTACCCTCAAAATTTTTATTTTCACGTTTCATAACTAGTAGACGCGAAAAAAGCAATAAAAATGTTCAGTCCGTCTGTCCGCCGTACGGCGTCCGCCGTACGCAAGATCGTTTGGAGGCTCGTAGCTGCCAAACGATGTGAGATATTAAATTGAAATTTTTTTAACGAATAGACCGGGTAGGCTCCTCTAAGTGACCAAATTTTCAGGGGTGGGGGTGTGAGGGGGAAGGAGGGGGAAGTGTTTTAGACTGAAAATTTTGGTTTCTAGATCTCAGTAACCCCTAATGATAGGAAGCTGAAACTTGGAATTTCTATAGAGCTCTGATAGTAGACCCGTTTGCAGAAAAATTGTCAATATTGAGCAAGGGGTGTGGGAGTGGGGGGAAATGTAATGCTTCCGAAACCCAAAAAAAGGCGAGATAGACACATTCTAAAGTCCATATCTCCTAAACCGTTAATGGCACACTATTCAAACTTAAAAAATATTTGTAGTTATACTAGGAGAACAGAATCAAGAAAAATTTTGGGTGGGGAAGTTGTGTATGGGGGTGGGGGGTGAAAAACTTTAGATTACGATATCTCATGAACCAATTGCTCTAGAAAAATAAAATTCGGTTTGGGTATAAAGGTCAACAAATAAAGATTGATCAAAGTAAAATTTCTTAAGTGGAAGGTGGAGCATAGAAGTGGAGGGGATGAGAATTTTTCAAATCAAACACATTTCATATCTCAAGAACAGTGTAAGATAAATGCTTAGAATTTTTACCAGAAGTAGCGCTAATTAAACTCTAGTAGGGAAAAAAGTTTTGGGGTTGTGGGTGAAGAGGGGGAGGGTGGGGGAGGGTGAAAAGGAAAAAGTTCCGATGCTTATATCTTAAGAACCTGTAATGATACAAGCCTTAAACTTGGTATTTAGATAGAGCTATTGTAGCGAAATGTTGGAAAAAAAATTTTTTTTTTAGGGGTAGTATGCTACGGGGGTAGGGGATGTTTTTCCTAACTATTAAACGGTTCATGCTAGAAAGTTGAAACTCGGTGTGTATATGTAAATCAACTAGAAAAGTAATTGTGATAAAAAAAAATTTGAATATTCATTGGCGTTTAGAAAGGAGGGCAAAAAAAATTATTTGTAAATATTATATCTCTTATACAAATGCATATATTTTCACGATTTTCGTCATATCTACTAGGTCTTTCCAAATATTGAATTCATTTTTATTCTACGGATTCTTCGTATGAATACCTAGAAATTTTCAAGGTTTTTTGAAATTCGACCCCTAAGGGTAGTGTGGTACAAGTGGGGGTGTTTTTCCTGTATATGGAACGGCTTAAGCTACAATGTTGAAACTCGGTGTGTATATGTAAATCAACTAGAAAAGTAATTGTGATAAAAAAAAATTTGAATATTCATTGGCGTTCAGAAAGGGGGGCAAAAAAAATTATTTGTAAATATAATAAATATAAAATGCATATATTTTCTCGATTTTCGTCATATCTACTAGGTCTTTCCAAATATTGAATTCATTTTTATTCTACGGATTCTTCGTGTGAATACCTAGAAAGTATTTTCAAGGTTTCTTGAAATTCGACCCCTAAGGGTAGTGTGGTACAAGTGGGGGGTGTTTTTTCTATATATAGAACGGCTTAAGCTACAATGTTGAAACTCGGTGTGTATATGTAAATCAACTAGGAAAACAATTTTGATCAAAAAAAATTCAAATATGTATTGGCGTTCAGAAGGGGGGCAAAAAAAATTATCTGTGAAAATAGAATGCATATTTTCCCACGATTTTCGTCATATATACTAGCTCGTCCCAAATATTGAATTTAATTTTATTCTACGGATTCTTCGTATGAATACCTAGAAAGTGTTTTCAAGGTTTTTTGAAATTCGACCCCTAAGGGTAGTGTGGTACAAGTGGGGGGTGTTTTTCCTATATATAGAACGGCTTAAGAAGCTACAATGTTGAAACTCGGTGTGTATATCTAAATCAACAAGAAAAATAATTTTGAATAAAAAAAAAACCAATATCTATTGGCGTTCAGAAGGGGGGCAAAAAAAATATCTGTGAAAATAGAATGCATATTTTCCCACGATTTTCGACATATCTACTACCTCGTCCCAAATATTGAATTTAATTTTATTCTATGTATTCTCCATAATTGACCCCTAAGGGGGTGTAAAGTGATTGTGTACTTTTTCATAAATTATTCCATATCTCTCAGATCCAATCAGATTTTCACTTCCACGATCTTGTTCTTTTTAATAGGTTTTCAGTCACATAGTAGCCTCCACCGCATTTCAGACTTGAACGCGTTCCTAACTTCTACCGGAAAAATAATAAAGTTACGCCCAGATTGTTGGCAGATTTTTTATACTCTAGATTAACATATAGAGTATTGTAGGTTTAATCCAGCCCGAAAAGTTTGTAACGCATAGAACCGAGCCTCGGACGAAAAAAATTTGTATCTTGTTTTGTGTTTATTTTTGGCCGAAACCCCCAAATCCGTTTGCTGTCCGTCCGTCCGTTTGCACGATAAATCAAGAACGCATTAACCTAGGAAGTTGAAATTTGGTCACAACTTGTAAAATGGAAAAAGTAAGGCTAAGTTCGTTAATGGCCAATATCCTTCCACTCCTTCGGGTACCTCCCATACAAGAGTCCTTGAAACACGTTTTCTCAATTTTTAGTCGAATGCTTCAAGTTAGGATCTTGAAATTTTGCGTACTTAAGGTTTACAATGTTTGAATGAAAAGTTCCGAATATGATGCAAATCGAATTAGTCCTTCGTGTAGCAGCCTAGAAAAGTCCTTCAAAAATGTATGCTTGTTACTAAATCCACTATAACTCCAGAACGAGTTAAAGCAGGGATTCAAAATTTTACAGGAATTAGTTTTGTTCATCGTCAGCATTTCATCATAAATAATAAATTAACTTATAAATTCCAATTGCATTCAATTTCGCTCGCCTCATGAAATTCGGTGTCGCAAACATTCTTCTTGCGGAAACATGAGCATCAATCGTGTCCGGTTCCAGAGACAATCCGCAAGAGGAATGTTTGCAGACAGTGGAGGTTTCAGCATTTCTCACGGCATGTGTTGTTACCGTGAGATAGTGCTGACACCTCAAAATCAAAATAATTATGAATCTAATTGTCTTAGTTTTTTAAGTTGTAAATTATTATAGGTCAGTCTTGATTAAATCATTAACGAGTCAACATCGGTGTTTTCTTTCGGTTGTGTAATTGTTCATGTTGTTTGTTATTATTGTGCGCTATTGTGCGACATATATTGTCTCTTTTCACTGATGCATCGTTGCTTTCTTTCGGTTGTGTAATTGTTCATGTTTATGGTATTATTGTGCGTTATTGTGTGGCACCTATTTTCTACTCCCACTGGTGGATCGATATTGAATCGATACACCATTTATAGAGACCGGATAGATTTTGCATCTATACGAATTCTAATCGCGGGGAAGTAAAATAATTTCCTCGCAACATAAACATTTGGTGACCCCGACGTGATGGAGAAGTTAGCAGCAGAGCAAATCTTGAACGGTGAACGCATTCAGAAGGCGTTCACTAATTTTAAGAAGGATGGCCCGCAGAGACGCGCATTGGAATATATCAACGTACGACTGGAACTACTAGAAGCAGAATGGAGGCAGTTCGACGACCGCCATTCGACGATCGCGCAAATCGAAGATCCAGACCACTCGTACTTCAAGGAAGATCTCTACCATCAGGTCGAGGAGATCTACGGGAAGTTCAAGGCAGCCTTGTTGCTTGCAGCCCAAATACAAGCAGCAGGATCCAGCCAGTTGGAGACCAATGAGCTTGCCGCAGCATTCGACGCACAGCAGCGCCGAATCCGGCAGCAAAAGGTGGCCATATCCGGCCTAACAAAACTACTCATCGAGACCGAAGCGGAGGCTGCTACAAGTCAATCCCCGGCCTACTTCAAACATGGAAAAGAAACGATTACAGAGCATTGGAGCAGGATCGTCAGCTTGCATTACGACATAATGGGAGAAATCCTGCAACCGGGCTACGAATCAGAACAGTTCGCGGATGTAGAAAGGCAGATGCGGCGCGTCCTGATTATACTACAAGAAAAGCTAGATGGAGCACTTCAAATTGCAGCCACAGCAACCGCAATCCCAACAGTTCAGTCCGCCAGTATATCTGTAAATTTACCAAGGATCACCTTGCCGACATTCTCAGGTGATTACTTGCAATGGACTCAATTCCACGAACTGTATCTGGAATTAATTCATAATCAACCAATTACAAAGGCTCAAAAGATGTTCTATTTAATGAGCAACCTATCAGGTGAGGCACGAAGTTTGGTACAGCATTTAACGATCACGGATCAAGGATATGACACAGCGTGGAACATCTTGACCGCCAGATATGCAAACACGCGGTTACTAGTAAATTCTGTGATCCAGCGGTTACTGTCACAACCAGCAGCCACCGTTGAAAAAGCTGGAACTATTCGAGCGCTCCACGACACTACGAACGAATGCGTGCGAGCGCTATCAAACCTCAAGATGCCGGTAGACAATTGGGATGCGATTCTTGTCTACATCATATTGCAGTCTCGCTGCATTCAAGAATTAACCGTTTTTCTGCCCAATTGGAAATGCATATTCTACCGTAAATTACGTCGCCTCAACCACTCCAAGGGTTCAACAGAGAAAGGTTGAGCATTCCAAGGAACATCGAACTCGCAGATCCAGCCTTCGAACAATCAAAACAAGTAGATGTCCTTATCGGAGCAGAGTTATACTATCAGCTGCTCTCTGTTGGCCAGATTAATCTTGGAAGAGGACTACCAATTCTTCAAAATACTGTTTTCGGATAGATCGTAGCCGGAAAGATGAATACTGTAGTACCCAAAGCAGTAGATCAACAACCAATGTGTGGCATGAATAGCGCCGCAGATGAACAACTAAACGAACAGTTAGAGCGATTTTGGAAGCTGGAAGACAATCAAACCTCGGTCAACCATATGACGCCACGCGAAATCAAGTGTGAATCACATTTCCATCAAAATACTAAAAGGACAAGTGAAGGACGCTTCGAAGTAAAAATACCGTTTTTACACGACAGCAAACGGTTAGGAGACTCGAAGGAAAAAGCTTTGCAGCGGTTCTTTCAACTCGAACGGCGACTTGCAAAACAACCCGAATTGAAGGCCATGTATATCGATTTCATGGAAGAATATCAGAGCTTAGGACACATGAGCGAAGTCAATGCTAGTCAAATCAAATCGCCGCATTACTTTCTTCCGCATCATTGTGTCTTAAAACTAGACAGCACAACAACAAAACTGCGAGTAGTTTTCGATGCCTCGGCAAAAACGACTTCTGACACCAGTCTCAACGAGATTCTTCACACCGGTCCAACAATCCAAGACGATCTGTTTACCATCCTGCTACGATTTCGGCTACATCGTTTTGTATTCACAGCCGCTGTCGAGAAGATGTATAGGCAGATCATCGTTGCCCCAGATGACAGACGATATCAACTTATTTGGTGGAGAGATAACCCCACTGGACCATTAAAATGTTTCCAACTCAACACGATAACGTATGGTACAACGTCGGCACCGTATTTAAAGAAGATTTCTACATGGACAACTTGATGTCCGGCGCAGACAGCCTGCGTGAAGCTATCTGGAAGAAGGAGGAAATCGTGAAAATACTGGATCCAGCGGGCTTCCAACTGCGCAAATGGTGCGCTAACCACACCCATATTATTCAAGACGTGCCACCTGAAGAGACAGCGCTCCAATTAGAGCTTGGAGATGATGACCAAATCAAAACATTGGGTCTGACTTGGTTACCGAAAAGTGATGATTTCGCCATTCGTGCGTTCCAGAATGAGTCAACTAGAATAACGAAAAGATCAGCTTTATCCGATATCGCACACGTGTTCGACCCGCTAGGCTTGATCAGCCCAGTCACAACAACGGCAAAAATCTTTATACAACGACTTTGGAGTCTGAAATTGGACTGGGACGCCGCTCTCCCAGTACAAATGCATACAACATGGGTTAAATTTCGGCAGGATCTAGAAAAACTCAGTGAGATACGGATCCCACGGCATGTTTTTGGCGGGAAGGTACCGAAAGAACAACAGTTACACGCCTTTGCGGATGCTTCCGAAAAGGCATACGGCGCCGTAGTATACGTTCGAGCAACGCATCAAGATGGAACGTTCACAGTGCGCCTCTTATGTTCAAAATCGAGGGTCGCACCATTAAAGATTACAACGATCCCGCGTTTGGAGCTATGTGCAGCTAAACTAGCAGTAGAACTGGTGGACCGGTTACGCAGAGATCTCAAAATGATAAACAATCGTTGTTTTTTCTGGACGGATTCGCAAATTGTTCTAAACTGGTTGCACGCAGAAGCAGCGTCTTATCAAGCATTCGTCGCCAACAAAATAGCAGCTATCCAAGAATGCTCATCACCCAATCAGTGGAGACATGTTGACACCAAGGAAAATCCGGCAGATGTGGTCTCTCGAGGAATCGCACCAGACAGATTACAAAAGTGTACGTTATGGTTCTACGGACCCTTCTTCTTGCATGGGCGGGAAGACACCTGGGACTGCAACTATAAGGGAGAGGATATTGATCTGGAGAAAAAACGGTCCAAGGTAGTGCTGGTCGCAGTCCAGAATTCGCAACATTTCGTCTATAGTGTCGACCATCAAAACTCGTTCAGAAGACTCCAGCGTATAGTCGCATACGTCGTTCGTTTTACGCAAATAGCCCGGAAAATGACGGATGGTACCTTGGAAGGTCACTCACTCCCTATCTGTCCAAGAACTCGAAAAAGCAACTGAGGTAATTGTCAAGGAGATTCAGCGAGAAGAGTTTAAAGAGGAAATACATACATTGAAAGCCACAGGGCAGCTGAGTAACAGCAATCGTATAAGCAACCTTACCCCGTTTCTCGACAAGACAGGAGTATTAAGAGTTGGCGGACGTTTGGAACACTCAGACCTATCATACGATAGCAAGCATCAAGTACTTCTTCCCTATGGAAACGTCATTACAAAGCTGATATGTACGCAAATCCACAACGACAATCTACATGCAGGTCCACAAACGCTGCGTGCTTTACTACGACAAAAATATTGGCCCCTCAAAGGAATGACGATCGCCAGATCCGTCGTTCAGAACTGCATTCGATGTACAAGGAGTAAACCGAAAATGATGAATCAACTAATGGGAAGTTTACCAGCTGACCGCGTTCAACCAGCTAGACCATTTTTGCATTCCGGAGTCGACTTCGCTGGACCCCTCTGGACACACTTCAGAATTCGAGGAAAGCGTCCGCAAAAGACATATCTTGCGGTTTTCTGTTGTTTTGCCACCAAGGCTTGTCATCTGGAATTAGTGACAGACCTAACTACGGAGGCCTTTATCGGCGCTCTGAAGCGGTTCTCTGGAAGGCGCGGACGGTGCCAAAGATTATATTGTGACAACGCTACTAACTTTGTAGGTGCCAAAAATCAACTTGAAGAGCTGAAGGAAGCACTATACGCCGAACCAGCGAAACAGAACATTACCAATTTCTGTTACTCTAAAGGAATGGAGTTTCATTTTATTCCACCAAGATCACCGCATTTCGGAGGTCTGTGGGAAGCGGCGGTCAAGTCTGCAAAACAATATTTATTGCGAAATATTGCATCCGCCAGTCTAACCTATGAAGAACTGGAGACCGTCATTATCCAAGTGGAGGCCATTCTCAATTCACGGCCCTTGACACAACAGATCCGAATGACCTATGTGCGCTGACACCCGGTCATTTCTTAATAGGTGAACCATTAACCAGCACGGCGGACAGTTGCACTCAAACCGCAAAACTGAGCTTATCACATCGATGGAAAATAATATCCGAGATCAAAAATCAGTTCTGGCAAAGGTGGTCCAACGAATATCTAAGCGAACTTCAGAACAGATACAAATGGAAGCAACGCTGCGACAACGTTACGCCCGGAATGATGGTCATATTGAAAGACGACAACTTGCCAGTGCTGAAATGGCAATTAGGCAGAGTTCTTCGTGCTATCAAGGGTAGAGATGATCTAGTCCGAGTCGTGGAAGTGAAAACAACATCGGGTGTATTAAAACGACCAATTCATAAGATTGCACCTCTACCAGTCGAAGTAAGCCCGGAACCAATCGAATCTACGACAATCAGCAATCCAGGAGTTTCACAGCGCCAAAAACCAATCAAGCATAAGGCCGCCACCCTCACAGACGAGGAGGCAGATGGCGATGAATCACGACCAACACCTGTCATCAGAAAGAAGAAACAACGTAAAGTTCCATCGGCGGTCAGTCTGCTGTTAGCAAACCTTGTGATGGCTCTACTAGCAGCGACGGTGAAGGTTACCCCATTCAGAACACCACCTGGTCTCTACATAGAAGTGCTGGGATCAGCTGACCTGATCATAGATGAATGGAAGCTAGTAATCTATTACAATATGAGCCCGTACTGGAAGGATCTCGATAACATAAAGGTGGGTCTGGACTTACTCACCCGAATGTGTCAGCAAAATAGAGAAAATTCGTCATGCACAGCTACAATAGCACAGTTTCACATTCTCTTCAGTGAAATTCAACGGAACAACGATCTCCTACTCGCAACAAGTGGCCAAAATCATCGCAGAGGTAAACGCGGAGCGGTCAACATAGTTGGAAATCTAGCGAACTCCCTATTTGGAATATTAGACTCCCAGTACGCAGAACAAATGTCTAGTATCATCGACCAAGTAAATGGAAACGAGAAGCACTTGTTACAGCTGATAAAAAACCAGACGACGATCATTGACTCAACAGCCAATATTATGGTAGAATCAAATCAAGCCATGAGTCATCACATTCTAGATCTAGAACTGGCTATCAATCAAAGTGTAGCCCGGCTTAACAATATAACTCGCGACAACTACATGGCACAATCAGAGCAAATATTTGCGACACTTGCAGTCCGAGTCATGTTGACATTGACCAATAACCAGCGTATTCAATCAGCGCTAGTGGATGTTTTGACTGACACGCATCATAGAAGGATCAACACGCTGCTGTTAAACCCAAACCAGTTGCAAGCAGCGCTAATCAAAGTCAAGGAGCAATTGTCCTCAGCAGTTCGACTGCCGTTTCAACAAGCTGATCTGTCTATGGTATATCGGAGCTTGAAGGTAGAAGGATGGGTCAGCAATAACCACGTCATCTTCAGGATAACAATACCACTAGCATCGTACGAACGGTTCGAGCTACTACATCTGGTACCTGTACCAACGAACATTAATGGAACTATAGCAGCGATAGTCATCGAGACAAGCTATCTTCTAATCAGCGTCCACCGGGACGAATATTATCCGCTATCCGATCAAGAGCTATCCACTTGCGTCAAGAATGGAGAGCTCAATCACTACTCGTGCACGCAGTTGCATCCACTATATCGTAGAGGTTCTACCATAGCAGCGTGCGAACTCAGTTTCGTCAACCACTTAGCCACACCTACTTCGTGCTCAGTGAAAGCCATGCTACAGATTCCGCGATACATACAGTTGCTCCAACCCAACCACTGGATCTATTTTTTGCCGGACGGAGCGACTGTCAACATCGTCTGCGTCAACGCCGGTTCGCAACTAAATCTTGAAGGCGCCGGTGTTCTTGAGTTGGGCGAAGATTGCGCAATTAAGGAAGAAACAATCACCATTCAAGCACATAAGTTGTACCAATCGTCCTTCAATATTTCTGCTATAGCAACCAGAAACTTTTCGGAATGGAAGATGCCCAACCAAGTTGCAGATCTACCGATGGCTTCCAGTTCCCAAGAGTCTTTTAGGAAGACCCTTGAGGAGTTGCGACAAAAAATTAAGGCACAAAGGAACATGGAGGAACTGCCTCTCAACGTCAGGCAGCACGACACCCACCAGTTTGTAATCGGTTACGTGGTGATCGGTAGTTATCTAGTGTGGCAACATCGGAAAACAGCACACTCTACAAGACGCACAACGAACCCAACTCCACTGCCTAGGCAACTACCAGCAGAGGCCTTTCGTTTGAAAATCGAGCCGGAGATAGAGTTGAACTGAAGTCCAACGCGGGGAGCATGTTCATCGTCAGCATTTCATCATAAATAATAAATTAACTTATAAATTCCAATTGCATTCAATTTCGCTCGCCTCATGAAATTCGGTGTCGCAAACATTCTTCTTGCGGAAACATGAGCATCAATCGTGTCCGGTTCCAGAGACAATCCGCAAGAGGAATGTTTGCAGACAGTGGAGGTGTCAGCATTTCTCACGGCATGTGTTGTTACCGTGAGATAGTGCTGACACCTCAAAATCAAAATAATTATGAATCTAATTGTCTTAGTTTTTTAAGTTGTAAATTATTATAGTTCAGTCTTGATTAAATCATTAACGAGTCAACATCGGTGTTTTCTTTCGGTTGTGTAATTGTTCATGTTTGTTATTATTGTGCGGTATTGTGCGACATATATTGTCTCTTTTCACTGATGCATCGTTGCTTTCTTTCGGTTGTGTAATTGTTCATGTTTATGGTATTATTGTGCGTTATTGTGTGGCACCTATTTTCTACTCCCACTGGTGGATCGATATTGAATCGATACACCATTTATAGAGACCGGATAGATTTTGCATCTCTACGAATTCTAATCGCGGGGAAGTAAAATAATTTCCTCGCAACATAAACAATTTTTATACCAAAACCAAGACGAAGTTCATTAATTAGCGCCATCCGTTGACTCCTTCGGGTAGCTGTCATACAAAAGTCCTTAATTAACATGTTCACCAATATTGAACGATAACTTTAGAACACTTGAAGTTACGACTTTGAAATTTTATACACATTAATTTTATAATAGTCGCAGCTGAAACTATTAATATGAAAAATATCCCATAAGTCTTTCATGTACACTACCGTGCAAAAGTATAAGGACATCATTTGAAAAACCGATTTTTTGAGTTTGTGATTATTTTTGTTGTATTATTGTATATAAACTAGAAAATAAGCTTTTCTGTTATGATTTATGTTCATTACACGCAAATTTTGTACAAAACTATTTAAAAATACCGAAAATATCACGACAAGTCAAATCAGGTATTTTTCAACCTCGTGCTTTGATGATTGCAGCGCAAATTCTGGGAAGCCTTTCGACCAATTTTTGAAGTGTTTCAGTTGCGAGATTGTCCCAAGCCACTTTTAGGCTGTCGAACAAATGTTTTTCACTGGTCACGTGCATTTCTTCACCTGCCAGTCGAGCTCATCGGGCTGACGTCAGGGGATTGCGGCGGCCAATCCATGATTTTCAGCACACCTTTCTCTTCCTTGGACCGTAGATAGTTCATGCACAGATAGAAGATGTGCTTGGGATCATTATCTTGTTGAAAGATAAATCCGTTGCCGATCAAACCAATGCCAGATGGAATGGCACTTCGTTAAAGAATATTGTGATAGTGTTCCTTCCGCATTATTCCGTCAGTTTTGACCAGTTTTCCAACACCATCGTAGCTGAAACACTCCCAGGCCATCACGGAGCCTCCGCCATGTTTAACTGTTGGCGCAATACATTGGGGATTATACCGCTCATCTTTATTTCGACGAACATACTGGTGCCGCCTGGATCCAAAAATTTCGAACTTTGATTCATCACATAACACATATTTCCACTGATCTAATGACCAATCTTTATGTTTTCGGGTGACAGAAGATATCAACTTATTTGGTGGAGAGATAACACTGGACCATTAAAATCTTTCCAACTCAACACGATAACGTATGGTACAACGTCGGCACCGTATTTAGCAACAAAGTGTCTACAGCAACTAGCCATTAATGCTGCGGACAAATACCCGCTAGGCGCTCCAGCTGTTAAAGAAGATTTCTACATGGACGACTTGATGTCCGGCGCAGACAGCCTGCGTGAAGCTATCTGGAAGAAGGAGGAAATCGTGAAAATACTGGATCCAGCGGGCTTCCAACTGCGCAAATGGTGCGCTAACCACACCCATATTATTCAAGACGTGCCACCTGAAGAGACAGCGCTCCAATTAGAGCTTGGAGATGATGACCAAATCAAAACATTGGGTCTGACTTGGTTACCGAAAAGTGATGATTTCGCCATTCGTGCGTTCCAGAATGAGTCAACTAGAATAACGAAAAGATCAGCTTTATCCGATATCGCACACGTGTTCGACCCGCTAGGCTTGATCAGCCCAGTCACAACAACGGCAAAAATCTTTATACAACGACTTTGGAGTCTGAAATTGGAATGGGGCGCCGCTCTCCCAGTACAAATGCATACAACATGGGTTAAATTTCGGCAGGATCTAGAAAAACTCAGTGAGATACGGATCCCACGGCATGTTTTTGGCGGGAAGGTACCGAAAGAACAACAGTTACACGCCTTTGCGGATGCTTCCGCTTCCTACGGCGCCGTAGTATACGTTCGAGCAACGCATCAAGATGGAACGTTCACAGTGCGCCTCTTATGTTCAAAATCGAGGGTCGCACCATTAAAGATTACAACGATCCCGCGTTTGGAGCTATGTGCAGCTAAACTAGCAGTAGAACTGGTGGACCGGTTACGCATAGATCTCAAAATGATAAACAATCGTTGTTTTTTCTGGACGGATTCGCAAATTGTTCTAAACTGGTTGCACGCAGAAGCAGCGTCTTATCAAGCATTCGTCGCCAACAAAATAGCAGCTATCCAAGAATGCTCATCACCCAATCAGTGGAGACATGTTGACACCAAGGAAAATCCGGCAGATGTGGTCTCTCGAGGAATCGCACCAGACAGATTACAAGAGTGCACGTTATGGTTCTACGGACCCTTCTTCTTGCATGGGCGGGAAGACACCTGGGACTGCAACTATAAGGGAGAGGATATTGATCTGGAGAAAAAACGGTCCAAGGTAGTGCTGGTCGCAGTCCAGAATTCGCAACATTTCGTCTATAGTGTCGACCATCAAAACTCGTTCAGAAGACTCCAGCGTATAGTCGCATACGTCGTTCGTTTTACGCAAATAGCCCGGAAAATGACGGATGGTACCTTGGAAGGTCACTCCCTATCTGTCCAAGAACTCGAAAAAGCAACTGAGGTAATTGTCAAGGAGATTCAGCGAGAAGAGTTTAAAGAGGAAATACATACATTGAAAGCCACAGGGCAGCTGAGTAACAGCAATCGTATAAGCAACCTTACCCCGTTTCTCGACAAGACAGGAGTATTAAGAGTTGGCGGACGTTTGGAACACTCAGACCTATCATACGATAGCAAGCATCAAGTACTTCTTCCCTATGGAAACGTCATTACAAAGCTGATATGTACGCAAATCCACAACGACAATCTACATGCAGGTCCACAAACGCTGCGTGCTTTACTACGACAAAAATATTGGCCCCTCAAAGGAATGACGATCGCCAGATCCGTCGTTCAGAACTGCATTCGATGTACAAGGAGTAAACCGAAAATGATGAATCAACTAATGGGAAGTTTACCAGCTGACCGCGTTCAACCAGCTAGACCATTTTTGCATTCCGGAGTCGACTTCGCTGGACCCCTCTGGACACACTTCAGAATTCGAGGAAAGCGTCCGCAAAAGACATATCTTGCGGTTTTCTGTTGTTTTGCCACCAAGGCTTGTCATCTGGAATTAGTGACAGACCTAACTACGGAGGCCTTTATCGGCGCTCTGAAGCGGTTCTCTGGAAGGCGCGGACGGTGCCAAAGATTATATTGTGACAACGCTACTAACTTTGTAGGTGCCAAAAATCAACTTGAAGAGCTGAAGGAAGCACTATACGCCGAACCAGCGAAACAGAACATTACCAATTTCTGTGCCTCTAAAGGAATGGAGTTTCATTTTATTCCACCAAGATCACCGCATTTCGGAGGTCTGTGGGAAGCGGCGGTCAAGTCTGCAAAACAATATTTATTGCGAAATATTGCATCCGCCAGTCTAACCTATGAAGAACTGGAGACCGTCATTATCCAAGTGGAGGCCATTCTCAATTCACGGCCCTTGACACCAGTGTCAACAGATCCGAATGACCTATTAATAGGTGAACCATTAACCAGCACGGCGGACAGTTGCACTCAAACCGCAAAACTGAGCTTATCACATCGATGGAAAATAATATCCGAGATCAAAAATCAGTTCTGGCAAAGGTGGTCCAACGAATATCTAAGCGAACTTCAGAACAGATACAAATGGAAGCAACGCTGCGACAACGTTACGCCCGGAATGATGGTCATATTGAAAGACGACAACTTGCCAGTGCTGAAATGGCAATTAGGCTGAGTTCTTCGTGCTATCAAGGGTAGAGATGATCTAGTCCGAGTCGTGGAAGTGAAAACAACATCGGGTGTATTAAAACGACCAATTCATAAGATTGCACCTCTACCAGTCGAAGTAAGCCCGGAACCAATCGAATCTACGACAATCAGCAATCCAGGAGTTTCACAGCGCCAAAAACCAATCAAGCATAAGGCCGCCACCCTCACAGACGAGGAGGCAGATGGCGATGAATCACGACCAACACCTGTCATCAGAAAGAAGAAACAACGTAAAGTTCCATCGGCGGTCAGTCTGCTGTTGTTAGCAAACCTTGTGATGGCTCTACTAGCAGCGACGGTGAAGGTTACCCCATTCAGAACACCACCTGGTCTCTACATAGAAGTGCTGGGATCAGCTGACCTGATCATAGATGAATGGAAGCTAGTAATCTATTACAATATGAGCCCGTACTGGAAGGATCTCGATAACATAAAGGTGGGTCTGGACTTACTCACCCGAATGTGTCAGCAAAATAGAGAAAATTCGTCATGCACAGCTACAATAGCACAGTTTCACATTCTCTTCAGTGAAATTCAACGGAATAACGATCTCCTACTCGCAACAAGTCGCCAAAATCATCGCAGAGGTAAACGCGGAGCGGTCAACATAGTTGGAAATCTAGCGAACTCCCTATTTGGAATATTAGACTCCCAGTACGCAGAACAAATGTCTAGTATCATCGACCAAGTAAATGGAAACGAGAAGCACTTATTACAGCTGATAAAAAACCAGACGACGATCATTGACTCAACAGCCAATATTATGGTACAATCAAATCAAGCCATGAGTCATCACATTCTAGATCTAGAACTGGCTATCAATCAAAGTGTAGCCCGGCTTAACAATATAACTCGCGACAACTACATGGCACAATCAGAGCAAATATTTGCGACACTTGCAGTCCGAGTCATGTTGACATTGACCAATAACCAGCGTATTCAATCAGCGCTAGTGGATGTTTTGACTGACACGCATCATAGAAGGATCAACACGCTGCTGTTAAACCCAAACCAGTTGCAAGCAGCGCTAATCAAAGTCAAGGAGCAATTGTCCTCAGCAGTTCGACTGCCGTTTCAACAAGCTGATCTGTCTATGGTATATCGGAGCTTGAAGGTAGAAGGATGGGTCAGCAATAACCACGTCATCTTCAGGATAACAATACCACTAGCATCGTACGAACGGTTCGAGCTACTACATCTGGTACCTGTACCAACGAACATTAATGGAACTATAGCAGCGATAGTCATCGAGACAAGCTATCTTCTAATCAGCGTCCACCGGGACGAATATTATCCGCTATCCGATCAAGAGCTATCCACTTGCGTCAAGAATGGAGAGCTCAATCACTACTCGTGCACGCAGTTGCATCCACTATATCGTAGAGGTTCTACCATAGCAGCGTGCGAACTCAGTTTCGTCAACCACTTAGCCACACCTACTTCGTGCTCAGTGAAAGCCATGCTACAGATTCCGCGATACATACAGTTGCTCCAACCCAACCACTGGATCTATTTTTTGCCGGACGGAGCGACTGTCAACATCGTCTGCGTCAACGCCGGTTCGCAACTAAATCTTGAAGGCGCCGGTGTTCTTGAGTTGGGCGAAGATTGCGCAATTAAGGAAGAAACAATCACCATTCAAGCACATAAGTTGTACCAATCGTCCTTCAATATTTCTGCTATAGCAACCAGAAACTTTTCGGAATGGAAGATGCCCAACCAAGTTGCAGATCTACCGATGGCTTCCAGTTCCCAAGAGTCTTTTAGGAAGACCCTTGAGGAGTTGCGACAAAAAATTAAGGCACAAAGGAACATGGAGGAACTGCCTCTCAACGTCAGGCAGCACGACACCCACCAGTTTGTAATCGGTTACGTGGTGATCGGTAGTTATCTAGTGTGGCAACATCGGAAAACAGCACACTCTACAAGACGCACAACGAACCCAACTCCACTGCCTAGGCAACTACCAGCAGAGGCCTTTCGTTTGAAAATCGAGCCGGAGATAGAGTTGAACTGAAGTCCAACGCGGGGAGCATGTTCATCGTCAGCATTTCATCATAAATAATAAATTAACTTATAAATTCCAATTGCATTCAATTTCGCTCGCCTCATGAAATTCGGTGTCGCAAACATTCTTCTTGCGGAAACATGAGCATCAATCGTGTCCGGTTCCAGAGACAATCCGCAAGAGGAATGTTTGCAGACAGTGGAGGTGTCAGCATTTCTCACGGCATGTGTTGTTACCGTGAGATAGTGCTGACACCTCAAAATCAAAATAATTATGAATCTAATTGTCTTAGTTTTTTAAGTTGTAAATTATTATAGGTCAGTCTTGATTAAATCATTAACGAGTCAACATCGGTGTTTTCTTTCGGTTGTGTAATTGTTCATGTTGTTTGTTATTATTGTGCGCTATTGTGCGACATATATTGTCTCTTTTCACTGATGCATCGTTGCTTTCTTTCGGTTGTGTAATTGTTCATGTTTATGGTATTATTGTGCGTTATTGTGTGGCACCTATTTTCTACTCCCACTGGTGGATCGATATTGAATCGATACACCATTTATAGAGACCGGATAGATTTTGCATCTATACGAATTCTAATCGCGGGGAAGTAAAATAATTTCCTCGCAACATAAACAATTTTTATACCAAAACCAAGACGAAGTTCATTAATTAGCGCCATCCGTTGACTCCTTCGGGTAGCTGTCATACAAAAGTCCTTAATTAACATGTTCACCAATATTGAACGATAACTTTAGAACACTTGAAGTTACGACTTTGAAATTTTATACACATTAATTTTATAATAGTCGCAGCTGAAACTATTAATATGAAAAATATCCCATAAGTCTTTCATGTACACTACCGTGCAATAGTATAAGGACATCATTTGAAAAACCGATTTTTTGAGTTTGTGATTATTTTTGTTGTATTCAACAGAATTTTATGATTAAATCTTGTATATAAACTAGAAAATAAGCTTTTCTTTTATGATTTATGTTCATTACACGCAAATTTTGTACAAAACTATTTAAAAATACCGAAAATATCACGACAAGTCAAATCAGGTATTTTTCAATCTCGTGCTTTGATGATTGCAGCGCAAATTCTGGGAAGCCTTTCGACCAATTTTTGAAGTTTTTCAGTTGCGAGATTGTCCCAAGCCACTTTTAGGCTGTCGAACAAATGTTTTTCACTGGTCACGTGCATTTCTTCACCTGCCAGTCGAGCTCATCGGGCTGACGTCAGGGGATTGCGGCGGCCAATCCATGATTTTCAGTACACCTTTCTCTTCCTTGGACCGTAGATAGTTCATGCACAGATAGAAGATGTGCTTGGGATCATTATCTTGTTGAAAGATAAATCCGTTTCCGATCAAACCAATGCCAGATGGAATGGCACTTCGTTAAAGAATATTGTGATAGTGTTCCTTCCGCATTATTCCGTCGGTTTTGACCAGTTTTCCAACACCATCGTAGCTGAAACACTCCCAGGCCATCACGGAGCCTCCGCCATGTTTAACTGTTGGCGCAATACATTGGGGATTATACCGCTCATCTTTATTTCGACGAACATACTGGTGCCGCCTGGATCCAAAAATTTCGAACTTCGATTCATCGGTCCATAACACATATTTCCACTGATCTAATGACCAATCTTTATGTTTTCGGGCAAACAATAATCTTTTCCACTTGTTTTGTGGTCGTAGAAGTGGTTTTATCACAGCAAAACGACCAAAATATCCCTTCTCTCGCAAACGACGTTTGACAGTATCAACCGAAATGGGGTACGTCCGGGTTCCGTCGATTTCGGCGCGAATGTTTGGTGCTGTTTTGAACCGATTTTGCTTGCTCATCAATAAAATGTGTCGATCATCAGCTTGAGTTTTCAGCTTGAGTTTTGAGCGTTTTCGATTAACATTTGAGTTGGTTTCGGCGAACCGCTTCAACGTAGTTTCAACTCCACACTTTGAAACACCACCAATATTAGCGATTTCACGAATTGTTTTACCCACTTTTATCAGAATAAGTATTTGTGAACGTTTTTCAAATGAAATTTCCTTTTTTCGAGCCATTTTCAGCGATCACAATCGATTTTGCGCGTGTAAGCAATGACGGGAGTGAATTTAACAGTTCTAGTGCAGACAGAACACATCAGAGGGCGCAAAGGACCGTTATTTTTTTTTTTGACACTCACTCAAATGATCCTGCATAACTGTTTAAGACATTAGTGCCCATATGAATGAATAGTTTAAAATAAAATAATAGTAATTATATTTGAAATTACAGCGCAAAAATGATGCTACTTAAAAATAAGAATTCTTGGTTCCTTCATAATTCCATCATTTTGACCCATAATAATTAGTTCATTTGATGCAAATGTATGTAAATCATAACAAAATAGTCTATTTTTAGTTTATATACAAGATTTAATCATAAAATGCTGTTGAACACAATAAAAACAATCACAAACTAAAAAAATCGGTTTTTTGGATGATGTCCTTAAACTTTTGCACGGTAGTGTAGTTGCCATACAAAAATTCTGTAAAATGTCCTAACTTACCTTATGGTACTCACTATAAATCAAAAAATCGAGTAGCCACTATACAATAGTTTCTACCTGTAAGTAAAAGGTCATGTAATAATTGCTTGTGTACTCCTCATTCTTTTCATATATTTCCAACTAAAATATAAATCGGAGTTCAGTATTTTATCTAGAGTATCATACGCTTGGCTTGGAGCCGATCGTGACTGCGTTATGTTTTTTTCTTGGAATGGTACCACAAATCAAAGTATTTGACTTCCAGTGTTTATGAGATATAAAAAAAGAAAAATATCGATTTCGAACGTAGAACTATCTAGACTGGTTCGCCTTTTACTTCCATACGCTTGAAAGAATTATTTTTTCAAAATTAAATTAAAATTGTTCTAAGTTTCAACTTCGTAACGTAAACCTTTATTGAGAAATGCAATTTTGTAGTTTTCACTTAAAACAGATTTCTTCAATTACATCGTCCATCAAGAGTCCGCCCCTAAAATCCTACTGTAAAAATAGCATCATGATACCCGTAACGAATACTAGATACATCGCCGTGTCGGAAGACAAGTGGCCTCGTATACAACGGTATTAACTTAGTCCGTAATCCGTATTAAGAGTAAAGCCGTATTAAGAAGCGGTGTAAACATGTGGTATTAAGTTAGTTCAGTTCGGCATGTGGACTAAAACTAGACTAAATTAAACCGAGCACATTTGAAATGGCATTATGGCATTATGCTTCCCCTATTTTCATTTTTCACATATGGCGCGCTGCGTTTATTTCAATATATATATAGCAGGTATTTCCACCCAATTTATCCAAGATATTGACCAATAGGATTGTTTGTTGTTTTTTAACATGTGTCATTTCACCTCCATGTCCACTTTACATATGACGTTTAAAGCAAAGTGGATTAACTTAGTACGCTCAAGCGGTATAAAAGGAAATCGTATTAACTTAATACCGAGAACATTTTAAACCGTATTAACGATTGCGGTATATACGAGGCCAATGACACAACTGCGAAAAATTCTAAAATTATCAAAATTGCAGTTGCGTTACTGTTCTTCCGACACACGGCGATATAGCGGACAGACGGACAATATCTTCCCTGCGTTGTATTTCTACTACAAAGTTTCAGCAAATTTCTAGTCGACAACAACTCTATCTTACGAAAAATAATATAATACTAATTTAATATAAAGACAATAATGTTTACCTTATACTACACATGCAACCAGAAATTGATGATGAATTGAGAGGTACCTGGGTCATTATCTTATACATCTTTTTTTTTTGTTTATTCAATATTTTTTAATTGTTTTTACTTTAAATTTAGCTCGAGCGGAGTCTGAACGTTGCGCTCACCAAGCTCAATCGCTATGGGCTGCTTGCCAAGCTCTTTGGGCTTCTGTTCGAACTGGAGATCCCGGTGTTCATTGGCAACACAAACTTCGTCCACTTCAAAGCGAAATTAAGGCAGTTGGCAGAGCTGCGGGTATTGTTTTGCATATGGAAATTATTATTAGTTTCACATCAATATCTTTATAGCTGAAGGCGATGAATTAGTGACTGTTGTATTGCAAAGCCTTCCTAGAGAAGCTTTGGCACGTGGTGTTTATCCGGAAGACGCATTGCGAGAGCGATTCTTAAATGTTGAAAGGATAGCGAGGAAAGTTGCACTCGTTCCTGAAGAAGGAGCCAGCTTACCAATCTATATCTTGTCTTATTTCCAATCAATACTAATAATGCATCCTGATACACCAATTTCTCAAGAAGAACTACAGGACAAAGTAATTGATTTTAGTATTTTGGATACATACGATATTCTTAACCGTGCCAGGTAAAAAGTTATATTTATAATAACAACTTCAATAATTATTTAATTTTGTATAATTTTAGATATTTTCTAGATCGTGGAGATTTAACACAATCATTGAAATATATGAACTTATTGCAAGGCGCGCCGCGTAAGGTAGCAAGAGATTGGCTTAAGGAAGCTCGTCTACTTCTCGAAACTCAACAAGCAGCCAACACTTTAATGGCACACGCAGCTGCCAGTGGGCTCTTATATTTGTAGACACCGTTAAAAGTGTTATATTGATTTTGTAACCCTTCGAAGTTGTATAAGAGAATGATTGTATTAGAACTAACAACAATTGTATATTTTGTTTTGCTAGTTCTTTACCGATTACCTGTATGACTTATAAGGAAAAAAAATGGCCATAATTCCGTCCGTCCGTTCGTCTGTCTCTCCGTTAGGACGATAACTCAAGAACGCCATGGCCTAGGATCTTGAAATTTTGAATCTGGGTGTTTGGTTGAATTTGTAAGGCTAAGTTCGGGCAAAATCGCCCCACTTCTTCGGGTACCTGGAATAGTTGGAGCTAAATGTAAGATTATGAAGAAAAACCTTTCAGTACTTTCTATGGCTGTCACACAAACATCCTGTCAAAATGTCTTCACTTAATTACGAAACTTACTATAACTCAAGTAATCTTTTAGCTACGAATTCGGAATTTTGTACAAATTAGTTTTGAGTGCAGACGAACTTCAAGTTCTTCAATTCCTTTAACTCCTTCTGGTAGCTACGATACAAAATATCCTTGAAACACACGTTCAAGAATATTGGCCGATAAGTTCATAAGGATTTAATTTACGACTTTAAAATTTTGTATGTGTTGATTTTCCAACAGTTGGACCTAAATGTATGAATATAAAAAAAATCCTATTAGTCCTTCGAGTGGCTGCCATACAAATATTCTGTTTAAATATCTTCATTCAATTCACGAAAGTCACTATAACTCTAGTAATCGTTTAGCTATGAATTCAGAATTTTGTACAAATTAGTTTTGAGTGAAAACAAAGTTCGAGTTTACTAGTCGGCGAAATCCTTTTACTCTTTCTGGTACCTACAATACAAAAAATCCTTAAGACACGTGTTCAACAATATTTTCCGATAACTTTTGAACGATTCAAGTTACGAATTTGAAATTTAGTACACATTAATTTTTGAATAGTTCGAAATGGATGAATATGTAAGTAATTGATTGAGTCCTTGCTCCATCTCATATATAAATCCTTCAAAACGGATATATTTTTTCAGGTTAAAGATTGAAATTAAACATTAAATATTGTCTTTTAGTTTTGAGTAGCATTCTTATGGGACTCCTTAATGAAGGAGATGCAACATGCACACACGGGAGTTCAAGTTGAACCTTCAACCAGTTCGGACGCTTCTTTCGCTCGTTCTGTCGTTACATATATAGTGATTTCTTTTCTGGAAAAAAATGTGACTCGTTTCTGCCCTCAATTTTTATACTCTAGATGAAATCATATAGAGTATTATAAGTTTGATCCAGCCGAAAATTATGTAACGCATAGAACCAAGCCTCGGACGAAAAAAAGTTATATATTATTTTTTGTTTATTTGTGGCCAAAAACCTCAATTTCGCTTGACGTCCGTCCGTTCGTCTGTCTGTCCGTGAACACGATAACTCAAGAACGCCTTGACCTAGGATCTTGAAATTTTGAATCTGGGTGTTTGGTTGAATTTGTAAGGCTAAGTTCGTTAATGGGCAAAATCGTCCTACTCCTTCGGGTAGCTGCCATACAAAGTGTCATTAAGACACGTGTTCAAGAATATTGGTCGATAACTTCAGAAGAGCTTAACCTAGGTGTTATTTTTCCAAGAGTTGGAGCTAACTGTATGATTATGAAGAAAATCCTAGTAGTCCTTCGAGGGGCTGCCATACAAATATCCTGTAAAAATGACTTCACTTAATTTACGAAACTCACTATAACTCAAGTAATCTTTTAGCTACGAATTCGGAATTTTATACAAATTAGTTTCGAGTGAAGACGAAGTTCAAGTTTACTAGTCAGTGAAATCCTTTAACTCCTTCTCGTACCTTCCATACAAAAAAATCCTTAAAACACTAGTTCAAGAATATTGGCCGATACCTTTATAAGTATTTAAGCTACGACTTTGAAATTTTGTATGTGTTATGTTTCCAAGAGTTGGAGCTAACTGTATGATTATGAAGAAAATCCCAATAGTCCTTCGAGGGGCTGCCATACAAATATCCTGTAAAAATGACCACTTAATTTACGAAACTCACTATAACTCAAGTAATCGTTTAGCTATGAATTCAAAATTTTGTACAGAATTTTGTTTTGAGTGAAAACAAAGTTCGAGTTTACTAGTCAGCTAAATCCTTTTACTCCTTCTGGTACCTTCCATACAAAAAATCCTTAAGACACGTGTTCAACAATATTTTTCGATAACTTTTGAACGCTTCAAACTACAAATTTGAAATTTTGTACACATTAATTTTTGAATGGTTCCAAGGAAAAGGATGAATATGTAAGAAATCGAGTGAGTCCTTGCTCCGTCTCCCACATGAAAGTCCTTCAAAAAGACGAGCTTACGTCTTATGGGAAAAATACACGGTATCGAGACAAATGCTCCCCGAATCACGAAGACATGTCTGCGAGTGTCTCGATAGAAAAATGGCATTGGCAATAGCGCCATCTGTTTGATGATAGCGTGTTGTGATAAAAGCTCGTACTCTTATGAATATTTCGCGGAGATTGCCATCGGCTGGAAATAAGAAAGGGGGTTATGAAATGAAACGTGCAGGTAGGGGCGAAGTTACTGCAATATAATAAATACAAAAAACTAATAACGTAGTGACACATTTCCAATCACTTCACATCGCACTTGTGTCGTTTTATTGTAACCGCACTTGAACTGTAACTTTTCGCGTATTTAATTTTTATCGTGTAAAGCTCAGTACGGACCTCGATCAAAATTTTGGTTCGCAAATTTACTATATCTCTCTCCCATCTCCACAAATGAAAAAATCGTTGTGTAGAATATTGTGGAGAAGTAAACAGCTGATCTGCTGTGTGACTTTTACAATTGTCAAAGTGACGATTTTTTGTAAATGTAGGTTCATGGACATTAATATATGGGCACTTTATTAACATAAAAATTAAATTGAAGTCACAAGAGAATTTTTAAAATAAAAGCACAACTCAAAATATCCACTTCCGACTTCAAAAATATCCACTTCCGACAAAACACACACTTCAGTCGGTTTGAAAAAAGAAACTGACAAATAAATTCAAATGAATGACATGAGATGTCAAAATTTTCATCCCGGCAATGAAAATTAAATAGCGGCACATTTAAATGGACGACAAAAATGAGGTCTCCATGGTTTCAGCGCCTTCTGGTGGTTCACCACGTCAACTGTCAGAACGAATGAAAATTTTGATTCGAACTCCGTACCGCAAACAGAAACCCAACGCAAAAATTTTCATTCAAAATTTTCATCGGTTTTTTTTACATGCATTTTGTATGGGAATCAAAATTTTGATCGAGGTCCGTACTAGGCTTAAGTCGCGGATGACATTTGCTGCGCTCGGAGTGATGCGGCTGTTTTTTGCCTTACAAATAGATCGTGTTGGGAGCACATGTTTATATTGCTATTTCTTTCTATCTAGTGATGAAGAAAGATAAGCAATATGATTCCTAGGCTGAAACCATCGAGATTATGTCTCTTAAGAGACAAGCGACCAACTGGGTCAAGATTGCTAAACGTCAATTCACTTCACGTGAACACTCATATATCAACTGGATTTCATAATACACTACACTACACTACGCTACCACGTGAACGAGGTAATAGTGATTGCAAGTTACAAATTATACCGTCTATTACCTCGATCACCTGGTCAACGACGTATCGCTACGGAGCACTCCGTTGAACCAGGTGAACACACGAAATTTTGCGGAGTAGAGTCACTTCATACGAACTAACACAAACATCCATTATCTTGAGTACGGAATATATGTGTTTCATTTGAAACCAGTACATTTGAAATTTTTTTGCAGTTGTCTCGATTTTTCATTTTAAGGATCTCCACTAAAGTGGATAAACGCTGTATTTAGTTGACATTTCATGAGACGTCTCGATTCTGTGAAACGTCCATCAAAATCCATCTGCTACACGTATACACACTAAAACTATGCCATTTAAGAAACCTGCGATTTACTACGGAGTAGTTTTTCTGCAACGCTGCAAAAGCGCGTAGCGTAGTGTAGTGGATTACCTAATCCTCCCACGAGAACACTTGCCGTTGCGTAGCAGTTTTCTTGTCATATGTCAAAAAACTAGATTGGATTTTCTCTACGGTTTTAGTTGTAGCCCCTTTAATGATTCCATTTCGCTGAATAATAAATGGAAAAATTATATTTCAGTCATAAAACGGCGAATGTAACAGTTTTTCATAATAAAATAAATTACCTCTTGTGACAGCTGTCAACAAAAAATAAGAGTGCGAAACGTCAATTCACTTCACGTGAACACTCATATATCAACCGGATTTCATAATAAGCTCAGTACGGACGTCGATGAAAATTTTCATTCGCAAATTTATTAAATATATCTCCCGTCTCCACAATGAAAAAATCACTGTGTAGAATAATGTGGAGAGGTAAACAGCTGAGAGCTTCTGGCTGTGTGACCAGGGTTGCCGATCTGTGGGGAGTTCCCCAAAATTGGGGAATTTCAACGTTGTGTGGGTTGATTGCGGGGAATGGATAAATGTGGGGAATTTAAGCACAATTTGGGTAAATTGTGGGAATTGCGAGGCATTTTGGGGAACTGCAGTCAGTTTATGTTCACGTACTAAAAACAGATTTTAGTACAAAAAACTTCTGATTTACAACATTCCAATGTTCATTTTTACCCAGCGTCCAAAATTTTGTGGACATACATAGCAAAACCGAATTTTTACCCAGCGTGTAAAATTTCGTGGACATATACATAGCAGTATCGCCGATTCTTCTACAGAATTTTTACCCAGCGTGGAAAATTTCGCGGACATACGAACCAATATCTCTATTATTGCAAATTATTGCATTATGCAAAACATTCGTAACGACAATTTTTGTCTAAGTAGGCTAGGTTTCTATGCATTCTTGTGGTTTCTGTACTGCATTTCAGCTGTCAAAATGTTGAGATATATACATTTTTATAAAAGATGAAATGATACGTGGGAAATGTATTGACAGTTAACTGTTAAGCCCATGATTCAATCATTGCAGCAATCTGTATATAAATATACACAATTAAAGCCGGAATCATTGCCGACAATATTCCTAATACTGCTAATTTGAAATCATGAACAGTATAATTTCTTATAAAACATATTTTTTGTAATTAATTATTTTTATTTACAACGTTCAAATTTCATAAAAACTTGATTTGTATTAAAATTTTGTACTCGGCTCGCTCGATTCACAACATTTTTGAGAGAGAACCAACAGGTGATTCTGAATTTTCCAATTCAACTCGTACTTATTGATTTTGTATGAAAAATGTGACAGCTAGTAATATTGTTCTAATGCCGCGTTTCCACCTATGCCTTCATATGCGTAGCGCATATGTGATGAGAACGAATGTCTAGGCATATGTGGAAACGGCAAGCATATGCTACACGCATATCCCTTTGATCTGCGTCAAAAACCGCCATCGAAGCAAATGTTCAATGTAAAATTTACACACAGAGCAAAACTTCTGCTTGTAAATAAAAGCAGAGGCAGAAGCAGCCACGAAAGCTATTCTAATTTTTAGTTCTAAAATCCCTTAAGAATTGGAGATGTTGACAGCAATAGACGTGATGAAGGAGTCAAAATTTTTTACATACAGTGGCTCACATATGACTTCATTTATTTTTTTATATTTTTTTAATATGCTAAAACATTTAAAAACGAAAAACGCAACAAAAAACAATGCCACAGCTTATTTCAACCAAGTAACAGATTCAATGCTTAAATTAAGTTAAAAGGCATAACAAAAAATTTCAATATTTGGTATGACCACCCTTTTGGTCAACCACCATTTTAAGCCACTTAAGCATTGAATCGACCAGTTTTTGTGTCACTTCTGGGGTAAGTTTGACCCATTCTTCATTGAATGCATTTTGCAGATCGCTTTTGTTGGATATTTTCTGTTTTCGGATGTTTCTATCCAAAATAGCCCACAAATTTTCGATGACGTTAATGTCGGGCGACTGTGCTGCCGGTGGTTTGATAGCATGCGGACAGTTCCAAACCAGCCATGTCTGTACAATACCGACTTATGCTTCTGGTCATTGTCTTGATAAAATCTGAAGTCATTGCGAAGGCCCAGTTTTTCCCGACTATCAAGCAAATTGGACATTAAAATTTCGAGATAATGAGACCTATCCATTGTAGTCTCAATAAATTGCAAATTTCTAACTCCCGCGGAGAACAAACAGGCCCAAAACATAACGTTACCACCTCCGTATTTGATTGTAGCTTTAAAAATTTTTGTTTTGCAATTCTGTAAAAAACATATGAGGCTCCATTAGAGCCAAAAATATTAAACTTCGACTCATAAGCGAATATACCGGTATTCCAAAATTTAGAATCCTTATATAAATGTTCCTTGGCCAATTTTAAACGTCACTTCTGATTTTTTTCGCTTATAAATGGCTTCTTGCGCGCTATCCTACCATTATGCTTATGCTCTCTATGCACACAACGAATAGTTTGACGGGTGGCATGACTTGCCCAACTCAGCTCCCACTCTACTGGCAATTTTGCGAGACAATAGTCTTGGGGTTTCCCGGATGTTCGGACAATATAACGATCTTCCGTTGAATTGAAAATTTTGTTGGGGGCATTTCTCTCTTTATCGTGCGTTCTATTTTCGCGGATAAATCGGTATATGATGCTCTGCACAGTAGAATCACTTATTCCAACCATCTCACCAATTTTCCTGCTCCAATGACCTTTTTTAAAATTACTGAGAACCAGTTCTCGCTGATCAGTTGTTGTACGTGGTCCCATTTTGCAAAACCAATTTTTCTGCACGATCCTCTCAAAGAGTTCAGGCAGAATGAACTTGAACACATTACGAATATAATAAATAAATCACAGAAAAAAAAATACCGCTACATTGCAAAATAAAGGATCATTGCATACCTGCAAAGTGTTTGGTTGAAATAAGCTGTGGCATTGTTTTTTGATGCATTTTTCGTTTTTAATTGTTTTAGAATATAGAAAAATATAAAAAAATAAATGAAGTCATATTTGATTAGTTTAAACATTAGACTAATAACCTGCGTTTATATAATATTGATATCTTCTTTAGTTTAGCTTTTATAGGCAGTTAAGTTTTTTTTACGTGCTGGTTGAAATAAGCTGTGAGCCACTGTATACTCGTATTTACTAAAAAAATTTATTAAAATCTCATAAAACTTAAATGAAACAAAATGTTTTCGGTCACGCAAACAAGAGTCTAAAATAATTGGGTCTGTTGACACTTTGACAGTTTGCATAGACACTTTTTTGTTTGCTTCTGCTTTCAATTAAATTCATTCAGTAGAGCAGAAAGTTGCGCTGCTGTCGCAACCGCTGCTGTATTAGTTTGGTTTTTCCCTGCCTTTTCTACACTTTTCACAGTTTTTATTCTTTTGCTGTTCTCTTTGTCAGTGTGACGTCAGAGGTTCTTTTTGTCGAGTGTAGTGTACTCAGTGTACACTTTAATAATAATAATAATAATAATAGATTTAGTCCCTTCATGCAAAATGGGCGATTCCTTCCCACTGAGTCGGAGCAGGTGTAAGTTCTTCTTCTTTACCATCTGCCAAAATTAATGTATGTATGCAAATAAAAATGAGACTTTTTGAATTTATGAAACTACTGTTTTGATTAAATACATGCAAGAATTTTGAATACGAATAAATTTGCATTGATAGAAGTGTAAGAATAAACCAAATAAAAAAGTTCGGAGTTTTAGCTGTCACGTTTCTACACTAAGGCCCAATATTTCAATGTAGAGTTAACTTGTAAGTTTCGTAGCTAATGCCAAAAAGTTAACTAGTAGTTAACTTATAATTAAACAAAAACGTTTGGTTTCAAGTTTATAAATTGTATGTAAGTAAGTGTACTTAACAGTATAAGTACTTAAGTATGCTTAACAGTTAATTGATAATAAATAAATTCAACAAACAGAAACAATTACAGTCAATTTAGAAATTACTTCAAATTTTTAAGGTTATCAACTAGCAACTGTCAGAAGTTAACTGATACCTGAAGTATGAGTTAACTTGAAAGTCACTTTTACTAATACTTTGTTGGTTATCTGATATTGGAATATGGAAAATATTTTAACAATCAGTTAATCAAAACCACTCGAGTTAACTTTATTTTGAAATACAGGACCTAACCCGTTCTTTTTGCGCGAAATGCACCCTCCACTTTCAGTGTAAAGTGTATTACACTTAAAGTATAAATAAGTTGATAGTACTGTTGTGATATTTTATAAGTTTTTATTCCAAGGTCTACATTTTGGGTATTATGCGGGGAATTTCAATATTTTTTGGGGAATTGCGGTGAATTTGAACATTTTGTTTGGGTAATTTAATCGAGAGCAAACGGCATCCCTGCGTGTGACGTTTACAATTGTCGAATCGAAGCATCCGGACGCTGATAGTTTATACAGGGAAAACATTTATTGTGGTGAATCGGCATTTCGTACTTTTGTCTCCAGTCTCGTGAAATTCGTACCGATCGAAGAAATGCGCGACCGAATGGTTGTAGTCCTCTGCCATTTGAAACCGACCAAGATGCGCGGCATTACATCCGAGGCGATGGTAATGTGTGCATCGACAACCGAAAAGGTTTAAGTTCTTGCACCGGCTAGATCGATTCCCGGCGATTCGGTTCATTGTGACGGATACGATAGAAAACCCGATCCACAATTGAATCCGAAGAAGAAAGTCTTCGAAACCTGTGCTCCGGATCTGTTGTCCAAAAGCGAATTGATTGCGTGCTATAAAGGGACACCATTATATGGTCCAGGCAAAGGAAACGTAATTGCTCAAAGTTTAAAAAATGTCCAAGTCAAGTAAAAGTTGTACGCAAACTATTGCCATTTTCGATAGATTTTTTTTGATGAGAAGAATAAAATACTAATTTGTTGACATTCATGTATAAATTTTATTATTGCATCAAGGTAAAATTGTGAGTCTGGGTGGCTTAGTGGTTAGAGCACTTGCCTTCGGCGCACCTGGTACCAGGTTCGAATCTGCTTTGAGACAAGTAATTTTCGAAAATGGTATTGGGTGCCGGACTACCAGTTCACTCAGCTGTAAATGAGTACCTGAGTTAAAATCGGGGTAATAATCACGGACGAGCGTGTAGCTGACCACTTCACCTCCTAGTGTTCCGTTGGTCTCGCAATGAAGTACAGCAGAACCCGCATAAATGCAACCCTGATAAACGCAAAACTCTCGTAAATGCAACGTGACGCAATGTCCCGAACCCGTCCCATAGAGATCTTGTATATTTAGAACCGCATAAATGCAACCCGCATATATGCAATACTCGTTTAATTTCAATGAAATTTGAAAGAAGAATTTTTTGTACTTTGCATTTTGACCCTCTTAAGTGCAATTTCGCAAGAAATTTTTGTGCACGTGCAGTTCTTCGAATATCGAAAAGAATGAGGCGGCATAGGCGATAAATCATTTCATTAAAAACTCAACACAAAAAAAAAATCAGTGATTTTTAAAAAAAAAGAAATTAGTATGTATTAATATTTTTTGTATTTTCTGTATTAACATTGTTAATACTAATATTATTTGCGATTGAATTAAAGCCTAGCATCTCATCTTGAAATACATATAGATATGTTAATTTATTTTTAATTTTGTTTTATACGGAAATATGAATATGTACTTGATTTCTACACTATAGGAACTATAATACCATATTATTCGTTATTATCATGTATGTGATACTTATAATCGAATACCACTAAATACATACTGCGTTTTGCTTATTTTTTGTGTTTTTATGTTTTGTTTATTTTGTGACTCAATAACACATTTAATACACATTTTATTAAAAATTAGGTATGTCATTTTTATTTGTATGTACTTAGCACCGTTTAAGAACAGTGTAGTTGTAGGTATACGGGCACCGTTTAAAAGTATCATGAGTGCACTTAAACGGGCACCGCTTTAACGATAAACTCGTATAATTGCAATAAAAGTCTTGGAAAAATGAAGTTGCAATTAAGCGGGTTTTACTGTAACTCTAGCATTACTTCAAGGCCTAGGCCCGATTTGGGTGGTTGCGCCATTGATTATTATTAAAATTGTGAGGGGCAAAATTTCGATTATTTAATTTGCTCACTGGAAAATAAATTCAAATAATGACATGAGATGTCAAAATTTTCATCACGCCAATGAAAAATTAAATAGCTACACATATAAATGGACGGAAAAATATGGTCTCCATGGTTTCAGCGCCATCTAGTGGTGAACACCTGAACGTACCGCAAACAGAAATGCAACGCAAAAATTTGCGATGAAAATTTTCATCCGTTTTTTTACATGCATTTGGTATGGGAATGAAAATTTTCATCGAGGTCCGTACTAGGCTATACGCTACAGTACACTACGCTACCACGTGAACGAGGTATATGTTCTCTAACTTATCTAAAGCCTAGTACGGACCTCGATCAAAATTTTGATTCCCATACAAAATGCATGTAAAAAAAACCGATGAAAATTTTGAATGAAAATTTTTGCGTTGGGTTTCTGTTTGCGGTACGGAGTTCGAATCAAAATTTTCATTCGTTCTGACAGTTGACGTGGTGAACCACCAGATGGCGCTGAAACCATGGAGACTGTAGCGACCATCATAGCGACAACAACACATCTGGTGGTCAACTATGACACTAATACGCCATCCATAGTGACCTCAGTTCGATGAGACTGAGAACGTTCTACGCATTTTCAATGAGCCATTATGTTTTTCCGAGTGTCCTGCTGTGCGGATCAATTTACATAGTTAAAATAAAGTATATATATTAAAACGCGTGTTTCAATAAAGTTATATAGGACAAGACCTATAAGTGGTGACCCCGACGTGATCCGCCGCGTAATTACCGACCGTTTAGTTTTGGCGTTCTAATATTATTATTAGTCAAGTGACAATTTTCGCGCTTGTGAAGTTCTTCGAAAAAAATTAATTACAATGTCGGAAAACGACGAAAGCAATCCGGTTCAAGCAGAAAATTCGGATACGCCGAAATCGACGCCGGTCGAACTAACTCTTCCGCGTCGTTTGCTTGATCTGGGAACACGCGTCGACGCGGTGCAAAATATTAAACTTCCGCCATTTTGGGCACGACGCCCGTCTTTATGGTTCGCGCAGGTAGAGGCGCAGTTTGCCACAAATAGAGTGTTTGTGGATTCGGCGAAATTCAACACTCTCATCGGATCGATTGACGTCAGTGTCCTCGAGCAAGTTGCGGACATCGTGGAACATCCACCGGCAACCAACAAATATGAAGAGCTCAAACGTCAACTTATAGCGCGTTTTTCAGAAACTCCCGGAAGTCAACTCACGAAAGTGCTAACGGAAATGGAGCTCGGCGACAAGAAGCCATCGCAACTATTCAGGGAGATGAAGTCCACGGCCGGAGATCAATTACCTCTCGATGCAGTACGGTCTTTATGGCTACGACGGCTTCCTGCTCGCGTAAGAGCCATCTTATCGGTCACTTCACAAATTGAAATATCGGCCCTAACGGAGGTGGCCGATAAGATATTGGAAGAAAGCCGCGAATTTCCGTCCGTTTCGACTGTTGCAATCGCACCAACTATGGCATCTCAAGACGCGGTGATAGCATCGCTAACAAAAAGACTCGCAGAGCTGGAGGCGAGAGACAAAACAGGATTTACGGCACGGCGATCTCGTTCCCGCTCACGGTCGAAATCATTCGTTAAGAAAACCGGCATTTGTTTCTACCATCAACGCTTCGGTGCAGCTGCACGTAAGTGTACCAAACCGTGCACTTACCAGACGCCGTCGGAAAACTAATCACGCCGTCGTCAGCTTTAGCGGTCAGCGATGGTGTTTGCAAACAGAACCGCTTACTACTGCGAGATCATCTAAACGGTAACACGTTCCTCGTCGATACCGGTGCTGATGTTTCAGTAATTCCCCGGAATAAAAGAGAACAACTGATTTCATCAAACAAACTCTACGCAGCAAACGGTTCCACTATCAACACTTACGGCGAACGTCTTTTAGTCTTGGATTTCGGACTTCGTCGCCGTTTCAAATGGTTGTTCTGTGTGGCAGACGTCGCGTATCCAATTTTGGGTGCAGACTTTTTAAAACATTTCGGGTTACTGGTCGACGTCAAACATAAGAAACTCATCGACGAGACGACAAAATTGTTTACGATTGCAAGTAATTTCAGCAACGAAGAAATGCGGATTTCTACAATCAATCCCAGCAACGAATTCCATCGTATTCTCGTCGATTTCCCGGAATTGACCACATCTTTGCAATCACAAAACATGCAAAATCACACCGTAACGCACCACATTCTCACTAAGGGTCCGCCGGTATCCGAACGTCCGAGAAGACTTGATCCGGTAAAGTTTAAAGCTGCCAAAGCCGAGTTCGAATTTATGATTGAACAAGGCATTTGTCAGCCATCCAGCAGCCCGTGGGCCAGCCCGCTACTTATGAAGCGAAAGAAGAATGCCGAATGGAGACCGTGTGGGGACTATCGCCGGCTGAATGCAGTCACCGTGCCCGATAGCTACCCTATACCCCACATACACGACATCACGCAACATCTAGCCGGAAAAAACATTTTCTCGAAGATAGACTTAACACGGGCTTACCACCAAGTCCCAGTTGCTAACGAGGATATACCGAAAACGGCAGTAATAACGCCGTTCGGTTTGTTCGAATTCCGCGTGATGACATTTGGTCTGAGAAATGCGGCTCAGTCTTTCCAAAGATTACTCGATACAGCGCTACGCGGGATTAATTTCGCCTATGTTTACTTAGACGATATTCTCATTGCATCTTCATCTATTGAGGAGCATGAAAATCATCTAAAAACAGTTTTTTGCCGACTACGAGACTATGGTCTGCGAATCAACCCAGCAAAGTGCACTTTTGGAGTGAAGGAAATCGAGTATCTTTCGCACAAAATCACTTCTGAAGGTATCGAACCCATCTCCAGCAAAGTGGAAGCGATCAACAATTACAAAAAACCAACGACAATTGCTGAACTTCGACGATACTTGGGTATCATTAATTTTTACAGGCGTTTTTTAAAAAATGCTGCGTCAGTCCTTGCACCTTTAAACATGTACTTGCATGATAGCCGCAAAAACGACAAAAGGTTGATTATTTGGACAGATGAAACCTCGCAAGCTTTTGAAGCAAGCAAAGCCATGATTTCCAAAACGACTCTTCTGTCGCATCCAATGGATGGAGCGCCCTTGGCTATTTCAACAGATGCTTCAGACACGGCTGCAGGAGCGGTCTTAGAACAATACCAGGATGGTGACTGGCAACCACTGGCATTTTTTTCAACGAAATTTAGTCCAACGCAGACGCGATATAGTACCTACGACCGCGAATTGCTAGCTGTTTATATGGCTATTAAAGCTTTCCGGTTTATGGTCGAAGGACGCAGTTTTACTATTCGAACGGATCACAAGCCGCTTACATATGCTTTTCAGCAAAAATCGGAAAAAGCATCAGCGCGACAATGCAGACAATTGCAATATATTTCGCAATACACCACCCAGATCGTTCACGTTGCTGGCAATGACAATGTGGTTGCAGATGCTCTGTCGCGGGTAGACGTCATTACGATGCCATCAGCGGTGGAAGATAAAGAAATTGCTGATGGTCAAGAAAACGATCCGGAACTACGAGTACTCTTGACAACAAACTCAGCGTTAAATTTCAAGAAGTTTTTCGTAAAGGATACAAAAAAACCTTTATTTTGCGACACATCCACTCCAGTGATCCGACCATACATTCCTGACAAATTAAGACGCAGAATATTCGACGTGTTCCATCGTTCCTCTCACCCTGGAGGGCGAGCCACCAGCAAATCAATTCGTCGAAAATATATATGGCCGAGTTTGGATAGAGACGTCACGGAGTGGGTGAAAACTTGCCTACAATGTCAACGGGCAAAGATTCATCGGCATGTGAAGAATCAACCGCAACAATTTAGCCAGAGAAGCACCCGTTTTGAGCATATACACATCGATATCGTGGGTCCACTTCCTCCATCGAATGGCCAACGATATTTACTTACTATGATCGATCGCTGTACGAGATGGCCCGAAGCTGTACCAATCGCTGACATCACCGCGGACACAGTCGCTACCGCTCTATATACGTCCTGGATTTCACGTTTCGGATCACCTCATACTGTGACAACGGATCAGGGTTCACAATTTGAATCCGCATTGTTTCAGGCACTAATTCAGTTAACCGGATGTAAAAGAACGCGATCTTCACCATACCATCCGGCTGCAAACGGGATGATCGAGCGATGGCATAGATCGCTCAAAACTGCAATCATGTGCCACGAAACGAATCGCTGGGTAGAAGTTCTTCCGACCGTATTACTCGGATTACGAACAGCTGTTAAGCTGGACCTAAACTGTTCCCCAGCGGAGTTAGTTTATGGTGTAACGCTTCGCCTCCCTGGCGAGTTTTTTATCAACGAAGACATGCCAGCTGATCCGCAAGTTTTCGTCGAAAAGTTTCGAACTGATATGCAACATTTACGAGCCACACCGGTTGCACATCATAGAAGTGACAGCATGTTCATATTCAAAGATTTACAAACATGTTCTCATGTATTTCTACGCGAAGACGGCAAGAAGAAATCGCTTCAACCACCGTATTCAGGACCACATGAAGTCATCGAACGGATAAACGACAGAGTTTTCACCATTCGCGTCAACAATAAGGACAGTAAAATTTCGACAGAACGATTGAAGCCTGCATACACTGTACGCGAAGACGACGTCGATTTCGCAACGACAAACACAACCAGTCAGGCAGAGCCTACGGATGTCCATCGATCATCTTCACGCACTGTGAAAACTTATCCCGGTCCAAAAACTAAAAAAGTACAATTTAAAAATTAACGGCAATCGCAACATATTAATCAGCTGTCTTGGTGACAGTAAATCAATAGGTTGCTTGGAGGGGGATACTGTAGCGACCATCATAGCGACAACAACACATCTGGTGGTCAACTATGACACTAATACGCCATCCATAGTGACCTCAGTTCGATGAGACTGAGAACGTTCTACGCATTTTCAATGAGCCATTATGTTTTTCCGAGTGTCCTGCTGTGCGGATCAATTTACATAGTTAAAATAAAGTATATATATTAAAACGCGTGTTTCAATAAAGTTATATAGGACAAGACCTATAAGACCTCATTTTTGTCGTCCATTTAAATGTGCCGCTATTTAATTTTCATTGCCGGATGAAAATTTTGACATCTCATGTCATTCATTTGAATTTATTTGTCAGTTTCTTTTTTCAAACCGACTGAAGTGTGTGTTTTGTCGGAAGTGGATATTTTTGAAGTCGGAAGTGGATATTTTGAGTTGTGCTTTTATTTTAAAAATTCGCTTGTGACTTCAATTTAATTTTTATGTTAATAAAGTGCCCATATATTAATGTCCATGAACCTACATTTACAAAAAATCGTCACTTTGACAATTGTAAAAGTCACACAGCAGATCAGCTGTTTACTTCTTCACAATATTCTACACAACGATTTTTTCATTTGTGGAGATGGGAGAGATATATAGTAAATTTGCGAATCAAAATTTTGATCGAGGTCCGTACTGAGCTTAAGGGCACAAACCTGTTTGAGACCCGAGAATTACCAGCAGACCGCTTCGATGCGTTGTTTCCGTTGAAAGATGAGCCTTCGTCCGAAGCAGTGGAAGGCTTGCATTTACGGATCGGGATTGATTCCCAACCATCTAGGACAGGACCACCAGTAGCGCCGGGATCGGACGGTGTTGGCTGAACTGCAATATCCGCCTCCGAAGAAATTGAAGGGCCCCCAAGCGGGACAGACGGTGTTGGTTGATCCGCCAAAACAGTCTCCGAAGAAGTGAAAAGGCCCCCGACCGGGACACTCGACATATTTGCCCAATGCTGGCTATCAATTGGGTTATTGCACGGGGCACTCGACACGAATGCACGATGATGACTATCACTTTGGTTATTGATCGGAGCCTCGAAAGTAGGGGCAAAGTCCATTTAAATTTCAGAATGATTGGTGAGCCCACAGCCGTGGACACCCACGTAGCGGGCCAGGCCTCGACATTGTTAAGAATGGAGATTTTCTCCTCCTCGCTAAGTTGAAGTTTAGGAACCTCGTTCCTGGGATTCATATTTCTGCTAACGAAGCACGAACCACCGATGAGAAATTTCCAAATTTGAGGTTAAGAATCAAATCGGCGAAAATCGCCAAAAGACCGCCCCATCCAGGCACCTGGAGGAAAAAAACTGTCGCCACTGAAGATCGATTACCTGAGTAGCCACTTATTGCGAAACTCGTCGAAGCAAACGATGAATAAAATAAAATGCACCAAAGCGCAACTTTCCAGCAGTCGGCACGCGGTTTTAGCAGAAACTATTGGTGATTTCTTTTCTGAAAAAATGTGACCCGTTTAGATGCAAAATTATTGCAGTTCTGTCCTCTTTTTTGACAGTTCCGTCCGACAATAGAACGCTTTCAGGTCAGAAAGCTATTATTAAAATTTAAATATATTTACACTACACTCCGTTTGATTTCTAATTGCCGTATGACCCGTTTGACAGTTTAATTTATGCTTTTAAATCGGTTGCCGCTGTTGTCATAGGATATTTTTTTCTTATGTTGTCGCACATTTGAGGTTAACTGAGTTGCACCGCCGAAATTTTCGGGGCAAGAAATGCGAGTTTTCAGGCAATTTTAACCATGGACTCAAACCCCTTTTTCTAGCAGGTCAAATTTTTTTTCCACAATAGAACGGCGGAACTGCTAGAAAAACATACTGCTGTCACGATCGGCTGCAAGCCAATCGTATAATACTCTAGATGATACAGAACTCCGATGGATATTGAAGTTGGAGATGAAGAAGTATTACGTGTGTATGTCCTTCATTAAGGAGTTTCACTGTTTAATTTTATATCTTGAACTGGAAAAAAAATATCCTTTTTGAAGGACTTTCATGTGGGAGACGGAGCAAGGACTCACTCGATTTCTTACATATTCATCCTTTTCCTTGGAACCATTCAAAAATTAATGTGTACAAAATTTCAAATTTGTAGTTTGAAGCGTTCAAAAGTTATCGAAAAATATTGTTGAACACGTGTCTTAAGGATTTTTTGTATGGAAGGTACCAGAAGGAGTAAAAGGATTTAGCTGACTAGTAAACTCGAACTTTGTTTTCACTCAAAACAAAATTCTGTACAAAATTTTGAATTCATAGCTAAACGATTACTTGAGTTATAGTGAGTTTCGTAAATTAAGTGGTCATTTTTACAGGATATTTGTATGGCAGCCCCTCGAAGGACTATTGGGATTTTCTTCATAATCATACAGTTAGCTCCAACTCTTGGAAACATAACACATACAAAATTTCAAAGTCGTAGCTTAAATACTTATAAAGGTATCGGCCAATATTCTTGAACTAGTGTTTTAAGGATTTTTTTGTATGGAAGGTACGAGAAGGAGTTAAAGGATTTCACTGACTAGTAAACTTGAACTTCGTCTTCACTCGAAACTAATTTGTATAAAATTCTGAATTCGTAGCTAAAAGATTACTTGAGTTATAGTGAGTTTCGTAAATTAAGTGAAGTCATTTTTACAGGATATTTGTATGGCAGCCCCTCGAAGGACTACTAGGATTTTCTTCATAATCATACAGTTAGCTCCAACTCTTGGAAAAATAACACATGCGAACTTTCAAAGACGCCATGTCTTCGAGATATCTGCGAGATTCTCGCGGACGCGACCAACTGGGGATTATTATTTGACACAAATGGTATTTACTAGAAATGGGTAACTCAGATCTGAGCCGGCTCAATGAACCTGTTCAAGCAAAAGATCCAACTGAGCCGGATCTTCTCCACGGATCTTTTCGGCTCATGGATCTGGACGGTTAGCCCGGTCACCAGAGACAAAATTTCAGTAAATTTCGGAGTTAAATGGAAGGCGAAATGTTTTGAAGTGGTAAGGTTCCAATGATGGAGTAGAATATGGAATCACAGTTTCAGACCAAAATTTGATATGGCATGTGGCCGAAATTTTGAATTTTCTGTTTTGTCAATTTGTTGCCGTATTTTCCATTTCTTGCTAAAAATGGTGAGAACCAAATTTATGGAGCAATGCTGGAGAACGACTGAATTTCAAAGAATTCCGTTAGTGCGAATAGCTGTTCACAAGATCAACCGAGGAATTCTTTCTATTGTCCCGACCGCAGGTAGTCATACCTGCGAGTTCCCCGGCCTCTGCGTTTAACGTGCTCCCGGCCGTTATACATTGGTCGCACGAAAAACTGTTTTAAACGAAACTTGTAGGGAGTTTAGACCTCTACATGTTTGCCATGTAAATATGTCATCTATTCTTAATAAAAATGGACCAAAAGTTTAGAAAACTGGGACAATCTCCTAATATTTTACACTTTACGCTTATTATTTGCAATAAATAATTTGGCAAAAAAATTGTTCAGATAAAAAAGATAGACAATTTAATTCTCCACAAATTGGTTCTTACAATTTTTAGCGAGATATGCAAAATGTGGCTACAAATCAACAAAACATAAACTTCAAAATTTCGCTATAAACTGAAAATAGGAGTTTATAATCTTTAATCTTTTATTTGTTCATCTTTTATCATTTTTAACCATTTTTTATCATTATTTATCAATTTTTATCATTCATTACCATTTTTTATCATTATTTACGATTCTTTATCTATTTTTATCATTTTTTAAAATTTGATATCATTTTTTACCATTTGTTATCATTTTTATTATTTTATATCTTTTTCATCATTTTTTAACATTTGCTACCATTTTTTACCAATTGTTATCATTTTTTATCATTTTATATCTTTTTTATCATTTTTTAACATTTTTTACCGTTTTTTATCATTTTTTATCATATGCTATCATTTTTACCATTTCTTATCATTTTTTTATCATTTGTTATCACTTTTACCATTTTATACAATTTTTTTCATTTTACCATTTCTTATCATTTTTTACCATTTCTTATCATTTTTACCACTTTTTATAATTTGGTATCATTTTCTATCATTTATATAACTTTTTATAATTATTTTTTAGCATTTTTAACCATTTCTTTTCTCTACCACTTTTTCATATTTTTTAAAATTTTGTATCATTTTTTATCATTTTTATAATTTTTTACCATTTTTTTATTATTTTTTAACATTCTTTATCATTTTTTATCATTTGTTTATAATTTAATATCATTTTATACCATTTTTTATCATTTTTTATCATTTTATATAATTTTTATAATTTTTTATAATTTTTTATAATTTTTTATCATTCATTATCGTATTTTATCACTTTTTATATTTTTTCATTTCTTACCATTCTTTTTCCATTTTTTATAACTTTTTACCATTTTTTAATCATTGTTTATCATTTCTTACCATTTTTTATAATTTTTTATAATTTTTTACCATTTTTTAATCATTCTTTATCATTTTTTACCATTTTTATCATTTTTTACTATTTTTTATAAGTTTTTACCATTTTTTATAATTTTTTATAATTTTTTAATCATTGTTTATCATTTCTTATTATTTTTTTATCATTTTTTACCATTTTTCATAAATTTTTATAATTTTTTACCACTTTTTATAATTTTTTAATTATTGTGTTGACGGGCAAGCTCTTTTGCTTGCACGTGTATGTAGCATACGGCACTTGAACCGTTGCTTTTCTAGATAAATCGAATCGCAGTGTACGGCACTTGAACCGTCACCATCAAGATGCAAGTTTACTATCGTCGGAGTAAAGGTATCCGGCACGGTAGACTTGAAATTAACTTGGTCGCAGTGTACGGCACTTGAACCGTCACCGTCAATATGCAGATTTGTTGTCGTCGGAATAAAAGTATCCGGTATTGTAACCGATATTACGATATTTTTTCAGACAAATAATTATTTCGGAGGGGGGGGGGGTTCATACAAATTTACTCGTTGAGTGCAAGTTACATTTAGTTTTGCGTATGTAACTACATCATTTCGGGGGGGGGGGGGGGGGGGGGGGGGTTGAACCCCCAAAACCACCCCTGCGTTCGCGCCTGGTGCGGATTAAATTACCGCGCATTTAACGACCAAGACATTCTTCCCATGCACGAGCCAGTCCGTACCTTTAGGTAGTAGATTAAATTTATGCTAGTGTCAGCAAACCATGTGCTAGGTGTTTATGATTGATAAGAAGGTTCTGCTCATAGAGGTATATGTATAATGGAGATAACGTGCAGCGACTTTTTTGAAGCCGGAGGTTTTCTCGCAAAGGACCTGCGATATTCACTATGCTACTATCAGCATCTTACTCACATATATGTTAAACCCCGGTATTTAAAAGAAAAAAAGCCCAACCTTTAAATACTAGGCTAATATTTGCATTTCACTGCCACCGGGCATAAAACGCTCCATACAAAAACAGTCGCTTAAAATGCAAAATGCTTCACAGTGCTTTATACAGAAACGGCGCTTTGCGATCTCCATTAGTTATATACCTCTTTGGTTCTGCTCATGATTTGCTGACACTAGCATATTACAATATGAAGTTATGAAATTTGTGTGTGTAAACATTCTCCCCGCGTTGAACTCCGTTCAAATGTCCTGGTTACACATTGATGGAGAAGTCAGGCTGTCGGGATGGTCTAGGCGCTGGAATAGGCTGCTTCGTGCATGTGAAAAGTCTGCGGCGGTAATTCCAAAGTAAGGCGCCTATGATGACGGTGGTTAGTGCCATGGACAGATACCCTGGGATGAAGTGATGACTTTGGTGATGAGAACTCTAGAATATCATCAGTATCGCTGGCCAGTGTTTGCTGGAGGTTGGTTAGTTCTGTCCACTTAGAGCTGTAATTTTTGACGTATGACCCGTTTGACAGTTTAATTTATGCTTTTAAATCGGTTGCCGCTGTTGTCATAGGATATTTTTTTCTTATGTTGTCGCACATCAGTTAACTGAGTTGCACCGCCGAAATTTTCGGGGCAAGAAATGCGAGTTTTCAGGCAATTTTAACCATGGACTCAAACCCCTTTTTCTAGCAGGTCAAATTTTTTTTCCACAATAGAACGGCGGAACTGCTAGAAAAACATACTGCTGTCACGATCGGCTGCAAGCCAATCGTATAATACTCTAGATGATACAGAACTCCGATGGATATTGAAGTTGGAGATGAAGAAGTATTACGTGTGTATGTCCTTCATTAAGGAGTTTCACTGTTTAATTTTATATCTTGAACTGGAAAAAAATATCCTTTTTGAAGGACTTTCATGTGGGAGACGGAGCAAGGACTCACTCGATTTCTTACATATTCATCCTTTTCCTTGGAACCATTCAAAAATTAATGTGTACAAAATTTCAAATTTGTAGTTTGAAGCGTTCAAAAGTTATCGAAAAATATTGTTGAACACGTGTCTTAAGGATTTTTTGTATGGAAGGTACCAGAAGGAGTAAAAGGATTTAGCTGACTAGTAAACTCGAACTTTGTTTTCACTCAAAACAAAATTCTGTACAAAATTTTGAATTCATAGCTAAACGATTACTTGAGTTATAGTGAGTTTCGTAAATTAAGTGGTCATTTTTACAGGATATTTGTATGGCAGCCCCTCGAAGGACTATTGGGATTTTCTTCATAATCATACAGTTAGCTCCAACTCTTGGAAACATAACACATACAAAATTTCAAAGTCGTAGCTTAAATACTTATAAAGGTATCGGCCAATATTCTTGAACTAGTGTTTTAAGGATTTTTTTGTATGGAAGGTACGAGAAGGAGTTAAAGGATTTCACTGACTAGTAAACTTGAACTTCGTCTTCACTCGAAACTAATTTGTATAAAATTCCGAATTCGTAGCTAAAAGATTACTTGAGTTATAGTGAGTTTCGTAAATTAAGTGAAGTCATTTTTACAGGATATTTGTATGGCAGCCCCTCGAAGGACTACTAGGATTTTCTTCATAATCATACAGTTAGCTCCAACTCTTGGAAAAATAACACATGCGAACTTTCAAAGACGCCATTTCTTCGAGATATCTGCGAGATTCTCGCGGACGCGACCAACTGGGGATTATTATTTGACACAAATGGTATTTACTAGAAATGGGTAACTCAGATCTGAGCCGGCTCAATGAACCTGTTCAAGCAAAAGATCCAACTGAGCCGGATCTTCTCCACGGATCTTTTCGGCTCATGGATCTGGACGGTTAGCCCGGTCACCAGAGACAAAATTTCAGTAAATTTCGGAGTTAAATGGAAGGCGAAATGTTTTGAAGTGGTAAGGTTCCAATGATGGAGTAGAATATGGAATCACAGTTTCAGACCAAAATTTGATATGGCATGTGGCCGAAATTTTGAATTTTCTGTTTTGTCAATTTGTTGCCGTATTTTCCATTTCTTGCTAAAAATGGTGAGAACCAAATTTATGGAGCAATGCTGGAGAACGACTGAATTTCAAAGAATTCCGTTAGTGCGAATAGCTGTTCACAAGATCAACCGAGGAATTCTTTCTATTGTCCCGACCGCAGGTAGTCATACCTGCGAGTTCCCCGGCCTCTGCGTTTAACGTGCTCCCGGCCGTTATACATTGGTCGCACGAAAAACTGTTTTAAACGAAACTTGTAGGGAGTTTAGACCTCTACATGTTTGCCATGTAAATATGTCATCTATTCTTAATAAAAATGGACCAAAAGTTTAGAAAACTGGGACAATCTCCTAATATTTTACACTTTACGCTTATTATTTGCAATAAATAATTTGGCAAAAAAATTGTTCAGATAAAAAAGATAGACAATTTAATTCTCCACAAATTGGTTCTTACAATTTTTAGCGAGATATGCAAAATGTGGCTACAAATCAACAAAACATAAACTTCAAAATTTCGCTATAAACTGAAAATAGGAGTTTATAATCTTTAATCTTTTATTTGTTCATCTTTTATCATTTTTAACCATTTTTTATCATTATTTATCAATTTTTATCATTCATTACCATTTTTTATCATTATTTACGATTCTTTATCTATTTTTATCATTTTTTAAAATTTGATATCATTTTTTACCATTTGTTATCATTTTTATTATTTTATATCTTTTTCATCATTTTTTAACATTTGCTACCATTTTTTACCAATTGTTATCATTTTTTATCATTTTATATCTTTTTTATCATTTTTTAACATTTTTTACCGTTTTTTATCATTTTTTATCATATGCTATCATTTTTACCATTTCTTATCATTTTTTTATCATTTGTTATCACTTTTACCATTTTTTACAATTTTTTTCATTTTACCATTTCTTATCATTTTTTACCATTTCTTATCATTTTTACCACTTTTTATAATTTGGTATCATTTTCTATCATTTATATAACTTTTTATAATTATTTTTTAGCATTTTTAACCATTTCTTTTCTCTACCACTTTTTCATATTTTTTAAAATTTTGTATCATTTTTTATCATTTTTATAATTTTTTACCATTTTTTTATTATTTTTTAACATTTTTTATCATTTTTTATCATTTGTTTATAATTTAATATCATTTTATACCATTTTTTATCATTTTTTATCATTTTATATAATTTTTATAATTTTTTATAATTTTTTATAATTTTTTATCATTTATTATCGTATTTTATCACTTTTTATATTTTTTCATTTCTTACCATTCTTTTTCCATTTTTTATAACTTTTTACCATTTTTTAATCATTGTTTATCATTTCTTACCATTTTTTATAATTTTTTATAATTTTTTACCATTTTTTAATCATTCTTTATCATTTTTTACCATTTTTATCATTTTTTACTATTTTTTATAAGTTTTTACCATTTTTTATAATTTTTTATAATTTTTTAATCATTGTTTATCATTTCTTATTATTTTTTTATCATTTTTTACCATTTTTCATAAATTTTTATAATTTTTTACCACTTTTTATAATTTTTTAATTATTGTGTTGACGGGCAAGCTCTTTTGCTTGCACCTGTATGTAGCATACGGCACTTGAACCGTTGCTTTTCTAGATAAATCGAATCGCAGTGTACGGCACTTGAACCGTCACCATCAAGATGCAAGTTTACTATCGTCGGAGTAAAGGTATCCGGCACGGTAGACTTGAAATTAACTTGGTCGCAGTGTACGGCACTTGAACCGTCACCGTCAATATGCAGATTTGTTGTCGTCGGAATAAAAGTATCCGGTATTGTAACCGATATTACGATATTTTTTCAGACAAATAATTATTTCGGAGGGGGGGGGGTTCATACAAATTTACTCGTTGAGTGCAAGTTACATTTAGTTTTGCGTATGTAACTACATCATTTCGGGGGGGGGGGGGGGGGGGGGTTGAACCCCCAAAACCACCCCTGCGTTCGCGCCTGGTGCGGATTAAATTACCGCGCATTTAACGACCAAGACATTCTTCCCATGCACGAGCCAGTCCGTACCTTTAGGTAGTAGATTAAATTTATGCTAGTGTCAGCAAACCATGTGCTAGGTGTTTATGATTGATAAGAAGGTTCTGCTCATAGAGGTATATGTATAATGGAGATAACGTGCAGCGACTTTTTTGAAGCCGGAGGTTTTCTCGCAAAGGACCTGCGATATTCACTATGCTACTATCAGCATCTTACTCACATATATGTTAAACCCCGGTATTTAAAAGAAAAAAAGCCCAACCTTTAAATACTAGGCTAATATTTGCATTTCACTGCCACCGGGCATAAAACGCTCCATACAAAAACAGTCGCTTAAAATGCAAAATGCTTCACAGTGCTTTATACAGAAACGGCGCTTTGCGATCTCCATTAGTTATATACCTCTTTGGTTCTGCTCATGATTTGCTGACACTAGCATATTACAATATGAAGTTATGAAATTTGTGTGTGTAAACATTCTCCCCGCGTTGAACTCCGTTCAAATGTCCTGGTTACACATTGATGGAGAAGTCAGGCTGTCGGGATGGTCTAGGCGCTGGAATAGGCTGCTTCGTGCATGTGAAAAGTCTGCGGCGGTAATTCCAAAGTAAGGCGCCTATGATGACGGTGGTTAGTGCCATGGACAGATACCCTGGGATGAAGTGATGACTTTGGTGATGAGAACTCTAGAATATCATCAGTATCGCTGGCCAGTGTTTGCTGGAGGTTGGTTAGTTCTGTCCACTTAGAGCTGTAATTTTTGACGTCTTCAATTTCTGTTCGTGCGAGGTGCGTCTTGGGGAGATCTGCCAGAACGTTGATTGGATTGTACGACGCTGTGTTCTGATCTGAAAATACATTGTGTCCAGTGATTGTGATGAGATCATGCCTTACTACACAATTTGGCTTAATTGACAATAAACCAGATCCTTCTAATGGGACCTGCATGCTTCGTGGACCGCAGACAGCTTGTAGGCGTATTGGGGATTTAAGTCCATATATCCACTTGTTTTTATCGTTCAGCTGCGTCCAAAGTTGTTCTGTGAGGATGGGTTCAATTTGACAGTTTGATGATGATTCGTTCAGAAATAGGTTGAATTCGCAGAACATAATTTGGGCATTCTTGTTATGAAGTAGACCCGATTGTTGGTATAAGAACGACTGCGGCTCTATGACGTCGCAAGAATTCAGCTCTTCCTGGGTCACTCTGATGGTGATTTCTTTTCTCAAAAAAAATGTGACCTGTAAAGATGCAAAATTATTGCAGTTCTGCCCTCTTTTTTGACTGTTCCGTCCGACAGGTCAATTTACAATAGAACGCTTTCAGGTCAAAAAGCTATTATTAAAATTTAAATAAATTTTCGCTACACTCCGTATGATTTCTAATTACCGTATGACCCGTTGGACAGTTTAATTTATGCTTTTAAATCGTTTGCCGCTGTTGTCGTAGGATATTTTTTTCTTATTTTCATTGTTTCTTACGCACATTTGAGGTTAAAGGAGTTGCACCGCCGAAATTTTCGGGGCAAGAAATTTGAGAATAGAACAGCGGAACTGCTAGAACAAAAATTGAGGGCAGAAACGGGTCACATTTTTTTGCAGAAAAGAAATCACCATGAGATACGAATCCCTGTGTGCGGTGACGGCTAAGAATTTTGTGCTTAACATGATCATCGCTAACGTGTCGTTGATCTTGGCAGGGATTGGCATTAATTTGTATAATTCAAACGTTGTTCGATCGATTAGTGGTATCTGTAGTGTGAATACCAAATATTTGTCTGTGATTTGTCCTTTGGCTGTCATCAGGCGATATAGTTCAAGGATGTCTTTGCTATCAATGGGAAGCAAGACTTGTTGCGGTAAGTTGTTTTTTATGTTTTGGCTTTCGTGGTGACATTGTTGAGGAGACATCAGGGAGGGGCTGAGGACTCCATGATGAGTGTCTGTCAGCAGATTGATTATAGCCGATTGGATGCGGCGTAAGTTGGTGCTTGTTGCCATTAGCTGTAGTGATAGGATGTTTATCAGGTTGTGTTCTTCCGTGCCGTTAGTGTGTATGTCATTCAGAATTGAGTTAATCTTCCATTCGATTCTATTGATCTTCTGTTCAACCTCAGATTGATCCATCTTGATTATGTTGATTGTTGAGTCGATTACGGAGGTTTGATTTTTTAATAGCCTCAGTAAATGCCCGTCGTTTGTTTGAAGTTTATCAATTGTAGCTGACATTTCATTGGCGTACTCGGAATCTAGTACCCCAAATAAGGAGTTTGCAATATAGCCGACTACATTGAGAGCTCCCCGCCTTACACGCCTTATTGTAAACAAACTGTTGTCCAATCTTAATTCTCGTTCATCTTGTTCGAAATGACTAGCCAAATGATCGCAGTTACGTGATCTTGTGTGCATTGTTTCGCATAATCTTCGTAATGCCAGTTCCATTGCCTAATGCCGTCATTTCTCTCCAATAAGGTGACAAATCGTAGTACACTAAGATCTTCCATTCACTGACGGTCCGTAAAACAGTTCCGAGGTTTTCGTAGTGTATTCCCAACGTGTTGTTGAATTGCTGAATATTGACTTCAGTTGATGAGGATGTGGGGCAGAACGGTATTAGAAGACATGTGACCAACAAGGTTGTAAGTATTGATCTTGGAGTCAATTTTGCTTTCTTCCTTGGTGTGTTTTGGGATCCCACTGCGTCGCGGCGTTCACTGTGGTGCTGCTGACCGTCGGTTGTGGCAGTTGGAATGGTAGATTCTGGCGTGGACGATTCTATTGGTAATGGTGCCAGTCTATGTATTGGTCTGGTTAACGTAGTTGAAGCTGTCTGTACCTTGACCACACGCACGAAACCGTCCTTTCCTGGGTACGTCTGTATGACTCGTCCAAGTGGCCATTTCCATGGTAGATTGTCATCTCTTATGATGACTATGGTGTCTAGTGCGATGTTAGATATAGCAGTTTTCCAACCGTAGCGGTGCTGTAACAAATGTAGGCCAAAATTCGGTTTTAATGTTGCTGATTTGTCGCCATCCGTCTTCAAGTCCAGTCTCTTCATCTGCCGATCTGGATCAATTTGTGCCGTTAATGGTTCCCCAATGAGAAAGTGGCCAGGAGTTAAGGCACTTAGGTCGTTCGGATCAGAGGACATCGGAGTTAACGGCCTTGAATTTAGGATGGCCTCTATTTCGACTAATGCGGTTTCTAGTATTTCGTGAGTGAGCGATGCTGGTTCTATCACCTTTTGTAGCAAGGTTTTTGCACTTTTGACAGCCGCTTCCCAGAGTCCTCCGAAGTGTGGTGTTCTGGGTGGTATGAAATGGAAATCTATGCCTTTTTCACTACATGTTGATGTAATACAATTTTGAGCTTGCTCTGAGTGGATGGTCTCCCGAAGTTCTTGCAAGTGGTTCCTTGCTCCCACAAAATTCGTAGCGTTGTCACAAAAAATGTTCTTGCAGTGTCCTCTTCGGCCAATGAATCTTCTGAGCGCTCCAAGAAATGCAGTTGTAGTTAGATTTGACACTAGTTCCAAGTGAACAGCCTTCGTAGCAAAGCAACAGAAGACTGCAATATAGGTCTTCTGTGGACGCTTTCCTCTGATTTGGAAATGCGTGTAAACAGGACCACAAAAGTCCACTCCTGAATTTATAAACGGACGTGCTGGCTGAACCCTCTCGGCTGGTAGGTTGCCCATGAGCTGTGTGAGCATTTGTGGTTTAGCTCTGGTGCACCGAATGCAGCTGTGGACGATTGATCGAGCTATGATCTTGCCTTTGATGGGCCAGAACTTCTGTCTTGTTATCGATAGTAGCGATTGTGGTCCGACATGGGAATGTCGTGTGTGTATGTCTTCCATTATCAGTTTCGTTATGGGGTCGGATGTTTGGCATCGAATGGCAGGTTCGATGATTCTAGTCTGCCTCCCACTCTTAGGATTCCATGATCGTCTAATAACGTAGTGAGGTGACTGAGGGCGTTGGAGGAGTGAAGTTGGTTGAATCGTTGTAAGTGAACGATTTCATCCTTGAAGTCGTCTTGCTGCATGGCTCTAACGATGCATTGCATGGCGTTGTGTCTTTCCTGCTGGCTAAGTACGCGAATCAGACCGACGTTTTCACTGCGTTGTGTTTTGCAGCGACTGACGAATCGCAATACGTATCCAGTGATTCGAATTAACCTTCGATAGGAGTTTCTATGTTGGATTTCGTAAACGAAGTGGGTAGAGCTTGATGTTGCGAGCGACACAACCCTTCTTTTGCTGTCAAAAAATGTCATACAATGTCTGATTGATTTGCCAGTGTAGGCTGGTGGCCATTCCCGCTCTGAGCCATGTAAGAATAGAGGTCCGTAAAACCACAAGTTACAAGTTCCTAATGTGCTTGGAGACATTGACCTGGTGAGTAGATCGGCTGGATTCAGTTTGGTTCCTACATGGCGCCATTGATTTGGATGAGAAAGCTCGTGAATGCTACTGATCCGATTAGCGACGAATGTGTAAAAGGCCGACGACTCTGAATTTATCCAGGATAGTACTATGGTTGAATCAGTCCATAGAAACGTAGGAACATCTGTCATATCGAGAAACGTCTTCATTCGATCCGCCAGTTCAGCAGCAAGTTTAGCGGCGCACAATTCTAACCGTGGTAAGGTGATTTTCTTCATTGGTGCGACGTGTAATTTTGCGCATAGCAAGCGAACAACAAGAGTGTTATCCTGTTTGGTTGATCGAAGATATACAACTGCTCCATAAGCTTCTGTTGAAGCGTCGGCAAATACGTGTAGCTGTTTTGTTTTTGCTGTGCTGTTAGCGAAAATATGCCTAGGAATGTGTATATCTTCTAAGGTTGTTAGTTCATCGCAGAATTTTATCCATTTTGTGTGTAGTTCTACCGGTACCGCGGCATACCAGTCCAGCTTGAGTTCCCATACCTTTTGAAGATATATCTTTGCTGTTGTGACCACTGGAGCAACCAGTCCTAGTGGATCGAAGATTCGAAATATGTCTGAGCTTATTGTGCGCTTTGTGACCTTATCTGTATTGGGTGATTGGGTTTTAATTTTGAGCATATCTGTTTTTGGTAGCCACGCTAAACCCAGAGTTTTGACATACTCGTCTGAACGTTCATTGAATTCAACGCTTAATTGGACATCTTCTGGAGGGACTTGGTCTAATGGTCGTTGATGATTCGCACACCATTTTCGTAATTTGAATCCTGCTTCGGCGAGTAATGACATGAGCTCAGTTTGCGTGTTCAACAGTTCTGATAAAGTGTCGCAGCCGGTCATGATGTCATCCACATAGGAGTTTCGTAGAATTGATTTTGCCGCCAACGGGAATCTAGATTGTCCTTCCTTTGCCAATTGTTGCAAGCATTTGGTTGCAAGATATGGGGCTGATCATGTGCCATATGTAACCGTGTTCAGTTGATAATGCTTGAGAGGTTCGGTCGGATGATTTCTCCAAAGGATCATTTGGAAAGGACGATCTTCTGTTCGCAAGCTGACTTGGCGGTACATTTTCTCAACGTCGGTAGTTAGCACGTACCTTGGCACTCGGAATCTCAACAGAATGGCGAAGAGTTCATCTTGAACCGTTGGTCCGGTCATTAAAATGTCGTTGATTGAGCTATTTGAAGTTGTTTTTGCTGACGCATCGAAGACGACTCTCACCTTGGTGTTGGTGCTCTCCGGTTTGACTACGCAATGGTGTGGTAGGTAAAAATGTGGAGATGACCCGTTTTCCACCGACTGCATGTGACCTACTGCCAGGTACTCGTTCATGAACTTAATGTATTCTTCACGTAATTCTGGCTGACGTGCTAATTTTCGTTCCAGTGAATAGAATCTGCGCGTGGCCATTTCCCTCGATTCTCCAAGCCCTGCCGGGCCAGAGTTGAATGGAAGAGCGACCATGAATCGCCCATCTGCCATTCGCGTTGTGTGCTGAGCGAAATGTGCCTCGCACTGTCTTTCAGACGGGGATAAATGTTGTATAGCTGGAGGTAGAGTGTCCATGCTCCAGAATCGTTCGACTTGGTCGGACAATGTGTGATCCATGAATCCAACTGCGCAGGTGACCTCATTGATTGTGCTGCCACCAATTCGTCCTGCAACTATCCAGCCAAGCACGGTATTTTGCAAGATAGGAAGATCAATTCCCAACTTGATTTGACCTATGGATAACAGTTGATGATAAGATTCAATGCCGAGAAATAGATCTACTCGATCTGGTCTATAGAACTCTGGATCTGCCAGTTGTACGTTGTGTGGAATGTTCCAATCGCTGATGTTGAATTCACGCGTTGGTTGTGGTGAGATTATGTGTGGTAGTACGAAGGCTTCTACCGTGGTGGTAAACGCTGTCACATTTGAGGTCAATACGAAGTTTACTCAAGATCTTGTGAATTGTCGTCCACTCCCAATTCCTTGAATCTTCATGTCGCTTGGTTTTAGTGCAGGCTCCAGGCTCCTACACATCCTTTCTGTGATTATATTGATTTGCGAGCCTGAATCCAAGATGGCTCTGCACTTCATAGGTGAACTTGCAGCTCCTTGAATAGTTACCATCACTGTGCCCAACATTATGTACCTTGGCCTGGAATGACTGGCTCTCGTTGACAAGGTTATTGGAATGGCTGGCTTTGCCACTGGTGAGGCTGAAGTGTTTGATGCTGAGATGCTAGTTTCTGGTTTGCTCCCTCCTGATTGGGGGGATTGAACGTGAGTTGGTTTGAGTTGAGCTGCTGTCAAATGTAACAATGTTTTATGTCGTTTGAAGCAGTGTTTGCAGGTACCTCTGGTGCAAACTTTGACTGCATGTCCTGATTGCAAGCAGTTTACACATCACATCATCTGGATCAGCTTCAATCTTTCAGTAGCAGGTAGATTTAAAAAGGTTCGACACGCGAAAACCGGATGTGTTCCTTTGCAGGCGATGTAATTGCCGGATTCTGATACAATTTTCAACGATCTGGTTGTTACCTTCCGTTCGTCCAAAGTTTTTGCTTTTGACCCGAGTGCTTCCAATGATTGGAATCGTGTCTCGAAGAAAGCCAAGAAGTCCTTGAGTGACGGCAACTTCCTTGGATTATCTAGAGATTGTTCATATAATGTGTGTGTATTCTTGTCGAGCTTCCTTATGAGGATATGAAGGAGTATAGGATCCCAGCTATCCGACGATACTCCAATGTTTTCTAATCCCATCAGACATTCTCGTGTAGTGTCATGAAGGGACTTGAGTGCTTATGATGTTTCAGCGCTGTGAGATGGCTGCGATAATAGCTTTGTGATTAAAGCTGATACTAATAGTCGAGGATTATTTTCAACAATCCTCCATCGTCCATCACCCATCGTCCATCATTCATCCTCCACCGAACATCCTCTATTGTCCATCATCCATCCTCTATCCACCATCGTCCATCGTTCATGGTCCATCCTCCGTCGAACAGCCTCCATTGTCCATCATCCATCCTCTATCCTCCATCATCCATCGAACATCCTCCATTGTCCATCATCCATCGTCCATCGTCCATCCTCCATCGTCCATCCTCCATCCTCCGTCGTCCATCCTCTATCCTCCATCATCCATCCTGTTCAGATCTTTGATCTGTTCAGATCTTTGATCTGTTCAGATCTGTGATCTGTTTCAGATCTGTGATCTGTTTCAGATCTGTGATCTGTTCAGATCTGTGATCTGTTTCAGATCTGTGATCTGTTTCAAATCTGTGATCTGTTTCAGATCTGTGATCTGTTTCAGATCTGTGATCTGTTCAGATCTGCTCAGATCTGTGATCTGTTTCAGATCTGTGATCTGTTCAGATCTGTGATCTGTTCAGGATGGACGATGGAGAATAGAGGATGGAGGATGGAGGATGGAGGATGAACGATGGATGATGGACAATGGAGGCTGTTCGATGGAGGATGGACAATGAACGATGGATGATGGACGATGGAAGATAGAGGATGGCTGATGGAGGATGTTCGATGGAGGTTGCAGAAAGGAGGATGGAGAAAGGAGGTTGGATGATTGGCGATGACAGATCGGGGATGGAGGATGTTCGATAGAGGGTGGAAGATGGAGGATGGTGGATGGACAATGGAAGATGGAGGATGGACAATGGAGGATGGAAAATGGAAGAAGGATGGATGATGGACGATGGGTGATAATAATAATAATAATAATATTTTTATTTCTTATACACCAAGATAACAACCTTTTTTGTATGTATAATTGCTTTGATGGATTCACAGATTCAGGTTATTTGAAAAAAGAAAAAAAAGGGTGATAGACGATGGATGATGGGCGATGGAGGATAGAGGATGAATGATGGAGGATGTTCGATGGAGGATGGAGAAAGGAGGATGGATGATGGGCGATGAAGGATCAGGGATGAAGGATGGACGATGAAGGATGGTGGATGGAGGATGAAGGATGGAGGATTAAGGATGGTAGATGGAGAATTGAGGGATAGAGGAACTATAGTTCCTCATAGTTCGCGAACTACGGTTGAGGATTGAGGATTGGGGATTGAGGATTGAGGATTGATTATTGAGGATTGAGGGAGATAGGAAAAAGTGATAAAAAATGGTAAAAAATGATAAAAAATGATAAAAAAAATGGTAAAAAATTATAGGAAATGGTAAAAAATGATAAAAAATGGTAAAAAATGATAAAAATAATAAAAAGTTATAAAAAATGGTAAAAAATGATAAAAAATTATAAAAAATTATAAAAAATGGTAAGAAAGGATAAAAAATTATAAAAAATTATAAAAATTTATAAAAAATTATAAAAAATTATAAAATATTATAAAAAATTATAAAAAATAAAAAAAAATTATAGAAAATGGTAAGAAATGATAAAAAATGATACAAAATGTTAATAATAATAAAAAGTTACAACAAATGGTAAAACATGGTAAAAAATTATAAAAAATTAAAAAAATGGTAAAAAATTATAAAATATTATAAGAAATGGTAAAAAATGGTAAAAAATTGTAAAAAATTATAAAAAATGATAAAAAATTATAAAAAATTGTTAAAAATAATAAAAAGTTATAAAATATGATAAGAAATGGTAAAAAATAGTTAAAAAAATTATTAAAAATGGTAAAAAATGATAAAAAATTATAGAAAATGGTAAAAAATGATAAAAAAAGAAAACAAATGGTTAAAAAATGGTAGTTTATGATAAAAAAGGGTAAAAAATGATAAAAAATTATAAAAAATGGAAAAGTCAAGCCCTTTCAAGTTTTTCAAAAACGAGCTGACCCCTTATTTCACCAACGGCTCCAATTGTAATCGGTTTGAAATCTTGTACAATATAAAATGTATAAAATTATTTTAGATGTGAGTCATTCTAATAAAAATTGCTCACTCATATTAATAATTACAATAATACATATAGTTACCTATACAAAATTATTCGCAAGTTTAAGGCTAATTGCAACAAGATAATCTAATGTATACGAGTATATTATACGTATTAACGTAGTATTTTTCTTTACTAATTATTGGTAATTTTTTTTTATTATTATTATTGATACAACTTGTTCCAATATTATAAAAAAAATTAAATTTGTTTCGAAACAATTAAGACCGTTTCTTTTTTTAATACTGAGAAATAATATTTCCTTGTCCTGTGCACGTAGGACGTAGAGATACGTATGTATATGTATCAAGAGAATTATTTTCTGTGTATCACTGAGTAAAGTGTTTATATCAGCTTTGATTTGTCCACTTTGAACATTTTTGTATATATGTTATTTTTATTCTAGATATAAAATTAAATATTTAGGTATAGGAAAAAGGAAGATATGTTCGTTCTTGCGATAGAAATACATATTTTCATTTTCGTTTAATATTTGATGTGTTTTATAGAAACTCATTAATTTCTTTTTTGCAACCTTTTAAATTATTTTTCCAACGTTATACTAACATAATATATTAAGCAAATAAGTTAATAATTGTTGAGTTTAGAGAATACACTCTTCGAAAGGTTAAAAACAATTAAGTGTGTAAGAGGCTTTGAAATAAAATCTCTTAATATTTGTAGACATTCAATAGTTGCCGTCAAATCCAGGACTAGAGCCAATATTTTTTTAAAACTACTTTCTTACTATTTCCCGCTTTATTCGGCATTGAGAATTTTCATTAAAGCTCATAATGTATTCGAATTTTTTTTAAGATTAGTTTTCGGTTTTTCAATATTAATCTGCAGCTCCCTTGTACGGCAGTGCAAAAGATCCACCTGGATCTTTTGAAGCGGCTCAAAGATCGGAGTGATGCGGCTATTTTTTGCCTTACAAATAGATCATGGTGGGAGCACATGTTTCTATTGCTATTTCTTTCTATCTAGTGATGAAGAAAGATAAGCAATATGATTCCTAGGCTCAAACCATCGAGATTATGTCTTTTAAGAGACAAGCGACCAACTGGGACTTTATTTTAAAAAAATTACATATGTCGTTTTATTTCTTAAATAGAATTTCTTCTTTTATTTTTCAGCGAAATGGAATCACTAAAGGCACTAGTAGTAGAATCGCTGAGAAAATCTGCTGGACGAAGAGTTCAATTACAAAGAAGAATCCAGAAAAGAAAACGGCAGCAGGAAATGCTGATATCAAGGTTTCGCTCAAACTCTGACGAAGTCGTTATGTCCTGGACGATTGAATTCCTACGTGAAGTCAAAGTGGACTATGGGAAATTATATTTAAAACCTAGAGTGGTTCAAAAATCTTGGGAAAAAATGTTCCAGCATTTCACCGAGAACCAATGGTTAGAAAACTTCCGGATGACTAAGGAGACATTCCTTTTCGTTTGCTCGGTTGTTGAAGAAGATCTGCCTACCAAATCTCATTTAGCAGCAGCAAATAATGGCCAAAGCTTATCTCTAGAGAAAAAAGTGGCAATCGCGCTTTATAAATTAGCTAGCTACTGCGAATATAGAGTTGTTGCAACTTTATTCGGCGTAGAGAAATCAACTGTTCACAAATGTTTACACGAATTTTCGAAAGCGCTAAACAAACAAACAAAATTATTAAATATATGCCGGACGAAGAAGAGTCGCAGAAAATAAGTGAAGAATTCAAATTAATATGCCATATTCCACAAATAATAGGGTGTATTGATGGGACCCATATTCCAATTATTGCTCCCAAGAACGGATATCGAGATTTCGTCAATAGGAAGTACTGGGCATCTTTCAATGTCCAAGCTGTGTGCGACTCCCGATTAATGTATTCATATTCATTCTGAACTGAATGTTTAACTAAAGCGTTGTAAACTTAGTTTTAGGGACATTAGCTGCAAATATCCAGGCAGCTGTCATGATACGCATGTCTTCAAAAATTCGGGACTTTTCAAAAATATTGGCAACCTTTTACCAAAAGTAAGTTTTAAATTTGTTATATGTACGTAGTTCGTTTCAACGTGGGGTTTTCTATAGTACCTACATTTTTTATTGCTTGTCTGAAAACACAGTGTAGTTTTTCAGACAGGCATCAAAAATGAACTTCTTAATCCCAACATCATTTATCCCTGCCCATAATAAAAAAATGTTTATTTCAGGGAACAAAGCTGGTGGATGGCAAGCAGATTCCATACTTCCTTCTTGGAGACCCAGACCCAGACTCAGTTCATGGGTTATGAAAAATTATTCTTCAACCACTGCTAAGGAAGAAATTTCGTTCAACGCATACATGAATACGGGACGAGTAAAAATTGAAAATGCATTCATGCGCCTGAAAGCTAGATGGCATATTTTGGCTAAAAGATGTAATCTTTTTTACAGGAACGCGCCGAAAATTTTAATGACGTGTTGTATTCTACACAACATTTGCGAATGCAAAGATAGGATTGTAAGGAATAACCCATTCCCATCACCACCAATTTCGTTTGATCTACCACTAAGGAACTCAACAAATCGTGAAAGTATGGAAGGAATTAAAATTCGGAATACATTAAAAAATTATTTAAGTAAAACCGTTCCATTGAGAGATGTATATCATTTTTAATGAGATATTGTGATACGTCGTTCACCACGTGAACGAGGTATATGTTATTTAAATAATAAAAAATTGAATGAAATGGCACATTCTGTTAAATCACATTAAAAATATTAACTAAAAACTACGGATCGAATTCTTCAAAATCGTCCGGATCGAACACATGGCAAATTCTGTTAAATTACATTTAAAAAATTAACTAAAAACTATGGATCGAATTCTACAAAATCGTCCGAATCGAACTCATCGCGTGATGGAATTATATTCTCTCGATCTCCTCGTCGTATTCTTCTTCTGGGTTGAAGATCGAAGGGACAACCCGGCTGAGGAAATGCAACGCTTGTCGATATATTTGGACAGAAAATTTGTTTGAGAGCAGTCAAATAATTTTCTTGGCGAGCATCTTCTCTTTCTTGAAGCTTAAGCTCTTAAGATCTTTGCCTCTCGAACAAGAAAACAAGAAAAAAGAATTCTGGAGTTCATTTTGCACTTTCTTCATGCTATCGCCAAAAGCAGCCAAAACAGTCTCGTATTTAGTTCTCCTTCCAGTTGAATTTTTACCCTTATCTGAAAAAATAGGCGTTGTTATAGCATGTTCAGATTCAGGTGTTAAGGATTTAATTTACTATAAGAATTTCTTTGAGCGTTCTGTGTATCTGGTTCGACCAGCCCGAAATTATTATTAAGATCGCGGTCCTCACCATAATCAACAAGTTCGATATCCTGCAATAAATCGGAGCCGGCGTTGGTTTCTAATATAAAAAAATAATATTAGTATAAACTTAAAGTAACGAATAATGGGTCATCCATTTCGAGTATTAGGATTTTACAGCCTAATACTCGTAGACTGTGAAATTTCACTTTGTGGTGAGGTGCACCCCAGTCAAGCAACGCACTGGTATAAAAACAAATCCTGAAGCTGAAAATAGATGACCCTTTATAATGAAATTGTAGGTGTTCTTACCATTGCAAGACATATTTTCGCTTGTATCAAGCCCATATTGCGATGCCGCGGTATTTTTCGGTATGGTGTCTAGTAGTTCTGCCATCTGTTCCATAAATCGGAACTTGCAGCCGGCACCACCACTTTTCTGCATTTTTTTCATCTCTGCAGTATATATAAGTCTGAGCGCCTTGAACTTTACTTGGCATTGTTGCGGCGTCTTTATATATCCCAACTCACTTAGTTTCAAAGAAATTATTCTGAAAAGATCGACGTGTCGGACAGTTTTTTTGTCCATGACACTCTTCATTACTAATTTTTAAGAATTCCACTATTTCATCCAATTGCCACACACATTTCTCCCGAGCGTCCACCTTTTAATTTTAATTTTCCAAAACGCGAACACAAAAAACCGAACAGCCAAACAAATAAATTTGTATGTCAAAAACTGCTACGGAACGCAACGGCAAGTGTTCTCGTGGGAAGGATTAGCAAATCCACTACACTACACTACGCGGTTTTGCAACGTTGTAGAAAAACCGCTCCGTAGCAAAAATTCGGTTGTTCACCTGGTACAACAAAGTGCTTCGTAGCGATACGTTCTTCACCATGTGAACAAGGTATATGGTCCAATCGGAAATATAAGTCCCGTCCGCTGAATTTAAACACAGTAAACGCCCTTCAGGCGGAGGCCGCGTCTTCCTTTGATTCCCCAAGTTCGGCAAAATTGGCGAGCTCCATAAAGCCTCGTTTGAATGTATTCCTACGGGAAATGTCAAAGTGTCGGTTAAAGCCTAGTACTGTGCTCCGAGCGAAACGAAATGAACTGTCAAAGTTCATATAAAAAAAATGAAATTTTCGTTGACATTTCACCGACGAAATATTTTGTTCGTTTTGCAGTACTGTGTTCGTGGACGGAATGGACATTTGCCGTAGTCACTAAAAGATAGCGCTCGTGGCAATTTCGTTTCGTTTTTAATGGTACGGAAGGCTTTTTGACAAGCGAAATATTTGACAACTCAAAATTTTCAATAGTTCGCTGTCAATTCAGTTAGTTTGTGCTCGGGAAATTTTGTGTGAGCAATATTTTGTTGTGTTATGTGCCCGGAATAGTATTTACTTGACAAAATTTTATATTTTTCAAATTTCGCGCGCTTTTTTATCAATGACATCTAGTAGCTAACTGTGTAGAATATTTCACTCCACTTCGAAGGTGACTTTTTCGTTCGTGTTCGTTTCGCTAAACACAGTAGTAAGCTTAACGAGGGGCTGGTCTCGAACAGTGCTAGGACCCCCCTTTTGGCGGGGTGCAGGCCCGTTTGGGTCAGTTCTTCCAAAGTGGGCGCTTCAAACCCCCTCTCCAAAAGTCGGAAGGCAGACCATCTGGGTGCCCATGCAAAGAAAAAGTTTAACCCGTGTCCCCCTATCTTCGTCTTCGGTTGTGACATGCGTGACATTAGGGCTCAACTTGGTAAAAACTACAAAACAAATAGTTTTGTTCTTTCAAAAAACAGCGGGCAACGCAATTAAAATTGCTACGTTCAATCTTTCAGTATATGACCACATTATTCTTAATCAGAAAATTCCTTCTTACTCCTTCACCCCGAAGGAAAGGAAAAAGAAGACTGTCCTGATGTTAGGAGTGGATCCGGAGAGTGCAAGTCCGGCAGAAATTCTCCTGGCTCTGTGCTAACTCTAAATGGGTTAGTTCAGTTAAGAACTTCTCCACGGCTTGGTCAAGGAAGAGCGGGAAGCCTCTTGACATGCATTTGGTTACCATTGATAATGGGGTTAATTCCGATGAGTTAATGCGGTCTAATATAACAGGATCTGCAACCAGGTAGTGCGGATGAAAAATGTTAAAAATCAGGGTATTGCTCAATGCTGGAACTGCCAGAAATTTGGCCATTCGTCTCGGAATTGTAATTTCGAGCACAGATGTGTAAAATGTAAAGAAACACATGAAAAGGGAGCTTGCCTCCTTAATGGGTCCTCTAACGTCACTCCCTATTGCGTTAACTGTAAAGAGGAGGGTCACCCCGCTAGTTTTGGTGACTGCAGGGTGTTCGCTGAGGCTAAAGCAAGAAGAGAAGCTCTCAAAGCCAGTGCTAAAAGCAATAGAGAGGAAAGACGTGCTTTCGTCAACAGTGCGGTGAAAAACTTCAGAGTGGATGGTCGTTCGTACAGTCAGGTGGCGGGTGGGGGTACCTCCCCCCCACCCCATAGCAAGGCAATGGCCCCTTGCCAATCCAGCTACTCGTTTGGGTTTTGGAATGTCAGAAAGTTCGGTGGAGCCTGCAAACTTTATCCGCCAATCCGAAATATTATTTGGGATCTCCCCATTGGAATTTTTCTCCAAAATCAACTCATTTCTCCCTAAATACAATTCGTTAAAATTTCTTTCGGAGAGACAGGTCGCTTATCTAGAGTTTTTTCTGAACTTATGTTATAACTCGGCTCCGTAATGGTCAAAATTATTACTTTGAATGTCAGATCGTTAGTTTCCAAATATAAAAAGCTAGCCCTTACCTCTTTCATCGATTCCTCAAAGCAGGATATCCTCATGATTATTGAGACTCATCTTAAGGACAAAGGTAAGTTCTATTGCGGCACGTTGTTACTTATAAAACAGAACCTCTGTATTAAAGACGTTAACCTCCCGGTGGTCAATCCCTTGGTCGTTGGCATCAATTGTTCTCTCCACTTCAAATGGTGCAGACAAATGCATATTTCTAATTTCTTCCTATTTTAACCCCCGTACAGAAAAATTAACCGACATTGAAACTTATCTCAACATCTTTAACAACCTCTGTTCCAATAACCAGTTCGACTACGTGATTGTTGGTGGGGACCTGAACGCGAAGCACCCGGACTGGGCTAACCTTAGGGCTAACAGCTTTGGTAGATTACTAAAAAATTGGATGATCAACAATTCCGCCTCCAATAAGCTTGAGTTAATCCATCCGAATAGTCCCGCTTTCACACTCAGTGGGGCCTGTTTAGACATTTTTCTGGTGTCCCACAACTGCGTGGATCAGTTTCCATTCGGCGATAATAACATCTCTTGTAAGACTTTGGCTATCCCTTTCTCGGACCACTATGCGGTGGAGCTATGCCTTTCTTTCCATAATGCCAGATTGGCCTTTTGTAATGCTGGTTCTTACGTCTCATACGCCAGGACTGATTGGTATAAAGTTAGGGAAGATATGGATGCCACTTTCGAGGTCCTCTTACATCCCCGGGATAGAGTTCTGAATTGTGAGGAAATTAACGAACACGTTAAGGCGGTCCTTAGCAGACACACTGTGACAAAATCTGTACATACACAATGTTTTAGCCTAGTTCTGTCGCGAAACCAACTCAAAATATAATTACGTGTTCAACTATCTACATTTTTTTTCTGGCAGAATCTTTTTTTATCTTCAATTTTTCCTTGGTGTTTTCTGGGTTCAATTGGTAAAGAATAAGGATTGTCATCTTACATTGGAGTTTTTTTTTTGTTTTGATTTATTTTTATATACTTGCTATGGTATTATATTCGTTTATATTCGATGAATTTAAAAAAATTTTGTGTTATTGTAATTGTAACTTATACCGCTGTAAACAAGAAGAGTGGAAAAAAGACGTCATCTAGTGGGAAAATCGTTCCCGCTAAAAATACAGCGAAATAATAATTGCGCCAAAAATTCAGGAAAAAAACCGTTTTTTTTCGCTGTGAAGAGGCGGTGGAAAAGAAATAGGACAGAAAAGTTTGGAACGAGGACGAGAGTAGTTGGGGAGTGAGCGTGAAAATTTTAAGGCGAACAGTGAAACAAATTATTTAGAAAAGAAAATCAAACAAAATACATAAGTGGCCGAAACGATAATATCGGGAAGCCTTTATAGTGAAACAGAAAGTGAATAACCCGAATAAACTAGTGGAACAGAAGTGATTAACGACAGCAAATGAAAAACCCTTCTATAGTAAAAAAGTAAAATTCATAAAGTGCTAACCCCGGAACCAAAGTTTTCTGATAACGTGCCGCTCCCTTAATCCGGAAAAATCAAAAATCTTGAAGATAATTGTCTTCGTGAATATCATCGTGATATACGTGACACCACTGCGGAAGCCGGAAAGACGAACGGGCCCCATCAAGGTACCTTAGGTTAAGTAGGGAAAAAGTAGAACCAGGAACGAAAATTTAATAAATTACCATAGTTCATAATAGAAAAATCAAATATTTTATTTTTATTCTTTTTCTGATGGTGTATTCATGATTGTAAAGATTTCAGGGTAAGATGACAAGGTAGGTTTATATTTTTTTTGTTCGCTAGCCTGTTCGTGAATTAGATAATCGATCGTGGAATTTCTGAAACTTGCCTGGGAAGAGATGAAGAGAGAGTAGAAGTCATTATTGAGGATCCTGTAAGTCAGCGTTGATGGGTAAGTAAGTCAGGTTCTTTCCTAGCATATCCGTTATGTGCGGGCGGTCGGTTATTAGCCCAGCGGTACCTTCGAGCGGTATAAGCTATTCACTCGGTCACTAATTACCGCTGTTGCGCGGTAACTGTACATGAAGGGGTCATTCCCGGTCAGCTATCCCTATTCCATATATTATTTTTTTATATAGTTTTTCCTTGACCCAATTTATACCGTATACACAGCACAACTAGAATGGTGTCTCCTCTGAGTCGGATTTCCGGATTTCCGTTTTCCCATGATAGCAAACTCTCTTGAATTGATCTTAGAAGGATAGTTAAATTCATCGTGTCTTGATAATTCTGGCAAAATGGGTAGTTATAGAGCAATTTAAACGTTATATTTCTTGGGAAGTAATAGGCGAGCAGAAGTCAACCAGAAAAATTGGTGTTTTGATATAGGAGTTGAACTTAGTGCGCAATTCAGCAGAATTTAGCAAATTTATCGATTTACCGACCCTCAGTGATAATGTCGGCTCGAAATTAAAACAGCCTGAAGGTAGAACGAATTTTAACTTCGGTAACAGGCAAGCAGAAAATTAAGCGGTCACGAGAAATTTTAATATTCACTTGGGAATTATACATAATAATAGTACCAACGAATAAAAATATAGCTAATCAGCTGTGGCGCTAAGTCTGAGTGTTTCGATATCCGATTTACAGCGCATCGACCCAAATTTCCGACGGTTAAAAGGTTTTCGGTTGATCTGTTGGCTTTATTAGCATACACCTTCCACTAAACCAGCTGTAGGTATACAACAACAATACTATAGAACGATTAAAACAATTGCTGTCCTATTGCGTTTATTTGTGTGGAATTTTTTTTTTCTCTTTGTGTATATTTGATTTTTTTTTCTCGTTGCGATTATAGGAATTAGCATCTTGAAGAAGTACCAAGCTACCTGCAATGATAGAACTTAACGGTTCAGAGCATTTTATTTTCTTTAATTGACTTTTGCTTCGTAGGGGATACGGTGGTTCATTAAATACCTTTCTAAAATTGGTTTTAAACTGACAGTTATTCTTTCTGATTTTTTTCCCTCTTTTACAATTTTTCCCCAAGTAATTAGATCGAGGATTTTATTTCATGTCGCGCGTTATTAGCATGTTAGTGAGATTCGCCAGAGCACCTTCAATGCGAAATCTACTTTAGATTTCATTTCGCTGGTTTGATTTAACAATCTCGCGGTAGTATTGCCAATCAAAGATGTTCGCACCGACTATCCACTTTGTGCGTCGATGCAATATGGAAATCTCACGAAGTCGGTGTTTGTGACATCGCGATTTGGCATCGGTGGATACCTGCGGTTTGGTCCCTCGCAAATTATATCCGGATAAATTCCGTCGGTGACTAGTTAGTTTAGCACCTCACGAATAATTTTTGTCAGTTATAGGGATCACACTGTGATGGTGACGTATTTATTTGTTGATTACACATGATTTAAGAATCTTCATCTCTTGATATTCCTTCCCCTCTTTTGCAGTTCTCGCGCACACACTTTTGGATATCGTTATCGACGTTATTGCTATTATTTTTTTGAGAAAGAGTACCTGATTTGCTTTCCGGAGGCGCTAAGTGCTTTCAGGATTCTCATGTTTGCTTATTTGTTTTTATATATACATATTTATTTATTGAGAAAGATGTATTTTTTTTTCTTTCTTGTTGCAGTACGTATTACTTTGTTTTTTCGGTTATACACATAATTATAAGTTGGTTGGTTTCTTTATTAATTCGTTATAATTACATGTAGAATATTATTAATTGTTGATTTGCGTTGCTGTTTGCATCGGTAAATAATTATGTCTGATTTTAATATAAACCATTTGGAACCGGATGGAGTGTCTTATCCGTCACATATGTGGGAATGCCCCGGCTCAATATGATGAGTTAGAGGCTAGATTGAAGTTGGAGGAAGCTAGACCAGTTCTTCGACCATCCTCTAAGTTACCTAAAGAGATCTTGCAAGATCTACCATGGGAGTTGGAGGCTTGTCAAAAGGGTCTGGAGGAAATTTCTGTGGTACTAAAGAGTACGGGAGGTACTACGTCAAAAGATTTTTTTAGTTGTTATTCAACCCGCTTAGTACATTATGCGGGTAGATTAAGTAGGCTAGTAGGCTCGGCGTCTGAACCATTATTGTCTGTGGGTAGGGAGTGCTTGGTGAAATTAAATCAGTTAAGAATGTCAATTTCGGACATGCCAAAAACGGAACAAGAGGAACTAGACATTGTTTTTAGTAAGTTGGCAGAAATAGATTTTAGTACCACTTCTACCATTTGTTCTCCACGAAAGCAATCTGTGAGTCAAGCAGCACTTGGAAACACAGCAAACAATATGGGTATGGATAATCTACCGTCAACATTTTGAACCACAACCATGTCTGCACAGTAGTACTCACCAAGAGTTACCTCCACCGGAGCCCGCTTTTACGGTTGGTCAAGCTCCTTTTTCACAGCGGAAGTGGTCTGTGCCGGTATCGAAATGGGGAATTATCTTCGAAGGATCCAATACGAGCCTAAATGTTAATCGGTTTCTTCTTAGAGTTGAAACGTTGGCTAAGTCTAATGGAATATCTGAAATAGACCTTGTATCAGATGTCTATTTGTTGTTGCGTGGTCCAGCGACCGAATGGTACTGGACATTTCGTGAAGCTTCGCCCAATATTACTTGGACTCAGTTCTGTAGTGCTATTCGCGAACGATTTGAGACACAGATAACAGATTTAGATGTGCGTCGATTAATCGATGCTCGGTATCAGAAGCAAAAGGAGACATTTTGTGATTTCGTTGATGCCATTGAGAAGCTCGCGCTGCAACTAACGACGCCCTTGTCAGATGACTACCTCCAACAAATCCTTTTCCGGAATATGCGACCAGGCTTGCAAGCACATTTGGCAGGAGCGGAATTCCCATCAGTCCAGTGTCTTAAGAGAAAGTGTGTTGCCATCGAGAGTACTTGGCGTAGGATCGGGTATGATTCTGATGCCAATTGCACAAGTCGGCGACAGGTTAATGAGATTGATGTGGATCTAGATGAGTTTAAGAACGAAGTTGCAGCTTTAACTTCTAAGAATTTCTCCGGAAGGGAAAAAATGGTAATATGCTGGAATTGTAAGGATATAAGACATGTTTTTACGAATTGTCCCAATTCAGTTAAAAACATTTTTTGCTTTGGGTGTGGTGCGACGAATGTACTAAAAACGGAATTGTGCAGTTTCCCAAAATCGATCCTCGGGAAATGGTTCGAGGAGTGTGATTCCGAGTGGGACGAGTCGTGCTCTAGTGGCGGGGAGTTCCACCAATTCAGTGGTTCAATCCAATCTGAATCCGAACTCAACAGTTCACCAAGCTCAATAGATTCTGTTGAGTGCCGCCGGAATTTCGTTTCCGGTGCTTACAGGTGCTTTCGATACTTAATAAAGTACCGAGCGCGCTTGTAAGCACTGGAACGAACAAAACGAAACCGGCTTGGCGACGGGAAAAGCACCGCTAGGAGATAGATGCCGGCTGGAGTGCGCGACGAGGTTGTTTTTTTGAAGCGCGCGTCGGACGAGAAGAAAATTTAAAAGTACACATAAAACGCATCGCGAAACGTTAAGAATTCTGTTGAATTGTGTGCAGGTGGAACGAGTCGAGTGCGTGAATGTTTTGATCGTGCCGAAATGTCGTTTTCGAAGCAACAAATGCAGGCGCATTACGAGGAGCTTAATGTCATCGGAACGGATTAATTGAAGTGTGCCACGGACAAAGATTAGAACGTGAAAGCCAATTAGTAATCTTTCTAGTTTTCGAACATCTAGAACAAGACTTATCTGATTTTATTAAGCACCTATCAGACACCGGACTACCGCGAACCACAATACAGCGTCTTTCGAAAGAACTTCTAACTGGCGTAGACTTTCTTCATTCTCATCGAATCATTCATCGCGATCTGAAGCCACACCAAAGCCCAATAAAGCCTTTGCGATTACCTGACGCAACGTTATTCTGTCTTCGTCGAACAACAACTCGGCTCTTTAGCGATTTACACCTGTGGGCTGCCCTATAGCGTTTAATTTTTATTGGCTTCAGCTTCAGTCACTGGAGGAGGCTCAACCAGCGCTATTGCTCTAACACGAAACGAATGTTGCCGTAGTCGGTTTAATGACGGGTGTGTTCTGTGTGTTGCTATGCTAACGACCTAAAAAAAATTCTATTTTGTTGTTCCGTGATAATTCGCGACCAGCTTCAGTCACTGGAAGAAGCTCAACCAACGCTATTGCTCTAACACGAAACGAATGTTGCCGTAGTCGGTTTAATGACGGTGCACTCGTATATAAATTCATCCTTTAGTTATGCGGACTTTTATTCCGCTTTAATTAAAATAAAAACGTAGCGAAATCGCCGCCCTTGTTGCGTTTCGCTTCATCGCGCCTAGCTCGTCGAATATAATGTAAAATTTCAACGAATTGATAACTCAAAGAATTGCCGATTGCATTCAATCGTCGTCGTCGTCCGGGACACGGAAAAGTTGTCGACGATACTGGAATCAGTTGCCGCGTGGCCAGCGAAATCTCATCATTATCGGAGTTGTGTTGAGTCGCCGCAGCAAAGAAATTAAACAAATGAATTGAAGGGAAAACATAAAAAAGTATAAATAAATTAAATTAAACAAATGAATTGAAGGGAAAACATAAAAAAGTATAAATAAATTAAATTAAACAAATGAATTGAAGGGAAAACATAAAAAAGTATAAATAAATTAAATTAAACAAATGAATTGAAGGGAAAACATAAAAAGTATTAATAAATTAAATTAAACTAAATGAATTAAATTGAATAAAAAGACAAGACCGACATGGACAGGACGAAATTTAAATAAATAAAAACGAAATAAAATAAAAAAAAAAAAATAATAACAATAAAAATTACAAATTAACTGCGGCTGTATACAACAAAAAGAAAGAAAAGTATAAATGGGGTGAGTTTTTTTCATTATTATTTCTTTATATATTTTTTTTAATTTTTTTTAGTTCCATATACTTTTTTGCCAGTTTTTTGGTCTTTCAGTTGGTTTTTTTTTTCTGTTCTTCAAAAAATGATTAACGGCTAATTGGCCATATAAAATGAACCCGAGCGGTTAGCTCCTTTAACCCCGAACCTCAACAAGGGGCCACGACGCGAAAAATGTTTTCAGGACAGTCGTGGCTGAGGTAGGGTGGGCAGAGCAGGGCGCTATTAACACCAGAGTGCCCTGACAAATCGCGGAGCCGCGCCATCCAACCGCTTCTTGGTCTTTCACGACCAATTGGGAAGATAATCCCAATTTTTACCTACCCTTGGATAAGTCGGCGCTTACAATTTTTGTTGTACAGGCCTAGGGTTTAATAGCCTGAGTTTGAGCAAGTACCCCCCACCCCCCACACTGCCGTAGCTAGTCCCGGCCGCCAGCAAGAGCGTCGCACCAGCTGAACTCAGCCACCAATTCGGACTTAGGTGGAATTGGCCCTTCTGTCCCGAACCTTCTTTCTCCTTTCAATTATTTTGACTTTTTCAAGCCAAAATAATTCTTCCAAGGCCTCAAACACAACAATTCTTCAGATTGTTCAGATTCTTCGACGAGTAGTTATCAAACCTTATACAAATCTCGTCGCAAAAGAAGGCTTTCACGTTCCACACGATATTGGCAACTTAGAAGGCGTTTAAAACAAATAAATTTGGAGGAAATATTTAATGTTACTGGGGATAATCGTCCGTATGTCCAAATATTTATTGGAGGTCGTTGTTTGGAGGGACTGTTAGACAGTGGAGCTCTTAAAAATCCTATTTATCTTGGAATTGATTTTTGGGACACTTTTGGTTTGGCCCCATTAGAGGTAAATGAGTTAGAATGTTGTCCTTCACCCTTTACCAATCTTAATCATCAATTGGCCGAAAAAGATCGTCACGAACTAAATCAGATCATAGGAGTTTTCCCATCGTTTAATCGGCTAGGATTAGGCAAGACTGCGTTACTTGCACATCACATTGATGTCGGGTCAACCGTACCCAATAAACAGCGACATTATTCCGTGTCACCTGTAGTGCAGAAGCAACTATACGACGAGTTGCATCGAATGCTGGGTCTAGGGGTGATCGAGGAAAGCGCTAGTTCCTGGAGTTCTCCCGTAAAGCTAGTATGTAAACCAGGTAAAGTACGATTATGCCTGGATGCTCGTCGCCTAAATGAAGCCACTGTTAAAGATGTATATCCATTACCTTTAATTGATGGGTTACTTTCACGCCTTCAATCCACGAAGTTTATTTCCAGCTAAGACTTAAAGGATGCCTTTTGGCAGATACCATTAGATGTCGCTTCACGAGACAAAACCGCATTTTCTGTGCCAGGGCGACCTTTGTACCAATTTACGGTCATGCCTTTTGGCCTATGTAACGCCCCTCAGACTATGTGTCGTTTAATGCATAAGGTCATTCCACACCAATTGCATGACAAAATATTTGTATATCTGGATGACCTTTTTGTAACTTCTTCGAGAAGTTGCACGTCTGCTAAGAGTGGCCAAGTTGACAATAAATGTGGAAAAGAGCAAGTTCCTGCTTCGTGAGGTTAAATATCTCGGTTATGTGGTTGGTGATGGCATCCTGAAGACCGATCCGGAGAAGCTATCGGCTATTACATTGTACCCTATTCCAAAATCGGTAAGAGACGTGCGACGGTTTTTAGGCATGGCTGGTTGGTATCGGCGTTTCATACCATATTTTGCCTCGGTAGCTGCGCCAATAACGGACTTACTAAAGAGAAATAAGAAATTTGTATGGTCGGAAATTGCTGAGGAAGCATTTGAACGTCTCAAAAGATTGCTAACGTCAGCGCCAGTTTTGGTGAATCCCAATTTTGAGAAGCCATTTTTCATTCAATGGGACGCGAGCGCGACCGGCATTGGTAGCGTTTTGTTCCAGCGCTCTGATGAAGGTGCAGAAAATCCAATAGCGTTCATGTCTGCCAAACTTAATGCTGCTCAACGCAATTACAGCGTGACAGAATTAGAGTGCTTGGCAGTAGTGCAAAGCGTTAAAAGGTTCCGAGCATATATTAAAGGTTTGGAGTTCACCATCATCACTGACCATGCAAGTTTAAAATGGCTTATTTGCCAAAAAGATCTTTCCGGACGTTTAGCTAGGTGGAGCCTTAAACTTCAGGGATTCAATTTTAGTATTGAGCATCGTAAGGGTTCTTTGAATGCTGTTCCGGATGCGTTGTCACGTGTGTATTGCTCCGAACTTGACACAATAAATCCTTTAATATCCATGCTAGATTTGAATTCGGAAGGGGTTTTAGATGAAGACTATTAGGAACGGATCAAGAACGTACAAGAAAATCCGAATCGTTTTAACAACTTAAAGGTTGAGCATGGCAAAATGTTTATAAATCAGCCCTCTACGTCTTCACAGTGTTCAGATATCCCGGCGTGGAAGTTATGGGTTCCAGCGTCTCTTACGGGTCAACTTATTGAGAGTACCCACTGCAGTCCTGTATCCTCTCATTGTGGCGTGGCGAAGACAGTAGAGTTATTACAGCGATACTATTATTGGCCGGGACTCCATCAAGCTGTCGTCAAATATATCGCTGCGTGTATACCGTGCAAACAATGCAAGCCGCCGAATTTTAATATGAGACCACTGATGGGAAACCAAATTGAAGTAGATAGGCCTCTGCAGCGGTTATATGTAGATTTCTTGGGCCCGTACCCACGCTCGCGAAGTGGAAACCGATATATCTTCGTAGTATTGGACCATTTCACCAAATTTGTATGGCTTAAATCATTTCCAAAGGCAACAGCAGAAAATATCACCAAATATCTGGAGCACGAGATATTTTTAACATTTGGAGTCCCACAGTATATCCATTCGGATAATGGAATGCAATTCGTCTCAAAAACCTTTGAAAGTCTTATGAAGGCTTATGGAATTCAGCATACAAAATCACCCTACTATGCTCCTCAATCAAACGCTTCGGAAAGAGTCAATCGTTCCATTTTGGTTGGTATCCGAGCTTATTTGGGAGATGACCACAGGTATTGGTATGAACATTTGCATGAAATATGCGCAGCCTTAAGAAATGTCGTACACGGTTCCACAGGGTTTTCGCCTCACTACTTAATGTTCGGATCCCACTCTTTATTGCATGGGTCCGATTACAAACTTTTACGTTCCTTGAGCTCGCTTAGTGAAAGGGAAATTCAGTTAAATCCTCATATAGAGCGTTTAGGTGTGGCTCAAGCTCAAGTTAAGGCTCGCCTAGAAGAGGCCTATAAGAGATCGGCGCATACATATAATTTACGGAGTAGAGATCAGAATTTCGTTCCAGGATAAGTCGTATATGTAAGGAATTTTGTGCAAAGCAACGCGCTAGAAAATTTGCCGCTAAATTAGCACCAAAATTTGTGACAGCTATTGTGCGGAAAAAGATCGGCAATGTTTCTTACGAGCTGGAAGATGAAAGGGGAAACAAGATGGGAATTTATCACGGAAAGGATATCAAGCCGTAATTTATTAATAAAAGGAAAGAACAATTTAGCATACATATAACATCTCGTTGTTCTTGTTGGTGTTCTTGCCCGGCTGAGAACATGAGACTCTTCTCCTGGGTCTAGGTCTTCCCCACGATTGTGACAAAATCAGTACAACCACAATGTTTTAGCCTAGTTCTGTCGCGAAACCAACTCAAAATATAATTACGTGTTCAACTATTCAATTGGTAAAGAATAAGGATTGTCATCTTACATTGGAGTTTTTTTTTTGTTTTGATTTATTTTTATATACTTGCTATGGTATTATATTCGTTTATATTCGATGAATTTAAAAAAATTTTGTGTTATTGTAATTGTAACTTATACCGCTGTAAACAAGAAGAGTGGAAAAAAGACGTCATCTAGTGGGAAAATCGTTCCCGCTAAAAATACAGCGAAATAATAATTGCGCCAAAAATTCAGGAAAAAAACCGTTTTTTTTTCGCTGTGAAGAGGCGGTGGAAAAGAAATAGGACAGAAAAGTTTGGAACGAGGACGAGAGTAGTTGGGGAGTGAGCGTGAAAATTTTAAGGCGAACAGTGAAACAAATTATTTAGAAAAGAAAATCAAACAAAATACATAAGTGGCCGAAACGATAATATCGGGAAGCCTTTATAGTGAAACAGAAAGTGAATAACCCGAATAAACTAGTGGAACAGAAGTGATTAACGACAGCAAATGAAAAACCCTTCTATAGTAAAAAAGTAAAATTCATAAAGTGCTAACCCCGGAACCAAAGTTTTCTGATAACGTGCCGCTCCCTTAATCCGAAAAAATCAAAAATCTTGAAGATAATTGTCTTCGTGAATATCATCGTGATATACGTGACACCACTACGGAAGCCGGAAAGACGAACGGGCCCCATCAAGGTACCTTAGGTTAAGTAGGGAAAAAGTAGAACCAGGAACGAAAATTTAATAAACTACCATAGTTCATAATAGAAAAATCAAATATTTTATTTTTATTCTTTTTCTGATGGTGTATTCATGATTGTAAAGATTTCAGGGTAAGATGACAAGGTAGGTGTTGTATATCACACCCACACTGTTATACCACACTTTTATATACTTGTAATAAAGCCAGTCTTACTCGTACCTCGACCGTGTTGAGTCGTTTACCACATGGTGTCAGAAGTAGAGACGTGCAATAGTTGGTGTATATTAAGAATTAAATAGTATACGGAGCAACATGCCGAACCAAAACCAGAACGTACGAGACCAAAGTGAAAACCAAACTGGGTCGAATTTCGTAAAACCACCGAAATACCTTCAAATCGGAGGAAACAACATGGCACAGGTATGGAAAAATTGGTCCCAACTGTACGAATGGTTTGCTACCGCCGCGTAAATGGTGAAAAAAAGTCCAGAAATACAAGTGGCGACGTTCATGTCCGCAATCGGTCCGGAAGTGATACATATTTATAATTCCTTTGCGCTTACCGATACGGAAAGTAAGAGCCTAGAAACAGTGAAAAATAAGTTCCAAGAATACTTTTCACCGAAGTCGAGCGTAACGTTTGAACGCTATACGTTCAACAAAATGGCGCAAGTAGATGAAGAACCCTTCGACGAATACTTCACGAAAATTAAAAATCAAATTAAAAAGTGCTCATTCGGCGACTTGGAGGATTCATTGCTTCGGGATAAATTAATAGTTAGCCTAAAAAGTGATTTGGTGAGGGAAAAACTTCTTGCGGAAGACGAGATATCGCTGGAACGTGCGGTGAAAATTTGTAGAGCGAGCGAGACGGCAAGCCTACAAATTAGGGAACTTCATCAACAATTAGATGACGCTACTCATATTAACGCATTAAAAAGTTACAAGTCACGAAAAAGCAACAATACAACAAGCGAAGTAAGAAACGCAAAAAATTTTACCAACGCCAAACAAACGACACAAAAAACAATGTGTAAAAGGTGCGGAACCGTACACGAAAAAAAACGTGTCCAGCGTATAAGAAAAAATGCCGTAATTGCAACGGACTTGGTCATTTCGCAAAAATGTGCTTTAAAAGACAAGTGCAAGTAGTGGATAACGGAGAGTCAAGTGATGAAAGCGTGTTAGTGTTATCGGTTGAACGATCACACACAATCAACGACGATGAACACAATTGGTACGAGAGAATCAACGTAAACGGCGTAAACGTCAAAGTAAAATTAGATTCGGCAGCGCAGTGCAATGTTTTGTCGAGCAAAATATTGAACCGAATAAAAGGAGTGAAAATAAAACTCCCGGAAAATAAAAAACTAGTGGCGTTTGGTGGCGGTAATATACGCGTAAGTGGCGAAGTTAACCTAAAATGTGTTGTACGGGGTAACAAAGTTGACATTAAGTTCCGCGTCGTGGATGAGTTTCCTGGATTCGAACCGATTCTAGGCAAACAAGACTGCGAAAAACTTAAACTGATCGCGCGAATATCAGAACTAAAAATCGATAAGTCAATTTACGAAGGACTGGGATGTGTAAAGAACTATGTATACGACATAGACTTAATGGAAAATCCCGTCTTTCAGTGTTACGCAGCTCGTCGCGTACCCCACCCAATTCGTGCGGAAATAAAAAAAGAAATTGACAAAATGGTCGAAATAGAAGTTCTCGAAAGAACAAGAGGTGTAACTCCGGCGGTTTCACCTATGGTGGTAGTCAACAAAAACGGAAAACTTCGAGTGTGTATTGACCCGACAGATGTCAATAAAAATATATTACGCCGTTATCATCCATTGAACACAATTGAAGAGATTACGCCAAAGATAAAAGACTCAAAATTCTTCACACTACTCGATTGTAAACGAGGATTTCGGCAGATCAAGGTATCTGAGCGCACCCAGAAATATCTGACGATGGCAACGCCTTGGGGGCGATACTCATATAAACGACTTCCTTTTGGACTAGCGTCAGCTCCAGAAGTGTACCAAAGTTTCATGTCAGAGCTACTTGAAGGCTGCCCAAAAACAGAAGTGTCAATGGACGACGTCCTAATTCACGCAAATACGGAACAAGAACTTCAATGCCTAACGGAACAGGTAATTGAAATAATAAGCAATGCCGGACTGAAACTCAATAAACAAAAATGTTTCTACAATATCAAATCGATAAAGTTTTTGGGTCATTTGCTTACGGATAACGGAATAATACCGGATCCAGACAAAATAAGCGCAATAGAAAACCTAAGAACACCAAGAAACAAACAGGAGATGCAAAGACTACTAGGAATGGTCACATATCTAGGAAAGTTCATCATCGGGCACTTATCAAAAACGACATCGAATGGCAATGGTCCCAGTCACAGCAAGATTCCTTTGCGCAAATAAAGCAAATTCTGTCCAATAACCCATGCTTGCGTTATTACGACCCAAACATGGAAGTAACATTACAAGTGGATGCAAGTAAAGCATGTGTTGGAGCAGTACTTCTCCAAAACAATCAACCAGTTGCGTACGCATCCAGAGCACTAACTCCGTGTCAGACAAACTATGCACAGATAGAGAAAGAGGCGACAGCAATAAAATTCGGGTGTGAAAAGTTTCACAATTATATTTGTGGACGAAAATTAACGATCGAAACTGATCATAAGCCCTTAGAAACGATATTTAAGAAACCAATAATGTCAGCGCCAATGAGACTACAACGAATCCTACTAAACGTTACTCAGTATGCACCAAGAGTGATATATAAAAAAGGAAAAGATATTCCGATAGCTGATGCTCTCAGCAGAGACTGCAGCAAACCCGAGGAAGGAAAGGACGACCACGATGATGGCATAAAAATATACACACTGCAACAATGCACAGAGTCGACAAAAGCCAACATCATCCTGGAATTAGAGAAGGAACGTGTTCTTCAGCTGGTCAAAGGTTACGTCTTAGATGGATGGCCGGAGAAAATTAATCATTTTCAAAAGGAAATACAGAAGTATTGGACGTTTAGAGAGGAGATAAGTTACATCGATGGGTTGTTATGGAAAGCTTCCAAATTAATTGTCCCTAAAACGCTAATTGGCGAAACAATGACAAAAATACATGCAGGCCATTTTGGAGTACAACGTTCGCTTAGTCGTGCGCGAGACCTAGTATATTGGCCAGGTATGGACGAGGACATCACGAAGTTCATTAAAAAATGCTGTATTTGCCAGAATTATCAACCATCAAAGCCAAAGGAACCAATCATCATCAAAAGTATTCCAGCTTTGCCTTGGGAAATCGTAAAAAAAAAAAAAAAAAAAAAAAAAAAAAAAAAAAAAAAAAAAAAAAAAAAAAAAAAAAAAAAAAAAATTACATACACGGATTAAATAGTTGAGGACAATTTTTGTTTAATTAACGAATTCATACATAGATTAAATTGTAGGAATTGTAAAAAAAAAATTGTTTTTTGTGAAAAAGGGGGATGTTGTATATCACACCCACACTGTTATACCACACTTTTATATACTTGTAATAAAGCCAGTCTTACTCGTACCTCGACCGTGTTGAGTCGTTTACCACAGTAGGTTTATTTTTTTTTTGTTCGCTAGCCTGTTCGTGAATTAGATAATCGATCGTGGAATTTCTGAAACTTGCCTGGGAAGAGATGGAGAGAGAGTAGAAGTCATTATTGAGGATCCTGTAAGTCAGCGTTGATGGGTAAGTAAGTCAGGTTCTTTCCTAGCATATCCGTTATGTGCGGGCGGTCGGTTATTAGCCCAGCGGTACCTTCGAGCGGTATAAGTTATTCACTCGGTCACTAATTACCGCTGTTGCGCGGGAACTGTACATGAAGGGGTCATTCCCGGTCAGCTATCCCTATTCCATATATTATTTTTTTATATAGTTTTTCCTTGACCCAATTTATACCGTATACACAGCACAACTAGAATGGTGTCTCCTCTGAGCCGGATTTCATCTCCCCGCTCCCAAGCTCCTGAGAAGCCGGCAATTGTGCTGTAAGGACTCAGAGGAGCCCATTAGTCTGTTAAGAAAATGTAAGCGACGGCTGACGCTTAAAGAAATTTTCTTTCAACACCTCTAATAAGTTGTCGAATCAATTCAGGGATAAACTCCCGGAAAATATTAAGGATTTATTCAGAATAAGACGTATTTGGAAGAAATGTCAGAAAAGGTGTTTCGAGACCAATAGTAACTCCTGGAATGTGTGGATATCGCAAGGGACATTAGACTCATCACTAAAAAAAATAGTTCGGCCGTTGAGGCCCACTTTAACAATGAGTTCAAAGAAAACTTTCACTCCTAAAACCTGGGCCCGAGACTTTTCGGGAACTTAATAACATTATTGGTGGTAAGAATTCGTCTAATATCGGCAAGGTCCAGGTTGGTTACACCTGTTGGACTGACCAGGTCGACAAGTTGGAAGCCTTTAGAGCTCACTACGAATCCCTTTACAGGGATAGCTTCGCTGCTAGAGACGACCCACTATCTAGTCTGGTCATACGCTCAGTCAATTCCTTTTTGGAAGAGAATTCTTACCGTGTCGGCAGTGGTCTTGAACCTTCTTTTTCCCCCCGGATTTCACCTCCGCGTACGAAGTGGGGTCAAATCCTTTCATTTCTTGTTGAGGATCTCAAGTCTATTTTAAAATCCCTAAAGGGGAAAAAATCGTCGGGCCCGGACGGCATTTCTAACTTTGTACTTAAAAAGATCTCCGACAAGGCCGTGGACTTTCTCCTAATAATTTTGAATAGCTGTTTGAATATCGGGTTCTTTCCCCCTCAATGGAAGATAGCCAAGTTAATCCCAATAAGGAAAAAGGGATCTGATTGTTCCATTGACTATTTTAGGCCTATCTCTATGCTCGACGGAATCCAAATTGCTCGTTGGATAGAATATTATTCTCCTCACAAAAAGCATCAATACGAACCGCTATAACCTTTTCCAAAATTTTCCCAATATTGGAGAGCATAGAGATAGGCCTAAAATAGTCAAGGGTCCTAAAGGGACGGTTCGGAAAAGAAGAGAGCTTGGCTTTCTTCTGGTTGATAGGGTCATCCCGGTCAAAAGGACGATTAAATATCTCGGTATAAATTTTAATTCCTTATTCAAATTTAACGAACACGTAGCCATCCAGTTACAGAAGGCGAAGCTCGTCTTCCTGAAATTTAGGAGTCTTCTGCATCATAAAGGTAAACTACTCAGGAATACCAGACTTCTAATCTACAAACAACTGATTAGACCTATTTTGACATACGGCTTTGCCTGTTGGTTCTCCTGCTCTACTACAATGGCAAGGAAATTAGAGATCTTAGACATTGCCTGTCCATGCTATTTATTGATAAGGATAGATATTATTCAAACTCGGCAATCTACGAAAAAGCTGGGTTTCCCCCGACTATGAATTACCTCTCGATCCTTTGGAACAAGAGGGCAAAAAGACTCCCCGATCATGATAATGAACTACTAGCAAATATTTGTTTTAATTTTACTAACAACCCCAGTGATTTCTTCTATCTTTCCCCGCTTTGCCTGGTGGATAGCTCCAGTACGGAGGCGGTGGAAAATCTAAAAAAAAACCCATTGCTCTCTATGACGGCAGGGCTGGGTCGCACCACAGAGGCTAGGTCCGGTTTGGTCCAGTGTGTCAAGGCTGCCCTGTCTATTATAACGTGCCTGCTTAGCCTCGTTTAGCTTCGGTTTGGTCTTGCTGGTGCTTCTCCCTCGCGACACACAGTAGATGGTATTTTTTTCTGTACTCGGTAGCTGGCCAATTTTGCCTTTCACTTATCGGTAATAGTCCAACTATGTTTTTGGTTTTCACTAGTTGACTGAGATTTTCTACGCGATAGTGCTGTATCCTGCGCTGAATCTCTCTCTTCAGGTTCAGCGATGGTCGGTTTCATTGTGATCTTTAGTTATTTTTTCTGTCGTCTTCTGAACACATTTTGATTGCAGGAGATAGATGTGATATATTTGGTTAATAAAAATACAAGGCATAAATTTTTTATGGATATTCGTTTATCTAGGTGTAAGATTGTGATATATTGTACGCTAATGTTCTTTTACGGACTTATTCTTCTGTAGCGGTCAATACTCATTACTTTTATTGTAATATTTATTTTTGGATAGATTTTCACAGATGGAGGCATTTTCTGTTTAACCTTTGTAGTATTGTATTAGACTCCGAGATCGGAAGTTTTGGAATTGTTCCTTAAATATTAATTTGTAAATGGATACAATTTTTATTTTTCGAGTTAATTAAAAATTATTCAGTTTCTTAGCTTAATACTAATTTTAATAATTAATGCTTACAACCTGAATTTACGAATTATAATTTGTTAAGTACTATTGTATGTTGATTGTGTACAAATTTTGCATCATCGCCTTTCATTTTGCTTGATTACATTGCTTCTTGCCTCCTCTGCTTTGCTTTGTACCTTGATGTTTTTTTGATTTGGACCTTTCCAATTTTGTTTTTATCTTGTTTGGTTTTCTTTACTATTTTACTTTATTATTTATAATACAGTATTGCTATTGGTTTTTAAAAAAAAAAAATTTGCTGCCCTCAAAATTTTTTTGTGTACATTTCATGACTAGTAGACACGAAAAAAGCAATAAAAATTTTCACTCCGTCTGTCCGCCGTATGCCGTACGCCGTACGTCGACTGCCCCAAAATCTTTTGAAGGCTCGTAGCTCTCAAACCAGTGGAGCTATTAAATTAAAAATTTTTCTAGGAATTGACTGGGTAAACCCCTTGAATTGACATTATTTTCAGGGGTGGGGTGTGAGGGGGATGGTGGGGGAAGCGTTTTAGACGAAAAATTTTGGTTTCTAGATCTCAGCAACCGCTTATGTTAGGAGACTGAAACTTGAAATTCCTATAAAGCTTTGATAGTGGACGAATTTGCAAAAAAGTTGATGACATGGGTGAAGGGGTGTGGGAGTGGAGGGGGAAATAATGCGTCCGAAACGTAAAAAAGTCGAGATAGCAAGCAATTAAAACTTAACAAATATCTGTAGTTATACTAGGAGAGTAGATTGGAACAAAACTTTTGAGTGGGGGTAGTGGCGTACGGGGGTGGGGGTTGAAATACTTAACATTACGATATCTCCCAAATCAATGGCACCAGAAAATCAAAATTCGGTTTGGATATAAAGCTTGAGAAATAAAGATTGCTCAAAGTAAAATCTTTGAAGGGGGCGGGGTAGTACGTAAGTGGAGGGGATAAGAATTTTTCAAAAATAACACGTTTCATATCTCAATAACAGTGTAAGATGGATGCTTCAAATTTTTACCAGAAAATCATGTTACTTAACCTCTAAATGTCAAACGAGTAAACAAAGTATTTTTCCTCCAAGTTATTTCCGCAAAATAAGTTTTAAAGCTACAAATAAAGTTAAATCTATACTTACGGTGTAATTTAATATATTTTTCAAAGTTCTGACCTGAAGAAATGTCGAAAAAACGCACTAACGTGGTTAAATTATCCGATGAGACCGGTCATGAAGACATCGTACTTGATAAGCTCGAGGCTATCAATAAGAGGCTGGATAGTTTCGAGTCCAACATACGTAAATATGTGGATGACTTCTTTATTAAATTCAAAACCGAAATTAATTGCGTCAAAATGGATATTCTAAAAAATACCAGCAAAATTGAAACTATTGAACTTGCGCACTCTAAGCTCACCCGCGAAGTACTGGATGTTACCGGCAGAGTTACTGGATGTTTCGAGCATTTTCAACGCATTGATCGCCTGAATGATGTGATTATTCGTGGCGTTCCCGACAACCGGAATGAAAATGTATTGGAGATTGTGACAGAGATTTCATCGATTTCCAATCATAAATTGTCACCGTATACTACTGCTTTCCGACCGAAATTTGGTAACGACAAACGTACGAAACCCATAATCTGCAAGTTCTCCTGTCAACGTGAGGCCCGCGAGTTTTGGCTAAAAATGCTCAAAACCAAGCCTAAATTAAGTATGCTTCAGGGTTTCGTCTCGGACAGTATAATATACGCAAATGAAAGCCTCTCGCTGACGAACGCCAAATTATTAAAGGAAGCTCTGGATTTGCGAAGATCCGGACAAATTTTTTCCGCTTTGACCAAGGATGGCTTACTTTATGTCAGGCTTAAATCAGAAAGCACCGCAGAACTAATAAAAAACTCCATCGATGTTATTGAACTCTCATGGTAGGTAGACATTGACAGTGGACCATAAAGATGAACATCAATGCTAACCTAACTTTCTTTGTTTACCTAAATTTTATTCTAAATTTTTCACAATTGAACTTCAATGCTAACCTAACATTCTTTGTTTACATTTAAAATTTTTCACATTTCTCATCTTCTTATAGTATTCTCTTACACTATTTTTCTTATATTATTACGTTATTGTAAACTGTTTGTGTGTGTATTTACAGAGCCATTATTTGTATTTTTAATATTTTGATTGCACTGGGACGTGTCTGCCGTGCAAGGACAATAGCTAGATTTCAGATGGACACGGTGGGAGCTCTCATTCAAACCTTTTGTCGACAATCTCGAGGGCTTAATATTATTGTTATTAATGCCAGAAGCATCAGAAACAAAATCTGTGAGCTGCGTTCAATGCTAATAAATCCAGAAATTCACATTTTAATGGTGTCAGAGACCTGGTTGGGTAGTCATTTTTCAAGCACTTCTGTTTCCATACCAGGATACAAACTTTTTAGAAATGATCGTAATGAGCGAATCGGGGGTGGAGTTGCAGTGTTCATTAGGGAAAGTTTAAAGGGAAGAGTTATCGCAAGATCATCTTCAGGTGTTCTAGAGTTCATTGCCGTTGAATTGGATTGTGGACTTGAAAAAGTTGTCCTCACATCTTCTTATTGCCCTCCTGGAACCTTCAGTTAGGATACTGCGGAGCACTTTGTGAAATCAATGAGTTATATAACACATCGATATAATAATGTTATTGTATGCGGAGACTTTAACGTTGATTTACTTCGGAGCAGTAAACAGAAAGATAGCTTCATCCATCTTACTCAATCTTCGAACCTTACTGTTGTAAACACTGAGCCTACGTATTTCAATACCTCTCACCCATCTCTACTAGATGTTATCCTTACAACAGATCAGAGCCGAGTACTGTTTCTAAACCAATCCTGCCCTCCTAGTTTTCTTGATCATGATATACTCTTCATGAGCTATGATGTATGTATGACAGCTTATAACCTGACTAAAACCGTGAAATATCGAGACTACAATAACCTACGCGTTTCTGACATCGCGTTGGAATCAATTATGCTCCCCTGGGATGATATATATTATATGACTGACGTTGATGATCAACTCAGCCACTTTAATTGGCTCATGGTCTATCTTCAAGAGAAGTATGTTCCTTTGCGTACTTTGAAGGTTAGAAGCTCTGCATGCCCTTGGCTTACACCCAAGGTAGCATCGTTAGTGGCAGAGAGAGAGTACTTGTACAATAAATATCGACGGCTTAAAACTGAATACGCAAAACGCTTGTACAAGCTTGCGCGTAATGCTGCTACAAGTGAAATAAGGAAAGCCAAACTCCACTTTTTCGGTCTCAAAATTGACTCTAAGTTACCCTTTAAACGTATTTGGAGCAATCTTAAAAACGCGGGTGTATGTGAAAAAGAGCCTGCTAATTGTACGTTAGATTCTGATGTACTAAACCAACACTTCGTTAACTGTTGTCCCATCTCTTCCCAAGTTCCTCCTCAGCCCTCTTTCGAAAGTACTTTTGAACGTGGTGTTACGGCGGAAACAAGTTTTAATTTTCGATGCATAAGTTTAACTGAGTTATTTTCAGCTGTTAACTCCATTAAATCGAATGCCATGGGACCTGACGAGTTACATCCTAAATTTATGAAAGCTATATTCCCTTGTATAAGTTACAATGTTTTGCACATCTTGAATTCATGCTTATCTATAAGTATTTTCCCTTCTGAGTGGAAAGTTGCAACGGTGCTGCCAATTGCGAAGACCAAATGTCCCTCAACTGTTAGTGACTACCGTCCTATCAGTATTCTTTGTTTTTTATCAAAAGTGCTGGAGCGAGTTATGTCAATGCAAATCCAGGATTACTTACATAAGTTAAAATTAATATCCCGCTGGCAGTCTGGTTTTCGTCCACATCATGGCTGTGAGTCTGCATTATTGAAGGTCACTTCCGATGTAAGAATGGCCCTGGATTCTGATATGATCACCTACCTTGATTTATTAGACTTTTCCAAAGCTTTTGATTCAGTGGACCACAAAAAATTACTGGTTAAATTATCATCGACCTTCAACTTTGATCTAGGCTCAGTTTCGCTACTCCATAGTTTCCTTCGTGATAGGCGGCAGCACCTTCGAGTGGATGATGCTCTATCATCATCCCTTCCAATTGTGCGTGGTGTACCTCAGGGATCAGTATTAGGTCCACTACTTTTTACTCTTTACATTAATGATTTGCCTGAGGTACTTGTTGACTCTAGAGTGCACTTATATGCGGATGATGTCCAACTTTACTTAAGTCGTCCAATCGGACTTGTTGAGGATTGTGCGAGTCGTATTAATGACGACTTGGAGCGAGTTTTCAATTGGTCTGTTCGCAATAATTTAAAACTAAATGAGATGAAGTCACAGTGCATTGTTTTTTTTATCAAGATTGCCACCTTCTAGAGGAGTGCCTTCCAAGAGTTGTCTTGAATGAATTATCACTACCTTTTAACTCCACTGAGTTGTTGTTCCCATGTATCTGCCATATTGAGGAAGGTTTATGGTGGTTTACGTAGGCTCTGGATTTTCGCCAGTATCCTACCATGGAAAATTAGGTTAAAACTGGTACGTTCACTCATAATTCCTTTCTTTACATATGGTAGTGTTATTTTTCCAAAATTTGACTCAAACTACCAACGAAAACTAGATATCGCCTTCAATGATTGCACACGTTTTGTATTTCACTTGAGACGCTACGATCACATTTCTCCATACAGGAATGAAGTGCTCCCTCTCAATTTATTTGAAACGGAAAATCTTGTTGGTGTTGTATAACATTCTTGTTACAGGTGAGCCATCTTATTTAAGAGAATACTTAATACCTTTAAATTCGAAAAGACATCAAAGGCTTCTCGCACGACGACATTCGAGGTCAGTTGGTGAGAACTCCTACCTTGTTCAGTCGATTAGGCTGTGGAATAATCTTCCTGTGAATGTTCAGCGCGCGGGCAGTTCTGGTGCTTTCAGGAATCTATTATGCAATTCTTTTTTAAATAATTAATTATAGTTGTTTGGCTCTGCATTATTATTACATATCCAGTTTATCAATTTCATTCTTTTTTATTTTTCTCTTTCTTATTGCAATTTTTCTTTACTACTATTTCCTTATTTTTAACTATCTTTTCTTTTCTTTCTTCTTGCATTGATTGTTATAACTTCGTACTATTTTTGTTGAATTCTTGTCAAATTTTTAAATTTTTGTTGAATTTTTGTTAAATTTTTAAGTTTTTGTTGAATTTTTTTTTTTTTGAATTTATGATTTTATCAGTACTTTGAAATAAGATATAAATCTTGTAGTACTATTTGTATATAAATAAACTAAACTAAACTAAACTTAAAAAAAGGGGGGGGCCTAATAGAACCCTAGGGAAAAAAGTTTGGGGGTGTGGGTGTAGAGGGTGAGGGTGGGGTAGGGTGAGAAAGTAAAAGTTCCGATGCTTATATCTTAAGAATCTATAACGATAAGAAGCTGAAACTTGGTATTTAGATAGAGCTATAGTAGTGGCATGGTGGAAAAATACATTTTTTTTTAGGGGTAGTGTGGTACGGTTGTGGGGGTTGTTTTTCCTAACTTTAGAACGGCTTATGCTAGGAAGTTGAAACTCGGTACGTATATGTAAGTTAACTAGAAAAGTAATTCTGATAAAAAAAAAATTTGAATATTCATTGGCGTTCAGAAGGGGGGGGGGGGCAAAAAAAAAATCAGTTAATATAAAATGCATATATTTTCACGATTTTCGTCATATCTACTAGGTCTTTCGAAATATTGAATTCATTTTTATTTTACGGATTCTTCATATGAATACCTAGAATGTGTTTTCAAGATTTTTTGAAATTCGACCCCTAAGACGGTGTAAACTGGTTGTATACTTTTTCATGAATTCCACCATGTTTCTCAGGTCTGATCAGATATCGAATATCTTTTCACTTCCCCAGGCTTGTTTAATAATCACCTATTCTTAAGTTTTGTTTTTTTCAACCTCTAGACCGCATCCCGGAATATGACCCAATTATTTAATTCATATGTTACACCCTTTTCTTACCACTTCCCGAACTTTTTGTTAGGTTTTCAGTCACATAGTAACATACACCGCATCTCCGAATTAAACGCGTTCTAAGCTTCTGCCGGAAAAATAATAAAGTTGCGCCCAGACTGTTGGCAGATTTTTTTTGTTTTTTTTCATATTTTTTATTTTGGGAGTATGGAAGATTTCCAGGACTGCGCGTTTGCCAACGCAGTGCCTTTAATGTTGTTGATCCTATTTGGGATATATATAAAGGTAAACAAATGAATTAATATTGTTTTATTGCTTTAAGTTTACTTATAAAACATCTTTTGTGTTATAGTTTTTGAATTATTCGATAAGTTTGATAATGTTATATTAAATTATATTAAATAAAACATAAAACTTAAACTTAAACATGCACACACGTAATACTATTTCATCCCCCCAACTACAATATAAATCGAAGTTCTGTATCATCTAGAGTATTATACGATTGGCTTGCAGTCGATCGTGAATTCAGTATGTTTTTCTAGAAATTTTTAGGACATATCAAGGCTTGACGGGATGAATTCGTGTTTTTTTTTCAATTTCAGCTGCAGAGCACGAGTGACAAAGGTTTCGAACTGGCATCATATTTTTGAAGTCATATTTCAGGTATACTTTCAAATTTGTATAATCATTTTTATTAATTCTGTCTTACATTCGGAATTTGGCAGCAGGTTCAGCGTCAGGACTTAATAAGTCAACTTTCAAATCTTTCAATTCTGTAAAAGACGGAAAAAAATGGGCGTGCAAATACATACGTTGCACCACTCATAGAAATGTAGTGAATCTTGTACGCACAAAGAACGTACGTATGAAGAATTTAGGAGACCAGGACTTAGGATCTCAAGGGGATCGGGGTCAAAAAAGTTTAATATTATTATTAAGAACTACACTAACCTTAATTGAGAATCACAGATTTTCTTAAATTCTGATCCCCTAGTTGAGATTGAGATATTCAAGGGAAAGACAAAGTCGTTATCCTTAAAAAAAACTTGCAAGGATAAGTTTAATTCGTATTATTTTTATATTGCGACAACCTTGAACTTTAAAATAAGTCCTACTTCATTATTCTACGATAAAGACTAAGTACCAGAGATATGAATTTTCGAAGAGGACTCGGACACCATTTTTGCGAAATCTTTAACATATATATTACTAAAAAAAAATTAAATAGAAAAAAAATTCAAACCATATTTTTTTCTTCACTAATTCTTCGAGTACATAAATTTTCAAAAGAATCGGCGATGGTAAGTCACAAATTTTGTAATTTTTGGCAATTCTTGATGGAATGACCCAAACGTTTGAATTCATAAGCTTTGATAGTTAAAACCATAGAGATATACATATGTATGTATTGTAGTGGAGATGACGAGCAGCGACTGTTTTGAAGCTGGACGATTTATCGTATAGGACCGGCAATAAGCAATAAGATACTATCAGCTCCTTACTCACATGTATGGTATGTTATATTCCGGTCTTGAAAACAAAAATAGCATAACCTTTGAATACTAGGCTACTATTTGCATTTCACTGTCACCTGGCATGAAACGCTTCATACAAAAACGTACAATTTTGATTCAATACATTTGTTTCGAATTGAAGCATTATTATTGTTTGTAGAGAAATTTAACGTTTTTTGTCGATCACCGGTCCATAATTGATGGTGATCAGTCGACAATATCTGTTCTTTTTAAATCATATTCACAAAATCACTGTACATCATATGTACACTATAGTATACATATTCACAGACTTTCGTTCTACGCTACTACATTCTAGCTTTTTCGTTCTGAAGAATTAAAAAAAAAATTATAACTTACTAGGTGAGCTTATCATTTCGGGGAGGGAGGGGTTGTTATGTCGGGACGAAAATAATTGCAACACAATGAATAACGAATAACTGAGTCTTTAATGAACATGTACAATTTTGAGGTTTTTACAGAATAACGAATAAAATGAATGTGAACTTTTGAGTTTTTACTGGATAACGAATAAAATGAATATAAACTTTTGAGTTTTTATGAATTACGAATAACTGAGTTTTCACTGAATAACGAATAAAATTAATATGAACTTTTGTGTTCTATGAATTACGAATAACTGAGTTTTCACTGAATAACGAATAAAATGAATATGAACTTTTGTGTTCTATGAATTACGAATGACTTAGTTTTCAACGACAACGTTTTTAGTGCTCTATTTCGTGGTTAATATAAAAATGCCGCGCCGAATAATCCCGGCTAGCCCTTTTAATAGCTAGTTTTGCTGATGAGGTTTTCTTATAACGATCACGCCACATACGTGTCGGATTTCCGCGTGTGTTTATGTTCGGTAGTTTAAAGCGCTGACGGTGATAATTCTTGTGTGAATTATCAACGTAGCGAAAGATCAAATTTTTTTGCCTACGAGATTATTCGGTGAGGATTATTCAGTTTGGTTTATGATTATGCACATAAAATATAAAGATATGCAATCTGAGCACAAACCGAACAGAAATATTATACAATGATTTTACGTTAGGGCGTTGTGTATATAACACGTACCCTCTTAAGTGGAATGCTTACACTTACAGGTTAAGCATTAGCCCTGACCAGAATAGACTTCAGGCACCTTAAGGCAGCTTAAGTTTTTCTACGACTGTATAGAAATGTACGTAGACAGTCAGAATGGACTTAAGGCATCTTTCGTTGACTTTTCCAAACTTTCGTTAAAACTTAAGTGTACGGTTCTGAGCGTAGAAATTTAAGCAAACTTATGCGTTTGACATTTATTCACAGATTTTCCGAAATTTTTGTACTTTGTGACTTCAGACTTGTGATTTATAGTTAACTCCACTTTAAAAAAGAAAAATTTATTTTAATTTACACTCTCTTGATGAGTATTTGACGGCCGATATTTGACTTTTTTAGCTGTCAAACTTCTCTTACCTTAAGGCTATTGTGGTTGGGTATAAGATTCATTAAGTTTTGCCACAAACTTTACGTGCCTTAAGGCGTTTGACGAAAAGTTGTTAAGATTCCTTAAGTCTATTCTGGTCAGAGCTAATTTCCAAAAGATTTATACAGTTTTCAAAGATTAAATTTCTTTTAGATTTATACAGTTTTCAAAATAAGAGATTAAATTTCTTTTAGATTTATACAGTTTTCAAAATTAGAGGTTAAATTTCTTTTAGATTTACAAATTTTAATTAATTTGGTATTATTTTAATACGAATTTTTTTTTTTTATGTATATAATTTGAGAGGAAAAAACATTTTTTTTTTTTTTAAATATTGTCATTTCGTAAATTGCGCAAAGTTCCTTGGTACCAGGCTTCGTCGTGGTTTCGGCTGTATGTTGCGAATGTCATCCTGTAGTTCTCCATCTTCTTCGGTTCTTAGTTGTTGGGATAGCCGGATTTCTGACAAGCTGACATCGGATTGGTAGTTTGTGATTGTTGTAGAAAACTTGCAGGAATTAAAGATGTTGGTGCATGGTGAGCTATTGGGCTTGAAATATTTATAGCATCGTCTACAACATTGACAATATCTGCAACAACTAAATAGTATTAGCAAAAGTAATATTGTGGAAAATATTCCTCCTAGCGTGAAACGACTGATAGTAGTATGTTTTTTATTGATTTTGTTTAGTTGTTCTAGTAACTGGTCAAGCTGACCTGCTGCCATATTCAATTCGTCTAGGTTTAGTTGGTTGACTGTGATTGGGAGTAATTCCACGCCTTTTCCTTGTTCGCTAAAATGTTTCGATATTGGTTGAATTTTGGGTTTTATGAGATGAGATTTGATAACGATCTACATAACTTTTACAGTTTGTATCCAAATTTAAGACTGAATTTTCCGTTATTATTTCCGTTGTGAGTACGTTTCCGCAATAAGTTGAGCTGATTGGTTCGGTTATTATTAGTATCCATGTTTGTTTATCTTCCAATGGTTGTAGTTTAGATTGCTCGTAACTCATTGGAATTGGTTTGCACTTATGTGCTGAATTAGATATAATCATATTCACATCGCATGGTGCTTTAATACCGTATGGTATTGGTATAAGCGCTTCACACAATTTTATTGATGTGATTTCTTTTCTGCAAAAAAATGTGACCCGTTTCTGCCCTCAATTTTTGTTCTAGCAGGTCCCCTGTTCTATTCTCAAATTTTTTTTGACCTGCTAGAAAAAGGGGTTTGAGTCCGTAGCTAAAATTGACCTGAAAACTCGCATTTCTTGCCCCGAAAATTTCAAGAAAAAAATATCCTACGACAACAGCGGCAAACGATTTAAAAGCATAAATTAAACTGTCCAACGGGTCATACGGTAATTAGAAATCATACGGAGTGTAGTGAAAATTTATTTAAATTTTAATAATAACTTTTTGACCTGAAAGCGTTCTATTGTAAATTGACCTGTCGGACGGAACTGACAAAAAAGAGGGCAGAACTGCAATAATTTTGCATCTTTACAGGTAAAATTTTTTTTAAGAAAAGAAATCACCATTAGTCACTGTATTGCTTGCATTAGAGTCACTGTATAAGAACTAACACAAACATCCACTATCTTGAGTACGGACAATGACCACTTTTGGTACCTTTTTAGTACTCTTGAACCCTGCGAACTCCAAAGTTCGCAGGTTTCTTAAATGGCATAGTTTTAGTGTGTATACGTGTAACAGATGGATTTGGATTAACGTTTCACGGAATCGAGATACATATGTCTCATGAAATGTCAACTAAATACAGCGTTTATCCACTTTAGTGGAGATAAAAATGAAAAATCGGACAACTGCAAAAAAATTTCAAATGTACTGGTTTCAAATGAAACACACATTGTCCGTACTGAAGATAATGGATGTTTGTGTTAGTTCTTATACAGTGACTCTAGCTTGCATGACTTAGTATCTTGGATATGAACATGCTCTTTTCTGTCTTGCGAGACACCGAGGTATTTCGTTTCCGGGAATATGGTGTGAAATGCTTGTTCTGGTTTATTGTAAGTGGGAATGGAATAGAGGTGATAAGTTTGATAGATTTCAGGAGTAACTAGTGGAATTTGCAATATGAATATTAGTTTGTTATCGGTTTGGAATGTGTTAATACTAATAGTGTTTGTAATATTATGTAGATTGTTTAAGTTTGGGTTTGAAACCAATGAATCTAGGGGATTTGTTTCGCTTTGTATTTGTTTTAATTGATCAAGCAGGTGTTCGGCCGATATTATAGAGGGGTGCAATATATTTAGTTTTGAAAAGGTTATGCTATTAATTATATTGTCAATTTCGTTATCGATTGTAGTTAAAGCTTCCAATATTGTTTCGCATGTGTTCATTATTTGGATTTGAAGTTTCATAATGGTAGTTTGGTTAAAGGTTTTCTTTAGTATCTCAAAGTTGTAGTTTATTGTCTCCTCATCTATTCGAAGCTTATACCTAAATAGTCTTATTGAAATTACTAATGGCGCTGCTTGTTATTTGTATTTGATTTTTCATTAAGTCATGTAGGGTAATATCTTGTGTTTCTAATTTATTAATTGCTTCGCAAAAGTACTGTCCATTTGCAGCGTCTAGGTTACCTGTAATCCATTTTACACCAGTTCCTATTATATCAAAAAGAAATCGCTTCACTCTACTAGGCGTACTATATTTTACATTTTTCATTTTATTTTCGATCCTCGCGATTGTGATATTAAGGAGGTATAGGTGAGGTTTAAGGAAGGCCATAGTCTCTGGAATTTGTTTTGCTTGGAGTTGGACTTGATAATCGAGATTATTTAAAAATCTTTTAGCGTTTTCGAATGATTGTCGCTGTTGTTTAATATCTTTATGCACTATTAGATTCCATTTATTGTTGGAGATCCTGACATCGGAGATTCTTTTATAATACAAGCCGATTGTATTTGTTAAAGGCTGTATGTGGAGGGCAGCGTAATTGCTTGTCCAGAAAAGGGCGGATCTGGAATTGGGAGAGGACTATTTATTAATTCGTTTGCATCGTCGTGGATGAGGACTGCGTTTTCTTCCTCATCGTTTTTTGCATAGGGTTTGATTCTATCGAAGTTGACTTTAAAAAGGTTATTGTTTAATTTGATTTCGACGGACCTTTCAAATACTCTAAGAATTTTATGAGGTCCTGTGTAGACAGGTTCTTGTTTAGGACTAAAGGGTTCTTGAGATAAATATAGTCTCCAGCTTTGTAGGATGGTTCATGGTTACGAACATGCTTGTCGAAGTAGTCTTTGTATCTTCGTTTAGTTGCCTCAGTTTGGGTTTGGGTCTACTTGTAAGAGTTTGAGGATTCCCGTCCTGCCGGCCCTACTAAGGTGCAAGTGGAGCAATCACGCCGGGCGGCACTTTCCAAGGGCGGCATTATAGAAGATTCAAACGTTTTTTTCCAAAATAAACAATACCAGCAATAAAAATAAACTTATTATGAAAGAATACAAAAGATAAACTGCAATGTGCAAACCCAACCGTGCCCTCTGAATTTGTCGTTTTTGTTTGTATTTTGTCTCCCACTATCACTATTAGGTCTAAAAATCTAAAAAAAAATGTTCGCCCCATCCAATACATACATTAGGGCGATCTGCGCCATGCATTGTATAACCGCATACTTAGGGTATGAATGTAGGTGAAGTATAAACGCATACAAAAGCATAATATAGCTAGAGTTTTTGCTATTTAGAAAAAAAGCCGCCCTGCCAATACATAGACTAGGGCGCTCTGCTCCCGCAGGCGATGACGATAACTGAGGCGATGACGTGATGATACTTAGGCGATGGCAGAGTATGGAGACGTGTTGATATTTCAGGTGTGAAATTGTACATTCCCAGCAAACATTTTTGACGATAATCTTCAAGACAATATCGTAATGATATCGTCGGTTATCGCCTTCTATCTCTAATAGGAGATTATAACGAAAGTCTTTCACAAGATTATTAAAAGGTATCATAGCGATATTTGGATAGAGATAATTATTGATGCTTAGTCGAGTTATTCTAAAATTGTCATCTTTGCGATATTTTAAAGAGAAACCTGTGTATTTTAGGTTCCGAAAAATAAATATTATGTGAAAACTACTTTGCCGGATGTACATAATCAAAAATTTCCCCTTCACTCATTTTTATCTCTAGAAAGATATCGCACCGAATGGACCTTTTGCACTTTATCGTATCGCAATCGATCAGACAAAGATATCTCACACGATAGATGATATCTTCTACAGATATCTTTTTAATATCATTCCGAACCTTTTTGTTTGCTGGGTTGCAGTTTATCTGTTGTATTCTTTCATAATAAGTTTATTTTATTGCTGATGTTGTTCATTTAATCATGTCTGAACATTTAAAAAGAAAAAAGTTATCGGGAAGCCAGTATCGCAAGTTGCGAAAAATAAAAGAACAGGCCACTCGAAATCAAGAAGGTACTTTACGTAGGTTCCTGGATGTTACAGCATCCAGCTCAATATCGGTAAGTCCAATTACTTTATTAAATTTGCCAAGCGAAGATCATTCTGTGCCAGCTCCTGCGATCGAATCACAAATTTCTGCTACAGAAGTAATAAATGAGCCGTTGTATTTGAAAGTGGAATAAGTCTGTTTTGAAAAAAATATTTTTTGTGACATTGTAACATTATTCTATACAACACGAAGCAACTTTCTGAGAATCTATTGATGCAATTGTTTCATCACACTTTTAAAACATACAAGTAAATTTTTCTGAAAAATTGCATAAATATTTTTAAACATTTAAAAATGAAATGGACTTATTCCACTTTCAAAATCAACGGCTCAAATAATGAAATAAACGCTAACCTGATCGACAGACCGGCAGTAAGTGTTTCAGAGGATCTTGCTGATAACAATCATTCAAATGATATCATCGAATGTTTCGACGACCCCGGTAAATGGCCATCATTAAATCAATCGATAATTAAAAAAATTGTCGAAAAAGGTCCAATACAGATAAATTCACATATTTTTCCAACGCGCAATAACAGAAAATTTAAAACTATGCATTATGATAGAATTATGGGAAATGGCGATGTAGTACCTAGGATTTGGTTGGTATATTCAATTTCAAATGACGTGGTTTTATGTTTTTGTTGTACGATTTTCTCAAAGAATAAGAACGACTATTTGTCACAAAATGGCTTTGGTGATTGGAGCCATTTAACCAGGTTGCTCAAAGCGCATGAAATTAGCCCGAATCACATCAAAGCTTTTCAATCATGGAAATCGTTGGAGCATGGCATACACAAAAACAGTACTATAGATTCAGTTATAATTAAAAATTATAGCAAAGAGGTTCAACATTGGAGGGAAGTTTTACGAAGGCTTCTAATTTTTGTACAATTTTTAGGAGCTCAATCTCTGGCTTTTCGTGTTACATCTGAAGTTTTATATGATCACAATAATGGAAATTTCTTAAAACTTGTGGAGTGTGTAAGTAAGTTTGATTTGGTATTGGCAGAACACCTACGTCGAATAACATGCCATGAAACTCATAATAGGTACTGAAGCAAAAATATTAAAAATGAACTTATAATGATAATTTCTGAGTCAGTTAAGGACAAAATTAAAAATATGGTAAAGATTGCAAGGTACTATTCTATTATAGTTGACACCACTCCGGATAAAAGTCGCACAGAGCAAGTTACACTAGTTACCAGATTTGTTCATCAAAATGAGAAGTCTTTTGAAATTCGCGAGCACTTTTTAGGATTCCTTATAGGCTGACACTACTGGCTTGGGGCTAAAAGATTTAGTGTTACGGGATTTAAATGATTTGAGTCTTTCTATTAATAACTGTAGAGGGCAAGGTTATGATAACGGTTCCAATATGAAGGGAAAGCACTCTGGAATGCAAATCCGCATTAGGGAATTGGAACCGAGAGCGTTTTTTGTTACATGTGCCTCGCATTCAACCAATTTAGTTGTCAACGATGCAGCTTCTTCGACAATTGAAGCAATTTCTTTTTTTAACACTATTCAAAATATATACGTTTTGTTTGCGGGTTCCACTAAGAGATGGGATATTTTAAAGGCAAACGTGCAAAACTTATCATTGAAACCTGTTAGTGCTACAAGATGGTCTAGCCGAATAGACGCCATAAGACCACTTAAGACTCAGTTGGGGAATATTTATGAGGCCTTGATTGAGTTAACGCAAAAGGCTGATATAGAAAGTAAATGCATCGCTGAATCCCTAGGCAATAAAATAATGGATTTCAAATTCATATGTTCCTTGCTTATATGGTATGACATATTAGAACAAATAAATATCACAAGCAAATAAATACAAAATCCAAAAATAAGCATTACTACTGGAGTTGCTATGTTGAAAACAACAAAAAAATGCATTGAAGATATGAGAAATGAAGAAAAATTTCACTCACATTGAATCAGGCACAAAATTAGCAACTGAGTTAGGTGTTGCAACCGATTTTCCACCTCCATCCACACTAGGATCTCGTAGAAAGAAAAAAATATTTGATTATGAGGCAAGCGATGAACCAATTTTGAATCCAAAAGGAAAGTTTAAGATCGATTTTTATTACAGAATTTTGGATCAAGCAATATGTTCCATTGATGAAAGGTTTGAACTATTAAATGCACATAAAGAATTATTTGAATTCGTATACGATATATATGCCATAAAGCAAAAGCCGATTCATGTTCTAAAAACAAGTTGTGAAATTTTAGAAAAAAGTTTAACGGGTAAAGATGGTTCTGCAGATATAAATGGTTCAGATTTATGTAACGAGCTCTTAATGGTATCGACAATTCTTGAACAAGGTACTGCTGGCTTGGAAGCTTTGAATTTTATTTTTTCAAAAAACTTGGAAAGAGTTATTGCTTTGCGAATTTTATTAATATTGCCAGTCACTGTTGCTTCTGGTGAACGAAGTTTTTCGAAGTTGAATTTGATACAAAATTATTTGAGAACTACAATGAGTCAAGAGTGGTTAGTTGATGTTAGTTAATGATGCCCATAGAAAAAAAATTAGTTGAGGACTTAGAATATGATGACTTAATACTAAATTTCGCCAAGGAAAAGGCTAGAAAGGTCAATCTACTAAATAAGTACGGATTTTCATAATATGTGACCTGGTCTATGAAAAGGGGGCTAACGCGAAAACAAGTTTTCGGGAAAACAGCTACCTAAGTTAAACAACTTTAAAAAAATAAAAAAAAGTTTTTTCGTATCTGGACTCTTTTTTATCTTCAATTTTAGGAAACTTTTAAACAAATTATGATTTTCCGGATTTCACCATGCGTCTCAAACTCTATCCGAATCGGCATAAAAGTGAACAATTTGTTGACACGTAAGCCCCCTTTTCATAAACCAGGTCACATATATGTATACAGTAAAACCTCACAAATTTAAATTTTCCAGGAAACTTAAGTTGGCTTTGATCGCTATGGACAACTCTAAAATCTTAAGTTTTTCTCCTTTCTTCCATGTGGTCTTCCTTTACAATTACGTATTCTAAATTTGCGATTGAGAAATCGATGTTACTATGCAATTGTTAAGTAAAAATTTTCTGTAAGGGCGCAGTGTCGATGGATTGCTCGGGGCGGCAAATTAGCTTGGTCCGCCACTGGGTGTGAATGATTACATAGATGGCTTCGTCAGTATGTGAACTAGGGTATCGATCTTGAAAACATCGTATCCCCTCCATCAGGGTAGCATGGAATCTCTCTAGGCTTTCGTTGGATTGAGGATGGCCTACTGAACTGAAAGTTTTTTGGATTTGAAATATTTTTAAAAATTCTTTTACTTCATGATTATCAAATTCTGCACCCTTATCACTATGTACTCTTGTTGGAATAGGGAAATGTTGGAAGAAACGTTGAAAACCCTTAATTATTTCCTTCGAGGACTTTCCTTTGAGTCTATAAGCTTGGGCATATTTGCTAAATTCGTCATTAATGGTCAGGAATTTATAGGACATTATTTCGAAGATATCTACGTTAATACGAGAGAATGGAAGGCTCTGTGTTTCCGTTATCATTAAGGTGAGATCTTTATTTCTTCTTCAAATTTGACATCCTTTAATAAACTGGTTAATTTTTTCTCTCATACCCAACCAGTGGAATTGTTCTGAAATGAGCTTGAATGTTTCGTGAACTCCTCTATGAAAATGTCTGTGGTCGGTATGAAAGTTCTTCATTATTTTATTTTGTTCTTCAAGGGATATAATTGTCTTGACCTGTTCTTTGCATAATACTAAATTTCTGGTTTCGTTTTTATTAAAATAGCTAAAACTTCGTTCTAAGAGGTTTAAGGAATAAAACTTGGTTCGATATATTTGGTTAATGGGTAAATAGTGTATATGGCCTTTGAGGATTCGGAAGATTTCAGAGGCATGTATATGAGTTCTAGCAGAGTTAGATACAAACATATAATATGTAGTGAGGGGGTTCGATTTAGCTCTATATATGGAAAAATCATGGGTATTTGCCCTATCATATCCTACCATATCCGAGAAGTATCTATTAAAACTAGTATCCTGTTTGGAATGGGTTAGGTTTTTTTTTGTCAAAAACACTTATATATTTGAGTTATTGGACGTTTTTACTTGTTCGGGGGAATATTTAATTCTGTTATAATTTATAGGAAATTGGATAAGTTTTTTTTTCCATTTCGTCATATCGTTCGGATTACTTGTTTCTGGGGGGTCTGGTATTATGTATTCCTCGTATTCTTCCAAAGCGTTGCTGTTTTGGATTCCAGGTTTATACGTTATTTCATAATCGTATTCCTCAAGTTTGAGGCGCCAACGAGCTAATCTTGAACCCGGATCTTTAATTTAAAATAATCACAGTAACGGTCTGTGGTGAGTTACTAACTTGAACTTCCGCCCATACAAATATGGTCTGAAATTATTTACAGCCCAGACTATGCCTAGTAGTTCTCGCTCTATCACTGAGTATCTTGTTTCCGCAGGATTTAGAGTTCTCGAAGCATACGCTATTGGCAAATCTTTACCAACTATCCCCTGAGAGAGAATTGCTCCGAGAGCGAAAGCATTTGCATCTGTCGTAAGGATAAATTCTTTTTCAAAGTCAGGATATTGTAAGATAGGTGATTTGGTTAAGAGTTCTTTACATATTTGAAATGATTTTGTACATTCTTCGTTAAAGTCAAACTTGATATCCTTTTTTAAAAGTTGGGTGAGGGGTTTAACGATTTTTGAATAGTCAGGGATGAATCGTCTATAGTATCCGGTGAGTCCCAAGAATTGCTTAATCTCCTTATCGTTCTTGGGTTGTGGGTATTCTATTACTGCCTTAATTTTCTCGGGGTTAGGTTTGACGCCCTGTTCTGTAACTATATGTCCTAAATAACCAACTTCTTTTCTCAGGAATTCACATTTATCGGGTTGGATTTTGAGATTATATTTTTGAAGTCTTTGAAATACCTGACGTAGTCTTAAAATATGCTCTTCCAATGTAGCTGAATAAACTATGATATCATCCATATATATTAAACATTGTTCTCCTTGGAGTCCGGTCATTATATTATCCATGACTCGCTGAAAGGTGGCAGGGGCGTTTTTCAGTCCAAATGGCATCCGTTTAAATTCGTAGTGACCGTATTCTACGTTAAAAGCTGTTTTTTGGATGTCATCTTTCTCGACTTCAATCTGATGAAATCCAGATGCTAAATCTAAAGTTGTGAAGTATCGACATTTGCCAAGTTGGTCGAGAAGGTCTGCAATATTTGGTAATGGATATTTGTCACCTATTGATACATCGTTTAACTTACGGTAATCGATCACCATTCGCCACTTCATCTTCCCACTAGCGTCCGATTTTTTTGGAACTACCCAGACTGGTGAAGATCAAGGGGAAATAGAAGGCTGAATTATATTTTGCTTTAATAAATTCGAGACTTGGGTTTTGACCTCATCTTTATGGATCGATGGGTATCGATAAGATCTTGTCGAAATTGGGCCAGCACATCCGGTATCTATTGCATGTTTTATTTCATTAGTAAACGTGAGTTTGTCTCCTTCTAGATAAAATATATCGGAAAATTCATAGCATAGTTTTTCAATGAGTGTCTTTTCTTCGGAGTTTAAATGATTGGTTCGAAGGTTTTCTTGAATTATTTCATTTCTATTATCTTGTACTATGTGAATTTCGTGCTTGGTTTCAGTTTCTATAGTTTCCCCTAATAGTATGTTTGTTAACTGTATTTGTGGGATGTTCAGTATATGATTATAATATTGAACCATAATGAAGGTTCAATATTGAAGTAATAAATTTTTGATTCGAAACTTGAACTAATGCAATAGGAATTTTTATACCTTCGGAAAATTGGATTTCTGGACAGAGAAAGGTGCCGTCTGTCTTATCAGAATTTAATTGAATGTACATAATAGTACGGCTTGGAACGATGATTTCGCAATAACTAGGGTTGGTAACTTTATCATAATTAGTCAGATTTGATTCAGATTGTGTCACTTGATTTTGAGGTTCCCTTTGATTTTGATTGATTTGAGAATGAGTTAGGTTTGGTGGTGGTTGTACGTTCCATTCGTCACAGTGTAGAGGTATTAACTTGAAATTAGGGAAAAGTTTTTTATTTACAAAATCCAGAATACAGTGGAATTGTTCCATAAAGTCCAGCCCAATAATTCCGTCGTATCGGATAGGCAGATCGCAGATGTAGAATTTAAATAATTCTCGTTCGTTTACCCTTGCTTGATAACTAAAGTTTATTTTGATACTTTCGTTTGACACACTTTTAACACTTAAATTTTCATAGGCGATACGTGAATTGGGCGGAACAGAGCGCGGCGTTATAACAGAAATACATGCACCAGAGTCTACCAGGAACTTGCATCCACGGGAATCTACGATATAATACAGTTTGGTAGAATTTAGAATTGAATGGAATTGGGTTGGTTGGGATTCGGACTTTGGTTTACTGTCGAGCATGGGTTGTCCAACGCCATCCCGACTAATTCGTTTAAATGACCAAGTTTTGATGAATCTTCTTGAATTACTGACAATCGATTTGTGTTCTGGTTGTAATGACTCGGACCCGGTCTGGGGTTTTAGAAAGAGTTATTATTTTGACTATGATTAGTTGGTTTATTATTTTGGGTGAGTTATTATTATTTGGATTAAATTGAGGAGCTCGATTTTGAGAAGTATTCATTTTTGTTCATTATTATATTGGCGTTTCCTACACTCGCGAATAAGATGTCCAGGTTTTTTACAATAATTGCAGGTTTTGGGTGTATTAGGGAAATTTTCATTTGGAACAAGATTTTGACTGATTGAACTTGCTTTAAACTGTTTTTGAAGGTAAGCTATATTTTCTTCATCCAGTATAGATTGGCATGCTTCGTTGAAATTTTGAGGTTTCTGTGATCTAAGAATTGGTCCCATTGGTTGTCTGGTTCCAGCCAAGAGAGTCTTTAAAGCAATTGCTTCGTGACTCTGATTGATGACAGTCTTTTGCCTGTCCTCTAAAGTAGCATAAGTAGCAATCTATCCAGAAAATGTCTAGGAGTTTCATCTGTAGCCTGCGTTGCGTTTGTCATATCTCGTAATAGAGAGGCTGTGTCTTGACAATCCCCGAAGTGCCCTACGAGAAGGTCCTTAATATCCAACCCAGAACTAAGATTTCTTGACGAAATATATTGTTTTGCTTTACCAATAAATTTATTCTTTACTGCAAAAACGAACAACTGTGCGTCATCTTCATCGATGTTTCCCGAAACATAATCACACACCTCTATAAAATCGTTCAGGGTTACCTGGTCACCATCATATTCCGGTATGATGGAAGAACTCAAAAAATTCCGTTGAGGCATTGCCATGGTGTTAAAATTTGTTTTTAGGGAAAAGAAAAAAAATTGGAAAAGATAGGAGTCAATAAACAATTACTTACATGAAACACACGATTATCATCATCTCGACACAATAAAAGTTCTTCGCGACAAGGACCGAAAGACGGTATTTTAGTCCGTGATAGGCAATGACAATAATTTTCACGGCACCAAAACTCGCGAATCCTACCGACTGCGCCAAATTGTTATGTCGGGACAAAAATAATTGCAACACAATGAATAACGAATAACTGAGTCTTTAATGAACATGTACAATTTTGAGGGTTTTACAGAATAACGAATAAAATGAATATAAACTTTTGAGTTTTTATCAATTACGAATAACTGAGTTTTCACTGAATAACGAATGAAATGAATATGAACTTTTGTGTTCTATGAATTACGAATAACTGAGTTTTCACTGAATAACGAATAAAATGAATATGAACTTTTGTGTTCTATGAATTACGAATGACTTAGTTTTCAACGACAACGTTTTTAGTGCTCTAGTTCGTGGTTAATATAAAAATGCCGCGTCGAATAATCCCGGCTAGCCCTTTTAATAGCTAGTTTTGCTGATGAGGTTTTCTTATAACGATCACGCCACATACGTGTCGGATTTCCGCGTGTGTTTATGTTCGGTAGTTTAAAGCGCTTACAGTGATAATTCTTGTGTGAATTATCAACGTAGCAAAAGATCAAATTTTTGCCTACGAGATTATTCGGTGAGGATTATTCGGTTTGGTTTATGATTATGCACATAAAATATAAAGATATGCAATCTGAGCACAAACCGAACAGAAATATTATACAATGATTTTACGTTAGGGCGTTGTGTATATAACAGGGTTCCCCCCCCCCCCCCGTTACTACGCAGGTGCTTACACTCACACCGAATTTTATTTTTCTAGTGCAATTGGTTTGTGAGGTATCATAATCTAAAGTTTTTCACCCCCCACCCAAGTACGTCACTGCCCCGCCCCACTCAAAAATTCAATCTTGTCTCCTAGTATAACTGCAGGTATTTGTTAAGTTTGAATTGTGTGCCATTAAGAGTTTAGTAGATATGGATTTTAGAATGTGTCGATCTAGGCCTCCTTGCGTTTCGGGCGCAATATTTCCCCCCCCCCCCCCCACTCCCACACTCCTTCACCCATATCACCAAATTTTTGCAAATAGGTCTACTATCGAAGCTCTATAGAAATTCCAAGTTTCAGCCTCCTAACATAAGCAGTTGTTGAAATCTAGAAACCAAAATTTTTCGTCAATAACGCTTCCCTTTCCTCCCCCCCCCCCCTCATATCCACACCTAATCTACTCACCATTAAAAGTTCATGATAATACCTCAAGGGGCTTGGGAGCTACGCGCCTTCAAACTATTTCGCGGACGGTGAAAATAATAAAAATAATAAAGTAAAATTAAAATTTTGCTCGACGGTTCACATCACGTTCACTGTTTTTAAAGGGAACGGGTTTCGCCAGAATATTGGAGTTTCATAGTTACACCTAGAAACGCATATCCCTATTTTAAGTATTGTAAGGTGATGCCCAGATTTCTTAGAAAAACATTTTCAGGAATTATTTTGTTCACTTGAAAGAAATTTAAAAAAAAGTTTTGCAGTTTGTTTTATTTGAGTGAATTTTTAAACTCGACTGTGGCCTTTATCAATATACTATGAAAAACCATTATTCTTAAAACCAATAGGAGTCTGTGAAAAATCTGGATGTATAATTTTTGTTTATTTGTTATTATCAAAAATCACACATTGTTACTCTATGGCATAGAGATGTATATACTGGAGCCAGCGCCTCCCCGAGGGCTTCTGGCGCCCTGGTGCAAATTTCTAGTGTCGCCCCTTAAATTTGTAAAGAATTGTAAAATAAAACATATTGGCCGCTATTCACAGTCGTCATAAAGTTTGCTTTAAGTTAAAGCTGACTTTAGTGTCTTATTAATAATATGACATTAAAGTCAGCTTTAACTTAAAGCCAACTTTATGACGACTGTAAATAGCGAATTTATTGATAGTGCTTATAATAGCCGTGAAGCTGAACTTATGCTTAATACATACAAAGCCATTAGTTGACCGGCCAGCTAATTGAAAAATGACGATGGCTGCAATTTTTTGGTGATAGATGTAAACACTTCGCGCATTTTAGATATTGTAACATAAAATTAAGGTAATGAATTCGTATCGTAGACCGTGTTGCTGGAAAAAACATTATCAATTACCGTATTTTGTGTCCGTGTCTTTTTGGTGTGCTTGCTGAGTTGCCCGGAAAATGTTTTTGCCTGTCCTGTCATTTGTTATGTTTTGCTGGATCCCTGTAGAAGAAGTCATAAGCCCAGAAGTTTAAGAAGGGCACCGCGCTCACTAGATGCCATACGGGCCCATTGCGATCTCTTCAGATCCCGGCGAAAGGCTTATTAAAATAATACCAAAATCAGACCTGATTTCCAGTGGCGTGGCGTGATAATTCAACAAGAGGAAGCAATTGGTTAATATCCACAATTTTTTTATTATTATTCTACCTATCAATTTACTGCATATTGATTGAACCTTCTCCATTAGCACCCAGCAGGGATCTAGGAGGCTATTTAGAACGTTGGTGCTTAGGTTGTCAGTCGCAGTCACCTACACCTAGCTCATCATTAAACGCTTTCCGAACTTCTATCAAAAAAATTATAAAGTTTCGATCATAGTACCTACATATTGGCAGACTTTTTTTTATTTTTTACGTATTTTTTGGAATAGAAGAGTCAATAGAAATAAATAATAACAATAAAATAATTCTATCTCATTAACCCTAAAAGTTTTTCGGAATTCGTTAAAAATGCTTGCATCAGAGTTTTCTTCGATTCAATATAATAATAGAAATATATAAAAATTCTTGAAAATGTACACAACCTTTTTACACAACCTTTTTACACACCGTGAGGGGTTGGATATGGAAAAATTAGAAAAAAAAATTTCTAGTTGCTTACATAAAGAGCTCGCAAAAGTAAAATTTATTTCGGCATGTCCAATATAAATATATAACGAAATCGTGGAAATGTGGAAAAATCCCTTTTCACGGACAATTGTTTTACTCAACCTCTATGCTAATAAAAATCATTTTTTTTTTTCTTTAATTACTTCATATACATACGTACTAAGCTCCAACTTTCTTCTTCATAAGCCGCTTTTGAGATATAAAAAATCACCACCCATATATTTTTTTCTAGGACACCTCTTTATTAGCTCTATGTAGTAATTTTTTACCTTTCTATGGTTTGTAGTTTTTAAAAAATAAAAATGGATGTTATTTCCTTTCCACGCCCTCCCACCATCAGCCCCTTCACCAGTACCTCCAGAATTTGTTTTCCCAGTTAGAAGTGTACTGGACCTAACTCCTGTAAAATTTCTAAGATCATATGTGGTACGGTTCTTGAAATATAAAAATGAAATATTTTAAAAATGGCCCCACTTTTGTGGTCTACCTCTCACATAATAAATTTTATATTCAATGAGCATATCCTATATAGACAAACTAAATTATACCTCCCTGATTGATTCGAAAGATATTCTAATCCAAAGTTTTTTACCCCAACCCCTACTCACCATCTTCTGATTCAAAAATTTTAGCTCTTGATTAATCTGCTAAATATTATTTCTTAAAACAACTACAAGTTTCAATCTTCTGACATCAACCATTCAGAAGATACATATTTTAGAATGTTTCAACCTCAGCTTTCAAGCACTCCGAAGACATTGCTTTCCCTCCACTCCCACACGCCTCAAACCTTATCGTAAATTTTGCAGACAGGTTCACTATTATACTTTTATATAAGTTCCGAGTTTCAGCCTCCTAACATACCATAAGTGGTTCCTGAGATCTAAGAACTAAATTAAATATGTACAATTGAACTATTTACCACAATTCAATTCAAAACATCAATCAGAATTCAATTCCAATCCTACTCTGGTAGCACCAATTTCAGATCAGATCTCTGCTCGCTGCAAGCTTCTCCGTTGCAGCCAAGAATGTGTTGTACGAAGTACGACCCGAGCAGATTGTGCAGAGAAGCAAACAGCGTATTGCTTCCACCGAAGCTACTACCATGCAGCGTGTGTGTGACGTCACAGTGAGTTTACTGCGAACTGATTTTAACGCTCATATACATGCATTGCTTTTCCGCGGGGTGCTTTTCTGAGTTTCTTTTTGCTTGCCGTGGTGCTGCCAAGTCGGCTGTGTGCGATTTTCGAGTGTAGTTTCTTACGAACTTTTATTTAGACTGTGAAAATGTGTGATATAAATTTTTTTTTACGATTTTTCTGCGCGTGACCCATTTGATTACATGTACATTAGTAGTAATAGTTTGATTAGGCTTGTGTCTCTACAACAATGGTTGGAAACTTAAAGCTAACAATGGCTGTATTGAAATAAAATTCATTAGATTGGCTTGAAGGAAAAATGGTTAAGAAAAACGTATTTTAGATATACTATTTTTCAGCAAAGTGTAAGGGAAGCAATGCTTCCCTTGCTTCCATGGACGCCACGCCACTAGTGATTTCGGCTTATCGATATGCCCAAAACGCAAGCTATGACGTTCCCTTTACATGTATGATATGAATCATATCACTTCGGATGGAAAATTACACGGCATGATTTCAATCACTCCAAAATCAGATCTAATTTAGACCTATCGATAAGTGCGAAATATATGATCTGAATATATACCATATGCGTATGATGTGAATCACACCATGATCTAGGAAAAGTTATAAGGCCTGATTTTAGGCACAATAATCAGACCTTAGTTTGGCCTATTCGTTTGGTCCGAAATGCAAGCCATCTTTCAAATGTGATAACCGAATGAGTGTTTCTCCAAGCGAATGAATGTGGCTGTAACTTAGTTAATCCACAGTAAGTTGAGTTGCACATAGGGAAATGAAAATGGAACGTCTTCTGTGGCCCAGGGCTTACGCGCGCCAATCCAAAAACATTCAGCTCCGGGCTCAGTAAGTGAGAAACAATTTTGAAGTAGGAAAATAGAGTCTAAGAACAGTCCTCTACCTCCTCCTGGGACACAAAAATGAATTCAGTAGGATTTAACACAAATAACTATTTTTTTTTTGCATATCTGAATAAAATCATGGAACGGTCAGGTACAAATCAAAGCTGTGTTGGCATCATTGCAAAGCAATAGCTGATACAGATCAGAATCATGCCTATTTTTCCCGCAGGGATATCGGGACTTCATTTGAAGGAAACAACTAACTTTTTACTTTTAGTTCATAAATAATATTAACTAAATAAAATACAACATCTCATCAAACAATTTTAATATCGGCATTTAAAAATTGGTTGTTGAGTTCCTCAATTCGTCTTTTTTGACCGTTCTTTGGGATCCGTGTGTGATGTCGATGGCACCGGTTGAGATAGATAAGCTGCAATGGCATAAGGAGCAAGTCGAGGGCGAATTAGAGAGCGACCAATAGGGGAACTTTGAATCACGTCCTTCTTATGAAAATGAATAGCACTATACAGCAGACACCTTTGTTGGTATCCAGTTTTTTCGCGGAATGGCTTTTACCTATAATTTATGATGATTCGCGTCGCGGGGAAAAAACTGAAACCGAATTACTCACGGACAAAGATGAATTGTAGTTTAATTTGCATCCAGGAACACAAAAACGATCAGGTTAAGATAACTGTTAACTTAAATTGGTAACATGTGAACTACAGACAGATAAAGTCCCTTCCCTTAAAACTTCCGAGTATAAAATAATTCAAATAAAAATTGACAAGATCACCATGTTATGCTCACAGCAGAAGTTTTGTCCAACGTACTTTCTTTTGGCGCTGCTCACGAAAAATGATGAGGAAATATTGTCCAACGTGGTTTCTTTTAGCGCTGATGATTCTGGTCACTATCCTAAAATTAAAAGCAATTTAACCATTCACAAAAAATTTACTTTAAATTACTGAGTTTGTTGTCATATTGAGGTCAATTTTCTGGGCCAAGTAAATCGCCATGAATTTCTTCCTCCTATTCGCAAGATTCTGTAAAATAAACATTTTGCACATAATTTATGAAAGTTGGACTAACTGTATTCATATTTACTCACCTTTTGAAGTTTAGTAATTAGGAAAAAAAAATTAGCAATATGCGGAATTGCTAATTGGAACACTTTGCTCCGGTAATAATAATAATAATAATAATAATTGACTTAATCCCTCCGTGGGTACACTTCCGCAGCCCAAAGTACTGGAGACTAAATACTCTCCCAGCTCAATGGACTGGAAAAAATTCACCATATCGACATACTCGAGATGTATGTTGATATTGGCTCAGATTCTTTTGGCGTGTCCAAAGTGCTCCCCAGACAGTACCGAGTACTGGTATCAGGGAAACACAAATGCAGCAAACCAAAAAGGCATGCAAAAATAAAAAATTATAAGAAATTTAAAAGAAAAGAAAAAAAATAATAATAATAAAATAAAATAAAATAAAGATAATAAATAATGATAATAATAACAATAGTAAATAAACAAATTAGATTAAAAATAGTGAAATAATAATAAAATTAATAAAAAAAAAGAAAAAAAAGTGATAGAATTGAAAATAAAAATAAATAATAAAGTAATAAAAAGAAAAAAGAAAATAAAAAAAAAACTAATAATAATAACAATAAATAACTAAATAAGGTAAAGTGAGTGCAAAGAAAAAGAAGAAGAAAGTTAAGTTCACTCTATGTATAGCATAAGTTCGAGAGATGGAAGTGTGTATGGCTAGGTAATGGTTATCAAGTCCATTTAAGTTTAGTTTTAATTTAAACTTGTACTTTTCACCTCTCATATGTTTTTTGAGTAGCATTTTAAATCGATCGTAATCAGCATTTTTTAAAATTTGCGGTAGCTGGTTGTACAAGGTAATTGCAACCGTTATTGGGTCCTTCTTTATTCTATCCGTCCGTGCTTGGGGGCTCTTATGTGTTCCACTGCTCGTGTATTATAGTGGTGTATTTCGCTACAAGTTATAAGTGCAGTTGACGATTTTCGTTGTTGTTTCCTAATTGCATGAATGTGTTTAGCTCCTTCTACTGCTATTATATCTTTTATGTTAAGTTTTCCTGTCATCCTATATAACTCTGTAGTCGATGTTGTTCTTGGTAGGTTGTATACCGCTTTAATACTTTTGTTTAAAAGTCTCTCTAGTTTATTAATGTTATATTGAGCTGTCTGACTCCATGCTAGTATTCCATAGCTTAGAAGAGAAATAATGTGAGCGTTATAGACAAGTTCTTTAACTCTTACTGCCAGGAACTGATTTCTCCTCAGTGCTCCAATAAAAGGTGCTATTTTCTTGCACAAGTTTTGAATATGAGTTGTCCAAGATAAGTTTTCATCAATTGTAATTCCTAAATATTTAGTTTCTTTTATTCGTTGTATCGAAGTGAGTTGCATGATGGGATTTATTTTAATGTCTACCCTATTTTTCTGTTTAAAAAGCATGTAATTGGTTTTCGTCGTATTCACGGTTAGCTTGTTTCCCAACAACCAATCACCATATTTCTTTAGATCATTGTTTATGTTATTTTCCAAATTGGTTTGATTCCTTTCCTTGTAGAGTAATAAAGTATCATCGGCGAATATAACATACTTTGCTAATAGCTCTGCTTCACGTAGATTGTTGACATAAAGTAAGTACATTGTTGGTCCTATTATCGATCCCTGCGGTATACCGAAGTTGACGTGCATCTCGTTACTGTAGTTATCAAAATTTTTTGTCGTATATATTCTGTCGCTGAGGTAGCTTTTTATTAGGCTTTTTGCCTTTCCGCGAATACCCTGTTCGTCCAATACTTCTAGAAGTATATCATGATTTACTGTGTCGAATGCTTTTTTCAGGTCAACAAATATACCAGCTACATAGTTCCCTTCGTCAAGACCTTTATTTATATAGTTAAAAGCATCTATTATTGCTGATGTCGTATTACTCTTAGCTTGAAATCCATATTGATTCTCATCAAAGCCTCTTGTTCGTTGTATGAAATTTGTTATTCTTGTGTTTATTACTTTTTCTATTATTTTGCTGATTGCGTTCAGTAGTGCTATAGGACGATAATTTTCTGGATCTGTTCTATCGCCGCCTTTGTGGACTGGAGTTATTAATGCCACTTTCAAAGATCTTGGAAACACACCAGTTTGTAGGATATGATTTACTATTTGTGCCATTGGTGAAGCGATAACATTCTTTATTATTTTGATGTTATTTGTAGTTATACGATCAATCCCTGGTGATGTGTTTGATCTCAGTGATGTTATTATCGATCTTATCTCTTCTGCTGTCGTAGGCATTAGAAATATCGAGTTAGGATTAGATTTGTTTTTAATTCTTCGAATGTTATTAAAATCATAGTTTTGTTTCATGTTGTTCGCTAATTTTTCTCCTATCGATGTAAAGTGTCTATTTAATTCGTTAGCAATATCTTCACTATTTGTAATAGTACCCAACTCAGATTTGATCTCAGCTATTCCCTTTTTCTCATTCGATCCATCCGCACCTTTCCCTAAAGATTCCCTGATAACTTTCCAAATTTTGAAACTATTTCCAGCTGCTTTTTTTAATGAGTTACTTAAATAACTGGTTTTTGCTTCCTTGATCAGTTTAGTCGATTTGTTTTTAATACTGCTATATTCAGATTTAAGCTGTTGATTGTCGTGGTCATTTTAAAGTTTACTGTATATTCTGTTTTTTATTTCTATAACATCTAGTATCTCTTTTGTAATCCATGAAGCGTTACTTCTTATGCGTACAGTTTTTGATGTAGTTGCTTCAGATTTAGCAGACGTAATATCAGAGACCAGTGTTTCAATTGTATGGTGTTCCCGGCTGTTTATTCTGTTTTCAACTATATTTATAAATTTTTTCCGATTTAGAATTTGAATAGTCTTTTTAGTCATTTTACCTTTCCGTGCTGTATTTTTACTGAGTGTTAGAGTAATCACTTTATGGTCTAGCCCCGCCCAATCACTCATTTCAATTTTATATGATGATCCAATGGAGCTATCATTCGTTATTACATGATCAATTAGTGTGGCGGTATCTCTATTCACTCTCGTCGGCACAGTCGTATTTAGCAACATGCAGTTATTTATTGTCAACATTCCCTCATACTCCTGCCTGATCGAATTATTTACTACACGGTTGAAAATAAAGGAATAAGTTTAATACAAATTTCCTATTCATATAAATCCACTACTTTTTTCTATAAATTTTATAGATTTGCTGTATATCAAATGCATAAATGTTTTATTAAGTTTGATAAAGGTAATTATAAAAGTCTTTTATATGAAAGTAGCATATACTCTATAAGCAATTGGTGTAAGCATTGTTTATAAAGTAATGTTATTAATTGTATACTTATATATATATATGAAAGTATTCAATTCATCAGGTATATTCTTAATAACACAAAATGTATGAAAATGGTTTAAGCAAGAGCGGTATTAATCTTAAATGTTACAAAATTGTAACCGTGACTACAATTTCATATAAATATAGCAACCGATTGATGTAATACCCTATTATGAAGTACATATGTACATATTATGTTCGCTGAAAGGGTAACTAAATAAATTTAAAACTATATATGTGATTGTAATATAAATTTATTAAATTATTTTAATGTTTTACATAGCTTATATTTATACAGATGTTCATTTTCAAAATTATTATTGAAAATATTCAAAAGAATGTGAATCCAGTTTAAATTAATTTTGGTTATATAATCTTAATAATAACATAAATTTAGTTCAGAATTTTTTTACAACATAAAACTTTTTCGTTTTTCTGGATGTTACTAATGTGCATGTCTTTACATTCAAAATGCTATCAAATTTCAATATATTGAACTCATGGTTAATTAAATCTTCTTGAACTTCAAAACAATTATGAAATTTGTCAAAACCTTTGCTTACAAAATATTTGCATAGGAAGAAGATCTCATTCTCTATTTTTAAAATGTGTTTTATTAGATAGAACGTATGTACGTTACTTAAATCTTTTAAATTAAAAATAATGCACAAAGTAATCTACAAAAGATACAAAATAAAGCAATTTATTCTGAGTATGATTAAGAGCCCATATAATACTTTCATTTTCTTTCATAAAATTTTTATCAGGAACAGTCAATGTCAAGATTGGAATGTATTGATAAGTATTTTGAACAAGACATTTTTTATATTTTTTATTTTTGCGGCAAAATCTTTGGTCCCATCTTTTATTAGTTGGCAGTTGCTTAGGTTGCACATAAAATTCAGACTCCTTAACCTTCTTACATCTTTTATATTTGGAACCTATTTTTTTGAAACTCTTCGCTGTCGTAGTCTGAGAAGCACTTATATGTTCGCAAATCGTACTGCGGCAGCAAGCTAATTCTAAGCTGCTAATGGTATTAATGTTAATAGAATATATGTCTTGAACCAAGTTCGAAGTCAATGAAATTATTTCATTGATAGTGGAATAAGGAAGTCCAAGAGAGTTTAAATTTGAAGAAAACCGTGAAATCTTTATTGAATTACTTTCAAATTTCAATTCATGAAAATAATCATCATTTGACATGTGCTCTCTCACATTTTCCAATTTTTCGTGTGGATGATTTATTATAAAAGAAGGAAGATCTGTTGTGCTATTTTGAAAATTTACTGATGTTTTTTTGTGCATTTCAGGATATGTTTTTTTAATCCACAATAGGTGTTAAGTGTGTAAGGACAATTTTCGTTGATGACACATCGTAAGGTTAAAAATTTTGATGGCAATAGTGAATGTACTAATTTTAAATGATTGAACAATGTTGATATTAATAATATACGTCGTTGATATACAAAACAAAAATAATCCAATTTAAAATTTAGGTTTTTCAAAAACTAAAATGTAAAATTAAGTATGTACGAGTACGTCACTCGCTTTAATTAAATTTCGCAATTTGGTATACACACTTATAATAGTAACCGAAGTGCTTGATGTGTGTTACTTATATATATTTTTGTACGAATGTGAAAAATAGTTTTAAATTACTGTCATACCTTATATCAAATAAAAAATGTAGTTTAAATACTGTATCTACGGCTCCCAATATCGAATATTCCAATGGGAGAGCAATTAAATTGCTATCCAGGACAATTAAATACTGATAAATGTTGGATTTCGATGCACCAGTCGCGACAATATACGGAGCCTGCTGTACGGAATCTGCCAAATATTCGGCATTAGTAAGTCCAGTCTGTAAGTGTGGAAAACATCAGCTTATATCAATATATAAATACAAATTTATAATGCATAACCTTTTTAAATATGATGAGCTTATTAACTGCTTCTTCGTCAGTTCTTTTTTCTCCCTGCTGAAGATGGCGGTAGTAATCTTAACAAATTTAATTTTTAATCGTAGCAAAAATTGTGATTGGTGTCCATAGAACTCGATATACTGTAGAAATATGTCAGGTCCTATTTCGGCTTTATGTATATTTTCGAATCCGCCAAAATCGTCAAACTGCATATTACAAGATTGCAGCGCTACAATAATTATATTTGAAAGTAGCAATTCATAAAACTTAATTACACTTACATATTTGTTAACAAAACAGAAACGGATTCAAAACAATACAAAATGCAATAATTTTTGTGTTGTTTTATAGTGTGAGTGCAGGTTTTTAAAGACCCCCACACGAAATTCTGTGAACTTGCCACGTTTACAAATAGTTAATAACTTCAGAATACTTACTGTAATATATGAAACCCTCGTACGTTAGATTAATGGATACATCGCCTGCCACTTTAAATATTTGCACAATTTGTACTCCGTTCTGAAAATCCAAAGTCACAAAATACCCCGGTAACATTTTTACGCTTCGAAATTCAACGCGCAACTGAAGAACAAAAGGCGAGTTTAAATTAAAATGCGCAGTTAGTTTTGTACACATTTTTCTGAAAATTATTCCCTTTTATAAGGTTAAGGTATAAAATTTACCTCTTGTTTATATTTCATCGCGTATTAAATTGATAAATGTTGGATATGCGTATGAAGCTTATATTTCTCAACTTATAAAATTCATATGTACGGTTCCGTTCATAACTGATTAGTAATTTGTATATAGATGTTAGTTATAAATTTTATATTTTTCAGTTTTAATTAAATACTATTCGAATATGCAACTGCATATTATACGAATTTTTTATAAAATCAACTACATTTCTGTAATAAAATGTGTTTATAATTACGCATTGAATGATTTTTATAGGAAAAATCGTGTGGGTAAAAGTTGTACTAGCATTAGATATAAAAATTACCCCAATTTTTTCAACCGTGTAGTGTATCAATATTTGTATCTGCTAGTGTTAATAGTTTTGCATGAGTGCAGTATAGCTGGTCCAAGTGTTCAATGAAAAGTTCTAGTGTTTCTGACGGGGATTTATAAAAGGTAGCTATTTTGACATCTCCCGTGCTTAATTTAACTGAAAGCACAATTGTGTTGTATTTGATGTTTGTTTCGATTGTGTTGAAATTATAATCGGCTTTTATAAATATTGCAGTGCCTCCACCCCTACCCTGTTCTCTGCAATTTTGTACTGCATTATATCCTTTTAATTGGAAAAATGATGTTTCTGTGTTATATAGCCATGTTTCTCCGAAAACTAAAATATCAATGTCCTGGTGTTTTTCGAGGTATATTTCAATATCCGGAATTTTATTTCTAATACTCCTCAAATTCGCATATAATATTTTTAATTTGCTCATAGTTCTTTTATGTAGTAATCTGTTTTCTGCTGCACTGCTCTGGCCCTTTTCTTATATTCCGGACATTCCCAGCTGTCTACATTCTGACTGAAATCTGCCAACTATCGTACAGTTAACACATTTTATGTTCGGAGATTGGCAATCACCCGTCATGTGGTTACCTGAGCACTTTGCGCACGTGTTGCAGTCTGCAGTGCAATTTTTCGCCGAGTGGTTAAAATGCTGACATTTAAAACACCTTAAGATATTGAAGTCTTCTCGTATATAGTGCGACTGGAAATTTATATTAATAAACTTATCCACTATTCTACTGTAAAGACTTCCCGTCACTTCAATGTAAGCAGTCCATTTTTTCGAATGAATATTTTGCTTGGTATGTATTACATTTAATTTCTCTTTATCATCTATCCCATAGTTTAAGCTACTTATCTCTTCTAGTAATTCTTCACTGGAATATTGCTTTTCGAGACCATAAATAACAAGCCGAGGATTTTTCGGCTTAGTCAGCGACATTGTGCAGTTTTCTGATAACTTTGCCTGCAGTTCTGACATTAGCTTGCTGGTATTCTCCTCATTTGAAGTTTTTATTATGATTCCACCATTTGACACTGGCTTCATCAAAAGTATTGGAGTTTTTAGTGACTTTGGCTTTATGTGTTTTTTGATAAGTTTCAAGGTGTCATTCGAATTTTGTTCTTGTAACGGCTTGACTATTATGCCCTTATAGCATTTTTCACGTGGCTTATCAAGCTCGGCCGCCACTTTTGCATATGTCAGTGGATTCTTAATTATTGTACCATCTCCTCTCAATGAGGTTAGTTCTTTTTTGATGGTTTGTACATCGTCCGATATGCTTTTAATCAAATTCGTGTCATTTAGCAATTCCCCAACATGGTTAGTTACTAATTTTCGTATAAGCTCCCTGTCCCCATCGCACATCCATATCACTGTATTCTCCAGGGTTTGTATTTTGTTGTATTCCGACTCACTTACCTTGACACATTTTATGTGATACCATTTTTGACAAAAGCCATCACATTTTACAGCGTTATCACCATCTTTTACCATTTTTCCGCATTTTCCACACTTTCCATCCTCCGACTTACCATTAGTCGACATTTCCCGGCACTATTTCGTTGTAAATAAAGAGAACAAAGAGAAAATTTTTTCTTTTGATATTTACTAGCAAAACGCGAACAATTTCACTAAACTTTATTTTACTTCGGATTGGGATGACTTAAATAGTATTTACGAGTATACGGATGAATTTAATATCTAGATTTAAAATAGTTTAATTACGAAATTGCAACCACTGAATTTTTTTTGACAAGTACTAGACACTTCTTCTTCTTCTTCTTCTTAAATAATAGTTTCCAACCAAAATCTGAAAGATGTACACAGCCACCCGGTCGACTAGCACTTGGGTTAGTATTCCGGGGGTTACGACTTGACGAAAACCACCGATAGCTTCAAGCCTGCAACTAGGTTGTGTGCAAGTATGCGTAGGAGGCAATGAATTCTTTGCTCAACAAGTGAAATGCTTTGGCGGTTAAGGTTCCACGAACTTTTTAAACATACTTAAACAATTAAAGATTGTATTTTTTAAAAAATAAACGGAAATGTCTTTCACAGAAATTTTTTTGCTAATTGATCATGATAAATTTTAAAAGTTTAGTGCAGAGAATCATTGAGATTTAATGAAAAATAGAGTAAAGAAAGAAAAATATTTACATGATTTGCGAAAAGATCACGCAAATTTACTTGCCATCTAACTATTGAAAGCTTTAAATCTGATACCATTCACCAAAGACCAGGCCCGTGCGCAGGAAAGTATGATGGGGGGGGGGGGGGGGGGTTTATCAAGCTCCCCCATACTAAATGTGATGACCTAAAAAAAAAAGGTCCTCATTTCCCTATGAAAATAGGCCAATGGGGGGGGGGGGGGGGGGTTCGAACCCCCAAAACCCCTCCCCGTGCGCACGGGCCTGCCAAAGACAATAGATACTAGTACTAGACAATACCAATAATATCTATTGTCTTTGACGATATACTAGTATACTAGTTGTCTATGGTTTCAGCTAGTAAATATCTATGATGACTATTACTGTGGAATACCTAGCATTTCTTTATACATATGAACAAATTTGTAGTCCCCTTGCCAAGCCAATATATTATTAAATAATTATTTCAAATCTGTAAATACCTCATTCGACACAAAATTATTTAAATTATAAATAACTGCAATGAAATTTTTTTTTTATTTTGCAATTTGATTTAAGTGATATTTTGTTACATCTTATTTATAGTATTATTTATATCCCTTCGCACTACATGTGCTATCAATTATTTTATGTATAGTTTCTTATTACCATTGTCTTCGTTTCTTGTTTCGGTAAAGGCCTTTAAATAATCTGAGACCTGTGATTTTCCCGAATTCCCATGTCCGAGAAGCTACATAAATGAAAATATTTATTATACTGAATATTCAAATGTTTCCTTTTTTATCCGCTTATTTCAAATCAGAGCCTATTATTTTTACATACATATTTCGTTTAATAAATGAGCCGTCTTTTTTGAAAATGGAATAGGTCTACCGGACAAAAAAAAGTTAAATTCTATTTTACATTAAAAGGTCAATTTTAATGAAGTCAAAACCAATAAAAAAATCTTCCAACAATTTGGGCGTAACATTATTATTTTTCCGGCAGAAGTTTGGAACGCGTTTAATTCTGAGATGCGGTGTAGGTTATTATGTGACTGAAAACCTAACAAAAAGTTCAAGAAGCGGTTAGAATAACATATGCGTTACATAATTGGGTCATTTGCGGTCTAGGGGTTGCAGAAGGATAACACTTATAGTGATTTCTTTTCTGGAAAAAAATGTGACCCGTTTCTGCCCTCAATTTTTTCTAGCAGTTCCGCCGTTCTATTGTGGAAATTTTTTTGACCTGCTAGAAAAAGGGGTTTGAGTCCGTGGTTAAAATTGCCCTGAAAACTCGCATTTCTTGCCCCGAAAATTTCGGCGGTGCAACTTAGTTAACCTCAAATGTGCGACAACATAAGAAAAAATATCCTATGACAACAGTGGCAACCGATTTAAAAGCATAAATTAAACTGTCAAACGGGTCATACGGCAATTAGAAATCATACGGAGTGTAGTGTAAATATATTTAAATTTTAATAATAGTTGTTGGACGAAGAATAAGTTTTCTACCTCACTGTACTCTAACAATTGAAGAATAAGTTTTGTACCTCACTGTACTCTATCAATTTTTCCCTTTCAAATTTCCCCTTACACAACCCTAACAAATGAATTTCCTCTTCTTTTACGAATAAACGTCAGTCTTAATTCTAACCCCAAGAAGAGCGTTTCATTTTCTCAAACCTATAAGCAGCGTTTGCTTTTTGGACAAACCCTAGACTCACATTTTGGTGCCTCCTGTGAGGATTGAGTGCAGCAGACTAATCAACGTGGATATAGTAAGAATCATATTAAAGGTTATTGAAAATCATTCTAGAGATGGCTCAAGCCAGGAGCTCGAATTCGCTTAGACGCGATAACGCCATGTACATGGTCGAACACGTGGCAGCGTGGTTCAAAACCAACGGAACCACTGCGACGCTGACACAGCTAGAGGTTCATGCGGACGACGTCGAGCACTGGCAACAGATTTTCTCGGACAATCAGGAAAAGGTAGAGCTCAAGGCGGTCGACGACGAAGCGAGAAAGAGAAATCCGTCTCCAGTTCAATGCGAACTACCTCGACGTAAAGGCCAGTCTCCAGCAGGAAATTGCAGGAAAAAACCCAAGGAAGGCAACGGAAGGCTCCTCGACACAAAGTGCAGCTAACGCGAACGCGGCACGTGGTCTGGCGTTCGCTACACACGCTGGCATACACCTTCGCCCCGTCGGTGGACTTCAATTCACGGGTGATCGGAAAGAGTGGCATCTTTTCTGGGAGAAGTTCCGTACTCTCTACCACAATAACGAGCTACTCAGTCCGGCCGAGAAGTTAATCTGCCTCCAGGATTGCTGCAAGGACGATGCCTATGCAAAATTGCATCGACTGGAGCCAACGGACGCTAACTACAAGGCGGCGATTGACATCCTCAAGCAAAACTATGAAGATGTTCAGCTAGCGTGCCACGAACACGTGGCCGCCATTTGCAATCTTCCTACGGTGCCTAAGGATGACGTGGTCGCGTTGCGAACCTTTGTCGACGAATTAAACGTGCATCTACGTGCACTTTCATCGCTCGACCGACCAGTAGACAGTTGGTGCGATCTAATCATATACCTGTCTAAGACGAAACTCTACCGGAACATTGTCGTCGATTGGCAACGGGAAAGCATCGATAAGCGCTTTCCGTGCCATACTACTTTCATCAAGTTTCTACAACGCCGCGTTCAAATACTCGAAAGAGTAAATTCAGACAGTCGCTCCTCATCCTCAAAACAACCCACATCGCTCGGGACACAGTAAAAGCCCGACACAAGGCCGCCGCCCAAGGCACGCGGTACCACTCTTGTCACGTCAATGGACGAGAGGAAGCCGTGTCCTGTATGCAGCGCGACGACGCATTTCATACAAAAATGTCGCCGATTCCAAGCACTCACAGTTGGACAACGGCGCGACACAATCAAGCGTTTGAAGATTTGCGAAAATTGCTTGAGAGACCACGGCTCCGCAGCATGCAAGTCGCAATCTCGCTGCCTGATTTGTCAACAAACTCATCACACGCTAGTTCATCGAGAAGGTTCGATTGATCACCACAAGCCTTTCGAGAAGACACCTCCCGTTCATGAAGACCAGCAACCTACAAGCTCGGTAGGAGAAACGGATGGTTCAACACTCGTTGCAGCGCCACCATACAGCACGAAACTTCGTGAGCAAAACAGCATCTTACTGCCTACAGCACTTGTGAACGTACGACGCAAGGATGGCACAATCGTGTCATGCCGTTGCCTAATCGATCCGTGCTCATCGTTTCACTTGGTGACAGAAGAATTCTCACAGCTTCTCAAGACGTCACGGATTCGTTGTAGGCAAACGATAAGTGCAGCAAGCGAACAGCCACTCGTCAGCAGCTGGCTCATATCTGTAATTGTTCAGTCACGTGTATCTGACTTCTGGACACAGCTCGAAGCACACGTAGTCCGGACGATTACGCTACCTCAACCAGGAACCACAGTTGATATCACTACGGTCAAACTGCCGCGAGACATATCAATGGCTGATCCAGGGTTCCATAAACCACAGAAAATCGATCTGTTGATTGGAGCTGAGCTTTTCAATGAGCTTCTAACCCACGGTCAACCAATTCTACACAAGAATCTACTCAACACCAAGTTCGGATGGATTGTTCTTGGACGGCTTCCGTCTTCACCACACCCTGTCACTGGATCATGCAACGTCATCAGTGCTACCAATGCCGGAACGAAGCAAAGTGCATTGATCAACCTGACAACCCTCATGGAAAGATTCTGGTCGATAGAAGAAGGCGCGCCCGGACCAAGACCACTAACAGCGGACGAAGAAGCTGCTGAAACACACTACGTGCAAACAACTCGACGTAATGAAGATGGTCGTTTTCAAGTACGGCTACCATTCAAGAAATCGCCTGACGTCCTTGGAGATTCCCGACGCATTGCTGAGGGCTGCTTTCGCCGTTTAGAATCGTCATTCAAGGTCAACAACGAACTCAAGTTGCAGTACATGGATTTCATACATGAGATTCTTGAACTCGGTCACATGCAGCTGGCAACACCTGACCAACTTCAACCACCGAATTTCTATTTGCCTCATCATCATGTTACCCGACCTGATAGCACCACTACTAAATTACGCGTTGCTTTTAATGGTTCGGCTAAAACGTCAAACTCAATGTCACTCAACGATATTCTGTTCACCGGGCCAATTGTGCAGTCGGAACTTTTCGCAATTGTCATTCGTGCTCGTCTACAATCTTATGTCCTCTCAGCGGACATAATCAAGATGTTCCGTCAGATCGAAGTGCATCCGGACGATCAGCGATATCAATTGATTCTGTGGCGCGATTCACAAGACGAACCAATTCAAGCGTATGCAATCAACCGCATTGTTTACGGCTTAGCGTGCAGTCCGTTCCTAGCTACTCGCTGTATAAAAAAGCTAGCTGAGGAAAACGAAAACTGCTACCCGCTAGCCGCCAGGGCACTCATAGAGAACTGCTACGTGGACAACATTTTAAGTGGGGCCAAAACGATAGAAAAAACGAAATCACTTTGCCAGCAATTGACGAAGTTATTGCAAACAGCCAAGTTCGAACTCCACAAGTGGTGCAGCAACGATCCAGCAGCACTCTACGATATCGCACCAGATAGGCTCGAAAAGAAAATTGATATCGACGGTACGATGACAGGAGTCAAAACGCTAGGGCTCATCTGGGATGGCCTCGATAATTTCAGATATGTCGTACACGATCATGAAGGCTTAAGCAACAGCAAGCGGACGATCCTAAGTGACATCTCGCGTATATTCGACCCGTTAAGCCTTGCGAGTCCGGTCATTGTTCCGGCCAAGGGACTACTACAGGAACTCTGGACAAAAAAGATAAACTGGGATGATCCAGTCGACCAACCGTTGCTGCGTCGATGGGACGAATATCGAATGGCTCTACCCAACTTGCGAGAGCTAGTGATTCCTCGTTTAGTTCATCCTGCTGGCAGCGAAATAACTCTGCATTGCTTTTCGGACGCATCAAAGGCCGCGTACGGCACTGCAGTCTATATCGTCGCACATAGCAATAAGATTCCTGTTGCCTGTAATCTTCTGTGCGCAAGGTCTCGCATATCTTCACTGAAGGTTCAAACCATCGCACGCCTGGAGCTCTGTGCAGCTCTGCTTGGCGTGGAACTAGTGCAGCGTGTAAAGGAAATAATCGGATTGCCGCACATAAGCACTGGACAGACTCTGAGATCACGTTGCATTGGATCTCGAAACCGGCATACAACTGGGACACTTTCGTCTGTAATCGCGTGCAAAGGATACAGAACATTGTATCAGCGCGACAGTGGCGTTACGTTCCTTCCGCCTTGAATGCCGCTGACCTAGTGTCACGTGGCGTTCCCGCCGAAACGTTTCACTACCAGACAATTTGGTTCCAAGGACCTCCATTCCTACTCGAGAGTGAGTCCGCCTGGCCCGCGCAGCCAAGTTTCATGCACCAGGAAGTGCCTGAACAAAGGAAATCCAAGGAAGTCATCTTAGCCATTTCTACACGGCGTGACTTGATTCTTTCAACGCACATATACAATTCATTCTCTCGCTTGCAACGCTGTTTCGCGTGGATCGTTCGTTGGCGAATGAATGCAAAAACCACAATCACCGAAAAGAAGCTACGTGGTTCACTCACTAGTGTGGAACTAGAACATGCGCAACGGTTGATCATTCGCTATGTCCAGCGAACTGCTTTCGCCGCAGACATCAAAAACATTGAAAGCGGCAAGGAACTCACAAAGGAAAGCAACCTTCGAACTATGAATCCACACCTCGATTCAGATGGAATCCTACGACTTGGAGGACGTCTTCACAACGCCGATATTTCCACGGAAGCACGACAACCAGCGATTCTTCCATCGAATCATCCAGTGGTAGCGGCGATTTTTCGATATTGGCACACAAAGCTCTTGCACGCAGGACCCAAGACGATGCTAGGCCACATTCGAAACTACTTTTGGCCGATTCGTGGGTCACAATTAGCAAGGAGAACAGTCTCTCGGTGTATCGTATGCTTTCGCTGCAAGCCTACATTATCACGACAGCAAATGGGACAGCTCCCACCGTGTCGTGTACGACGATGCGACTTTCCGTTCCACGAAACGGGCATCGATTACTGCGGCCCCTTTTCGATGTCACAAGGAGGCCGCGGAAGACAACCATTAAAAATTTACATTGCTGTGTTCATCTGCATGGCGACTCGCGCAGTGCACCTCGACACAGTGTTGGACCTATCGACACCAGCCTTCTTGGCGACACTGAGACGTTTCACTGCACGACGTGGGTGTTGTCAAAGAATACATAGCGACAATATGAAGGCATTTGTCGGCGCAAAAACGGAACTGGCCCAACTCTATCAAGCTCTGGAAAGAGCCAACGACAACATACGCAACGAACTGGCTCCGATCGAGTGGACATTCATCCCACCGCGAGCTCCGCATCAAGGCGGATTGTGGGAAGCCGCCGTGAAGTCAGCAAAGTTCCATCTGAAAAGGTGTTTGCCGTCTACACCGATGACAAACGACGAATGGAACACTCTTCTCACACAAATTGAGGCCGTTCTGAATTCCCGGCCCATCGCCCGGCTGCCAGACACTCCAGACGCAGTAGATGCACTAACACCAGGCCATTTCCTCATCGGTGCACCAATGAAGGCGCTTCCCGAAAAGTCGCTTGGCTCCGACGGAAACACCAACTACCTAACGCGATGACGCCGAGTTCAAGCAGCGCGTGATCATTTCTGGACTCGCTGGTCAAGCGAATATCAGCACACACTGCAAAAGCGATCAAAATGGCACCACCGAACGCCGGACATCAAGCTACATGAAGTAGTCATAGTGAAGGATGACAGTGCGCCACCACAACACTGGCGTTATGGACTAGTGATCAAACTACATCCCGGTAAGGACGGTATCACACGAGTCGTCACCATTCGCTCTGCTGGACGGGAGTACGTACGGGACATTCGCAGCATCGCTCCACTCCCCGACAATGGAGATGACAGTTGGCCCGATTGCGTCAGCCCAACAGAGGCCGGCATGTTGGACGAAGAATAAATTTTCTACCTCACTGTACTCTAACAATTGAAGAATAAGTTTTATACCTCACTGTACTCTATCAATTTTTCCCTTTCAAATTTCCCCTTACACAACCCTAACAAATGAATTTCCTCTTCTTTTACGAATAAACGTCAGTCTTAATTCTAACCCCAAGAAGAGCGTTTCATTTTCTCAAACCTATAAGCAGCGTTTGCTTTTTGGACAAACCCTAGACTCACAATAGTTTTTTGACCTGAAAGCGTTCTATTGTCAATTGATCTGTCGGACGGAACTGTCAAAAAAGAAGGCAGAATTGCAATAATTTTGCATCAAAACGGGTCACATTTTTTTTAAAAAAAGAAATTACAAATAGGTGATTATTAAACAAGCCCGTGGAAGTGAAAATCTAATCAGATCTGAGAGATATGGCAAAATTCATGAAAAAATATAGTACAACCATTTTACATCCCCTTAGGGGTCGAATTTCATAAAATCTTGAAATTTTCTAGGTATTCATATGAAGAATCTGTAGAATAAAAATGAGATCTAGTATATATGACGAAAAACGTGAAAATGTATGCATTCTATTTCCATTGATCATTTTTTTTTGCCCCCCGTCCAAACGCCAATGAATATTCGAATTTTTTTTTAATCAAAATTACTTTTCTAGTTTAATTACATATACACACCGAGTTTCAACTTTCTAGCATAAGCCGTTCTATAGTTAGGAAAATCACCCCCCACCCCCGTACCATGCTCTATCTAAATACCAAGTTTCAGCTTTATATCATTATAGGTTCTTAAGATTTAAGCATCGGAATCTTTTCCTTTTCACCCTCCCCCATCCTCACCCTGAACACCCACATCCCCAATTTTCGCAGCTAGGGTTCTATTGGACCTACTTCTGGTAAAAAATTTGAGCATCTATCTAATACTGTTCTTGAGATATGAAACGTGTTATTTTTGAAAATTTCTTATCCCCCCTACTTCCATGTTTCACCACCCATTTAAAAAATTTTACATTCAAAAATCTTTATTTGTCAACCTTAATACTCAAACCGAATTTCATCTTTCTAGAGCAATTGGTTCTTCAGATATCGTAATGTAAAGGTTTTCCCCCCCACCCCCAAAAGCCACTACCCCCACTCAAAAATTTCTTTTCAATCTTTTCTCCTAGTATAGGTACAGATATTTGATAAGTTTAAATTTCGCGCGATCAAGGGTTTAGGAGATATGTATGGATTTCAGAATGTGTCGATATCGGCGTTTTTGCGTTTTGGACTAATTATTTCCCCCCACTCCCACACCCCTTCACCCATATCAACAAGTTTCCAAGTTTCAGCCTCCTAGCGTAAGCGGTTGCTGAGATCTAGAAACCAAAGTTTTTCGTCTAAAACCCCTCCCCTCTCCTCCCCCCTCATACACACACCCCTCTTAAAGATACCAGTCTTAGAGGTTCACCCAATCTACCCACCATAAAATACCTCAACGGGTTTGGGAGCTACGCGCCTTCAAACTATTTTTGCGGACGACGTACGGCGTACAGACGGACATTTTTTTTATTGCTTTTTTGGGGTCTACTAGTCCTAAAACGTGAAAATACAAAATTTCAGGGTAGCAATTTTTTTTGAAATTTCAGGTCGATCACAATATTTTATTATTGAAAAATAATAAAGTAATATGGACTTATGTTCATTTTACTTTATTATTTTAATAATTAAGTATTGTGATTGATTTTTAAAAAAAAAAAATTTGATACCCTCAAAATTTTTATTTTCACGTTTCATAACTAGTAGACGCGAAAAAGCAATAAAAATTTTCAGTCCGTCTGTCCGCCGTACGCAAGATCGTTTGGAGGCTCGTAGCTGCCAAACGATTTGAGATATTAAATCGAAATTTTTTTAACGAATAGACGGGGTAGGCTCCTTGAAATGACCAAATTTTTAGGGGTGGGGGTGTGAGGTGGAAGGAGGGGGAAGTGTTTTAGACCGAAAATTTTGGTTTCTAGATCTCAGTAACCCCTAATGATAGGAAGCTGAAACTTGGAATTTCTATAGAGCTCTGATAGTAGACCCATTTCCAGAAAAATTGTCAATATTGAGCAAGGGGTGTGGGAGTGGGGGGAAATGTAATGCGTCCGAAACCCAAAAAAGGCGAGATAGACACATTCTAAAATCCATATCTCCTAAACCGTTAAAAACTTAAAAAATATTTGTAGTTATACTAGGAGAACAGAATCAAGAAAAATTTTGGGTGGGGGAAGTTGTGTATGGGGGTGGGGGGTAAAAAACTTTAGATTACGGTATCTCATGAACCAATTGCTCTAGAAAAATAAAATTCGGTTTGGGTATAAAGGTTGACAAACAAAGATTGATCAAAGTAAAATTTTTTAAGTGGGAGGTGGAGCATAGAAGTGGAGGGGATGAAAATTTTTCAAATCAAGCGCATTTCATATCTCAAGAATAGTGTAAGATAGATGCTTAGAATTTTTACCAGAAGTAGAGCTAATTAAACTCTAGTAGGGAAAAAAGTTTTGGGGTTTATGGTGTAGAGGGGGAGGGTGAAAAGGAAAAAGTTCCGATGCTTATATCTTGAGAACCTGTAATGATAGAAGCCTTAAACTTGGTATTTAGATAGAGCTATAGTAGCGAAATGTTGGAAAAATATAATTTTTTTTAGGGGTTGTATGCTACGGGGGTAGGGGGTGTTTTTCCTAACTATTAAACGGTTCATGCTAGAAAGTTGAAACTCGGTGTGTATATGGAAATCAACTAGAAAAGTTATTGTGATAAAAAAAAATTTGAATATTCATTGGCGTTCAGAAAGGGGGCAAAAAAAAATTATTTATAAATATGATATATATAAAATGCATATATTTTTACGATTTTCGTCATATCTACTAGGTCTTTCCAAATATTGAATTCATTTTTATTCTACGGATTCTTCGTATGAATACCTACAAAGTGTTTTCAAGGTTTTTTGAAATTCGACCCCTAAGGGTAGTGTGGTACAAGTGGGGGGTGTTTTTCTTAAATATAGAACGGCTTAAGCTACAATGTTGAAACTCGGTGTGTCTATGTAAATCAACTAGAAAAACAATTTTGATTAAAAAAAACGAATATCTATTGGCGTTCAGAAGGGAGGCAAAAAAAATATCTGTGAAAATAGAATGCATATTTTCCCACGATTTTCGATATATCTACTACCTCGTCCCAAATATTGAATTTAATTTTATTCTACGGATTCTTCGTATGAATACCTAGAAAGTGTTTTCAAGGTTTTTTGAAATTCGACCCCTAAGGGTAGTGTGGTACAAGTGTTTTCCTATATATAGAACGGCTTAAGCTACAATGTTGAAACTCGGTGTGTATATCTAAATCAACTAGAAAAATAATTTTGAATAAAAAAAAAACGAATATCTATTGGCGTTCAGAAGGAGGGCAAAAAAAATATCTGTGAAAATAGAATGCATATTTTCCCACTATTCCGACGGGCACCAAGAACACGAGACCAAACTATTTTTGAGCACTTTATTGTTGATTGCTAAAACTAAGACATAGTTCATATAGTATAGCTAACAAAATAATTGCGACAAGAGTTCAAGTTAAAAAAACTTACATTAAATTTGGTTTCTGGTTTGCGTCCGTTGGTGATGGAGTCGAAACGTGGAAAGAGAGAAGTTGAAGACGAAGGGTCATGACGGGCAGATTTTACACCGATGGCCGCGACATCTTGTGCCGATTTAATTTGGGGCGCGTTCGCTTCGCAACATCCTCCCCCCTAGTTAACGATCCTCAATGGTCGTTTACTATAGATCTTCTCTCGTCTTGATGTCGAGCACGGCGATCTTCACCACCGGCCTATGATATTCGCCTCTTGCTGTCTTCACAACCACCGATCGAACTTGGTCTCCCTTACCCTTCATGACGCTTGTCACTATTCCACGCGTCCAGCTGCTGGGCAGAGTGTCTTCCCAGATTATTACGATGTCGTCTACTTGAATCTCCTTTTTTGCGTCGTGCCACTTCGTCCTCTTTGCAATAAATGGCAAATACTCGGTCGTCCATCTCTTCCAGAACACTTCAGTCACACGCTGTGAAATTCGCCAGTTTCGCCTCAAGATCAGATCATCGTTGCTAAATTTCCCTATTGGCTTTGCTCCACTACTTGAACCGAGAAGGAAGTGGTTCGGTGTGAGAGCTTCGTCGTTCGTGGTTTCCAGTGCAACGTACGTCAAGGGACGTGAGTTTATAATGCATTCGACTTCCATGAGAATTGATCGTAAAAGTTCCTCTGAAGGACGACGAGTTGGAAGCGCATACGACAGGCAACTCTTCACGGACCTCACAAGTCGCTCCCAGGCTCCCCCCATATGTGGAGCACCCGGTGGGTTAAACCTCCATCTAAAGGTTCCGAACTCCTGGCGCAGTTTATCATGGTCCAAGTGTAGAGTCTCGCGTTTCAGTTCGTTTTTTGCTCCATGGAAGTTCGTTCCGTTATCCGACCATATCTCAAGCGGGTGCCCTCGGCGTGCAACAAAGTTTCGGAGTGCCAATATGCACGAGTCTGTTGATAGAGAAGTAACGATCTCAAGATGCAAGGCGCGAATAGTCAAGCACGTAAACAGCGCGCACCACCTCTTCTCTACTCGACGACCGCTAGTCACCTCCATTGGTCCAAAGTAGTCCAAACCTGTATACCTGAAAGGTCTGGTATAGCTTGCTAATCTGGCTTGCGGAAGTTCTGCCATTTGTGGATGCTCCGGCTTCGCTCTGTTAATTTTGCACGCGACGCAGTCTCTTCTTACGTTTTTGACAATTGATCTCAGATGAGGCACTACGAATCGTTGTCGAATTTCATTGACGATTATCTCGTCAAATCTGTGGTGAAACTTGCGATGATAGTCGGCGACAAGAAGTCTGGTGATGAAATGATTTCGAGGTAGGATAATCGGTCGCTTCATGTCAAATGGAACGTCCTTTGCTGCATCTATGCGACCTTTTGCTCGAATGAGCTTCTGCTCATCAATATATGGAACAAACTGGTAGATAAAGCTTGACTTTTCGACATGACCTGTGACTTCCAGGCAATTGATCTCTTTCCCGTAATCGTCTACTTGAGCGCGGCGTAATAGAACGATTTCAGCTGCTTGAAGTTCGTCGAATGAAAGAGGATCACCCCGTTTGCGTCTTACCCTTTTCAGTGTACGAGATTTGATGATTTCGATAAATCTTAGTATGTAGGCTTGAGTTCGCAAAAGCCGCCGCCATTGCGAAAAGCGACTGAGTTCGGGCGAAATATGTTGTTCGAAGTTGACCTCGTCGTGCACAAGGAGCAGCTCCTCGTCTTCGAAGTCCGGTTGGGTGGTGTCATACGGCCAGTCGGATTCTGGCAGGCGGAGAAACTCGGGTCCGTTAAACCACCTTGCTGACGGTTCTAGTGACGCTGGACCTTTCCACTTGGTCCCGTCATCTGCAACGTTTTCCTTCGTCGGTATCCATCTCCAGTCACTAACTTCCGATGACTCCAGTATTTCTCCTACTCGTGCGGCTACATACTGCTTAAACCGGCGATGATCAGACTTAATCCAATGTAAAACGGTTTTACTATCGGACCACATGACAGTTTGGTTGACCTCGTATGTGTGAGCTTTAATTACGGCGTTCTTCAAGCGGACGCCAAGTATTGCTGCTTGCAGTTCGAGTCGCGGAATAGATTGATAGTACAGCGGGGCCACCTTTGTTTTCGCACCTACAAGTGTACATCGTACGCCCATGGTGCTTGTGATGCGAAAGTAGCAAACAGCAGCACATCCTTGTTCACTCGCGTCTACAAATATGTGAAGTTGGATCGATTGGATTTGTGTTGTTTCAACTTCACCCAAATAGCAGCGGTTGATTCTGACTTTCTCTATGGCTGGCAAAAGCTCCACCCAACTCCTGAACTTTCGGTACTCGTTATCTTTTATTGGCTCGTCCCAACTCACTCCTGACCTCCACACGTCTTGAAGTAAGATTTTCACTTGTGCCAGGAAGTGAGAAATGAGCCCAATGGGATCAAAGATCATCATTAAGATCCGCAGTACTTCTCGTTTGGAAGGTCGGCGGTGATCGTCGACAATATCACATCCTAATCGATCTCGATTCACAAAGAAACAAAACACGTCGGAAGATGTGTTCCACCTCATACCCAAAATACGTTCCGGATCGAGCGAATGGTAAAAGCTTTTTGATTGTCCGGATATATCGATGGTGAGCAGCTCTAAAAGACGAGTTGAGTTCGAAAGCCAATTTCTTAATTCGAAGCCGGCCTTCGAATGTATGAATCTGACGTCAGATGCCAATTTGAGCGCCTCCTCCTCCGTATCTGCACAATCCAGGAAATTGTCTACGTAGTGATTTCTTTTTATTGCATCGACCGCTCGAGGATGTGTGCTCTGAAAGTTGTCAGCGTTGTGATTCTTTACGTATTGTGCCGAGCTCGGCGAGCACGTTGCTCCGAATGTCATTACGTTCATCACGTAATGATCAGGCTGCTTTGTCGTGTCATTGCGATATAAGAACCGTTGTGAGTCGCGATCTTGTTCTTTGATGATCACTTGATGGAACATTTGGCGAATATCACCTGATATGGCTCTGCGTTCTCGAAATCGCCACAGCACGTCAGTCAATGGTGAAAGCATATCAGGACCCTTTAGCAAGGCGGAGTTTAATGAGGTCGCACCAACAGTAGCTGCAGCATCCCAGACCAGTCTCACCTTTTCTGGCTTATTCGGGTTCCGAACGGTGAAAATTGGGAGATACCAAGATCGGCTCCTTCGTTGTAATTCGTCAGGACGGAGTTTACGGATGTAGTTGAGTCTTTCATACTCCTTAAGTTGTTCATCTACTATTTCTTTAAGAAGCGGATCTTTCGAAAGTTTTCTCTCCAAGCACAACAGTCGATTCTTTGCCATTGGTAGGCTATCTGGTAGAGAGATATTGTCTTTTTTCCATAAAAGACCCGTTTCGTAACGATCTCCAGTTTTCGTTGTTGTAGACTGGAGGATGTATTTCGCTCTCTTTTCATCGCATGACTCCGTAGTAGTCATTTCCTTTGCTAGTCCATAGCTCTCGACAGCAAAGAAGTCTTTGACAAGCTGGTTAAGATTTTCGTCTTGATTGCAATCACACATGTGAAAGTTGAGGTTAAGCGACGGATTCGGGTTTGGTCTCACAGTTGGGCCACCTATAACCCATCCAAGTCGCGTTCTCGTTGCATATGGTTCTCGCCAGCCACCTTCTCTCACTTCTAGTGGAAGACACACTTTGAAATTGTCGAGACCGATTAGCAGTTGCGGTTTGGCGTGTTCGTACGACGCTAATGGGACATCTTTGAGATGCCGGAACCGAGATTTCATGCTTTCGGCATGAATGCTTTGTCCAGGCAGTTTGAGCTCTGCAATCGTTCTTACACCAAACAATGTAAACTTTGCACACTGCCCTCTTGGCGAAATATCCAGCTTCAAGCGCTGCGATTCAGCGTCGCCTCTTGATACGCCTCCAGTCCAACTTATGCACAGCTTTTCTTTTGGACCACTCAGCCCTAATGACGTTGCCAAGCTGGTCTCAATCAGTGAAAGGGATGATCCGTCGTCGAGGAATGCATACGTGTCGATCGATTTGACTGCAGTGTGTATCGTCACAGGCACAATCCGAAACAGAACAGGCCTACTACCATCACTCTGGTGAGCGTTTACGACTTGGGCCAATTTCTGTATCTCGGCCGTTGGCGCGGGTGCTGTCACCTTTTGTGGACGATGAAGCAACGGATGGTGTAGCTTAGCACAATTCTCCAGGCCGCAAGGTCTTGAAGAGGTGCAGGGAGATGTATGATGGTAACCGAAGCACACTGAGCAGAGGCGTTTTTCCATCACAAGCGACCAACGGGCTGATCTGGACATGTCTTTAAGCTTTTGGCAGTCTGCAACGGGGTGAGATTCAATTCGGCATATATTGCAAGACTTACCGTTTCCCTTGCGATTTTCCGGTTCTTCATCGTTGTGTGTATTGACAAAGGCCCGACTTTTCGATGTTCGTAGCTCTGGATCTTTTTGTTTCACTGGCATAATTGTGACAACGTCGCTCGCTGCTTCAGCAATTTCAAATATCCAGCATCCAAACGTGGAAAGGTTGACAGAAGCTTTCGCTATTTTAAATCGCGCCCAATCGAGTTTAAGAGAGTTGGGAAGTTTCTCAACCATTTCATATAGAAGTGTTGGATTGGCCATATGCTCAAGTAGGCCCGTTGACTCAATCGTTGCTACGAGATTCCGAATCGAGATGGCGAAGTTGATAAGCTGATGAAGATTGTCGGACTTCGGTGCAGGTTCTGCTCTAACCTTTGCAACTAGATGGAGAATTAGTTGATCAGGTCGCCCAAATCTCATTCTCAGCAATCGAAATACTTCCGATACGTGTTCAGCTCGTAGAAGTAGGCTGCGAACAGTTTCGAGTGCAGTCCCCTTCAAACACTTTTGTAGACGGGCCATATTTTCGGCATTATTGTAGCCACAGCATTTAGTCGATGTTTCAAACGCTGATAGAAACATGGGCCAATCCAGTGGATCTCCTGAGAACATCGGCAGTTCCTTCGGGATTACTTGTCTTGCGGCTATGTGACTTTGAGTCAGAGTTTGATGCGAACAAAACAAGTTATCAACTTTAACCTCACTATTATTTGCACTTCCTTCGTGTCGAGTGGATGTCAGCGAATCTTTCAAACTGTCACCATGTGAATGCTTTTTTTGTATCGCGTAATTAGTTGGGTTAGGATATGATATCTCTGGTGGCGAGGCGTTGCTGATGACATATTTGTCAATAAGTCTCGCATCGTTGGTTCGCTCGCTTGAGTTGAGTATTCGGAACTTCACATCGTTGTAAGCCTTAATCAGCATCATGTCCTCGTCTAGCCTTCTCAGTTCGAGCAGCTGCGCTGGACTTTTTTCTTGGTTAGACTCATTACTTTTAAGGTTAAGTGCTTCTGTATGACGTTCTTCATCGATTTTCTCTTCTGCGGCGATGCACGGCGAGCAAAAATAGTTTTCCTCTGCAATCGTGTCCGGATTTACTCCCGGATCTGCACAGGCGTAATGAAACCATTGCTCGCACGCGTCGCATTGAACCATGTCGTCATGCGAATTCGGCTTGGAACACTTACGGCAGTCCCGCGCCATGGGGTCGTCTTCCGCTGATGGTTTTCCCCGTGTATCGCTCATACCTTTAAATTTGCTAAGACGTTCGGATTATCTTTCCGCGTCAGCTCAAACAGCACCAAATTGATTCACCAACATGACCACGGCACCAGACTTCTGATCTGGATTAATAGGAGCAATTACCCGAGAAGAGTCTGCGGTGTTGGACGGTTTCGGTGTAGGAAATTTGCTGCCACAAATTTAATTTTTAGGATATTCCGACGGGCACCAAGAACACGAGACCAAACTATTTTTGAGCACTTTATTGTTGATTGCTAAAACTAAGACATAGTTCATATAGTATAGTTAACAAAATAATTGCGACAAGAGTTCAAGTTAAAAAAACTAACATTAAATTTGGTTTCTGGTTTGCGTCCGTTGGTGATGGAGTCGAAACGTGGAAAGAGAGAAGTTGAAGACGAAGGGTCATGACGGGCAGATTTTACACCGATCGCCGCGACATCTTGTGCCGATTTAATTTGGGGCGCGTTCGCTTCGCAACACCCACGATTTTCGACATATCTACTACCTCGTCCCAAATATTGAATTTAATTTTATTCTATTTATTCCCCATAATGGACCCCTATGGGGGTTAAAGTGATTGTGTACTTTTTTAAAAATTATTCCATACCTCTCAGATCCAATCAGATTTTCACTTCCACGATCTTGTTCTTTACACAGTAAAAAATTTCAGAAAAAGTACTATTTTTTGTATAGTAATTTTTACTGTTGGGTCAATGTAATTTTACAATAAGAACGTAAATGTAAAGAACTAATATGCTTATTTGCTATAAAATGTGTAAATTGTGTAATTTCTGTAAAAATTACATAAAAGTACGTACGTTGTGCAGAATTCAATAGCGTTGTGTAGAATTCAATAGCGTTGTGTACACAGTAAGCGAATTTATGTAAAAGTACTATTTCTTATATAGTAGTAGGGTTAATTTACGTCATTCTTGGCTATTGTTGATGATTTAAGCATGTTTCAGAAACGATCAGGTGGCCGAGTGGTAGCGTTTCGGACTTATGTGCGTCGGGTCCATGGTTCGAATCCGAGAGTGTGCATTCTAATTTTTCAAACAAAAAAAAATAATTTAAAGGAAAACAAATTCGTAGCAAGCAAGCAGGAAAAAAAAAACTAAATTTTTTAAATTTTTTTTTTTACACACTAGTGTGGAAAGTATACAGAATCAGCATGTAATTAAAGTTTACACACTATTGTGTAGCGTACACAATGCAGTTTAATTTTACTATAATTAAAGTTGGCGTCCCATTGCCTACTTTTAAAGTAGTAAAAATTGTTTACTGTGTATGATAGGTTTTCAATCACAAAGTAGCCTCCACCGCATTTCAGAATTGAATGCGTTCCTAACTTCTACCGGAAAAATAATAAAGTTACGCCCAGATTGTTGGCAGATTTTTGCTTTTATTTCACATAAAATTTTATTTTTGAAAATGGTATAGATAAGTCCATTTGGAGCTAAAAAAATCGTTTATTTACTTTCGCAATTTTAATAATTATTATTGCATAATAAAATTTAACAGGTTTATAGTGTTAATACATCACTCGATTCATATTAACGTATACCAATATTTTCAAATTATTTCAAACATAAAACCTTAAATATTTCATTGTATGAAAAAATGGACTTATTCCACTTTCAAATACAACGGCTCAAATACAAAAATTGTAAAGAAATTGTGTGAATTAGTATTCGATAGCCATGGTTGACTCTCGGATTTCGGTTTTCGTTCGCTGTCCCTTTCTTATACATGGGGCTCTTTTGCTGTTGTAAAGGTGTAGAATTTTGATTAGTTTTCTACGGGTATGATCTGCCTCTTGGAACCATATATGTATTAGTGTCTATATTGCCAGCGGCACTTGTCAGAGTAAGGCTCGTCGTTATCAGCTGATTCTGAATTTTCCAATTCAATATAGTGGTAGTTTAAACGTTACTGGATTTTAATTTAATATTATAATGTTTTAGAAATCATGAACAGTACACTTTCTTTTAAAACATATCTTTTATAATTAAATACTTATATTTACGATGTTCAAATTTCATAAAAATTTGATTTGTGATAAAAAATTTATACTGCCCTCTCTTGGTTTTTTACATTTTTGAGACAAAAATCAGAATCAGCTGTTGAATTTCCGAATTTCAACCCGTGCTTATTGATTTTGTATGAGAAAATATGAATGCTAGCAATATAGATACTAATACATATATGCTTGGAACGGAATAGTTCTGTTCTTCTTGCATAGATTCAGATTAATGGTGATTTCTCTTCTGAAAAAAAATATGACCCATTTAGATGCAAAATTATTGCAGTTCTGCCCTCTTTTTTGACAGTTCCGTCCGACAATCCCAGTTGGTCGCATCTGCGAGAATATCGCAGATATCTCAAAGATATGGCGGTCTGTCTGCGAGATTCTTCGAGACGTCTTATGGGAAAAATACACAGTATCGAGACAAATGCTCCCCGAATCTCGAAGACATGTCTGCAAATGTCTCGATAGAAAAATGGCATTGGCAATAGCGCCATCTGTTTGATGATAGCGTGTTGTTATAAAAGCTCGTACTCGTATGAATATTTCGCGGAGATTGCCATCGGCTGGAAATAAGAAAGGGGGTTATGAAATGAAACGTGCAGGCAGGGGCGAAGTTACTGCAATATAATAAATATCAAAAACTAATAACGTAGTGACACATTTAAAATCACTTCACATCGCACTTGTGTCGTTTTATTGTAACTGCACTTGAACTGTAACTTTTCGCGTATTTAATTTTTATCGTGTAAGTCGCGGATGACATTTGCTGCGCTCGGAGTGATGCGGCTGTTTTTTGCCTTACAAATAGATTGTGTTGGGAGCCAGGCCCGTGCGCACGGGGGGGGGGGGGGTTTTGGGGGTTCAAACCCCCCCCATTGGCCTATTTTCATAGGGAAGTGAGGACCTTTTTTTTTTTTTTTTTTAGGTCATCACATTTAGTATGGGGGAACTTGATAAAACCCCCCCCCATCATACTGTCCTGCGCACGGGCCTGTTGGGAGCACATGTTTATATTACTATTTCTTTCTATCTAGTGCTAAAGAAAGATAAGCAATATGATTCCTAGGCTGAAACCATCGAGATTATGTCTCTTAAGAGACAAGCGACCAACTGGGATAGAATGCTTTCAGGTCAAAAAGCTATTATTAAAATTTATATATATTTACACTACACTCCGTATGATTTCTAATTGCCGTATGACCCGTTTGACAGTTTAATTTATGCTATTAAATCGGTTGCCGCTGTTGTCATAGGATATTTTTTTCTTATGTTGTCGCACATTTGAGGTTAACTGAGTTGCACCGCCGAAATTTTCGGGGCAAGAAATGCGAGTTTTCAGGGCAATTTTAACCACGGACTCAAACCCCTTTTCTAGCAGGTCAAATTTTTCCCCACAATAGAACGGCGGAACTGCTATAAAAAAATTGAGGGCAGAAACGGGTCACATTTTTTTCCAGAAAAAAAATCACTATAATGGTGATTTCTTTTCTGAAAAATTATCACTATAATGGTGATTTCTTTTCTGAAAAAAATGTGACCTGTAAAGATGCAAAATTATAGCAGTTCTGCCCTCTTTTTTGACAGTTCCGTCCGACAGGTCAATTTACAATAAAACGCTTTCAGGTCAAAAAGCTATTATTAAAATTTAGATAAATTTTCACTACACTCCGTATGATTTCTAATTACCGTATGACCCGTTGGACAGTTTAACTTATGCTTTTAAATCGTAAAGCCGAAATTTTCGGGGCAAGAAATGCGAGTTTTCAGGTCAATTTTAGCCACGGACTCAAACCCCATTTTCTAGCAGGTCAAAAAAAATTGAGAATAGAACAGCGGAACTGCTAGAACGAAAATCGAGGGCAGAAACGGGTCACATTTTTTTGCAGAAAAGAAATCACCATAAGATTCAGATAGATTTTATTGAGACTTCAAGTACATGTCCCAGTTGGTCGCTTGTCTGTTAAGAGACATAATCTTGATGGTTTGAGCCTAGGAATCATGTAGCTTATCTTTCTTCATCACAAGATAGAAAGAAATAGCAATAAAAACATATGCCCCCACCACAATCTTTTTGTAATGCCAAAACATCCGCATCTGCGCGGCGAATCCCAGTTGGTCGCTTGTCTCTTAGGAGACATAATCTCGATGGTTTGAGCCTAGGAATCATATTGCTTATCTCTCTTCATCACTAGATAGAAAGAAATAACAATATAAACATGTGCTCCCACCACGATCTATTTGTAAGGCAAAAAACAGCCGCATCACTCCGAGCGCAGCAAATGTCATCCGCGACTTACACGATAAAAATTATATACGCGAAAAGTTACAGTTCAAGTGCGGTTACAATAAAACGACACAAGTGCGATGTGAAGTGAATGGAAATGTGTCACTACGTTATTAGTTTTTTATATTTATTATATTCCAGTAAGGTAACTTCACCCCTCCCTGCACGTTTCATTTCATAACCCCCTTTCTTATTTCCAGCCGATGGCAATCTCCGCAAAATATTCGTACGAGTACGAGCTTTTATCACAACACGCAGGTAATGAAACGTGCAGGCAGGGGCGAAGTTACTGCAATATAATAAATATAAAAAACTAATAACGTAGTGACACATTTTCATTTCAAATTTGACAGATTGTAAAGAAGAAGAACTTACACCAGCTCCCGACCGAGTGCAACAAAGTGTACACCTTTGCACTACACTCAGCAAAAAGAACGGCCTCGGGTGACGCTACACCGGTAAAAAGAACGGAAAAGGTGCAAAAGGTGTAAAAGATGTAGATAGTGCAGGCAAATAGATCAAACCTAATGACAAGAAGCTTGACAACGAACAAATGTCAAGCAGCAGCGATAAGATTAAATGCCGACCTAGGTCGCAATTTGAGGTTATTGTGTTGGCATTTCGAACACTACCATTTGCTCTTATGGCTTATAGTTTATGAGTCGTTTTCAACCTAAAATAATTTTAACTAAAACTAATTGAGTTGATAACTCTTTAATTCTGATAAATTGGGAAATAATTCCTTTAGGCAATTGAGATGAGGCGTGTGAGATTGCCACCAGGGCTGGTATTCCATTTTATTCTTTTTGCATACACTTTCTACTTTTTCTTGCACTAACTTTTCTTAACAACATACTTGGCAGCACTGATCATTGTTTGCTTATCTCTTGTTTCTGTAGGTCCATGTATGATGTATGACAGAACCCTTCAAAATATTTTTAAAAAAAATTAAGTTCCCTCTAAATTTTTTAGGTCAGGGCGACACATGTGAGTATTGCATAAAAAATAGAAATATATTGCAATCAGTTATTTTTAATAAAGGGAATAAAACATTGATTTCAGTGTTATGTAGTTTGATAACCTATGGCTGCAACGTTATTCACCTCCATTTTGATCTTCTGTTACAGAAAAATGGGAAATACGGTATCTGCAGCCGAAGTGATGGCTTCTGAAATAACACGACCAATTCTGAAAGACGCTAAGTATAGCAAAGTCGAGCATACTATGACTGGGAATCCTCCTCCGGAATGCCCTATGCATCAAAAACTTTCTCCACAACCACCTGCAAGTGAATGTCCCGTGAAACACGAAAGCAGTGACATTAATCCACTGAATATGATGCCTCCAGCTAATCAGCAGCCAGCATCAGATCAACCTTTTTCGCTTCCAACGGACAGGCAAGTTTCGAGTATACCGAAAGTCTCTACAGATGGTAGCACAGAGTTTTGGGTGTATCCTAGTCAACAAATGTTTTGGAACGCAATGCTTAGAAAGGGATGGCGATGGAAGAAAGAGGATATTCAGCAGAAGGATATGGCCGATATAATAAAAATTCACAATGCAAATAATGAGCAAGCCTGGCGTGAGGTTCTTAAATGGGAAGCATTACATGCAAACGAGTGTGTTCATCCGAAATTGAAAAGTTTCGGAGGAAAGGCCACTGAGTATAGTCCCAGGGCACGCATCCGAAATTTGATGGGGTAAGTTTTTCTTGGTTATTTTCTTCTGAAGCTAGTGTCTCTGATTTTCAGCTAAAGCGAATCGTAATGCCGGTTTTACACCAAACGGACAAGTTGAGTTCTTGTTTTGTTCATGTTTTTGAATAATCAAAAATCATAAACACGAACAAATCCAAAACACTGTTTCAACCGAACCGACAGTGTTTTGTTGCAGTAGCGAATAAAGTTAAGCTAGTATGTATTACACTACGAGTTGTGACCTTTCTGTCAAATTGCAGTAATGAGCAATCCGAAATAGCGAATTCGACCGAGTGGATACTCGAATTCGCTTTTCGCATTGCTTATTACTGCAATTTAACAACGTGATCATACAGTGTAATACTACTAATAGTGATTTCTTCTCTGGGAAAAAATGTGACCCGTTTCTGCCCTCAATTTTTTTTTAGCAGTTCCGCCGTTCTATTGTTGAAAAAAATTGGACCTGCTAGAAAAAGGGGTTTGAGTCTGTGGTTAAAATTGCCCTGAAAACTCGCATTTCTTGCCCCGAAAATTTCGGAGGTGCAACTCAGTTAATCTCAAATGTGCGACAACATAAGAAAAAAATATCCTATGACTACAGCGAATTATATTTAGTTTTAAAAACACGATTTTAAATTTGATTATAATTTTAATTTCATTGAACTAATGGTGATTTCTTTTCTGAAAAAAATGTGACCCATTTAGATGCAAAATTATTGCAGTTCTGCCCTATTTTTTGACAGCTCCGTCCGACAGGTCAATTAACAATAGAACGCTTTCAGGTTAAAAAGCTATTATGAAAATTTAAATATATTTACACTACACTCCGTATGATTTCTAATTACTGTATGACCCGTTTGACAGTTTAATTTATGCTTTTAAATCGGTTGCCGCTGTTGTCATAGGATATTTTTTTCTTATGTTGTCGCACATTTGAGGTTAAAGGAGTTGCACCGCCGAAATTTTCGGGGCAAGAAATGCGAGTTTTCAGGGCAATTTTAGCCACGGACTCAAACCCCTTTTTCTAGCAGGTCAAAATTTTTTCCACAATAGAACGGGCGGAACTGCTACACAAAAATTGAGGGCAGAAACGGGTCAAATTTTTTTCCAGAAAAGAAATCACTATTAATTTTGAATTTTATAAAAGTTGATTTTGAATTTTTATTTATTGTTTCTTCGTTCGAATATTAAGCCAGACTGATTCTCATTTGAATCAGTTGGATTTCTCAAAGCCATCCTCAGTGGATGTTACATGATATTTTTATGATAACGATCCGTGGGATCGCTATGTGTATAAAAGAATGTAAGATGCAAAATGTGCATGAAGTGCATATAATATTTGTGTGCATATAATATTTGTGTGAATTGTAATTGGTTTTGTGCATGAAGTGATGATATGATATTAATGTGTTATGGCTAGCATATATAATACCCTAGATACACTGCTTGTATTAGGTTTAGGTTTAAGAAGGGGCGCAGCGCTAGGACGTCCGCACTCACTAGGCGCCTTATGGGCCCATTGCGATCCCTTCAGGTCCTCGTGGGCTATTTTACTATCTGAGAAACATTCCAATTCCCTGCAGAACTTAACCAATTTGCCATACCCTATCGCCCTCAAATCCTCGATGCTCTCAAAGAAGAGACTACCCATTAATCTAAAGCGCCTTCTAGCGATCCCCGGGCATTCACACAAAATGTGAGTGATGTCCTCCACAGCATACAGGTCGTGGCAGAACCTGCACATATCCGACTACACTATCCCTAGCCGCATAGCGTGTTTCCCCAGCATGCAGTGCCCGTCAGTGCTCCAACGAGCAGGCGCAGTCTTTCTCTATCCCACTTTAAAATATTCTTAGTCTTTTGACTATCCAACTCGGGCCACAGAGATCTAGAAATCCTGCAGCTTGCTAGCCCTCCCCACCTAGAGTTGGCGGCTATTTTTGAGCGCTCAATTTGCGCTTTGATACCGCAAACGGGTGGACTAACATCCTCCTCTACTCTACCAATCGATGTTGATCCTGATCTAGCAAGCTCATCCGCTCTTTCGTTCCCTAGTATATTACTATGCCCTGGCACCCAGCAAATCAGTACTCTGTTCTGACTACAAAGTACCTTTAGCACTTCTCGACAGCGCTTTACCAACTTGGATTTAATGGTTACCGATTCCAGCGCCTTTATGGCCGCCAGGCTGTCAATGTAGAGTGAATTATTCTGATCGCATATCTCCCCCATTAACAGGATGTTTGCTGCCTGTAACACGGCCAAGATTTCCGCCTGGAAGGCGCTGCATACATCTGGCAACCTAAACGACTTCTCTACACTCAGCTGCTCCGAGAAGACGCCAGCGCCAGTGCCGCATTCCATTTCTGATCCATCCGTATAAACGGAGATTTCTCCTTCACGTATTACTCTATTGTTCTCCCAGTCCACTCTACTAGGATAAGTAAGTTCGTATTGCTTCCCAAAATCCAACCCCGGAATTGAGTGGTCCGTACTAATATCTGCAGCATGGCTTCCCATGAAGCTAAGAATGGAACTGTGCCCCTTAGAGCTTCTCCTAAAACGGGCACAGCTCGATAGCCTAACTGCTGTATTTGCCGCTACCTGTTTTACAAAGATGTCCAATGGTAATAGATGCAAAAACACCTCCAACGCGGCAGTAGGAGTTGTGCGAAGGGCTCCCGTGATCATAACATAGGCAGTCCGTTGCACTCCTTCCAATTCCCTGAGATTGTACTTTTTATCCATGGCTTTCCACCACACCACTGCCCCATAAGTCAGAATAGGTCTCACAACCGCCGTGTACAACCAGTGCACTATATTTGGTTTAAGCCCCCAGCTTTTCCCCACAGTCTGCTTACACGCGAAAAGCGCATTATTTGCCTTCTTAACGCGCTCCTGAATATTTAATTTCCAGCTGAGCTTCCTATCCAGAATTAGTCCCAGATATTTAGCTTGTTCCGATGGTCTAAGCTCCACGCCTTCGAGCTTCGGCAGCCTAAATGCCGGAATGCTATGCTTCCTTGTGAATAGCACCAATTCAGTTTTAAAAGCATTCACCCCCAGGCCGCTTCTTCCAGCCCACTGGCTGAGTGTGCGAAGTGCTGATTCCAAAATGCTCGTCAGCGTATCCAAAAGCTTGCCCCTAGCGATCACTACAGTGTCGTCTGCATATGCCACAACCTTTATTCCCTGTTTTTCAATTTCTATGAGAACACCGTTCACAACAAGGAGCCAAAGAAGGGGAGATATGACCCCTCCCTGAGGCGTTCCCCTCGAGGCCTGTCTTCTAACCATAATAATAATAATAATCAATGGCGCAACAGCCCAAATCGGGCCTAGGCCTTGAAGTAATGCTAGAGTTACTTCATTGCGAGACCAACGGAACACTAGGAGGTGAAGTGGTCAGCTACACGCTCGTCCGTGATTATTACCCCGATTTTAACTCAGGTACTCATTTACAGCTGAGTGAACTGGTAGTCCGGCACCCAATCCCATTTTCGAAAATTACTTGTCGCCAAGCAGATTCGAACCTGGTACCAGGTGCACCGAAGGCAAGTGCTCTAGCCACTAAGCCACCCAGACTACCGTCTTCTAACCATGCCTTGTCCCATATTCGCAATCACGATTCTGGTATTCAGAAGAGTCGTTAGTCAACTTGCCAATGCCTCCTCTAATCCTATGCTAAACAGTGCTACCCTAATTGCTTCCACTGTCACGTTGTTGAAAGCCCCCTCTATGTCCAGGAAAGCTGCTAAGGCAAATTCCTTATACTCCAGGCTAGATTCTATAGACCCCACTACCTCGTGCAGGGGTGTGTCTACAGATTTCCCTCTCATGTAGGCATGCTGTGCGCCCGACAGCATCCTATTTCCACATAGATTCTGAATGTGCGTTTCCAAAAGCCTTTCAAGTACTTTGAGCACAAAGGACGATAGACTGATGGGTCGAAAGTCCTTTGTTGTTGTGTGGCTGGGTCTGCCGGCTTTCGGGATAAAGACGACACGCGCCTCCCGCCAGGCATATGGGACGTACCCCACCGACAGGCAGCTCCTATAAATAGTGCTTAGCCATTTTCGGATTGCCCCAGAAGCTCTCTGTAGCATGATTGGCCTGATGCCGTCTGGTCCTGGTGATTTGTAGGGAGCAAAAGTGCCAATAGCCCATTTGATCCTTTCCTCACCTAGTAGATCGACCATCCCTCCCGAAACACTCCCTTGATGTGTCAGTGAAGCTTCATTTCCCAAGTGGTGCTCATCCAGCGATGTGCTACCAGGGAAGTGAGTGGACATCAAAAGCTCTAGCGTCTCTTGACTGGTTTCCACCCATGTTCCGTCATTCCGCCTAATGTAGCTCGGGGCACATGGCTCCTTGGAGAGTAGCTTCCGTAGCCTTGACGCCTCACTGTTTCCGCTAATAGACTCGCAGAAACCTTTCCACGACTCCCGTTTACGCTTCCTAATTTCATACTTGAAGACTCTGAGACCGTCTTTATACCTGTCCCAGTCCGCCTCATTTCCGTTCCGTTTTGCCCTATTAAAAAGCTTTCTGCTAGCCTCCCTTAATTTCCTAAGCTCGCCATTCCACCAGGGTGGATTAGCTTTCTTAGGGGCCCTAGGCAGCGGACAGGACCTTTCAAAAGCGTTAACTAACACTGCATTGAAAGCTCCCACGCACTCCTCAATCTGATCCACACACCTCAGTTCCCCCGGAGGAGGCGGCAAATCCGACTCCGTAATCCTGTGGAACATGTCCCAATCCGTCTTCCTGGGATTCCGTGCCGGCTGAAATCTCGCCTGCTCGAAATTAATTTCGAAGAGAATCCAACATTGGTTCGAAAAAGATGGTCTGTCCGAGACCTTCCATTTTTCAACTCTCAAAGTATTTGAGTTTGTGGCAAGCGTGATGTCTAGCACTTCCTTTCGGTTCCTAAATATGAACGTAGGGTCTGACCCTGTGTTGCAAATCTTAAGGTTGGTACTCATAATAAAATCAAAAAGAGACTTACCCCGTTAGTTGCTGTTAGTACTTCCCCACTGCGTGTGGTGTGCGTTCGCATCGCATCCGATGACAGTGTCCCATTTGTTACACAATGCGAGCTCCCGCACTGCTGCCGCTGGAACTTCCGCGCTGTCGTATGGTAGGTAAGCCGACGCCAGACACATTGATTTACCCTTCTCCCTTTCAATGATGACTGCCGTTATATCCTCATTACTGTAATTATTCAATAAAAAAGTCTTTAGCTCCATTTTTATTAATATACATGCCCTGGGTTTACCTTCACCTTTCTTGTAGTATAGCTTATAGTTCCGGAGCTTAAGTCCTTGGATAACGTTCTTTCCGTTGACCCAGGGCTCCTGAATTAATGCTACAGAGACTCCCTTCTCTGCCATGTAGGCCGCCAAACACGCGGTTGCCACCTTACTATGATGGAGGTTTATCTGTATCACCTCCAACATCAGTGGGAACCGCATCCTCTATACCCCTCTTCTGTAGGGATGGTTTTACCATGACCCTGCCCAGTCCGAACCTTACCATCCCTTTGCATTCCTCCAGGTATGGCATTGAATCCCTGCTAAGAGCCAGGAGGAAGTGCTGGCCAAACTCCTGCTTCAGCCCCACCTTAAGCACCTTCCAGCTGTCCGCTTTAAGGTCCCTATTCTGGAATGTAAGAAGGTCCAGAATCTTTTCTCCCTCCAGGTATGGTTTGGGAATCCATACCCATGCCTTGGGCAGGATGTACTTCCCCAGTTCAGATGGAGGAACCGCCTTAATCCTGGCGCCCTCCCATAATACGCCCAGTTCGGCAACCACCCTAGCAATCAGTTCCTTGGAGGCTTCATTACCGCAAGCGATAATTTTGTGCCCTCCATCCCAGCCTGCCCCGTCAAACCGCAGGTCCATATCAGACCACCTGCTCGATATTGGGTCAGCAATGCATCGAGGATCTTGCCCTCAATTTGCAGCCACTGATCCATGAGGAGCCGTCCACTGGGTTCCTGATCATTGACCAGGGCGATGCGGAGCTTATCCTCAACCGTGCTTGCCTGGAAGGACGTAGAAGCCTTAGCCTTCTTCGCCAGCGATCAGGCCAGCGTCCGACGCAATTGCCATTGCCCTGTCGTACTGCTCCTTCTCCCAGTCGCTGAGCTGACTAAGTTCCAGAGCTTCATACTTGGCAATCTTCCGTAGAGCCGATCGCATCATACGCTTCGCCTGCAGGTGCGCGTTAGCCCTACCCTTGCCCACCCTTTCCCACTTAAAACATCCCTGTTCCTCGATGGATTCATCAACGGCTGTGTCAGCAACTAGGTCCAGGTCGGCATCCCTACTAAGTGCAACCTCCGAGGCCTCCCCAGCAAGAAAGGAATGCTTACCATCCCGAGTCTAACCAGCTAGGTCAACAGTGTTGCAGACAGCTGTGCTCACCTCACAAGCAATAGCAGTGTGCTCATAGCCATCCTGCGTATCACCAGTCAGGGTAACGTCAGCGTCTTCGACCGGCGCCAGAAGCTGATCCTCCGTCGAAAAGCTTCCGAACCTGCCGTTCAGCGAGTTGGACGAGAGCGAAACCTCATCGTCGTCACTCGACAGAACGATGGGTTCCCGTCTATCTCCCTCTACGTCCTCTACTATTTTTTTTGTATTTTTTTGGTTATTGATGTTCATGTGATTCCCACGAGTAGCGCGTGAAAAAGGGACGTCACCCATGGCAGAGGATAACCATAGGAAGGCTAGGTTAAACCAGAGGTCGCCCGGTGTCTGGAGTCTATCGTCCGCGACTGAGCTACCCCCTCAGCCATGCAGTCCTCAGCACGATGATTTACACCTTGACTTGGGGTTGGACGGGAAAAGAGGTTATGGGTAGACGGCACAGGGGGGAAGTAACACACATTTGGGTACCTCAATCTAAATGACCACAACATCCGATTGATGCAAGTGCGTAAGTCTCGGCTGAGTAATCCGGAGGAAACAAGATCCATCCCGACTAATCATTACCAGCAGGCGCCCACGTGGAGGACTAAAGATGCGGATTTCTTGCCTACCCACTGCTTGTATACAAATCATGTTATTGGTTATTGGGGTGAAATCATGATATGCGATACAAGGTACCCATGATACACAGCCCATACATGTTATACTTTGACATTTAGCAAAGACAAAATTTCAAGTGTCTATCAATCGTAGCTTCGACTGCTAGATATTCGTGCCTATGATGTTCCGGCGAAAAGCACTTTCATTGCTACTAAAGATATGTACAAAGTGGACCATTACACCACACAAAAAAGTTAAAAAACTCAAAAAAATTTAATTTTGGAAGAATATCAAAATCCGCAACAGTCATTCATTCAAATTTCAGTTGATTTCAGTAACAGATGGCGCTGATGGCAGTTAAAAGTAGGCTATATCAGCTCGAATTATCGAATTTGTAAACCAGGAAAGACTTTTGATACTACGTTAATATCAGCTCGTTGACGTACTATATGCGCTTTATTGGGTGATGCACTGGTGATTTTGACGATATCATGTTTTGTATACAAGCAGTGTATCTAGGGTATAACTTGCATGAAGTGCTGATATGATATTAATGTGTTATGGCTAGCATATATAACTTGTGTTATGGCTAGCATATATAACTAGCGGCAACCGATTTAAAAGCATAAATTAAACTGTCAAACGGGTTTACGGCAATTAGAAATCATACGGAGTGTAGTGTAAATATATTTAAATTTTAATAATAGCTTTTTGACCTGAAAGCGTTCTATTGTCAATTGACCTGTCGGACGGAACTGTCAAAAAAGAGGGCAGAACTGCAATAATTTTGCATCTAAACGGATCACATTTTTTTCAGAAAAGAAATCACCATTAGTTCAATCGAACTGTCAAAAGAATAAGTTGAAATAAATTGCCAAAATTTTGGTCACTATTATAGTAGGTCTGTTCTTTTTGCATTAAACTTCTGCACATTTTTGCATTTGAACTAAAATATAAACAAAATAATAATTGAAAATAAAATTTTTTTTTTAATTATAATTTTTTATTTATAAACATAATTTTTACATAATTAAATAATATTTTTCGAATTCAATTTATTTTTAAATATTTTATTTTTATTTTTGATATCAGGTAACAAATTAATTTAAAGCAATATTAAATGAAATGTTTTTAAGAAAATCCACCTTATTCATTTTAGCTCTTTTTTTAACAATTCTTCGTATATTTTCGTGGTAATGCGTAATTTCTTACAACGCGTTATTCTCGGTCTCAGTGTAATGCCGCATTTGCACATGCGTCTTCATGTGCATTGCCTGAGGCGCGTACATACGCGCATCTCGATTTCGCGATTAACGCGAATGTTTCCACATGCGCATGCGCGTTTATGTGCCTCGGGCAATGTACATGAAGACACATGTGGAAATGTGGCATAACGCGGTTCAGATAACTTGCAAATCTTCCTTCAACTCTTTTTCTGTGACACTTGAAAACCTAGCAACCGTGCCTGCTCTGGTATTCAAAGGATAGCTGATATTGCTAGACATCTTAATGTTAATAAATCGTGAATACGAACTATTAAGCAACCGTAAAGACTGGTTTACATGACGATTGCAAACAATTGTTACTGAGATTGTGAGGGAGCTAGCTTATCGAATTTTCCTTCTCACTCTCAATCTTAGTAAAAATTATTTGCAGTCGTCGCCATAAACCAACATTGAATTTTTTAGTTGTGGTAGTATTTTTCGTTTTCGTGCATAAAATTAATGTTCATTAATTCGGGCGCCCGAATTAATAAACATTAAATTTGGAAAAAACGGGATTTTGGGAAACACGGGATTTTGGCCCACGGGCAAACGACCCCAACCCCTTTGAGCCCCTACCTGAAAAAAAAAAATATTTTTTACATTCAATTCTGGCAAACCCTGAAATGAAAAGTTATAGCGATTTAAAATGTTGATTTTTTTAGCAAAACGTGAAAATACAGTGGAATACGATTTTATTATTTTTGCGAAGGTTGTATATATTGCACATGTATAATTTTGATGAACAGAAAGCTTCAAGTCAGTATCATTTTACATTATTAAATAATTAAAAATTTTCTTCTGCTCTATCTGACAACAGAGGTGGCATCAGTTGTTTTTGAGAAAATGAAACAAACGTAAAAAATACAATTTTTCGGTTTTATCCAGAATTGAGTCTAAATCCCACCGTACGGAACTCGCAAACGTTCAACTCGAAATCTCCGTGATCTCTAAAATAGCTTCCGACGACACACCATCGCACGGAACACATAAATCGCATCTGCGACAGCTTCACATAATTCCGCCGACAATTTATCGAGCGGAATCCAAAAAAAACCAACCGAAATCTCCGCGATTTCAAACAAACCATTCCGTCAGCAATTCACCGTACGGAAATTGCACAAGACACACAATCAAAACGAAATCACATTCGTATTCCACGAAACTACAACAATTCCGCACAATTCCGTCACAATTCATTGCACGGAATTCACTAACCACGGCCTGAAATTTCCGTGATCCCGCGTAAACGTTGTCTAGCAGCACGCCACCACTAGAACAACAAAACTTGCTTCCATGCGAGCAAAAAATTGTCGACAATCAAAGCGGCAAAATTGTCTAAGTAAACAAGCAATCAAAGATCGAGGTATTTCGACCAACATCGCGCGTTGTCGGCCGACTCCTTGTAAATTCAAAACAAACCGGCCCACGTTCTCTCATAGAACCTCGCACATTTCCGATCGTTTGCCTGTGTTGCACTTGCATTGCACTATTCCAGAACCACCTATATAAGAAAGCCGTCGCATAGAAATATTTACTACCACATGCATGTGGCAAAGACGGCCCAGGGCAGAACCACCTATATAAGAAAGCCGTCGCATAGAAATATTTACTACCCATTGCATGTGGCAAAGACGGCCCAGGGTCATATGGCATGTATGCCGATCGAAGAAGTAAATACCTTAACTGTTTGCTGAAAAGCATACAATTTTAGTCTTGAATCGTATTTCCGGTATTATTATTGTATATAATTACTGTTAATGAGTGAAAATAAATGAGCTTTGTAAAGTAATTGGAGGTATAGTGAATATGGCAGAAAATTTAGAGCGGTTCACTCCGTTTTTTTAAGGCCAAGGAACAATTTTGAAATATAGATTTATGGGACTTATTAGACTAGAGATTTCTTACTTTGTTATAAACTTTTAGAGTTTCTGGTAATTCAATTCGAAAAGAAAATCAACATAAATCTTCTTTTGGCTAAGGAAGTCGAAAACGAACCGGAGGAAATGATTTTTATGTTTAAAATCTCGGAACATGAATTTTTTCATAATTTAAAGATCATTGCGTATGAGATCGTTCTTTTAATAAAAATAATAGATTTTTTATATGTCTTAATTATTACGGCATTTTATTAAAAAAATAATTTTGCTTATGTTTTGCTTCATATTAAATAAAAAACATAACGCAGTCACGATCGGCTGCAAGCCAATCGTATGATACTCTAGATGAAATACTGAACTCCGATTTATATTTTAGTTGGAAATATATCAAAAGAATGAGGAGAGCACAAGCAATTATTACATGACCTTTTACTTACAAGTAGAAATTATTGTATAGTGGCTACTCGATTTTTTGATTTATAGTGAGTTTTATTAAGTAAGTAAAAGGACATTTTACAGAATTTTTGTATGGCAACTACATGAAAGACTTATGGGAGTTCAAGTTCATATTAATAGTTTCAGCTGCGACTATTATAAAATTAGTGTGTATAAAATTTCAAAGTTGTAACTTGAAGTGTTCTAAAGTTATCGTTCAATATTGGTGAACATGTTTATTAAGGACTTTTGTATAACAGCTACCCGAAGGAGTCAACGCATGGCGCTAATTAATGAACTCCGTTTTGGTTTTGGTATAAAACTAATTGCTGTAAAATTTTAAATTCCTGCTTTAACCCGTTCTGGAGTTATAGTGGATAAAGTAACATGCATACATTTTTGAAGGACTTTTTTAGGCATTTGATTTGCTTTATATTCGGAATTTTCGATTCAAACATTGTAGACCTTAAGTATGCAAAATTTCAAGTTCCTAACTTGAAGCATTCGAGCAATAATTGTGAAAACGTGTTTTAAGGACTCTTGTATGGGAGGTACCCGAAGGAGTGGAAGGATATCGCCCATTAACGAACTTAGCCTTACTTTTTCCATTTTACAAGTTGTGACAAAATTTCAACTTCCTAGGTCAACGCGTTCTTGAGTTATCGTGCTAACGGACGGACGGACGGACAGCAAACGGATTTGGGAGTTTTGGCCAAAAATAAACACAAAATAATATATAACTTTTTTCGTCCGAGGCTCGGTTCTATGCGTTACAAACTTTTCGGGCTGGATTAAACTTATAATACTCTATATGTTCATCTAGAGTATACAAAATCTGCCAACAGTCTGGGCGCAACTTTATTATTTTTCCGGCAGAAGTTTGGAACGTTTTCAATTCGGGGATGCAGTGTATGTTACTATATAACTCAAAACCTAACAAAAAGTTCGGGAAGCGTTTAGAAAAGGGTGTAACATATGAATTAAATAATTGGGTCATATTCCGGGATGCGGTCTAGAGGTTGAAAAAAACAAAACTTAAAAATAGGTGATTATTAAACAAGCCTGGGGAAGTGAAAAGATATTCGATATCTGATCAGACCTGAGAAACATGGTGGAATTCATGAAAAAGTATACAACTAGTTTACACCCTCTTAGGGGTTGAATTTCAAAAAAACTTGAAAACACATTCTAGGTATTCATATGAAGAATCCGTAGAATTAAAAAGGAATTCAATATTTCGAAAGACCTAGTAGATATGACGAAAATCGTGAAAATATATGCATTTTATATTAACTGATATTTTTTTTTGCCCCCTCTTCTGAACGCCAATGAATATTCAAATTTTTTTTTATCAGAATTACTTTTCTAGTTAATTTACATATACGTACCAAGTTTCAACTTCCTAGCATAAGCCGTTCTAAAGTTAGGAAAAACACCCCCCACCACCGTACCATACTACCCCTAAAAAAATATATATTTTCCACCATGCCACTACTAAAGCTCTATCTAAATACCAAGTTTCAGCTTCCTATCAATATAAATAATAATATAATATAAGATATAAGCATCGGAACTTTTTCTTTCTCACCCTTCCCCACCCTCACCCTCTACACCCACACCCCCTACTAGGGTTCTATTAGGCCTACTTCTGGTAAAAATTTGAAGCATCCATCTTACACTGTTATTGAGATATGAAACGTGTTATTTTTGAAAAATTATTATCCCCTCCACTTACGTACTACCTCGCCCCCTTCAAAGATTTTACTTTGAGCAATCTTTATTTATCAAGCTTTATATCCAAACCGAATTTTGTTTTTCTGGAGTCATTGGTTTGGGAGATATCGTAATGTTAAGTATTTCAACCCCCACCCTCGTACCAGTGTGACCGTTTTGATATTTCTCAGGGTAGCAAATTTGGGTAGCAATTCTTGGCTTGGGTAGCAAAAAATTTTTTTGCTACAAATTTAAAATGTTTAATGACAAAAAAATATTTTAAAGCGTGTTTGGTTAGGAAAATCAAAATTCACACAAAATGCACATTTGGCCCTTCGACTATTTTTTTGATTTTAAAGTTTTGGTATCCCTGGATTCGTTTCGTCTCGGGATAGATAGATAGATTGAAGATAGGGGTCGGTGTGGTTAACCTCTGTCACTGAAGCCACAGTTGGACTTATTGTGACGTGCCCCGGATTGTTTATGATTCCTCTTCAATCCCTGCGCTTTCAATGAAGCTTAGTATTTTGCGAAGAGGAATGGACAGGAATTCCGATGGTTGAAACCCTGACCGAAGTGACGAAGTCTTTTGTGAGCTAAGCCCTCACATTCACAGAGGATATGCTCCGGTGTTTCGTCTTCGTCATTGCATATTCTGCAGATTTTGGTCTCAGAGAGACCAATCCTATTGAGATGCTTCCTCATGTGACAATGCCCAGTCAGAGCTCCCGCTAGGGTTCGGGTCTGATATCTGCTTAGTTTTAGATAGTCAGATGTTCTTTTTTCCGAATGCTTTGGCATAAAGAGCTTTGAGTGCCTGTTGCCCGGTGCCAAGTCCCAGTAAATGGCACTTTGCGATTTTTGCCACATTCGGATGTTCATTCTAGCTGTGCTTAATGGTATCCCACAGAATGGGTATGGTCCCATGAAGTCAGCTTCTGAACCTTTTCTAGCCATTGAGTCGGCCATTTCGTCGGCCATTTCGTCGGCCATTTCGTTACCTTCATAGCCGCTGTGACCCGGAATCCAAATGAGGGTGGCTCTGTTCTTATTTCCGAGTTCAATTAGGCATTGAAGGCAATTCCAAACAAGTTTGGAGTGTATTTGATCGGACTGGAGTGCCATTATTGCAGCCTTGCTGTCCGAGATAATATATATATTTGGTTTTTGTAGCCCCGTCTGATATTTTCTCGTCTCGGGATACAATTTTAAATCTAAATTAAGCTTACATATGTACATACTTACTAAAAAGCAGTCCTAAGCATTTAAAACTTAGTTTTTAAAAACCCAGTTAGTGGCAAAACCAGCCATGTTTCTTTGAGTTTTGTTTCGAAAGCTGATCAATTTTATCAGTTCCTAAACCAGCCATATTTTTACTTAACGTAATGATACTTGTTTGGGTGCAAAACCAGACATATACATATTTTCTTATTTTTCTTGATACAACACTGTTTTAGACTATTTTAATACACATTTTACTTTATTATTTTAATAATACAGTATTTTTTATAGTTTGGTAATGGTATAATAGTATCCTTGAATCTTATAAAATCGAACAGCTCATAGTTAATATACATAACCTTGCACAATCATTGATTTGAGTTTTTCCATTGTACGTTTGTGCTTCAAGGCTGTGAGGAGATGGAAAATGTTGAATCCCGCTCTTGGATTCGATGTCGCGCCTTTAGCTTCCAGCTTAATATATCCTAGCGAACAACCAAAAATTCCATCAAATTGGTTTAAATATTGGGAGATCCTCAATGCCACCTGCCTTTAGTTATGGTTGCGATGGCAACATAATCGGTCCAACATAATTCGCGATAATGAAATTGATTTCAACATCACCTATAAAGAATAATCTTAAGCAATACCACTGGATGTAAGGGTGTTTCGGATAGTAGGCATGATAAACCCTTTGACGAGTCTATGCCATCTGATGACAAAACAGCTCCTTCATAACTAGTTTAACACAGCCTTATAAAAACTGGGCTATCCACTGAAGGTGTTAAGGACCAGCGACTAATCAACAGTTGGGGATTCGTGTGTTCACTCCACTGACGCCGGAAAACAACAAACATTTAATCAAATTTTATTTCATTCCAAAAAAGAATATTTTGTGCGATTTTTTATTTTTAAAAAAAGCATGTGGATATTTTGCCTAGATGCTGCATAATCAATTATTGCCATTTTGAAACAAATATAGCTGGTCTTGCAAAGTATGTATTATATTTTTGCGTTATTACGGATAATTTTACCAGGGTAGCAAATTTAGTCATGTAGTAACATAGTAGCAAAAAATTGTCGATAGTAGCATTTAGCTACCATCGTAGCACTTGTGGTCACACTGCCCCGTACGCCACTACCCCACCCAAAAATTTTGTTTCAATCTACTCTCCTAGTATAACTACAGATATTTGTTAAGTTTTAATTGCTTGCTATTAACGGTTTAGAAGATATGGATTTTAGAATGTGTCGATCTCGACTTTTTTGCGTTTCGGACGCATTGCTTCCCCATCCACTCCCACACCCCTTCACCCATATCATCAATTTTTATTGCAAATGGGTCCACTATCAAAGCTTTATAGAAATTCCAAGTTTCAGTCTCCTAACATAAGCGGTTGCTGAGATCTAGAAACCAAAATTTTTCGTCTAAAACGCTTCCCCCTCACACCCCCACCCCTGAAAATAATGTCAATTCAAGGGGTCTACCCAGTCTATTCTTAGAAAATTTTTTAATTTAATAGCTCCACTGGTTTGAGAGCTACGAGCCTTCAAAGAATTTTGGCGGTCGACGTACGGCGTACGGCGGACAGACGGAGTGAAAATTTTTATTGCTTTTTTCGTGTCTACTAGTCATGAAACGTGGACAAAAAAATTTTGAGGGCAGCAAATTTTTTTTTTTTTGAAAATCAATAACAATACTGTATTATTAATTACTAATAAAGTAAAATCTTATTTGAAATTATATAATATGTATTAAAAATTTCCAGTCTAGCAATATTAATTTTTTATCAAAGCCGCACAAAAGATCTTCAAAGTTTGAAATACGTTGAAATGACGCGTTTTAATTATATCCGAATCTACAAAATGCAAAATGCATACGTACGTGAATTTGGTCGGACTCCAATTCTCACGTGGTATCGATCTGATCCATACAACCTTTTCAGCACCATTGCTGGGAAAAGAAAATGTTACTACATTTTTTTCGCCAGCCGCCGAAGTCTTCCTGTAGTTGGACGTGCAGCCCGGGACACAGCACTTTCTTGGCATGATTAATTTCCTTAACAAATAAACGATGTTTTAATTCTTTGATCAAAACACATTTTAAAAAATAAAGAAAATTACTTCTTTGAAGATTTTCGTAGTTTGGAATTTCGGGATTGCCGTTGAAGATGTACATAGGTCAGAGACCGCGCTTCTTTCTATAAATTATCACAAGTTACTATTATTTTTTTATAAATTTAATTCAACGCCGTTTTGCGTAATTTTTAAATTATTTTCAATTAATATGGTTGTTATTTCCGTAATCAACTATCGAATTAATAGATTTTAAAAAAAAGGCAACGAGAAGGCAACGAGCATAAAATAACTATAAGCAATTTTACTTATATTCTGCTTTATTGGTTTACAATAAAGTAATCAGTTTGCACAAAACTGCTACCGTTGTTATAAACTAATAAGATGATTTTAAAAAAAATTGGAGGATAATTAAATTTATTATTAAGCGTCAATTTAAAATTATTTTTCCGAACCGAGGATTGAGCTTAGGAACATAAATTTCCATCCTTTAAAATACATAATGAAAAAATATTTGTACACAAAATAAGTATTCGGAATATTCCATAACCAAACTTCTTGGCTTTGATTTTTTCCGCTTTGATTTACACCAAATTATTTGCGCAATTGTAAATATTTTGGTTCTAAACCAAAGCGAACATTCCAAATATTGATAATGGACTAAATATTTGTAGAAAAACAACACAAATTATCAATATTTTTAGATAAATAACTCAGACGAAACTTTTACGCGCTCGATTCTCGGCAAAAAACACACGAAACTGACAGGCGGCCACAGTAAACACATACAGATCATCGTCGTACGTAGGCCGTCCTCGCAAACTTGCTCAACACTTATGCGAAGGCTTTCATATATAGGTGGTTCTGACTATTCACAAGCCATGGAGCAAGCAATAGAGAAGCAAACGGGTTTCTTTGCCCTCGTACGACAAGCAATCTCGAATTTCAAGAAGACTAGCGAAGTACGCGGAGAACCGTCGGCTACGCGAGCGGCCGACTCGAACACATTAACAAAATTTGGTCTCAGTGCGAAGACGCGCATATGACAATAATAACAAGTCAGAGCGAGACCAGTTAAGGCCCAATACCTTTCAACCTACGGCGAGACAGAACAAGCCGTGTTTGAGTATATTGGTGATCTGCACCAGCTGATTAAAAAGCCCGAAGCAGAGCTTCCCAAACAACATTTCGAGTCGAGACAAGAACCACAGACATCATTTAAGCTTCCAACCGTAAGCCTCCCAAAGTTTGATGGGAAATTTAAAACCTGGCGTGTCTTCAGAGACACTTTTAAGTCAATGATTCATGACAACCACCATCTTCCGAAGGTACATAAACTTCACTATTTAAAAGGAAGCCCGGTTGGGGACGCGGCTAAAATTCTAAACCAGTTTGAAAGACTAGACTCAAACTACGAGCCCGCTTGGACTTTACTCACCAAAAGATTCGACAATAAGTGTATCACGTGCAACATCCACTTACAAACTTTGTTCAACACACCCGAAATTCGCTCCGAATCAGAGCAGAGCTTCAAAGAAATGTTAGACACTACAAACGAGTGTATACACGAATTACAACAATTAGATCTTGATACGAAAAACTGGGATCCGATTATTTTGTATTTGCTAACAGCTAAACTGCCTCCACTAACTCGAAGCCTTTGGGAACAACAGGTATCGACAACAGAGTCGTTACTAACGTATAAAGAAAATGAAAAATTCATCGAATGTCGCCACAGAACGCTGGAAGTATTAGCTGCATCCAAGACACATTTTCAATCTACCGCACAAAACCACAACAATCAACGCAAAAGTTCAAGCAATTTTACGAAAACAACCCAACCATTTTGTACTTATTGCAAAAAGGATCATTAACTTTTTAAATGTCAAACATTCCACAATCTCGACACATCTACGAAGTGGAATTTTGTAAAGACCCAACATCTATGCTTCAACTGTTTAAACAAACACCCCCCGAACGAGTGCAAAAGTAAGAAAACTTGCTTTACCTGTGACAAGAAACATCATACTACCCTACACAGAACTGATAAGTCGTCTTTGCACTCAACTGCAACGCCCATAATTACTCCACAACCTGCGCCTGTTTTAAGCACTGAGGCACTTTGTTCAAAGTCTGCAACATTCAACAAGGAAATCAAGCAGGCTCTGTCAGCAACCGCCATCTTCACCATCAAAACCGTGGAAGGAAACATCCTTTCCCTTCGAGCATTAATAGATTCTGGGTCAGAAAACTCTTTTATAACCACTGCTGCTTATCAACTTCTACGAACAAAACCCCAACCTACATCCATAAATATTACTGGTTTAAATTCAACAAATGTAAGTACGTCAACTCAAGAAGTCAGCTTTAACATCATCCCGAAAATCGGAAACGGGAGAGAAATACAAACTCAAGCTTACGTAATCAAGAATATAACGCAGATGCGCTCTTCCTGCAGCATTCCAGCAAAACAATGGCCCTACATAAATGATATTGTTCTCGCGGATCTAAAATTCATGGAACAAGGATCAATTGATTTACTCCTTCGAGTCCCGACCTATGCGCTGATTTTGCGATCAGGCCTCCGATATGGACCCAAGAATCACCCGATAGCACAAGAAACCTTACTAGGTTGGATTTTGTTTGGACAAATGCCACAGAATCTTGTAACAAACCTAACGAAATTTGCCGGTTTCACAACGGTCACAAATTCGAACGCACTGTTGAATGAGCAATTAAGAAAATTTTGGGAAATCGAAGAACGACAATTAACCGCCGATGAAAGGTTGTGCGAAGGACTCTATTCGTCCACACATGAGCGTCTTTCAGACGGAACCTACAGAGTATCCATTCCTTTCAAACCAAACGCTCCAATCTTGGGAGAGTCAAGGCACATTGCTATGAAACGGTTTCAGAGCACTGAACGACAACTCGATAAGAATCCAGAATTGAAAGAGCTGTATTCCAGTTGCATCAACGAATATATAGAACTAAAGCATATGATGCCCATTCATGTAGGTTCTACAACGAACGAACGCGATAAGCAAAATTATTACTTGGCGCATCACGCGGTTATTAAGGACAGCACGACTACCAAATTAAGAGTAGTATTCGACGCGTCCGCGAAAACCTCAAACGGAAAATCCTTGAATGAACAGATGTTAACTGGTCCCACCTTGCAAAGAAAGCTGTTTGCAACAATCATGAAGTGGAGAATGCATCGATATGCACTTTCCGCCGACATCGAGAAAATGTACCGAATGATAAAGGTGGATTCAGGAAGTCAACAGTATCAACGGATACTTTGGTGGGAACACCAAACTGACCCAATCAAGGAATATTGCCTTACTTACTACGGTGACTTTTGGGTTAACATCAGCTCCGTATTTAGCAATTAAAACATTACAACAGTTAGCAACTGACGATGCTTCAAAATACCCTTTGGGTTCAAAGGTAACTCAAGAAGATTTCTATGTCGATGATCTGCTGACGGGAAGTCACGACATCGACAGCGCACGGAATCTTCAAACCGAAATTAATAAATTATTGGGCGGTGGGGGTTTCCATTTACGGAAGTGGTCAAGCAACGAACCTAGCCTTCTAAATCACATTCCAGTCGAAGACCGCGAATTCCAGTCGCCAATAAAACTCGGCGAGAAAGACTGTGTGAAGGCATTAGGAATCATCTGGAACCCAGAACGAGACCTGTTCACACTATCCACGAATAAAACAGTAGATCACGGATCAAAACAATCAAAAAAATGAACTATCCTATCTGAGATCTCCAAATTATTTGACCCACTTGGGTGGGTCTCCCCATCAATCATCACGGCAAAAATTCTGATGCAAAAATTATGGGTCTCAGGCATAGAGGTATATGTATAATGGAGATAACGTGCAGCGACTTTTTTTGAAGCCGGAGGTTTTCTCGCAAAGGACCGGCGATATTCACTATGCTACTATCAGCATCTTACTCACATATATGTTATACCCCTGTATTGAAAAGAAAAAAAGCCCAACCCTTAAATACTAGGCTAATATTTGCATTTCGCTGCCACCGGGCATGAAACGCTCCATACAAAAACAGTCGCTTAAACTGCAAAATGCTTCACAGTGCTTTATACAGAAATGGCGCTTTGCGATCTCCATTAGTTATATACATCTTTGGTCTCAGGCTGCACCTGGGACGGCCCGGTGCCACCAGAATTAGAACGAGAGTGGCTCGAATACAAGAGCGACGTCAATCAGCTAGGAAAAATCAAAATCCCACGATGGATGCATACAAACATTAAGGACCATAAAACTATGGAACTGCATGGCTTTTGCGATGCTTCTATTCGGGCATATGCAGCGGTTTTATACCTACGAGTCCTTGATTCAAACGACACAGTACACATCAGTCTGATTGCATCCAAAACAAAGGTGACACCTCTCAAGCTCGTCACTTTGCCGCGTTTAGAGTTATGTGCGGCTCTCGAAATTAATGAAAAATACAAGAGAAGACCTTGACATGAAAGAAGGTGAAAGTTTTTCTTGGACAGACTCTAAGATAACGCTGGCCTGGATACAAGGACACCCTACCAAATAGACAACATTTGTAGCAAATAGAGTGGTGACAATCCAGGACAACACGAACAACAACCAATGGAGGTACGTTCCGTCCAAAGACAATCCTGCTGACATAGCTTCACGAGGGATGAAGCCCAGCGATCTCAGACACAATGCACTATGGTGGAACGGGCCTAAGTGGCTAATAAACAACGAGGAAGATTGGCCATCAGATCAACAAAGTTTAGACTTTCCAACCGCCATACTGGAGGCCAAGTCACCCATAGCGCTAATCACTCAACATGAAGACATAAACGCGTTTTCGCCATTGGAGAAATTTTCTTCATTAACTACTTTAATCAGAGTAACAGCTTATTGTTTAAGGTTTTATCGCAATTGCCAAAAGCGTGTTAAGGATCAAAGACCAACGGGAATCTTACAAGTAGCAGAATACAACTCGGCTAAGAAAGTTTTGGTGAAAGTCATTCAGGCGGAAAAATACGCCAAGGAAATCAGGAAACAACGTTTGCCACCCAGCAACCAACTCAGCAGCCTGAATCCATTCATGGATGAAGAGGGAATCCTTCGGGTGGGTGGTAGACTAAAGCATTCCCAAAGCATTCTACACTTCGACAATCGTCATCCCATGATTCTTCCAAAGAAACACCATTATTCTGATCTCGTCATACGTGACTGCCACATAAGAACACTTCACGGAGGTCACAATTTGGTCATCAGCACAATTCGACATGATTATTGGATAATACACATTCGATATGTCGTGCAGCACATCATCTCAAAGTGCACCACATGTTACCGCTTTCGGGCTAAGCCAGCCGAACAACAAATGGGGGATTTGCCCTTTGCCCGCGTACAAATGTCAAGACCATTTCAACATTGCGGTATTGATTTTGCGGGTCCTTTCGAAATTAAGGAATCCAATTTGAGGAAGTCACGATGTACTAAAGGGTACTTCTGTCTTTTCATTTGCTTCGCGACTAAAGCAATACACATTGAAGTAGTTTCCGATTTGTCATCGGAAGCTTTTCTCGCAGCCTTTCGTGGGAAGACGCGGTTTATGCACCGACATATACTCCGACTGTGGAACAAACTTCGTCGGAGCAGATCGAATCATGAAAGAAAATTTAAACAAATCCATCAAGGAAGGCTCTCTGCACGCCATGGACAAAACAGTAAAAGATACGATAAAATGGCACTTCAACCCTCCAGGTGCTCCGCATTTCGGCGGGCTCTGGGAATCAGGCGTCAAATCGGTGAAACATCATCTCAAACGCATTATCGGGAATGCAACGCTAACCTTTGAGGAAATAACCACGGTGCTAATCCAAGTTGAAGCTTGCTTGAACTCTCGGCCCCTCTGCACCCTTAGCTCTGATTCAGACAACATCGAAGCTTTAACTCCAGGTCATTTTCTTGTAGGATCCTCTATCATATTGCCTCCTGAACCTTTTTTAGAAACGACCAACGACCATACCCTCAAACGTTGGAAATACTGCCAAAAGCTAGTACAAACCTTTTGGAGTACGTGGTCCCAGGAGTATTTACACCAACTACAACAAAGACAAAAGTGGCGACTATGTAAAAACAACCTCAAACCAAATGATATCGTTTTGGTACGAGAAGACAATGTCCCACCGTCAAAATGGTATCTGGGAATGATCAAAGATATCCACCCAGGGAATGATGAACTGGTTAGGGTGGTGACGCTAGAAACACAATCTAAGACCCTTCAGAGACCCATCAGAGACCCATCTTCAGGGTGTGTCCGCTTCCCATCGAATAAACTAACATATTTTTACCTCTGTCTAGATGGATTTCGATTATCTTGAACTTACCTTTGATGACGATTTCGAAAACCTACTCAACTGGCCGCAATATTCCGAGGAGGAATTGTTGGAAGAACCATCCCCGCCTCCGAGCGTACCCCCGACAACCTCCGCCGTCGCCGATTCATCTAGCACGGAACGGTCGTCCACTCCAGTGGTTACCACACCCGTACCACTGCCAGTAACGCCAGGCAAAACTCTGGAATCACCAGCGCGGTCCGCAGCTGACAGCACACAGCAACCGCCACCATGCCAAAAACCCACACAAGACCACGGCCGTACGATGCAAGCAACCGAGGGAAAGGACGCACGTACAGTCTAGTGACTAATAAAGGAGAAATCTTCGACGTCACCTACGTCGAACTAGAAACAATACCATGGAATCACATCAAATCGTTTAAACGACCGATTTACACACTGTTTTTTAACGGCGGGGATAAGGTGCGTGTCCGTTTTGCGAAGGGGAAGACAACGTGGTTCGCGTTAAAACGCAAGCACCAACACTAGATGCATCACATCTTGGATTTTATTTTATTTTTTTTCTTCCGCATTCTATCTTGATATTTTTATTATTTTAATTTTTTTATTGTTTTTATTTTTATTATCTTAATTTTTCATTTTTTTTTTTCATTTCTTGTGTTATTGCATTTATCATGAATTCGTGAATACACATAATACTACTATAGACAAGTGATCGGTTTTTTCTCATTTGGTTCATTTTTTTTTTTTTTTCTGCGCCCGGGAGAATGTTTGAACTTCAAATACGTTACATTGAATTTACACATTAAATTTGAAATTCAAACATACGCGCGTAAACGCTACTCACTACGGCGTGAACTTGATGCACAATTTCACGTGCCACTGTGGTCCAGTAGAGTTGGCGCCGGTTATCCGTTGATAGGATAAACGGTACATAAAGCTATCCGGCCCTATAAAAGGCCCGGCCGCCGTTGATTCGGCCTCTAGTCGATTATTCAATCACTATTTAAAACTTTGGAGCAGCGTTTCGCTCGGCTGATTTCAGCATTTCATTTTAAAGGTATAACCGGTTCCATTGCGGAATCTCATTAGGGATTGTCGTTTTTGCTGTTACAGCAGAAAACAATTTCTCATGAGAAATACGCATTGCACTTATTATTTGTACCAGCCAAGCTGGTTGAACGGTCTGGCATCCCGAAATTACCTCTTTCAAAAAGGAAAATAATTCTACGAACCCCGGCGTGTCACCGAAGTACTTCTATTTCGGTGACAATCATTTTTTTCTCTTCTTCTTCAACCATTTCTTCTTTCTGCTTCTGATCTAGCGTCACCATCAAACATTTCGCAATTCTTTCCTTCGCAACCTCGTTGCATCCACCCCTTCCGCAATTCCTATATTGCATAAAAACTCATATTCGTGTTCAGAAGTCAAAAGTATGGCGAAACACTACAAGAGCTAGCGCTTGACATAGAACGACTTAAGTTGCTTTCATTCCCTTATGTACAAGGTGAACAACGAAGTAATTTGGCTGTCTTCATTTTTAATAATGCCGTACAGGATGAAGAGCTATAGTTGGTATTAAAAGTAGAAGGAAAGAAAACGATTAGCGGAGCGCTCGTATATGGCCTTACTTTTGAAGCAGTCAAAAACAGCATGCACAGTAGCAGTGGCGTCCGAAACATGTCAGAAGAGTGCTTATGTCGGAAGGTCTGGAGGTCCTCGGTGTTGGAACTGCGGGCGGGCAGGACACTTAAGTCGTGATTGTAGAAAAGCACTGTGATTAGGTGATTACACTGGCAAAGAGACACCCCAACACTGCCGCAATGGAAGCACAAGTCAGTGTTACGTGAGAAGGAAGTTAGAACAAGCTAGGCTCAGCGTTTACTGATGTTGGCATTGCGGGCAGGACGGTCACTTGCGGCGTGATTGTTGGCAACTAGGAAGATGTTGTGTTTAAGGCCTTGGAAGGACTATTTCGACTTGAAAAAGTCAAAATAGTCGAAAGGAAAAAGAAGGTTTGGGACAGAAGGGCCAATTCCACCTAAGTCCGAATTGGTGTCTGAGTTCAGCTGGTGCGACGCTCTTGCTGGCGGCCGGGACTATCTACGGCAGTGTGGGGGGGGGGAGGTACTTGCTTGAACTCAGGCCATTAAACCCTAGGCCTGTACAACAAAATTTGTAAGCGCCGACTTATCCAAGGGTAGGTAAAAATTGGGATTATTTTCCCAATTGGTCGTGAAAGACCAAGAAGCGGTTGGATGGCGCGGCTCCGCGATTTGTCAGGGCGCTCTGGTGTTAATAGCGCCCTGCTCTGCCCACCCTACCTCAGCCACGACTGTCCTTAAACATTTTTCGCGTCGTGGCCCCTTATAGAGGTTCGGGGTTAAGGAGCTAAACGCTCGGGTTCACTTTTAAAATTTGGCCTTTAGCCTTTAAACATTATCGAAACTAGCCCTTCAGATAAGGCGAGAAAAAAAAATATTTTTTTTTTTTTTACCTGTAACATGTGTCAGAAAAAAAATCAAATACTGCAACAAAATAAAAAAAATGAATAAGAAAAAAAAGTTGGACTCACCCCATTATCCTTTTGATGCGGCCGCCTTTTTGTTTTACTTGGCCCTTTTCTATCTCCTAGTACCTTAGCTCCTAATTTTTTTTTTTTTATTCTATCCTAATAATTCCTGCTCACTAATATTTCAAATTCCTCAATATTTCATATTACCTAGTATTGCATATTCACTAATATTTCAAATTCCTCAATATTTCATATTACCTAGTATTGCATATTCACTAATATTTCAAATTCCTCAATATTTCATATTACCTAGTATTGCATATTCACTAATATTTCAAATTCCTCAATATTTCATATTACCTAGTATTGCATATTCACTAGTATTTCAAATTCCTCAATATTTCATATTACCTAGTATTGCATATTCACTAGTATTTCAAATTCCTCAATATTTCATATTACCTAGTATTGCATATTCACTAGTATTTCAAATTCCTCAATATTTCATATTATTTCCTAAACTCACTCTTTTTCTTCATTATATTTTATTCTTTTCCAATACCGTTTTTCTTTCTTTTTCTTTTTTTTTCTTTTGTATTTTTAAAATGTTACTGACGTCTCCACATTTCCCATTCCGAACTTTCTAATCGGTCGTCACGCGAATTTGCTTTGTTCGCCGATTGACAGTTTCGCGAAAAAAAAATTTGTGATTCGATCGTTGCGCGCAATTTCACGAAGCAGTTATAAGGTCTCGTGTTTGCCTTTCTTTCGTTCCAATTATACGGATAATGACGATGTATTAACGCTGCCGCACGCTTTCTTTTAGTTCCGGAAGAACAATGAGCACTGTAATTTTTATCTAGAGACGAGCAGACATCTTGTTCGCTCGAAGAAAATGTAAAACAAAATTTCACGATATTACTAATACATTTGCCGTGAAATTTCTGGGAAAAGCTAAACGAAGCACTGCACATTACTAACTGGACCTTGTAGCCGTTGTCCAAAGATTCGATATCTGGCGCTTGAGCAAGGAGTTATACGCAATGACACTGATTTATGTATCACTTCCTTAACAGATGCTGCAATTTGATTTTGCTCTTAAACTAAGAGCACTTATTTGGGTGAAATTTGCACACCCGTTCACTCGACTCGTTTCACAATTGTCGAACGTATGCCATAATGCAATGCACTCAACCGACTCTACGTATCGAACTCGTTTCACAATTTCCGAACGTATGCAATAATGCAATGCACTCAACCGACTCTACGTATCGAACGCGTTTCACAATTTTCGAACGTATGTAATAATGCAATGCACTCAACCGACTCCTTCCCCAAACTTCACAACTTTTCCCCCCGATTCGAATTCAACACTTTTCTTTTCCTTTACAAATCCTCAATCCCCGCTTACGTGAAAAGGTAATTTGATTTGCAGGTTTTCCTCCTGCCTGTCGGAAACACTTCTCACTAAACTTCACGTCGCGATTTGCAATTACTGCGTGATGAAAGTCGATCTTGCAAAAGATTTCGGCGTTTTCAATTTATACAAATGCCAGCAGTCCGATTTCGTTAATTTTACTACAGTAAAACCACAAAACTTAACAAGAGTGCAAACAAAGTACATCGTGAATGTAAAACCGAAAAAAAAAATCCTCCACTTAGCTAGGAAGCCATCATCCATCTCCCGAAAATATCAACTCGCGCAGAACAATCGCGACCTTTCCCCTCCGTGCACCGAACACACCACTACACAGGCTCGGACCACAACTCGCTGACGCACTACCATTTATGGTATTCAATTTTTCAGCGTCGTTGCAGCATTCGTTTGATGTCGCCGTAGCGGTTTGTTGGCCTCACAGCCGCTTCCTAGGTACCCAGTAATGCACCCAGAAAGCAACCGCGATTACACACAGACACACAGATCAAGGTCTAGGGCACCGTGAATCTGCTCATATACCTAGTTAGGTATATGGCCAAATCCACGGCGCCGCAAAATAATTTTTGTTGACTGGCACGGCGACTTCAACAACATAGGCGTTTCGCCGGTGGTTTCCAGCGCCGAACCGACTAAAGAAAAGTGCCGTGCCGCAGAGTCTCGTGCGCACGACTGAGTGCCGGGCAATCGGTGTACTCCCTCGGATCACTGCCGCAGATCCTTGGACGTTTGCCTCCTAGATCCTCCAATTCGTATCGTGAGTCACCTAGCACACGACGAATTCTGCACTTGAGGAACTTCTTCGCCAGCTTGGCGTTATAATTCTGCGCGGCTGTGGACAAGGAAAAATTTCTTCGGAATACTTCTTGACCTACACAAAATTGTGTTTTAGCAGCACGCAGATTATAACGCCTGCTACTGTTCTCATGTGCTACCCTTATTTTCGTCTGCGCCAGTTGTCTCACGATAGGAATTCCCTCGCGAGGTCGAAGCTGCACATTTGACTCCCCCAACGCTCGCAAGTGCTTCAGCAGTTCGTAGTCCTTCCCGTGCAACATCATGTGATTCCCAAACAAAACCTGATAAGGAGAAAATCCAGTGGCTTGGTGGAGTGAGCTACGAAGAGCACATCCAATTTTGCTTAGACTCTCATCCCATCGTGTTTGGTCATCAGTGATGAATGCTCGAATTCCGGCCAGGATGGACTGATTGACACGCTCCGAAGCATTCGCTTGCGGTGAATAGCTCGGGGTGTACAGGTGTTTAACTCCGTATTTGTTCAGCATGGTGTTAAACATATTCGACCTAAATTGAGAGCCGTGTGGAAGACCTGCCCCTCCAAGAAGTTGGTGATCTCTTCAGCAGTGATCCGCCCCAAAGGATGTAACATGGGAAATTTTGTGAAATGATCCAAGACGATCAAGATCGCGATCTTACCCCGTTTGGTACGCGGATATGGCCCAAGTACGTCGATGTAAAGGTGTTGGAATGGCTGATCAGTCTGGAAAGGTTCTCCCATTGGCGCTCGTAGAGGTCTGTTCGGGGACTTTGTCTCTTTACAAGTGTCGCACGCTAGAACGTAGGTGCGTACTTGTGTAGCCATTCCGGGCCAGTACAAAAATCGCCTGACTCGCTCTAGCGTTTTGGCATACCCACCATGGACCGTGGTGTCTGCCTCGTGCGCCTGAGCGATCGCAGCTGACGTAAGACTTGATGGAATCCATAATTTCCAGGCTCTGTCTTCAGCAATCGGGTCACCGTTGTGAGGCTCTGTGCGCTTATACACGAAGCCGTCTCTCACGCATACGTCAGGAAGCCGATCGGCGTACGCATCGACAGTGGACACTAATTCTTTGTATTCCTTGCCAGAGAATTCTGGAGAATCCATGTCCACCATCGGTGCCACGTCGATCAGCGCATTTAATCCCTCTTCGTATACCCGAGAGAGAGCGTCGGGTACAACGTTCAGGCTCCCTCTTCGGTGCTCGATTGTGAAGTCGTAACCTTGGAGTTTTAAACTCCATCTTGCCAACCGTCCTTGTAGGTCTTTTTGCGACATGAGCCATTTGAGACTTGCGTGATCCGTAATGATTTTGAACGCAGTCCCTTCTACATAGGCTTGAAATTTTTTCACGCTCAACACAGCTGCATAACACTCGAGTTCGGTTACGCTGTAGTTGCGTTGAGCGGAAGTGAGCTTCTGTGACATATACGCCACTGGAGATTCCGATCCGTCGTCGTTTTCCTGAAAGAGAACGCTACCCACCCCTGATTTACTGGCGTCGCACTGGATTACGAAAGACCTCTTAAAATCAGGATTGATTAATAAGGGGGCTTTCGTCAACAAGTCTTTCACTAACAGGAAGGAAGTTTGTGCCTCTGTAGTCCAAGCAAACTGGTTGGACTTCTTTAGAGTGTCTGAAATTGGTGAAACAGTCGCAGCAAAGTTGGGAACGAATCGTCGATACCAGCCTGCCATACCAAGAAAGCGTCGAACTTGACGTGCGGACTTAGGCGAAGGGTAATCGACGATGGCTGAAACTTTGTTGGGATCAGTTTTCAGGCCTCCTTCTCCAACGATGTATCCGAGATATTTCACCTCTTTCAGACAAAACTTGCTCTTGTTGACGTTAATGGTCAAGCCAGCCTTTCGCAAACATTCTGCAACTTCTGCCAATAAAACCAGATGTGAATCGAAATCCTCAGAAATTAACAGCAGATCGTCCAAATATACGAATACCTGCTCCTTCAGCTCGGGTAGGATGACTTTGTCCATCAAACGACACATCCTTTGCGGCGCGTTGCATAACCCAAAAGGCATGCGCGTGTAGTGATATAGAGGCCGGCCAGGAATGGTAAACGCTGTATACTCCCTGGATTTGTTCTCGAGAGGAATCTGCCAAAAGGCGTCTTTGAGGTCCAGGCTAGTAATAAAATTGGCTCGCGGCAAACGACTTAAGATACCATCAATGTGTGGTAATGGATAAGCATCCTTCTTCGTCACACTATTGACTTTGCGCGAGTCCAAACATAACCTGACCTTGCCTGGCTTCCTCACGAGAACCACAGGCGAGCTCCATGCACTCTGGCTGGTCTCTATAACGCCAAGTGCCCTCATGCGATCGATCTCGTCATATAAGAGTTTTTGGATCGCAGGAGACACAGGATAATGTCGCTGTTTGATGGGACTTGCATCACCAACGTCTATACTGTGTTGTTCGACGTTGGTCACACCGAGTCCGTATACTTCGTATGATGGAAATTTGGACTTTACCATTTCCAACCTCTTTACATCTGTGGGCGTTAAATGGTGGGCATCCGGAGCTATCAGTTGCGATGCAGTATCGGGAGTATCGACCGCGCTGATAATGCTAGGAGCTAGTTGGAATGATCGCCAGAAATCTACCCCTAGGTACAATTTCTGCGACAGGCTCGGCACGATGTATAGTGTAATGGGTTTGGTAATACCACGAAAAGTAATATCGGTAGTTACTGTGCCCAATACCTTTTGCGCTGCACCATCAGCGGTCTTCACCTCCTGACAGACCGGTCGATAATTCACCTGTGCATCATGGAGACGTTGTAAAGCGTTTGCCCCCAGGCAACTGATGCTCGCCCCACTATCGAGGAGTCCTTCAACGTCCACTCCGTACAAGGATACCATGGCGTACGGACGTATGTCCAACGGATTGGTAATGATGGTAGAGAGGATCGCTTTCTTTTTTTCACGCACCATCCTCCAGAATGTACGAAGGCGCAAGATTGACTTTCTGCGACCGGATCCACTCGTTAGTGTTGATACTTGACCCACACTTGCGACTGAAGTAGGCGCAAAAATTCGCTCTCGAGCCTCCATATATTCCTTTAGCCGAAGGTGGTATGGCTTGAGAGGATGGTGGGAATGTCGACTTGGATGTTCTTTTGCGATAAGGGCATCTTCAGGCCGGGAAACAGCCGGCTCCGTTTTAACGCTGGGTCTTGTTAATAATTTGACGTGCGGAGTATTTAATGCAGAGGAATTGGGTAGGGATGATTTTACGCTAAAAGGATGGGAATTGGGTTCAGAAAATGTTGTAGGTAGGGTATTAAAATTTGGAGGGGTATTTGTAGGGGTTGAATAATTGGGTAAAGTTTTTTTATTTGGGAGTTCTAAGTGAAATTGGGAATTGAAATTAGGGTGTTGACTGAGTGTAACTACTGCTGTCGGGATGCAGTGTTCGGACGGGAGGGACCCGCTGTCCTTCCGTCCCTTCGGCCGTTTCCCGCCTTGCAATGGATGCAGTTGGGCTTTAGAACGTCAGCCCGCCCACATCCATAGCAGAAGATGCCTTTCGGTGCTTCTTCACACTCACGGTAGCCGTGACCATCCTTCCCGCAGTTCCAGCAGGTCAAAGACTTGGATAGGCCGGCCACTTCGTCGGATTCGGTCTCCGCTACCACTTCAGCCTGGGGATCGCCAATCTCATGTATTCTTCCCTGCTGCCAAGAACTTGCCCGCGTAGCCTTCCGCACCTCCTCTACGCGGTTCACAAGATGACGCAACTGTGTCATATTGTGAACCTCGTAGAAGCACATCTGTTGCTGCGTACTCGCCAGCAAGTTCCCGCGCACCAGATCGACGAATTCGCCCTCCAACATGGGATTGCGCAATAATGTTCGGAGTTCCGTCATATCCTGTTCAAATAACAGGAACGGCTCGTTCGGCGTTTGCCGTCGCCCCAGCATCCGCCTGCGCACTTCCCAGTCTGAACTGCGCTCGCCCCAGGCTTGAAGGAAGGCAGGTCTCAGGACTGACCAATGAAGGTCTGTGATAGAACGCCTCCAGAGCCAGTACCACTGGTTGGGACGCCCGTCCAACAATAGGTGGAAATTCTGGGCTAACAGGTCCATTCGCCCGCCCAGATCTCCCATCGCTAAAGCTTCGGTCCTAAAAACGAGTTCTTCCGCTCGCAATGAATGGCTGTCTCCATTGAAGCGTAGTCGCCAGTGCCGGATTGGACTACCAGAGTTGCGGTATCTTATGTTAGGGCCGTTGCCATTGCGATCGCCAATCTGGGCGGTCGCATGGGCCGGTCGGCCCCGAATTCGCACGTATTCATCCTGTGCTTCTCGACGAGATGGTGGTGGCAAACCTGCGTTTAAATTGGCTCGTGGTTGTTGCTGACCCAATTCCTCCCGCAACACTGTGCGTATTAGCCGCACCAAATCATCCACCCCCAAAGAATTTACTGCCACCGGCGGCGCGGATACTGACGCTGGCCGCGGTTCGTCTCTCACCTCTGCCCACCTCACTCTGTCTTCTCTCGCCACCCTGTCTGTCTCCGTTTCCAGTGTCACTATCAGGTCGGATTCGGGTACCATTGATCCATCCGGGGCATACAAGGCTCGTCCGCCACCTATCTCGGGTGGTACATCTAAATTTAACCTTCTAGGCGACATAACATCTCTTTGAGCATTCGCCTGTGACTTCTTTTTTCCGCGAGTCAATGGGCCTGGATTAGCGGACGCGCCCTCTACGCCTAGGGTGGACCAATAATCTTGAGGACCCAAATGTCCCCGACAAATCGGACAATTGTGGTTATCCACGATCCACAACTCCAAACATTCCTTGTGGAATCGGTGGCCACATTTGGTACGCACCTCACTTTCTGCGTCTATTGGCTCCCTACAGGTGGTGCAAATTCCATTTGCACCCGTCGGCGAGTGCAACAAGGACATGATTTCTGGTCGAGTGAGAAAGAGAAGATACCGTTAAGGTAATCAAGCGAATGAGCGATAACCTGAATGACTGCGTGTAAATTCGACCGTCGGTATGATTGGTTTGTATGTAAAAAAAAAATTATGAATGAATGAACTATTCAATCGAGCGACTGATATTCAACAGAAAATGCTTGACTGTATGTATGAATGATTGAGTGTATGATTGACTGTCAACTGAATAAACGAACAATTGAACGAGTGAGAGATGGATGTATGTCGAGAAAAAAAAATACAAAAATGAATGATTCGAGTGAAAAAAAAATGTGTGTATATAGAATGAATCGTGAAAAAAAAAAAAAACGAACGAACGAATTAATGAACGATTGAATGAATAAATTTCCAGCGCATGAATAAATGATTGAGTGATGAATAAATGCTCAAATGTGGATAAGCAAAAGTAAGATTGAATTGTTGCGTGAAAGCTCGAATTACCACAAAACGAATGAATGACAATATGTATAATATGATGACTTCAAAAAAAAAAAATTAACAAAAATGAACCCTCACGTTTCGCACTTTTCCCCTCCCCTCATATGCAGATCAAATCGCGAAGCCGATCCTGATCTTCCTCGCTCCATCGGGAAAATCCGGAACGCGATTAAATTTCAACAAAAAAAAATGGGGAAAAATAGCAATCAAAAGAGAATCAAAAATAACAAAAATCTACGTTAAAATGTAGTCAAAAGACTTAACAAAACAACTCTAATTATTAAAAAAAAATACTACGTTAGTTCCAAAAAAAAATATTCTACGTTAAAAGGTACTCTAAAAGGAAGGATAAGGAAATAAGGTACTTAACAAATTTTCGACGAAATTTCCTATCATCAAACTCACCAATATTTTACAAGTATTTATCCCAATTGTCTGACGACACGCCCGCCAAGAAATCAGAAAAATTAAGTTTATCACAACTTGCATCACACCAATCTCGTATACAGACAATATTTCCCTTTCCTATGGAACCGAATTGGCGCCTAAAGGTTGCCAAAACGGTTCGTCAATAGGATCGTTCCATATTGCCCCCATACAGGTTCGATGAAATGTTTTGCTGTTGAAAATCTGAGAAGCTTGTACACTTGGACTTTGATTGCCGTTCAGGCGAAAATTCTGTCGCAGAACGACTAAGTTTTTAGTCCTTTTGCCCACCACTTTTGAACGGAATTTTTCTGACTCGCACGTGTTGATGGGCTACGCTTTGTGCACCAAGCGTAGCGGTGGCTAGCCCCACGTTGGGCGCCATTTGTCGTGTTTAAGGCCTTGGAAGAATTATTTTGACTTGAAAAAGTCAAAATAATTGAAAGGAGAAGGAAGGTTCGGGACAGAAGGGCCAATTCCACCTAAGTCCGAATTGGTGTCTGAGTTCAGCTGGTGCGACGCTCTTGCTGGCGGCCGGGACTATCTACGGCAGTGTGGGGGGGGGGGGGTACTTGCTTGAACTCAGGCCATTAAACCCTAGGCCTGTACAACAAAATTTGTAAGCGCCGACTTATCCAAGGGTAGGTAAAAATTGGGATTATTTTCCCAATTGGTCGTGAAAGACCAAGAAGCGGTTGGATGGCGCGGCTCCGCGATTTGTCAGGGCGCTCTGGTGTTAATATCGCCCTGCTCTGCCCACCCTACCTCAGCCACGACTGTCCTTAAACATTTTTCGCGTCGTGGCCCCTTATAGAGGTTCGGGGTTAAGGAGCTAAACGCTCGGGTTCACTTTTAAAATTTGGCCTTTAGCCTTTAAACATTATCGAAACTAGCCCTTCAGATAAGGCGAGAAAAAAAAATATATTTTTTTTTTTTACCTGTAACATGTGTCAGAAAAAAAATCAAATAATGCAAAAAAATAAAAAAAATGAATAAGAAAAAAAAGTTGGACTCACCCCATTATCCTTTTGATGCGGCCGCCTTTTTGTTTTACTTGGCCCTTTTCTATCTCCTAGTACCTTAGCTCCTAATTTTTTTTTTTTTATTCTATCCTAATAATTCCTGCTCACTAATATTTCAAATTCCTCAATATTTCATATGACCTAGTATTGCATATTCACTAATATTTCAAATTCCTCAATATTTCATATTACCTAGTATTGCATATTCACTAGTATTTCAAATTCCTCAATATTTCATATTACCTAGTATTGCATATTCACTAGTATTTCAAATTCCTCAATATTTCATATTATTTCCTAAACTCACTCTTTTTCTTCATTATATTTTATTCTTTTCCAATACCGTTTTTCTTTCTTTTTCTTTTTTTTTCTTTTGTATTTTTAAAATTTTACTGACGTCTCCACATTTCCCATTCCGAACTTTCTAATCGGTCGTCACGCGAATTTGCTTTGTTCGCCGATTGACAGTTTCGCGAAAAAAAAATTTGTGATTCGATCGTTGCGCGCAATTTCACGAAGCAGTTATAAGGTCTCGTGTTTGCCTTTCTTTCGTTCCAATTATACGGATAATGACGATGTATTAACGCTGCCGCACGTTTTCTTTTAGTTCCGGAAGAACAATGAGCACTGTAATTTTTATTTAGAGACGAGCAGACATCTTGTTCGCTCGAAGAAAATGTAAAACAAAATTTCACGATATTACTAATACATTTGCCGTGAAATTTCTGGGAAAAGCTAAACGAAGCACTGCACGTTACTAACTGGACCTTGTAGCCGTTGTCCAAAGATTCGATATCTGGCGCTTGAGCAAGGAGTTATACGCAATGACACTGATTTATGTATCACTTCCTTAACAGATGCTGCAATTTGATTTTGCCTTTAAACTAAGAGCACTTATTTGGGTGAAATTTGCACACCCGTTTACTCGACTCGTTTCACAATTGTCGAACGTATGCCATAATGCAATGCACTCAACCGACTCTACGTATCGAACCGTTTCACAATTTCCGAACGTATGCAATAATGCAATGCACTCAACCGACTCTACGTATCGAACGCGTTTCACAATTTTCGAACGTATGTAATAATGCAATGCACTCAACCGACTCCTTCCCCAAACTTCACAACTTTTCCCCCCGATTCGAATTCAACACTTTTCTTTTCCTTTACAAATCCTCAATCCCCGCTTACGTGAAAAGGTAATTTGATTTGCAGGTTTTCCTCCTGCCTGTCGGAAACACTTCTCACTAAACTTCACGTCGCGATTTGCAATTACTGCGTGATGAAAGTCGATCTTGCAAAAGATTTCGGCGTTTTCAATTTACACAAATGTCAGCAGTCCGATTTCGTTAATTTTACTACAGTAAAACCACAAAACTTAACAAGAGTGCAAACAAAGTACGTCGTGAATGTAAAACCGAAAAAAAAATCCTCCACTTAGCTAGGAAGCCATCATCCATCTCCCGAAAATATCAACTCGCGCAGAACAATCGCGACCTTTCCCCTCCGTGCACCGAACACACCACTACACAGGCTCGGACCACAACTCGCTGACGCACTACCATTTATGGTATTCAATTTTTCAGCGTCGTTGCAGCATTCGTTTGATGTCGCCGTAGCGGTTTGTTGGCCTCACAGCCGCTTCCTAGGTACCCAGTAATGCACCCAGAAAGCAACCGCGATTACACACAGACACACAGATCAAGGTCTAGGGCACCGTGAATCTGCTCATATACCTAGTTAGGTATATGGCCAAATCCACGGCGCCGCAAAATAATTTTTGTTGACTGGCACGGCGACTTCAACAAAGAAACGAGAATAACTACGATGACCGCGCTTCGAAACAACAGCTGTGCAATAGTTTTCGTGATGGGGAGATGACTTTCGACAACGATTGTCGGTGGAAAGTGTTGTGTTTGAGGCCTTGGAAAAACTATTTTGACTTGAGAAAGTCAAAATAGTCGAAGGATGGGTAAAGGTTCGGGACAGAATGGGCCAATTCCTCCAACGTCTGAACTGGTGGCTGAAGTAGAACGGAAGCGACACGCTTGCTGGCGGCCGGGACTAGCTACGGCAGTGTGGGGGGGTTCTTGTTCTATCTCAGACCATAAACCCTAGACCTAGACAACAAAAATTTCGTGTCGGCTTACTCCAGGGTATTTAAAATTGGAATATCTTCCCAATAGGTCGTGAAAGACCAAGAAGCGGTGGAGTTGCGCGACTTCACGATTTGTCAGGGCGCTTAGGTGTAAGTAGCGCCCTGTTCTGCCCACCCTACCTCAGCCACGACTGTCCTCAAAACATTTTAGCGTCGTGGCCCCTTATTGAGGTTCGGGGCGAAGAGCTAGACGCTCGGGTTCATTTAAAAAATGGCCTTTAGCCTATAATCATCTTCATTAAGTCGCAAAAACAAAAAAAAACTAAGGCCCAAGGCAAAAGAAAAATCTGGAAAAAAACATCAAACACCAAAAGAACAACAAGAATAAAAATGTGACAATAATAAAAAAATTTTTCAACTCACCCCATATTTTAAATACTTTCTGCGGCTGCTGTTTGTTTTATTCATTCATGATTGATTAGCATATTATTTCAGTCGATTTATTAAATATTTTTCTTTTATTTTTTTTTCTTTTATCAATTGTTTATTCCCTAATTTCGCTTGACTATGCTACCTCCTAATTGTATATTGTTAATTCAAAATTTATTTATACTATGCTACCTCCTAATTGTATATTGTTAATTCAAAATTTATTTATACTATGCTACCTCCTAATTGTATATTTTCAATTCATAATTTATCTTCCTATTTGTATGTATATAGTGTATGATTTAGTTTCCCATTTGTATATATTTAATCACTAATTTATTTAGTCTAATTTCAATTTCCTAATTAATTTAACTCAATTCATTCTTCGTTATTAGTTAATTCGTTGTTTTGGGTTCGTTTCTCTCATTTATATAATCTAATTTAAATTCATTTCTTTGATTTTTCTTTTTTTCTAGTTTTTGTTTAATTCTTTGTTTTAGTTCATTGTATTTTCAATTCATTTCGTTTTTTTTTTTTTTTCTTTATGTTTTCATTTATTTACGGGGAATGAAAAAGGTCCTTTATAACCAAAAGTACGTTATAAAAGTGCACTTTATAAGCGGGTTGCAATTTGTTTCAGAAAGCAATCAAATCAAATTTGATTTTTTCCAATAAAAGGGTAAAATAATCCAAAAAAATGTTTGTTTGTGCGAAGGCAGTCGATTGTTGTCGAATTTGATGGCGCCGATTGCGTTGATTCAATTAATTTTGTTGCCGTTGTTTCAATTAATCCAAATCTCGAGGAAATAATCCAAAAATTAGTTGCTGTAGCTGATGCAGTAGTCGAAGGCAGACACTTCATTATTTTGATCATTTAATTTAATCGATCACTTGTAGCACTTTTCTTTTCTTTTTGACCTTTTCATTGATCACTCTCTCTCTCTCTTTCTTTTCTTCTTCGCTTCTTTTCTATCTCAAGGACAACAACCTTTCTTCAAAATTAATTTTTTCTTTTTTTTTTATCTAAGAATCACACCACCAACTGAGATAAGATCACTGGGTCAGGGGAGGTCGAAGGATCGATCGAATTTGATTTTCTTTTCGAATTCGTCGTGATATCGCCCATGCAACTTTTCATTCGACGATTAAAAATTCGAATTAGGCCGAGGAGGGTTCGGGCGTTGGGTTGATCGCAAGATTAAAAATTCAGCCAAGGGATCGTTTTGGGAGGAAAAAAAAACAACTGTTTCATCACTCACGCACTGTATTTTCGCATTGATTCACGTTTAGCTGGGGGTTGGCGAGTGTTGGATCCGTTCGATATGTGTGCACTAGGAAAATTCTCGGAAAAACACCACAGAGCCTTAAGCACTCTTCACTTTCTTCTGTTATTTTGGGAAATTTCGAATGACTTCTTGCAAGCGAACACACGGAACGAGACACGCCAATCCCGATATTCGAATTTCCTCGAAAAAAACTTCGAAACCGTGGACCACAAACGAAACGTGCGAACCAAAAAGCAACTCGACTACCAAAACAACTTAACACCTTTCATACCGACTGATAGCGAACAACTGTCCATCTTTTCCCCCCAAACCTCCTCTTCGACTCACCGCCGCTTCCCATCTCTTCGTCTCGTCCCCTCTCTCCAGCCCAGCCCACGATCCACAACAACATCCAATACCAAATTTGGTAATTCTCTTCGGACCTTTTGCTGTTGTTTTGTTTGATTGCTCGATCGGTGCCGAGTCGTTCAGATCGTTTGTCGTTGAGAGTACCACAGTTGCACTCCATGTACATAGTTATGCACATAGAGCAACTACGGCACCAGACAAACCGGTATAGTCTATAGGGGAGACGACTTAAAGCATCTAGCTGGATGGATGTCGTTTAATTTTTTTATGTTTCGGCGGATCTTTGGTTGTGGCTATTTAGGAAACAGTGGCGGACACAATCACGATCCAACGAAAAAAATTGAATCCTGATTGTGCTCGCCACCGTCCGTTGAAATTTGTTGTTGCTTTTGCAGACAACCCAACAAAAGAAACCGAATGACAATGCAAGCGTCGTGGAGCGATTCGATGTTGGGAATGTGGTGAAGAAGGACATTTAAGGCTTGATTGTCGAAAGCAGAAGAGAACACCGAATTATTGTTCGAATTGTGCTGCTGTACAAGAGAAAAGCAGAGGCGTATAACTACAGAGCCAATTTGAAAGGACGGAAATTGGCTGGCGAAATCAACATCCGCGTATTGTGATGCAGAGTAGTCATCAAGACAAAAAGGTCGTGGGAAACTTGCGACGGTTAAAAGTTTGTGACCAACAGGAGGCGAAACATTACCAAACGCAAGACAAAACCTGTTTGGCAACGACTCTGTTCGGGACGAACAGGAACTAAGGAGGGAGTAATGTAACGTGCAACTGGCAACCGTGCAACTCGATCGGTGAATAATTAAAACAGCTACAACCGAATACCTAGCTGCAAAGTAACCCATTCAAAAGCCTAGATGAAGTATATAAGGAGGCGGAGTATCACGATCTTACCTCCCTTCTTATCAAATACTCTCGAATGTACAAGAACAGTGCAGAAGATCACATCGAATGCTCTAAAGCTTACGAGAACCATCTACTTACACGAAAGTTCAAGAACAGTCTGGGCCATAGCGAAGACGTATAAAAGCATGTGAAGCTTTCAGCGAGGGACATGTAATTTTTATTACGTGGACTGTGCGAGTTATTGAGCACGTACCGTATTGGTGGAAAGCGATTGAAGAGTGCGATCGAGACTATATAAAGAGCGGGCGGTATTGCCATACAGTGTAAATAATTGTGCGAATCGATTTATTGTGCAAATTGAGTGTAAAGTGCGATTTATAAATTAACACTTATTTTTATTTTAAACCGAATTGTTTTACTTGAAATCTCGTCGAACCCCTAGGTCGCAACAATATCACCTAGAAATAGCTAAGTTTGAGGACAATATATGAGTAGGGGAAATGAAAAATGCCGTTGAAGAAATAGCTCTTCGGACCTAGTCCAACATAGGGTTGCTGCATAGACTAAGCCTCTAAGAGGGGTTTTGCAGATGCGTACCAAGGTGAAAAACCAGTAAATTTAAAATTTTTTCATTTTTATGGGATTTTGCTTAATATACATTTGAAATGACTGACTTTTCTCTTTAAAATAATAATTTTTCATAAAAGAAATGAGAGAAATGGTTAAATTTGCCTTTAAAAACCACAATTACGCGCGCACACACTAGCATACAAAAGAAAAGGAAGTACTAGAGTAGTGGAAGGGAATCGTCAAACTGTCAGTCTGACTTGAGTGTTGTGACCGCGACGACTGCAGTGCTGGCGAAATGTTTTGGGTCCATTTTTACAGTCGCAAAATTTGGAAGTGAAGCCAGGATCGTGTCCTGAGTACCAAAGTTTGGTAACTTTCAATGTAAGCTGTATTTCTTCCAGGCAATTGTATTTTGTTTAACACAGATTTACAGATTAATATGGAGCCAACGAAATATCGTAACTATCAAAAAGTCACGCTACAAGAGTCGCCGGGAGGATACGGCCGGTCGTATACCGCGCTGTAAAGATTGTGTCCTTCTGGCCGATCTCTGCGACATGTGCAAGCCGGTCGACGATGTCGAAGTTACCGGTATCTACACGAACAATTACGACGGCTCGCTGAACACCGAACAAGGCTTCCCAGTTTTTGCCACCGTAATAATTGCAAATTACTTAATTGTAAAGGACAGCAAACAAGTGGTGCAGTCTTTGATAGACGAAGAGATCGCAACCATTCAAAAACTAAGCAAAGATCCGTGAATATTCGTTCGGATCATTTCGAGTATGGCGCCGTCAATTTATAAATATTAAGCGAGCTGTAGCTCTGGCACTGTTCGGCGGCGAGGCTAAAAATCCTGGGGAAAAACACAAGATTCGAGGCGATATAAATTTATTGATTTGTGGTGATCCGGGAACAGCAAAGTCGCAATTTTTGAAACACACCGAGAAAATTGCGCCGCGTGCAGTTTTACTACGGGGCAAGGTGCCAGTGATGTTGATGTTGGTCTTACAGCCTATGTCCGGAGGAATCCGCAAACTCGAGAGTGGACCTTGGAAGCGGGTGCTTTAGTACTTGCCGGTCAGGGCGTTTGTTTGATGAGTTCGAAAAAGTAATTTTTTCCGTATGGATTTCCGCTTCCAATACTAACTTTATCAATTCCCGAACAGATGAATAATCAGGATCGAACCTCTATCCACGAAGCCATGGAGCAACAATCGATTTCAGTCTCATTGTGTCATCACTGCAAGCCAGGTGTACGGTTATTGCTGCCGCTAATCCGATAGGTTGACGTTACGATCCCAGTATGACTTTCTCGGAGAATGTGAATCTGTCCGAACCGATTTTATCGCGTTTCGATGTTCTTTGTGTCGTTAAGGACGAATTTTATCCGATGTCAGATCAACTTTTGGCGAAATTCGTCGTCCAGTCACATATTAAACATCATCCGTTGAGCGAAGAAGTTATTGAAGAATCGCAGCAACATGGCGCGATGGACATAAAACAGGAGCTGCTAAAGAAGTACATCTTTGCGATATTGAATCGAAATGGAGCTGATATTCGGAAATTACGAATCTTCGTTTCACTTGTTCCGTGCAATGAATGTGCGATATTGATCATACAATCCGGAATATCGGAAGTGATTTATGCATCCAATAAGTATGCCACTGCAAATAATGCAGTGTCATCCAAACGGATGTAGAAAGCAGCCGAGGTTACTATTTAAGAGACTGAACTAGTCGGGATCGCAAGAAGTCCACAAGAATAAACTGTTGTAAAATAATGTTAATTGTTTTTATTTATTTATTATTTAAAAGTAGGTTGCGGCAAGTACAGCAGCTACGGCCTCTTCGGACAAAGTTAAATGGTTCTATTCTCGGTTAATTTCTGGGCGTAGACGAAATGATCCCATAAAAAAATTGTGATAGCTTTCGAGTCACAGACGCGGTACACTTTGCATACAACCGAATGCATTTTTTGATATGATTCTTAAACATGTTATAATTAAATGTTCTATGTTTATGAAATAAAAAGCACTTCACGCAGTTTATTACAGATGGGATTTTATTTTAATTATTTAAATACACTCAGTCACAAAAGTCTACATACACCGCTTAATTATGTTATATAAAGAAAACAACAAACACTAGATTCAAATCAAAACAGCTAGAATATGCAATAATATGAAACAAACAATAAAGTAACAAAAAATACCAAAAGAATCCGTAATTTCTCTAGAAAAACGAAAAAAGGAGCGATGAGCACACCACAAAAGTCTACACACAGCAAAATTTTCTTAACTGCCATTTCTTCGAAATTTGAAAACTGTTGATTGTATTGCTTTTTTGTCTTTCACTATATTTATTTTGAGTTAGTTTCGATAAGCGATTGCATTGAAATAGTGGAAAAATGAGCTCTAGAAAAGGAATTTCGAAGGATATATGCCTTTTAGTTGTTAGATTGCGACAGGAAGGAAAATCTTTGGGTGAAATCGCCGGAATAGTTAAAGTGAGTCGTCCCACCATCCAAAGCATTGTAAAAAAAATTTAAATTTACTGGCAGTATCGATAATAAGCCAAGATCTGGGCGACCTAGAGTGCTAAGTGAGCGTAATACTCGATCAGTAATAGAAAAAGTGAGAAAAAATCCTAAGATAACTGCACCTCAGTTGGCGAAATATATTCAGAATGACTTCGGTAAAGTCTTACATCCTGAATCTGTGCGAAGAACATATCGATCTGCTGGCTATCATGGACTAACCGCAAGGAAGAAACCGTTTATATCTACAGTAAAAAACTTCGGTTGGACGAAAATATTTCGTATTGACCTTAGCGCGAACAATTTCTTCCGTACCGTTTATTTCGATACCGACTTCATTCACTCCTTCACCTCGCCATTCAATAGTTCGACCAATAAACTTAAAAGAAGCCTCAACGAATTTCCGAACATTATGTGTTTCTCCCGTAGCAATTACAAAATCTTCCGGCTTGTCCTGCTGTAGCATTAGCCACATTGCTTCGACGTAGTCCTTGGCATGACCCCAATTACGTTTCGAGTCCAGATTACCAAGTTCGAATGATTGTAGCTGACCCAATTGAATTTTCGCTACCGATCGTGTAATTTTTCGTATATCGAAATTTTCACCGCGTCGCGGAGATTCGTGATTGAAAAGGATCCCGTTACAGGCAAACATATTTTAGGCTTCACGGTAGTTGATCACGATCCAATATCCGTACATTTTTGCACAAGCTGTTGATGAAATTATAAACAATTGCTAGTATGTACAAACGACAAGTACTTACCATACGGTGATCGTGGATAAAACGGCGTTCCTTCATTCTGTGGAGTTTCAACTATCAACTTTTCCATATAGTTCGGAAGTTGCAGCCTGATAAAACCGGACCTGCTTCTCTAGGCCACAAGTCTGGATCGCATCGAGAAGACGAATAGTTCCGACTGCATCGACTTCGGTTGTATACTCGCTAAGATCGAACGTGACTTTGGGCTGCTAAATTGTAGATCTCAGTAGGCCGAACAAGATTTATCTCCATTGACATTTCGTCGAGAAATGTCAGAATGCCGACTCCACACATATTCGCACTAACACACTTCAAAAATTAAATTTTAGCTAGTACAAAAACAGAAATTACATCATAGAATTCGACACATCTGCCAAACCCAAGGTAGAGGGTTTAGTCTATCCAGGAACCCTAGTCCAACACAGTCTTATAAAACTGGCCAATCCAGTAAAGGTTTTCCAACTGTCATGTCCTCAAGAACAGCGATTAATCAACAGTCGGGGATTTCGTGTTGGGGTTTCACTCCACTGACACCGGAAAACAACAAATATTTAATCACATTTTCATATTTGGCCGTATTGCGAATGTCGTAGTCACGTCACTTCGATGCCGATTCAACCTGTCACGTCGATCGAAAAAAGCGATTGTGTAACTCCATCTACGCGACTTATTGGCATCGCCATATTGATATGTATGTATCAGCTGTAAATTGTGAATTTAAGTTCATGTATGCCTTCGTTTACAACTATGACGTTATTTTTCTGCAATATCAAATGCTACACTCAAATTTAAGATGCGGATAATGCTTTTTTCTAAAGTAAAGTTGTTCGCCATTTGTGGCTCTCACTTCTGCTTGCATCTCGTGACGGTTGTCCCGAAGAATTTTACAGTGCCGAAAATTTGAGCCATATTTCTTTAATGTGTGTCGATCTACACAACTTTTAATGATGATTACTTGTTGCGAATCCATCAAAATAAGGAAAGAAACATCTTTTTGTCAAATATATACTTGCATTTTTGCATCGACGTTAATTTTCTTAAGGCGTCACGGACTCGGAATGTCATCGACGAAAAATGACGATCAAAGTGACAACGGTCGATGACAATCGACAAACACAATCGCTTTTTCATGCGTCGATGTCAAATCGGCATCGAAGTGACGCGACGTGACATTCGCAATACGGCCAATTATTAAATATTATATTTCAAACGAAAAACAACACCTAATAAGATAAAAAACAAAAGGTTTGAAAACAGAACAATGTTCACTCAACGTTTTCGTAGCTCGTAGTTAACCTAGATATCGACAGGTAACTTTGTTATGTTTAACGGATGAATTATACGACAGGAATGAATTAATATTACCTTAAAATTCGTTCATATGGCTTAGACACACGGCAAGATTTAATATAATATTAAGGGCTCATATATCGAAAAAAATACAAGGTTTTCCGGTGAATACTGTTAAATTTATTTTGTGTGTCGTTTCGGACTCGACTGAGTCCTTTATCAAACTGGACTCATATCCCTGCACGCGCTGTAAACCGAGTAAATTTAAAAAATTATTATGAAGGTCATATGGTGAAAAAAGTTTAATTGTTGAGTTCACATATCTTATTAACTATTCAACTATAGAAAAAAAAAACATTGGCCGCTATTCACAGTCGTCATAAATTTGGCTTTGAGTTAAAGCTGACTTTAGTGTCGTATAATTTATATGACACTAAAGTCAGCTCTTACTTAAAGCCAATTTTATGACGACTGTGAATAGCGGCCATTGTTTTTTACGGGTATAAATGGACTACTTATGAATACCATGGTGTCTGCTGGTCTTCATCATAACTCCACCAAAAATAATTGAATTTCCAAAAATAAAAAAGAATGTATAATAATGTAGTAGTTATAGTCTTTTGGAGGGATTACTTTTTTTCAAAAATAAATAAGTTACAGTATTTTAAACTTAAGTAATCAGTATTTTTTACGAAAAATTTGAATTTAATAAATCATAAAAAAAATTCCAAGCAAAAAATTAAAAAAAACTCTCGATAGACTGTAGAGAAAACAATTATCAAAATTTTGTTGTACCTCACAACTAATATTAAGTCATGCCAGTCGTTCGGTCATGACTCAATCGGCATTTTTCGGCGACATAAACAAAGTAGCGAGCCGATCGTACCAGGAAATCCCATACTCTACCTGGCCGTGGTAATTTTGACGTCATGATACTGAAATTGCAAGTAAAGCAAGACAGGGGATTTCGTCCGCTGTACTTTATAGTATAATGCCGTACAATGTGCTACGGTCGAAGGTACTGGGAACGGTTGGATTGCTATTTGTTTTGCATACATTGCACCGTAAGAACTGTTCAATCGCTTCGACCCACAAATGAGTGTATTGCACCTTTACGAATTGCACTATTTGTGGGTCGCCAGAAAATGCCGATTGGTCATAAGCATTTATTTATCAGTTGACCGACTGACCCAAATAGCAATTATTTAAGTTAACATAAAAATAGTATTTAAGTTATCGTAAGTGTAAAACGATTGGCAGTATTTCTTCAAAGAAGCGCATTAATAATTGTCCGAGTATTTTCTTAAACATTAACCAACAAGACTTTTTACTTTTTATTACAGGTAAAAACAACTAATACTAACATTATTTTTTCAGGAATTTTACCAAAAACCTGGCTAGTCGCTCCACATTGGTATCCATCGGTGCCATAGACTAGCCAGGCACTCTTTACACATCGGCACCTAGCTGCCATGAGTAAAAGGTGCAATTTTTTCAGTAAAATAAACAGGTGCTGCTCGTAGGACAGGACCACGAGCATGCGTTGAAAGAGTTGAAAAATATTGAAAATTGACTGAGTTATCGTGCCGACCATGTCTATAAACATAGTTTAGAGAAATTTCGTTTAAAGATTTTGATAAGGACCAACATGAACTTACGGCTAGTCTCCCATTCCAGCCTCGTAATGGACACCTTCTTCCTCTTGTATCTTCGTGTTTTTCACAGATGGTCCTATAAATGACCTTGTTTTCTATGATACTCGGGTTTATTTTATTTTATTTATTTATTTATTTAATAATCAGGAAGGCAGCTTTCGCTGATACACCTGATATCAGAAAGTATAATTTTATTACAATTGTTGTATTATCCAAAACAAAAACAAAAAAAAACATAAAAAAAACTTTTTTTTAAGCAAATTAGAATGTGTATAACTAAAGTTTGTGAGTGGAAGAGTAGAAGTATTGAAATTAATAACAAAAGAAAAAAAAAAGTTTAAATTTAAGAAAATGTAAGAAGTTTAAAGTAAAAAAAAAAATGAAATTTAAATTGAATTAAATAGAGAAGTTAAAAGTTTAAATTGAATAAAATAGAGAAGTTAAGTTAGTTACAAAATAAATTCTTAATTCATCCAAAATTGATTTTCCACTTTGATTTTAAAATCTAACACTGAAGTAGCACCAATAACGTCCACGGGAAGAGAATTCCAGCCATCAACTACTCTGTTCGGTAGAAAGTTCCGAAAAGGGTTCGTGCTCGTGCTAACTATACATTTGTTAAGTTTGTCGACATGTCCTCTAAGATGAGAATTCTTGTTGCGCGTGAATATATTCTGTAGTTCTGGGCAGTTGAGTAAGGTCACCTCTTACTCGTCGTTGCTCCAAAGTTGGAAGTCGTAAGCGTGCTAGCCTGTCTGCATAGCATAGATTTTTCGGTTCATGCGGAAGCTTCGTTGCACGACGCTGTACTTTCACCAGTAAGTCAACACCCTTACGAAAGTAGGGGCTCCAGATTTGGAATCCGAACTCGAGAAGAGGCCTTACGTAGGTTTTGTTAATCTTAATGAAAACCTCACAAGTGATAACAGTGAATGTTTTTCGTATCAAGTATATTAGCGTATTGGCTTTTTTCGAAATATTGATAACATGCTGCTCCCACTATAGTTCTGATATCACTGTGATTCCAAGGTCGCAAATTTTGTTGGTGGATATTAATGCTGTACTGTTAAGGCTGTACGTAATACGGGGATTATTTGGTCCGACATGCAATACTGAACACTTTGCTTTGTTAAGCGATATACACCATTTTTTGAGTTCAGTTTCCATGCAGCGGGTTTCCAAAAAGTTTTGTATCAACAGCGAACAAACATCAGCTCGATGCTAGGATGTTAGGTATTTCAGCGGTATAAATTATAAAAAGAAGTGGCCCTTAAACTGATCCTTGAGGCACACCACTAAGTACTTCATACGAACTCGAACATGAATCGCCGATTCGAACTTGAAAATACCGCTCTGTGATAAATCCAATCCAAAAGGTGTCCACGGATGCCATAGTGGTCAAGCTTAAATAGGAGTCTTTTGAAGGGAACTCTATCGAAATCCTTTTCGAAATCTAGGTAAACTTCATCAGTTGGTTGTTTTTCAGCAAAGCGCCTAATCCAATCATTCATAGATGTAACAAGATTCGATACTACTGATCTTCCAGAACAAAAGCCATGTTGATGGTCAGATATAATGTTTCCGTCGCTGATGTAGTTCCGAACCTCTTGGGCGATTATTCTTTCCATTGTCTTATATACGACAGATGTAAGCGATATTGGACGGTAGTTGGCACAAACCATCCTGTCACCTTTTTTGAAAATTGGAGTAACCTCGGCAATCTGGTTTTGCGAAAAAATATATGCAAAACGCGGCTGTTGAGAGTGGTGCGGTAAATAGCCATGAAGCCGCTACAAACCGATTTATTTACATTTATTGCTATAACTTTGTAATGGAGTGGAATTTTCAAAATTCTAATTTGTTTTTAAATTCTTAAAAGTATAAAAAATAAAAATCTGTAAGAAAAAAAACCGTTTTTCAGTGATATATGAGGGCTTAAATCAAAAGCTTTCATTGGAAATTGGAGGGTGACGCACGTACGTTTATTTTAATAGATATTAAATCAAGAAAAAAGCTAAAACAGTTTGACAATTCAATAACCGCGAAAACATGCGAGTTCCGTTTCGCTTGCCGTAAGTCTGTCAAACTGTCCTTCCAAGCATCTTTCAGCGTCTGTTCGTCAGAAACTAAACTAAACTTATCGGTTAGCAGAAATTTCAATTTTACTAATTATTAATAAATTATTCAATTTCATTCAAGAAATGTCAAAAACACATGTTACTGGGGAAAAACAGAAGCTCTTCGGTCCATCGCATTGCGTCAAGCTTTTAATAATATCGTTACGAAATTTAATACAGAGGATTTAAACCTGAGCAAATGAGTTCTGTTAACATTCTAATCAGATTCACAAAATACCATCAGAGCTGCCAGATAGTAGTTGATTTGCTATAGGCAACTTTGGTGTTCTGGTAGATCGTATCACAGCCAATAGTACTGAAAAATTATTATCCTTAACACCTTCTAGAACACTGTCATTCCCGGCTCGATTCCTGATCTTCCTTTCCATTCCTAAAAACTGATTAAGTTCGGTATCCCCTTTCTTCTCCACAATTCCCTCCAATTTCCAACTCCCCTTCGCACCAATAACACATGGAAAAATATCCGATAGAACGAAACCGCGGCCAAATGGGCTCAGTTAGTTTTTGAAAATTAGCCAAAAACAGTCATCAGCTGTAGGCGTCGTGCTATGGTGCAGTGAGATCACAACGGACCCATCTAGCGGTCTATGTGCTAGCTATCTCTGCCAGTAGCTACCCAGCTTACTGTATTAAGGCGTCTTCCTACCATGAAAATTTTTTTGTCTTCATTTTTTTATAAAAAACTTTGAAATGTTACGCACATTTTAAGCCATTGGCGGTAATGAAAATCGCAAAATTGCCAAAGTTACAGCTACGTTTTCTACACGAACACCAACAAAAACCCTTGCGATACAGCAAACAAGCTTACTTTCTATTACGTTTATCTCGAAACTACTCTTTTCGGAACTCGTAACACGATATCTCGTAAACTAGGCGGCCGATGGCTCTGAAATTTGAACACAATATTTTTAGAAGTATTATAGAAAGAGTAGCGTAGGATTTTTAAGATTGCTACTTAATTTATTTTTTATTGTCGTTTTTCGACGCTTTTCTTAGGAAAAAATACAACTTTTATTTCTTCGGCTCACCAAAATTTCAAAAAAAATTAAAAAAAAAATTGCTACGCTACATTCTAGCTACACTACCCACGAACAAGCCCATTTTTTCTTTTTTCTTTTCTGATGCATATTATTGGAGAAAACGATGTCATCATATCCCTCCTCTTGTGCGAAGGGCCTCCGGGGAAATATGCACAGCGCCGTCATTTTTTTTTATTTTTATTAAAAATTATGTCAAACGTTCCTCAAATTGTAATATACCTTGTGTCCAAAAATTAAAAAAATGTCTTTTATACTTTCGAAGTTATGAATTTTTTAAAAAACACATTTTTCGAGCGGTCATGGTAGGAAGACCCCTTAAGTTAGTAAGATAATAGTCAAATAATTACTAATTACGTCGAGTTAATATCCGGATGGCAGATAATAAGCTATTAAAGCTGCCGTGTGTCTAGGGCATTAGTTAGGTTAGGTTAGGTAAGATAGACAGTCCGCCGTTCAAGCACATAGACCGCCAATGGGTCGGTTGTGATCACACATGTACGGGAAGAAGTATCCATGAGCCCAAGACTACATCTTAGATAAACCAGCCTGACAAACTGCAGCAGCGTGTCTAGCTTAATTTTTCGACTTCGTCGAAGTTCTTGGCGAAGCGCGTACCTAAAGTACGTTCCCACCTCCATGCCAGACCAGAGCATTCACAAAACATGTGGAAAATACTTTATTCGGTATCGGGTTCATTACATATGCGGCACAGATCTGCAATGTGCGAAACACCTACGGGCCTATTACGAAACTCGACTCGAGTGAGTAACTCACTCATATTTGAACTCGTCTCGAGCAAAAGTTGGTATGATGAAACTCGACAATTGGAAAGTTACTTAATTTCCAGTAGTCGAGTGAATTTGACATTTCTTACAAGTAAATACTCACTCGATCGACTCTCATAATACGCAGTTCTCTTCACTCACGCTTTTTTCTCGACTAAAAGTCAAGTGAAACTCGACAAGTAGGCCGTCGGTGAGTTTCATAGTCGCAGAATGTGCGTTTTTTGGTCGAGCGAGTTCCGTAATAGGCTCGCTAGTCTTCTGGCGTGTCGGCCGATCTGGCAGTGGCCCGTTGGTACACCAATTATGATACGAAGAGTATTTTTATCTGTAAGTAGGATAAATTTTGTCCTGCTCGCACTTAGTGTCGGTAAAAGCTGCCTGATTACAACTCTGAACGGACACCATCATGTCTGCGTGAAATAGTTTACAGCAGTCCGGTATCCTAAATGTGACGTTATGGTTCAGGTCGGCGGAGAATACTCCTACACCTGACCCGCGTCTGTCTTCGAACCGACCGTGTAGATATGAGACCCATTTGTGGTGCTGATCTACATTTCACCCCTCTCTGCAAGGGATTCTCGTTGAGAATCTCCTAGGGCCGGTTTCACAGTGTGAACTTAAGCTTTGGTTCAGTTGAACCTGAGCCAATATCTTAAGCTTTAGTTCAAGTCAATACTGTTTCACAGTCAAAGTTTGAGTATTGTTCAACAGAACTCTGCTTAAAGAATTGTGTAGGCAACTGTTGTCACGGTTATGTCATAATATTATTAAAATTTTTCAAAATATCATTAAAATAAAATATAAAGCGATTACAATTACAATGGCGGATATAAAAAGGAGTCAAAATTTTATGGCTTCTGAGGTGAACATACTCGTGAGTCTTGTGTTGAAATATAAAAATGTGATAAGAATAAAAAAACAGGGAAATTAGATTTGCCATTTGACACTTCGCCTATTTAAATTCCGAACTCAAACTTAAGCTCTCGTATTCACTGGCTTAAGTTGAGTTGCGTTTTGAACTCTGCTCAACCCTTAAAACACTACTGTGAAACAGTGATTCCAGTTGAGCAAAGTCTTAAGTTGAATTCGAAACTTAAGCTCGCACTGTGAAACCGGCCCCTATTGAATTTGAGCTCCGGAATGAAGTAGTCTGTATCCTCTTAACGAATTACATTCACAAAATCCTTGCTGTGGAAGTTCGACGTTGAGTTTTGGTGAGTTTATTGAGGTATATAATTTTTCCAGACCTACCCATCACGGGGTAATAAACACGGACGAGTGTGTGGCTGACCACTTCACCTCCTAATGTTCCGTTGGTCTCGTAATGAAGTAACTCCAGCATTACTTCAAGGCCTATGCCCGATTTGGGCTGTTGCGCCATTGATTATTATTAAGCTGTAAACCCCGCAGTTTGGGGAGTGTGAACTCCTGGATTTTGGTTTGGCGTGAAGAGGACCAACTCTGTCTTTGAGACATTGACCTCCACTCCACAGCTGTTCTTTAAAAGACAGTACCTTCTAAATCTCCAAAACTACTACCTGGTGTAGCGCCGTCATTTGCAGTAATGTGAACCGCATTTCACCATAAAATGCGTTCCGAACATCCTAGGTCAAGGCGTTTTCAAGTTATCGTGCATACGTATGGACATCAAGCATAGGCGCGCCGTGGGGGGCGCCGTGGGGGGGGGCACTCAGTGCCGCAACTATATTTCTGCTATAAATCGACTGATTTCCGGGTCCTGGACCTTCAGTTGGTTATTATACTGATTATTAATATGCTAATTAATTAATTAATTAATTACTGAAATTCTTGTTGGATAAATTAATTACCCAACAAGAATTTCAACACTTTTATGGAAAATATATAAGACCAGTTCAGTTTGACTCCCTGATGTAGACTAATAAGATGTTAGATAAATCTGAAATCTTTTGTGGTGGTTCCTAGACATGTCCTTGAAAGATGCTAGAGCGCTCAGTCATTGATTGTTAATAACAGATAAGAAAATTCATGTTTAGTAAATTTGCGGCACGGAGTGCCGCTGCGCGGGCACTCAAGGGTTAACTAGAAGTTTTGTATGAAAATCTGTCAGTTAAAGTTCCAGTAAAGTATAGTACTGTGTTCAGCGAAACGAACACGAACGAAAAAGACACCTTCGAAGTAGAGTGAAATATTCTATACAGTTCGCTACTAGATGTCATTGAAATAAAAGCGCGCGAAATTTGAAAAAATTAAAATATTGTCAAGAAATTACAAATTCAACACATAACGCAACAAAATATAACTCACACAAAATTTCCCGAGCACAAACCTTAGATTAGGATGGGATATTCCACAATAAAAAAGAGCTAAGATGTTTTATGCGCATGTCGAAGTAAAAGCTGCATGGGTGTACAAAACTGATTTGCCGCTATTCACAGTCGTCATAAAGTTGGCTTTAAGCTAGAGCTGACTTTAGTGTCATATTAATAATACCACACTAAAGTCAGCTTTAATTTAAAGCCAACTTTATGACGACTGTGAATAGCGGCCATTGTTTTTGGGGCAAAAATTACACTACAGCAAGTGTCCATTCCGTTCATGTACACAGTACTGAAAAACGAACGAAATATTTCGTCGCGAAAAATGAACGAAATTTTAATTTTTTTTATGGACTTTGATAGTTTATTTCGTTTCGCTCGGAACACAGTACTAGGCTTTAGAACGCAACTGACGATCGTAGGAACGGGCCTTAGACGTCTAAAGACTTTCCAAAGCATTGGAGAGATCCTTGTTCCAAGGCTAGAATTTTCTGATATTTGTTGTCGATAATATACTTTAAAAGTGCAAATAATACCATCGTCCAATGGTTGAATAAAGGCTGTCCTATTAGCCGGAAAAATTACATTTTTCACATTTCGCAAACGGACATGACATAAACTCATGTTAGAAATGACAACGAGTGATCCGTGGTGGTGGTGGAACAAGCATACTGTTTGAGTTTGAGTTTGTGTCATTGATTTGACGTCAAATGTTGTTTAGAAAGGTTAGTCAAAAAAGTGCAGAAATTTCATGCAAAAAGAACAGATCTTTTCGAAAACCAGCGTATTAACATTTCAAAATCGTAACCTAAGACGAATCATTCGTTAATGTTTCGACGACTACCCAATCTGTCAACACAAAAAGAACGAAGTTGTATGAAAAGCATGTGTGCCTTTCGGAAAAAGTCGTATGTTCTGAGCTGGCCCCTGGCCCCCTGCCAGATTTTAGGCCACGGTGCGCCTATGACATCAAGCGTATTTCGGGTTCTTGGGTTCTGCACAAAAAATAATATATAACTTTGATGCGGGCTATGCGTCATACACTTTTGGGCTAGATAAAATGTATAATACTTATATACTTATGTCATTTAGGCCGAAAGGTAACAAATACAATATGTATAAATATTTTAATATTTACGCAGAAAGCATACAATTAATGATTAAAAAACTGCATGCAGATTTAAAAAAGGTTGTTCATAAAGCTAACATAAAATTATTACACCACTTAAATTAAATAAACAGTAAATCATTTAATTTTAATTTATTATATTTCAGGTATGAACTGCCTTTTGACAGACATGATTGGATTATAGACCGATGCGGTAAAGATGTGCGTTATATTATTGATTATTACGATGGCGGAGTTGTTGATAATGATTATAAGTTTGCCGTTCTTGATGTACGGCCAGCAATGGATTCATTTGAAAATATATGGGATAGAATGAGAGTGATGTATATGCGATGGAAGTTCGAACAGGAGGAAAAAGAAACCATCAAGTCTGACTAGAAACTAATTTATTTTATAATTGTTAAGAAAAAAAAATTGCGAAATATTATAGACATACCATTTATAGACCATGTTTAATTTTTCAAAATGTAGTAACAGAATGTTAGTTTTATCTTGCATTTCAAATACACATCCCTATATCACCCGTAAAGGAGTATTTATTTTATTGAATTTAATAAAGGATCCTAAAAGTTTGAGCAAATAATATCCTTGGGAGATAAAGTTTGCATCAGCTTATCGTGTGCTATCAGTAAGTAGTTCGTTGGCATTTATCTGCGCGTTGAACCTCTACATATGAAATTTTACTAGCGATGAAATTAAAAAAAAAATATTGTTAATTTTTTTTTAAATACATTACGAAGATTATTTTGCCAAAAAGTACTTGTCTCCGCTTACGAATTTCGTTTCTAATATGTATTTTTCATTGCCATCGGTGTAGTTATTATTGCATTTATTTACGACATAAGTAAGGACGTTCGGTCGAATGTGCATGTCGGGTTCTAAACCCCCAGCACCGACTACGTACCTTTAAAAATACATCAAAAAACTAGGAAAAAGCTCGATGATTTTTATGAAAATTTAGTTCTTCCGACTATTAAGCTCTAAGCTTGTAAGGACGGAAATTTTATGCTAAATTTCCGCTTACACCAACTGCAGTGCTAGAGAACCGAAATACAGAAAAAGGAACTATAATATAAATACCATGTATTTTTATATTCGATATAATTCGTAGCCAGCCCATGTTCTGGCCAGTATATAGCTTAAAACGAACGAGCAGAAGGCAGGCAGTCGGCGGCGTTCAGGAGTTAATTCTCCCCAAGGCGAAAACTGACGTTGTAATCGAACAATCGACCTGTGCTTTGGGCCAGCGGCTTCTAAAAGTCCGCCAAAATCATAGTCTCGAATTAAATCGAAAGACTGGAGTACGGCTAGCACCGGCCATGCCAATCTGTTTTAAGGTCCGTGGCTTCTAAAAGTCCGCTTAAACATAGAACGGCCAACCGGTTATCGTGGACATACGCACGGAGCCAAACTCAGCAGCAGGCAGCGGCGCAGAGGGTACAAGCAGCGACGTAGAAGACTCAAGCCGCGACACAGAAGGCGGAGCAGCGACGCAGGCAGCGACGCAAGCAGCGACACAGAAGACGCAAGCCGTGACACAGAAAACGAAGCAACAATGCAAGCAGCGGCGCAGAGGGAGGCGAAGCAGCAACGCAGAAGACTCAAGCAGCAACGCAGACGATTAACAAGGCGACGCAGACGATAAGAAGGCGACGCAGAAGACGCTAGTGGCAACGCAGAAACGCAAGCAGTGACACAAGAGACTCCAGCAGCAGCAATACAGAAGACCGAGCAGCGACGCAGAAAGACGCTCGAAGCGAAACCACTGCAACGGTTGTAGTACATTGGATATAAGAAATGAATTTAATAATACAATTAATGGATTGATAATAGAATAATAAATAGAATTAACGCAATACCTGAATAAAGGAAGTTGAAGTCAAATCAAATAAATGTTTGTAACGAATCCTGGCACCCGATGAGCATACCCCGGAATCGAGTCGTTACAAGCTTACCTCAAAATCATAGAAGTCGTGACGTATGCAGAATATACGTCAACATCAGTTTTCAAAAGTCAATTGAAAAGCTATTCATAAAATATTTAAAAATGTCAACAATTTTTAATGTAACAATATTATTGTTAAGTGTCATTCGAAATATCGAAGGATATCAATTTGTTTTAATTCGGAAAGAATTAAGCAATCTTTGCTTAAATAATACGTGCGAGGATGGTGCTCTACATTTGATTTGTTACTATACAGGGTGTAACTAGTACTGAGGTTCAAGCGAAAATGGGAGATAGAGGAACTTGTCCTGAGTAGAAAATCGTTGTGTAGACATACTCCCGTTTTTGCTCCGTTAAGGAGATAGCGCGATTTTAAGGACGAAGGATTTTCATCGTAATCACTGTTTGATCTCTAACTTCTGCTGTACTTAGCGTAACGTAATAATTCTGGGCTCGTTGGAAAGGACACAAATTCTTCTTTCTAATTGCTATCAACTGTGTCGAATCAGTGTTATACTTTTTGGGAAAAAAATTAATTTATATGACACAAAAATAAAAAAAAATACAAAGAAGTCGTTTTCTACAAGAAGGACCTGATTAACCACCAAATCTTATTACATTTTCGGAAAGCCCATTAAATTTTCACTATACGTTTGATAACAGAATTTCTTTATAGGTTGAAAGGAGCGGGGCTAACAGTTATGAAGCACGTTCCCGTCAAGTAAATCTGGTTTGACACCCGGCATTCGCCGAAAGAGTATGATTAACAATTCGAAATAAGAGAGACTCCTTAACGGTGCAAAAACGGGAGTATATGTACAACGATTTTCTACTCAGGACAAGTTCCTCTATCTCCTATTTTCGTTTGAACCTCAGTACTAGTTACACCCTGTATAAGTTGAAATATTTATTTCTTTATGCAGCATTTGATGTAATTTGATTTTGAAAAACTATTTCCTCGATAGCTAAATCCAGGGACAAAAACTTGTCTCAAGTACACGCGCATGAGAATGAATAATCGAAGAAAATCGATGCTGATCAATGGTCACACCGGAATTCGAAACAAGTTTGCTGTTCGTTACAAGATTGCAAATATGTTACTCTTGGTATTTGTGGATTAGTGTGTTGTGTCGTCGAGCGCACCGCATAATTTCGGCTGGAGGACGGCGGTTGCGAAAACAACCCATTGTTTTCCCACTGGGCTGTGGTCGCAGCTGCAGTCCTCCGATCTAGCGAAATAGGCGCTGAAATGTCGCGACGGGAGTTGCGTTGGTTTGTGTGCAACACAGAGTGCACGGAGAGCGGCGGTGAGGCCAACAAACCGCTACGGCGACAGCAAACGGATGCTGCAACGACGCTGGGAAAAAAATTGAATACCATAAATGGTAGTGCGTCAGCGAGTTGTGGCCCGAGCCTGTGTAGTGGTGTGTTCGGTGCACGGAGGGGAAAGGTCGCGATTTGTTTTGAGCGAGTGGATGTTTTCGGGAGGTGGATGATGGCTTGCTGGCTAAGTGAGTGATGGTTTTTTTGTGGGAGATGGACGAGGCACTTTTGTGGGGACTCTGGTGGAGTTTTGGTGTTTGAAAAGAAAGGAAAGTGAACGAAATCGGGCTGCTGAGATTGTTGTAGAGAAAAAAGTAAAAACGCCGGGATTTTTTTTTGGAAGATCGACTTTCAGGACGAGAATTGAGAAATCGCGACGCGAAGTTTTTTTGGCGGAAAAAAAAGTGTTTTTGTGATGATCGAACGCGAGTTTAAAATGAAAATAGCCAGCTAAAGGCAGGAGGAAAAACCTGGAAGAAAAATTACCTTTTCCACAAAAAAATGAATAAGTGATTGGTGAAGCCAATGAATTAGTTAAATTAAATAGAGAAAAAATGAAAAAATGATGTCAGGGAATAAGTTGAATTGAAGAAAGAAAGTGAAAAGTGGTTGGTGAAGCCAATGAATTAGTTAAATTAAATAGAGAAAAAATGAAAAAGTGATGTCAAGGAATAAGTTGAATTGAAGAAAGAAAGTGAAAAGTGGTTGGTGAAGCCAATGAGTTAGTTAAATTAAATAGAGAAAAAAATGAAAAAGTGATGTCAGGGAATAAGTTGAATTGAAGAAAGAAAGTGAAAAGTGGTTGGTGAAGCCAATGAATTAGTTAAATTAAATAGAGGAAAAAATGAAAAAGTGATGTCAAGGAATAAGTTGAATTGAAGAAAGAAAGTGAAAAGTGGTTGGTGAAGCCAATGAATTAGTTAAATTAAATAGAGAAAAAAATGAAAAAGTGATGTCAAGGAATAAGTTAAATTGAAGAAAGAAAAAATGAAAAGTGGTTGGTGAAGCCAATGAATTAGTTAAATTAAATAGAGAAAAAATGAAAAAGTGATGTCAGGGAATAAGTTGAATTGAAGAAAGAAAGTGAAAAGTGGTTGGTGAAGCCAATGAGTTAGTTAAATTAAATAGAGAAAAAATGAAAAAGTGATGTCAGGGAATAAGTTGAATTGAAGAAAGAAAATGAAAAAGTGATTGGTGAAGCCAAATAAGTAGAAAGAAGAAACGAGGAGGAATACGTAGGAAATGAATTAGGGAAATAAACAAGACAGGAACTAGGAAAAGGGTTATAAGGTATGAATCCAGTCGTAAAGTAGCTTCCACCACAACTACGCCGAACGGACCATCGCTACGAAACGCTGTTTAATGGGGTGAGTCGTACATTTTTTTATTTTTTTTCTCTAGCTTTTGCACGTTATTTGCATAATTTTCTTTGCATGTTCTTTGGCTGAAGTCAATTTTTTTTTTCTCCTTTTCTTCTCCCTTCGTGGATTTAATTGCGAGTTTATCTAAGATGATTAAAGGCTAAAGGCCAAATATAAAATGAACCCGATCGTCTAAGCCCCAATCCCCGAACCTCAATAAGTGGCCACGACACAAAATGCTTACAGGACAGTCGTGGCTGAGGTAGGGTGGGCAGAGCAGGGCGCTATTAACACCAGAGCGCCCTGACAAATCGCGGAGCCGCGCCATCCAACCGCTTCTTGGTCTTTCACGACCAATTGGGAAAATAATCCCAATTTTTACCTACCCTTGGATAAGTCGGCGCTTACAATTTTGTTGTACAGGCCTAGGGTTTAATGGCCTGAGTTTAAGCAAGTACCCCCCCCCCCCCCCACACTGCCGTAGCTAGTCCCGGCCGCCAGCAAGAGCGTCGCACCAGCTGAACTCAGCCACCAATTCGGACTTAGGTGGAATTGGCCCTTCTGTCCCGAACCTTCTTTCTCCTTTCAATTATTTTGACTTTTTCAAGTCAAAATAATTCTTCCAAGGCCTCAAACGCAACAAATGGCGCCCCACGTTGGGCGATCGGGTTCATTTTATATTTGGCCTTTAGCCTTTAATCATCTTAGATAAACTCGCAATTAAATCCACGAAGGGAGAAGAAAAGGAGAAAAAAAAATTGACTTCAGCCAAAGAACATGCAAAGAAAATTATGCAAATAACGTGCAAAAGCTAGAGAAAAAAAATAAAAAAAATGTACGACTCACCCCATTAAACAGCGTTTCGTAGCGATGGTCCGTTCGGCGTAGTTGTGGTGGAAGCTACTTTACGACTGGATTCATACCTTATAACCCTTTTCCTAGTTCCTGTCTTGTTTATTTCCCTAATTCATTTCCTACGTATTCCTCCTCGTTTCTTCTTTCTACTTATTTGGCTTCACCAATCACTTTTTCATTTTCTTTCTTCAATTCAACTTATTCCCTGACATCACTTTTTAATTTTTTCTCTATTTAATTTAACTAACTCATTGGCTTCACCAACCACTTTTCACTTTCTTTCTTCAATTCAACTTATTCCCTGACATCACTTTTTCATTTTTTCTCTATTTAATTTAACTAATTCATTGGCTTCACCAACCACTTTTCATTTTTTCTTTCTTCAATTTAACTTATTCCTTGACATCACTTTTTCATTTTTTTCTCTATTTAATTTAACTAATTCATTGGCTTCACCAACCACTTTTCACTTTCTTTCTTCAATTCAACTTATTCCCTGACATCACTTTTTCATTTTTTTCTCTATTTAATTTAACTAACTCATTGGCTTCACCAACCACTTTTCACTTTCTTTCTTCAATTCAACTTATTCCTTGACATCACTTTTTCATTTTTTCTCTATTTAATTTAACTAATTCATTGGCTTCACCAACCACTTTTCACTTTCTTTCTTCAATTCAACTTATTCCCTGACATCATTTTTTCATTTTTTCTCTATTTAATTTAACTAATTCATTCATTGGCTTCACCAATCACTTATTAATTTTTTTGTGGAAAAGGTAATTTTTCTTCCAGGTTTTTCCTCCTGCCTTTAGCTGGCTATTTTCATTTTAAACTCGCGTTCGATCATCACAAAAACACTTTTTTTTCCGCCAAAAAAACTTCGCGTCGCGATTTCTCAATTCTCGTCCTGAAAGTCGATCTTCCAAAAAAAAATCCCGGCGTTTTTACTTTTTTCTCTACAACAATCTCAGCAGCACGACTTCGTTCATTTTCCTTTCTTTTCAAACACCAAAACTCCACCAGAGTCCCCACAAAAGTGCCTCGTCCATCTCCCACAAAAAAACCATCACTCACTTAGCCAGCAAGCCATCATCCACCTCCCGAAAACATCCACTCGCTCAAAACAAATCGCGATCTTTCCCCTCCGTGCACCGAACACACCACTACACAGGCTCGGGCCACAACTCGCTGACGCACTACCATTTATGGTATTCAATTTTTTCCCAGCGTCGTTGCAGCATCCGTTTGCTGTCGCCGTAGCGGTTTGTTGGCCTCACCGCCGCTCTCCGTGCACTCTGTGTTGCACACAAACCAACGCAACTCCCGTCGCGACATTTCAGCGCCTATTTCGCTAGATCGGAGGACTGCAGCTGCGACCACAGCCCAGTGGGAAAACAATGGGTTGTTTTCGCAACCGCCGTCCTCCAGCCGAAATTATGCGGTGCGCTCGACGACACAACAACATAGGCGGTTCGCCGTTGATTTCCAGCGCCGAAACGACTACAAAGGTCGTCGCGCTCATGAGTCTCGTGCGCACGACTGAGTGCCGGGCAATCGGTGTACTCCCTCGGATCACTGCCTAAGATCTTTGGAGTGGTAAATCCCCAGACGTTTGCCGCCTAGATCCTCCAATTCGTATCGTGAGTTTCCCAGCACACGACGAATCCTGCACTTGAGGAACTTCTTCGCTAGATTGGCATTATAATTCTGCCTGGCTGTGGACAAGGAAAAGTTTCTACGGAATACCTCTTGTTCTACACAAAATTGTGTTTTAGCAGCACGCAGATTATAACGCCTGCTGCTGTCCTCATGTGCGACCCTTATTTTCGTCTGCGCCAGTTGCCTCACGATAGGAATTCCCTCGCGAGGTCGAAGCTGTACATTTGACTCTCCCAACGCTCGCAAATGCTTCAGCAGTTCGTAGTCCTTCCCGTGCAACACCATATGATTACCAAACAAAACCTGATAAGGAGAAAATCCAGTGGCTTGGTGGAGTGAGCTACGAAGAGCACATCCAATTTTGCTTAGACTTTCATCCCATCGTGTTTGGTCATCAGTGATGAATGCTCGAATTCCGGTCAGGATGGACTGATTGACACGCTCCGAAGCATTCGCTTGCGGTGAGTAGCTCGGGGTGTACAGGTGTTTAACTCCGTATTTGTTAAGCATGGTGTTAAACACATTCGACCTAAATTGAGAGCCGTTATCGGAGAGGATCGTCTCAGGTGTTCCAAACGTATGGAAGACCTGCCCCTCCAAAAAGTTGGTGATCTCTTCAGCAGTGATCCGCCCCAAAGGATGTAACAGGGGAAATTTGGTAAAATGATCCAAGACGATCAAGATAGCGATTTTACCCCGTTTGGTACGTGGATATGGTCCAAGTACGTCGATATACAGATGTTGGAATGGCTGATCAGTCTGGAACGGTTCTCCCATAGGCGCTCGTAGAGGTCTGTTCGGGGACTTTGTCTCTTTACAAGTGTCGCACGCCAGAACGTAGGTGCGTACTTGTGTAGCCATTCCGGTCCAGTACAAAAATCGCCTGACTCGCTCTAGCGTTTTGGCATAACCACCATGGACCGTGGTGTCCGCCTCGTGCGCCTGAGCGATCGCAGCTGACGTAAGGCTCGATGGAATCCATAATTTCCAGGCCCTGTCTTCAGCAATCGGGTCACCATTGTGAGGCTCTGTGCGCTTATACACGAAACCATCCCTCACGCATACGTCAGGAAGCCGATCGGCGTTCGCATCGACGGTGGACACTAACTCTTTATATTCTTTGCCAGAGAATTCTGGAGAGTCCATATCCACCATCGGTGCCACGTCGATCAGCGCGTTTAATCCCTCTTCGTATACACGAGAGAGAGCGTCGGGTACAACGTTCAGGATCCCTCGTCGGTGCTCGATTGTGAAGTCGTAACCTTAGAGTTTTAAACTCCATCTTGCCAACCGTCCTTGTAGGTCTTTCTGCGACATAAGCCATTTGAGACTTGCGTGATCCGTAATGATTTTGAACGCAGTCCCTTCTACATAGGCTCGAAATTTTTTCACGCTCAACACAGCAGCATAACACTCGAGTTCGGTTACGCTGTAGTTGCGTTGAGCGGAAGTGAGCTTCTGTGACATATACGCCACTGGAGATTCCGACCCGTCGTCGTTTTCCTGAAAGAGAACGCTACCCACCCCTGATTTACTGGCGTCGCACTGGATTACGAAAGACCTCTTAAAATCAGGGTTGATTAATAAGGGGGCTTTCGTCAACAAGTCTTTCACTAATAGGAAGGAAGTTTGTGCCTCTGTAGTCCAAGCAAACTGGTTGGACTTCTTTAGAGTGTCTGAAATTGGTGAAACAGTCGCAGCAAAGTTGGGAACGAATCGTCGATACCAGCCTGCCATACCAAGAAAGCGTCGAACTTGACGTGCGGACTTAGGCGAAGGGTAATCGACGATGGCTGAAACTTTGTTGGGATCAGTTTTCAAGCCTCCTTCTCCAACGATGTATCCGAGATATTTCACCTCTTTCAGACAAAACTTGCTCTTGTTGACGTTAATGGTCAAGCCAGCCTTTCGCAAACATTCTGCGACTTCTGCCAATAAAACCAGATGTGAATCGAAATCCTCAGAAATTAACAGCAGATCGTCCAAATATACGAATACCTGCTCCTTCAGCTCGGGTAGGATGACTTTGTCCATCAAACGACACATCCTTTGCGGCGCGTTGCATAACCCAAAAGGCATGCGCGTGTAGTGATATAGAGGCCGGCCAGGAATGGTAAACGCTGTATACTCCCTGGATTTGTTCTCGAGAGGAATCTGCCAAAAGGCGTCTTTGAGGTCCAGGCTAGTAATAAAATTGGCTCGCGGCAAACGACTTAAGATACCATCAATGTGTAGTAATGGATAAGCATCCTTCTTCGTCACACTATTGACTTTGCGCGAGTCCAAACATAACCTGACCTTGCCTGGCTTCCTCACGAGAACCACAGGCGAGCTCCATGCACTCTGGCTGGTCTCTATAACGCCAAGTGCCCTCATGCGATCGATCTCGTCATATAAGAGTTTTTGGATCGCAGGAGACACAGGATAATGTCGCTGTTTGATGGGACTTGCATCACCAACGTCTATACTGTGTTGTTCGACGTTGGTCACACCGAGTCCGTATACTTCGTATGATGGAAATTTGGACTTTACCATTTCCAACCTCTTTACATCTGTGGGCGTTAAATGGTGGGCATCCGGAGCTATCAGTTGCGATGCAGTATCGGGAGTATCGACCGCGCTGATAATGCTAGGAGCTAGTTGGAATGATCGCCAGAAATCTACCCCTAGGTACAATTTCTGCGACAGGCTCGGCACGATGTATAGTGTAATGGGTTTGGTAATACCACGAAAAGTAATATCGGTAGTTACTGTGCCCAATACCTTTTGCGCTGCACCATCAGCGGTCTTCACCTCCTGACAGAACGGTCGATACGTCACCTGTGCATCAAGGAGACGTTGTAAAGCGTTTGCCCCCAGGCAACTGATGCTCGCCCCACTATCGAGGAGTCCTTCAACGTCCACTCCGTACAAGGATACCATGGCGTACGGACGTATGTCCAACGGATTGGTAATGATGGTAGAGAGGATCGCTTTCTTTTTTTCACGCACCATCCTCCAGAACATACGAAGACGTAAGATTGACTTTCTGCGACCGGATCCACTCGTTAGTGTTGATACTTGATCAACACTTGCGACTGAAGTAGGCGCAAAAATTCGCTCTCGAGCCTCCATATATTCCTTTAGCCGAAGGTGGTATGGCTTGAGAGGATGGTGGGAATGTCGACTTGGATGTTCTTTTGCGATAAGGGCATCTTCAGGCCGGGAAACAGCCGGCTCCGTTTTATCGCTTGGTCTCGTTAATAATTTGACGTGCGGAGTATTTAATGCAGAGGAATTGGGTAGGGATGATTTTACGCTAAAAGGATGGGAATTGGGTTCAGAAAATGTTGTAGGTAGGGTATTAAAATTTGGAGGGGTATTTGTAGGGGTTAAAAAATTGGGTAAAGTTTTTTTATTTGGGAGTTCTGAATGAAATTGGGAATTGAAATTAGGGTGTTGACTGAGTGTAACTACTGCTGTCGGGATGCAGTGTTCGGACGGGAGGGACCCGCTGTCCTTCCGTCCCTTCGGCCGTTTCCCGCCTTGCAATGGATGCAGTTGGGCTTTAGAACGTCAGCCCGCCCACATCCATAGCAGAAGATGCCTTTCGGTGCTTCTTCACACTCACGGTAGCTGTGGCCATCCTTCCCGCAGTTCCAGCAGGTCAAAGACTTGGATAGGCCGGCCACTTCGTCGGATTCGGTCTCCGCTACCACTTCAGCCTGGGGATCGCCAATCTCATGTATTCTTCCCTGCTGCCAAGAACTTGCCCGCGTAGCCTTCCGCACCTCCTCTACGCGGTTCACAAGATGACGCAACTGTGTCATATTGTGAACCTCGTAGAAGCACATCTGTTGCTGCGTACTCGCCAGCAAGTTCCCGCGCACCAGATCGACAAATTCGCCCTCCAACATGGGATTGCGCAATAATGTTCGGAGTTCCGTCATATCCTGTTCAAATAACAGGAACGGCTCGTTCGGCGTTTGGCGTCGCCCCAGCATCCGCCTGCGCACTTCCCAGTCTGAACTGCGCTCGCCCCAGGCTTGAAGGAATGCAGGTCTCAGGACTGACCAATGAAGATCTGTTATAGAACGCCTCCAGAGCCAGTACCACTGGTTGGGACGCCCGTCCAACAATAGGTGGAAATTCTGGGCTAACAGGTCCATTCGCCCGCCCAGATCTCCCATCGCTAAAGCTTCGGTCCTAAAAACGAGTTCTTCCGCTCGCAATGAATGGCTGTCTCCATTGAAGCGTAGTCGCCAGTGCCGGATTGGACTACCAGAGTTGCGGTATCTTATGTTAGGGCCGTTGCCATTGCGATCGCCAATCTGGGCGGTCGCATGGGCCGGTCGGCCCCGAATTCGCACGTATTCATCCTGTGCTTCTCGACGAGATGGTGGTGGCAAACCTGCGTTTAAATTGGCTCGTGGTTGTTGCTGAACCAATTCCTCCCGCAACACTGTGCGTATTAGCCGCACCAAATCATCCACCCCCAAAGAATTTACTGCCACCGGCGGCGCGGATACTGACGCTGGCCGCGGTTCGTCTCTAACCTCTGCCCACCTCACTCTGTCTTCTCTCGCCACCCTGTCTGTCTCCGTTTCTAAAGTCAATATCAGGTCGGATTCGGGTATTATCGATCCATCCGGGGCATACAAGGCTCGTCCGCCACCTGTCTCGGGTGGTACATCTAAATTTAACCTTCTAGGCGACATACCATCTCTTTGAGCATTCGCCTGTGACTTCTTTTTGCCGCGAGTCAATGGGCCTGGATTAGCGGACGCGCCCTCTACGCCCAGGGTGGACCAATAATCTTGAGGACCCAAATGTCCCCGACAATTCGGACAATTGTGCTTATCCACGATCCACAACTCCAAACATTCCTTGTAGAATCGGTGGCCACATTTGGTACGCACCTCACTTTCTGCGTCTATTGGCTCCCTACAGGTGGTGCAAATTCCATTTGCACCCGTCGGCGAGTGCAACAAGGACATGATTTATGGTCGAGTGAGAAAGAGAAGATACCGTTAAGGTAATCAAGCGAATGAGCGATAACCTGAATGACTGCGTATAAATTCGAACGTCGGTATGATTGGTTTGTATGTAAAAAAAATTATGAATGAATGAACTATTCAATCGAGCGACTAATATTCAACAGAAAATGCTTGACTGTATGTTTGAATGATTGAGTGTATGATTGACTGTCAACTGAATAAACGAACAATTGAACGAGTGAGAGATGGATGTATGTCGAGAAAAAAAAATACAAAAATGAATGATTCGAGTGAAAAAAAAATGTGTGTATATAGAATGAATCGTGAAAAAAAAAAAAAACGAACGAACGAATTAATGAACGATTGAATGAATAAATTTCCAGCGCATGAATAAATGATTGAGTGATGAATAAATGCTCAAATGTGGATAAGCAAAAGTAAGATTGAATTGTTGCGTGAAAGCTCGAATTACCACAAAAGGAATGAATGACAATATGTATAATATATTGACTTCAAAAAAAAATTAACAAAAATGAACCCTCACGTTTCGCACTTTTCCCCTCCCCTCATATGCAGATCAAATCGCGAAGCCGATCCTGATCTTCCTCGCTCCATCGGGAAAATCCGGAACGCGATTAAATTTCAACAAAAAAAAATGGGGAAAAATAGCAATCAAAAGAGAATCAAAAATAACAAAAATCTACGTTAAAATGTAGTCAAAAGACTTAACAAAAACAACTCTAATTATTAAAAAAAAAATACTACGTTAGTTCCAAAAAAAAATATATTCTACGTTAAAAGGTACTCTAAAAGGAAGGATAAGGAAATAAGGTACTTAACAAATTTTCGACGAAATTTCCTATCATCAAACTCACCAATATTTTACAAGTATTAGTCCCGATTGTCTGACGACACGCCCGCCAAGACAGGGCATGCCCAGCACTCAAAAGGGTACTTGCAAAACAAAAGTGGAAAGAATCAGAAAAATTAAGTTTATCACAACTTGCATCACACCAATCTCGTATACAGACAATATTTCCCTTTCCTATGGAACCGAATTGGCGCCTAAAGGTTGCCAAAACGGTTCGTCAATAGGATCGTTCCATATTGCCCCCATACAGGTTCGATGAAATGTTTTGCTGTTGAAAATCTGAGAAGCTTGTACACTTGGACTTTGATTGCCGTTCAGGCGAAAATTCTGTCGCAGAACGACTAAGTTTTTAGTCCTTTTGCCCACCAACTTTTTGTACGGAATTTTTCTGACTCGCATGATTTTTATTAACGAACTTTCGATTTCTGGTATCTAATGAAAAACCAAATTTTTCTAAAGAAATTTTTTTTTTTTAAATTTCAACCGAGTACTTGATTTCAGATTTTTACTAAAATCAAGTACTCGGCTGTGATGTGTGGGGTGTCTAGCTAAGTGTTGCCCACTTGTTGCCAAACACCCCACACACCCCCTTCCTAGAGAAGGTTTTGTACCATCTCGATACCTGCACGTATCGAAACGGATCACGATCTAGTGTGAGTCGTGGATGATGCGGCAACATCTTTAGCGAAACTCACGCGTTTACGTGTTTTCACTGGTTGTTCCGAAGAATGATTCGCAGAGTCGAAGGATGGTTTGAGTCGGTCGATGGAGACGTTCTTCACCTTGCCGTTGACGGCAATGGTGAAAAACTTCTCCCGCCGATCGATTACCCTGAACGGACCTTCATAGGGGGGCTGAAGCGATTTCCGCACAAGGTCCTGACGTACGAAGACATGTTCGCAATCTTTAAGCGAATTAAAGACAAATCCGTTTGTTGATGTATGCGAAGAAGGTGGTTGCGGTTTCACCGAACGCATGACCTCCCGCAGCCTTTGTACGTAGTCACTGGGTGATAGTGGTTGCGTTGTGTCTGTGTGTACGAGTTCGTACGGCAAACGTAAATTCTGGCCGTAAACAAGTTCTGCCGGAGTGGCATCTGCATCTCCTCTGATGATAGAGCGAAGCCCAAGAAGGATGAATGGAAGTTCGCGAGTCCATCCTTCTGATGCTTTGCACATCAAAAAATCCTTAAGTGTACGATGCCACCGTTCAAGCATACCATTCGCTTTGGGATTGTATGCAGTAGTTCTACTGCGTTTAAATCCCAAAACTCTACCCAACTCTGCGAACAGTTGAGCTTCAAATTGCGATCCTTGGTCAGTTACTATGGATGGCCACATGAACTTTTGTGCTAAAAGCTTAGTTGTAGCTTTAGCACTGGGATGAGCCGTACAGTGTACCACATCGAAAATCTTCTTACGCAACATCGCGGGAATGTAAGGTCGCAAGACTGCTTGCGAAGCGTCACACCACAGCTGCTGAGAGGAATTTTCGATGTTAATAGGTAACATCTTCAGGCTTGTTATTTGTTTAACGGCTATAAGTTCTTCATCGGTCAATTGAGCACCCGCTATCTGAGCATAATCCACCGTTGGTGGAATTACGAGCTCGTCGATGCGTGACAATGCGTCAGCGACTACATTGTCGACACCAGATATGTGTCGGATGTCGGTGGTAAACTGACAGATGAGATCTAAATGTCTGAGTTGACGTGAAGAAGCTTTTTCAGAGTTTTGTCTGAAAGCAAAAATGAGTGGTTTGTGATCTGGGAAAAGTATAAAAGTTCTGCCTTCCAGCATGAACTTGAAATGCTTAATGGCGATATAAGCAGCCAAAAGCTCACGATCATATGCACTATACTTTCGCTGTGCTGCAGAAAGTTTCCGAGAAAAGAATGCCAATGGTTGAAAGACATTTGAAACTTTTTGTTGTAACACATGGCTGTGTCCGAAGCATCAACCACAAGCGAAAGTGCCGCAGTGGAAGAAGGAAAAGCTAAGATGGTAGCTGATGCTAACTGCTTTTTACAGCAGTCGAAGGTTTCCAATAACTCAGGAGTCCATTGAAGAACTGTTTTATCTTGTTTCACCTTGCTACCTTCAGTGAATTTATCTAAAATCAACTGAGAAGTGGCAGCATGAGGAATGAATCTTCGGTAGAAGTTTATCATACCGAGGAAACGTCTCATTTCATGAACTGTAGTCCGTTGAGGATATGACCTTATTGCATCAACTTTTGAAGCAATTGGGCGGATACCATTCGAGTCAATGGTATGACCTAAGAAATCAACCTGAGTCTTGACAAAATTGCATTTCGCGAAATTAATCACTAAACCATGATTTTCAAGTCTTTGCAAAAGGGTATCAAGATGAACGAAATGCTCTTCTTCTGATTTTGAAGTGATCAAGATGTCATCAATGTAGACTAAACAAAAATCTAGATCCCTCAAAATCGAGAAAATAAACCCTTGGAAGGTTTGAGCAGCATTGCGCAAACCTACAGTCATTCGTACGAACTCGTATAAGCCGAATGGTGTTGTAATTGCCGTTTTTGGAATGTCGTCCTCGTTCAGAGGTATCTGATGATAGGCACGTTTCAAATCGACTGTGGAAAAAATGGTCCAGCCATCGAGTTGTTGGGCAAAGTCCTGAATGTGCGGGATTGGATATTTGTCCGGTACCGTTTGCGCGTTTAGCGACCGATAATCACCGCATGGTCTCCAGCTTCCATCCTTTTTACGGACCATGTGAAGTGGAGAAGCCCAAGGACTGTCCGATGGCCTACAAATGCCACGATCCACCATTTCGCCGAATTTCGACTTCGCAACCGAGAGGCGAGTGGGCGAAAGACGTCGAGCTTTGGCAAATGTTGGTTGACCATCCGTAACAATGAAGTGACGGATCGTGTGCATCTTACGCGTGTTCTCAGTGTTTGAGTGTAAGTTGTGAGTGTATTTGTTGAGTAGTGCTGCAACCCGAGGGTTCTCGTGTAGTGTTGCAAGAACAGACAATGCTGCAGAAGGTCCCTTCAAGACCTGACCAATGTCGATCAAACGTTTGTGTGTGAGGTCGACTATCAATCCAAAATAATGGAGAAAGTCGGCTCCTAATATAGGCCGATCGACATCAGCAACGATAAAGTTCCATTCAAAATCGCGTCGTAGTTTGAGTGAAACTTTAATCGATTGGTAACCATAAGTCGGAATCTTGGTGCAGTTCGCTGCAGTCAGGACCATGTTTATATTCGCGGATCGGGTGTCGAAAGATCGTTTAGGGATTACCGAGACGTCCGCGCCGGTGTCTACTAAAAAACGTAGACCGGTTTGCGAGTCCAAGATGATAAGGCGACTTGAGGGTGGACTTGTGTCGGAAGTCGCCATCTCCAACACATGACCTAGTTTTTTGCCGTTGAGTAAGAACACTTACCGCGACATTTGGTGGCTTTATCACCAAAACGATCGTGGTAATAACAATATCCAGAAATCTTACGGGTTGCACTCGTTGAACGTTTTGGTGAGGAATTGTTATTACCATTTGATTTGCTATGTTGGTTGCGTACAGGATTACGACTTTTCCTGTTTTGGGTCAGGTTGTGAATCGAATTGGTCAATGCAGCAATTTGATTTTGAAGAGATTCAAAACTTGCTTGCTGGGAGTTGACCACGTTTGCCGGAGTGAAAAATATACCAGCCATATGCGTTGACGGGGCCAGAGTCTCCGTAATTTTGTCAGCCACTAGAGCTAACTCTTCTAGGGTGCCCGCGGATACAACCAAAATGGCTTGAGTTTGAGTTGGCAAACGCTGTAACCAATATTTTTTTTAATATTTCATCGTTGAAATTAGCGCCAGCCAGTGATCTGATCTTGCCCAACAATTGTGACAGTTTACTGTCACCAAGATCCAGTCCACTGACCAACCGTTTTAATTTGTTGTCCTCTGACTAACCAAACCTGCGAATCATTGCTTCTCTGAATGAAGAATATGCGGTCAACACCGGAATGCTTTCAATAATATCAATTGCTTGGTCGCATTCCGCCGCGGTCATCATGCTAAGCGCATGATTGTACCGCGTGAGTTCCGTTGTTATGGCTGCAGCCGCGAATTGAGCATCCATGACCTTAAACCATGCAGCAGGATTTGCCGTCCAAAAGGGCAACTTTTGAATGGCAACAGCTGCTACATTCGCGATAGGATTAGCCGACGTGCCGGCACCGAGTCGGAGATTAGTGAATGTTTCGCTAGCAAGTGCTTGCGAAGCTGCGCTGTCCTCAACGTTGGACATATCGCTCTTATCAATTAAAATTTTCCAACAACAAAATAAATAAATAAAATTTATCGCTTACCAAAAACCGAAAGAATCGACACAAATAAATTTTAAACTGCGATTGATACTGCTGTTTTCGCTCTTGATGTCTTCGAAGTTTAGATTGCTATTGTCGATTCTGTTGACGCTGCTGCTGTTGACGCTGCTGCTATTGACGCTGCTGTTGTAGTCACTGCTGATGTAGTCGTCTCTGCGGTGGCAGAATTGCAAGCCGGGCAATTTGTATCCTGTTATCGTCTATGCGGCGGCAGTATTGCAAGCCGGGTAAATTTTAATTGGAACTGCGTGTCGCAGTTGTCGGGGTCACCATTTGTAGTAATTAATTAGTCTTACCACTTTAAACTTTGTAAGGAATTGATCTTACAATAATATTTCAGAAATATCTGATTTCAATATTAACAATTATTATTTATTTTTAAATTATTTCACTTTAAGAACATTTCATTTTTATTTATTTAACAATAAATTATTAATATATAACGTTGATTAATTAGATGATAACGTATTTTATTAACGAACTTTCGATTTCTGGTATCTAATGAAAAACCAAATTTTTCTAGAGAAAATTTTATTTTTTAAACTTCAACCGAGATTTCAGATTTTTACTAAAATCAAGTACTCGGCTGTGATGTGTGGGGTGTCTAGCTAAGTGCTGCCCACTTGTAGCCAAACACCCCACAGATCAACATGTCCTAGATCTTCAAAAAAGATTCCTGGTTGATCCTTGAATGGAATTACTTCGACTGGTTGGCTTATTCCCAAGGTTGGAAGACATAATAATAGCAGCGTGTTTATGATGATATTGCCTAGGTTTGGTTTCCGACACTTAACTGTGGGCTTCTGAATGGTTTTTCATAGTTTCTGGGTGCCAGTTTGAGCTGATTGGTGAGAATTTTTTCTTTCGATTTGTTAATGATATGCTTGGCGTCTGAGCAGCCGGCTGGTCTTGTTCACGACCTTCAAGTGACTGTGTTGTTTCCAGCGGCAGTGGTGCTATGTTTTGGATTGCTCGTCGGAATATCCCAGATGACGTGGTAACATCTACTACCCTAATTTTGTTGTCTTGTCCCTTTATGCACTTTGAAATGATACCCATGTTCCATTTAAGAGGTGGCAAGTTGTCGTCCTTAAGTACTACGAAGGTGCCTACTTGGATGTTTTGAACGGATTTAGTCCATTTGTTTCGTGACTGCAGTTCAGTGAGGTACTCCTTTGACCATCTTTGCCAGAATTCTCTATGAAGTGCCTGCACTAACTTCTATCGTGTTAATGAAGATTGCTTAGACGCGTCGACATTTGCGTCTGGAACTGTTGATAAAGGTTGTTAAGAAGTGCCCTGGTGTTAGAGCTTGTAGAACGCTTGCATTTGATGATAGTGGTGTGAGCGGCCGTGAATTTAGAATGGCCTCTATTTGACATTTGACGGTATTGAGTTCTTCATATGTTAAGGAGGCGCCTCCTACGACTCGTTTGAGGTAATACTTTGCTGATTTGATTGCGGCTTCTCGTAATCCACCGAAGTGTGGAGAACGTGGAGGAATGTTCAGCCATTCTATTCCTCTCTTACCGCATTCCATTTGCAGTGCTTCTTGTGTATGCTTCTCAAGAAACAGTTCAGCTAACTCTTGTAGTTCAGACTTGGCTCCAACGAAGTTAGTTTTCGCTGAATTTTTTTGCAGGGTGTCCTCTTCTGGCAACGTTTTAGTGCACCGATGAAGGCTAACGCCGTTAGATCCGCGACTAAATCAAAATGCACTGCCTTTGTGGAGAAGCAGTGCAATGTATGCTTTAGTTGGTCGTTTTCCTCGAAGCTGGTAATGTATCATTACTGGCCCGCAGAAGTCGATGCCAACATGAAGAAACGGCTTTGCTGCTTGAATTCGTTCTGCTGGTAGATTGCCCATGATTCGTTTTAGCAGTGTTGGCCTTGTTTTTGCGTATTGTATACACTGTTTTACAGTCGTATGAGCTAATCCTTTGCCATTTAAAGGCCAAAAGGTTTGCCTTATGATGTACAGCAAGGACTGTGGCCCGGCATGTAAGTATCCGGCGTGCATGTTTTGAAAGATGAGTTTAGAGAATTCATTGGATGATGCAATCAACATTGGGTGTTTTGCATTGAAGGACAGTTTGCTTTTCTGAAGTCTTCCTCTAACCCGAATGATGCCATTGTCGTCCAAAAATGGTGCTAGACAGATTAGTTTGCTACTGTATGCTACTACGCCATGGATTTTTAGATGTGTTGAGTCACTTCAGAAAAAAGTTTGGTCTATTGTAAAGTTGAGTGCTGCTTTTACTCGTTTCGTCAAATTAGATAATAGTTTGGCTGCGCACAATTCTAGGCGTGTGATTGTACTTTTTTCTGAAGGTGCTATGTAACTTTTGGCACAGAGAAGAGTGATTGATATTTCGCCTGACATGCCTTCAGTTCGCAAGTAGAGACATGCTCCATACGCCTTTTCGCTGGCATCGGCAAATCCATGTAGTTGAGTTGAAGATCGTTTTGAGAACACTACAGAATTCCTCGGTATTTTCAATGAATTAAGTAAGGGTAGTTGCTGACGATAACTGATCCATTTCTCTTGTAGCGTTGGTGGTAGTTCTGTATCCCAATCTAATTTCAAAGCCCATAGTTGTTGCATGCAGATTTTTGCTAACACCACGGCAGGGTTTACAAGTCTAAGTGGGTCGGAAAGCCGTGACATTTCTGATAGGACTGTCCGTTTATGGTTGATGTTGATGTGACTTTCAGGATGGTAAGCCGTAATTTGGTTGAGAACAAGGGCCTCAAATTGGGCATTATAAGTACTCGTTCGGGAGTTAAGAGTTAAATGGACTCTCCTCGATGCCTTCTGGTTGGTGTTGCCAATTCCGAGTATAGTTTGATTAGCAGCTGTTCCTCTGAATCCTAATTCTTTGTGCAGTCTTTCGGTTATAAAGCTGTGTTGTGATCCTGAATCAAGCAGAGCTCTTGCTGTTATTTTTTCTCCGTGTTGAGTGGTGAGATGTATTAACGCAGTACCCAGAACAATAATCGATGGTGTTTTACTGTTTAGTTTGTATACTGCTAAGGTGGTTCCATTTGGCTCTTCTTGTTGTTGCGTGTTAGTAAGTGGAACAGTGCCTTCCTTGCTGGAGTCATCATAGTGTAGTAACGTATGATGCCGTTGCACTTGGTTCAGCTGCGCGATGAACAGTCCTTGACTGTATGTCCGATTCGTAGACAGTTGAAATAGTGTTGATTCTCCGAAACGTGTTTTTTCCTTTCTGAGTGATCCTATCTGGTTTTGGTCAATCTGCTGAATGAAGAGATCGTGAAACTCCTGCCATACCAAGTAGTTTCCGTCGAATTTTGGAAGAACTATTCTTGGTAGTTTAAGGGGCAACACTACTGTAACAGTCTAAAAATATGCTCTTTTTCGACAATTTTTTTTAAATGGAAGGAAAGGAAATAGATAAATAATATTTTGGGAACTGAATAACCATATATTTAAATATATAATAAATAAAAAATTAGGTCAAAAATTTACAAAATGGTGGTACTAAAATCATTCTCCCGAAGCATTTAAAATTGTAGGCGCTCTGCGGCCTGTAGTTTTGCTTGCGTAAATTTGAATCTAGCATAACGAAATAAAAAACATACTGCAGTCACGATCGGCTGCAAGCCAATCGTATAATACTCTAGATTAGTGATGTGCAAAGTGGTTATTTTGGAGTAGCGAATAATTACTGAATACTTTCAATTTAGTATTCGTTACTTTATTGAGTAATTCGTGTGAGAAAAAAAAAACAGAAAAGGTCATCCGCGCAGAATTTTTGGGATTTCAGTACGAAACAGCATCTAGTTGCGGTTATCAAAAATTTCTGATGAATTAGCATCATACCACGCAAAGAACTTGTCTTTTTCTGCTCTCTTCATAGTGCTGTAACCGTATAATGCAGGTGGAGGGTATTTGCCTGTAGGGTATACATAGTCGATACTCTCTATTGTGTTGAAGTAATATGGATAATAACCTTTCGCATGATCTTTAATCTCAAAAACCTTAGGGAATTGTGCAAATGGAAAAGCCAAATAATTTAAGGAGTCTATAAAGGATACTCGTCCACATGTTAACTTCATTATTTTAGTTCCATTCATTATAGGCTCGATTTTCATCTTTCTATCCATTAACTCCGAGATAATAAAGTGGCCATCGTAACTCTGTGAATTGTGGGCTATGCCGTAAACACTGGACACAAATGACCGCTCTTCAAAACAGTAATCTAAAAAGCATCCCACTACATTATCATTCTCACTGTATTGAAAAATGCGCTCCCACAGACGGCGCATTCTTCCTTTATGTCGGAATTTTCATAACAGTTATGACAGACCTGCTGAGCAACAATCAGGTTGACAGCGTGAAGAAAGGCATTTGAGTTTTCTCCAAATGAAGTATCCTGAGTACTTTCACAGTTGAAAAAAATTAACATAAATTTATCTTCAGCCTTCTTCTTCGGAGGCTTGATATAGCATAGATGGTCCGATGGCACAATTTTACAGCAGATATGACAGACAAATTCATTACAAGTATGATCCCCGCTTCGTCTTTTATCCTGAACTATAAACTTACCGCAATGTTCGCATATTTGGAAGCTCTCACAAACGTTCTTCTTTACATATTTATTTTTGATATGGTTCTCAAAACAGCTATCGCCTCTGAACGCACGTTTACATTTTATGCAATCCCTAACCTTTTCCACAAACTGACATGGCGGAAAGAAAGACAATAGGGACACTTCTTTTCACACTTATGCTGTTCTACCCACAATACCTTATCACAAAGACTGCATGCATACGGTTTACTAAAAAATGCAGTAAGAGACTTTATCACGTAAAAGTGCTCTAATTCTTTAGAATAGTAGAAGTATAATTTTTTAATTGCTTCATCTTCGTACGGAGGTCTAAAAAAAAATTAGTCTGAGTTCTTCAGATTGTCAAAGACAACTATTTGATAGCTCTTCAGAAAGTTTTGGAAGTTGTATATATTAGGTAAAACGCATCCTCTCTTCCCCACCACAACCTTTGCATCTCTACATAACTTCTTAGAAAGCCTATCTAGTTTCTTATCAATCGCGATTTGACTTTTGCCCTTAAACCCCCCCCCCCCCCCGTTGCCATTTCAAGTGCATAACATAAACTCCGAGGAAGGCAATGAAAATCACCGGCTTTCCCAACATCCACTACACTATACTTTCTTGCTAAAATCGTGGCTTCTGATAAAAATCTAGGATTCACCTTCCCTCCGACAAAGGGAAAATTTATGAGATCTACCTTTATCTGCATAACACTGTCCGAGAGAAAAGTTGAATTGGATTGATTCACATTTGAGATTAAACCGATAATAGAAGCAACTGTCAATTCACTTACAGGTCTCAAGCCAGCCCAAATGGGCTTAACATCGGGTGATTCCGGAAGTTCAATGGACAAACAGATTTCACTCCCTTGTACTGAGTTGGAAACTAACTCTTTTATCATCATATCGAACACCCTCTCAAGCTCTCTTACTGGATCCTTGGTGTTTTCTTTGAAGTCTTTTAAGCGAAAAACCATCTTAATCCCTTTCAAATTATACTTTTTAAAATGCGTTTCCTGCCTTTACAAAATTTCAATTTCAGCAGCAGCCCCTCCACCGATTTGAGCTAGACTTCCACCATGGTTGGCTTCTTGTCGCATCTCGGGGTTTGACAATGCAACCTCTCTCTAAAAAATTTCAATTTCCCTAGCTGTACCTCCACCAATTTAAACTAAGCTTTCATCATGTCTTGTTTCCTGCAACTTCTCGGGATTTATCGCCGGGGGACTACTATCCGGAATCCTACAAATAATTGCTTCTTTCTCATTCACACTAGGACGCCGGTAACTAACATCCTGCCTACTGCTTAGAAAAGAAACAGCATCTTTCAACGCACCTTCTGGAAAGGGGATGCCATGCAAGGCTGAAAATTTAGTTAATAACTCCATGAATCGATACTTTTCCGCCAACTCTTTCATCTCTTCAACTAAAACATGTAAGCTTAATACAAATAAGGTATAGCCTAGACTTAAACAGCTACTTAAATGATCAATAATTTTACAATGTCCATTTTTGATTTTAAAATAGAGTGAAAATAACAATAACAATACTTAATCTATATCGGTATAAGTGTCTGATTACTTATTACCGATTACATTCACTTCACAATTTTAGTCAGTCGAGTTCGAAAACGTCGCACAAAATAAAATTTTTAACAGCGCTCACCAGAAAAAATATATTTTTCAAGAAAACATTGTCTTTTAAACCTAAACGTTTACTTTATTCCACTTTGGAATCGCAAAGTTTACAGGGGGCGGTGTGCCAAGTCGGACTTATGGGGCTTATCCTCATCTCTCCTCTCCTTCTTTTTACACCAAGTGGTCTAGTCAAGGGGGCACCGACAGCAAATTTACACGCACGGATGCGTGGGAGCTGTTTTAATCACCTTCCTCCTGCCTAGGCTTGGCGATGCAGCTCTCCTTAATACTCTCGCAGTCACCTCCGTCCGGTGTTGAAATCTTGGATGGTCCCGTCGCTTGGTCGACTTCCTTCTGCTCCCTCCGCCTTCCAGGTAATGATGTCGGCCCCCTCTTGAGCCCCGGGATCGCTACTCGATCGTTCTCCTCCAACGCTGTTGGTCTCCTCTTAAGTCGCTCTCTCTTCCCAGGTTCCGATATTGTGAACGAGATCGTCGCTGGGCGGTCCTCCTCCAATGATGTCGGTCTCCTCCCGAAATTCGCTTCAGCTTCGGAATCCGCGATGATTTCGAATATTATCCTGAGTTGATCACAAGCCGTTTGTAAGGCTGTGTATGCTTCCCTCATTCGCCTATAATCTTCAGAGGGACTTAACTATACTTAAAAGAAAAAAATATTAAGGAAAGGAAAAACTTACTTATATATTTTTTCTTCTAGGTAGCTCGGAGCTACTAGCTCCTATGAAGGCAGTCTGCTTGATATTATTCTCTAGCACATTCGATAACTGCTTTTATACCATATTACAAGGTTATTTCATGTAAGCCTCACCTCTAGTACATTACTCCTTCCATATTAATTATAATCCAGCCAAAAAAAACGATCAAGCCAATATCACTGGAAATAACTAACATCTTTAATATTCATACTGTGTATCATAAAATGCGTTATAAAATGTTTATAAAAATAGCTACAAGCGGTCTTGATACTAAAATATTAATTTTAAAGTCTTATGGAGTCATTCATTCAATAGGCTATCTAGACTATTTTTAAATGAAAACGTGTGCGCTGCAATTTGCATACTAATGATTATCAACTTTGTTGCAAACTACGAAGAGTCTTTTTCTTGATTATTCACCGATCAGCATCTTCATCTTGGCCTTTATCACCTGTAATGAAATACGCACACCTGGCCTTAGTGTTTTCAACTTTATTGCCACGAGTAAAACCTATTATTTATTGACTATCTACGATTTCTGATACTTTGCGTATATAACTAGTCCATTGATATAAGCCATTTCGAGATTTTAAATCTTTTGATTTTCTTGGATGATGCCAAAGACCTTTGACTTTTCCCTCTCCTCTGATCATATATAAGTAGACAGCTCTCCTGTGAAAAATCAGAATCACTATCGAGTCTACTGGAACATCATGGTAAGTATTCTTTTGTTCTAGCATTAAGCATTAAATTACAAGTAATTTTGTTTATATGCCTTTTTTACAGAATACTTTCGAGCTGCTAACTTCGGCCGTAGGGGGTGATGGAGATACCATGGTCTCCACCAGCTCTTTGGAGATAGCCAAGGAGCATCATGTTAAATTCTTCCGGCTGCTGAAGACCAAATTTGGCCTAAAACTGACAGTCCATCTGGATGACGGCATCTTCTGTTTCCTGCCCCCTCGATTTTCGGACAAGGTAAAAACGCAAAGTCAGGTGGATGACCTGAATCAATCAACAGATCAATATCTGGTCTTCGATGGGGTTGATGAATCGCGAGGCGGGTTCCTTAAACTACGGTTTTATAAAAAATGAAGAACTGTATAAAAATGCTTTTGAAATACTAGTGGACTAGTGTCGGAAGTCGCCATCTCCAACACATGACCTAGTTTTTTGCCGTTGAGTAAGAACACTTACCGCGACATTTGGTGGCTTTATCACCAAAACGATCGTGGTAATAACAATATCCAGAAATCTTACGGGTTGCACTCGTTGAACGTTTTGGTGAGGAGTTGTTATTACCATTTGATTTGCTATGTTGGTTGCGTACAGGATTACGACTTATCCTGTTTTGGGTCAGGTTGCGAATCGAATTGGTCAATGCAGCAATTTGATTTTGAAGAGATTCAAAACTTGCTTGCTGGGAGTTGACCACGTTTGCCGGAGTGAAAAATATACCAGCCATATGCGTTGACGGGGCCAGAGTCTCCGTAATTTTGTCAGCCACTAGAGCTAACTCTTCTAGGGTGCCCGCGGATACAACCAAAATGGCTTGAGTTTGAGTTGGCAAACGCTGTAACCAATTTTTTTTTTTAATATTTCATCGTTGAAATTAGCGCCAGCCAGTGATCTGATCTTGCCCAACAATTGTGACAGTTTACTGTCACCAAGATCCAGTCCACTGACCAACCGTTTTAATTTGTTGTCCTCTGACTAACCAAACCTGCGAATCATTGCTTCTCTGAATGAAGAATATGCGGTCAACACCGGAACGCTTTCAATAATATCAATTGCTTGGTCGCATTCCGCCGCGGTCATCATGCTAAGCGCATGATTGTACCGCGTGAGTTCCGTTGTTATGGCTGCAGCCGCGAATTGAGCATCCATGACCTTAAACCATGCAGCAGGATTTGCCGTCCAAAAGGGCAACTTTTGAATGGCAACAGCTGCTACATTCGCGATAGGATTAGCCGACGTGCCGGCACCGAGTCGGAGATTAGTGAATGTTTCGCTAGCAAGTGCTTGCGAAGCTGCGCTGTCCTCAACGTTGGACATATCGCTCTTATCAATTAAAATTTTCCAACAACAAAATAAATAAATAAAATTTATCGCTTACCAAAAACCGAAAGAATCGACACAAATAAATTTTAAACTGCGATTGATACTGCTGTTTTCGCTCTTGATGTCTTCGAAGTTTAGATTGCTATTGTCGATTCTGTTGACGCTGCTGCTGTTGACGCTGCTGCTATTGACGCTGCTGTTGTAGTCACTGCTGATGTAGTCGTCTCTGCGGTGGCAGAATTGCAAGCCGGGCAATTTGTATCCTGTTATCGGCGGCAGTATTGCAAGCCGGGTAAATTTTAATTGGAACTGCGTGTCGCAGTTGTCGGGGTCACCATTTGTAGTAATTAATTAGTCTTACCACTTTAAACTTTGTAAGGAATTGATCTTACAATAATATTTCAGAAATATCTGATTTCAATATTAACAATTATTATTTATTTTTAAATTATTTCACTTTAAGAACATTTCATTTTTATTTATTTAACAATAAATTATTAATATATAACGTTGATTAATTAGATGATAACGTATTTTATTAACGAACTTTCGATTTCTGGTATCTAATGAAAAACCAAATTTTTCTAGAGAAAATTTTATTTTTTAAACTTCAACCGAGATTTCAGATTTTTACTAAAATCAAGTACTCGGCTGTGATGTGTGGGGTGTCTAGCTAAGTGCTGCCCACTTGTAGCCAAACACCCCACAGATCAACATGTCCTAGATCTTCAAAAAAGATTCCTGGTTGATCCTTGAATGGAATTACTTCGACTGGTTGGCTTATTCCCAAGGTTGGAAGACATAATAATAGCAGCGTGTTTATGATGATATTGCCTAGGTTTAGTTTCCGACACTTAACTGTGGGCTTCTGAATGGTTTTTCATAGTTTCTGGGTGCCAGTTTGAGCTGATTGGTGAGAATTTTTTCTTTCGATTTGTTAATGATATGCTTGGCGTCTGAGCAGCCGGCTGGTCTTGTTCACGACCTTCAAGTGACTGTGTTGTTTCCAGCGGCAGTGGTGCTATGTTTTGGATTGCTCGTCGGAATATCCCAGATGACGTGGTAACATCTACTACCCTAATTTTGTTGTCTTGTCCCTTTATGCACTTTGAAATGATACCCATGTTCCATTTAAGAGGTGGCAAGTTGTCGTCCTTAAGTACTACGAAGGTGCCTACTTGGATGTTTTGAACGGATTTAGTCCATTTGTTTCGTGACTGCAGTTTAGTGAGGTACTCCTTTGACCATCTTTGCCAGAATTCTCTATGAAGTGCCTGCACTAACTTCTATCGTGTTAATGAAGATTGCTTAGACGCGTCGACATTTGCGTCTGGAACTGTTGATAAAGGTTCATAAGAAGTGCCCTGGTGTTAGAGCTTGTAGAACGCTTGCATTTGATGATAGTGGTGTGAGCGGCCGTGAATTTAGAATGGCCTCTATTTGACATTTGACGGTATTGAGTTCTTCATATGTTAAGGAGGCGCCTCCTACGACTCGTTTGAGGTAATACTTTGCTGATTTGATTGCGGCTTCTCATAATCCACCGAAGTGTGGAGAACGTGGAGGAATGTTCAGCCATTCTATTCCTCTCTTACAGCATTCCATTTGCAGAGCTTCTTGTGTATGCTTCTCAAGAAACAGTTCAGCTAACTCTTGTAGTTTTGGCTCCAACGACGTTAGTTTTTGCTGAATTTTTTTGCAGGGTGTCCTCTTCTGGCAACGTTTTAGTGCACCGATGAAGGCTAACGCCGTTAGATCCGAGACTAAATCAAAATGCACTGCCTTTGTGGAGAAGCAGTGCAATGTATGCTTTAGTTGGTCGTTTTCCTCGAAGCTGGTAATGTATCATTACTGGCCCGCAGAAGTCGATGCCAACATGAAGAAACGGCTTTGCTGCTTGAATTCGTTCTGCTGGTAGATTGCCCATGATTCGTTTTAGCAGTGTTGGCCTTGTTTTTGCGTATTGTATACACTGTTTTACAGTCGTATGAGCTAATCCTTTGCCATTTAAAGGCCAAAAGGTTTGCCTTATGATGTACAGCAAGGACTGTGGCCCGGCATGTAAGTATTCGGCGTGCATGTTTTGAAAGATGAGTTTAGAGAATTCATTGGATGATGCAATCAACATTGGGTGTTTTGCATTGATGGACAGTTTGCTTTTCTGAAGTCTTCCTCTAACCCGAATGATGCCATTGTCGTCCAAAAATGGTGCTAGACAGATTAGTTTGCTACTGTATGCTACTACGCCATGGATTTTTAGATGTGTTGAGTCACTTCAGAAAAAAGTTTGGTCTATTGTAAAGTTGAGTGCTGCTTTTACTCGTTTCGTCAGATTAGATAATAGTTTGGCTGCGCACAATTCTAGGCGTGGGATTGTACTTTTTTCTGAAGGTGCTATGTAACTTTTGGCACAGAGAAGAGTGATTGATATTTCGCCTGACATGCCTTCAGTTCGCAAGTAGAGACATGCTCCATACGCCTTTTCGCTGGCATCGGCAAATCCATGTAGTTGAGTTGAAGATCGTTTTGAGAACACTACAGAATTCCTCGGTATTTTCAATGAATTAAGTAAGGGTAGTTGCTGACGATAACTGATCCATTTCTCTTGTAGCGTTGGTGGTAGTTCTGTATCCCAATCTAATTTCAAAGCCCATAGTTGTTGCATGCAGATTTTTGCTAACACCACGGCAGGGTTTACAAGTCTAAGTGGGTCGGAAAGCCGTGACATTTCTGATAGGACTGTCCGTTTATGGTTGATGTTGATGTGACTTTCAGGATGGTAAGCCGTAATTTGGTTGAGAACAAGGGCATTATAAGTACTCGTTCGGGAGTTAAGAGTTAAATGGACTCTCCTCGATGCCTTCTGGTTGGTGTTGCCAATTCCGAGTATAGTTTGATTAGCAGCTGTTCCTCTGAATCCTAATTCTTTGTGCAGTCTTTCGGTTATAAAGCTGTGTTGTGATCCTGAATCAAGCAGAGCTCTTGCTGTTATTTTTTCTCCGTGTTGAGTGGTGAGATGTATTAACGCAGTACCCAGAACAATAATCGATGGTGTTTTACTGTTTAGTTTGTATACTGCTAAGGTGGTTCCATTTGGCTCTTCTTGTTGTTGCGTGTTAGTAAGTGGAACAGTGCCTTCCTTGCTGGAGTCATCATAGTGTAGTAATGTATGATGCCGTTGCACTTGGTTCAGCTGCGCGATGAACAGTCCTTGACTGTATGTCCGATTCGTAGACAGTTGAAACAGTGTTGATTCTCCGAAACGTGTTTTTTCCTTTCTGAGTGATCCTATCTGGTTTTGGTCAATCTGCTGAATGAAGAGATCGTGAAACTCCTGCCATACCAAGTAGTTTCCGTCGAATTTTGGAAGAACTATTCTTGATAGTTTAAGGGGCAACACTACTGTAACAGTCTAAAAATATGCTCTTTTTCGACAATTTTTTTTAAATGGAAGGAAAGGAAATAGATAAATAATATTTTGGGAACTGAATAACCATATATTTAAATATATAGTAAACAAAAAATTAGGTCAAAAATTTACAAAATGGTGGTACTAAAATCATTCTCCCGAAGCATTTAAAATTGTAGGCGCTCTGCGGCCTGTAGTTTTGCTTGCGTAAATTTGAATCTAGCATAACGAAATAAAAAACATACTGCAGTCACGATCGGCTGCAAGCCAATCGTATAATGCTCTAGATTAATGATGTGCAAAGTGGTTATTTTGGAGTAGCGAATAATTACTGAATACTTTCAATTTAGTATTCGTTACTTTATTGAGTAATTCGTGTGAGAAAAAAAAACAGAAAAGGTCATCCGCGCAGAATTTTTGGGATTTCAGTTCGAAACAGCATCTCCTTGCGGCTATCAAAAATTTCTGATGAATTAGCATCATACCACGCAAAGAACTTGTCTTTTTCTGCTCTCTTCATAGTGCTGTAACCGTATAATGCAGGTGGAGGGTATTTGCCTGTAGGGTATACATAGTCGATACTCTCTATTGTGTTGAAGTAATATGGATAATAACCTTTCGCATGATCTTTAATTTCAAAAACCTTAGGGAATTGTGCAAATGGAAAAGCCAAATAATTTAAGGAGTCTATAAAGGATACTCGTCCACATGTTAACTTCATTATTTTAGTTCCATTCATTATAGGCTCGATTTTCATCTTTCTATCCATTAACTCCGAGATAATAAAGTGGCCATCGTAGCTCTGTGAATTGTGGGCTATGCCGTAAACACTGGACACAAATGACCGCTCTTCAAAACAGTAATCTAAAAAGCATCCCACTACATTATCATTCTCACTGTATTGAAAAATGCGCTCCCACAGACGGCGCATTCTTCCTTTATGTCGGAATTTTCATAACAGTTATGACAGACCTGCTGAGCAACAATCAGGTTGACAGCGTGAAGAAAGGCATTTGAGTTTTCTCCAAATGAAGTATCCTGAGTACTTTCACAGTTGAAAAAAATTAACATAAATTTATCTTCAGCCTTCTTCTTCGGAGGCTTGATATAGCATAGATGGTCCGATGGCACAATTTTACAGCAGATATGACAGACAAATTCATTACAAGTATGATCCCCGCTTCGTCTTTTATCCTGAACTATAAACTTACCGCAATGTTCGCATATTTGGAAGCTCTCACAAACGTTCTTCTTTACATATTTATTTTTGATATGGTTCTCAAAACAGCTATCGCCTCTGAACGCACGTTTACATTTTATGCAATCCCTAACCTTTTCCACAAACTGACATGGCGGAAAGAAAGATAATAGGGACACTTCTTTTCACACTTATGCTGTTCTACCCACAATACCTTATCACAAAGACTGCATGCATACGGTTTACTAAAAAATGCAGTAAGAGACTTTATCACGTAAAAGTGCTCTAATTCTTTAGAATAGTAGAAGTATAATTTTTTAATTGCTTCATCTTCGTACGGAGGTCTAAAAAAAAATTAGTCTGAGTTCTTCAGATTGTCAAAGACAACTATTTGATAGCTCTTCAGAAAGTTTTGGAAGTTGTATATATTAGGTAAAACGCATCCTCTCTTCCCCACCACAACCTTTGCATCTCTACATAACTTCTTAGAAAGCCTATCTAGTTTCTTATCAATCGCGATTTGACTTTTGCCCTTAAACCCCCCCCCCCCCCGTTGCCATTTCAAGTGCATAACATAAACTCCGAGGAAGGCAATGAAAATCACCGGCTTTCCCAACATCCACTACACTATACTTTCTTGCTAAAATCGTGGCTTCTGATAAAAATCTAGGATTCACCTTCCCTCCGACAAAGGGAAAATTTATGAGATCTACCTTTATCTGCATAACACTGTCCGAGAGAAAAGTTGAATTGGATTGATTCACATTTGAGATTAAACCGATAATAGAAGCAACTGTCAATTCACTTACAGGTCTCAAGCCAGCCCAAATGGGCTTAACATCGGGTGATTCCGGAAGTTCAATGGACAAACAGATTTCACTCCCTTGTACTGAGTTGGAAACTAACTCTTTTATCATCATATCGAACACCCTCTCAAGCTCTCTTACTGGATCCTTGGTGTTTTCTTTGAAGTCTTTTAAGCGAAAAACCATCTTAATCCCTTTCAAATTATACTTTTTAAAATGCGTTTCCTGCCTTTACAAAATTTCAATTTCAGCAGCAGCCCCTCCACCGATTTGAGCTAGACTTCCACCATGGTTGGCTTCTTGTCACATCTCGGGGTTTGACAATGCAACCTCTTTCTAAAAAATTTCAATTTCCCTAGCTGTACCTCCACCAATTTAAACTAAGCTTTCATCATGTCTTGTTTCCTGCAACTTCTCGGGATTTATCGCCGGGGGACTACTATCCGGAATCCTACAAATAATTGCTTCTTTCTCATTCACACTAGGACGCCGGTAACTAACATCCTGCCTACTGCTTAGAAAAGAAACAGCATCTTTCAACGCACCTTCTGGAAAGGGGATGCCATGCAAGGCTGAAAATTTAGTTAATAACTCCATGAATCGATACTTTTCCGCCAACGTGAAAGAGATATTTTACTCTTTCATCTCTTCAACTAAAACATTTAAGCTTAATACAAATAAGTTATAGCCTAGACTTAAACAGCTACTTAAATGATCAATAATTTTACAATGTCCATTTTTGATTTTAAAATAGAGTGAAAATAACAATAACAATACTTAATCTATATCGGTATAAGTGTCTGATTACTTATTACCGATTACATTCACTTCACAATTTTAGTCAGTCGAGTTCGAAAACGTCGCACAAAATAAAATTTTTAACAGCGCTCACCAGAAAAAATATATTTTTCAAGAAAACATTGTCTTTTTAACCTAAACGTTTACTTTATTCCACTTTGGAATCGCAAAGTTTACAGGGGGCGGTGTGCCAAGTCGGACTTATGGGGCTTATCCTCATCTCTCCTCTCCTTTTTTTTACACCAAGTGGTCTAGTCAAGGGGGCACCGACAGCAAATTTACACGCACGGATGCGTGGGAGCTGTTTTAATCACCTTCCTCCTGCCTAGGCTTGGCGATGCAGCTCTCCTTAATACTCTCGCAGTCACCTCCGTCCGGTGTTGAAATCTTGGATGGTCCCGTCGCTTGGTCGACTTCCTTCTGCTCCCTCCGCCTTCCAGGTGATGATGTCGGCCCCCTCTTGAGCCCCGGGATCGCTACTCGATCGTTCTCCTCCAACGATGTTGGTCTCCTCTTAAGTCGCTCTCTTCCCAGGTTCCGATATTGTGAACGGGATCGTCGCTGGGCGGTCCTCCTCCAATGATGTCGGTCTCCTCCCGAAATTCGCTTCAGCTTCGGAATCCGCGATGATTTCGAATATTATCCTGAGTTGATCACAAGCCGTTTGTAAGGCTGTGTATGCTTCCCTCATTCGCCTATAATCTTCAGAGGGACTTAACTATACTTAAAAGAAAAAAATATTAAGGAAAGGAAAAACTTACTTATATATTTTTTCTTCTTGGTAGCTCCTATGAAGGCAGTCTGCTTGATATTATTCTCTAGCACATTCGATAACTGCTTTTATACCATATTACAAGGTTATTTCATGTAAGCCTCACCTCTAGTACATTACTCCTTCCATATTAATTATAATCCAGCAAAAAAAAACGATCAAGCCAATATCACTGGAAATAACTAACATCTTTAATATTCATACTAGCATTTTTCATCCGGATTATCATCTATCCCATTATAAGGAAAAAATGTTTAATCATGCCGCCTGTATCTGTATGCCCTCACATGTTATCCCCGTAGGCTCTATGAAATATGCATGAAATAATAGCTACAGGCAAGATCATACCGTCTGTATCTTACGCATAAAATAATAGCTACAGGCGAGATCATACCGTGTGTATCTTAATGCCCGCACATGTTATACCCATAAGCGCTATGAAATACGCATAAAATAATAACCGCAGGTAATGCGGCACTTGAGGCAGACAGCCGACAGACATGCTCGCACATGTTAACCACCTGTGCTTTATAAAATGTTTATAAAAATAGCTACAAGCGGTCTTGATACTAAAATATTAATTTAAAAGTCTTATGGAGTCATTCATTCAATAGGCTATCTAGACTATTTTTAAATGAAAACGTGTGCGCTGCAATTTGCATACTAATGATTATCAACTTTGTTGCAAACTACGAAGAGTCTTTTTCTTGATTATTCACCGATCAGTATCTTCATCTTGGCCTTTATCACCTGTAATGAAATACGCACACCTGGCCTTAGTGTTTTCAACTTTATTGCCACGAGTAAAACCTATTATTTATTGACTATCTACGATTTCTGATACTTTGCGTATATAACTAGTCCATTGATATAAGCCATTCCGAGATTTGAAATCTTTTGATTTTCTTGGATGATGCCAATGACCTTTGACTTTTCCCTCTCCTCTGATCATATATAAGTAGACAGCTCTCCTGTGAAAAATCAGAATCACTATCGAGTCTACTGGAACATCATGGTAAGTATTCTTTTGTTCTAGCATTAAGCATTAAATTACAAGTAATTTTGTTTATATGCCTTTTTTACAGAATACTTTCGAGCTGCTAACTTCGGCCGTAGAGGGTGATGGAGATACCATGGTCACCACCAGCTCTTTGGAGATAGCCAAGGAGCATCATGTTAAATTCTTCCGGCTGCTGAAGACCAAATTTGGCCTAAAACTGACAGTCCATCTGGATGACGGCGTCTTCTGTTTCCTGCCCCCTCGATTTTCGGACAAGGTAAAAACGCAAAGTCAGGTGGATGACCTGAATCAATCAACAGATCAATATCTGGTCTTCGATGGGGTTGATGAATCGCGAGGCGGGTTCCTTAAACTACGGTTTTATAAAAAATGAAGAACTGTATAAAAATGCTTTTGAAATAAAGATTTAAATAAAAAAAAATTGTTCTTAATCCTCCAGAAAAACCAAACCTACAATACCTATCCAAGCCAATCAGCACCGCAAAAAAGCCATCATGGCCGTCCACAGCCAACCCCCCCCCCCCCCCAAATAACCATGGCCGCCACAGCCAGCCCACCGTTCACAACCCCGACACTTATTCCGTTTTTTATATGCATTTTTGCCCCGACACTTTCAGCTTTTCAGACCCCCTACACTTTCAGATAGCCTGTCCCTATCGCACATGCCAAGAAAAGATACAAAAGTGTAGTACTTACTACTACGCGAAATCTCTTCTAACACTAAAAAACCTCCCACTTGGCGTACGCCCCCAACACTTTTCAGACCATGCTTTCAAGACGATACTTTCAGCGACTTTCCTACACTTTCAGCGACTTTCCTACACTTTCAGCGTTTTAGTCCTACACTTTCACCCTCAAGTTCATAACTTTCCCCCCACAGCCTACAGCCTACAGCCTAAACACCTTCAGCCTTAAAACTCATAGCATTCCCCCCTAAGCTTTCCCCCCATAGCTTTCCCCCCTTAGCATCCCCCAAAAAGCCTTTCAGACCCCCTACACTTTCAGATATCCTGGCCCTATCGCACATGCCAAGAAAAGACCCAAAAGTGTCGTACTTACTACTAAGTATGGCAATGTGTGTGTGTGTGTGCGTGCGATTTTCACTTTATTATTTTAAAAAAAAACTACATACATATTACAGAAAAGAATTAACAATGAGATCAATAAAATTAAAAATAGCAGCTGGAACTCGCTGCTGACAGAACTCGAAAAGGGATCCAGAAAACTCTGGAAGCTAAAAAAGCATTCAAAAGGAAAAAATGTATCATTCCGGACCTCCAGTCAACTTCTAACGGTGCTAAAGTAGATTCTAGCGAAAAAAAGGCCGAATTGTTGGCGGACAACTTCTTATCCTCACATCGCCTAACGGAAAATCTTAGTGACACTGAGACTATTAAAGAGGTCGAGTACTTGGTACGGAGATTCGCAACTCTCCCAGTTCAGATGGATTACAACGACTTATGTAAACCAAAAGAAATTAGGTTGATCCTGAAAAGGTTGAAAAACAGGAAATGCCCAGAAAACGACAGGGTATCAAATATACTTCTGAAAAACCTTCCCAAAAAGGGCATCGTATACCTTAATGCTATTTTCAATAGTTGTCTAGCAATAGGATATTTCCCCAGGAAGTGGAAAATAGCTGAAATAATTCCACTACCAAAACCTGGAAAAGATGCGTCAGACCCGGGTAACTATAGACCAATTAGTTTGTTATCATCTATTGGGAAAATATTTGAAAAAATTATATTCGTACGTATACAATGCCACATAAATAAAAAATGTATAATCCCAAATCACCAATTCGGCTTTCGACAAGGTCACTCCTCCAATCACCAACTACTAAAAGTCACAAATTACATTAAAAACAGAATGAAGAGCAAGAAATCTATTGGGTTGGTTACCCTGTATGTAGAAAAAGCCTTCGATTCGGTGTGGCATAACGGTCTAGTATATAAATGTATCAAATTCTCTTTCTCTTCACACATTATAAATATTATAAAATCCTTTCTTTCGGAGAGATCATTTCAAGTACGAATCAATTCAAAGCTTTCGACCAGTCGTATCATCCCGGCAGGAGTTTTTCAAGGATCTTCGCTAGGTCCTACATTATATAATATCTTTATCTCTGACTTACCGAAAAACCTTGAATGTGAGCTAGCCAGTTTTGCCGACGATTTGGCAGTTTATGCTAGTAGCGTCGACCCTAGTTATATTGTAGGCTCTCTTCAAAAACAACTGGAAGAAATAGGGAAATATTTCACTAAATGGAAAATTCAAATCAATGTAGCGAAAACTGACGCAATATTTTTTACTAAAAGGCGTGCTCGTAGATACTTGCCGAACGTTACCTTCAAAGCGCTAGGTGAAAATATTACTTGGTCTCCAAATATAAAATATTTAGGTCATTCACTTCACATTCACTTCACAAAAAACTTACTTTTCAATTTCACACTACTGAAGCTTGTTCAAAAACCATGAAAAGCATTAGAATTCTTTATCCCCTTATAAATAGAAAATCTGTATTATCGAAGGAAAACAAACTCCTTCTGTATAAATCGGTAATACAGCCTATTCTTCTGTATGGTGCACCTGTTTGGAATCCCTGTGCCAAAGTGCATAAGCAACAGCTTCAAATTATCCAAAACAAGTGTCTTAAGATCATCTTGAACAAGCCCTTCACGTACTAGCTGACTTACCTCGAATAGTTGACACCATTGCAAAGCTGACTGTAAACTTAAAACAAAAATGCGAAAGCTCCGAAAATCCTCTAATTTTCTCTCTGTTTCTTGAGTAACATTTAGTTTTAGTTATTTGTATATACATGTAGTTTAAGGTTAATTTTAAGGTTAAGCTTAAGTTATTTATACGGTTTTTTAACTCCTTTTTCCGTAAATGAATTAATACCAGAAGAAAACGATTAAAAACAAATATAAATTCAATCATTACACATAAATTATTAAGGATGTAAAGATTTCGAATTAGTCTCACCACCGAACCATTAAAACTAGCTTAAGTTAAAAAAAAAAAAATGTATATATTGAAGGAATAAATACAGTTACAGTACATACATATATTGTTATTGATTTTTTTTTAAAAAAAATTAGCTACCCTGAAAATTTTTTTTACATGTTTCATGACTAATTGATACGAAAAATCTGCCAACTTTGTTATTTTTCGGTAGAAGTTCGGAATGCGACCAATTCTGAGATACGGTGTAGGTGACTATGTGACTGAAAACCGAACAAAAAGTTCGGCAAGCGGTTAGAATAAGGTCCCGCAAGAATACTTACGCCGCTGCCACAAATAAAAATTGGATTACAAAATTGGGTCATATTCTGGGATGCGGTCTAGGGGGTTGAAAAAGGTTAAAATTTGAAAATAGGTGATTATTAAACAAGTCTGTGGAAGTGAAAAGATATCTGATCAGATCTTTGAGATTGGTAAAATTCATGTAAAAGTATACAATCACTTTACACCATCTTAGAGGTTGAATTTCTAAAAATCTTGGAAACACTTTCTAGGTATTTATATGAAGAATCCGTACAATAAAAACGAATTCAATATTTGGGAAGACCTAGGCGTTCTATTTTTCTGACCATTTTTAATGCCGCCCCTTCCGAACACCAATTGATATTCGAATTTTTTTTTCACCAGAATTTCTTCTCTAGTTGATTTGCCTATACACACAGTAGTGTTATCGATTTAAAAAAAAAAACCCTAAAATTTTTTTAAACACGTTTCATGACTAGTAGATACGAAACATTACGTACGCCGATGCGTCCAAAACGCAAAAAAGCCGAGATCGATACATTCTAAAATCCATATCTCCTAAGCAGTTAATGCCACAAAATTGAAACTTACTGAGTATGTGCAGGTACACTAGAAAAATAGATCGGAATGAAATTTTTGAGTGGGGCAGTAACGTACGAGGGTGGGGTGAAAACTTGTTCGTTACGATATCTCGAACCAATTACAATAGAAAAATAAAATTTGGTTTCTAATAAAGGAGTCTGCTGAAAGGAAATTTTTTTTAAGGGGGCGGTGAAGCATGAAAGTGGAGGGGATAAGAATGTTTCTAAAAACTCACGTCTATTACAACGACATAAAACTGAGACTTGGTATTTGGATAGAGCAATAGTAGTGGCATGTTGTAAAAATATGATTTTGTACAGGAGTAGAAAGTTGAAACTCGTTTTGTATATGCAAATTAACTAGAGAATTCTGATAAAAATATCCATTGGCGTTCGGAAGCTGACCCCTCCCAAAAAATGGTCAGTGAAAATTGAATGCATATATTTTCACGATTTTCATCATATCTACTAGGTCTACTACAAAATATTGAATTCATTTTGATTCTACGGATTTTTCATATGAAATAGAAAGTGTTTTCGAGATTTTTTGAAACTCGACCCCTAAGGGGGTGTAAACTGATTCTATACTTTTTCATGAATTCTACCATATCTCTCAGGTCTGATCAGACATCGAATATCTTTTCACTTCCACGGGCTTGTTTAACAGTCACCTATTTTCAAGTTTTTTTTTTCAATCCTTAGACCGACTCCCAGAATATGACTCAATTAAGTAAATTTTTTTTTTAGATGTTTCATAACTAGTACACACGAAAAAAGCAATAAAAAATGTTCCGTCCATCTGTCTTATGGCGCGGCGTCCACCGTACGCAAAATCGTTTGATGGCTCGTAGCTCCCAAATGCTTTGAGATATTAAAATGAGTTTTTTTTAACGAATAGACGGGGTAGGCTCCTTGAAGTGACCAAATTTTTAGTGGTGGGGGTGTGAGGGGAAGGAGGGGGAAGCGTTTTAAACGGAAAATTTTGGTTCTAGATCTCCGCAACCGGTATAGAGCTCTGATAGTAGACCCATTTGCATAAAGTAATATTGATCATGGAGTGTGGAAGTGGGAGCTCCTCCGTTGCTTTCCGTACCCTTTGGCGAGGCGACGATTTAAAAAAAATTTTAAAAACAAAAATTAGGATTTAGATTTTTTACCAGGAGTAGCGCTAATTGAACTCTAATAAGAAAAAAAATCTGCCAACAGTCTGGGCGCAACTGTATTATTTTTCTGGCAGAAGTTCAGAACGCGTTCAATTCGGGGATGCGGTGTATGTTACTATGTGACTGAAAACCTAACAAAAAGTTCGGGAAGCGGTTAGAAAAGGGTGTAACATATGAATTAAATAATTGGGTCATATTCCGGGATGCGGTCTAGAGGTTGAAAAAAACAAAACTTAAAAATAGGTGATTATTAAACAAGCCTGGGGAAGTGAAAAGATATTTGATATCTGATCAGACCTGAGAAACATGGTGGAATTCATGAAAAAGTATACAACCAGTTTACACCCTCTTAGGGGTCGAATTTCAAAAAATCTTGAAAACACTTTCTAGGTATTCACATGAAGAATCCGTAGAAAAAAATGAATTCAATATTTCGAAAGACCTAGTAGATATGACGAAAATCGTGAAAATATGTGCATTTTATACTAACCGATATTTTTTTTGCCCCCCCCCCCTTCTGAACGCCAATGAATATTCAAATTTTTTTTTATCAGAATTACTTTTCTAGTTAATTTACATATACGTACCGAGTTTCAACTTAACAGCATAAGCCGTTCTAAAGTTAGGAAAAACACCCCCCACCACCGTACCATACTACCCCTAAAAAAAAATTTATTTTTCCACCATGCCACTACTATAGCTCTATCTAAATACCAAGTTTCAGCTTCCTATCATTATAGATTCTTAAGATATAAGCATCGGAACTTTTTCTTTCTCACCCTTCCCCACCCTCACCCTCTACACCCACACCCCCAAACTTTTTTTCCCTACTAGGGTTCTATTAGGCCTACTTCTTTTAAAAATTTGAAGCAACCATCTTACACTGTTATTGAGATATGAAACGTGTTATTTTTGAAAAATTCTTATCCCCTCCACTTACGTACTCCCCCGCCCCTTTCAAAGATTTTACTTTGAGCAATCTTTATTTATCAAGCTTTGTATCCAAACCGAATTTTGTTTTTCTGGTGCCACTGGTTTGGGAGATATTGTAATGTTAAGTATTTCAACCCCCACCCCCGTACGTCACTACCCCCACCCAAAAATTTTGTTTCAGTCTATTCTCCTAGTATAACTACAGATATTTGTTAAGTTTTAATTGCTTGCTATTAACGGTTTAGGAGATATGGATTTTAGAATGTGTCAATCTCGACTTTTTTGCGTTTCGGACGCATTGCTTCCCCTTCCACTCCCACACCCCTTCACCCATATCTGTTTTTTTTTTTGCAAATGGGTCCATTATCAAAGCTCTATAGAAATTCTAAGTTTCAGCCTCCTAACACAAGCGGTTCCTGAGATCTAGAAACCTAAATTTTTCGTCTAAAACGCTTACCCCGCCTTCCCCCTTACACCTCCTCCCCTGAAAATAATGTCAATTCAAGGGGTCCACCAAGTCTATTCTTAGAAAAAATTTGAATTTAATAGCTCCACTGGTTTGAGAGCTACGAGCCTTCAAAGATTTTGGGGCGGTCGACGTACGGCGTACGGGGTACGGCGTACGGCGTACGGCGTACGGGGTACGGCGTACGGCGTACGGCGTACGGGGTACGGCGTACAGACGGAGTGAAAATTTTTATTGCTTTTTTCGCGTCTACTAGTCATGAAACGTGAACAAAAAAATTTTGAGGGCAGCAAATTTTTTTTTTTTAAAAATCGATAACAATACTGTATTATAAATAATACAGTAATTGGAGATGTGGATGTAGGGGGTGAGGGTGGGGGAGGGTATGAAGGAAAATGTTCCGATGCTTATATCTTAAGAACTTGTAATGATATAAACCTTAAACTTTGTCTTTAGATAGAGCTATAGTAGCGGCATGTTGGAAAAATATAATTTTTTTTAAGGGTAGTAAGGTACGGGGGTGGAGTGTGTTTTTCCTAACTATTGAACGGCTTATGCTAGAAAGTTGAAACTTTGTGTGTATATGTAAACCAACTAGAAAAGCAGCTTTGATGAAAAAAAAATCGAAAATCTATTGGCGTTCAGAAGGAGGGCAAAAATTATGATCAGAGAAAATAGAAAGCATTTTTTTCCATGATTTTCCTCATATCTACTAGGTCTTTTAAAATATTGAATTCATTTTTATTCTACGGACTCTCCATATGACAACCTAGAAAGCGTTTTCAAGATTTTTTGAAATTCGACCCCTAAAGGGGTGTAATATTATTATATACTTTTGCATGAATTCTTTCATATCTCTCAGGTCTGATCAGATATCGAATATCTTTCAACTTCCACGGGCTTGTTTAATAAACACCTATTTATGAGTTTTTTTCCTTTTTCAACCCCTAGACTGCATCCCGGTCATATTGACCCAATTATGTAGTTCATATGTTACGCCCTATTCTAACCGCTTCCCGAACTTTTTGTTAGGTTTTCAGTTACATAGTAACCTACGCCGCATCTCAGAATTGAGCGCGTTCCGAATTTCTGCCTGAAAAATAATAAAGTTACGCCCAGACTGTTGGCAGATTTTTTGAATTGCGATCGAGCCCCGTCCTATCGTGTTTCGTGTACTATTTGAGGTATTTGATAGATTTATCTTCCGCAATGACAAATAGGACAACGAACAATTTTTTGTGAAGGTAAATGTTCATAATTTTAAATTGTAAAAAGGTATAATTGCTATATGTAGTCTGGTTGGCTTAGTGGCTAGAGCACTTGCCTTCGATGCACCTGGTAGCATGTTCGAATCTGATTGTCGGCAAGTAATTTTCGAGGAAAGGATTGGGTCCCGGACTACCGGCACTCAGCTATCACTCAGCTGTAAATGAGTAATTGAGTTAAAATCGGGGTAATAATCACGTACGAGCGTGTAACTGACCACTTCATCTCCTAGTGTTCCATTGGCCTCGTAATGAAGTAACTCTATTATTACTACAAGGCGTAGGCCCGATTTGGACTGTTGCGCCATTGATTATTATTATAATTCCTACATCATAATTTAATTTACATAGGAACAGAAATAGGAAAATCGAAGAAAGAAACTCTATGTCATTAGAACGAAATAATGTATTGATACATTTTTTTAAAACAATTCTTGATAATTATATTATAGGTATATGTTTAGAAGTACCTATGTACAAACATATGTATGTATCTCAGTTTGGGTCACCAAAAATCGCTAAAAAGTATGAAATTGCTGACTTCACTATTCCCCATTTTTTGTCTACTCGACGACATAGTGGAAAAAAATATGTGAAATTTGCTAATATTCGCAACAAACGAGAAAAAAAAAATTGTTTGACTATGGAGAAAACTGCTCAAAACTCGATATGGATAATTAAATACATAGGTATATGATTTCAAGAGTTGCCCATATATGTATCTAGCCCAATCCCAAGTTGATTTTACTCTATTATTTATTCAAGGGTAATAGACAAAATCGTTGTCCTTGAAATAAAATTCAAGGATAATTTTTATTCGTATTTTTTTATATTATGATAACCTCACCTTTTAAAATAAGCCCTATTTTATTATTCTAGGATAAAAACTACATGAGATATGAATATTCACAGAGGACCCAGACACTATTTTTTGCGAAATTTTTAACATACTGTAATTAACAAAAAAAAGTGAGGTAGAAACAAAAATTGAATATAAATTTTATTTTTTTAATTAATTCTTCATGTACCTACAAAATTTATCAAAAGAATCGGCACAGGCCACAAATTTCGTAATTTTAGGCAATTTTTGACGATTGTACATATGACACTCAATGGTCGCGTTTATGTGCAGACCAGACCAGTTTAAAAAGACCAAAAAAAACCAGTTCGGTCGCACGCATAAATGCAAACCGGACCAGTCCATTTGGACTTATATTGGTTCTGATTTTGGTACGAACCAAACGAAACCGAACCAGTCTAGAACTGGCACATAAACGGTCTTAGACCAAAATATAACCATAATAGTGCTGGCCAAATGTCAAAATAAAAATGGGTGAACGGTGGACATTTCACGAAGTGTCCACTTTCTTGGAGTTGTGTGTTGAATATAAAATACAGGAACACATGGACGGGAAAAAAATTCGAAACAGTGAGATTTTAAAAAAAATCACGGACGATTTAGTGTTCCGCAATATCATTAAAAGCATTCAACAAGTGGCCCTTAAATTTAAAAAACTAAAAGAGAGGTACTTCTGTGTCAAGCAGAAGCAGAGTCTGAGTGGCGCCGGACGAATTGATTTCCCTCATATGGAGAAAATGGATACGATTTTCGCAAGCCGACCAAGGACCACTTTTAGCTCTTCTTTCGCGGTGGAGTCTAGCAGCAACGAAGGAAAGTATGCATTATAGTCAAATAAGTCTTATGTTATTGTAGGTTTCTATATTTAGGTGAGGCACAACATCAGAATTCTGGCGAAAGCAATGTACTCAATTCCGACGAGTCTTCTCCCGAAAATGCAATTACAGGATCCGAAAGAGGGTGGTATGTGTTAGCATCGTAATAATACGAATTTTTTGATATTTATAATAGAATGATACTTATTTTAGGTCGGAACGCGTATGCCAAAGCTCTAAATGGAGCTGTTGAAAAGTGGGAGGAGAGCCAAACCCGTCTTCAAGAAAATTTTTTTAAAGAGCAGGAGCGCCTCCAAAAACAGCAACAACAGTTTGATGCGAGAATGGCAAGGGAAGAAAGAGAGTTTCTCCAAAATTTATTGGTATCCCAAAATTCTGATAATATGTTTTACGTGCAGGAATAATTTTTTTTTTAATTTTTAAGTTCCGATTTTTTGATCTCGGGTACTTAGTACCAAGAAAATATGATATTTATGTGATTAAATATTTTAATGAATTAATTAATGACTGAATAAGTGAAGTGCCTCAATATTTATTTTCTTTTAATTTGTTTTTAATAAATATTTCATTTCTAGTTTTCATTGGAAAATTATCTCTCAAATAAAATGTCAAATGTTTTTGGATTTCTTTTGCCAACTGAGAAGAAGGCTCCGTTTCATTTGGAAAAACTTGCTCGTCATCTAGCATAGATGACATGCCTGGTAATGTTAAAGCCTCTGTGCTCAAATCGTCATTCGATTTTTCCATTAAATTATGAAGAATACAGCAGGCCCCAACAATTTTAGGCATAAACCTGTAGTCAATATCGGATTGTTTTGATAATATTCTCCATCTACTTTTTAGACGACCAAATGACATTTCTACCTTTACACGCGCGGTGTTTAGGTGAAGATTAAAATTCTCCTGATATTCCTCGAGATTGCGGCCAACATAATCCTTCATAAGGTATGGAAGCAATGGATATGCTGGATCGCCTATTATAAAATAGTCGACACTCTTTCCATGAATATCTTTGATATCCTGAAAAAATAAATTTCTGAAGTTTTAATACGTTTCAACAAACATAATATATGTATATTTCGATTTACCTTTGGAAAGAGATCTTTCTTTTTCTGAAACAGGAATGAACCTTTAAAAACAGATGTATCATGAACACTGCCAGGAAATTTACAGGACACATCACGAAACCTGAAAAATTAAAATATAAATATGTTAGCATAGAATTTATAGTTACATACAATTTTTACTTACAATAAGTTGTTATCTACAACCGCTTGCAGAATAACTGAACTTACTTACTTACGATGGCGCTACAGTCCAAATCAAACCTTGGCCTCCTGGATGTGCCGCCTCCAGCCTTCTCGGTTCAGTGACCGCGTCCTCCAGTTTCTACATCTTAGAAGAGATTTGCTGTCTGCGTCAATAGAGTCCTCCCAGCGCTTTCGTGGTTTCCCAACTGGTCTTTGTCCATAGACTTTTCCCTTTAGTGTGCGTTTGGGGATTCTTCCGTCATCCATACGCTCCACATGACCAGCCCATTGTAGCTTTTTAAATTTGATGAGGATCGATACTTCTGGATTGTCGAAGATGGCATACAATTCTCTATTGTATCGTATTCTCCAGATCGAGTCTTCCCTCACAGGTCCGAGGATTCTTCTGAGGACTTTTCTTTCAAAGGCGTTTACTAATTTTTCGGACGCCTGAGTCAATGTCCACGTTTCGCTGCCATAGCATAGCACAGGTCTTATTATTGTTTTGTACAGTTTAAGCTTTGTTTTTCTGTGCACATTTTTGTTTTTAATTATTGGAAGTAGCTACCGAATAATACGTCTTGTTTGCCATCATTATTCTTCTTTTAATTTCGATGGGTTCGCTTCCATCCTTCGATATGTTTGCCCCGAGATATAAAAAGTTGTCTACATTTTCTAGGTTGAAGTCTCCTATTGTAATATTTTGTCTGATTGGCATGTTTTTCCTAGTTTGTGTCATAACTTTGGTTTTGTTTTCGTTAATACGTAGTCCAACTTCCTTTGCTACCGAATCAAGGTTAACAAATATTTCTTTGGCGCTCTCCAGGGATCTTGCAAGTATATTTATGTCGTCGGCATATGCTACTAGTTGTGTGGATTTGAAGCATAGTGTTCCGTTGGTGTCAACGGGCATTTTCCGAACAACATATTCGAGTGTCAAATTGAAAAGCATTGGTGCCAGGCCATCACCTTGTTTAAGCCCGTTGTCAGTTCTAAAGCTGGAAGTCAGATCATTTTCCACTCTGACTTGTGACAGAGAATCGGTCATTGTCATTTTTGTAAGCCGAACTAGTTTCGGTGGAACTCCAAAATCTATCATTATTTTATACAGTACGCGCCTGTCGATACTGTCGTATGCCTGCTTGAAGTCCACAAATATCTGGTGCACATCAATGTTAAATTCCCAGCACTTTTCAAGCACCTGTCTTACTGAGAATATTTGGTCCGTGGTCGATCGCCCAGCTCTAAATCCACCCTGGTATTCACCAATTACTTTGTCCGCAAAGGGCTTTACTCTCTTTTCTAGAATTTTCGTCAAGATCTTATAAGACGTACACAACAGGGATATTCCTCGGTAGTTGTCACAGCAGAGTTTGTCACCTTTTTTATAAATTGGGTATATGATACTCCTGCGCCAATCTTCAGGAAGTGTTTCTTGCATCCATATGTCCGAGATCAATCTGTGTAGGAGATGTGGTATGCAGGTGTCGCCTGTTTTCATGAGTTCAGCTGGAATTTGATCAGTGCCCGGCGCTTTGTTGTTTGGGTGGTTCCTCAGGGCTGTTTTTACTTCTTCGAGTGTGGGAGGACTCGAAGAGGATCCTTCCTCAGCTGTTACCTTGGCTGTTGTTATGTCTGCTGCTGCTGTTCGTGCGGATGATGGGCTCGGGTTGAGAAGGTGTTCAAAATATTGTGCCCATCTTAGTTTTATCTCTTCCGCATTACTTATAATGTTGCCTTGTGCATCCTTGCAGAGGCTCGTTTTCGGTTTGTATCCCTCTTTCATCCTTTTAACTAGGGAGTATGCGGCTCTTGTGTTGTATAATTAAAATTGTTCGTCCATGTTTTTAATTTCGTCATTATTGTACTTCCGTTTTTTCTGTCTGCAGATTTTGTTTGCAAATCGTCTAAGATCATTATATTTGTCCTGTTTGGCTCGTGTCGGCCGTTCCGTTAATATTTTGTAAGCTTCGTCTTTTCTCTTTAATGCATCTTGGCATTCGTTGTCGAACCACTCATTTCTTTTGCGCCGGGGTTGATGTCCTATCACCTCCTCTGCGACGGATGTTATGCCATCTTTGATGTTTTGCCACATTTCACCGATTGGTATGCTGGTGTTGTTTAGCATTGTCGCGAAATGTCTCTCCAAGGCTGAAGTGTATTTCGCAACTATTTTCTCATCTTTGAACTTTCCAATATCGAATTTAGGGACCGGTTGTGTTCTTGGGTGTCCTCGATTTGCTATTCGACATCGGAACTTGGTCTTGACTAAGTAGTGGTCTGGGTCACAATTAGCACCTCAAAAGGTACGTACGTCGAGAATGCTGGAGGCCGCCCTTTTTTCTATTAGAACGTGGTCTATTTGGTTGAATGTTCGTTCGTCGGGAGACGACCACGTTCTCTTATGAATGTTACGATGCGGGAAGCATGTCGAGCTTACAATTAGGTTTTTGCTGCTGGCGAAATCAGTCAGCCGTTGGCCGTTGTCGTCTTATATCATGAAGACTGTGCCTTCCAATTGTCCCTATATAGGTTTCTTCTTTGCCCACTTACGCGTTAAAGTCACCTAATTCTATTTTTATATCGTTCGACGGGAAGGAGTCGAATGTTGATTCTAAGGTGCTGTAGAAATCATCTTTAACTTCATCGTCTTTGTCTTCCGTTGGGGCGTGGACATTAACAAGCCAAACATTAAAGAATTTTGTCTTAATGCGGATTGCACACAATCGTTCATTAACGGGTTTGAAGTTGGTAACTTGATGTTTAAATTTGTTGTCGACGATGAACGCAACTCCAAACTCGCGGCTTCCCGAAGATTTCCCACTTTTGAAAATTGTGTGCGATCTAATGTCGGTAATCTCGCTACCTAACAATTTAGTTTCTTGGAGTGCGATGATGTTTATCTTGTATTTGTTCGCCTGTTCCAGGAGCGCTCTCACTGCTCCAGTTCTGTACAGGGAACGCACGTTCCAAGTTCCGAAAGAATACTCAGTTTTTCGTTTGCGTGGTCGTTGCCGTTGAAACAATTCAGTCCGAGGCGGTGGATCAGGTTTCGAAACTAGATTGTTTTTCCAAGGATGAATAGTTAACACATCGCTCAACCCCCTAGCCTGGAGGGCCGGTCCTACTTCTTTATTACACCCTGGTAGGCAAAGGGCGGGAGTTTTCAGCTGGATATGGTATGCTGGAGTTCTCGCAGCTATGCTGCGAGTCCAACTATATCATACATACTTATGCCTACTTCCTGAGACGCACTGGTGTTCCTGGCCATTCAGGATAACTCCATACCCCTCCTCCTTTCTCAACCGGGCTTGGGACCGTCTATGGCGGAGAATAACTGAAGCCCACCCCTTTCTATTCAAAAAATCTTTCCTTCCAGTTGCCGGGGCTAATATAGGAATATAGGTTCCGTCGATACATCCAATAATTTGAGGAAGGTGGCACTGTTCCTCGAAAGCCGCACTTATTTTTTCAGCTTCCTCTTTATTGGGAAAAACAATTGTTTTTCTCATGAGTTTCAAGAGTATAGCCTGTACAACCTTGTACACAATTTTTTTGACAGTGCTTTTATGAATGCCAAAAACAGTTCCAACTAGAGATGGGCAAAACAGTTCCTTTTAGTGAGTGAGTCGGAGTTAACTCACTCACTAAAAAGAACTAGTTCAAGTTCACTTCCCAGCTCCGTGAATGTAATGAGCAAGAAAAAAAAAATACTTCTGAATCATTGTTATCATTTCTTATCATTTTTTATCACTTTTAATAACTTTTTCGAATTTTTTAGTATTTTTGGACTTTTCTACAATTTTTTTGATTTTTTTTCCATTTTTTCGAATTCTTCATCTTTTATCTTTTGTCCTTAATCTGCTTCAATCTAAATTTTCAAAATCCTCCATCCTTCATCTTATCCTCTATCCTCAATTCTCTATCCACAATCTTCTATCCTCAATCTTTATAACTTTTTACCATTTTTATTAATTTTTTTATATCATTTTTTCTCAATTTTAACCTTTTGTATATCATTTTTTCTCATTTTTCATTATTTTTTCTCATTTCTTATCAATTTTTATAATTTGTTATCATTATTTACAATTTTTCCTTGTAATTTTTTATCATTATTTAACATTATTTCATCTTTTCTTAATCATTTTTTATCATTTGCTATCACTTTTTATCACTTTTTATCATTTTTTATAATTTTTTGGAGTTTTTTAAAAATTTTTAGAATTTTTTTAGAATTTTTTAGAATTTTTTAGAATTTGTTAGAACTTTTTAGAATTTTTTAAATTTTTTTAGAATTTTTTTAGAATATTTTAGAAAGAATTTTTTAGGGTTTTTTAGAATGTTTTAGTCATTTTTAGAATTTTTTAGAATATTTTTAGAATTTTTTAGAATTTTTTAAAATTTTTTATGGTTTTTTAGAATTTTTTTTAAAATTTTTTAGAATTTTTTAGAATCCTCCATCCTCTATTCCCAATCCTCAATCCTCAATCCTCCATCATCCATTACTCTCTCCGGAGTTAGCTCTTGATGAGTTGGCGAGTTCAGTGAGTTGGTGAGTTAACTCACTAAACTCACAGAGTTCTTTTGAACTCACATCGTTCTTTTGGAGAACGATGAGTTCACTTCGTTCTTTCGAAGAACGATGAGTTCACATCGTTCTTTAGAAGAGCGATGAGTTTACTTCGTTCTTTCGAAGAACGATGAGTTCACATCGTTCTTTAGAAGAGCGATGAGTTCACTTCGTTCTTTCGAAGAGCGATGAGTTCACTTCGTTCTTTCGAAGAACGATGAGTTCACATCGTTCTTTTGAAGAACGATGTGAGTTCAAAAGAACGATGTGAGTGATGGAGGATGGATAATGGAGGATGGATGGTGGAGAATGAATGTTGGAGGATTGAGGATTGAGGTTGGATAATGGATGATGGAGAATGGATGGTGAAGAATGGAGGATGATGGATTGAGGTTTCAGGATTGAGGATTAAGGATGGATGATAAATGATGAATGATGGAGAATGGAGGATTGAGGATTGAGGATAGAGGATAGAGAATATGGAGGATGGATGATGGATGATGAAGGATGAAGGATTGAGGATAGCGGATAGAGGATAAAGGATGGAGGATGGAGGATAGAAGTTAGAGGATAGAGGATAGAGAATATAGGATATAGGATGGAGGATGGATGATGGATGATGGATGATGGGTGATGGATGATGGATGATGGTTGATGGATGATGGATGATGGATGATGGATGATGGATGATGGATGATGGATGGTGGATGATGGATGATGGATGATGGATGATGGATGATGGATGATGGATGATGGATGATGGATGATGGATGATGGAGGATTGAGGATGGATGATGGATGATGGAGGATTGAGGATAGAGAATGGATGATGGAGGATGGAGGATTGAGGATAGAGGATGGATGATGGAGGATGGATGGTTGCAAATGGAGGATGGATGGTGACGAATGGAGGATGGATGGTGGCGAATGGAGGATGATGGATGATGGAGGATTGAGGATAGAGGATAGATGATGGACGATGGAGGATGGATGATGGAAGATTGAGGATAGAGGATAGATGATGGAGGATTGAGGATAGAGGATGGAGAATTCTAAAAAAAATTATATAACTCTAAAAAATTCTAAAAAATTTCTAAAAAATTTTAAAAAAATTTAAGAAATCCTAAAAAATTCGAAAAAATTCCAAAATAATTCTAAAAAGTTCTAAAAAGTTCTAAAAAAATTCTAAGAAATTTAAAAAATCCTAAAAAATTCTAAAAAATTAAAAAAAAATTCTAAAAAATTCAAAAAGTTCTAAGAAAATTCAAAAAAATTCTAAAAAATTCTAAAAAATTCTAAAAAATTTCTAAAAAATTCTAAAAAATTTCTAAAAAATTCTAAAAAAATTTAAGAAATCCTAAAAAATTCTAAAAAATTCAAAAAAAATTCTAAAAATTCAAAAAGTTCTAAAAAAATTCTAAATAATTCTAAAAACTCTAAAAAAAATCTAAAAAGTTCTAAGAAAATCTAAAAAATTCTAAAAAAGTTCTAAGTTATTCTAAAAAAATCTAAAAAATCCTAAACAGTTCAAAAAAAGATCTAAAAAATTCTACTAAAATTCTAAAATACTATAAAAAATTATAATAAATTCAAAATAAATTCAAAAAAATATCTAATAAGCTCTAAAAAGTTCCAAAAAATCTTAAAACAAAAATTTATAAAGAATTAAAAAAAATGGTCAGAAATGATAACAAATGATAAAAAATCATAACAAATAATAAGAAATTATAAAAATTATAAAAAATGATAAAAATTTAAAAAAAAAAATTATAAGAAATGATAAAAAATTAAAAAAAAGTATAGAAAATGATAAAAAAAGATAAAAAGTTACATAAAATGATATCAAATAATAAAAAATGATAACAAATAATAAAAAATTATAAAAAATGATAGAAAATGATAAGAAATTATAAAAAATGATAGCAAATAATAAAAAATGATAAAATATGATAACAAATAAAAAAAATTATAAAAAATTATAACAAGTAATATAAAATGATAAAAAAATTAAAAAAAATATAAAATGTGATAAAAAATAATAAAATATGTTAAAAAATTAAAAAATGTGATAAAAAATTATAAGAAATGATAAAAATTAAAAAAAAAATTATAAAAATGATAAAGATTGATGATTGATAATAGAAAACTGAGGATGGATGATGGAGGATGGATGTTGGATGATGCAGGATGGAGCATGGGTTTATCTTAAAGATTAAAGATTAAAAATTGATGGAGAAAAAAACACGGTTTGTGACGACTTTGTTTAATTATAAATTTTTATTTAAAAACATCAACTTTGACAATTTCGATGATGTCATTCGAGTTCTTTTCACGTTAAGTATATATCCGGCTTTTGAAAAAATTCTTTCGCATGGAACGGAAGTGGCGGATACGCAGAGCGTTTTGAGCATCATGTCGTATACCATGGGATACACAGTTTTCCGTTCGTACCACCAGTTCAGTAGATTCAACTGTCTACCAAGCAACGGCTCCGCAAGAAACTTATCGACTTCTATGTCACTGGAAGCTGTGAAGCTTGAGGCTCCTTCTGACTGAAATGTATAATTTTTTTCATTGCTAATTCAAATTCAAAATCATGATCATGGTAATACTCGCATGACGCATCAAATTCTTTCCATAAGGACCTTGTGATTGCTGTGGAAGTATCAGAAACAGGATCCTGTTCTTCATGGCTGCTTGATGTTGAGGGGACTGCACTACTCGGCAGACTTAAAAGTTTCTCCTTTAAAGCATTAGACGCTGCTGAATAATTTTCGAGATCTGCAAATCCTTTTTTCTTAAACCTCGGATCGAGAAGGGTAGCTTGTGCGACTAATGGACGCTTCTCTAAGTCGGCGAGTCGGGACGTCAGCTCTGTCAGTAATGTGGTTCTCATTTTGCTTATGGTAAATTCAATACTGAGTTTAGTTTTCGCTCAATGATAGTATACAGCAAAGGAAGCTTTGAAAGCGTGACTGCCTTTTCAGCACTAATTTCTAGTGTTACCATCTCAAAAATCTCCAAAAATTCAATTGATTTTTCAATAATTCTCCAGTCATTATTGGAAAATGTAAATTTTTCCGCTTCCAATCCTAAAATAGCCATGGTCGCTACAAGACTTTCTTTATTTTTGGAAAAACGGCTTAGCATTTCGTATGTTGAGTTCCAGCGCGTGACTATGTCTTGCTTCAATTTCAACACCGGCAAATTCATTTGGGTTTGGATCTCGTTGAGCTTTGATGTTGCATGACTACTTTGCTTGAAGTGTTGGACAACACTTTTCACCTTGCAAACAACACTTGCTATATCAGCTAAGCCCTTCTGCACAATTAAGTTTAGGGTATGTGCAAAGCATGAAATATGTTGCCATTTGCAAAGGCGAACTGCAGCAGACATGTTTGCAGCATTGTCCGTAGCAATTGCCGCAATTTTATCTTCAATTCCCCATTCCCTTACTGTACTTAAAAGCCAATTGGAAATATTTTGGGCTGTATGTTTTTCAGGGAAATGACTACAATTCAGTAGATAGGAACGTAATTCTAGTTCCTTGCCGTTATCACTAAGATAATGTGCGGTAACTGCTAAATAACTAGTATTATTTAGCGAAGTCCATCCATCGGTCGTTAGGCAAACAGCAGCAGACAAATCCAATTTTTTTCTGATGCTAGTTTTTGTTTCTTCATACAGAGATGTAAGCAAACTATTTGAAATAGTTTTACGAGATGGTAGTTTATATCCGGGATTAAGCATATGAACAAATTTGACGAAGTGTGGGTCGTTTACCAGACTAAATGGATGGAACTCTTTGCAAATCATTTTAAGCAACTGCAAATCAATTAGTCTACTTTGGGCGATGGAAACTGGTCTAATTACTTCTACAAACGACGACATAGAAGTTTGAGCGCATATATTTTCCGGAGTAGAACGCAAACTCATTAAAGAAGGGAGAAGGGAGGAGGGGGTAATATGTTTGAAACAGGATGTTCAGATCATTCTAGTTGTATGCTGCCCTCTACGTCAACGCTTTCGCCCTGTTCAGCAGATGAAGTAGATATTGTAGCTCTAGATACCGAGATGGTTGGATGTTTTTTCTTAAGGTGGCGTCCTAAATTGCTTGTATTGCCTCCAGTTATGCTTAAGCTAGTATGGCAATATCGACACTTTACCTTTTTCGTATTGGCGTCGAAGCGGAAATGGTACCAACATTCACTCTTTTTTCTGAAATCCATGTCTAATGAAGAACAAATGTTATTTTAAACTATAATACATTTTCCAGCATCATGCTGGGTTTCCATATGCGACAATTTTCTGCGACAGAAATTTGTCACGACTAGAATGTGTCACAATCTTCAGTCTAGAGTTTTCATTTGTGATATTACTTGTGTTAGACCTTTGCGTAAATTGGTTAAATGTCAAAAAAGTGAAATGGCTGGAAAAATAACGAAACAGCAAAAATATTCTTAAAATTAAAAGAACATTCAAAGCGACAGTGCTGGGTATCGAAGATATTTCGCACTAATGACGGAAGCTGAAAGATGTTGAACTGAAATTTTCGACAAACCTTTGAACTGAAAGTTTTGTCACAAGAAAAGTCGGTGTATCTCCGACTAGCGACATGCGACAAAATTTGATTTGTAATCTTATTGGATAACTGATCTGTCACACATCTTGTCACAGAAAATTGTCGCATATGAAAACCCAGCATGAACTATTAAAAAAAAAATGTTTCGTATTTAAAAGCTCATAACGTTGGCGGAAACAAGGACCCAACTGTTTTGATAACAAAATCTGGATTATAACATTATCCGCTATTGCACTTTATTCTTATAGTAATAAATATATTGTAGAACATATATACGTACCTTAAAGATGTAATACCGTATATGTACACTGTTCGGTCACTGTATTAAATACTCATGAAATACAAATCAATATTTAAGATTCCGCTATGGCAGAGAAAAACAAAATTGCTGATTTAAGTTCTGAAATCTGAATCAATACCGACTAAAAACAAGCTGTACAGAAAAGGTTGGTTTCGACGCTTCTCAGTAGCACGTATTACACACAGAAGAAATCAAATTTATCGAGAGAGCAGAACTCGTCGAACCGGTTTGCCATGTGTTCTTAGGCCACGCTTTGCCGTAGCAAAGTAGCGAAAAACACGTACACATTGATATTTTTCGGTATTTATGCCACCATATACAAGCCTTAGTGTGAAAGATGTTATATATTTATAACTCTGCACGTAACTCTCTAACTCTCCGATCGCCATTTCCGAAGATGTCCGAAGGTCCCGCTTTACCGTAGCAAGTACAGTCATACCACGCTATACGGCCGGTTGTTTTACGGAATTTCGCTATAACAGCCTTTTTCAATTCTGGCACTTGTTCGTGTTACGGCCCAAAATATTGGTTACATGACCTTATTTGGGATAATGGTCTAAGAAATTGTGTTCGTTTAAGGCTGGCTTACATGACGAATGCAAATTTTTTTTACTGAGATTGTGAGGGAGCTAGCTTATCGAATTTTCAATGGAACAGAAAGCAACAACTGCAAAAAACAAAATTGACAGAAATATCGTCAATATTTTTTGCTGAACATAATATTTGTTCGTTTCACTCTTGATCAGTTTGTCATTAAAAATTTTCCATTTTCCTTCTCCCTCACAATCTCACTAAAAAATGTTTGCATTCGTCATGTAAATTGGCCTTTATTACTTAAATGTTGTAAAAAAAAAAAAAAAAACAAACAAAACGTAAAAGCGTGGTTAAGTGAACTGCAGTTCACCAAGAGGAGTGAGTTAGTTCACTCACTCACTTCAATGAACTGTTCCTTTTGAACAGTTCACTCCTGAACGACCCACCTCTAGTTCCAACTACTCTGTACTCCGCACATGATGCTAATTTGTATAGTGCTACTGCAATTTGTTTCTCTGGAGGTGTCGTTTTAATACTATTGCAAACTGGGTTATCTTTCGGAAGTAAGAATGGACGCAGCTCTTCGCATAAATATGCAAAAACACTTTTGCTTACTCGAAAATCACTTATCCATTGTTCATCCGTGTAACTTTGTCGCATTAATACCCAATTACGTTCGCTTCTCTCATAAAATTCTAGAGTTCTGGTCGCTGAAGGCACTGAAAGGATGAAATTTTGTAATAAATTGTATTGGTTCCCCTTGTACCATCCTCTAAGTGCTCTGAAAAAATAAATATGCATAGATACAGTTAATTGATTAAGAAATTATCATTAATGTCCTACCTTAATTTATTATTGTAAGTTTTCTTTCCTTTTGCTCTTCTTTGCGCAAACTTAGCGATATGCAGTTTCAAATTTGCATCCATGATTCAAAATAATATTTGAAATGACTGCTTCAAATTGGTTATGTTGAAAAGCACACATAAATGCAAGACCGAAAAAGACCAAACCGGTCTTTTTAGACTGGTCCGGTCTGCACATAAACGCGACCAATGAATCCAAATTAATTTTCTTTTGGTTCACAATTAACTATAAAAACATGAATGGAGACATGTCTCGTCAATGAATCCAAATTAATTTTCTTTTGGTTCACAATTACCTATAAAAACATGAATGGAGACATGTCTCGTGCCTACAGGAAATTACATAGTACTTTGTAAGGTGAATGTCAAAAAGTCCGTCGTCCACAGAAAATTAAAAAAACCCGAGATGTCCCGTGAATGAATTTTCTTACGAAATTTCGATCAAATTGTACGCCTTGCTCCTTTTCATTCATACTTTCGCTATTTTCCTTCATTCCTTTTCTCAACAATATTCATCTCACGCACACATAAATAGCTCCGTACACACTCACTTCACTTGGGCCTTGAGACGGTTGAATCGTTGTCCCAGTAGAAAATTTGGGAAGTCATTAAAAATGTAATGAGTTATAAAAGTAATTTCCAGTAGAATTCTCCTTATGATTAAGGTAACAGGTTCCAATTCATATTACATTTTTTTTAAAGTAATGCAGATCGTAATGACATTCATCGGATGAAATTTTGACTGATATTTTGTTTTCGTGCGAGTTATATCTTTCAAACGAAACATGAATATCGCGTCATTTCAAATAATTTGTTTGTTGCAGTCGGATCGGTCATAGTGTCAAGTGTTTTTCTCGTGTTCTAAGTGTATCCTGTTTTGAGGTAAGTAAAGTGGAGCGCCTGTTACTCGAGTTGATTGGAACGGTGCACCATTGTATTTATATCTTATAGTAGTATCACCAGACGTACTTTTCTGTTTTCACCTGCTTACACCAGAGGCGCTGCATGCGTTTTCTCTCTTCATACTTTTATCATTACTCATTTCATTCAGTAAAGTCATGTCTCTCTTTCTGCTGTCGCTGTGGGGCGCATGTGTTTAGTATTTTGCCGATTCCCTGTTCATACTTTTTCGTTACTATCATTTCATTCAGTAAAGTCGTATCTCTTTCCTATATCTTTCGAGCGGTTTAACGTTTAAAAAAATTTTTATGAATAGATTGGGGAGGCCCCAGAAGTGTCCATATTTTGAAGGTTGGAGGTATTAGGGGCGAAGTGCGAGAAGCGTTTTAGACCGAAAATTTTGGTTTCTAGATCTCAGCAACCGCTGATGCTAGGAAGCTGAAATTTGGAATTTGGTTAGAACTTTGATAGTGGACTCATTTGCGAAAAATTGCCGATATGGGTGAAGGGGTTGGGGGAGGGTGGGGGGTGAAATAATGCAAATCCGTCCAAAACGTAAAAAAGCCGAGATCGACACAGTCTTCAATTCGTTCGGGGTTGGGGTGAAAATTTTTAGGATTCGGTATCTAACGAAGCAATTGCTTTAGAAAAATAAAATTTGGTTTGTGAGTAAAGGTTGATAAATGGATTCTGTTGAAAGTAAACATTTTTAAGAGGGCGGTGGAGCATGAAAGTGGAAGTGATAACAATTTTTCTAAAAATTCACATCTCATATCACAAGAACAGTGTAAGTGTAAAATTCTTAAAATAAAAATTTGGTGGGTGTGGGTGTAGAGGGTGGGAGTTGGGGAGGGTGAAACGGTAAAGGTTCTGATTTTAATATCTCGAGAACCTATAAGGATACAAAGCTGAAACTTGGTATCTATTTTAGAGTTATGGTAGTGGCGTGTTGGAAAAATATAATTTTAAATACGGGTATTTTTTCTGTCTATAGAACGGCTTATGCTAGAAAGTTGAAACTCTTGGTGCAAATCAACTAGAGAAGGAATTCTGATGAAAAGGGGGGAGGGGCAAAAAAAATTATCAGTGAAAATTAAATACATTATATTTTCAGGATTTCGTCTGCCTTATTCCTAGATCTGATCGATATCGAAAAAATTTTCACTTTCATGGGCTTGCGTAATAATCCTTTTTAAGCCTCTAAAAACATACATATAAGATCGGTTGAACACATTTTCATGAATTTCGTCACATCTTTTAAAAATAATAAGAAATTGAATTGGTTTTTACTTTCTCGTGTTGTCTTCATATTTATTTATTAAATCGTTAAAAAACCTGTTTCACAATTCCTTCGAAATTCAAATGCCAAGTGGAAATGAAATCGAATGGGTTTGTGTGAGGCTTTTAGTGTACATAATACATATTCCGAAATTCGAATAGTTTCCCATACATGGGCTTATTCAATATTTAATCGATTAAATATATCTATTTAAAATATTTTTATTTTAAGAACAAAATTAATTTTCCAAGAAATCTATTAATCTAGAAACAACTCATGATATACTCCGAATTTTACCGCTCCCGAACTTTGACCCGATATATAATAAAAGTTTGGCCAAGATCATTGGCAGACATTTTATTTTTAGTACTATTTTGAATTTTTCACATATATGTTTTATTTTATGATTTTAACAATAAAGTATTGCTATCGACTTTTTTTTAAAAAAAAATTTGCTAACCTGAAATTTTTTTTTTACACGTTTTATTACTAATAAACACCTAAAAAGCAATAAAAATGTTCAGTCCGTCTGTGCGCCGTACGCCGTACTCAAACTCATTTGAGGAATTATAGTTCCCAAACACTATGAGCTATTAAATTGGTTTTTTTTATGAATAGACATGATAGACCACTTGAAGTCAGATTTTTTTGAGGGTTGAGGGTGTGAGGGGGAAGGTGGGGGAAGCGTTTTAGAGGAAAAATTTTGGTTTCTAGATCTCAGCATCCGCTTATGGTAGGAGGCTGAAACTTAGGATTTCTATAGTGCTTTGCTAGTGGACCTTTTTGCAAAAAAGTTGATGATATGGGTGAAGGGGTGTGGGAGTGGAGGGGGAAATAATGCGTCCGAAACGCAAAAAAGTGGAAATCGACACATTCTTAAATCCATATCTCCTAAACCGTTAATGGCAAGTAATTAAAACTTAACGAATATCTGTAGTTATACTAGGAGAGTAGATTGAAACAAAATTTTTTGGTATTGGAAAAGGCGTACGGGGGTGGGGGGTGAAAAACTTTAGATTACAATATCTCACAAACCAATTGCACCACAAAAACAAAATTTGGTTTGAGTATAAACCTCAATAGAAAAAATCTTCCAACAATCTGGGCGTAACTTTATTATTTTTCCGGTAGAAGTTAGGAATGCGTTCAATTCTGAAATGCGGTGGAGGCTACTATGTGACTGGAAACCTATCAAAACGAACAAGATCGTGGAAGTGAAAATCTGATTGGATCTGAGAGATATGGAATAATGTATGAAAAAGTACACAATCACTTTACACCCCCTTAGGGGTCAATTATGGAGAATACATAGAATAAAATTAAATTCAATATTTGGGACGAGGTAGTAGATATGTCGGAAATCGTGGGAAAATATGCATTCTATTTTCACAGATATTTTTTTTGCCCCCGTTCTGAACGCCAATAGATATTCGTTTTTGTTTTAATCAAAATTATTTTTCTAGTTGATTTACATATACACACCGAGTTTCAACAATGTAGCTTAAGCCGTTCTATATATAGGAAAACACCCCCCACGTGTACCACACTACTCTTGGGGGTCGAATTTCAAAAAACCTTGAAAACACTTTCTAGGTATTCATACGAAGAATCCGTAGAATAAAAATGAATTCAATATTTGGAAGGACCTAGTAGATATGACGAAAATCGTGAAAATATGTGCATTTTATTTTTACTGATAACTTTTTTTTGCCCCCCTTCTGAACGACAATGGATATTCGAATCTTTTTTTAACAAAATTACTTTCCTAGTTGATTTACATATACACCGAGTTTCAACTTTCTAGCATCAGCCGTTCCATAGTTAGGGAAAAAACCTCCCACCCCCGTACCACACTACCCCTAAAAAAATTATATTTTTCCAACATGCCAATACTATAGCTCTATCTAAATACCACGTTTCAGCTTTTTATCATTATAGGTTCATAAGATATAAACATCGGAACCTTTTACTTTTCACCCTCCCCACCCTCACCCTCTACACCCACATCCCCCAATTTTCTTTTTCTGCTAAGGTTCTATTGGGCCTACGTCTGGTAAAAAAATTTAGCATCTATCTCACACTGTTCTTGAGATATGAAAAGTGATTTTTTTGAAAATTTCTTATCCCCCCCCCTTCCATGTTCCGCCATCCCCTTAAAAAATTGTACTTTGAGCAATCTTTATTTGTCGACCTTTCTCTGCAAACCGAATTTAATTTTTCTAGAGCAATTGGTTCCTGAGATATGGTAATCTAAAGTTTTTCACCCCCCACCACCGTACTCCACTAACCCCACTCAAAAATTTCTTTTCAATCTTTTCTCCTAGTAAAGGTACAGATATTTGTTAAGTTTGAATTTCTCGCCATAAACAGTTTAGGAGATAAGTATGTATTTTAGAATGTATCGATCTCAGCTTTTTTGCGCTTCGGACGCAATATTTCCCCACCCCCACTCCTTCACTCATATCAGAATATTTTTTGCAAATGGGTCTACTATTGAAGCTCTATAAAAATTCCAAGTTTCAGATTTCTAGCATAAGCGGTTGCTGATATCTAGAAACCAAAACTTGCGGTCTAAAACACCTCCCCCACCTCTCCCTTCACACCGGAACATCCCTCAAAACGTGTTCACTTAAAGGGGTATACCAAATATACTAACGAAAAAAATTCAAATAAATAGCTCAAATGGTTTGGGTGCTACGAGCTTTCAAACAATTTTGCGTACACCGGCAGACGTACGGCGTTTCCACAATCCTCACTCCGAAATAGTTTCCAAAAATTTTGCATGTACTTTTTTGTACCACAAAAATAAAAAAGAGTGTATGACCTTCTGCATAATGGAATTCTTCTTTTGCATGAAGAAACAGAAAAGCGATCTGCTTCTCCATACCGCCCGTCCTTTCCCATGCACCGTGTGCGAGGAAAGGAAATGAACGTAGTGAGAACTGTGAGAAATGTCAATGCGTATTGTACCTACGAAGAAAAATTCAAAATCAATCAAAGCAAGCATTATCTTATTTATTCATAAAGTTCAATCAACACGACTTCCCATTGGTTGGGGTTTTGTGCTCTCGCGCTCTCCACACTTATTCATTTTTTTAACACTCGAGTGCGGAGTTCGTTGTCGACCAATGGGAAGTCGTGTTGATTGAACTTTATGAATGAATGAGATATGCCTGCTTTGATTGATTTTGAATTCTTCAAGAAAGAACGAGTGTGAAAGCGGGAGAGCACAAAACCTCAAAAAACGATATATGCTGCGCCATCTTTTGAGCTGAGGTGAAGTTATTCGTGATACTACTATAAGATATAAATACAATGGGTGCACTCTACATAACAATTTTTCTATTTTTTAATATATTCTCCCTTGTCACGAATATATTTATTAGATCTTTCTATTAATTTTGCCTATCCCGTTGAAAAAAAAAATCTCCTTACTTTAGGTTAGGATTAGGTTAACCCTTAACCCGAAATAGAAGGTAGATACAGTCAGGTCGAATCCGACCCAACCTCATTTTACTCTGGTTTTTAATTTTTTTTTTTAGAATAAATGGTCATTAGGCATGTTTCAATATATTTTATTATATAAAACTAAAAAGGTACTGTGAAAATACTCACCAAAAAATCAAAATAATACATTTTTCTTTTTTATAAGTCGAAATCTAAATTCTACCTATTTCTTAAAAATATGAAACTACTTTCACATTTTGTCTTTATCTATCTTACATTTTGAGATTGATTTTAGATATTATCCTTAAGCAGAATGAAACAATAATGGAGGTTCTAGGAATGAATTCAGTGCTTCTGAAAAAAAAACTCTTCGTTAATGAAAAATATGAAGATGAAATAAAATTGTGCAGCTTCCCGTTGCAAACCGAAGTAGATCTAAGGGCGTTGGATGAATCTTTAAATGATGAGAATATTCCATCCTATGTAACTATTTGGATATATGTTCTTCGTTCAAATAATATGGGATCTTCATTACAGATTGCTGCGGTGAGACGTAAACTTCATCGAGGAGGAATTAAAGTAAATTTGAATAAGGTATTATTATTAATGTTATTATTGATTACAAACCTAGGTGGAAAAATGTTAATAAAGTATTTGAAAGCATGTATTTATATTATTGTTCATAATAATGCATAAATAACCAATGAATTTCAAATATTTTAGACTGATGTTTGTATGAAATTCCAGGCTCTGTAGGAGAGGATGTCGATTATAGATCGGAAATGCGAAAACCATTTAAAAACGTTAAGAATCGTCGCTTTAAAAATGCGTAATGAATAATTTTTTACCAAATTATTATTATTATTATTAATAAATTATGTTTTTTTAACTTTTTCATTAAAATAAATTTTACGGAATTATGTTTATATGTATGTATATGATGTTTTGAAAGAATAATTTTTAGTTTTTTTTAATTATTTTTGAAATAAACGTTATTATGTTATCTAAAAAAATCTGTTTTGTTTTCGATGTACGTTGTAAGTTTTGTCGAATATACGCACAACTTTTAAGACGAAATATAAAGTCGATGATATAGGTATTTTATAATATAAAGTCGTTAAAAACATTATACCATGCAAGTCAAATATTTTCTACGACGATGACGATGTGTCAATGGCGTAAGCATTCTATCGCGTCCTCATTGCGGTTAAAATGAGGACCTTTGCCCCAAAAAATAATAAAATAAAATAAAAAAGTTGTCGCTCAGACTATTAGCAGATTATTTTGTCTCTTTGAAATTTTTAGGTTCAGAAAATCCGTTCCCTGGTAATGACTACTTAACACAATGGCAGCCAACTTGGAATTACTTTTCATACTTATGTAATTACTTACGGAATGAAATACAGGTGTACATACTTCCATTCACTGCTCAGAAGTAATTTCTTAAGTAATTACTTATCGAACTGGTTGAACTAATTATCGAACTGCTTCCACGTAATGCAGAGAGGAGCAATTGATTACAGCCTATGACACGCAATGCTAAATGTAATGCTTTTTTACATTCAGTGGAGTACAAATTGGAATAACTTATCAGACTCTTCAGAATGACTTACGGAATAGATAGTTGAAGTACTTCCGTTTCCTACTGGGGTACATCGTGCGTAATCGTTCAGATTTAAATTTCCGATGCTCACGAATAATTTCTTACGCTCTCGAAGAAAAATCAAAGCAAACTAGGTGAAATTTTCGATTTTGGGTTGCAACCAGGGTTGCCGATCTGTGGGGAGTTCCCCAAAACTGGGGAGTTTCAACGTTGTGTGGGTTGTTTGCGGGGAATGGACAAATGTGGGGAGTTTAAGCACAATTTGGGTAAATTGTGGGGAATTGCGAGGCATTTTGGGGAACTGCAGTCAGTTTATGTTCACGTACTAAAAACAGATTTTAGTACAAAAAACTTCTGATTTACAACATTCCAATGTTCATTTTTACCCAGCGTCCAAAATTTTGTGGACATACATAGCAAAACCGAATTTTTACCCAGCGTGTAAAATTTCGTGGACATACATAGCAGTATCGCCGATTCTTCTACAGAATTTTTACCCAGCGTGGAAAATTTCGCGGACATACGAACTAATATCTCTATTATTGCAAATTATTGCATTATGCAAAACATTCGTAACGAAAATTTTTGTCTGAGTAGGCTAGGTTTTTATGCATTTTTGTGGTTTCTGTACTGCATTTCAGCTGTCAAAATGTTGAGCTATATACATTTTTATAAAAAAAAAAAATGATACGTGGGAAATGTATTAACAGTTAACTGTTAAGCCCATGATTCAATCATTGCAGCAATCTGTATATAAATATACACAATTAAAGCCGGAATCATTGCCGACAATATTCCTAATACTGCTAATTTGAAATCATGAACAGTATAATTTCTTATAAAACATATTTTTTGTAATTAATTATTTTTATTTACAACGTTCAAATTTCATAAAAACTTGATTTGTATTAAAATTTTGTACTCGGCTCGCTCGATTCACAACATTTTTGAGAGAGAACCAACAGGTGATTCTGAATTTTCCAATTCAACTCGTACTTATTGATTTTGTATAAAAAATGTGACAGCTAGTAATATTGTTCTAATGCCGCGTTTCCACCTATGCCTTCATATGTGTAGCGCATATGTGATGAGCACGAATGTCTAGGCATATGTGGAAACGGCAAGCAAATGCTACTCGCATATCCCTTTGATCTGCAACAAAAACCGCCATCGAAGCAAATGTTCAATGTAAAATTTACACACAGAGCAAAACTTCTGCTTGTAAATAAAAGCAGAGGCAGAAGCAGCCACGAAAGCTAGTTTTAGTTCCAAAATCCCTTAAGAATTGGAAATGTTGACAGCAATAGACGTGATGAAGGAGTCAACATTTTTTACATACAGTGGCTCACAGCTTATTTCAACCAGCAAAAAACTTTAACTGCTTATAAAAACTAAACTAAAGAAGATATCAACATTATTTTAACGCATGTTATTAGTCTAATGTTTAAACTTATTAAATATGACTTCATTTATTTTTTTATATTTTTTTAATATGCTCAAACATTTAAAAACGAAAAGCGCAACAAAAAACAATGCCACAGCTTATTTCAACCAAGTAACAGATTCAATGTTTAAATTAAGTTAAAAGGCACAACAAAAAATTGCAATATTTGGTATGACCACCCTTTTGGTCAACCACCATTTTAAGCCATTTAAGCATTGAATCGACCAGTTTTTGTGTCACTTCTGGGGTAAGTTTGACTCATTCTTCATTGAATGCATTTTGCATATCGCTTTTGTTGGATGTTTTCTGTTTTCGGATGTTTCTATCCAAAATAGCCCACAAATTTTCGATGACGTTAATGTTGGGCGACTGTGCTGCCGGTGGTTTGATAGCATGTGGACAGTTCCAAACCAGCCATGTCTGTACAATACCGACTTATGCTTCTGGTCATTGTCTTGATAAAATCTGAAGTCATTGCGAAGGCCCAGTTTTTTCCCGACTATCAAGCAAATTGGACATTAAAATTTCGAGATAATGAGACCTATCCATTGTAGTCTCAATAAATTGCAAATTTCTAACTCCCGCGGAGAACATACAGGCCCAAAACTTAACGTTACCACCTCCGTATTTGATTGTAGCTTTCAAATTTTTGTTTTGCAATTCTGTATTTGGCTTACGCCAAACATATGAGGCTCCATTAGAGCCAAAAATATTAAACTTCGACTCATAAGCGAATATACCGGTATTCCAAAATTTAGAATCCTTATATAAATGTTCCTTGGCCAATTTTAAACGTCACTTCTGATTTTTGGCACTTATAAATGGCTTCTTGCGCGCTATTCTACCATTGGCTATCTATGCACACAACAAATAGTTTGACGGGTGGCATGACTTGCCCAACTCAGCTTCCACTCTACTGGCAATTTTGCGAGACAATAGTCTTGGGGTTTCCCGGATTTTCCGGACAATATAACGATCTTCCGTTGGATTGAAAATTTTGTTGGGGGCATTTCTCTCTTTATCGTGCGTTCTATTTTCGCGGATAAATCGGTATATGATGCTCTGCACAGTAGAATCACTTATTCGAACCATTTCACCAATTTTCCTGCTCCAATGACCTTTTCTAAAATTACTGAGAACCAGTTCTCGCTGATCAATTGTTGTACGTGGTCCCATTTTGCAAAACCAATTTTTCTGCACGATTCTCTCAAAGAGTTCAGGCAGAATGAACTTGAACACATTACGAATATAATAATTAAATCACAGAAAAAAAAATACCGCTACATTGCAAAATAAAGGATCATTGCATACCTGCAAAGTGTTTGGTTGAAATAAGCTGTGGCATTGTTTTTTGATGCATTTTTCGTTTTTAATTGTTTTAGAATATTGAAAAAATATAAAAAAATAAATGAAGTCATATTTGATTAGTTTAAACATAAGACTAATAACCTTTTTGAATTTATGAACCTACTGTTTTGATTAAATGCATGCAAGAATTTTGAATACGAATAAATTTGCATTGATAGAAGTGTAAGAATAAAGCAAATAAAAAAGTTCGGAGTTTTAGCTGTCACGTTTCTACACTAAGGCCCAATATTTCAATGTAGAGTTAACTTGTAAGTTTCGTAGCTAATGCCAAAAAGTTAACTGGGAGTTAACTAGTAGTTAACTTATAATTAAACAAAAACGTTTGGTTTCAAGTTTATAAATTGTATGTAAGTAAGTGTACTTAACAGTATAAGTACTTAAGTATGCTTAACAGTTAATTGATAATAAATAAATTCAACAAACAGAATTAATTACAGTCAATTTAGAAATTACTTCAAATTTTTAAGGTTATCAACTAGCAACTGTCAGAAGTTAACTGATACCTGAAGTATGAGTTAACTTGAAAGTCACTTTTACTAACACTTTGTTGGTTATCTGATATTGAAATATGGAAAATATTTTAACAATCAGTTAATCAAAACCACTCGAGTTAACATTATTTTGAAATTCAGGACCTAACCCGTTCTTTTTGCGCGAAATGCACCCTCCACTTTCAGTGTAAAGTGTATTACACCTAAAGTGTAAATAAGTTGATGGTACTGTTGTGATATTTTATTAGTTTTCATTCCAAGGTCTACATTTTGGGTATTATGCGGGGAATTTCAATATTTTTTGGGGAATTGCGGTGAATTTCGGGGAATTTGAACATTTTGTTTGGGTAATTTAATCGAGAGCAAACGGCATCCCTGGTTGCAACTCTCGCGCCCTTAATAAGTTTTCGTTCGAGTCCTCTCTGAAAATTCATATCTCTTGTAATTTTTATCCTAGAATAATAAAGTAGGGCTTATTTTAAAGGAGGAGGCTGTCGCTATATAAAAAAAATACGAATAAAAATTATCCTCTTTTCAATTCAGCCGTAAACAGATCGAATTAATATTTTGTACGTTATAAAGAACTCAAGTGCGTGAGAAAGGGTACGTTATAACCTATATCTACGTTATAGAAGGGTACGTTATATCCGTACAAAAATATAAGAACTTTTCACATTTGTGCATGGGGATCGAAAAAAAGTACTTTATAACCGAAAGTACGTAATAAAAGTGCACTTTATAAGCGGGTTGCACTGTATTAAGAACTACTCTAATCTTAATTGAGAATCACAGATTTTCTTAATTTTTTTTTACCGCGATCCCCTAGGTGAGATTGAGATATTCAAGGGAAAGACAAAGTCGTTATCCTTAAAAAAAACTTGCAAGCATAAGTTTTATTCGTATTATTTTTATATTGCGACAACCTTGAACTTTAAAATAAGTCCTACTTCATTATTCTACGGTAAAGACTAAGTACCAGAGATATGCATTTTCGAAGAGGACTCGGACACCATTTTTGTGAAATCTTTAACATACTGTAACTAACAAAAAAATGAGATAGAAAAAAAATTGAAATCATATTTTTTTCTTCACTAATTCTTCGAGTACATAAATTTTCAAAAGAATCGGCGATGGTAAGTCACAAATTTTGTCATTTTTGGCGATTCTTGATGGAATAACCCAAAAGTTTAAATTCATAAACTTTGATAGTTAAAACCATAGAGATATACATACATATGTAGGTAGTGGAGATGACAAGCTGCGACTGTTTTGAAGCTGGACGATTTATCGCAAAGGACCGGCAATAAACAATATGCTACTATCAGATTCTTACTCACATGTATGGTATGTTATATTCTGGTCTTGAAAACAAAAATAGCCAAACCTTTGAATATGTAGCAAAGACAATAGACTCTATAAGATGTCTCAAGGCATTAAAAACGAACTAAAGAGCTTTCAGATCAGTTACACAATCAGCGATTATTGAAAAAAAACTTTCGCAAACTGCCTAGCTACCCTGTTCACAAAACTGCCAAATGCGGTTTCCTTGGAGACCGTAAAAGGGGAAGTTTGTTTGCATTGTTACATTTTTCCACATATTTTCATTTTGATTTGCTATTCTAGATTGCATTGGAATTGAATATTTTGCGACTTTAGAAAATATTTAGAATTTTTTTTTAGTCCGATAATCGTCCGATAATCGAAGTGAAAAAAATGGATTTTGTCAATCAAGTCGATAGTATCGCAAACTAAATTACTCGGAGGTCGCTAGTATAACACAGAAGAAAAAATCTGTCGTGTTGGACGATGGATGGAGGATAGAAAATAGTGGATGAAAGATGGAGGATAGAAGATGGCGGATAGAGAATGGATGATGGTGGTTGGAGGATGGTGGATGGACGAAGGTGGATAGAGGATGGTGGATGGAGGTTGGAGAATGGAGGGTGGGGGATGGTAGACAGAGGATGCAAGATGATGGATAGAGGATGATGGATGGAGGATGGGGGATGGAGAATGGTGAAAAAAAAACCCGATATGATATTCGCTGCCCGAATACCGGATTACAATAAAATTTTTGAAACTCAATAAAACAGATAAGATCTTGAAAAAAAATTAAGAAACACAAAGTGCCGAAAAGACTGAATACGATGAGAATGAAACAGACATTTTATTGTGAGTCTTTTATTGTAGGTGTACTAGGTGAATAGATGGGAATCAAATTTTTGAATGTGGCAGTGGCGTACGGAGGTTGGTGCTTAACAATTTTAGATTACGATTTTTCACGAAGTGATTGCATTAGCCAAATAAAATTCGGTTTATGTATAAGGGTTGACTAATGAAGTTTGCTGAAGGTAACATTTTTTATGTGGGCAGTGGAGCATAAAAGTGGAGGGATAAGAATTTTTCTAAAAAAATCACGTCTCATTTTTCAAGAACAGTGCGAGATTGAATTTTAAATTGGTGCGAAAGCGCGTATTGAAGTTGATCTCAGATCGGGTATCTCTCGCCGGCGCTTACTACTGTCGTCCGCTGTCTTGAGTGGATGCTTTGGACGAGTACTCCTTTGAAGTCAAATCTTGAGGTCCTCCGAACCCCGGTTCTCACGAGCTATGTTTCCGTATGTGAATCCGGAAGCTCGGGACCGGCTCAAGCATCCAAGGAAAACGAATAGCGAGTTCCCTTTCCTGTTCCCTTCAAAGTTTAAAACTTTGGAAGAAATTTCTCATTAGAGACGTGTTGGAGCGAAATCGCCGACGATAGCCGAGGAAGTTCGAAACAACTGGAAGAGTCTGCCCGCTCGAACTCTTTATTTATGCAAACTAGGCGAGAATTGAGAAACGTCACTCGAAGATAGCTCATAAACCTTGAGCCTGTCACAAGCTTTGGACATGTTTATTCAACGCGAGATCTGTCCTATGTTTCAAAAATGGCGGACGTATTTTGTCAAGAAAAGAGGAAGTGGTCACGGCGAAGCCAAGACCAGAAGAACGTGAAGTAAGAAAGAAAAAGTTGAAAACGACGTGGGATCGTTACAATATTGTGAGAAGCTGAAAACGAAGTGGTATCGGAACACGGAGTGAATAAAGGAGGGAAAACTGAAAACTAAGGTAGCGTAGTCGCGAGTAGTAAGGGTACAACTTTCCTATCTTACGCTTACGTGCGAACAGGACATCCGCACTAAACACCACCTATTTTTGCATGGAATTTCTGGAATTTTTGGTATCCAAAGTTGTACCTTTCGAGCCTGAAACCTCCTCCTAGCAAATTTCCGTATGGGCTTAATGTGGCCCAAAGTTGTACCTTTTGAAAGGCGTTGTGATGGGATTTGTAGTGAAGGGGAAAGTCTGTGGTGTGAGGGGGTCGGTAGTAGCGATAATTTTCTGGCAATTTTTCGCTCTGTTCTGATGAAATGTATTGACTTGGATGAAAATCTGCAACTTGGGTGAACTGAAGTAACCTTTGAAGAGAGTAAGTAAGATTGGTTGATGATTCTGATATATTCATGCATGCATCACGTGGGTATTAAGTCAGGCCCTATTGAGGTTGAGATAAGTCGCAATCGAGTTGACTTGTTGATATTTTGATCGGGTTCGGTGTGTTGGGGTCGAGCTGCAAGTCTTGTTGATTAGAGCCTCGGCTCCAATTGGTTAGTTGCAAGATGCATTTTGATTCTTCTTTGCGCCATGTTTGCTAGATAACTAGAACCTCGGTTCCAGGTAGATAATTTGCGGGAAGCCAGTTCGTGTGTGTTGCTTGATGTTTTCCTTTTGCCTGTAGAATGTAGGTCGGATCTTGTGTCGTGTTTACCTTTAGAATGGGTAGATAATTTGCGTGTTGGTTCATGTTTGTTTACCTTTAGTCGGTAGAATGTAGGTCGGATCTTGTGTATTGCGTCATGTTTACCTTTAAAATGAATTCTTACTTTCATGATATTGATGGGGTGATTATCAAGAACTTTTATGCACGTTTGTTTGCTGATATTTTTGTCTGTAGGTTATTGATATCGGTATTTACCACCTTGACTTTGTGAAATGACAGAATATAAGTTGCAGGTGGAATTCTTCTTTGCAGATTAACTATAAAGACATGCATCTCATAATAAAAAATAAAGATTATGAGTAAATTATTGCTTTATTGATATATTATAGTATGTGGTACAATTACACTTAGGGCCGTATTATTCACCTCGGATTATTTTCGCCTTATCTAGCTGATAACTTATCTGGGGTATTAAATTTAATCACTGATTAATTTCTCTGGTTGCAAAATTGTATTATTCACCTCTAGTTAGCAATTTAGTAGGCCGGTTAATTTTATCGGCTGGTTTTCCATTTTTCCATTATTTTTCCAATCAAACGTCAAAAATTGTATTAATTATTTACAGAATGTGACAAATTTCTTTTTTTGAATATAAAAATTTGTGTATTTCAGGCAAAATATCAATTATTGGCTGCAATTTTTTCGTGGTTGCGGACCTGGGAGCAGTACAAACGTTTTGTGTGGTGCACGATTTACACGTTCAACGAGAACCATCCCATTTGATCCTGATAGTTTTCTGATTGTGTGCTACCGAGTGATTGGATTTCGGCAGTGCGAGCAGTCGATTGAAGGCTTGCATCTCCCAAATCCTTAGAGCTATTGCATTTAAGTTTATTGGTATGGTAGATTAAGTGGATCCCTTCAACTGATAAGTTTCTAATGAAGGGGTGAAGGGGGTGGGTGGAATGTTAGAAAAAAGACTTTGGTTTTAATATTTCAGGAACCACTTATGCTGGGTACCTGAAATTCGGAACTTACATAGATCTATGATAATGTATCCACTTGCTCGCTTAAATTTTATGCAAGTGAAATGATTTGGAAGTTCTGAGAAAAACAATGTGTTCGAAACGCTTGAAAGCTTAGGTCGAAAAATTCTAAAATCCATATCTCCTGAACGGGTAATATCACAAAGTCGAAACTTGAAACATGCTAGACCAGGAACTAGGCTAAAAGATTGAAAATAATTTTGTTATAACGGTCAGTGGCGTGGGCGGTAGAAAACTTTGCATTGCAAAGTCTCACAAACCAATTGAACCAGAAACAGGAAATGTGTCTTATGTTTAAAGATGGACAATAGGACTTGACTGAAAGTATTTTTCAGCAAGACGATGGATAACTATTTTTCTCCTAAAAATCATATCTCATATCTCAAGAACTGTATAACATAGGATCTTACAATTAATACATGAGTTTGACCTAGCTGAAAATTGTAGGGAGTGTGTGTAAGGGGTGAGGGTGTAAAACGGTGTAAAGGAAACAATTCAATTGGCTTTTTAAGTTGGAAACAGCAGCAACTGTATTTGTCGTCTCATATGTCACTGTCGATTCGTTGTTCCATTTTCTATTTTGTCGTCATCTTCCTCAGAATCACTCCAATTTTCCCACAAATGAGTTTTTGTCATAACTTCAATCGTGAATAATACACAATTTGTCAAATCGTCGTTTAAATCCCTGGATATTGTAGAAAACTGGAAATTGTTGACAAGTTAAATTTTTCCCTGGGTAACTCTGATCACTTGATTATAAACTCAGCGAAAAACTATAACCCGACGTGAATAATACCAAATCTCGGGGAAAACTGGAATTACCCAGACTTTAAAAATAACCCGACGTGAATAATACGGCCAATGTATTTATATTAGATTATTTTGTTTCCAAGATGTTTCTGATTATATCTTTTACATAAAATAGGTTTTAACATTTCATTCATTTTTAAAATTCGTTGTTGAAATCTAAATCGATCTATTGCGTAGATTTGCCACTTCCCTTTCCTACTACTTCTATATGCATATTCCCAGGCAATCATGTGTTTGATCGACACTTGATCACAAAAACGGACATGTTTACAATCTAGCGAAGGCATTGCACAGATTGAGTAATTCGACGATCAAGAAAAATATCACAATTATCAGTAGAAAATATCTTAGGTCTGTAGGTATCGATAACGACCAATGTGGTTTTTTAACAGGTTTGTTGTACGGTCCACAAACGTCTTTGCCGATAGCGAACACACAGTCAGGAGACATGCGTAGATGTTCAGCTTCCACATCAGAAGGCGTAGCAAATGCACTCATTATCAGGGAGCAGAAGAAGCATCTGACGTAATCCTTCAAGTTGGTGTACAAGAAGCCGCTTTTTACCAGCTTAAGAACTTTCCTCTCCTCCAGATCCAAGTTTTTGAATGTCTTTAGACGGTCGTATTTGTGTCTCAAGTTCAGCATATTGACTAAATTCGAATGTTTTGGACGTCTTTTATACCAATCCAGGAATTATGAACTGATGGAAAACCAAGCCATTTTACGTAAAATTGATTGCCCCTCTTTTTTAGAATCTCTTCTACAAGGTATACATATATCGGGGTGTTTGACACTTATTAACTCTAGCTCGTAGAACCCTCCCTGTATTGTGTTCCCCTCATAGTCTTTGAGTATGTAAGTACGCGGCTCTGTATTCTTTACTTCTATAATCTGAAATATTTCGGTGGACCAGTTAGGGGTATATCCTTTCTCGAACACATGCTTGTACTTACTTACATGTACATGATCTCTTTTTTTGTATTTGGGGGTGGACGAGACCTTTACCTTTCGGTAGATTTCTCCAAGAATTTGAGCCTCATTCGATGGTCCAACATCTATAGGGCACATTTTTATGGTACGATGCTTCGTCCTATTGTATTTGTTTATTAGCCCTTTTAGTAAACCAGTCCACTTATAGTTGCCATTCATGCTAAACTCCTTCCACATCAGGCTTTTTAGTGTTCGATTGAATCGCTCTACAATTGAGGCTTTTAATTGGCTAAAGGTAGAGTAGTGATTGATTTCATATTTTTTCATTAAATTGCGAAATGCCTTATTAAAAAACTTTTTTCCATCATCTGTTTGTGAATTTCTTGGGAAACGTCGTCCATTAAAAATTGTTTGTATTACCGTGATAATCTACCCAGCACTTTTATTTTTAAGTGGTATGGCCAACGCATATTTGGAGAATGTGTCTATTACTGTTAGAAGAAAATTAAAACCCTTATTCTTAGCAGAATAAGAGCTCATATCCACTAAATCCGCCTGCCATAAGTCATCTATCCCGCGAATGGTCACCCGACGCCGCCTAAAATTTCTGCGAGCTGCTTTATGTAGCTCGTTAATAACCAGTCTTCTACTCATTTCATCATGTGTATAAATATCGGACTTGTTTGCACATGTTTTATATAGAACACTGTATAGAAAATGATGCACCTCGAACATCCGTTTACAATGATGGTTGCAAGACCGTCGGAAAGTGGTAAGACAACATTTATTACAACATTCCTGAAAAATACATCGTTAATAAACACTCAGATAAAAAAGATTATCTGGTGTAATGCTGAGCAACGAGCCATCCCATCTCAATTACCATTTAAAAATATAGAATATTTAGATTCTATACCTGAAGAATTTATAAACGGAACCAATGAACCTACATTAATCGTACTAGATGATATGATGCTCAATTCATTTTCAAAGGAGGCTTGTGAACTTTTTACGAAAGGGTCACATCATAGAAATTTTTCAGTAATATTGGTAACACAGAACGTTTTCCATCAGGGTAAGTTTTGTCGAGATATTTCGCTTAACTGTAAATATATGGTGGTTTTCAAAAACCCCCGCGATAAAAGTCAGTTCCTTCATTTAGCCAAACAGATTTATCCTGAAAATAGTGCAGAGCTAGTAAGAACATATGAAGAAATTACTCAGCCTCCACACGGGTATTTGTTAATAGATCTGACTCAGTCTACCAACGATTTATTTAGATTCAGAGCGGATATCTTTAATAAAAGATTTGTAACGTGTTATTGTTCAGGGACTGATTTAAACAGTAAAAATGGTGTCACGAATGAAACGCTTGAAGGACAACAAACATATGCTATATGTTCTGAAAATGCTAGTCCATGTTTAAGAAAGGCTATCATGAATAAGGCAGATCCTGAAGTGATCAAGACTATTTGTGAAAATGCATTAAACACGTTGAAGGAGAATCATGCGCCATGTCGTAAAATATTTAACAATCTATGCAAGTATAAAAATAACATGCGGAGGTTAGTTGATGCAAGACGATTTGTTCCTAGACAGCGTAAAATCTTAGTACAGCAAGGAGGTTTTTTACCAATCCTGATAGGGAGTGTACTTTCAAGTGTTATAGGATCGCTGATTGAAAAATATGCATAGAAAGAGCGTTCTTAATAAAATGCTTCTTCTTTCACCAGAAGTGTATGAACAATTAAAGGGGCAGATAGAAGATGGGGGTGGCCTGTCTATATTCGATAAGACGATACACGGCATATTGAAAAATAAAAAGCTGTCTGACGACGACAAACGGTATAATTATAGGAACACGCTGATAAAGTTTCTTAATGCAAAGCGTAAAACAAGACAGATTCGTGAAGAAAAATCTCTCGCGTTTACCCCAGAAGTAAAGTTAGGAAATCATAAAATTTTACGAGATAATGCGACACAGACAAGGTTTGCTTTCAAAGAAGAAATGTCAACACAAACTTCTCCGATTAAGAATCCCGATCCGTTTTACAGTATGGCTGAAGATATCTTTGAGGCTGGTGACATGACTCCACCAAAGTATAATAGCTCTAGTGCTGAAGAGGTAACCCCGCCAAGGCGATCACTATCGCCTCGGTTCAAAAGACGATTATCTGTAAGCGGTATAGCTAAAAGTTTAAAACCGGCTTCAAAGTTTCGTAAGACTACTCCTGAAGTCAAGAGCGTGGATAAAGAATATAGAGTTGTAACAGCTGATGACGGTATAACGCAGTATACTATACCGAGTGAAATGGAGGTTGATGAAGCGGCCCGACTTATAGACGAACTAGAGCAGAAAGAAGGAGTAGAAAAACCAGAACAGAGAACGCCTGCCAAGCAGCTTATATTAAGGCCTTCACGACTAGAAAATGCTTCATTAAGTACAGACGAACAGTACCCTATAGCTGGGCGTTTAAGAAGAAGAACTGAACGAACCGGAAGTGCACTAAATATTTACTGGGAAAGAATTTAAAATGCCTGTAAGCATAAGAGAAAACGAATTTTACAATGAAAATACTTTGTCGGCCTTCACAAATATACTTCCTAATACCTGTAAGTTAGACGGTGGATGGACTGTCGGAATGACAGAAATTGCATTAGCTAATCGTTAGTCGAGAACTGCTGGAAAGAAAGATGGAAAACGTGTCATAGATGATAAAAAAGCGAAAGGTACTAGTAAAAAGGTGAAGAGAGCTGCTACAGATGTACTAAAGATTAAAGCTTTTGTAAAAACAGTGCATGGTTTGCCTATTTATCTTAAATGGAGTTACCAACAGTTATTAAATTTATGTTACAATAAACAAGATATTAACTTTTCTACTTTCTTATCTTCGTTTAACGACGCAGTTGATCCCTATTGGGCTGCTGATACCTTTGCAGATTTTAAAGAGGGTTTGTATAACAGCTTGGTAACTGATTCAACTGGTAGAAAGATCCCTGATACTAGCAAAGACGAACGACCTTATAGAGCGGATGATTTCTATTTACACATTTATCAGGATAGTGACGTTGCGGATATTGTAACTTTAGGAGCTCACGAATATGATTCATTTCATTATCTTTTCCATAGTATAATTGGACAGATTCCTAGAGAAAAGCGCAATTATAAAGCCCTATTACACATGATAGACTATTACATACCTCCAGTGTACAGTATAAGTGAAAAGCTCAGGGTAAGTGTCCCGAAGAAGCTTGACTCTTTAGATTTAGAGATTAAAGACTTGAAACTTAAAATAAAGATAAAGTATCCGCTACCAACGCCCATTAATGTTAATGACTTAGTCGGGCTTTTTGTCGCGAATATACAGTATGATGACGAAACTATAGCTGTTGCACCTCGGAGGAGAAAATCAGATCAAATTAGGAAAAAAATTATTCAAGGCATCTACCTTTGAGATACCGCACAACCACACAATTACGGATAAAAGTATAATATTGAATGTTCCCTATAAAAAACTATCCGATGGTACCCTGTTAACTACAAAAGTGCCTATAGATTTGAAGAAGAAAGACTTATCTGGATTCATTATCGATATATTCTTTCAAGCGCCTATGAAGGAGCGTGATGCTAGTCTCCTTGCCGAGGAGGTGGGCAAGTCATTTGAAAAAATCTCAGTAGAAGAGGAGAAGGAGAAGGGTACTTTAGACAGAATCGCCGTATTAGAAGATTCCATTATCGAAATAAAGAGCAGATTTCCCTGAGAACTAACAACTGTAGCTGCAGTAGAATGCAAGGACAATACACGTTTACACTGATATCATTCGCCCCCAAATAGTAGGAAACAAATTAGTGAGAAATCTCCGTATGATTCCGTTGAAAGAATGTGATAATATCTTCAGGTTTGAGCATGTAGAATACTATCCTCTGGAAAAGACCTACATTGAAAGTATCTCCATAAAGATAACCGATGATCAAGGCGAATTAATCGACTTCATTCCCGGCTATACCCGACATATGTGATGCTTCACTTCAAAAGACAATAAAGTATAAATATTCAGACGCGTATAAGTGATCTTCATAACTAGTGCACATTCAAATCAGAATGAATTCATCTTATAAATACAAGGTATTATTTAATTCAAAGTGGCGCTGGTTTGTCGGATATAGGTGATCTTTATCGATCTCCACTTATATACCAGCGTGGAAAAGGTATTGGTAGCTTCTTCAGCGGGTTACTATGTTACTTGCGACCTTTAGTTTCCTCAGGTGTCAAAACTATAAAGAAGCAAGCAATAAAGACTGGAAAAACAATATTATCAGAAGTGGGGAGTAAGCCTCTCAAAAATATTTTAAAAGAACAAGGGCAGACTGCTTCTCAAGAACTGATGCAAAAGGGTGTGAAAAAACTCTTTGACAGTATGGGCGGAGAGGGTATGAAAAGGCGTATGGCTATAAAAAGGGCTAATCCGTTTTCGATAGCACAGTTAAATACAGCTCTTAAACGTAGAAAACCTACCAAGTCCAAGAGAAAATCAATTAAGAAAAGACCGGCAACCAGTAAAAATAAAAGAGTTAAAAATAAGAAACGTAAGCGCGTATTGGATATATTCGACAAGTAAGGAGAATGACCTCGTACAGAGAATGTATGAAATCTGAATTAGATTTATTTAAAACACCACCGATACAAACTAATATTTTAAAAACCGAAGAAGTTTCTTACAAGCCGATAGCATCTCTTGATAACTCTTTAGTTCTGGAATTCGTCTCGCTAGGACATGGGGATACGTACCGCGATTTATCCAGTATCTACCTTCGCTTAAAAGTTCAGCTAATTAAGTCAAAAGGTGGGAAAGAAGAATTGTACACTGGAAAAGAAAAAACAAAATGGCAGACCTATTGCGCAAACTGACAACAATTACTATTACAGAGCATACATCGAGAACTTATTGAATTACGGTAGAGATGCATCAACAACACATTTAGAATCTGTAGGATGGTACCTCGATCAAGATGGTATGGAGATGATTGAAGATGGAAGCAAAAACGGTGCTCCTAGTGTATTTAATGAAGGATATCTCAAACGATCTGATTTGCTCTCGAAAAGTAATGGGGTGGAGTTTATGGGAAAGATTCACGGCGATTTACTCAATCAAGACAAGTTACTTCTGAACGGGGTGGATTTCAGACTTTCATTATCTCTGGAAAAACCCGAATTTTACCTCTACTCAAAAGATGACGGACACTCTCCGCAAATTAAAATTATAGATGCAACAATGTATATGAACCATGTAACTGTCAACCCCAATATTTAAATGGCACATGAAACTATTCTTCAACGTTCCAACGTGATATATCCGTACAAGCGCGTCGAGGTAAAGAGTTATACGCTACAAGCTAACAGTTCAACACTATCTTTAGATAATGTTATAATCGGACAGCTGCCGAACTTGTTAATTTTCGGCATGATAGATAATGACGCCTACAGCGGAAAACACGAAGAATCCATTCAACTTGAAACACAATGATATTACACGATTCAATTTATCCGTCAATGAAACCCAAGTTCCAAACCAAGCTTCAGAGTTTGATTACTCTCAGGAGAAACCTATAAGTACACGAGGATACCTTTCACTATTTAAGGGTACAGGTATTCATTATTTCGACAAAGGTAACCAAATCTCAAAGAAATTCTTCGATAATGGATGCTTTTTAATGGCGTTCGATTTAACTGCAGACAATTCATACGGGTCATCTTGTGGCGGCTTATTAAATCAAGGAACAGTGAGGATCGAAGGAAGGTTTAAGAAAGCGCTGGCAAAAAGTGTAACTTGTATAGTTTATGCCGAGTATGATGGAAGTCTTGAAATAGACAAACTTCGCGGAATTCATACTGATTTTTGAAAAGTATAAATATAACCCTTTAATCTCACGCTCTTCATATTACTCAGCAGACGGAGGAGAATAACAGGGATGGCTTATTGTGTTGTAAATGTCGAATATTTTATTGAAGGTAATCTAACCTTCTTTAAAAAGGTTCGTTTGCCGGTTTCTCATCACAAAATAAATTATTCTCGAAAGAAATAACGTTTAAATATCCCACATCATCGGCTACCACAACAGATCAGACAGGCGTATCTGGAAATTTGGAACTTAAACGTCTGGATGAAAATCTTATTATGACATTAGCAAAATTTGCAACCGTTTTTGTCTATAGCGCAACAACAAAGGAATTCTTAGAAAGTTACACCACCAGTCACACTAAGATCATTGACATTGAAGCTATCGCCGTAAAAAAACAGGTATGAACACGATCGAACTTGTTAATGCCTTAAGGAAAAACAGAACTACAAAAAGATTATTCAAAGGGGTGTTTCCATGCGATCGGTTACCTTATAAAATTAAAAAACCTTGTTGTGTTATTGCAAATACCGATCCCTCAAACAAAAAAGGTACTCATTGGGTCGCATTTTTTTTCCCGAGGACAGGTCCAGCTGAATTTTTTGACTCCTTTGGCAGATACCATAACAATAAATATTTTAAAAGATTTTTGAATGCCAACTCCGAGATTTTTATAAATAGTAAAGAACGACTACAAAGTGTATACTTCAACATGTGGAAATTACTGCTGTGTATATATATATTATCGTTCTAGGAACAAGAGTTTAAAAAGAATTCTGAAACAGTTTTCTTTAAAAGAGTTTACCTTAAATGACGATAAAGTCATGCGTTTGTACCATCATTTATTTTCACAAAACCTTCCACAAAGTGGTGGGGTTTATTCCAGCCAAAGTTGTAGACCAGAACTTGAAGGTATAACAGCACCAGTCTAAAACAAGCACGTTTCAGTTTTCATTTTAAAACCTTCTAGTGAATATGTTGTCGGCTAACGTAAAAGTGGAGTGTAATAAGTCTAGCAAAAGAAAAAAATCTGCCAACAGTCTGGGCGCAACTTCATTATTTTTCCGGCAGAAGTTTGGAACGTGTTCAATTCGGGGATGCGGTGTATGTTACTATGTGACTGAAAACCTAACAAAAAGTTCGGGAAGCGGTTAGAATATGGTGTAACATATGAATTATATAATTGGGTCATATTCCGGGATACGGTCTAGAGGTTGAAGAAGACAAAAATTAAAAATAGGTGATTATTAAACAAGACTGTGGAAGCGAAAAGATATTCGATATCTGATCAGACCTGAGCGATAAGGCAGAATTCACGAAATAGTTTAAAACCACTTTAAACCCACTTCGGGGTCGAATTTCAAAAAATCTTGAAAACACTTTCTAGGTATTGATATGAAGAATCCATAAACAAAAATAATTGGTGATTGTTAAACAAGCCCGTGGATGTGATATCTGATCAGACCTGAGAGATATTCCGGAATTCATAAAAAAGTATACAACCACTTAACACCCCCTTAGGGGTCGAATTTCAAAAAATCTTGAAAACACATTCTAGGTACTTATATGAATATTTGGAAAGACCTAGGAAATATGACGAAAATCGTGAAAATATATGCATTTTATTTTCACTGACAATTTTTTTTTACCCCCTCTTCCTAACGGCAATGAATATTCAAATTTTTTTTTATCAGAATTACTTTTCTAGTTGATTTACATATACGTACCAAGTTTCAACTTCCTAACATATGCCGTTCTAAAGTTAAGAAAAACACCCCCCACCCCCGTACCGTACTACCCAAAAAAAAATAATTTATTTTTCCAACAAGCCACTACTATAGCTCTATCTAATTACCAAGTTCCAGCTTTCTATCATTATGGGTTCTTAAGATATGAACGTCGAAACTTTTTCCTTCTCACCTTTCCCCACCCTCATCCGCTGCACTCACACCCCCAAAATGGTTTTCCCTACTAGGGTTCTATTAGGTCTACTTCTGGTAAGAATTTTAGGCATCTACCTTATACTGTTATTGAGATATGAAACGTGTTATATTTGAAAAATTCTTATCTCCTCCACTTCCGTGCTCCCCCGCCCCCTTCAAAGATTTTACTTTGAGCAATCTTTATTTATCAAGCTTTATACCCAAACCGAATTTTGTTTTTCTGGTGCATTTGGTTTGTGAGATATCGTAATCATAAGTATTTCCCCCACCTTCCCCTTTACACCTCCTCCCCTGAAAATAATGTCAATTCAAGGGGTCCACCGAGTCTATTCTTAGAAAAAATTTTAATTTAATAGGCGTACGGGGTACGGCGTACAGACGGAGTGAAAATTTTTATTGCTTTTTTCGCGTTTACTAGTCATGAAACGTGGACAAAAAAATTTTGAGGGCAGCAAATTTTTTTTTTTTGAATATCAATAACAATACTGTATTATAAATAATAAAGTAAAAGTGAGGCGGTAATCATGAAAATACTAATAAGAAGCAAAAAAAGTCTATGATTCGCGGTGAAAACGCACTACTGAATTACACCTACCATCTGGATGACGCTTAAAATCGAAAAGTTGTACTTGGATTTGACCCGTACACGTTTGAAGTGAAAATTATTTTTAGCTATCCTGGACGCTTTCCTGTGTCAACGAGGTATACCGGATGGATTTCAGTCTTCAATCACCTCACCCTGTACAAATCTGTACAAGCTAGCAGAATGATTATTGTTTCTTTTTCATAGCATAAATTCGTCTTCATCATAACATACTGATATGAATTAATTGCTGACATATAGTCTGCATTTGTTATTGCAATGGGACAATATAGCCTGCACTTTAATTCATATATCAGGTTACACAATGCAATGTGCATACATTTATTAAAGTCGCTCCATGCTGAATAAGCATAAAATATGTATATATAGAGTTAAGTTTGTAAATAATTTTTAGTTCAATAAATCTGTCGGTAATGACAGGAACCCAGTTTTTTATTCATGGTCCGTCGAACCTTAAAACAAGTAAAAATACTTGCAACGAACCATCGCAGAACACAGTGGAATCTGAAGACCTCTCCTTAGACTAGTGTGAGACAGACTACCACAAGCACCTTAAGAGCACATACACCGTTGGATTCCACTAGAAGACCCATCTCCGGACTAGTGAGACGGGCAGCAACAAACACCATACTTTCGCTGGCACAACTACAACAAGCTGAGTAAGAGCATACACACTGGACTCGACTAGAAGACCCATCTCCGGACTAGTGAGACGGGCAGCAACAAACACCATACCTTCTGCTTAAGCTGCTTAAGAGCATAAGCAGCTTAGGAGCACACACACCACTGGACTCGACTAGAAGACCCATCTCCGGACCAGTGAGACGGGCTGCAACAAACACCATACGTTCGTTGGCACAACTACACCAAGCTGTTTAAGAGCATACATAGTTCTGGAAGACCTCTCGCCGGACTTGTGAGACAAGTACACACAAGCTGCCCAAGAGCACATACACCGGTTGGATTCTATTAGAAGACCCATCTCCGGACTAGTGAGACGGGCAGCAACAAACACCTTACTTTCGCTGGCACAATTACAACAAGCTGAGTAAGAGCATACACACTGGACTCGACTAAGAAGACCCATCTCCGGACTAGTGAGACGGGCAGCAACAAACACCATACTTTCGCTGGCACAACTACACCAAGCTGCGCTAAACTGAAACAGGTAAACATAAGCTGCTTAAGAGCACACACACCGGTTGGATCCTATTAGAAGATCCATCTCCGGACTATTGAGACGGGCAGCAACCAACACCATACTTTCGCTGGCACAACTACAACAAGCAGCTTAAGAGCACAAGCAGCTTAAGAGCACACACACCACGGGACTCGACTAGAAGACCCATCTCCGGACTAGTGAGACGGGCAGCAACAAACACCATACGTTCGCTGAAGACCCATCTCCGGACTAGTGAGACGGGCAGCAAACACCATACTGCAAACACCATACTGTCACTGGCACAATTACAACAAGCAGCTTAAGAGCACAAGCAGCTTAAGAGCACACACACCACTGGACTCGACTAGAAGACCCATCTCCGGACTAGCGAGACGGGCAGCAACAAACACCATACTTTCGCTGGCACAATTACACCAAGCTGCTTAAGAGCATACACACTGGACTCGATTAGAAGACCCATCTCCGGACTAGTGAGACAGGTTACCACAAGCTACTGGTAGCACACACACCGTTGGTATCTACCAGAAGACCTTCCTTCGTGGGACAGACCAACATTGAACTGTAGAGAGACCAAGCAAGCCGAGTTCTAGATCAGTGAAATAGTTGTTACACAGTCATAATGGAAGACCTTTATAAACAACAAGCAAATCGTGGAGCGGAGATTGAAAAGCTCCTGACAAATTTTAAGAAAGACTCTCAGTCAAGGAAGACAAGAGAATACTGCACCAAGAAGGCAGTAAAGTTGGAAGAACTGTGGGCAGCATTTGATGAACAACATAAAACCTTATGCGAACAACAAGATAAACATGACGATCATCCCTATTTCACGATGTATTACTACGATCAAGTTAAAGAAGCATACGATGAGTTTGTGGAATTACTATCAACACTATCGCAGAGACAAGAGTTTGACCTTGGACATTCTTCTCAAAAAGATTGAGATGTTATGGAAGGAACAGCAGGATATAATAAGTCATCCATTATATCAGACGCAAATCAGCAAAAGAGATTTAATAAGCAGAAAGGTATGATTCAGGCCTTATTGTCACAGATTACCAATAGCCAATAGCCAATGCCAGCGAAGTTGATTACAAAACTGACTATCTAGACTCAAATTTGCTGGCAACAATAGAAGATGAGTACCACCAGATTGCGGTAACATTGTTGGAGCTACAAGATGAGAAACCAGACGCCAGAACACCAAGTGGCAACTTAACAACGCAAGAAAATCGGTCACCTCAAATCAAACTTCCAATTGTCAATATTCCGACCTTCGGCGGTGATTATGGACAGTGGCAACCATTTCGTGATCTCTACGTCCAAATAGTGCACAATAGTTCCAGTCTCGAAAATGCAGAAAAAATGTTCTATCTGAAGGCCAATCTGTCTGGCGAAGCTCAAAACTTACTACAGCATCTACAACCTACTGATGTGAATTACTTATCTGCATGGGACCTCCTGTGTGCACGATACAATAACACGAGATTGTTAGTAACTACTCAGCTCCGCGCTCTTATGTCTATTCCTGAAGTAAAGAACCCAAATGTAGCAGGCATAAGAAATCTTCATGACAAAACGAAGGAATGTTTACTTGCCTTAAAAAACTTAGACATAGAGACAGATAACTGGGATCCCATTGTCGTATTCTTAATAACACAAAAACTAGATCAGGAAAGTCACATACTCTACGAGCAGACCCTAAACTCATCCAAGGATGTACAAACGTTAGCTAACATGTACACATTTCTGGAAAAAAGATGGCAGACATTAGAAGCTGTAAAAGATGGCAGCAACAGAAGTACTGAGACGCCCCAATCAGTAAGCAAAGCAAACCAAATTACCGGAAGGCTCAATTCACACTATACTAACACAGATAATTGCATTGTATGTGACGACAACCACAGCATTTATGGATGTGAAGCGTTCAAGTCATTCAATCATAATCAACTATGGGACATAGTGCGCTACAAAAAGCTATGTATTAACTGCTTACGTCAAGGACACGCGGTGAAAAATTGCGCAAGTTTCTACAATTGCAGAAGTTGCCGTGGTCAACATCATACACTCCTCCATACAGAAAATAGCACTCCTAGACCATCACAGCCAAATGTTTCTAATGAGAATGGGACAAAGGAATTTGGAGCTTCCTTTGGAATAAAGTAGGTCAAAGTCAACCCGATCAACCCTGAATGGCTTCAACGACAACATTCTAATACACCGCAAAATGAGGGGACAAAACAGTCGCAGAATCAAGGATCAGTCATACAAGCACAACCTGTCCAGTCTCATCTCGCCGAAGAATCAACGGAAGTAGTTCATCAAGTATTACTGGCTACAGCATTAATCCAAATAAATGGCGAAAGGGGTACACAGGCGATACTTCGTGCACTCATTGATACTGGTTCCCAAGCATCGTTCGTAACAGAAGACGCAGTCCAAAGGCTGAAACTTACGAAAACCAAATGTTATGCGAAGGTAACAGGAGTAGGACAGAGGGAAGCAGGGAATGTTCGAAGTTCAGTAAAACTAACAATCCAACCCATACACCCGTCGTCGTTTAAACTTCTCACAACAGCTTTAGTGTTAAAGAAATTAACAAATGTGCTACCAAATAAACAAACAGAGGATAAGGAGTGGAACCATATCCAGCAACTAAAACTAGCCGACTCATCATGGAATAAACCCAACCACATCGATATGATTCTGGGTGCCGATATTTACGCAACAATTATCCGAAACGGCATCTTAAAGGGTCCCAGAGGAAGTCCCAGTGCACAGTGCACAGTGCACAGCTTTAGGATGGATCTTAACCGGTGGAGTGAAACAGAACGAAAAATGCTCTACTACCTGTTTTATAGCAGAAACAAACATCGATAATCAGTTGACCAAATTTTGGGAGAGTGAAGAAATTTTCCCGAACCGTAGTTTAACCGCTGAAGAGGAGGAGTGCGAAAAACACTTTGAGCTAACACATCGTAGAAGTCTTGACGGCACGTATGAAGTTCACCTCCCATTTAAGAAGACAGTGGAAGTCCAAGCAGTACTAGGTGAATCACGGCAAAGAGCAATAGCTCGATGTCTTCAGATGGAAAGGCGGCTAGAAGCCAACCAAAAACTAAAAAGCGACTATACCCAATTCATCGATGACTATATAAAACTCAACCAAATGGAGATAATAAAGCAAAGCTCAGCTTTGGGTGAAGGAGACGAAAGTTCATATTACATGCCACACCATTCAGTCATTAAGGAAGTAAGTACAACGACAAAACTACGCGTTGTATTTGACGCCTCTGCCAAGACAAGCACCGGCATAAGTCTCAATGACATATTAATGACTGGTCCAAGATTACAAGAAGAATTAGTATCCATATTACTACGTTGGAGGAAACATAAGTTCGTATATTCAGCCGATGTAGAAAAAATGTATCGGCAAATAAAAATTGCTAAAGACGACAGAAAAATCCAAAGAGTAGTCTGGCGCGCTTCCCCCTCAGAACCAACACGAGCATACGAACTTAATACTGTTACCTACGGTACCTCTTCAGCACCATACTTAGCGATCAAAACGCTGCAAACATTAGCCAAGGATGATTGCAGTATCTATCCTCAAGCAGCCAACATAGTACTTAAAGACTTCTATGTTGATGATGTGCTCTCAGGTGCGGACACGATAAACGAAGCAATGAAACATCAAGACCAGTTGATAGCACTGCTTCGAGGAGGCGGCTTCTGACTTCGCAAGTGGATCAGCAACAATACTGAATTGATATCCAACATTCCAGAAGAACTGCGAGAAACGAGCTCTATCTTGGCGATCGATCCATCAAGCACAATCAAGACACTGGGAATTCATTGGCACCCATCTACTGATTCATTCCGCATCAAGGGGAATTTACAGAGCACGTCAAAAACTACAAAAAGGAAATTTTTGTCAGAAGCATCAACCATTTTCGACCCACTGGGATGGCTGACACCGGGAACTATCACAATCAAATAATTTTTCAAAATTTGTGGCTTGAAAAGGTATCATGGGACGACCAGTTATCAACAACTACCGACGCAAAATGGAACACAGTAAAGAGGGAACTGTCATATCTAGAGGACATATCCATACCGAGATGGATACAGTATACTAGTAACACCACCAGTTGTGAACTTCATGGGTTTTGTGACGCCTCTGAAAATTCATATGCAGCAGTAGTGTACAGTCGAATGGAAACGGAAGCTGGTGAAATAAGGATCACTCTTCTGGCCGCGAAAAGTAAGGTGGCTCCTCTCAAGTCCAAACTGACACTAGCACGTCTGGAGCTATGCGGTGCTGCTCTGCTCACAAAACTCATTAGAAAAACAACGGAGGCACTACAGATTGAAACTAATAGCATTCACGCATGGACGGATTCCACGATCGTGCTTGGATGGCTTCAAGGAACGCCCAGTAAATGGAAGACATTCGTAGCGAATAAGGTCGTTGAAATCACCGCAACAACTAACCCTGATCAATGGCACCACGTAAAGTCAAAAGAGAACCCTGCAGATCTAGCATCAAGAGGGTTACTACCCTCTCAGCTCAAGGATAACGCCTTATGGTGGACAGGTCCTGCCTGGCTACATCAAGCGACGATTCAATAGGACACGTGGTTACCAACCGAAGAGATAGAGTTAGAGAGACGAAAGGAACCAACCTCGGCATTAGTAGCAGAAATAGTTCAAGGAACTAACATTGATGAACTTCTTCTACGATATTCCAACATCACCCAATTAATAAGAGTACTAAGTTATTGCCGAAGATTCTACAAAAATCTACGACTGCCAAAAAATCAGAGACAGTATTCAGAGTTGACAACCGAGGAATTAGAAAACACTACTCACACAATAATAAAAAGAACGCAAGCTACGGAATTCAATGAAGTTGAACGACTATCAACGAAAAACGAAATCAAGAAGAACAGCAAGTTAAGTCCACTCAATCCATTCATTGATGACAATGGAATGTTACGAGTAGGAGGACGACTCAAGAACACGACATTAACATAAAGCATCCCATCATTATTCCACATAAGGGACCGTTGACAACACTCCTAATTAACAAGGCTCACATAGATACGCTTCACGGGGGACTCAATGTATGTCTAAATCTCCTTCGTAAAATATATTGGATTATCGGTGGGCAGAGCACTGTTAAGACCTGCATACATAAATGCACAACATGCCATCGATACAACTCAAGAACTAGTGCACAACTGATGGGCGACCTCCCTGGACCGAGAGTAACAGCATCGCGTCCATTCACTCACACAGGAGTAGATTATGCTGGTCCTATCGAGACTAGGATGTCCAAGGGTAGAGGATAAAACATCCAAAAGGGGTACATTGCAATATTTATTTGTCTATCAACAAAAGCAATTCATATCGAACTCGTTAGTGACCTAACAGCACATGCGTTTTTAGCGGCGTTTAAACGGTTCACAAGCAGAAGAGGTTTAGTGGCTCATCTATACAGTGACAACGGTACCAATTTTGTATCTGCCAATAAAATATTGAAGGGGCTTAACCAAAACACTGCAGAATACAATTCAAACATTCTCAGAGAAGTTTCATTCCGCCTGCCTCACCTCATTTCGGAGGTTTATGGGAAGCAGGTGTGAAGTCTATCAAGCGCCATTTAAAAAAAACGACTGGACGTCTAAATCTGACATTTGAAGAAATGACTACTGTTTTAACACAGAACGAAGCCAGTCTCAACTCAAGACCACTCTGCCAAATAACAGATGACCCAGATGATCTTAATGTCATTACACCTGGACATTTCCTAATAGGTGCGCCACTACTCGCTCCTAACAATCAACATATATTGGACCTTAATATAAACACGTTAACCAGATGGCAGCTGGTGGATCGCATTCATCAAGAATTTTGGAAAAAATGGTCCTCGGAGTACCTTAACCGCTTGCAACAGAGATCGAAATGGACGTCTAAAAAGGATAATATTAAAATAGGGGACATAGTTATTATAAAAGACGAACAACTTCCTCCGTCAAAATGTAACCTCGGACGAATCCAAGAAGTACATACTGGAACAGACGGATTAGTTAGAGTAGTTACCATCAAGGCTAAAGGTGGGGTTTTCAAAAGACCCATAACCAAAATATCTCCACTCCCAATATCAGACAGCGAACGAGCCCAATTACCGCCAATAAACACTCGAGAACCGATTTTAGATAACAATAAAACAACACACCACTCAACACGGTCACGAACAAAAGAAACGAATAACACTGCATCAAGTGTAGCTCTAATAGTCCTACTAGCTGCACTAATGACACCAATCACGTCCACTCCAATCAACGACGCAATAGAGAACAATCCGTTCAGCAGCCATCCAGGAATATACTTTGAAAACATAGGAGAGGTTAAGTTCACAAATAATGATTGGAATCTGGTGGTATTCTACGATCTAACGAACTACTGGCTTGAAACAAACGAAATCGGAAAATACATTAAAAAAATTTATGAATTATGTGAAATCGCAGATACAATCAGTATTGATAAACACCTTTGCACGTCGATTACAATACACTTTCAACATCAACTAATGGAGCTGGAACATAGAAACGAGTTTATCGTAAGTCCAAACAAGTTACATGTTGTTAGGAAACGATCACCACTTAACATTATTGGATCCATATCAAACAAACTCTTTGGGATCCTGGATGAAGAGTTTGCCGAAAAATATGATGCTGACATTCCACAAGTAAAAATCAATGAAAGGTACCTACTGCAGCTCATTAAAAACCAAACAAGTATTACTGACTCGACGGTAAATATCATAAGAAAAAGAGCCGAAAACGTGAATAATCAATTTAAGCTTGTCGAGAAGCAATTGACGCAATTAAAATCCCAAACGGCACAGGATCAGAACAATCACATATTCCTATCACTGTCAATGAATACGACGTTGTCCCTCACTAATCTTCAAAACACACAGCGTACGATCTTAGACACTCTGTTAGACACACATCAAGGTAAAATTCATCCACTAGTCTTAACACCGAATCAAATAAGAACACAATTGCACACGATAAGAGAACACCTACCACAGCCGTTACTAGCACCAACAGCTGATTCTCAAGAGGCAATAATCGAACTATACAACTTGATTTCAGTACAAGCCAGATCAAACGGAAATAGGATAATTTTCTCCATCAAAATACCACTCCTGACTGCTGAGAACTTTCAAATGTTGCAATTATAAGCAATACGAACACCACAGGGCAAGGAATTCATCTCCGTGGAACCAGCATCAACGTACCTGCTTGTCAATCTACATCGTGATCGATTCTACCCGTTAAACGAACTAGAAAGACAAAAATGTTTTCTAACAAGGAAAAAGGACTATATATGCAAACTGAAACATCCTATATACAACACAGCGTCTAATAGCAATAACTGCGAGCTAGACATCTTAACGCACAAAAAACAAATATCGCAGAATTGTGTCATCCGTCGGTCAAGTCCTGCCAATCATTGGATACAACTAAGAGCACCATATACAAGGATATACAGTCTTAAGGAAGAACAAATGGTCGATGTTATCTGCGGGAACACGATCTTGAACACCAACCTTAAGGGAGACGGACTTATCCGGATTAAGGCCAATTGCATTATTAGACAGGATACAGTCACTATTAGTGCTCACAATACCTACACAGGCCATATTCTCAATTCGTTCTTACCGGAAACAAATCTGTCTCTTCAGTTGACTTCAACAACGACAATGATGAATGACGAAAAGAGTAGTACCATCGGTGGAATCGCATCAAATGGCGAGTTGACGAACTTAAGCATAGCCATCAAAAAACAACTACAAGCAAATCTTCCCGTCAAGTTGACTTCCCACGATAAACATCAATACGCAGTCAGTTACACAAGTGTGGCTATAATTATAAAGGGTTTTCCAATAAGGACTTGACAACTTTTTTTCAAAATAATATAATTTAATTTGCAGACGTTGTTCCTTCGTGTACTTTACCATGATAAAAAATGTGAAGTTTACTGAATAAATTGACAGTGACAATTTGATGATTAGTGAAAGGGTGCGTGCACAAATTGAATTCAAAGTTGTCAAGTCCCTATTCGAAAGGGTTTTCCAATAAGGACTTGACAGCTTTTTTTCAAAATAATATAATTTAATTTGCAGACGTTGTTCCTTCGTGTACTTTACCATGATAAAAATGTTAAGTTTACTGAATAAATTGACAGTAACAGTTTGATGATTAGTGAAAGGGTGCGTTCACAAATTGAATTCAAAGCTGTCAAGTTCCTATTGGAAAACCCAGGGTTTTCCAATAAGGACTTGACAACTTTTTTTCAAAATAATATAATTTAATTTGCAGACGTTGTTCCTTCGTGTACTTTACCATGATAAAAATGTTTAGTTTATTGAATAAATTGACAGTGACAGTTCGATGATTAGTGAAAGGGTGCGTTCACAAATTGAATTCAAAGTTGTCAAGTCTTAATTGGAAAGCCCATAGTAGTAATATTGTGGATTGGTATAGCTCGACTAATTGCTCGACGCAAAAATCTAAATGATATCATAGTCCTACCAAGAGTCACTGTATAAGAACTAACACAAACATCCACTATCTTGAGTACGGACAATGACCGCTTTTGGTACTTTTTTAGTACTCTTAAACCCTGCGAACTCCAAAGTTCGCAGGTTTCTTAAATGGCATAGTTTTAGTGTGTATACGTGTAGCAGATGGATTTTGATTAACGTTTCACGGAATCGAGATACATATGTCTCATGAAATGTCAACTAAATACAGCGTTTATCCACTTTAGTGGAGATAAAAATGAAAAATCGGACAACTGCAAAAAAATTTCAAATGTACTGGTTTCAAATGAAACACACATTGTCCGTACTCAAGATAATGGATGTTTGTGTTAGTTCTTATACAGTGACTCTAGTCCTACCTACACCTGCACCGAGATCAACAGCAAACGATGAGTTCATTCTCCAGCGTAACAAATCATCGGACAACAGTAATTAAGTTCCATCGACCTGGCCCGTCTTTAAAACCGGGGAATATGTACAAATCTGTACAAGCTAGCAGAATGATTATTGTTTCTTTTTCATAGCATAAATTCGTCTTCATCATAACATACTAATATGAATTAATTGCTGACATATAGTCTGCATTTGTTATTGCAATGGGACAATATAGCCTGCACTTTAATTCATATATCAGGTTACACAATGCAATGTGCATACATTTATTAAAGTCGCTCCATGCTGAATAAGCATAAAATATGTATATATAGAGTTAAGTTTGTAAATAATTTTTAGTTCAATAAATCTGTCGGTAATGACAGGAACTCAGTTTTTTATTCACACCCAGTTAAAGAAAGAAGTTGAGGAAACACCAGATAACCGACTTGGATTGCTGAAGGAATACAGAATACCTGTAGGAGAGGGCAGTATCAAATTGAAACATCTAGAGCTATTCCGTTTGTTTGAAATGATGGAATTCTTCAACATCGTAATGTTTCACAACAACAGCGCTTCGGAAAGTGTAAAGGAATACTACAAGGAATATGTAGACAAATGTAAGCAGAAGGATGTGTTCAAATTATCAGCCGAGGACTTTTTCATACCAGTCCGCAGCTCTTACGTTCACATAAATTACTTTCGACTTTTTCATGAGCTTCCATTCTTTTGTAGCATTAATATTATCTTTAGTGTAACTGGTTTGTAATAAAAATAATAAGAATAAAAACATCGTCTTTTTATTTAGTGGCTCTATTTATTAACAAATGGATGTAAATATTGATACAGTTTTGTACAGCACATCTGTAGGTTGATCCTTCACTGTGAACTTTACAGAATACTTGAAATTTGTTTAGATCACTTAATCTAGGTATTTCAAGCTGTTTTATATTGGCGCTTGGTATGTATTTTCTGAGAAACTTCTCTTTCGTTTCACCCTTGATATGTATTTTAATATCTGCATAATTCCTCAATACCTCTGGAAGAGTGTTCTAACTAAAGTCTCCATCACACCACTTTAAACCATTTATATTCTCCACATCAAACTGATTTTGGCTGCAAGCTTTCGGTACCATCTCCTGATATGGGTACGGGGGTGCGAAGTGATAAAGTAATGGTGAAACTGATCCGAAAGGTAGGATAGCAAGTTCCTTAATAAAGTATTGGCGATTATTATCACATACAAATTGAATATCAATAATTATCTCACTCATGTTCACTGTCAGACCATTCCGAATATAAGAAAAAAGATGATTTTACATTGCTTATTTATATATTTTCTAAAAGCGTTATCAAAAGTAAAATTATGTTATCAACTATTTCTCTTACATACAACTATAAAATTACGTACAAATCTGAAATTACATACAATAGTATTTCACAATTCTTCTATATTGCTTAGCCTTATTTTCTTGTATCCATATGGGTACGAAAAATTTCCTGCTTTTACTACTCTCTTGTCAAAAGTAAACTGAAGATGTTTTTTCTCTATTGAAGTGATGACCCCAGCAAAAAGCCGTACCCAACCAGTGACTTAAGTAAACTTTGTCGTCACCACGCCACTACCATATTGAAATTTTTTCACCGATGAGCAGAAAACGTGTAGGCGCGTTACAATCGTTTCATTTGGTTTAACATAGTTTTTTTTCCTCTCTTGCGTGTCGTAACCTCAATATTCGCGTTATAACTTCACGGAAATATATTATTATGTGACTTTTTAGAGTTAATGCAGTGATAAAGTCAAAGTTAAGTGGTAAAGTGATAAAGTTGTGAACCATATGCTGCACTGAATGGATGGGTAAGATTGGGAGTCACACATATGGGTGTGTAAATATGGGTGACGACGGTCGCATGTAGCCTGCCGAGTACTGGGGGTACCTTGGTTACCAGTGTACCTGGCCATGACCAAATAGGCTGGGTACGTTGGGGGTGACGTTGGTAACCGATGTACCCCGCCGAGGACTTACTGGGGTGACGTTGGGGGGTACGTTGGTTACCAGTCTACCCGGCCAAGACCAAATAGGCTGGGTACGTTGGGGGTGACGTTGGTAACCGATGTACCCCGCCGAGGACTGAATGGGGGTGACGTTGGGGGGTACGTTGGTTATCGGTGTACCCGGCCAAGACCAAATAGACTGGGTACGTTGGGGGTGACGTTAGTAACCGATGTACTCCGCCGAGGACTCAATGGGGGTGACGTTGGGGGGTACGTTGGTTACCGGTGTACCCGGCCAAGACCAAATAGGCTGGGTACGTTGAAGGTGACGTTGGTAACCGATGTACCCCGCCGAGGACTGAATGGGGGTGACGTTTGGGGGGTACGTTGGTTACCGGTGTACCCGACCATGAGCAAATAGGCTGGGTACGTTGGAGGTAACGTTGGTAACCGATGTACCCCACCGAGGACTGAGTGGGGGTGACGTTGGGGGGTACGTTGGTTACCGGTGTACCCGGCCAAGACCAAATAGGCTGGGTACGTTGGGGGTGACGTTGGTAACCGATGTAGCCCACAGAGGACTGAATGGTGGTTACGTTGGTTACCAGTGAGCGCGTCCACTGAACGAGACTCACGACGGAACGAAGTATGTATAATATGTATATAGAAAAAAATATGCTCGCCGCACCGTTGCGATGCCGCTCGCCAATAGTGGACGCATATCTTTACTATTGAATATTTCCAGGTAAGCCGTGAAATATTCTAAAAAGGGTGTCAGACTTTTCTCGAGGCCCCATCAAGAAGATTTTTAAAATGAAGAAGTACATTTGTAACCAAACCACAATAAAATTCACTCATTGCTAACGGACAACCTACCCTATCCGTTCATGAAAGGGTGAATTAATATGCAATGTACCCACTATATACCTATCCGAGGAACGAATAATTAGGTACATTCACAACCAATGTACCGCCGACGTACCTATCATAAATGAAAATAGCCTAATAAGGACGATTTGGGTCAAACTTAAGAAAGTGGTATCCTTTTTTTTTTCTTATTTTGCTTTACGATACGACGGTACAGGAGAACTTAACTAATTACATTGAGTTGTGTTTTAGCTTTCGTCAGCGACAGATCGTTTCGTTTAGTGTTTTCGTGAGTTTTTTACCAATAAAGTGTAACTGGAGAGATCATACAACATAAGGTAGGTAAAAACATAACTAAATTTTTTATATACATATACCTATATCTTCATACTGCGGATTGATTTTTTTTTGTAACGCTTCGGACGAAAAAAGTTATGTAGTTTTTTTTTGTTTAGCTATTGGAGTGGTTATTTAATCATTAGTATTTTGTGATTTTGAATTCCATTATAAAAGTTTCAACTAGTTTACACCCAGCGATCTAATTGAGGCTTAACTGATATCGTAACCTTAAGTAGGTCCAATCACCAACTGCTAACACCAATAGAAACTTTAAATTTGGCTGTGTCGAATTTAGTTCATCAAAATATTTCATCAATAACTTTACGGATTAGTAGTAAATTTCTGAATTGCGACTCGTATCTTCTGTCAGAACTTATTCCATACATGATTTCGCAAATTGTTGTATCTTTCATCTTCACTTCTGTTCCAAAACGCAAAAAAACATTTAGGATGAATCATGCATTTACATTCAAAAGTTGTAGGTCAGGTAAAAAAGGAACAAGCTCTGACCTGATGCTAGGTCCGGCCACCTATAAAATGTTTACAGCAGGCGGTCTAATTATTAAAATCCTTTCTTTACCATGTAATGTTATTATGTAAGGATCGTTTTATTTATCTAAAATTTTATGATCCGGCTAAGCCGATGCCGGGATGGCATAATGAAACCTCTGTTGCATTTCACACTTCATGCGGAAATTCTAAATCTTGAACGCACGGAACAAGGTAAAATAACCTTTCCCGATCTCAGCGTAATTTACTTACAAATTTGTAGGTAAATTATACTTGTTATTATACCTGCAACGCTGTGCGTGTGCATTTACAAGCAACTGAGTGCAGGCCTTTTTTGAAACATTTTGAAGGGTATTTCCAATACATTTTAGTGAAAAGAAAGTTGAATTCGGGGAAAAATTAGATACTGGCGGAGAGTACATTTGGAAGAAATATACCGTGGTCACTGTTCCAAATCTTGAAAAACATCTGTAGATGCATTATATACTCGCGGTTTCCTTTCACATGGCTACTACCTTTCATACAATCCTTTTTAGATTGAAATATGTGCAGCTCAACTTCATCATTTTTCTGAGAAAGTTCGGGTCGTGGTCCAGCCGAAATGCCACTATCATCCTTAAAATAACAATTACGTTTTTGGGTCGTTTAGAGGTAGGCAGACTAAAAAATAACATTTCTTCTTCTATGCTTTAGGGTGCCTGCATGAAAACAGTTGTAAAATTCTTAATTTTATAGTCCCCCGAATAATTTGTTTTGGTAATTTTTTTTAACAAATTGTATTATGTCAAGGCTTGTATTATATACACTCCGCATCAAAATGATAGGACACCCCCAAAATTTTCTCATTTCTCAAAACCGAAAAGAGGTGACCCGAGAGGTGGCCCGTTTAAGTAAAATTCTAGGAATTATTCGCATTTACCTGAAAAAAGGGTGCTTCAAAAAGATAGGACAGCTGAAGATATTTGAATAAATTCTGTATTTTAAGACAAATTTACATATATTATTTTAAGTTCTAGTAATGTGTTGACTTTCCTTGTTTTGTTAAAATAGCTACCATTCGATTTGGTAAAGATTTAAATAAATTCTTTAGATATTTGCGCGGAATCAGCATCCAAGCTGAATGGCATCTTTTAGCTCCTGGATTGAATTGAACTGCTTATTGCCCCTATAAACAGCACGGGATAGTTGACCCCAAGCAATCTCTACAATATTTAAATCCGGAGATCTTGCTGGCAAACTAGCGATGTATTTCACCTCCAAAATCGTCTCCGTAACTCCTGTTGTGGTATTAAAATTGGCGAAGAAGTTGTTCCAATAGAAATTTCTGAAGTTAAGGATAATCAGATTGTTGGAAAACGATACACAAAAATTGAAAATTTCTTTACGGAACCAATGGAGTCAATGGGATTGGGTATCCTGAATTGCTCTGCTCTTTCCAATGAACTGGAAAGTTTTGCTGCAGCCTCTGTCACTTTAAAATATTACCGGATTCCATACGAAGATTCATACGTACTCATTCCATTGCTACATAAGTATCGTCAAAATGGAGTCATAATTGAATGAATTTGTGGCGTAGTTACACAACACACACTACACTTAACTTTACATAAAAACACCTAACACTTATACTTAAAACAAAGTACACACAGAAAATTAAAAAAAATTAAATTTAAAATGTCAGTTGAAAAATATTCATTATCTAAAATTAAAATTTGAGCGTCGGTTGCATTAAACGAAAATATTTAAAAAAAAGTATTTATACAAGTGAACAAAATAAATATAATAAGCATCAAAATAAGCAGAATATTAATTTTATATTAATTTTAAAAAAATAATTATATATAAAATTCCCCACAATAATAAAACGAATTTTATTGGAATTGCGGACGAATCATCAAGGACGATTGAAAAATCATCAGATTTAGCGACCTGCCATGTCGTTGCATCAAAAAAAAAAGTCGGCTTGATAATGATTGTAAGTAGAAACATATTGAGTTCAGTACTGCAAAGAAATTACATTCATAAAATTTTTAGGTTCGGAGCCTACACCGGAGTCTGTTGCAAGTGACAGTGAGGACACGGAGATTGCGCAGCCATTACAACGTTTGTGTAATTATAATTTAGTAGTGCATAGTATTCCATTAAATTTTATTGCTTCCATTTCAGAAGAAGGAATAAATAAACTTCGATTGACGGGGTATACTCCATTTGGATGTAATGCGCCTATACTGGATCAACCATCGAACCCCAATCAACCACAGCCATCACAAGAAAAAACAACGGCAGAAACAGACAACTCCACGATAATGAGTATGTTGGTGAAGATGAGGGCTGAATTCAACACTATCTTAGATTCAGTGAATGGGCGCCTCAGTCGTATTGAAAATGCGGTGATCGGAACAACTCGCGAAACTCCGGCCCAATTTCCACTTCAAACATTAGAAGAATTCTATAAGCTTAGCGATAGTTTAAGTAATGAAGCAACTAGAGAAAATACGGTATAGTTAATATTGATTAGACCATAGACCATGGCAGTGAAGAAATTTCGGGGACTTTTTGCCGATTCCCTTCTAAAAGAATTTAACTGGCGAGGAGAGCAAGGAAAATTGTCATTTAAGGATAATGAATTGTTTTCGTTATTGACAAGTATTTACAATATATTCTTAATACATACATATGTATTAAAAACCTAACATGTACCTTTCACTTACAGATTTGTGGACCTCGCCTGCGTTAAATGTATATGACCTCCATATAATGTTTAAGCTAGAATTGCAGAAATGCAGAGGACGACGAAGGCGCAAAAGAGCAGGCAGAAAAGAAAAACAAATGTGGACTAATTTTCAAAGTCGACCAAACTTCAAGATCCTACTTTTTGGAGTTATCGTGCTATCTGACCCGATAACTTCAATATAAATTAATAATAACTTTGAAGAAGAATATGATTGGACTTTTTGTTATTCATTTCAAAGATTGTTTCCCATGTTAATTCCTACAGGTTGTGTTAAATGTGCGGGCAGTGTGAAGAATTTGCAACAGAGTTTGAGAAGTGTAACCCCAATGAGTCCTCGGTGGGCTACATCGGTTACGAATGTCACCCCCAACGTACCGAGCCTATTTGCTCAAGGCCGGGTACACTGGTAACCGACGTACCCCCAACGTCACCCCCATTCAGTCTTGGGCGGGCTACATCGGTCACCAATGTCACCATCACCGTACCCAGCCTATTTGCTCATGGCTGGGTACACTGGTAACCAGCGTAGCCCCCAACGTCACCCCCACTCAGCCCTCCGTGGGGTACATCGGTTACCAATGTCACCCCCAACGTATCCAGCCTATTTGGTCTTGGCCAGGTACACCGGTAACCAACGTACCCCCAACGTCACTCGCATTGAGTCCTCGGCGGAGTACATCGGTTACAAACGTCACCCCCAACGTACCCAGCCTATTTGGTCTTGGCCGGGTACACCGGTAACCAACGTACCCTCCAACGTCACCCCCATTCAGTCCTCGGTGGGGTACATCGGTTACCAACGTCACCCCCAACGTAGCCAGCCTATTTGGTCTTGGCTGGGTACACCGGTAACCAACGTACCCCCCAACGTCACCCCCATTCAGTCCTCGGCGGGGTACATCGGTTACCAACGTCACCCCCAACGTACCCAGCCTATTTGGTCTTGGCCGGGTACACCGGTAACCAACGTACCCCCAACGTCACCCCCATTCAGTCCTCGGTGGGGTACATCAGTTACCAACGTCACCCCCAACGTACCCAGCCTATTTGGTCATGGCAAGGTACACTGGTACCCAGCCACGTTTTTGCTGGGAACTCCCGGTCTCTTCCTCTTAATTTTTGACTTATTCTCTACACAAACACGATCCTCGCTATCTCCAATTACTAAGGATTTTAGACGTTGAAAGTTGACGATCTTAGAAGTTTCAAAATTGATTGTTATCCCCTCACACTTAATAATATATTCACTGCCTTTATCAGTTTCAACTTTAAGCCCATAACTTTTTGGACCGGGTGATTCAGTAAAACTGCAGAATTCTCTGAAATCATTAAATACTTTGGTAAATGTTTTATCCTCTCTTTGAGCAAATTTCCCCCATAAAGAGTTCAAACAAATTTTAGCAGTGTTACGCCTCCCGGAATTCTTCTGCATTCGATCTCTATCAAGATTAATATCTTCTCTCATTTGATAGGTCTTTAGAAAACTCTCAACTTCGGATATGTATTCGGAACCCCATCCACTCGCCTCCTGTTTAATTTATAGAAAGGTATTAACGTATTTTGTAAAAAGGTCACCGGTTTTTGAATTTGAGTCATATTGAGTGTAGGCATATTTCCAAACTTCATGCACTTTTGAAATTTTGTAACCCTTTTTAACAGCCAACGACAGTTCAGGTATAACCCATGCACCAAAAATCTGTCTTTCATCATCTGTATGAGTACAGCAAGAAACTCTATTCATTTCGGCACATTTTCGACATAAAGCAAAATACAATTTTAGATTAGTTTTAAAAGGTAATACAGGTAAGTATAAATCAGTAGGGGGTGTTGTGTTTAAGGCCTTGGAAGAATTATTTTGACTTGAGAAAGTCAAAATAATTGAAGGGAGAAAGAAGGTTCGGGACAGAAGGGCCAATTCCACCTAAGTCCGAATTGGTGTCTGAGTTCAGCTGGTGCGACGCTCTTGCTGGCGGCCGGGACTAGCTACGGCAGTGTGGGGGGGGGGGGTACTTGCTTGAACTCAGGCCATTAAACCCTAGGCCTGTACAACAAAAATTGTAAGCGCCGACTTATCCAAGGGTAGGTAAAAATTGGGATTATTTTCCCAATTGGTCGTGAAAGACCAAGAAGCGGTTGGATGGCGCGGCTCCGCGATTTGTCAGGGCGCTCTGGTGTTAATAGCGCCCTGCTCTGCCCACCCTACTTCAGCCACGACTGTCCTTAAAACATTTTTCGCGTCGTGGCCCCTTTTAGAGGTTCGGGGCTAAAGGAGCTAAACGTTAGGGTTCATTCTTGACTGGCTCTTTCTAGCCTTTAATCATCTTTACTGAAGAAATAAAGAAAAAAATCTGTAAAAACATTGACCCAGAAAACCACAAAAAAATATAATGAACAAAATAAAATTAATAAAAATAAACAAAATCGACTCACCCCATTTAATTCTGCTTCATTGTTTTTTTTCTTCCTTTCAATTATTTTATGTTATATTTTATGTTATATTTTAAGTTATATTTTATGTTATATTTTAAGTTATATTTTAATTCAATTCATTTTATTATTATTTTTTTTTTTTTTTTATAATCCGTCCTCGTCGGTCCGGTCAGTGGTCATGTTTGGCTTCTATCCTTAGATTATTTATTATATTTATTCTAGTATATTTTATTTATTCTAGTATATTTATTTATTCCGGCATAATTTTATTTATTCTAGTATATTTATGATTCTAGTACGTTTTATTTATTTTAGTATATTTCATCTATTCTAGTATATTTATTTATTCCGGCATAATTTTATTTATTCTAGTATATTTATGATTCTAGTACGTTTTATTTATTTTAGTATATTTCATTTATTCTAGTATATTTATTTATTCCGGCATAATTTTATTTATTCAAGTATATTTCTGATTCTAGTACGTTTTATTTATTTTAGTTTATTTCATCTATTCTAGTATATTTATTTATTCCGGCATAATTTTATTTATTCTAGTATATTTCTGATTCTAGTACGTTTTATTTATTTTAGTTTTCGTTCATGCGGTCACTCTCACAAATCATTAATTCGTTCCTCCCTCACTTCGCAAAATTTTCACACTCGATCAAAATTTCGACATGGAACACACAATTATTGCAGCTTTCTGGAGGTACTCGATACGACGAATAAAACCAAGAATCCCACGAGGGCCAGTGAAGCCTGACACAAGGCCAATTTGTCCTTTTTGGACTGAATTTTTAAGGTTATTTATACAAAGACAACGAGAAAAGACGCTTCCCAATATCGTCTACGTCTGGTATCACACCGCTAGACGGCAATTCGTGGTGTCAACGAACGAATGAATTGCGCGCAAATATGCAGAATTTACATATCAATAAATGTGCGGGGGGGAGAGCTGAAGACTCAATAGGGCAGATATTCAAGGCACTCAATTGTCACTCAAGTCTCACATTTTCTCGACGGACAAGTAAATTGTCATTTTGGTGAAAATGGTCGACACATAGATAATCAAATTGCACAGTTAATCGAACTTATTTCCGCTACTTCCGAAACTAACGAAATTGGAAGTAATTTTCCGGACTTCTGTCGCCCCGAGGAAAGCTTCCACACAAATCCGTCAGCCGTCGGGTTTTTTTCCTCTCCCCCGAAAAAAACGCATCCGTAAAAACCACTGCGGCCAGAACGTTTCGAGGACACGTAAATACACTCGGAACTCTTCAATAAAGCGATTTTACGCGTTTCGTAAATGTTTTAATGGTACTAAAGTAAACAATTTCATTCAATTAATCGAGTAAATTGGGAGTTTTTTCTACAGGGGCACGACACTTTTCAACCACAAAATTTATGCTTCTCTCCCTCCTTCTTTTCCAACTTCCGGCCTCTACCAAGCAATGCTCTCTTTTCTGTCACCGTACACGGTGAAGTTGGTGACAGTGGAGCTGATGCGATCATAATTCATCGCAGAGTTGAAATATGATCGCAACAGCTCCACAGGGACTTTTTATTTTTTTTTTTTTACTGCGGCGACTCAACAGGGGTATAATTGTACATGTGATGAAACCATGCATTGAAAGTATTTCAGAGACCGGAGGTATATCAGCACCCCGAAAAATTTTCGGATGCCCAATAGGATATGGTGAATATTTATTTATGTATGGGTACAAGCTAGTAAAATTCAAATAACGTATTACTTCATTTTCTTTAACTGTGTGATGCAATTTAAATACCTCTGTACGGCCCCCGAAAATAGCATCACGTGGATTGAGTGGTGGTAAAATGTCTTGAACAATTACATCCAGCTCTTTATTCACTGTAGGATTCTTCTTCAAGAATTCTTTGAACTCACATCCCAGGTAAAGGTGAGAGTGTATCCACTACTTTTAATTAATCCAATTCTTTGCTCAGTACTTTCATATCTCTGGGATAGCGTTTCAGATCTACAACTTCTATTTTCTGAAGTTTCTTCCACTTTGAAACAATCTTTACAACCGTGAAAATAGCATCCGAAAAACTCGTATACTCTATTTAGTTTTGAGTTAAATCCATCTACTATCAATCCACACCTCTCTAACCTAACTTCTATATTATTAACTGCCGAACAAATTTTATCTTTTATCTTTAAACTTTCCCAGGCAAGCCATTTGCAGGCAATAAGAGACTGGTTTTGAGGTTTAAAATAACCATTTCTAGGCTTTTTCGAGAATTTTTTTCCTGAAAACAAGCATGCATGCTGATGCTATAGTTAAGCTTTCAATTAAAGGGTTCACTTTAGTTATTTCGATGAATTCACACATGAATCTTGTACAGCCCATTCGAAGGATGTTTACATCACTTTTGCAATACAACAGTATTTCGAAAATACAAGGTTTTCCGGTAAATACTGTTAAATTTATTTTGTGTGACGTTTCGGACTCGACTGAGTCCTTTATCAAACTGATCGACAATATTTCTACAACTGTTATTTATACAAATGAAAGTAGGTAAAAAAGGGTTACAAAATTAACTAACAGAAGGGTCAATTAGAAAAAACAGGTAAAAAAGGGGGTTACAAAATTAACTAATAGAAGGGTCAATTGAAAGACAAAAGGGGAAAAAAACAACATTTACCAAAAATCTTCGATCCCAAAAACTAATTAATTAATTTCAACTTTCATAACTATTTCCCTTCTTATAAACCCCCGCCTCCGTTTAATGTTTTTATGACATCCCTTATTAACGTAATTTTCCCCTTTTGTCTTCTAATTGACCCTTCTATTAGTTAATTTTGTAACCCCCTTTTTTACCTGTTTTTCTAATTGACCCTTCTGTTAGTTAATTTTGTAACCCTTTTTTACCTACTTTCATTTGAATAAATAACAGTTGTAGAGATATTGTCGATCAATTTGATAAAGGACTCAGTCGAGTCCGAAACGTCACACAAAATAAATTTAACAGTATTTACCGGAAAACCTTGTATTTTCAATTCAAAATGTACTGTGAAAACATGCAACAAAAATTAACAGTATTTCTTTTCTGTTATCGAAAAGTTTTTGTGATGCATCGGTATACCACTTTAAGAATGTCTCTCTCTCCTTGACTTTCATAGAATTATAACCATACAGTTCTGGTGGCGGATATGATCCTACATAATTTAAGTTTTGAACTGTATTAAAATAATAAGGATAGTAACCCTTCTCATACTCTTTAATATCGAAAACACTGGGAAATTTGGCAAGAGGAAATGATAGAAAATTTAAAGAATCAATAAACGCCACTTTCCCACAGGTTAATTTCATTATTTGGTACCGTTCATTATAGTATCGATTTTTAGTTTCATAGATAACAGTTCAGAAATTATGAAATGACCATCGTATCCCTGTAAGTTATGTGCTATACAAAAAACATTAACGATTTGTGGACGTGGTGCCAGACAATAATCTAGAAATCGTCTAACTACATTCACTCCTTCATCATGTTCAAACACGTGCTCTCTAATCCCACAGACGTTACATCTAACATTTATGTCCGGCTCTTTAAAACAAATATAACATACTTGGTGCGCAACTATCAAGTTCGCTATGTGAAGGAATGAGGTTGCGCTATTCTCATAAGCAGTGTTCTGAGTGCTTTCACAGTCGAAGAATATTATTAGAAATTTACTATTGGTTTATTATAGCATAAATGATCTTCTGGAGTAATTTTATAACATGTAGGACAATACCTTTCATTACACACATGTCCTTCTTCCTTCCTTCTCTCGAGATTAAGAAATTCCAAACACGATCTACATATCTTGAAAGTTTCACAAACGGTTTTAGCTTTAACTTTATTAACCAGGTGATTTTGATAGCAGATTTCTCCTTTGAAAGAACGATTGCAAGTCTCACACTTAACCATACATGGCACATAATCACACGGAGGATAGGAAACACAATAAGCACACTTCATGTTGCATTTATGTACTTCTTACACCATTACCCTATCACAATAAGAGCATGCAAATCTCTTATTGAAAAAACCCGTTAGTGACTTGATCACATAGAAGTGTTTTAGAGCTTTACTGTAATATAAATAAATTTTTCTCGCTGATATGTTTCTTATTTATTGTTTAAAAAGAATGGAGTTTGAATCGCTTATATCGTAAAAAACTACAAGTTGAAAGTCTTTTAAAAAATTTTGAAATTTGAAAAGATCAGTCAAATTACAACCTTTCGGCCCGATGACAACGTTAGCCTTCTTACACAAAGCCTTTGCCTTACGGACTTGAATATTAAAATCATCAGATACCATCTCAATACCAAAACAAATCGCTCGAGGAAGGCAGTTGACTTCATTATCCAAGCCTACATCTATTATACTACATTTTCTTGCTAGAAAAACCTTTTCTTCTAACTGCGTAGCACTGACATAACCCGCTCCAGTTGGAAAATTAACAATATTTGCATTGAGCTGCATGATATCATCAGAGAGAAAAGCACTATTGGATTGATTGACATTGGAAATCAGCCCAATAATATATTCGCCGCTTAATTCTTCAACCGATCGCAAGCTAGACCATATTGGCTTTATATGAGGGGAGTTTGAAAGAGTAATTGTGAAGCTGATTTTACTATCACGAGTGGAACTGTTAGCAACCTCTTTGATAATATTGTCAAATGCTTTTTCTAAGCCTTTAAGGGATCGTCATGAATAATATCGGAGTCTTGCAAACGAAAGGTAATTTTTACACCCTCCATGTGATACTTATTAAAAAATACCGTGTTTTTAGATAGCACTTCATATCCCTGTTTTAAACCACTTCCACACTGAACAACCTTCACATTTGACTGATTATACTGTGTAGAGGTCCTTTCAACCAGGGAGCTGTCTTTCTCTTTTTCTTCAATAAAGTCAAGAGCTGTTTTTAGTACATCATGCGAAAATGAGATGTCATATGTTCTAGAAAAGCAGACAAGTAATTTTTGCAGGAGATATTTCGCCCCGTCTTTTTCTTAACTTTAAGTGCTTGATTACAATACTTAAAGTACTTAAAAATAATTCGGAACCTAAGGCTAGACTAGATTCTAGATGTTTAATTATATTTTCAACATCCATTTTTAACTATTTTCTATTATTTTTTCTCGAAATAGTTTTATTCTTGTTAAGAGTTTGTTGTTCTTTCCGGTGTCAGTGGAGCGAAGCTCCAATACGAAATCCCCGACTGTTGATTGATCGTAGTACTTGACAAATTTTGGAAAGAACTTTCACAGGAGAGGCCAGTTTATCATAAGATTTTGTGTTGGACTAGGTCCGAAGGAGCTGTTTCGTCATCGGAATGCAGAAGACCCTTCAGAGGGTGTATTCTAGCCAACTTCCGAAACACCCTGACAGCTGGTGGAATTGCTGAGGCAAATTCTATTTACCAACATCGTAATCCAAATTCATTTCCTCGAATAATGTAAAAGTGTTTCGGAAGTCTGAAAAAAAAATCAAAATAATAAGAAATTAGTATTAGATTTGAACAAATAGAAAAAATTTAAACTTACTGTGCGGATGTCTGCTGTTATAATTTAAGCGTCAAGCTTATTTTTATCATCGTGTAAGAGCGTATGTGACCATACCTCTGTCTAACTTGAAAGTGATTTTACAAGAAAATTGCTGGATTATTTATACTAGAAATTGTGAATACACTTACCTTTTTTCTCTACCAGTTATCTAGAATTAGAGTGGATTTGAATTATGAAGATCACTTGCAGTTTCAGATTTATCTAATATCAGATCACTTGCATCATCTGAATGTTTTCATTAAATCGCTTCAAAGTTGCAAATACAGATCACTTGTATGTTGCCGCTAAATGTATACATATACTAATATTTTACCCAACGTTTCCGAGTTGTCTAGAATTAGAGTGGGTTTGAATTATGAAGATCGCTTGCAGTTTCAGATTTATCTAATATCAGATCACTTGCAGCGTCTGAATGTTTTCATTAAATCGCTTCAAAGTTGCATATGAATATTTTATGCATAGATAAAAACATTCATGTTAACTGATTTGCTGATTTTATTTTAATATTGGCTTGGCACGATGTTACCCTTCCGAACACCGACTTATGGTAGTTCTAGGCCTGAAAAACTGTATATAAACTAAGAACTTTTCAGATGAAAATTAATTTCTCGCAACCAACCGCGAAAGAAGGACCAAAATGGTAAGTTGTACATATTTTTACTATGCACATTTTTATAATATACTATTTTTTCAGTCGATTGCAGTATTAAACGAAATTGCCAAGGGCAATACTGACAGCCTGATCCTGACGGAAAACCTTGTCATCGGTAAAACCTTGTCATCGGCGTTTTGCCACTTCGATAAGGACTCAAAAGCAGGTGACGGAGCTAAACCAGAACACCGATAATTATTTCGTGTTCAGCGGTAAGGATGAAAGTCGTGGGGGCTTTCTAAACATTAGCTTTGTGGATAAAGCCGAATAAAATATCTAAACAAAACTTAGGGATATTTTTTCCTTCACTCCAATCTCCTCAAAATAAAAAAAACTTAAAAAATTAAATTACAGTATGTATTTTATTTACATGATGACCCAGAACTCCTTTCCTTAACATATAGAAGTTGTAGGAAAGGAAAGTGGCTAATCTACGCAATAGATCGATTTACATTTCAGCAACGAATTTTAAAAACGAATGAATTGCTAAAACCTATTTTATGTAAAAGATATAATCAGAGCCATCTTGAAAACAAAATAATCTAATATAAATACATTAAGTGTAATTGTATCACATACTAAGTGTAATTGTATCACATACTATAAAATATCAATAAAGCAATAATTTACTCATAATCTTCATTTTTATTATGAGATGCACGCAATACACAAGATCCGACCTATGTACATTCTACCGACTAAAGGTAAACAAACATGAACCAACACGCAAATTATCTACCCATTCTAAAGGTAAACACGACACAAGATCCGACCTACATTCTACAGGCAAAAGGAAAACATCAAGCAACACACATGAACTGGCTTCCCGCAAATTATCTACCTGGAACCGAAGTTCTAGTTATCTAGCAAACATGGCGCAAAGAAGAATCAAAATGCATCTTGCAACTAACCAATTGGAGCCGAGGCTCTAATCAACAAGACTTGCAGCTCGACCCAACACACCGAGCCCGATCAAAATATCAACAAGCCAACTCGATTGCGACTTATCTCCACCTCAATAGGGCTTGACTTAATACCCACGTGATGCATGCATGAATATATCAGCATCATCAACCGTTCTTACTTACTCTCTTCAAAGGTTACTTCAGTTCACCCAAGTTGCAGATTTTCATCCAAGTCAATACATTTCATCAGAACAGAGCGAAAAATTGCCAGAAAATTATCGCTACTACCGACCCCCTCACACCACAGACTTTCCCCTTCACTACAAATCCCATCACAACGCCTTTCAAAAGGTACAACTTTGGGCCACATTAAGCCCATACGGAAATTTGCTAGGAGGAGGTTTCAGGCTCGAAAGGTACAACTCAGGTCGCAGGTAAAACTGGACTCCATTTTCTTTGCTTTTCCTTACAGGTAGAACCGCTGGAGTCGAAGTCTCCCAGGCGGCGTAGAAGCGAGCAAGAAGGTTCGCTACGCGAGAAGTGGAAGATCGGTAGCGCCGGAAAACAATCATTTCCATACTTGTTCCATGTTCATTGAATAAAGAATTTCATAATTTAAAACCGTTTAAAGAGTGTCTCAAATTATGGTACCTCGATAAAGCTTCGATAAGGTCTTACCGAATTAATCTGGCGCACATTTCCCCATTTTTCAACAGTAACAGAACAGCCAAGCACCAACAGTTGGTATAAAGCCTTATCGAAGCTATTCTTGCTTTGGAAGACGGAAGCAAAAAAACCGAAAAATTATATTAACAATTTTTTTACTTTTATAAATTCTTTTTTTTTTTAAATGCAAATTAACATTGTACACTCTCGGATTTGAGCCAAGGTCCCGTCACACATAAATCCGATACGCTGCACAATAGGCCAATCTAAAACATTCTCGTAAAAGGGTTGAAGCCGAATTACTTGGAATTAAACATGTCGAGCGAAGCTCGCTTCGAAACCTTCCCTCGCAAGTATTGCGGAAGCTTTAAGTCAAAAGTCCACAATCCCCAATAATACTGTTGCTATTTTCATAAGGCCTTATAGAGGGTTTTACCTAAGCTATTGATAGTTCAAACCAGGGACGCCAATTGAGGGGGGCAGGGGAGGCATTTGTCCCCCCCCTGAATTTGGTATTTTCATATATTATATATAACATATGGAGATTTGTATATAAAAATACATACATCCATAACATCTTGCCCTCCTGGAAAAGACTGAAATGACGGCCCTGGTTCAAACCCGCTCGCAAGTCTTACGGAAGCCTTAACGAATTTGAAATTTTACAACCTGCACTCAACAGTCTTACCGAGCCTCCGGAAAATAAAAATGGGAATTTTGTGTGCTAGTTGGGCCCTTACACCATCATCTTAAAAAAAATTTCTAGTCTATTAGGCATGGTAAAAATTTAAAAATCTATCTCACACCGTTCTTGAAATATGAGACGGATTGTTTAGAAAAATTCTTATCCCCTCCACATTCATGCTCCACTGCCCTCATAAAAAATGCTACTTTCCGCAAACTTTACTAGTCAACCCTTATACACAAACCGAATTTTATTTGTCTAATGCAATCACTTCGTGAAAAACCGTAATCTAAAATTGTTAACCCCCAACCTCCGTACGCCACTGCCACACTCAAAAATTTGTTTCCTATCTATTCGCCTAGTACACCGGCAATAAAAGTCTCACAATAAAATGTCTGTTTCACTCTCGTTGTATTCAGTCTTTTGTGCAATGTAAAAATGAAAGAAATATGTAAATACGCTTCACATTTGTCCGATGGCAATTTTAAGTTTTAAGGCTCCATGAGTTCGGTGTGAAAATTCTGTATTCTATTTTGATTTTTCGTTCTTGAGAGGGGAAAAGTCAATTTAAATCGTTTTTCGTTCGTTTATTTTTGTTGTTCGCCGTTTCAGTCATGAATCGAATGGCTCCTGTGTTCATCGTTCTTACATGCGGGAATATGACGAAGGCAGAATCGGCGTGGAAACTACAACAGCATGAGTGGGGGAAGTGTTATCGGTTTGGCTTCATGCTTTGTTGCTTCGTCTTTACCGTCGTGCAATACTCAATAGGGCAAATTCTACACTGGTTTCCTAGTCAGGGGAAGTACGAATAAGCCAAAAGAAAAATAAGGAAGAAAAATTTGGCGTGGACAACACGTCTGCATCGTTCGCTGTCTAGCAGAGAACTAACTTTGAGTTTACAGAAAAAATTTTCAAATTTCAAATTTTCAAACCATTTCAAAGGCTAACTATTAAAAATCAATAATATTTTCATTGATTTATCTTCTAGAAATACCAATTAATTATACTATCTATAATGCTTTTCAATGAAATACGGTCTTCTTATGTAATTCTTGCAATGAAAATCGTGAAAAATTGCTTCAGTTTGACTTCATATATTATTAACAAAAATGAAAATATCTTAAGATTTTTTTTATACAAGTCCTTCTTTAAGGTTTTTTCTAGCATTATATTAAAGAAAATGACATGTTATTTATTCAAGAAATAGGAAATATCAGTTCAAAAAATTCGAATTTACGCATTTTAAAAAATGTTCAAGGGTTGTTGTTCTAATAGCACTTTTTCCAAATACAGTTTTGAATTTTTTCTTTATACAAGTCCTAGTTTACATACCAGCTAATAAAGTGGTGTAATTTTATTCCGTTTTTTTGTTGTTGCTATTAACGTGAAATATTGACAAGAAAACAGTTATAAATCATCAAAATCGCATTTAACGTGCACATGGAGCCTTAAGATAAAGCGTTCTCGAATTATCGTGCAATGGGCTGAATCACTAGTTCTGTTGACTTTCGTATGTAGAATCCGAATGAATGAGAGATTTTTGCCACTAATAAACTACCGACGAGCAATAATGATTTCCAAGCATTGCAAATTTCTCGGCTTGAATTAAACTTATAATAACTAGTGATTCACTTCGGAGTACAAGTACATAAATGTATATGTATATTGTTCAAACTCTATTAACCAAATAGACCTAGATAGGTATTATTTTCCGATCTGTCATTTCTGGATCAGAACCTCTCAAAATTCAAAAGAAAGGCGTAGACTGGGTCGTCCAAGAAACATATGCAGTTGAAAAATCCAGAAGAAAATACGAGGAGTACATAAGTCCGGCGAGAGGTAATGGCTATCATAATCGCCCATAACACGACTTTCGGAAGAAAACTGTTGCTGCCCTATGACCCATCGTCATACTGAAACTGAACATACATATTACATACAAAACGGATAAGAAGTCATACTGAGAAATGTTTGTAAATTGCGGTTATTTGAATAACAAATCTATTTTTGTGAAACCAGCGGGTTGATTTACAATATCAGTCGAAAAACCATTTTTTTAATTCGATTGTTCGATTAACGGAATATTAAAAAAAAAAATTCCTAAGTATTTTCTAAAGTTGCAAAATATTCATTGGAATTGAATATCAATCTAAAACAGGAAATCAACATGAAAATGTGTGAAAAAAGGCAGCAACGCAAATAAACTTCCCCTTATACCGACTCCAAGCAAATTGCATTCGGCACTTAGTTGATTTTTGCGAACAGGGTAGCTAGGCAGTTTGCGAAAGTTTTTTTTCAATAACCGCTCATCGTGTCACTGTTCTGAAAGCTCTTTTGATAGTTTTTAAAGCCTTGAGACATCTTATAGAGTCTATTGTCTTTGCCTTGAGACATCTTATAGAGTCTATTGTCGTTGGTACTAGGCAACTATTTGCATTTCACTGCCACCTGGCATGAAACGCTTCATACAAAAACGCACAATTTTGATTCAATTCATTTGTTTCGAATTGAAGCGTTATTATTGTTCGTAGAGAGATTCAACGTTTTTTATCGATCACCGGTCCATTGATGGTCATCAGTAGATAATAGCTGTTTTTTTTATTCCCGGTTAACCATAAAGCTCTACAAAATTGCACGGCAAAACAACAACAGTGCGGTTACGGTAACCGCAGTGTTGTTGTTTTGCCGTGCAATTTTGTCGAGCTTTATGGTTAACCGGGAATAAAAAACACAGCTAATATCTGTTATTTTGAAGTCATATTCACAAAATCACTATACATCACATATAAACTATAAATTAAAATGGCTTTACAAACATTCGGTCTACGCTACTACATTCTAGCTTTTTCGTGCTGATGATTAAGAAAAAATATATTTTACTAGGTGAGCTAATCATTTTGGGGGGGGGGGGGGGGGGTTGTCCTTAAAACCCCATGTTCCGACGCCAGTGGGTGGGAAGGACAGTATCTACGTCTGGCACCCGAAAAATTTGGCGCTCGGGCCAGTTGCTCCTATGGAAGCCATGCCCCTGGTATAATGTCTACTATTTTTATTTAATAGATTATTCAAATAAAAGATTTGCGCACTTCTTTAAATTTAATTATGTACATATGTATGTAAATAAAAACATAAATCAATCTTGAGTTCAAAATGACGACAAACATTTTGTTCGCCACAAAAAATTCCATGTTTAATTTGTGTATTGATTACGCATGTGCCTTAAATTCTATTAAACTTTACAAAAATAGAAATTTATTTCTATATTTAAAAAATGCAGCTTCATTTTTTCGTGCAACTATTTTTATTAGGATTAAACTTGTATATGAAATGTTTGCGTTTTAGCCCAATTCTGATTGATAAATACGCAATGCCATAATCTGTGCTAAATCTATACATTAATTTATCATAAATCAATTGCATGGTTTTAAATTTCGATTTCGAAAATTTTTTGTAGATTTTGCAGTGCATCAATCATAAGAAATCATTAGTAAATATTGCTAAGCATTGTAAAGAGGTGTATGATGTGTGCAATAGTACTATTATTTTGAGATTATTTCTTAAAAATATTTGTTTCGTTTATTTTGGACATCAGCACTTTTAATACGTTTCCGTAAATGTTTCGGTAGAACACGCATAATGTCTGAGTCAATTTGAACGGGCATTGTCCTCTGCCTGGGTCCGAAACGTTTTTTCCGTTCTGCCTTCAATTGACTTTCTAAACTTTAAAGGGGAAATTAGTTTCTTTCTTTGAATATTATTTCGAAAAGGATACATACCGGTACCAAAGGTCTTAAAACCTTTCGCATTGTCAGTTTGTCCACTTCCAGAGGAGCTACAATCATCTTCTGGGGTGGAGTTTCGTTGAACGGCATCGCCTCGTTGTAGTGTCGTTCGTCTTGCCGCTAATTTGAGCCCATCAAGATTTACCCCGACATCATTTTTCTCAGCTTCAAAGTTATCTTGTCCGATAGAGACGTAAGAGATGTCCACGCTCTTCGCATTTGCGTCATTTGTCAATTTAATTTGTTCATTACCGTCACTGCTGTCCGCGTTCGGTTTGTGTTCTAATTTTACATCGGTGATTCCGAGTATACGTTCTTCGGAGCTGTCCTTGGACTTGGATGATACTTGCGTAAGGTATTTTCGTAGCACGGGTGCCGATTGACGAGTCTTTCGATTTCGATAACGACGAAAAGATTTCTGTATTTTGACAGCCGCGTCTTGTTCATCAATTAAATCTTCTAATGACTCATTAATTGCCTCGTTACCGAATGAAGCTTTTCGCTCTGAAAAGGAAATTGCTCCTAAACTGGCTCTGCGGAGCCGACGTCTGGTGAGGAACCCCCTTGCACCGGCTTGGATTTTTGTCGCTGCTGACACTATTGTGGAATCGGTATCGGTTGAAGCCATTGTTTCGAAAGCTGTGCTAATGTTGAAGTCATTGTTAGGAATTCCCTCGAGGCGTTCCTCAGCAGTCTCCCAATAATCTGAATCAGCTTCAGATGTTGAATAGGCCAACATATTTCGTCTTATGCTATCATTTGTTTCATCATATGTTGACGGTTTATTGAGGTTTTCGAAAACAGATTGAGCTCTATTCGTAGACAACTCTTCCGAATTTTCTGAGTAATGTCGACTTGGATTTCTATTGAGTGTAATACTTGCATTTGTAATAGGTTGATAGTATAACTCATTTCTTGCAAGATTTCTTTCATTAGAATTATCTTCTTTTATTTTGGCTACTGTAGTACCATTGTCACTATAATTGCTTTGTTGAATTTCATTCACTTTACTATCCAAGGCTTTGTTAACGGTGGGTAATTCTTCTTCTCCGATATCTTCTTCTCTTTCAGAAGTTCGCTGAATATCATCCATTGATTTAACAGAAATGTTAAGTTGACCATCAAAGTCAGGTCTTTCTGGTCGTTCCTTAGTTGCGCTTTTGCATTCCGAAGCCTGCTGATGCATTCGATCAAGCAACAGTTCATTTCTACGTAGACTATAATACATAGCCTCGAGGGAATCTTCCCCATATGATAACATGTCGCAATTTTCAACATCTGACACGTCATCTTGTATGCTATTTACTAGAAGAGTTTCAGCCGCAGAATCCTCGGCGGTACTGATATCTGTATGTGGTTTTGTATTGATATTCGAAGGTGAATGGCATTTCTTCAGATCTCGTCTTTTAAGAAATTTTCGATATGCAGATTGAATAACAATTACAGCTGATTCTTCCAGCAGTCTTGAGTCCACATTCGAGTTTGAAAGCTTTGATGGAGAGATTTTCAATCCTCTCAAAGTTGACGATTGTTCAATGTCGCTCTGATTACTTGATGAGATTCCTGAATCATCAGTTACATGAGCGGATGGAGTGGGGTTCGAATATGAAGTATTCATTTCAGAAACAGATATAGTATTAGTCTCTTTCAGAAAAGTTTTATCAATGCTTATATTTTCCTGAAATTTATCAATATCAAGACTTTCACATGTAGTTTCTTGAGTGTCTTTCTTGTCAGGGAATTGCAATATTCTACCAGCGTCCATCATAGCTGAATGTGTAATCATCTTGGATTCTGTAAAAACATGTTTAATGTATAATTTATGGAAACAATGCTAATAATAACTCTTGATGTAGCATTTTCAATTTTAAACCTCTACTTAAGTAATTATTCTATCGGTTTGTGAGAAGAATTTAGATTTATAGTTTAGTTTCAGAACTTGAAATATAAATAAATTTAGAATGAATACAGAATCAGCAGCCCTTTTGCGTAAATATCACATTCTTAAGTCTCTTGACGCCAATCGTGTTACCCGTATTTATTACACTCAAGATCAAATCAAAAGTACCTATTATAATGATGAACTGGCTTCTCCAGTGAAGTTTCTTTCTAAATTTGTCATATCCTCAGGGATAGCGGTTAGTCCACAGTCGGGGACTCCGCCTATCTAAAAATAATCCTATCCGCCTATCTTTTTGCTTGTTTATGGCCAAAATCACAAATCCACTTACCTAATTCTTCATTCCGTTCGTATGCACGATCTCAAGAACGCAATTATCTGGGAAGTTAATATTTTGACACCACTTGCAAAACGCAAAAACTAAGGCGAAATTCATTTATGGAGAATATCCTTCTATTCCTTCGACTACCTCTCATACAAGAGTATTTAAGCATTTAATCAATGCTTTTAGGTACCGAAAGCTTCGAGCTACTTTTGATATAGGGAATGAGAGACAGACGTTTCTGGCAGATTTCAGTCAGAAAATTTAGTGATAATTCCATAAGAAAACAAAAAACAAATTTAATTGAACTATCAGGGAGAGTTCTAAAAGAGCTTCCGGACATCCGGATATATCGTAGGAAACTGTATAAATTCCATTTGAATTTTTAATTTGGATTCAATGCAAAAATATTAAAAGTGAAGTAGAAACGAAAACTATTTCGCTTAGTCCGATCTGACGCAAAAAAATGCTGGATCAGAGCAGAATTTTCATAGAGCTAATCAGGCCCGTGCGCACGGGGGGGGGGGGGGTTTCGTGCTATGGCTGAATTTGGCAGTTCAAATCGTGAAGCTATAGCTGAACACTAGACAGACCCCAGGTAGCTAAGGATAGGTCACCCTGGTGTACAAGCCCGAAAAAAATAGAGACCAAAATTATTTTGTCAGTACCAGGTATCCAAGGATGCCAAGGGATCTTGCGTGTCAAAAACACACGTAAAACAATTATGTAGGAATATTTTGTTGTTTATTTTTATTGGTTGTCATGGTAACTTCAACGGCTTGGATCTTGGATCCAATGGCGTAGCAAAATAACGTTACATTTGGGGCCATCCAAAAGCGTTACAAAGCCAAAGGTGAACATTTCGAACATGCAACTTGGAAAAGAAATATTTATTAAAATATACATTCCTGTACAAATCCTCTTTGTTGAAAGAAAGCTTTTCGATGCTTAGTCTACCTTGAGTTCACAACAATATAACCCTCTCATTAAATTAGTAGATTTCTGTTACAGAATCGTACCAGATCAGAGGTAAATACGTACATATATATACGTACATATATATGTTCGGCCATCTCCTTAAGAGATGATCTACACTCTACGGCGACCTTTGATGTTGTCGAGGTCGATTCCCAGGATTTTAACGCCGCTTGGCTGTCTGTGAAAATGCTAATATCCCTAGTAGATATTACATTACACCTCAGCCAGGACAGGGCCTCCATGATCGCCATAAGCTCCGCCTGATAGACACTACAGTGGTCCGGAAGGCGGAAGGAGCTGCTAATATTAAGCATTTCAGAGAAAACACCTCCACCTACCACATCTTCAGTTTTGAAGCCGTCCGTATATATGTGGGCGGACTCCTCCTCCGTTCGTACCAAGTCCCTTCCCCACTCTAGGCGGGTTGGGATGGCTATCGAGACGTTTCTATCGAAGTCATAACTGGGAGGGGTGTAGTCGGTGTTTTCAGGAATATTGAATTGATTCAAAATTGTTGAGTGGCCTGCACATATGTCAGTCCGCAGTGTGGAGGCCTTAAGTCGAATGGCTGCACTGGCTGCCATTTGTTTGCCAAAGATGTCTAAGGGTGGCAGACTGAATAGCATGTCCAGTGCTTCAGAGGGAGTCGTTCTCAGAGCTCCGCTGATGCATATGCATGCTGTTCTTTGTACCTTTTCCAGTGTGGTGCGGTTAACCGCTTTGTCTAAGGCCGTCCACCAGACAACAACACCGTACATGAGTATCGGTCTGATGACGGAAACGTAGAGCCAATGAACTATCCGGGGTTGCATACCCATTTATTGCCAATGGCCTTTTTGCATGAGTAAAGCGCATTTGCTGCTTTCCTTACTCGTTCCTGAATGTTAGGTTTCCAGTGAAGCTTCCTATTCAAAATAAGACCCAAGTATTTAGCACTATCGGTGAAAACTAGACTAGTACCATTCAGAGAAGGAGGGTCTACGCGAGGAATTTCGTATTTCCTGGTGAAGAGGACTAAATCTGTTTTGCATGGGTTCACGCCCAGTCCGCATTCAGAAGCCAAATTAGAAAGAATAGAGAGAGCATTCTTCAATATGTGTTGAGGTGCTTCCCCGAGACAACAATTGCAACATCGTCGGCATAAGCAATCACTTTGCAGCCCGCCCCTTCCAGTCTCAATAGTAGTTTGTTGACCACTAAATTCCAAACAAGAGGGGAGAGCACGCCACCTTGTGGTATACCTCTGCTGACAAACCATCGAGAGGAGAACTCGCCCAGCTTTGTGCTCACAATCCTGGATGTTAACATCAAATTGATCAGCACGCCAAGCGAGGACTCCACTTTCGGGATAGAAAGTGCATCAGTGATTGCCTCTGGTCTGACGTTGTGGAAAGCACCCTCGATATCAAGAAAGGCAACCATGGTGTATTCTTGAATACTAGGAGATTTCTCAATGGAGCGCACAAGCGAATGTAAGGCCGTTTCGACCGACCTCTCCTTCCAGTACGCGTGTTGTGATGTTGAAAGCAATCGCTTGTCAAGATTGTCGCGGATGTATACATCCATTAGTCTTTCTAGTGTTTTTAGAAGAAAGGTTGATAGACTGATAGGTCGGAGATCCTTAGGACAGACATGAGAGTTTTTCCTGCTTTAGGTATGAAAACCACCCTAACTTCCATCCATGTTGTAGGGATGTAGGTTAGATCCAGACAGCCTTTCAGTATAACCTTCAGCCAAGGCAGAATTATATCCGAGGTCTGCTGTATTTCAGCGGGAATAATTCCATCCGGTCCCGCAGACTTGAATGGTTTGAAGCACTCTATCGCCCAGAGGAGCTTGGTCTCTGTTATAAGAGCATCCGAGTTGAACGGTGCATGGTTTCTTGTAATGCCTACCCGCTCCGATTCAACGTGCGAGCTACCAGGGAAGTGGGTGTCCAGGAGAAGCTCAGTGGTTTCCCTACTTGAGGTAGTCCAAGATCCGTCCGGTCTCCTCAGGTAGCATGGTGTGGTTGGATTTTTGTAGAGAATTTTATGGAGTTTCGATGCCTCGGAGGAACCTTCTATCTCACTACAGAAAAGTCCCCAGGATTTACGCTGCGCCTTTCTCAGTTCATATTTATATTTGCGAAGTGATCCTTTGTAGGAGTCCCAGTCGCAAACGTCTTTGGTGCTCTTGGCTTTGTTGAACCATTGCCTGCAGCACTTCCTAAGAGCCCCGATTTCTGCGTTCCACCATGGCGGCTTATGTTTTCCTCTTGGCCTGCTCTCAGGACAAGAGTTCGACAGTGCCTCGTTTAGGGCGCACGTTAAAGTGGTGACCAGACCCTCGAGATCAGTTGAGCTACTCGGTTCGAGTGGCGGTATGTGTGGGAGTAAGCTACTAAGAGTTTCCCTGTGTTTGACCCAGTCGGTCCTCCTGTAGTTCCTATAATTCGATGGGATAGGTTTGTAATCTTTCAGATTAAAGTGGAGGTAGCGATGATCCGAGAAGGAGTTTTCATCAGAGACCTTCCAGTTGCTGACCATGTGTAAAATGTTATCGGAAACCAGCGTAATGTCAAGAACTTCTTGTCTATTCCTGGTTATAAAGGTGGGCTCTTGCCCCGTGTTACATAGAAGAAGGTTAGTGCTTAAAAAGTAGTCTATCGTTTGTGTCGGTGCTACCCCAGACTGTATGATGCGCATTTGCATCACACCCCAGGATGACACCGGTATTGAGCTTACTAGCTTCAGCGATAAGATCGCTCATGATACTTGGTGGTAGCGGGCCCTGATGGTCGTGGGCCAGATAGGCCGAGATCAGCCAGTGGATCTTATTATTCAGTACAAGGCTGACTGCGACGATATCAGGATCACTAAAGCTGTGTAGCAGAAATACATTTAAACTGTTTTTTGCAAGAATGCATGCTCTTGGCTTGCCATAATTCTTTACATAGAACAGAGTGTAGTTTGAGGTCTTGAGGCCAGTAACCACTTCATTCACAATCCATGGTTCCTGGATCAAGACAAGGTCTTCTCCATCCCTGGCAAGACGGAGAAGTAGGGAGGCTGATGCCGTTTTCGAGTGATGGAGGTTAATCTGCAGTATTCGCAGCATTGAGCTCAATCACAGTCAGGTTCGCATCTGCCGGGTCTTCCGGGTCAGATGCCAGCAGATCTTCCTCACTGCCATCGGGAGGACCCGTCGATCCTTCTTCCATTCCAGCCTCCGAGCCGAGATCACTGTCGTCCGTTAAGGACGGGTGATCCCGATAAGCCAGTGTCGAATTGGAGTCGTTTAGTGTCGGGTCCAGATCCATCGCCAGTACACACTCGGCGAGTTTTGAGTCGTCACTATGGACGACGTGGGAGGCGGAATCTGTTTCCCTTTCCGAGGCTTCGATGTCCGACGCACTCGGTCTGGGATTTTCACCGTCCGCCTTGTAGACCCTGAGTGTGATTTGGCTGAAGCCGAACCTCACCACACCCTTCAGGCTAGCTAGGGGGCTAGGGACTCTTTGTTGATCATGATTATCGCGACCCTCTCGTTCCCTTTTGGCTCCTCCATCTTGGCGATCTTCCAGTTGTGTGTTGGAAGAGAGTATAATAAGTTTGATCCAGCTCTACGTTTAGATCGAAGCCTCAGACCGAAAAAAAGTTAAAAGTTATTTTGTGCTTATTTGGGGATAAAATCTCTAAATGCGCTTGACATGATAACTCAAAAACGCCTTTTCGTATGGTCTTGAAATTTTGAATCTGGATGTTTGATCGAATTTGTAAGGCTAATTTCGTTAACGATCAAGATCGTCCTTAAGTGCAAGTTCATTTATTGTCAATTTAGATAACTACTACAATTTTTAACTAGATTTACAATAATATAATATTATGTTTTTCTTGACACTAGGGTGTCTTTTTTGGAAACAAATGGAAATTCAATACAACAGCTTAAAGCTGGCTAAAATGGTTCTTTTTTTGATAATAATTGACTGTTTTTTTCTATTTCACTACAGCATACCTGGACAATAAAGAACTGCATGTTTATGCAAAAAAAAATTAAAATGCCCGCCAAAATTTTTGCCCCTAAAATATTCAGTTACGTAAGCCCATGCAGCTTTTACTTCGACATGCGCATAGATGAATTTGGCAATTTTTATTGTGGTATGCCCAATCCCTTACATAATCTAAGCATAGCCCTCTGAACAGCTGAATTGAACATAACAAATCAGTGCAAAGTTTTATTATGCAAAGCAAAATGAAATAGTTTACAAACATATTCATAAATGAGAATTCGACTACTCATCTGGAATTAAGTTTTAATCTAAAAAATTAGGATGAAAAAAATATCGCAATTTTCAGCAATGTCGGCATTCTGCCATTTGAAAAATTTACAGTTAAATTACTTATTTTTTTAAATATAATTTTTCATATATGAAACTCATTGCGTATTGCTATGATTCTGAACATTTGTTATTCAGTATCGACTTTAGAGGATTCGTCAATTCCAAAGTTTTGTATTAAAACATCGCGCTCTGGGATAAAAAAATATTGTTACGACTCCGTTCCAAAAAAGATTCTCCATTGAACTGGTATATTTTCTCGTTTCGATCCGTAACGTCACTCACCAAGGCAAAATCGAGGCATTTTCTCACGACAAACTGTAACATGTGCGCGGCTTGAGTTTAAGTCAGCGTTGGTGTAAGTGAATGCGACGATGTCTGCCTTCAACTCAATCGCTGGTTGTGATATCCTGATTGAACAAAGCTAGTAAGCTTTCGGAAGGGGAGTAAGGTTTCTGCAAGTGCTCTGGACATTTCTCAAGATATTCGATAAGAGAAATCCCACGGAACAGTGTCAATCTCACCATATGGAAATCTGTAGGAAATAGTATGGATTTCTAATCCGGAATTTCGACAATTTAAAGAATTTTTCATTGAAATTCTGACTGTTTTCTATATTTTTGGTTTTGCTGGGTTAAAATCATCTGTGAGAAATATATTTATGCCTACATATGTAAATATGGTATGGTATGGTCCTCCTTCACTTAGACGTTATTGTTCGTCCATTGTGCTCCCCGTTTGAGTTTGAAGAACTCCTGAAACCTAAAACCATTCAGTGGATTTTATAAAGTTTGCTATGTTACATAGCTTTCCCTTGTTGATATCACCGAGGTCATTGAGGAAATAAGCGCCGAGGTTCCGTCTTCTCGTTTTCGATAGGGCCGTACACTCACATAGGACGTGAAAGATCGACTCCTCCACTTCTGGGTCACCGCAGCTACGACAAAGATCATTTGCGTTGGCTCGCAGTCGTCTAGCATGTCTACCGATCAGGCAGTGCCTGTGAGCACTCCGATTAGTGTGCTAGCATGTTTCCTGCTCAGGCTCAGGATATACTTGCTTTTCCCATTATCATATTCAGGCCAAAGAGTTCTTGATATTGAGCATGTAGTTAGGTTTGACCATCTATTGCCTGCCAGCTGCAAGCATAGTGAGTTGATAGACTGATTTATGGATCCGATGAGAATAGCAATGTGCTGGTTCATCACTAGTGAGCTTAGGCTGGAGTCTTCTCGAGCGAGTTCATCAGCTTGCTCATTCCCTTGGATTTCACAGTGGCCTGGCACCCAGCAGAGGGTAATATTGTGCCGTGTGCCGATGGTGTTAAGAAAACCACGACATTGTCTAACTAGTTTTGATCATGTTGTGTTCGAGCTAAGGGACTTAATGGCTGTTTGGCTGTCAATGTAAATAGTGATGTCCTCTGTTGCAATCACCTTTGCTTCAATAATTTTGCATTCTTGAAGTATTGCAAAGACTTCCGCTTGAAATACACTGGCATGGTCCCGTAGCCTGAAGGACTCATTAATATCGGGTTCTTATGAGAATACCCGGCGCCTGTACCAGAAATCATTTTCGAACCGTCGCTAAATACCATTAGGGTTCTGTTGTCTAGTTTGCGTTCTACATTCCAGTCGACCCTGTGTGGTATTTTAACAGAAAATTCCTTACTGAAATCTAAATATGGCATAATATAGTTCGTTTCCCTGTTCATATCACACTCCAAAAAGTCATTGAGTATGGTACTGTGACCAGCAGGTTTAGTTCTCCAGCAACCTAACTCTTTGAGTCTAAGAGCGCCTTGTGCAGCCATGTTTTTGATGTGCATGTCCATTGGCAGCAGGTGGAGGATAGTTTCCAGTGCTGCCGTAAGTGTGGTTCTGAGGGCGCTAGTGACCCCAATGCATGCCAAGCGCTGTACTTTTGTCTGCTTGCTAAGATACGTGGACTTTCTAGTCGCCTCCCACCACACTATCGCGCTATAGCTTAAGATTGGTCTTACTATGGCTGTGTACATCCAACGTACTAATTTTGGTTGTAGACCCCACCTGTTTCCGAACATCTTTCCGCAGGCGTAAAATGCGTTATACGCTTTTTTAACGCGTTCTTCCAGATTAAGTTTCCAGCTGAGTTTCTGGTCTAGAACAACCCCAATATATTTAGCGCTGTAGGAAGGATGAAGCTCGTCGCTTCTCATCTTTGGTAACGCAAAAACTGGGATTTTATACTTTTTCGCGAAGGGACCAGGACAGTTTTAGAGAGATTATCCCTAAACCGCAGTTGCCAGCCCATTCTCGTAGTTTGTTGAGTGCTGTTTCCATCAAACTACTAATTGTTGGTAAATGTTTCCCTGAGACAAGTATGACCACGTCATCGGCGTATGCACATGCCTTGATTCCGAGGTTCTCAAGTTCAACAAGGATCGGTTGACTAAAAGAAGGCAAAGTAAGGGCGAGATCACTCCTCCTTGCGAAGTGCCTCTGGAGACTGACTTTGTAATAAGACATTGCCCCAGTTCAGATTCAATGGTCCGGTTGTGTAGCATTAGGTCAAGCCAGTTGCAAATCTCGCGTTCCAGTTCCATCGATAGTAGTGCGCTTTTAATAGTCGAAAGACGAACATTGTTAAAGTCGTCTTCTATATCAAGGAATGCGGCGAGAGTATATTCTTTGTGTGAAAGTGATTTTTCGATTGTTAGCACTACCTCATTTGCATAAGACTGTATCCTCAGACTTGCCCTTTGTATAGACATGTTGTGACTGTGACAGTAGATTGCGCGGAATTTTGTTGCGAACGTGGTTATCCAGAATCCTTACAAGGGTTTTGAGGATGATGGACGTGAGACTTATCGGTCTAAAGTCTTTCGCAGTCGTGTGACTAGGTTTACCCACCTTAGGTATATAAACTACTCGTACCCTGTTCCATTTCGATGGAATATGGTTGAGTCAAATGCAGCTTGTGAAGAACACCAGTAGCCGAGGAATTACCGAATCTGCCGCGTGTTGCAGCATTGCAGGTATAATTCGATCGGGTTCTGGTGATTTGTAAAAAGAGAAGGTTCCGATTGCCCAGCTTATTTTGTCAGTATCAATTATTGAGTTGGACAAGTCTTGGCTTCCTTCTTCTTGACTATGATCGTAGCTGACAGAGTCAGTGTTGCTAGTTGTTGAACAGTCAGGGAAATGAGTGGTAATCAGAAGCTTTGCTATGGTGGAGATTGATTTGAGCTATCTTCATCGCTATGCTGCTAATTGGGGTTTGTTCGGTATCTATTTCTGGATCCCCGATGGACCAGGACTCCGTTTCGCGATGACCTCGCCGTCCTATGTTCCAGGGGCGTCATCGTTCATCCTCTCCTCCTTAGTCCGCTCCTTCCGATCAAGGATTTTCACTTTGACGGTTCCGAGGCTAAAAGACACTCGGTCTGAGTTGTCCTTGATATAGCGGACTACAGCAGGGCCAAGGTGGAGGATGAAAGTTTGGCCCGTCTGTCCGGCTTTCTCCGCTTTGGCAGCTAATATCTCGTCAGACGGGATTTTCGCGTTTTGCCTCCGCAGAGCAACTTGAACCAGATCGGGCTGAATAGGAGGTCCAGGAATAAAAACCCGACCTATTGTCACTTCCGGGAACTGATTGCCCTGGAGGACTTCGAGCTTAGCTCCTTGCGAAAGCTCCCCCATTGTAGCGATTGCAGCCCTCAGAAAGGCCAGCGCATGCTTCGCATTCCCCGTATCCGACCGCTGTCGCAGTATACCGCAGCCTTCGCGTTAGGATCCTCACAGATGCCTATAACCCGCTTGAAGAACTCCGTAGAAACTATCGTCCAACGGTCGTCGGGGATTTTTAGTTCCGAGTTTCCCCGGTCAACTAGTGCCACCTTCAGGTTATCCGCTACAGCGTCACGATATGTGGCTGGGATTTTCTGACTGACGGAAGTTTCCTTAAGTTTTTTGGGGGGACCCTGATTGTCGTCATCCTCCGACCTCATCCTTTTCGGGACTGTTCCAGTTTTAGCCTTATGCCTAGTCACAGTATTACGGGCCGCTTTTTGGCTGCTTCCCGTCTTGTCCGCTTTGGGGATAGGTTTGGGAGTACCGCCGCTCTTCACTGACGAGCTTGACGGTGCTGTTGTGATTCCCTTCGGAATCGTTGGTGGTGGGATCATTGGTGATTCCGACGAAGAGGAGGACGATGTTCCCGGCTTCTCCTTATTCTTCCGGAATTCCTCCGCATCCCGAACGACTTTGGTCACCCACGAGTGCCTCTCCCGCTCTTTGGCATTAAAGTCGTTTGGGTCCTTGCTAACAAGTTTACCCAGTACGAATCTTGCGTGCCGAATGTGCTGGAGTGCTAGTTGGGCTGGAGACTTGTGTTTTTACCCAAGCCAGGTATCGTGCGAAGCGGATGCTTCCCTCGAGTTCCTGCCTCAGGTCTCCTGCCCTACTGTTGTAGCCTGGATCTCCCGATTACCCCCTTGTGAATCCGGTGTCTCGTCATCATATTCCACCACGGATATGGCCGTTGGCTGATCGGTCACTTAACCTGGACTCGAGACTGAGACTACCGACATCGACATCAATATCAATGTCCTCTACTTTATCGTCGTTTTTGTTTATAAATATAGTTTAAAATATATAATTAGCACATTGTTATAAAAGTAAGAGAGAGCAAATTCTGACTTACCACTGTTTTCATCAATTTTAGGTCCATCTAGCTCATCTAATTTATCTGACAATTGGTCTACTTTTGAGTTCGAAATATTTAAATTAATTTCCATTTTTGATTTCATAGGATCACGTTCTAGTATTCTGTTCTGCATTTCCATAGATTTTTCATTATCGCACTCTATATTCCCATCAATCACCGCCGAGTCTACTTCTGGAACTTCATTATTTATTTCTAATGCCATAATTTGACTTTTCAATGCCATTTCTACAATATCTACTGAGCTATTAACCGGTCGAAGTTTACTATCCGAACTGAAATTTATTTCCAATGATGAAGAACTGTTAGTAATCGATTCCGTTTGATTTGATTTCAATTCTTTTAAAGTTTTTAATGCATCTATTTGTGTCTTATTTCTCATTGAATTTTCATATTCCTGCTTTGAATGTTCCGCATTAGGACATGTAATTAGTTTTAATGCTGCTCCGGAATTCTCGTATGGAATAATGCCCGCATTCAAAATCATTTCATTACTTTCGTTTGATTTCAGCTGTCGATCTTTTTCAACTTTTTTTATAAATTTCTTACTTTCGTTAGATTCATTCATTTCATTAAAATCGAAGGGGTTGCATATGTTATTCTCTGCAGGATTTCTACCATCAGCGGTTTCTATTGACGGCGCTCCAATATTAATGTTGTCGCTGAATCGTCTTTCAGTTGAAGGGGAAATAGTTTCTGGATTCTCCTTCAAGTCAAATTTCAGTTTGGATAAGTTCAAATCATCATCAAAATCATCTTCTTGGCTCGGTATAATGGGAACTCCACCAACGTACCAAATGCCTTTTTCATCTGCTTCATCTACTTTATTGTTTGTTTGGACAATATCAATCTTGTTATTCGATTCTTCAATGGAGGTTGCCTCGTTACGCAATGCTATGACTTCCATGTTGGCTAAGCTATTGTCATTGATGAAATCTTTATTCGATTTTTCGCCTGTTGAAGCTGCTGTTTTAACATATTTCTGATATGCTTTCTGCATTGTTATTGCTGCTGTTTCTAGAGCGTTTTCTAGAGCGTTTTCTAAATCCTTATCACTCTTCAAATCTTTTGAAGAATTCAACCTTTCGTAATCTGCAGTTAAAATTTTTTTTTCAAATATCTGCTCATTTTCATCTGATATTGGCGACTCTATACAGTCGTTAGGGAGTTGCTTCTGGTTACTGTCTTCACCTTTATTATATTGGTTTTCCTTTGCAAATTTATGATCTTCAGTAGATTGTTCATCTTTTTTACCAGACCCATTAAGTGAAATAACTTGCTTAACCATTTTTGATTGTATGTCCATAATTGAACTTATTTGATCGCCAATATTATTTTCTTGGACGTCAAATTTTTCGTCTTTAGGGGAATTTCCTTTTAGCTTTTCTTTCTTCTTTGATTCTTTTGTGTTTACCTCGATTTTGATCATTTGCACGGAATCGGTTTCAATTTCGGACTTCGTTTCAATTTTGATGTCCACGGTGCCATCAGAACCATTCTGGAGTTGACTTTGTCCTTTAGTAACATCTTCAATCTCCATATTTTCTCCTTCGCCTACTCTAATTTCAGCCAACCTATTGCATTCGTCTTGCTTGACAGTGTCGATAATCTGCATGTGATGACCTTCGTCCTGAGCGGTCTCTGGGTATTGGTGATATTCAATCTTATTCAAAAATTCTACAGAATGATTGGCATCGTCCTTCAAATATTCTTCAACCACATTTTGTTCATTTCTGTGATGTAGTTCAAAGTCTTTTTGAAAACCGCTATGCAATAGAATATTGCTATCCTCGGTATTTAAGTCTTGATATAGCTTGTTAGTGAAATTGTGATCGATTATACTTTCATGTTTCTCTGAGTTCTCTGTATATTGCTGGGATGGAACTACTCTAATATCTTGACTACTTGGTTCTTCGGTTTGTAATTGGATAATATTTTCGTCATTTTTGACCTCCAATCCGACCTTTTTTATGTCATTACTTAGAAATATATTTTCTTCAGAAATATTCACTTCCAAACTTCGAATTTTATAAGCTGGTCTGCTTAATGAAGGGATATCAATTTCAGTTCTCGTGTTGCTCGGGTATTCAGAAAGAAAATTATTTTCTGTTGAGTTTCGTTCAGTAATAGTTCCAATAGATACTTCAGGTTTCAGTTCATCTTTACTCAAATATGTTTCGCAATTAATTTTATCACTGGTAACGTTATTTACGCGTTGAAGTTCATCCGAATTCGAATAATTAGTAGCATTAGAAGAAGGCATTAGATTATAAGTTGGATCGGACTGAGTACGTGGTATGCCAGCTTCTTTACGTATATATACTTTGTATTCTTTAGTTTCTTGGACTACAGTAGGTTCATTATTTGGGATATCATCAATTAAGATTTCTTTCACAAAATCTTTAGTTTCCGTCCCTGATGTAAGTATTTCTCCATCAATTTCGATGTCGCTTGACGTTTGATCTTCTTTTACGGGTGTTTCGAGATATGTATTTCTAAAATTGAGTAAGTCCAATTTATTATACTTACTAGGAGAGTCGAATAACTCAGTTTCCTGCAGTTTTGGGCTACGTACTTCATAAGATCGATTTTGAGAGTCGATTACATTTTCAGATTTTCTTTGTGGTAGTGTTGAAAACTTTGTCATTACAGTTGCTTCATTATCATAACATATTTCAGATACATTAAATTCTTCCTTTCGCCTTGGCGAACCAATTTTCTTTTGTTCTTTTTCATCAATGTTTGTATGTATACTTTCGTTTACATTACATTCTTCCTTCATATTATCTGAATTCATATAATTACGCTGGTCCTCCATGTTTAGATCATTCTTCTTTGTAGATTCCATATCATTAATTTGCGACCCAATTATCCCTTCATCTAGAATATTATCTTGATTTATAATCTCTCCATGTTCAAAAATGTCGATCTCTATTTTTCCTTTAACAATTTTCGCTGCATCTGCATTTTCGTCTGTTATCTCATTGCAATCCAGGGGGTTTGAAGTGATATATTCCGAAATTTTCTTATCAAAAGCATTCATATTATCACCTGAATGCGAAAAATTGTTTTCTTCAACTGCTTTCCCTAAAGTAGGATTCATAACTTCATTACCAATGAAATCATTTAATCCTGCATATAGAGAACTTTCCTTTGATTCTTCAGTCGTCTTATTAATTTCCAACGGTAATAATTTGAAATTATTTTTCTCTAAAGTATCATTGCTCCTCCTATTTATTTCCTGATTCAACTTAAAACCTATCGGCTTTCCATCTACATTTTGATTGTCTGTAACAGTTGAAATGCCAAAATAATTTAAATTCTTGCCAATCTCACTTTCGTTTGATCTATTTTCGACTAAATACTGGTTCGATCCATCAATGAACTTATGATTTAATTCAGTTTTCTTACCTTCACGATATTCATCGAACATTCTCCCATCTTTAAACTGATTTGATGGTTCGCTTTCTTCCTTTATAATTTTCATTTCTCGTATATGGGATACTATACCGGAATCAAGAAAGTCTTCCGCTTTGAAGTCCACATTTTCCGCAGCTTCACCCTGGATATGTTCTGAAGGCTTTTTATATTCGCGTAGAAATTTTGTTAAACTCTCTTGCTCGATTGTTTGAACTTGCACAGCTTCTTCACTGGGAATATCTTCTTGTAGATTCTTCTTGAGAGCGTCATTGGGGCTACCTTCTTCTGGTATTAGATGCGTTAAGGCGATTAGGTCGGAGGAATTTCCAAATCCAATATATTTTAATACCAGTGAACTTCCATTGACTGAATTATTCTTAAAAGAAGAATCTTCTTGACTTTGAGTTGGTTTTTCTTGACTTGCTAATTCTTCTTGAGAGCTCATATTTCCTACAATATACGCACTATGTTCCATTGGCAGAGTAGTACCAGATATTTCACTATATTGATTCGTACGAGTATCTTTAGTATCTTCCTGATCAAGTGAACTTGGTTGCGTTTTGTCTTGCTTATTGAAATCAGACTTGAAAGTCGATACTTCCTCTTGTAACATTTGTTGTTTTTCTTCACTTCTATCTGCTATGAAATGATGTTTCACGATATTATCTGAAACAACGGCTATTGATTTGTGGGCGACTGAAAAATTAATTTCATTTTCAATGAATTTTTTGTTAATATCAATTAAATGAGACACTGTTGGGGTCTTCTGGATCAAATTTGCATTCTTCGCAGTAGAGCTTTGCTGTGGTTTTCCATTAACAGCTTTATTTTTACCATGGTTATTTTTCGCTTGGATTAATGATATTTCTGAAAATTCATGCCTTATTATTTCTTCCGCTGTCGGTTTATCTTCTTTATTTTGCCCATTTGAAGACTGATGCGAATTGCCTTGAGTAAGTGTTGGCGGATTTATTTTTGCTACAGTCTGGTTTATCCCAGACAAGGATTTGTTAAAATTTTGATTGTTAAATTTGGGTTCAATAATATTTTCAATATGACTTATATTCGCAGTACTTTCCAATATGCCAACTTCTACGCCTTCTTTTAATTCTGGTTTTTCTTCAGTCACCTTGTCAAGATCCTTTTTGACTTTCACCTGATCTATTGTTAGGCCATTTTCTGCTCCTTTTCTTATACCCAATGCATCATTATTGCTTTCTGCTCGGCTTTGATCTTCTTTATCTATACTATTTTCAACTATTACATCGTCTTGAGTGAGGCTAGGTTCTTGATTTTTTATCTGTAAATCATCGACCAGATTTTCTGTTGAAAAGTTTTCTTCTATTACTTCGAAGTCGGTGAGTTGTTCCAATGATTTCTGATTTATATACTTTGAACTAAAGTCCTGACTACTTACATTTTCAGCTAATTCCCTCTTCTCTAGATCTTCATTTTCAATTTTATGATTGGAATCTTGTTTTACTACTTCCGTTTTGTAGGAACAAATTTCAGATTCTATTTCCTTTTTTGTTCCTAAGTTACTTTCTAATTTGGAAAATTCGCCAATGTTAATATGTTTTGGGAAGTGTTGGTCAGTTTCGACATGATAACCTTCAGTTACAGATGTATTTTCTGCAGTATAATCTATAGACTCCAACACTTTCAAATTATCAGAATTCACTTCCTGATTGTCAGTTGCGTCCACATTTTTAAATAAACTCTCTTGTGCACCGATATTAGTAGTACAAATTGGACTACTAATCGGTATTTCATTTTCTTTGTTTTGGTTTTCATATGTTATGGAAATATCTTCTGACTCCAGTAAATTTACGTGATCTACGCCCATTCCTGTAATTTGACTGTTTATATTAGAGTTCTTCTTATCCCTTAAAAGCGTTGATAAACTTCTTTTTTCTTTAAAAATATCTTCAGTTTGAAATATTAAATCGTCGAAGGTCGGACCTGTGCTTTTAAGTGTGTTTTGAATTATAGAAACAGTGTCCTCGTTTTTTCGTTTAATTGAATCTATACCATCAAGTATAGTAATACTATTAACTTTCTGAATAGTTACATCACCATCGCGTTCAAACTCATGACCGGCTTTCACTTGCATCGACTCTTCCTTTTGGTTGTCCTGGTTGTTTATAAAACATTGTTCTCCAAAAGCTATTGAAGGATGCAGATCATCACTATTTTGTCGAATGGGGATCTTTATCTGAGAATTTTCAACTTCTTTGCAAGACAATAAATTATCATCAGAGTTTACGTTCATTATATTAAGTGCTTCTGCTTCAGCAGTTGCTTGATCTTCCATTTGGATGGAATCTGGGAAATTTGTATTTAAATTATCCCTATCCGAAATTATATCAGGTTCGTTGTCTTCAATTTTAATTAATTTTGTCTCATTTTGGTTCATATTTTTAATTTCCGAAGTATTTGAACCCACTGTATGAGTCTGGCTTCCATTGGTTCGTTCAGAAATTATGTTTTTACTATTCTTTTCAGGATAACTAGCTGATACACTAGAAATAATTTTAGTCCCGGATTTATTGTCTACTAAATCATTACCAACCAAGTTTTCGTCACTAATAGGTTCGTCGTTTGTACGTGACTGTAGTTCACAATCTTTATCACTACTTACGTCCATGTCCATATGAAATTTATTAAGGGTTACATTTTTATTGCTCTCTATAAACTTCTTACTAAACAAGGTCCTCAATGTTCTTTGTATAATATATGCAGCAACTTGTTGCGACATTTCAGTTTTCTTAATAGGTTCGCGTTTTTCAGCTAAAAACGTCTTGATAACTTTTTGAATTTTAAGTGCGGCTCGTTCACGTTTTTTTATTTCACTTTCAATTTCTGTCTTTAATGCATCATCACTTACACCGTCGTCCTCCTCCTTAATAACAATCAATATCTTCGACGGCTTTCTCGAACTCAGTTTTCTTGTTTTGAACTTCGACTGAAATGATTGTGTGCAATACGAATCCTTTTCTGAATGCGGCAGTTTTTCCGTTTTCTTCGATGTTTGCTTCGCGATAAATTTTTTCGAACAGAATTCAAACTTTTCCTTTGACTTAAAATACCCTTCGCCCAACCTAAATCGTTCGTATCCTTTATCGAGTCGCCCATCACGTTCGATTATTAACGTTTCAAAATGTTCCACTGCGAACTGGTACATATTTTCAGGTTTTTGTTTCAATATGCACTTAGTTAATGCCTTCATGACGTCTATGAGACCATCAGGTACATGTGGTGTAACAACAGGCATCTTAAATAACTTTAAATTCACTTTTCACGAACTTTCCGTTCTTGGAATAATTGAAAGGAACTGTTTCACTATTAAGTGATTGATCAATACTGAACTTGAGGTGGCTGCTATGTAAATTTAAGATATCGATAGCGAATAATTCTAATATGGGGCGGCCATGGTAACTCATGTCCAAACAATAATTTACATTTTTCTATTTTGAACTGGTTAGCAAGAGTGGATCAATAATGGTCAATGTAACAGTAGCACATAAACCTTTTTCAAGGATAATAAAAATTACTTGAAGCTAGGTGCAGTAGCAAGGGCGCCCATAGAACTTCTTCCAGGGGGGGCAAGGCAAAAAGTTTATAAAATAACCACCCACTCCATTTAGAATCTGAACTTATGGTTGAAATTTGAACGTAAGTTCGTTAACGGACACAATCGTTCTACTCTTTCGGGTCCATTCAAAGGCCTTAAAACATGCGTTCAAGAATACTAACCGACCAGTCGTAGAGATGCTTGTACATGGGCAATTTTTCAAACAATTAATTGTCCGACGACTATTGCCAAAATTAGTGGAGCGATTAATGAATGGTGGCAATATTTCGACAATGTGGATATGTTTTCATAGATTGCTGATATTTCTCGCCCTATACTCGTAGTTTCTGTATTTGCAAGAAAAAATTATCTCTTCCACTTCCATGCTTCATCACCTCCTTAAAAAAATTTACTTTATTTGTCAAACTTTATACAGAAACCGAATTTTATTTTTAAATTGCAATTGGTTCGTCAGATATTGTAATCAAAAGATGTTCATCCCCTCTGGAGGTGTTTTTCTTAACTATATAGAACGCCTTCTGCTACAAAGTTGAAACTCGGTATGTATGGCTATGTAAATCAACCAGAAAAGTAGATAAAAAAAAATCTTAAATATCCATTAGTGTTTGGAAGGAGGTTGAAAATGATAATACCTATATCAGGGAAAATGAAATGCACATATTTTCTGGATTTTCGTCATATCTATTAGGTCTTCCCAAATATCGAATTAATTTTTATTCTACGTTTTTTTCATATGTAGAAAGTGTTTTCATAATTTTCTTAAATTACTTTTTCATGAATTCTGCCATATCCCCCAGCCCTGAATTGATATCGATTATATCTCCACTTTCATGGGGTTGCGTAATAATCGCTTAAAACTATCATAGTTTTTAAGATTTTGCCTTTTTTAACCCTAAGAGGGTATAAAAGGGTTAAACACGTTTTCACGAATTCCGTAATTTCTTTTTGAAGTGGTAAGAAATTGGATTGGTTTTTACTTTCTCGTGCTGTCTTTATATTTATCTATTAACTATTATGAGAATTTTTGGATATTACACCCCCAAGTGTGTACAAGTAGGTTGCATATATTTTCACAGATTCTTACAGATTGCTTAAATCTGATGATATATGGAATTCCTATTTAATTCCTATAGTTTCCTATACCATATAAGCGCCAAAAAGACAATTTCATGTATGCTTTTTAAAGCTTTGACTTCGACTTCTTAGGATTGATGAGATATTTGATCACTTTTCACTTCCACAGACTTTTTATAGAATCGCCTACAAACTCATTTCACAATTCTTCGATATTCAACTTCCTAGGGTTTCACAATTTTTGCCATCCTTTAGTTCTGATGAGATATGAAATTTGTTGTTTCTATTTTAACTTCTTTTATTTTTAGAACAAAATTAATTTTCCAAGAAAAGTCAAAATCTCGAAACAACTGATGATATACCATTGGCGGATACAGGGGGGGCGGAGGGGGCGACCGCCCCCCCCCCCAAGAGCAATTTCACATTTTCTTAATATATGTACATATACATCCTTCAACCGTTCTCAAATTTTTGCTAACTTCACTGCAATGTGGACTGTGGCATTTACTGTAGTTCTGCGGTGCAATGCGAAGCACAGAACAGAACTCTGATACAAAGCCTACAAGACAACATATTGCGTAATGCGCAGGTAATAATATGAAAACAATATGAGCCCGTCATCTGATGACCCTTTTTTACTAAGTGCAGTCTCAGTACTATGTGTGAATGTTGACTGATCATGATTTCGTTTCATTGCTAGAGGAATCACACACAGATGATGCTTCAATCCTAAATTTAACAAACGATAAACATTTCCAATATTCTTAACTCAAAATGCAGCCTTTTTCATAGAAAGTAACGTATTTCCCTTAGAAATATTTTAAAAGAGTACTCAGATGATATTGTATGTAAATAAATATAGGAAAATGTGCAAATTTTGTGTTTCGTATCGAGCGATTGTAAAAAAACAAAATTCATTTATTTAATTGTGAGTTTTAATGAAAGTAAATCTTTATTTAATTAATATTATTCGTTGTAAGTTCGTAAACATTCTATTTGACAATTTATGCTTAGCTTAGTACTGGTGACGGCTAATCGAACATAATGCCTGTTTAGATGATATCTTAATAATGACTGCCACTTGAGTATCAAGTGCTGTTATTTATACTACTCTTTTATCCGAATGACCGAACGCTGTGGTTAAGGGTCAATGTGATAAGGCTTGTCTCTTTTATCAGAATGACCGAACGCTGTGGTTAAGGGTCAATGTGATAAGGTTTGCTTAACTTTATGAATTCATGGGAATCAAAGTGATTAAATGTTCTTTGTTCTCATGACTTAGTTCTATATTTGTCTTATTTGGTAATGTACTTGGATCGTATGACTGAATTAGCGAATATGTTATCTGTATTAGTGTTAGTGTGTGAGTTATTATGTAGAGGCTTGGGCTGATACATAACACCTCCCTTCTTAGAAAAAGAACTGTCCTCAGTTCGGACGTTACTAATTTTAATTTTAGTCTGACGATTTTTCGCTTTAAAATACAGGATTACAATGATTATTATAATTATTATTATTACTATTGAAGTAATACCTATTCCTGTATGCAAATGTTTAGTGAATTGAATTTCTTTTAATTCTTTAATGTTTTTAATTTGTAATTCTTGTAATTCGTCTATTGTTTTAATTAATTTAATTCTTGGAATGATTATTGGTACTGAATATTGTCCAACATATAATTTCTTTGTATTCTCAAATTCTACGTTATTTATTTTTATTATGCAATTTTCAAATTTAATCAAATAATTTCCTTTTATTTTCCATTTTCTTTCATCACAAGTACTTTTGATTTTAACATCTAATTGATTTATTAATACCATTCCTGGTATGATTTCTTTAACACTTGGTATTGTTTTCATTGCTTTACATGTTTCATTAATATCTATACAGTTTGATCTCAATATCAAATCTTCTACATATTTCTCATTTCGTATTTCATATACTGTATTATCGATTTTTATTATATTTTGATTTGTTGCTATTAATTGGTATCCTTTAGTGTTTCCTAATGGATATGTTCTATAAACTGTGTAATTTTTTTGTTTTAATGGTATTTTGAATGCAAATATTAAGTTTTTATTATTTGATAACAAGTATGATTCAATTAATTCCATTGATTGAATGTTGATATTATTTTCTTTTATTTCTTTATATGATAACATATTTCTACTCATTAAATTGTATTTTGATGCTAAAATATTATCTTGAATTTTTTCTACATGATCCTTTAATAATTGAATATTTAAGTTTATTTTCAAATATGTTATATCTTCTCCTAATACTTTATTTTCTTTGTTTAGTTCTTTTACTTGTTTTATAATATGATTTATTTTATCTTGAAATCCCATATTTAATTCAATTTGTTTATTCATATTAAAAATTACTTTGTTAGTACCTGTTCGTAACTCTTCTAATTTATCATTTATTAATTCCCTATCTGAGTCTGCCATTATTCCAAATATTGTATTATAAATCTCTCTCTTTTCACTAATTTGTAATGTTTTTATTTGAGCTTTTAATTCAAAAATTTCATGGTTCAATCCTGTTTTCTGATCCTTTGTTATTTCTTCTTTTTCTATTAATCTTTCGAATTCTTTTATTACTGCCATTATTTGGTCTATATCTACTTGATGTAATATTATTTTAAATGTGTCTGCTAACTTGATTTCTTTGATCGGTATTTCTATATAACCTCCTTCATTATTTATTGGTTCCACTGTCAGTGTTGCTCCTATTATCGTTACTGTTAACATCATCATTAGTGTTATCGTTGTGTTGTCCATTGCCTGTAATTTTTATTGTCTTTTTACTACGTTTTATTAATTCTTTTGAGTGTTTATTTGGGTCGTATTTAATTTTCTTAAATCTTGTTTCTAATTTATATCTCCCTGCTTTCTTGTTTCTGTAATATACTTCGTCCCTTTTTTCGTCAATGTCTATTCTTTGTTTATTTAATTTTTCCATTGTCTGTTCTTTCTTTATTTTTAACTTTTCATATATCTTTTTGTTGTCCGTTTTCCCTTGTTCTATTTCAAAAGGTATTTCTTCTGTTGTTGAGTGTCTAATTCTATTATAAACTCCACATGATTCTGTTATTAATTCTGTTAATGATAACTTTTTAGTTAGTCTTAATATTCTTAACTTTTCTAATAATGTACTGTGTAACCTTTCTATATCTGAATTACCTCTATGCGTATTAGGTTTTGTTAAATGTATCTCGATATTCTCTTCTTTAAAGTATTCTTTCAATATTATCATATCAAACTCTTGGTCCATAATTAATTTCTTTGGTTTTCCTACTAAAGAAAAAATTTGTCTGAAACTTTTCCTAATGTCTATCGCATTACTTGATTCTAACATTGCTATTGTTGCAAATTTTGAGAATTTATCTATCATCGTTAGTACTTTCGTTGTTTTATTTATAAAAAATATGTCTGCATGACATAACTCTCTGATATTTTCTGGTGTTTCTGTAATTCTTAATTTTTCTTTCGTCGGTTTCCTATCAATTTTACTCTCATTGCATATTTCACATAAATTTATATACCTGTGTATAAAATTTTTTAATCTTGGATAGTAATATTCTTTCTTTATAACCATATAATTCTCTAAGATCCCTGAATGTTGTGATTTTTCATTATGTTGTTCTTTTATAATATTTTCTAACTCTGTTTCATTCTTTGGTTCCTTCAATAGTTGACTTACCATATACGTTGGAATTTGTCTTAAATCGAATAACTCTATATATAATTCTTGAAATTTCACATATTCCCTGTTACTTATTTCTGAATATATTCCCGTTGTTTTGCTACTCATAAACTTTTTTAACCTCAACTTTAAATCTTCATTATTAAATTCATTTGGTTTTATCCATAATCTTCTATTTAAATTTGTCTTAACTTCCTCTCTTTCTGATAATATGATTTGTTGTTTGTATTTGTTAATACATTCATCTTTTAATGGTATCAGATGTGAACTATCTTCTTCTGCTGTTTGTCTAGTTGATACTAAATCCTCACTTTCTGCTAGGTTACATTCTTCTTCATTAATCATTCTGCTCAAATAATCTGCTGGTATGTTTGTTGTTCCTTTTATGTATTTAACATTAATTTTATATTCTCCTAAACTTAAAATCCATCTCTGTATTCGTTGATTAATATCTCTCCCTTTATACTTCTTATATAACCACTCTATTGGTCTGTGATCTGTATATAAATTAAATTCTCTCCCATACACATACGGTCTAAAATATTTTACTGCGTATACTATCGCCAATAACTCCTTTTCTGTCGTACTGTATTTTCTCTCATGTTCATTTAATGTTCTTGAAATATAAGCTACCGGATGTTGGTTTTGCGATAAGACTGCCCCTAACGCATAATCACTTGCATCTGTAGTTATATTAAATTGTTCATTAAAATCTGGATGTTTTAAAACTGGTTCTGTTACTAGAATTTCTTTTAATTTATTAAATGCTTCGTTATATTTCTCGTCTTTTAGATCTATCTTAGTTTCTTTCTTTAAATATCTCGTCATTGGATATGCTATCTTACTATAATCTTTTATAAATTTTCTATACTATCCTGTCATCCCTATAAATGATTTAATTTCTTTCTTACTCTGCGGTATTTTTGCTTTTGATATCTTTTCTATTTTTTCTTTGTTTGGTAATATTCCCTCTGGTGTAATTACATGACCTAAAAATGCTGTCTCTTTCTTTAGGAATTCGCACTTGTCTAACTGTAGTTTTAATTTATGTTTTTGTAATATTCTTAAAATTGTTCTGATGTTTAATAAGTGTTCCTCTAATGAACTTCCGAATATGAGTATATCATCCATATATACTACACATATTTTATTTATTACATTTGCTAAAATATCATTCATGATTCTCTGAAATGTTGAAGGTGCGTTTTTCAGTCCGAAGGGCATTCTGATATATTCATAATGTCCTTGATTCGTACTAAAAGCCGTTTTCTCTATATCCCTTTTACTCATTTTAACTTGGTGAAACCCTTTAGCTAAGTCTAAAGTGGTAAAATACACTGATCGTCCTAACTTCTCTAATATTGTCTCTATATTAGGTATTGGATATTTGAAATCTATTGTCACTGAATTTAACTTTCTATAATCTATTACCATTCTATACTTGGTTTTATTACTTCCATCTAGCTTTTTGTTCACTATTATCACCGGTGCGTTGTATGGTGATTTATTAGCTCTGATTATACCATCTGCTAATAATTGATTAATCTTATGTTACTAGTTTTTCATGGTCATGCTACCATTGAAGCTATTAAATGTTAAGAGTTTGTTGTTCTTTCCAGTGTCAGTGGAGTGAAGCTCCAATACGAAATCCCCGACTGTTGATTGACCGTAGAACTTGACGAATTTTTGGAAAGAACTTTCACTGGAGAGGCCAGTTTATCATAAGATTTTGTGTTGGACTAGGTCCGAAGGAGCTGTTTCGTCATCGGAATGCAGAAGACTCTTCAGAGGGTGTATTCTAGCCAACTTCCGAAACACCCTGACAGCTGGTGGAATTGCTGAGGCAAATTCTATATAACCACATCGTAATCCAAGTTCATTTCCACGAATAATGTAATCGGGAACTCGCCGGACATCTACCTTATACTAAAGGCGGGACGTATATGGCTATGAAATGGTTGTAACCTTGGATAACCATATGGCTATGAATCTTGAAAATCTGTTGTTAAGTCCGGGGCCCAGTGGGTCCAACGCAAAACTTATTTTTACCAATACTTTTATGTTACTAGTTTTTCATGGTCATGCTACCATTGAAGCTATTAAATGTTAAGAGTTTGTTGTTCTTTCCAGTGTCAGTGGAGTGAAGCTCCAATACGAAATCCCCGACTGTTGATTGACCGTAGAACTTGACGAATTTTTGGAAAGAACTTTCACTGGAGAGGCCAGTTTATCATAAGATTTTGTGTTGGACTAGGTCCGAAGGAGCTGTTTCGTCATCGGAATGCAGAAGACTCTTCAGAGGGTGTATTCTAGCCAACTTCCGAAACACCCTGACAGCTGGTGGAATTGCTGAGGCAAATTCTATATAACCACATCGTAATCCAAGTTCATTTCCACGAATAATGTAATCGGGAACTCGCCGGACATCTACCTTATACTAAAGGCGGGACGTATATGGCTATGAAATGGTTGTAACCTTGGATAACCATATGGCTATGAATCTTGAAAATCTGTTGTTAAGTCCGGGGCCCAGTGGGTCCAACGCAAAACTTATTTTTACCAATACTTTTATGTTACTAGTTTTTCATGGTCATGCTACCATTGAAGCTATTAAATGTTAAGAGTTTGTTGTTCTTTCCAGTGTCAGTGGAGTGAAGCTCCAATACGAAATCCCCGACTGTTGATTGACCGTAGAACTTGACGAATTTTTGGAAAGAACTTTCACTGGAGAGGCCAGTTTATCATAAGATTTTGTGTTGGACTAGGTCCGAAGGAGCTGTTTCGTCATCGGAATGCAGAAGACTCTTCAGAGGGTGTATTCTAGCCAACTTCCGAAACACCCTGACAGCTGGTGGAATTGCTGAGGCAAATTCTATATAACCACATCGTAATCCAAGTTCATTTCCACGAATAATGTAATCGGGAACTCGCCGGACATCTACCTTATACTAAAGGCGGGACGTATATGGCTATGAAATGGTTGTAACCTTGGATAACCATATGGCTATGAATCTTGAAAATCTGTTGTTAAGTCCGGGGCCCAGTGGGTCCAACGCAAAACTTATTTTTACCAATACTTTTATGTTACTAGTTTTTCATGGTCATGCTACCATTGAAGCTATTAAATGTTAAGAGTTTGTTGTTCTTTCCAGTGTCAGTGGAGTGAAGCTCCAATACGAAATCCCCGACTGTTGATTGACCGTAGAACTTGACGAATTTTTGGAAAGAACTTTCACTGGAGAGGCCAGTTTATCATAAGATTTTGTGTTGGACTAGGTCCGAAGGAGCTGTTTCGTCATCGGAATGCAGAAGACTCTTCAGAGGGTGTATTCTAGCCAACTTCCGAAACACCCTGACAGCTGGTGGAATTGCTGAGGCAAATTCTATATAACCACATCGTAATCCAAGTTCATTTCCACGAATAATGTAATCGGGAACTCGCCGGACATCTACCTTATACTAAAGGCGGGACGTATATGGCTATGAAATGGTTGTAACCTTGGATAACCATATGGCTATGAATCTTGAAAATCTGTTGTTAAGTCCGGGGCCCAGTGGGTCCAACGCAAAACTTATTTTTACCAATACTTTTATGTTACTAGTTTTTCATGGTCATGCTACCATTGAAGCTATTAAATGTTAAGAGTTTGTTGTTCTTTCCAGTGTCAGTGGAGTGAAGCTCCAATACGAAATCCCCGACTGTTGATTGACCGTAGAACTTGACGAATTTTTGGAAAGAACTTTCACTGGAGAGGCCAGTTTATCATAAGATTTTGTGTTGGACTAGGTCCGAAGGAGCTGTTTCGTCATCGGAATGCAGAAGACTCTTCAGAGGGTGTATTCTAGCCAACAACACAAAATCTTATGATAAACTGGCCTCTCCAGTGAAAGTTCTTTCCAAAAATTCGTCAAGTTCTACGGTCAATCAACAGTCGGGGATTTCGTATTGGAGCTTCACTCCACTGACACTGGAAAGAACAACAAACTCTTAACATTTAATAGCTTCAATGGTAGCATGACCATGAAAAACTAGTAACATAAAAGTATTGGTAAAAATAAGTTTTGCGTTGGACCCACTGGGCCCCGGACTTAACAACAGATTTTCAAGATTCATAGCCATATGGTTATCCAAGGTTACAACCATTTCATAGCCATATACGTCCCGCCTTTAGTATAAGGTAGATGTCCGGCGAGTTCCCGATTACATTATTCGTGGAAATGAACTTGGATTACGATGTGGTTATATAGAATTTGCCTCAGCAATTCCACCAGCTGTCAGGGTGTTTCGGAAGTTGGCTAGAATACACCCTCTGAAGAGTCTTCTGCATTCCGATGACGAAACAGCTCCTTCGGACCTAGTCCAACACAAAATCTTATGATAAACTGGCCTCTCCAGTGAAAGTTCTTTCCAAAAATTCGTCAAGTTCTACGGTCAATCAACAGTCGGGGATTTCGTATTGGAGCTTCACTCCACTGACACTGGAAAGAACAACAAACTCTTAACAATTGATTAATCTGTTTTTTGATTTCTTCCTCATGTATTTGAGGGTTTCTATACATTCTACTGTAAACTGGTTCTTCAGTTGTTGTCTTTATTTCATGTTCCATATCTAATTCTGCTTGGAGTTTATCTCCTTCTTTATAAAATGAATCTCTAAATTCCTTCATCATAATTCTTAATTTTCTGTTCTCTTCATCATTCAAATGATCTGTTCTAATTATCGGGTCTGTTGGTTCTAATGCATGAACTTCATCATACCTAATTTCTAACGTATTTATTTCATTATCATCTTCATATCCCATAAACTTGATGCGTTTATTATTTATTATAATCTCTTTATTATTGAAATCTATATATGCTCCTAGTGTATCTAAGATATCCGTTCCTATAATAGCACTCTGTAAGCGATTTCCAAAATCTACAATTTTCCACATAATATTCTTTTCGATCCCAAATTCTATTGGTGATACTGTTTCTACCTCATATTTTATTAAACTAAAACCCGTCATGGTTTTTATTTCTGTTTCTGCTTTTCTCCATTTTAATGTTTTTACTATTTCCTTACTAATCAGTGTTATAGTTGACCCCGTATCTACTAAAGCCTTAACTTTCGTTCCCCAAATTGTCACTTCTATAATTGGTAATCTGAATTTTGCTAAATTTGATTTATTCTCGAGGCTCTTACTCGAAAATTTACATTATTATTTTCTGGTTGCACTATCTGTCCTCTATTCACGATATTATCCACTTCCATTGGTTGTATTCTATTCTGATTATTATTTAATCTATAATTGTTTGAATTATTTTGTCTAAATGGATTCTGTCTAAAATTGTTAGTATTCCTGAGATTGTAACTGGAATTTCTATAATTGTTTTGAACTTGATTTTTATTAACTTGATTGTAGTTATTGTTATTCATATGATTGTATTTAGGTTTATTATTGATATTTTGCCTAACATTTACATTGTTATTTGAAGTTTTTCTAGCATTATCTTTTAAGTAACCATTTCTACCTGAACTTGCAATATTCTGCATTGCTAATCTTAAAATTGAGAAATTCTTTATTTCTATCCATAAGGATGTATTGTCATCGACTTTACTTTTAAATACGTCTAACATTAATTTCTCGTTGTCTTCTCTACTTCGTCCTGTTGCATCTGTTTCCCCCAGATCCACTTTTGCATTTAATTTATTTAGGATGTTCTGTAGTTGTTCGTACACTTCCTGGATGTTATATCCCTTAACTCCATAAGCGTCATAAACTAACTTGTCGTAATTTGCTATTACTCCAAAATTCTGTTTTAATACTTCTTTTATGGCTTCCCATGTCGGAATTGTTGTGAATTTTAACATAACATTTAACGCTGATCCCTTAAATTTAGTAAGCAATATTGTGCTTATTATAACCAATTGATTCGGTGTTCCTAACGCTAAAGTACTCTCTACCGAAGAACAAAATGATGCTAGGCTGTAGTCATCGTCTCCAGAGAATACGGGAACTGCCTTAAATAACGTCAGTAGTACTGATGTCGTCACTCTCTCTTCTGGTTGATGAGCCATTATTGAATATAAGATATTTACCAATCGAAAAATAGTTGAATTGTGTTGAGTTGATATTCGTTCGCCTCCAATTCTTGAAGTAAGTGTTGTAGTTGCTGATTAAAAGCCTGTCCTTCACCTTCACTATTTTGTATTAGATTGTTTCCACGTTTTTCGCTTATTTGTAGCGTAACTGAGTTTTAGTTAAATGGATCACGATTTATATTAATATGATTTTAAAACTTTCACGATTCGATCACTTTCGGATTGCTACAATATTATACTTTTGCAATCCTACCGACTGCGCCAATTTTGTGTTTCGTATCGAGCGATTGTAAAAAAACAAAATTCATTTATTTAATTGTGAGTTTTAATGAAAGTAAATCTTTATTTAATTAATATTATTCGTTGTAAGTTCGTAAACATTCTATTTGACAATTTATGCTTAGCTTAGTACTGGTGACGGCTAATCGAACATAATGCCTGTTTAGATGATATCTTAATAATGACTGCCACTTGAGTATCAAGTGCTGTTATTTATACTACTCTTTTATCCGAATGACCGAACGCTGTGGTTAAGGGTCAATGTGATAAGGTTTGTCTCTTTTATCAGAATGACCGAACGCTGTGGTTAAGGGTCAATGTGATAAGGTTTGCTTAACTTTATGAATTCATGGGAATCAAAGTGATTAAATGTTCTTTGTTCTCATGACTTAGTTCTATATTTGTCTTATTTGGTAATGTACTTGGATCGTATGACTGAATTAGCGAATATGTTATCTGTATTAGTGTTAGTGTGTGAGTTATTATGTAGAGGCTTGGGCTGATACATAACATGCACATGTAGTGTGTTATCTAACAGAACATCAAAAGACAAATAGACCAGGAATTTATCCTATTTAGCATTCTTGTTTCATCATTCTTTTGTTTTCAGTATTGTCGATGATCGAGTGTGTAGCAAAGGAATTGTGCAATCAAAGTATGGTAGCGAAGTGTTTTGAAGAAAAATGTTAGTAATTTGTTTTTTTATTTAATTTTAATCCGAAATGTGTTAAAATACAATTAGTTGGGAATTGACAACTCTAAATTAATCTGAAAAATTATAAAACTATTGCGTGAGTGTTAAAATAGAGACAAGATCGTGTTGGTGATTGCGGCTTTAAGAGACGATTTCCCTTAATTCATGTTAAATTGTACCAAACATTTAACAACAATGAGTTCATAAAAACACAGTGAATATAGTGAATAATTATCTTAATACGGAGAGCGATCAGTTATAAATTGATTCTGGCAAACTAAAGAGTTCGAGACATATCTTATACATTAAATTCAAATTAAGAATATGGTAAGTAGTGGTTGACTTTGAATTAGGTTTTGCCCTTTCAACATCTGTGTCGTTATACTTTTATAGGAAAAGACTAAACCAACCAGAGGTGTAAAGCGGTTAGCGTCGAGGACTATTGATTCATTTTTCTCGAAGACCACGAAAACAGACAAGTCCTTACCAAACAGTCTTCCAGATACTAGTCCCGAGCTTGAATCATCTAAAGGCTGTACAGCATCGTCATCAGCATCAGGACCATCAGTGGTACTATCACCAATAGCGTCTACTAGTGCAGCTTTAGTTGATGCAGTAATATACAAAGCTGATATTGGAAATTATATCGAAAAAATTGATAGTGTGGATGACTACACCAAACGTATGCTGTTAGAAGAGCCTTGGACACCACCTTCTACTTACTCTTTTCCATATTCTGTTCACCACAAACAAGGCAAACCGGAGCGCAGACATGTTAAAACAAGCCATTTCAATGACCATCACTGGCTTGTTCTGTCCGAAAAGCATAAAGGTTTGTACTGTAAGTATTGCTTTCTGTTTGCTACTGAAACCCAAGGATACCAAAAAAATATTATTCTGAATACATTAGTTAAAACGCCACTGAAGTCTTTTGCAAAATTAACAGGCAAGGACGGTGCTCTTGCTTTACATGCTAAAAGGAAATATCACCAAAATGCAGTACTTGCTGGTCAGGACTTTCTTCGTAGCTATCATTATCCCTCATTAGAAATATTGAATCAAATAAGTTCGAAGAGAAAAGTGCAGGTTTTGGAAAATCGAAGCCGACTGCGTCCTATTATTGAAACTATATTACTATTATTCTATGCGGTCATCAAAATATCGCTTTACGAGGGCATAGAGATGACGGTAAATTGGAAGCCGAACTTCCGTTGACCAATGAAGGAAATTTTCGAGCTCTACTTAGATATCGGGTTGAAGGTGGGGACAAAATTTTGGAACAGCATTTGAAGACGGCGTCTTGCAAAGCGACATACATCAGCAAGACAACACAGAATTCGATAATTGAGTGCTGTAAAGAAGAAATTCAGAAGCAGATATTGAATGGAGTAAAGAAGGCTGGTTTTTACTCTATAATGTTCGATGAGACAACTGATGCAGCACATACTTAAACAACTGAGCTTAAGTATACGATACATACACGAAGGGATTGTAAGGGAAGATTTTCTAACATTCGCAGATGTATATGCTTCCATTCGGGAAGAGGTTATAGAGGGCGGAGAACGATGGCTCACTGGTGCTGCGTTGGGCCAGTGCGTGATCGATTTAATAAAAAAGTTTGAGCTTCCCCTTAAAAATTGTGTTGGGATTGGGACAGATAATTGCTCTGTAATGGCATCGTTCTCCGCCGTGCAGGAGATAATTAAAAGTTGCCCTAATGCCAGGAGATGTGCTTGTTTTAACCATTCGCTCAATAGTTCTCTAAGCAAAACTGCAAAAGTGGTCTCAAATCGGAATGCCATTTCCACTATGAAAAAAGTAATTAGTTTTTCGAATGCTTCTTCTAAAAGAACAGCAGTATTTAAGAACTACTTAGAGCATAATTTTCGTGGGCTTTGCGAAACACGATGGATAGAAAAGCATGATGGTGTTTTGCAGTTCCAGAATTCTTGCCAAAAAAATGTAACGCTCTTCAAGAAATATTCATGTGGCAAGATACAAAAACATCTTCGGAGGCATATTCCTTAATTAAAGCATTGAGTGATGCAGATTTCATTATTTCATTGGTTTGCCTTTGTGATATTCTCTCCGTAACACGTCCCTTGAGCCTAGCTTTACAAGCTCCGTCAATGGATTTAAAGAGTGCCTCTGATGCATTGCAAGATACGATGAAGATTTTGAGATCGTATCGGAGAGATGCAGATTCTCATTTTGCGAAATTATTTGTTAAAGCAAAGGGTATTGCAAAAGAACTGGGAACCGAAATAGAACTTCCTTGAATAACTATTCGACAAATCCATCCTTCGAACTTTACTGCAAACAATGCTGAAGACTATTATCGCAAAGCTATTTTTGTTCCTTTGTTAGATAACATATGAAATGATCTTGAAGTCAGATTACCAGCAGAAACAATACAAGTTTTTGACTTAAACTTGCTTATGCCTTCAGTTATATTAGAAGCAAGCCCTTCAGGTGATGCTAACCAACTAGGCCGTATTGAAGCTCTAGCTGTTCGTTATAAATCATTCTCAAAGCATGGTGAATCAAATCTCGTAGGAGAGTTCAGAGTATGGAAAGAGAATTGGAAAAGAAACCAAACTGAAGAAGTAACGATACCGAAAACTGCAGTGGAGGTGTTGGAAAATTGTAATGAAGATATTTATCCCAATATTCGACGACTTATACAAATACAAGCTACAATGCCGGTCAGCGTATCCACGTCAGAGAGAACGTTTTCAACCCTTCGGCGACTAAAATCGTGGCTGCGAACGCGGATTACAGAGGAAAGGCTTACTGGTCTTGCCCTGTTAAATACACATCCAAGTATTAATTTGGATGTTGATAATATAATTGAACGGTTTGCAAAACAAAAAAACCGAAAAATGGAATTCGTCATATAGTCAGCACAATATTTAATTTAAAAAAATATTTATTTATTTTAAATTTGTCTAATATAATCGTTTTATACAAGTTTGAAGTTGGATATACATACCTATCTATAGATAACATCAGAGAGCGATGAATTTTTGATATCAATCATTAACGCACGGTTTTATATTTCAATTTACTTAAGAAACCAAAGAATTTTTATTTATTTTAATTTTTGAACCTTTTTATTAATTTAAGCCTTTGAAATAAGTATTAATTTAGATACATATTTATAACACCATAGAACGGTTTGATAAAAAGAAGAACAGTGTATTTAATTTGTGATAATTTGTGATTATAGTCATATATAACGTATGCTTCTATAATTTTATTCTATTAAAAAAAACAGAATATTGATTATTTTTTTTACTTACTTACCTTTTTTATTTCGCTATGGATAATAGGTACCTAAGAATACTAAAAACCAAAACCAAAAAATATTTTATGATAGGTACCAACATTAATGCAATATGCAATGCAATATTAATGCATACCATATTTAGAAATATGTATAATGTGATTTAACATTTCTAAAGAATATTAATTTTTTTTGTTTTTTCACTTTTGAATTTTTTGAATTCATTTTTAATAAAGGAAAATACATAAAATGTAAATAAAGCGATTAACGAAAAAATTTTCTTTTATTTCAGTAAATATTGACTCTCAATTTCATCTCCTACGCACATTTAAAACAATGTTATTCCATACAGCTTCACCGTTAAACATTTTAATATTCCGGCGATGATGATCAATATCGTATTGAATTTGTTTTCTCATCTAAATTACCAACTAAATTATTTGTTTAACACAAGCAATATCCAAAGTTGCGGTACAAAAATGATACAATTTTTTTGTAGAATCATCACAACAAAGGTTTTAATAAAAGGCCTTTAACTAGTTTTTCACACTAGATGTATAGGTATAGCCACAGAACTTGATCAAACAAAATAGTCAAATCAAATCATTTCCGCCCCCCCTCAACAGCAAAGTCTGGATCCGCCACTGTGATATACTCCGATTTTGATCGCCCCGAACCTTGACCCGAAAAATAATAAAGTTTCGCCCAGACTATTGGCAGATTTTTAAATCGATAACATTACTGTATTGTTAAAATAATAAAGTAAAATATACTTAAAAACAGTGGCAGATCCAGACCTTACTGTTGGGGGTGTCAGATTTTTTCTTAATTTGGCTATTTCGTTTGATAAAGTTCTGTGTGAATTTAGCTACATCGACAGCACTTAGCAAAAAAAGGGTCATCTGGGAAGGGATCATATTGTTTTCACCTTATTATGGGTCATTCCATCGAGAATCGCCAAAGTAGTGATCTCGTCTTTCTGATTCTTTTGAAAAATTTTGTAATTGAAGAACAAGTGAAAAAATAATTAAAATTCAAGGATTTGTTTCTATCTCATTTTTTAACTAACAAAAACAATAACAATCTTTAAAATAAGCCCTACTTTATTATTCAAGGATTAAAAATACTAGAGATATTTTCAAAGAGGATTCGGATATCGTTTTGGGGAAATTTTTAACATACTGTAACTAACAAAAAATAATGAGATAGAAGCAAAAAATTGAAATCATATTTTTTTTCAGTAGTTCTTCGAGTACACAAAATTTCAAAAGAATCGGCGATGATAAGGTCACACTTTTGGCGATTCTTGATTAAATTACCTTTTTTCTATAAAATTAATTGAGAATTCTCTTCGATTTTTTTACTAACCATTGAGATTCCAAGTTAATTTTGTGATATGTTTTGAAAAACAATGTCAAGAATAGTTTTGAGACAGCCTCACCCTTTAAAATAAGCCCTATTTTATTTTTCCAGGATAGAAATTACCAGAGATATGAATTTTCAAAGAGGACTCGGATACCATTTTCGCAAAAACTAACAAAAAAATTAGATAGAAACAAAAAATTGAATTTCAATTCTTTTTTTCATTAGTTCTTAAAGTACAAAAACGTAACAAAAAAGTAACGAAAAATCTTGTAAAACACACGCTTGGTCGTTCGATTTGGAAATAAACTGCAGTCTGCTGTGTTGCGGTGCCTGATCTGATTCTTCTTCAGTACGCGGCCTTGGTCAATTCCGGAAAAGGGCTAATTATCTAAGTCTATAGCTTTATTTGATATTCATTTTAGTGTCATTACTGAGAACTAAGGTCGAGGCATGAAAGATGCATACAATAATTGTATAGTGAATGAATGGTAAAAGTAGGTGCAACATAGTTTGGTATATAAAGTATGATTTTTCTCAACTTTTAGCGATGGTCAAATCCAGGGGGGCAAGTGCCCCTTCTTGCCTCCCCCCCTGTGGGCACCCATGTGCAGTAGTAGTTAAGGCGGAGTTGAATATTCGGTGGGACAAGTTTTAACGAGGCTACCAACCCTAAATGGAACCAGTAGAGGATTATCTATAATATATTATATTAACAGGCTATGTTGAAAACCACAAAAAAAAAAATGTGTCAACAGTCTGGGCGCAACTTTATTATTTCTTTGGTATAAGTCCGAAACGCGTATTATGCAGAGATACGATGTAGGTTACTATGCGAATGACAATCTAAATAATACCTACACCGCATCTCAGCATAAAAACGTTTTGGTCTACTATCGCAAGAGATACGTCAAAAATTGTGAAAATATATGCAACCCCCGTGGAACCACTGTTGGATTGAATACCCCAAAAATCTAACATCAGTTTTAGATATTCCAATTCGATATCTTACCACTTCTAAAGCCGGCTACAGACTTATCGCGTTTCGCCTATTTCGCGTCATTCTTTCTCTTTCGTCTTGAATGGAAAACCTCTATGTCAGTGGCGTGGCGTGATAATTCAACAAGGGGAAGCAATTGGTTAATATCCACAATTTTTTTTTATTATTCTACCTATCAATTTACTGCATATTGATTGAACCTCCTCCATTAGCACCCAGCAGGGATCTAGGAGGCTATTAAGAACGTTGGTGTTTAGGTTGTCAGTCGCAGTCACCTACACCTAGCTCACCATTAAACGCTTTCCGGACTTCTAACAAAAAAATTATAAAGTTTCGATCATAGTACCTACATATTGGCATTTTTTTTTATTTATTACGTATTTTTTGGAATAGAAGAGTCAATAGAAATAAATAATAATAGTAAAATAATTCTATCTCATAAACCTTAAAAGTTTTTCGGAATTCGTTAAAAAATCTTGCATCAGAGTTTTCTTCGATTCAATATAATAATAGAAATAAAAGTGAATTAAATATCTCATTAGACCCAATATATAAAAATTCTTGAAAATGTACACAACCGTGAGGGGTTGGATATCGAAAAATTAGAAAAAAATATTTCTAGGTGCTTACATAAAGGGCTCGCAAAAGTAAAATTTATTTCGGCATGTCCAATATAAATATATAACGAAATCGTGGAAATGTGGAAAAATCCCTTTTCACGGACAATTGTTTTACTCAACCTCTATGCTAATAAAAATCATTTTTTTTTCTTTAATTACTTCATATACATACGTACTAAGCTCCAACTTTCTTCTTCATAAGCCGTTTTCGAGATATACAAAATCACCACCCATATATTTTTTTCTAGGATACCTCTTTATTAGCTCTATGTAGTAATTTTTTACCTTTCTATGGTTTGTAGTTTTTCGAAAATAAAAATGGATGTTATTTCCTTTCCTCGCCCTCCCACCGTCAACCCCTTCACCAGCACATCCAAAATTTGTTTTTCCAGTTAGAAATGTACTGGACCTAACTCATGTAAAATTTCTAAGATCATATATGGTACGGTTCTTGAAATATAAGAATGAAATATTTTAAAAATGGACCCACTTTTGTGGTCTACCTCTCACAAAATAAATTTTATGTTCAATGAGCTTCTCCGCATATCCTATATACACAAACTAAATTATACCTTCCTGATTGATTCGAAAGATATTCTAATCCAAGTTTCTTACCCCAACCCCTACTGACCACCTTCTGATTAAAAAATTTTAGCTCTTGATTAATCTGCTACTATTATTTCTTAAAACAACTACAAGTTTCAATCTTCTGACATCAACCATTCAGAAGATACGTATTTTAGAATGTTTCAACCTCAGCTTTCAAGCACTCCGAAGACATTGCTTTCCCTCCACTCCCACACGCCTCAAACCTTATCGTAAATTTTGCAGACAGGTCCACTACCTATTATACTTTTATATAAGTTCCGAGTTTCAGCATTCTAACATACCGGTTCCTGAGATCTAAGAACTAAATTAAATATGTACAATTGAACTATTTACCACAATTCAATTCAAAACTTCAATCAGAATTCAATTCCAATCCTACTCTGGTAGCACCAATTTCTGATTAGATCTCTGCTCGCTGCAAGCTTCTCCGTTGCAGCCAAGAACGTGTTGTACGAAGTACGCCCCGTGCAGATTGTGCAGGTATGCACATATCTCATTGCTTCCACCGAGGTTTCTACCTTGCAGAATGTGTGTGACGTCACAGTGAGTTTACAGCGAACTGATTTCAACGCTCATACATGCATTGCTTTTCCGCGGGGTGTTTTTCTGAGTTTCTTTTCGCTTGCCGTGGTGCTGCCAAGTGTTGTCTTTCAGGCCTTGGGAAAACTATTTTGACTTGAGAAAGTCAAAATAGTCGAAGGATGGGTAAAGGTTCGGGACAGAATGGGCCAATTCCTCCTACGTCTGAACTGGTGGCTGAAGTAGAACGGAGGCGACACGCTTGCTGGCGGCCGGGACTAGCTACGGCAGTGTGGGGTGGGTCTTGTTCTACCTCAGACCATAAACCCTAGACCTAGACAACAAAAATTTCGTGTCGACTTACTCCAGGGTATTTAAAATTGGAATATCTTCCCAATAGGTCGTGAAAGACCAAGAAGCGGTGAAGTTGCGCGACTTCACGATTTGTCAGGGCGCTCTGGTGTTAATAGCGCCCTACTCTGCCCACCCTGCCTCAGTCACGACATTCCAACATGAAAATATTCGTTGTGACCCCTTTTTGAGGTTCGGGGCTAAGGAGCTAGACGCTCGGGTTCACTTTAATGGCTCTTTCTTAGCCTTTAATCAACATACCGACCAGAATTCAAAAGAACATTTTCAAAAAAAAACCACAAAACTGAAAAAAATAAATAGCGAATATATGTGAAAAACAAAGAAGAAAGAAAAAACTTACCCAGTTATTTTTGCAGCTTTCATTTTCAAATTAAGTTAATATAACTTTTTTTTTTGTATTTATTATAAATTATTAATATTAAATTATATTCCGTCCCGTCCCTGTCCTGTCGTTTGTCATATTAATTTATTTTTTCTTTTTATGTTTTTAATTTTATAATTTATATATATAAAAATTTCGCGGTTTTTTCTTTTTTTTCCTTTTTGGTTGTTAAAATTCATTTTTATATTTTAATTCATTTTTTTGGTGGATTCAAATAATTTTGAATGAGATTTCGCGAACTATTGGATTGCGTCCAATTTAACTTACTAAGGCGGTGCCCCACTAGTACAATTTTCCAGGTTATGTAGCACTTATATGCTTGATCCTTCCTGATCTACTAAGGCTCACATTATCATTCTTTCGTCAACCGAAAACGAGTATGATTTGCAATCAAAATTTTAATTTGACACAGAATTTGCTATAACCACTCAACACACGCAGCAGAAATTTTTTCGAAAGGAAAACGACGAATCGGGGGAAATTTGTTTGCTAATGGAACATGAACGAGATGCAGTTCCGAGTCACAGAAGACGAGTTGACGAAACGTTGATCAGCTGGTGTCTCATTAAAATTATTTTCATTCGTGGCCGTGGCGCGGTGGAGTGGGTGGAGTGGCGTGTTGACAAGACACCCAACAAATGTCAAAACAAACTTGACCTGCGTGTTTCTTTTTCCTTTTATTTAACTTCTTTTCACTTGGCCTTTCCGAGCGAGACTCAAACACACTTCGTTTTTTCCTTCCTTTTCGATTTCAGCTTTTCACGTATCGCGGACGTAATGAAGGCGGCACTTAGAGGAAGGAGCAGCAATCATGTCAATCAGTTTATCTCGCTCGAATTATGCAGTTCGCCTATTGGCTAGAATGAGAACGCGCGATCGTTCTTATCACACAATCAGTAGTTGCACTGCAAAAACATTCGCAATCCTCGCCGAACGACACCCCAAACAATTTTTTTCTGCAAATTCGCTGCGAACACAATCGCAAGATTGCTCTTAGGAGAATTTAATCAACATTTAACACCCACAGAGTGGCAGCGCAGCAAAGCGCAAATTAATCAACGGAAATGTAACACTGCAGCCCCGCCACCTTACACATCCGCGCGCAAATTAAACCACTGCGCCCTTGGAACACCAACAAAAAATTGAACTGTCAAAACACGTCCGTCCGGAAATCCGTTTCGGGAATTTCCCGTCGAGTTCGCTGGACGTACGTGTCCAAATCGTAACAAATCGCCTTGGCCACTGCACAATAACACGCGAAATGCTCCGAAGTCTTTCCACTTTTTCGAATTTCGATTGAAGAAAATGCGCCAGTGCAGAGGGCAGCGACGTGCAAATTTACATTTAGACAACACGGTGTGATTTCCAGCTCAGTAAACCGAATTCAATTTGAGGAACACCCGGACTAAACCGATGGACTGTATTCACATCCACGACAAATTCTTAAATTTTTTTTGCACCGAACGCGACGAAAACCTGCACCATGGCGTCCGGTCAAAACCAAAACTCTTCCACGTTTTTCAAAAACCGCTCGGCATCTGCCGAGTAGCGGAACTTTCTTTCCAGCCAAGCCGGTTTCGATTGGTCGTTCCAGTGGCTCGCCAGTGCTCTCAAATGCTTCGATATTTTATTTCCTCTCGAAAGCATTTGCAAGCACTTGAAATGAATTTCTGGCGGCACTCAACAACATAGGCGATTCGCCGATGACTTTCATCGCCGAAACGACTACGAAAAGTGGCCGCGTAGAAGAGTATCATGCGCACGACTGAGTGCCGGGCAATCGGTGTACTCCCTCGGATCACTGCCGCAGATCCTTGGAGTGGTAAGTCCCCAGACGTTGGCCTCCTTAATCCTCCAATTCGTAATGTGAGTTACCTAGCACACGACGAATCCTGCACTTGAGGAACTTCTTTGCCAGCTTGGCGTTATATCGTAGTTCTGCGTGGCTGTGGACAAGGAAAAATTTCTTCGGAATACCTCTTGACCTACACAAAATTGTGCTTTAGCAGCACGCAGATTATAACGCCTGCTGCTGTCCTCATGTGCGACCCTGATTTTCGTCTGCGCCAGTTGCCTCACGATAGGGATTCCCTCTCGAGGTCGAAGCCGTACATTTGACTCTCCCAACGCTCACAAATGCTTCAGCAGTTCGTAGTCCTTCCCGTGCAACATCATGTGATTCCCAAACAAAACCTGATAAGGAGAAAATCCAGTGGCTTGGTGGAGTGAGCTACGAAGAGCACATCCAATTTTGCTTAGACTCTCATCCCATCGTGTTTGGTCATCAGTGATGAATGCTCGAATTCCGGCCAGGATGGACTGATTGACACGCTCCGAAGCATTCGCTTGCGGTGAGTAGCTCGGGGTGTACAAGTGTTTAACTCCGTATTTGTTCAGCATAGAGTTAAACACATTCGACCTAAATTGAGAGCCGTTATCGGAGAGGATCGTCTCTGGTGTTCCAAACTTATGGAAGACCTGCCCCTCCAAGTAGGTGGTGATCTCTTCAGCAGTGATCCGTCCCAAAGGATGTAACAGGGGAAATTTAGTGAAGTGATCCAAGACGATCAAGATAGCGATCTTACCCCGTTTGGTACGCGGATATGGTCCAAGTACGTCGATGTAAAGGTGTTGGAATGGCTGATCAGTCTGGAAAGGTTCTCCCATTGGCGCTCGTAGAGGTCTATTCGGGGACTTTGTCTCTTTACAAGTGTCGCACGCCAGAACGTAGGTGCGTACTTGTGTAGCCATTCCTGGCCAGTACAAAAATCGCCTGACTCGCTCTAGCGTTTTGGCATAACCACCATGGACCGTGGTGTCTGCCTCGTGCGCCTGAGCGATCGCAGCTGACGTAAGGCTCGATGGAATCCATATATTCCAGGCCCTGTCTTCAGCAATCGGGTCACCGTTGTGAGGCTCTGTGCGCTTATACACGAAACCATCCCTCACGCATACGTCAGGAAGCCGATCGGCGTTCGCATCGACAGTAGACACTAACTCTTTATATTCTTTGCCAGAGAATTCTGGAGAGTCCATATCAACCATCGGTGCCACGTCGATCAGCGCGTTTAATCCCTCTTCGTATACACGAGAGAGAGCGTCGGGTACAACGTTCAGGCTCCCTCGTCGGTGCTCGATTGTAAAGTCGTAACCTTGGAGTTTTAAACTCCATCTTGCCAACCGTCCTTGTAGGTCTTTCTGCGACATGAGCCATTTGAGACTTGCGTGATCCGTAATGATTTTGAACGCAGTCCCTTCTACATAGGCTCGAAATTTGTTCACGCTCAACACAGCTGCATAACACTCAAGTTCGGTTACGCTGTAGTTGCGTTGAGTGGAAGTGAGCTTCTGTGACATATACGCCACTGGAGATTCCGATCCGTCGTCGTTTTCCTGAAAGAGAACGCTACCCACCCCTGATTTACTGGCGTCGCACTGGATTACGAAAGACCTCTTAAAATTAGGATTGATTAATAAGGGGGCTTTCGTCAACAAGTCTTTCACTAATAGGAAGGAAGTTTGTGCCTCTGTAGTCCAAGCAAACTGGTTGGACTTCTTTAGAGTGTCTGAAATTGGTGAAACAGTCGCAGCAAAGTTGGGAACGAATCGTCGATACCAGCCTGCCATACCAAGGAACCGTCGTACTTGACGTGCGGACTTAGGCGAAGGGTAATCGACGATGGCTGAAACTTTGTTGGGATCAGTTTTCAAGCCTCCTTCTCCAACAAAGTATCCGAGATATTTCACCTCTCTCAGACAAAACTTACTCTTGTTGACGTTAATAGTCAAGCCAGCCTTTCGCAAACATTCTGCGACTTCAGCCAATAAAACCAGATGTGAATCGAAATCCTCAGAAATTAACAGCAGATCGTCCAAATATACGAATACCTGCTCCTTCAGCTCGGGTAGGATGACTTTGTCTATCAAACGACACATTCATTGCGGCGCGTTGCATAACCCAAAAGGCTTGCGAGTGTAGTGATATAGAGGCCGGCCAGGAATGGTAAACGCTGTATACTCCCTGGATTTGTTCTCGAGAGGAATCTGCCAAAAGGCGTCTTTGAGGTCCAGGCTAGTAATAAAATTGGCTCGCGGCAAACGACTTAAGATACCATCAATGTGTGGTAATGGATATGCATCCTTCTTCGTCACACTATTGACTTTGCGCGAGTCCAAACATAACCAGACCTTGCCTGGCTTCCTCACAAGAACCACAGGCGAGCTCCATGCACTCTGGCTGCTCTCTATAACGCCAAGTGCTCTCATGCGATCGATCTCGTCATATAAGAGTTTTTGGATCGCAGGAGACACAGGATAATGTCGCTGTTTGATGGGACTTGCATCACCAACGTCTATACTGTGTTGTTCGACGTTGGTCACACCGAGTCCGTATACTTCGTATGATGGAAATTTGGACTTTACCATTTCCAACCTCTTTACATCTGTGGGCGTTAAATGGTGGGCATCCGGAGCTATCAGTTGCGATGTAGTATCGGGAGTATCGACCGCGCTGATAATGCTAGGAGCTAGTTGGAATGATCACCAGAAGTCTACCCCCAGGTACAATTTCTGCGACAGGCTCGGCACGATGTATAGTGTAATGGGTTTGGTAATACCACGAAAATTAATATCGGTAGTTACTGTGCCCAATACCTTTTGCGCTGCACCATCAGTGGTCTTCACCTCATGACAGACCGGTCGATAATTCACCTGTGCATCATGGAGACGTTGTAAAGCGTTTGCCCCCAGGTAACTGATGCTCGCCCCACTATCGAGGAGTCCTTCAACGTCCACTCCGTACAAGGATACCATGGCGTACGGACGTATGTCCAACGGATTGGTGATGATGGTAGAGAGGATCGCTTTCTTTTTTTCACGCACCATCCTCCAGAATATACGAAGACGCAAGATTGACTTTCTGAGACCGGATCCACTCGATAGTGCTGATACTTGATCAACACTTGCGACTGGAGTAGGTAGAAAAATTCGCTCTCGAGCCTTCATATATTCTTTTCGCCGAAGATGGTATGGCTTGAGAGGATGGCGGGAATGTCGTCTTGAATTATCATTCACTATAGGGTCTTCTTCAGATCTAAAAACAGCCTGCTCTGTAGTAGCATTTGCTCTCGCCAATATCGTGACTTGCGATGTGTTTGTTGTTGTTGGAAAATTAGGGGAGGATGATTTTACGCTAAAAGGATGGGAGTTAGGTTCAGAAAGGGATGATGAAGGTGTTGTAAAATTTGGAGGGGTTATTAAGGGGGTATTAACAAGGGGTAAAATGTTTTTATTGGAAGTAACATAATGAAAGGGGGATTGGGAATCGCTGACATCCTGCTTCGAACCTTCTAAGATGGTCGGGCCGGTGGATTGTCTGTCACTGGGCGAGAAGGCCCCGGAAACCTTTCGTCCTTCGGTCCGTTTTTTGAGGAACACCGAGTACATTTTTGCTTGATCACGTCGGCCTTTCCGCAACCATAGCAAAAGATTTTCTTATTGGTATCTTCGCAGTCTCGATAACCGTGACCCTCCTTCCGGCAATTCCAACATACCAGTGGAGTTGATATGCCAACTACGTCTGCGGTTTCTTGGACGTCTTCGGTAGCAACCAACGGCGGTTCCAGCTCGTGAACTCGAGGCTGTTGCCAGGTTGCTACACGATTAGCCTTCCTGACCTCTTCATATCTCGACACCAAAGCACGAAGATGAGCCAGATCTCGGATCTCATGAAAGCAGATTAGCTGTTGGATACTGCCCAAGAGATTGCCGCTGACCAGCTCAAAAAATTCTGAATCCGGAATTGGGGTGCGTAATTGAGTCCGAAATCTGGTCATCTCCTGCTCGAATACCAGGTACGGCTTGTAAGGTGCTTGCCGTCTGGTAATCATTTTCTTCCGAACTTCGAAGTCGGTGCTACGGTCGCCCCAGTATTGCAGGAAGGTGGTTTTAAGCGAATACCACGTCGAATCTGGGTTAGTTCGTCGCCATAACCAATACCACTGGTTTGGCAAATTATCCAGCAGCAAATGGTAGTTCGCGACCAACAAATCCATGCGCCCGCCCAAATCCGACGAAGTCAATGCTTCCGCTCGGAAAATTAGCTCTTCGGCGCGTAGTGACTGGCCATCTCCATTAAATCGTAGTCGCCAATGGCGAATCGAACTGCCAGCGTTGTGGTGAATATAATTCGAGCCGTTGTTATCGCGAATGTGCATTTGGGCGTTCGCATGGGTCTGTCGGTCCCGAACTTGCTCACTTTGTGGTTGACGAATAGGCGGATACAGTGGTGGCGGAAATTGGTACGCCGTCGATACGCTTGGTCTTGACAAGAATTGTGGCGGTTGTGCTGGATGAGTGACAGGCGGTGGTTGAGGAGTGTTTGGCATATTGGGCCCTTGATCACGTTTTTCTCGGATGACCGATCTAATTATATTAATCAAATCATTCACTTCCAAATTAGACAACGCCCCCCCCCCCCGGAAACTGCTGGTGTTGCTTCGGGTGTTTGCGCATCGTGTATTTCTGCCCACCTAACCCTGCTCTGCTGACCGTTTCCCAGAACATCTGATGGCCTATTGTTCAGCACTTGCGTGCCTCGCTCCTGGATGATTGTCCCATCCGGAGTGTAGAGAGTGCGTCCACCCGCAGTCTCTAGTGCAGAATCCAAATTTAACCTACCAGGAGAAACTACATCGCTTAGAGACCTTGCGCCATCCTCGCGAGTCTGTCTTCTGGTTCTCTCGCCGGATATAGCGGTCGCACCCTCCACACCCCGAATGAGCCAATAATCCCCCGGACTCAAATGACCACGACAGTTCGGGCAGTTGTGATTGTCCACAATCCACAGCTCCAGACAGTCTCTGTGGAACTGGTGACCACACTTGGTGGTCATACCCTGGTCCGGATCTACCTTGCTGATGCACGGCGTACATGTTCTAAGGGCATGTTTTTTTTTTTTTTTTTTTCGAAAGTCGGGTGAGTTACAAAAGGGTGACTGACCAATGTAAAAACTAGTGAACAATAGGAATCTAGATGCCCGAGTGGAAATACGAGCGATTGAATGATTGAAAGAAAGTGAATCCTATAGAATGATTATATCAATCGATGAATGAATGTTGGTTATCTACGTATGCGGTATTGACTAATAAAGTTTAGTGGTTGTTTGAACGCTAGTTGGTGTGTTAAGGAGAGAACCCAATTAATCGATCGTATGAATGTACAAATGCCTGCTCAACTGTGTAAGCGAATGTTTCTCGGATGTGAATAACCAATCATAAGGCTGTTGAAACTACGCACCCAAAAAAAATTGTACGACAGAATGAGTGCAGTAATAATTTAAATTCACAGGTGGATGTTGCACGAGTGAATGAAGTATGCTAAGTACCAGTATAAACGACTGATAGAGGATTGTATGTGCAGTGCTGTGTGAATAAACGGATAATTGAGCGAACGTTTAGGGGTAGTTGTATGTGTGCGTCGGAAAATTTTTAAAAAAAATCAATGGTTTGCATGAATGAACTATGAAAAAAAAATGGTTGAATAACTAGAAAATTTGAATGCGACGGAAAAAAAATTAATCGCATTATTTCACGAGCTAGTGCGCTTGAATGACTGATTCGATAGCTAACTGTGCGATCGATGAGCGAATGAGTGAATGTTAATGTGAAGGCGTACGTAGTATGCAAGCAAAAAAAAAATAACGAATGAATGATTGGACGATTGTTTAAATGTATATATGAATATGTGAATGCTTCAACGAATGAAAAAACGAATGAATGTTGTAATTATATTAGTTTGAATTCAAAAAAAATTAACCCTCACGTTGTCGCAACCTCCCCTCATATGCAGATCAAATCGCGAAGCCGATCCTGCTCTTTCCCGACTCATTGGGAAAATCCGGAACGTGATTAACTTTCAACAAAAAAAAAATTTGGGGAAAAATAGCAATCAAAAGAAAATCAAAATAAAGCGCAAAAAAAATCTAAGTTAAAATTTATCGTCAAAAGACTTATAAAAAAAATTAAGTATTCAAAAAAAAAAAACTCTACGTTTTTTCAAAAAAAAATATTCTACGTTACAAAGGAGCTCTAAACGGAAGGATAAAGATATAAGGTACTTAACAAATTTTCGACGAAATTTCCTATCATCAAACTCACCAATATTTTACAAGTATTTATCCCAATTGTCTGACGACACGCCCGCCAAGACAGGGCATGCCCAGCACTCAAAAGGGTACTTGCAAAACAAAAGTGGAAAGAATCAGAAAGATTAAGTTTATCACAGCTTGCATCACATCAATCTCGTATACAGACAATATTTCCCTTTCCTATGGAACCGAATTGGCGCCTAAAGGTTGCCAAAACGGTTCGTCAATAGGATCGTTCCATATTGCCTCCATACAAGTTCGATGAAAGGTTTTGCTGTTGAAAATCTGAAAAGCTTGTACACTTGGACTTTGATTGCCGTTCAGGCGAAAATTCTGTCGCAGAACGACTAAGTTTTTAGTCCTTTTGCCCACCAACTTTTTATGTACGGAATTTTTCTGACTCGCACGTGTTGATGAGCTACGCTTTAAGCACTAAGCGTAGGGGTGGCTAGCCCCACGTTGGGCGCCATTTGTTGTCTTTCAGGCCTTGGAAAAACTATTTTGACTTGAGAAAGTCAAAATAGTCGAAGGATGGGTAAAGGTTCGGGACAGAATGGGCCAATTCCTCCTACGTCTGAACTGGTGGCTGAAGTAGAACGGAAGCGACACGCTTGCTGGCGGCCGGGACTAGCTACGGCAGTGTGGGGTGGTTCTTGTTCTACCTCAGACCATAAACCCTAGACCTAGACAACAAAAATTTCGTGTCGGCTTACTCCAGGGTATTTAAAATTGGAATATCTTCCCAATAGGTCGTGAAAGACCAAGAAGCGGTGGAGTTGCGCGACTTCACGATTTGTCAGGGCGCTCTGGTGTTAATAGCGCCCTGCCTCAGTCACGACATTCCAACATGAAAATATTCGTCGTGACCCCTTTTTGAGGTTCGGGGCTAAGGAGCTAGACGCTCGGGTTCACTTTAATGGCTCTTTCTTAGCCTTTAATCAACATACCGACCAGAATTCAAAAGAACATTTTCAAAAAAAAACCACAAAACTGAAAAAAAATAAATAGCGAATATATGTGAAAAACAAAGAAGAAAGATAAAACTTACCCAGTTATTCTTGCAGTTAAGTTAATATAACTTTTTTTTTGTATTTATTATAAATTATTAATATTAAATTATATTCCGTCCCGTCCCTGTCCTGTCGTTTGTCATATTAATTTATTTTTTCTTTTTATGTTTTTAATTTTATAATTTATATATATAAAAATTTCGCGGTTTTTTCTTTTTTTTCCTTTTTGGTTGTTAAAATTCATTTTTATATTTTAATTCATTTTTTTGGTGGATTCAAATAATTTTGAATGAGATTTCGCGAACTATTGGATTGCGTCCAATTTAACTTACTAAGGCGGTGCCCCACTAGTACAATTTTTCAGGTTATGTAGCACTTATATGCTTGATCCCTCCTGATCTACTAAGGCTCACATTATCATTCTTTCGTCAACCGAAAACGAGTATGATTTGCAATCAAAATTTTAATTTGACACAGAATTTGCTATAACCACTCAACACACGCAGCAGAAATTTTTTCGAAAGGAAAACGACGAATCGGGGGAAATTTGTTTGCTAATGGAACATGAACGAGATGCAGTTCCGAGTCACAGAAGACGAGTTGACGAAACGTTGATCAGCTGGTGTCTCATTAAAATTATTTTCATTCGTGGCCGTGGCGCGGTGGAGTGGGTGGAGTGGCGTGTTGACAAGACACCCAACAAATGTCAAAACAAACTTGACCTGCGTGTTTCTTTTTTTTCCGAGCGAGACTCAAACACACTTCGTTTTTTCCTTTCTTTTCGATTTCAGCTTTTCACGTATCGCGGACGTAATGAAGGCGGCACTTAGAGGAAGGAGCAGCAATCATGTCAATCAGTTCATCTCGCTCGAATTATGCAGTTCGCCTATTGGCTAGAATGAGAACGCGCGATCGTTCTTATCACACAATCAGTAGTTGCACTGCAAAAACATTCGCAATCCTCGCCGAACGACACCCCAAACAATTTTTTTCTGCAAATTCGCTGCGAACACAATCGCAAGATTGCTCTTAGGAGAATTTAATCAACATTTAACACCCACAGAGTGGCAGCGCAGCAAAGCGCAAATTAATCAACGGAAATGTAACACTGCAGCCCCGCCACCTTACACATCCGCGCGCAAATTAAACCACTGCGCCCTTGGAACACCAACAAAAAATTGCACTGTCAAAACACGTCCGTCCGGAAATCCGTTTCGGGAATTTCCCGTCGAGTTCGCTGGACGTACGTGTCCAAATCGTAACAAATCGCCTTGGCCACTGCACAATAACACGCGAAATGCTCCGAAGTCTTTCCACTTTTTCGAATTTCGATTGAAGAAAATGCGCCAGTGCAGAGGGCAGCGACGTGCAAATTTACATTTAGACAACACGGTGTGATTTCCAGCTCAGTAAACCGAATTCAATTTGAGGAACACCCGGACTAAACCGATGGACTGTATTCACATCCACGACAAATTCTTAAATTTTTTTTGCACCGAACGCGACGAAAACCTGCACCATGGCGTCCGGTCAAAACCAAAACTCTTCCACGTTTTTCAAAAACCGCTCGGCATCTGCCGAGTAGCGGAACTTTCTTTCCAGCCAAGCCGGTTTCGATTGGTCGTTCCAGTGGCTCGCCAGTGCTCTCAAATGCTTCGATATTTTATTTACTCTCGAAAGCATTTGCAAGCACCTGAAATTAATTTCTGGCGGCACTCAACACAAGTCAGCTGTGTGCGATTTTCGCGTGTAGTTTCTTTCGAACTTTTATTTAGACTGTGAAAATGTGTGAAGTAAACATTTTTTTTTACGGTTTTTCTGCGCGTAAACCATTTGATTACATGTACATTAGTAGTAATAGTTTGATTAGGCTTGTGTCTCTACAACAATGGTTGGAAACTTAAAGCTAACAATGGCTGTATTGAAATAAAATTAATTAGATTGGCTTGAAGGAAAAATGGTTAAGAAAAACGTATTTTAGATATACTATTTTTCAACAAAGTGTAAGGGAAGCAATGCTTCATTATTCATTACCGTCGTTGCTTTTTCGTTGGACTGCCGTTTTGCGTCGTTGCTACCTTCGTCGTTCTCCTGCTGCTGCTTTGCCTCCGTTCCACTGTCTTGGGTTCGTTGCGTCGCCTTGTCGTACGCCTCTTCTTTGTCTTTGGTCGCTGCGGTGCTGCTTTGTGATGGTTGCGTTGTTTCGTTTCTTGGCGCGGGTTTATGAGCTACTTCGTCGTTGCTTTCGTTAGCCTTACTGTGGCTTCGTTGTGACTTCCTCATTAGTTCCGAACCGTCATGTCTCGTTGTGTTGCCTGGCGCCTCCTGCGTTTGTCTCCCTGAGTGTCCTTGATAACTCCTGTCTTCGTCTCCCTACGTGGATGGCAGCTGCGTTGATCATCTCGGCTTTGCATCATCTCCTGGCTGGTTCAGGCGTGACCGTTCTCGTTGACTTACTCGATTTGTCGTTGCTCGTCATCGGCTCCGCTTGCTTTCCGCACCTGCTACACCTCTGCTACGTTTGTCCTGCACTGGCTGCTCTACGTTGTCATGGTCCTCATTTGACTCCATGTGGCTACGTTGCTTCGTCTTAGCCATCGGGTTTCCTCTGCGCTGCTTGATGGTGCTGCTCGGCTGCTGCCTTCGCACAGTACTTCGTTCGCCTCAACTTGCTTATTTGGTGGAAGTACAACCCCACAAGACCAACATCACAAGTCGATTTGACCAAGCTCGGTTTCCCAAAACTGTTAGAAGAAAGGAAATACAACTCCACTATCTTCGTTCTAGTATGGAACCACCGACTGGCTCCCTCCTCCTCGTCCTCGATTCACCGAATCGTTTTGCCTAATATACACCTGTAAACATTTCACAGGCATGAATTATTTTTCGTCTCCATGTGATTTTTGGCTCTTATATTTATATAATTCGTGGACGGTGTATGTTCTCTCTCGTATATAGTGCAAACTGAGATCTCATATACTTGTCGGCGGATTACTCTGCCACACACGTCACCTGGGGCGTTGTTGTGGTCCCGTCGACCATTTTCCAGGTAATTCCTAATTTTTTGTGTAGTTTTCCAGATTCTGTGTTCCGTGTTCTCTCTTTTATGTTTCATGTTTTATGTTTCTTCTTTCATGTTTTGTAATTCGTGTTGTATTTTTAATTCAGTGTTCTATGTTTTACTTCGTATTGTCTTAGTTCTAAGTCTTAATTGCTATTGTCTTAGTTCTAAGCTCCTTTCCATGTTTCTATGTCAAGATTTGTGTGAGGAAATTTGTCCCCAAATTTGCGTCCTCAGAAGTTACCGCGTCGTCCAGTTTCTGCATCTTAGAAGCGATGTGCTGACTGCGTAAATAGAGTCCTCCCAGCGCTTTCGTGGTTTTCCAACTTGTTTTTATCCATAAAATTTTCCCTTTAGCATGCGTTTGAGAATTCTTCCGTCATCCATCCACTCCATTGCATTGTAGCCCATTGCAGCTTCTCGAATTTTATGAGGATCGATACTTCTGGATTATCGAAGATCAAGATGGCATACAATTCTCTATTGTATCGTATTCGATGTGAGGGGGTTGTATGCTTTTCAAAGCATAGACATACTTATAAGGTTTGATGAGATATTAGATCGCTCTTCACTTCCACATACTTTTTGTGTAATCCCTTAAGCTTGTATTACACTGTTTGACCAAGTGGTACAAATTGCAGTAATATGCAATGCGAAGTAGGCGAATACCAATAAATCTCACAGTATTCATTCGGTCAAATTCACTATTTTGAATTGCTTACTACTGCAATTTGACAACGTGGTCGTACAGTGTAATATTAGCTTAACAAACCCATCTTAATTTTTGGATGTCTCCAGGGTTCGCATATGTTATCACAATTTTTGCCATCCCTAATGAGATATAAAATTTGTTATTACGGCCTTTCATGTGATGACCTAAACACCAATTTCACGATGTTTCGAATTTCAATCACCAAGAGGGTGTAGAGTAGAGTGTTTGCTTATGTTTTAAAAAAAAATTTCAGGATCCCTCGTATTGCTTCTTATGAAATCGTTTAAAAATCTGTTTCACAATTGTTTCGAAATTCAAACTTCAAGTTGAATGTATACGTTTTAACATTTCGCTATATCTCTTAAGTCCGATAAGATTAAAAATTCATGTTTACTTCTATGGGCTTTTAGTGTACTTAATATACCGAAATTCGAATACCCCAAACGGGCTTTTTCAATGTCTAATCGACTAAAAATATTTATTTTAAATATTTTTATATTAAGAACAAAATTAACTTTCCAAGAAACTGCATAATCTCGAAACAACTGATGATATACTCCGACTTTTGACCGCTCTCGAACTTTGACCCAAAAAATAATAAAGTTTCGCCCAGACCACTGGCTGATTTTTGACTCGGTATAGCAAACTTCGAGTAATTTAGTCTGGAAGCCCATACAACGTTCTTCATTAGGTTTATATTGAACGACCTGATGAGTTCATCACTTCTTGACTACTAACGTACATTTCCATTGCCGGAATACACCATTGCACATACCAGGGGTGTAGTAAATATGAAACCGGAATTTGATCATTGAGGGCCTCACTGGTCAATGTGGTTATTGTGAACACGCGTCAGTCTATGGCGTCATTTTCTTGTTTTGACATCGGACAAAGATTGTCAACTCATAACACTTCAAGTTTCATACGACAGAATAGTTTTTAATAACCGTGAACACGTCGAACTTTATACCGCGAAACTACGATTCGCGGGCAGCTTTAATTTTCTGTTACCATTTGAAGAAAATTGGTGCTGATCGCATCGAATGCTTGTCGATGCATACAGTGATCATGCTCTTGATAAATTACAGTGCTTTGAGTGGTTTAAAAAATTCGAAAGTGGAAATTTTGACGTGAGAAACGAAGAACGTGGAAAACCACCGAAAAAGTTTGAATACAGCAGATTGCATGCATTGTTGGATGAAGACAACGCTCAAACGCAACAACAACTGGCAGATCATTTAAACGTAACACGAGCATCCCTCGCCATACGTTTGAAACCCATGGGAAAGATCCACATGATGGGAAAATGGGTCCCACAGAATTCCTATACTTATTTGCTTCCAACATCTTCAGCGGTTATGTAAGCCGAGGTAACAATAATAATAGTGCAATGTAAAAATAAATGAAAAATGTACATTCGCTTCACATTTGTCCTACGGCAATTTTGAGTTTTAAGATAAAGCGTTCTCGTGCAATGTGCTGAATCACGAGTTCTGTTGACTTTTTTATGTATAATACGAATGAATGAGAGATTTTTGCCACTAATAACCCACTAGGAAATTTGAGAAGAACTCCGTGAGGGAGCATATAACGAGGTATCTACTATCCCTGACAATGGAGGAATAAAGGAGATTAATAACAAAACTATGCAGAAAACCGTCACTTCTCTTTTTTTGCTCCGAATGGATGAAAATGGGACTATATGAAGACCAGTTTTGAGTTTTACTGCAGAACTAGTCCCACAAGAGATCTCGTTTTAAGCTCCCTTACAAGTATTTTTGATTGCTTTCTTTGGAGGTATATTGGAGATCTGATTTTAGCGGACATGCTCTTGCAAAAAGGAGGTCAAATGGAGGAGAAAACGAGGTCTCCAAACCTCCCTAAGGAGTAGTCCGGGATTAATCATGGGATGCTCCCATTTCCTACTGGGAAAATAACGAGAAGTAATACTAATTTCCAAGCATTGCAAATTTCTCGGCTGGAATTAAACTTATAGTATTGATACACTTCGGAGTACAAATACATAGGTATACAGGGTGTTTCTAGTACTGAGGTTCAAACGAAAATGGGAAATAGAGGAACTTGTCCTGAGTAGAAAATCGTTCTACACATACTCCCGTTTTTGCACCGTTAAGGAGATAGCGCGATTTTAAGGACAAAGGATTTTCATCGTACCTGTGATCACTGTTTGGTCTCTAACTTCTGCTGTACTTAGCGTTACGTAATAATTCTGAGCTCGTTGGAAAGGACACAATCTTCTTTCTAATTGATATCAACTGTGTCATTCAGTGTTATACTTTTTGGGAAAAAATTTATTTAAGTGACACAAAAATAAAAAAAAAATTAAAAAAAATTAAAAAAGTCCGGTTTTCTCCAAGAAAGACCTGATTAACCACCAAATTTTATTACATTTTCGGAAAGCCCATAAAATTTCACTATACGTTTGATAACAGAATTTCTTCATAGATTGAATTGTAAAGGACCGGAGCTAACAGTTATCAAGCACGTTCTCTTCAAGTAAATCTGGTTTGACACCCGTCATTCGCCGAAGGAGTATGATTAATAATTGTTAGGACGAAAGAAAAGAGTTGAAGTATAGTTTATTACGTTTATTTAGTTTATTACTATAATTATCGATGGCCGATGCACCGGGTGCTTACCGTGGGGTAAGTATGCGCTTCTCCGTGGCCACAGGTACCGAGTGTCGCCGTCCTGGATGTTGTGTCTCCCGCCACGGCTGCAGTGTACCTCGTTGACGAAGGTTCCGATGAATGCTGATGAACATCCGATAATGGGGGTACCGAGATCTGTCCGGATACCTTTCCCGGTAAACACTTTCGGCTCGCCTAGCATTCCCGTCGCACAACGTTGTAAAAGGCCTCCTATGTATTGCTTGCCATGCTCCTTGAAGTGACCAAATTTTTAGGGGTGGGGGTGTGAGGGGGAAGGAGGGGAAGTGTTTTAGACCGAAAATTTTGGTTTCTAGATCTCAGTAACCCCTAACGATAGGAAGCTGAAACTTGGAATTTCTATAGAGCTCTGATAGTAGACCCATTTGCAGAAAAATTGTCAATATTGATCAAGGGGTGTGGGATTGGGGGGAAATGTAATGCGTCCGAAACCCAAAAAAGGCGAGATGGACACATTCTAAAGTCCATATCTCCTAAGCCGTTAATGGCACACTATTCAAACTTAAAAAATATTTGTAGTTATACTAGGAGAACAGAATCAAGAAAAATTTTGGGTGGGGAAGTTGTGTATGGGGGTGGGGGGTGAAAAACTTTAGATTACGATATCTCATAAACAAATTGCTCTAGAAAAATAAAATTTGGTTTGGGTATAAAGGTCGACAAATAAGGATTGATCAAAGTTAAATTTTTTAAGTAAGAGGTGGAGCATAGAAGTGGAGGGGATGAGAATTTTTCAAATCAAACACATTTCATATCTCAAGAACAGTATAAGATAGATGCTTAGAATTTTTACCAGAAGTGGCGCTAATTAAACTGGGGTTTAGGGTGTAGAGGGGAAGGGTGCGGAAGGGTGAAAAAGAAAAATTTCCGATGCTTATATCTTGAGAACTTATAATGATATAAGCCTTAAACTTGGTATTTAGATACAGCTATAGTAGCGGAATGTTGGAAAAATATATTTTTTTTTAGGGGTAGTATGCTACGGGGGTAGGAGGTGTTTTTCCTAACTATTTAACGGTTCATGCTAGAAAGTTGAAACTCGGTGTGCATATGTAAATCAACTAGAAAATTAATTGTGATAAAAAAAAATTATTTGTAAATATAATATATATAAAATGCATATATTTTCACGATTTTCGTCGTATCTACTAGGTCTTTCCAAATATTGAATTCATTTTTATTCTACGGATTCTTCGTATGAATACCTAGAAAGTGTTTTCAAGGTTTTTTGAAATTCGACCCCTAAAGGTAGTGTGGTACAAGTGGGGTGTTTTTCCTTTATATGGAACGGCTTAAGCTACAATGTTGAAACTCGGTGTGTATATGTAAATCAACTAGAAAAGTTATTGTGATAAAAAAATTTGAGTATTCATTGGCGTTCAGAAGGGGGGCAAAAAAAGTTATCTGTGAAAATAGAATGCATATTTTTTCACGATTTTCGTCATATATACTAGCTCGTCCCAAATATTGAATTTAATTTTATTCTACGGATTCTTCGTATCAATACCTAGAAAGGGTTTTCAAGGTTTTTTGAAATTCGACCTTAAGGGTAGTGTGGTATAAGTGGGTGTTTTTCCTATATATAGAACGGCTTAAGCTACAATGTTGAAACTCTGTGTATATCTAAATGAACTAGAAAAATAATTTTGAATAAAAAAAAAACGAATATCTATTGGCGTTCAGAAGGGGGGCAAAAAAAATATCTGTGAAAATAAAATGCATATTTTCCCACGACTTTCGACATATCTACTACCACGTCCCAAATATTGAATTTAATTTTATTCTATGTATTCTCCATAATTGACCCCTAAGGTGGTGTAAAGTGATTGTGTACTTTTTCATAAATTATTCCAAACCTCTCAGATCCAATCAGATTTTCACTTCCACGATCTTGTTCTTTTTGATAGGTTTTCAGTCACATAGTAGCATCCACCGCATTTCAGACTTGAACGCGTTCCTAACTTCTACCGGAAAAATAGTAAAGTTACGCCCAGATTGTTGGCAGATTTTTTTATTAAGGTTTATACTCAAACCAAATTTTGTTTTCGTGGTGCAATTGGTTTGTGAGATATCGTAATATAAAGTTTTTCACCCTCCACCTCCGTACGCCTTTACCCCCACCCAAAAAATTTTGTTTCAATCTACTCTCCTAGTATAACTACAGATATTTGTTAAGTTTTAATTACTTGCCATTAACGGTTTAGGAGATATGGATTTTAGAATGTGGCGATTTCCACTTTTTTGCGTTTCGGACGCATTATTTGCCCCTCCACTCCCACACCCCTTCACCCATATCAGCAATTTTTTTTGCAAATGGGTCCACTATCAAAGCTCTATAGAAATTCCAAGTTTCCGCCTCCTACCATAAGCGGTTGCTGAGATCTAGAAACCAAATTTTTTTGTCTGAAACGCTTCCCCCACCTTCCCCCTCACACCCTCACCCCTCAAAAAAATCAGACTTCAAGGGTGATAAAATGTCTATTCATTAAAAAAAAAATAATTTAATAGCTCATAGGGTTTGGGAACTATAATTCCTCAAATGAGTTTGCGTAGGGCGTACGGCGCACAGACGGACTGAAATTTTTTATTGTTTTTTGGTGTTTAATAGTAATAAAACGTGTTAAAAAAAAATTGCAGGGTAACAAATTTTTTTTAAAAAAAAGTCGATAACAATACTTTATTATTAAAATAATAAAGTAATAGTGAACATGATGTTTTATAAAATAACAACAACTTTTATTTTTATAAAATAACAATCATTGCAATTTTTATATCATTACAATGAAAAGAACTCACTGGGGCTGTTTGATTTCGATTAATCGATTATTTAAAAAAAAAATCGATTTTACCAATCGATATGAGTGATGTAGATGTTTCGTCATAATCGATTAGTTAACGTTAATTAATCGAAGAAATGTGAACAGTAAAAAGATTCATTCATTCATGAAGAGATCGGTAGATCCGACAACACATTTTTGGTAGTTATAACCCAGCAAGAACATTTTTGAGAAAATTGCTTCCTATGTCACTTTATTAGAATAACTACCGTATTATGTATTAAAATAATAGATATTTAAAAAAAACCAAAAAAAAAATGTCATGTCCTTCCACCGCAGAGGCCGCGCCGTCCGCAGTACACAAAACCGTTTGAAGGTGCTTAGCTCACAAACTCCTTGAGATATTAAGTTGAAATTTTTATGATAGGTACAAATCCTTAAGAGTGGTATCTTTTGGAGGAGTGGGGCTGTATTGGTGGAGCTTAAGGGATCCTAGGAGATTAGAAGGGTTAATATTTTTATGGGTTAATATTTTGAATTACAATTATCTTCCGACACAATTGTGCCAGGATGATAAAATATAGTCCACCATCCTCCATACTTCATCTATTCAAATGTTGAAACTACTCGCGAATCACCAATTTCGGAAATATATAATTATGTCTCATCGCCCGTGACTTGAGTAAGTAACGTGTTCGCAGCCGGTAGTAAGATCGAAACAAATAAATTAATAAAAAAAAATCACACATGTTCGCGGTCGGCAGGATTCGAACCTATCGTCATCTGATTTCTAGTCAGATGCCTTACACGCTCGGCAACGACTGCCTGTTGCAAATTTTTAATCCTAAGTCAAGTTCATCGTATTCAACTTACTAAAAAATTCAAATGTTGAAATGACTCGCGAACCACCAATTTTGGGAATATATAATTATATTCACGACCTGTCCGGTAGTCTCGAGAATATCCATGCAAAATTTGGAAGGAAATGGTTCACAGGTGTAGATTTTCATCGCGTTTGACCAAAAAACTGACTTTATTTTATATATTAGATTATAAGAGGTATAATAATAAATAATAATATATTTGAGAGAGGAGGTGAAGCGCGGATGTTGGAGCGCAGCCATTTTCAAAAAAATTTATTTTGTCTATCTCATTTCACGTATCAGATATGATCTTGAAATTCTTACAGAAGTTAGGACCAGTATACCTCTAGGGAAGAAAAAAAATTTAGAGGATAGGGTGTAGGAAGTGATAGTAGGGAAGGATGTAAATGAAAAAATTCTGATTTAAATTTATCGCAAGCCGCAAAGGATAGAAATCTAAAAATTGAAATCTGTATAGAGGAAATGTAGAGACATCCGTCAAAACATTTTTGATAGGGGTAGCAAGGTACGGGAGAGGGTGGTTTTCATATCTCAGAAACGGCTTATGCTAGAAAGTTGAAACTTAGTATTTATATGTAGATGTGCTACTAGAATAATTAAAACTTAAATCAAAAACAGTCTGGGCGCAACTTCATTATTTTATATATAATAAGGCTACGTATATTTTGAGCGTTATTTTTTAGGTTGTTAGTCGCATAGTAGGCTACACCGCAACGTAGCATTAAACATGTTTCGGACTTCTGCCCATAAAATAATAAAGTTGCCCCCAGACTGTTGGCCGATTTTATTTCTCTCCTGTTGTTGTTTTGGTTTAAAATTTGGAACTTAGTCGCAAACTCTAGCTAAAAGTAAGTAGATTTACTTACTTTTGTACTTATCTCCTTACCTACTTATTAGACACCTCTTTGCTTTATAAAAAAAGTCTAAGATATTCTAAATTATGTCAAGTATTAGCGGAATCCACTGTACATAGATACCAAAATCAACAAGTGATGCATTTTAGGTAGAACTATACATTGGAGCCCCCAAAACCACCCCCTGCGTTCGCACCTGGCCCGTTGGGAAGGGATGTCTTTCCATTGGAGCCGGATTTGGTGGTTGTGATACCAAAAGACAGTCTCTGCAAGCTTTCACAAAATTTTCTGCCTCGCGATCAGTAAGCCGGGTGTAGTCCAGTGGTAGCGTACTAGGCTTGTAAACGCGATGTCGTGGGTTCAATTCCCACTCTATGCATAAATTATTTATAAGAATTTTTTCAGTTGCTATTGTCTTTGAAATTATTAATATAAATAGTGAGCAACAGAGTGAACAGTGCGGAATGTTTAATAGGATCACTACTAAAGGATTTAACACTGAGCAGATGAGTTCTATTTACATTCTTATCAGATTCACTAACACCATCAGAGATACCAGACAGTAGTTGATTTGTTATAGGCAACATTGCTGTTCTGGTAGATCACATCTCAAAGCCAAACAGCACTCAAAATTATTAACACCAACTAGTACACTGCCATACCCGGCCCAATTTCTGACCTCCCATCCCTAAGCTGACTGGATTGTACACTACAGTGTATTAAAGGCTAACCACCTAAGTCCAGATCAGTATCCTTAAAAAAAAAAAAAATACCTTGGACCTTAGTCTACGTTTCATGGATGACTCTCCTGGGTGACTCTCCTGAGCTAATTCGAGAACTTTAGTTCGTAAGCTTTTCGGAATTACAAGACGTGTTCCACGTAGGAGTACTCGTATATTCCCAACCGTCAACAGTTCGATCCGAAACAGATAGAAACTGCTAGATGAAGTGGTGTGCCAAGAATCGCTACTAAGGCACGTCATCGCGTCCACCATCTTCTCATCCTGAACGCTCTTCTCCGCAATTTCTGAAATGGTAAGTGCTGTGGGGACTGTGCTCGATATAATGTGGAAGATGCTTTGTTCGCCATTCTCGTCGAAGCAGTTCATGTTCGTTGACTGTGAAAGCCTGGATAAAGAGTCGGCAATGTTCTCCTTTCCCGCCCTATAGATAACCGTGAATTTGAAAGCTTGTAGACGTAGGAGCCATCTTTCAATTCTAGCTGGCGGCTTCGATGTAGGCTTAACGCAAACCACAAACGAGAGGCCCCGAGGGAACGAGTTGGGTTTGTGAACTCCAATAACGGCGATATTGCGACTTTTGACAAGAGGAAGTGGAGAGAAACAGCAATGGGAAAGAGGAGAAATAGGAAAGAACGTAGAAGCTTGGAGTGAGGAATTGACGAAAAGAAGAGGAGAAGGTACGGATAGTGTGGAAGAAAAATAAAAAAATAAAAAATGGAAAAAAAATGAGAGTTAACAAAGAGCACCCGCATAGTGCCAGTTACAGGATCACATACCACAAACGAGAGGCCCCGAGGGAACGAGTTGGGTTTGTAAGATCCAGTAACGGCGCTTATGTGACTTTTGACGACCCACTGGGAAAAAATGTTATGTTGAAGAGAGTAGAAACCACTGGGAAAAAATGTGGGGTAGAAGGAAGTAGAAACCACTGGGAAAAAATGTGGGGTAAAAGGAAGTAGAAACCACTGTGAAAAAATGTGGGGTAGAAGGAAGTAGAAACCACTGTGAAAAAATGTGGGGTAGAAGGAAGTAGAAACCACTGGGAAAAAATGTGGGGTAGAAGGAAGTAAAAACCACTGGGAAAAAATGTGGGGTAGAAGGAAGTAGAAACCACTGGGAAAAAATGTGGGGTAAAAGGAAGTAGAAAACACTGGGAAAAAATGTGGGGTAGAAGGAAGTAGAAACCACTGGGAAAAAATGAGGGGTAGAAGGAAGTAGAAACAGTCAACAGAAAGTGGAGAAAAACATCAATGGGAAAGATAGGAAATAAACAAACCAGAAATGAGGAAGACGTAGATATTGCCTGTTACGGAAACGCAGACCACAGACGAGAGGCCCCGAGGGAACGAGTTGGGTTTGTGAAACTCCAATAACGGTGATATTGCGAAAAAACTAAAACTTAGCTAATCTACTACACGAGCGAATAATTCAACAGAAAAAAAAGACAGGGGGGGGGAGGAATGTCGTGGGCCGGTTTGGCCCCGACTCTTCCTACGCGCACCTCGTATCGGAAATAAGGTTCTATATTCGAACTACCTATGTATGTCACAATTTCCGATACGAGGTGATAAACTTGAATAAGGTCGGATACCTTTGCTCGACGGTCAGCAAGAAATGTGCAACATCGACTATCGATCAACTCAGGTCAACCGCCAAGAGTTGATCGATGGTCGATGAAAATCAGCAATTATCGGGCTGATGTAAAATAATCGGGTAAGCGATAATTGCTGATCGATTTCTCCAAGTCCGGGAAACGGGCAGTCTTGTGACAATAACCGAAACGGCAAGTGACCTCCGGGTTCTTTTGTAAAAAGCGTGTTGTAGAGTAGGTAGATTGTGAGTCTCTTAATAAAATATTGTTAACTATGTAAAAAAGTGTTGTTATTGTGGAGTGTAGAGTGTTTTTTCAGAGAGTTTTGGAAGGAGATGCGGCCAACGATATTTGGCTACGACATTTTCCATTTTATCATTCTTATCTGATATTTCTTCCGTTTTGGGATTATTTTGTTCTTTTTCTTTCTTGACCTCTTTTTCCGTGCTCTCTTGTATGTTTCCTGCCACAATTTCCTTACCATTGCCATTTTCTTTTTCCTTTTCCTCTCGTTCTTTTGCTCTCACAATTTCTTCTTCATTATTGCTCTCTTTTATTTTTATATCTGCACTCGCTTCGGTAGTAGTATTGTTCACTTTTTTCTTCTCCAAATTCGTATATTCTATTCCGATTTTCTCGTTTTTGTTTGTTTCTAACTCTTTACCTCCTTTCGGGTTTTCTTACTCCTTTTCTTGCTTTCCGTTTCCTTGTGCATTTATTTCCTTTGCATTGTCATCTCGTTTCTCTTCTACTTCTTCTCTTATTTCCTTTTCCCTTTGTGCTTCTTTTTGAGTCGTCTTATCTTTCTCTTCTTTATTTCCTTTCACTTTCAGAGTCTTAATGTATGCATCTTCACCAAGATATGGTTTACATTCAACTACCGCGTATTCTCTATTCAAAACTATTGGTCCAGCCCAAGTACACTGCACAGTTTTTCGGCTTTTAATGTTCATATCACTGTCACTTAATTTACTTTCACCTAGATATGGATTATCTTCAAATGCCGCGTATTCTCTATTCAAAATTATTGGTCCAGCCCAAGTACACTGCACAGTTTTTCGGCTTTTAATGTTCACATAACTGTCACTTAATTTACTTTCACTTTTCTTTTTTTTCTTCTTTTCCCGGCTGCGCCAAAATGTCGTAGCCAAATATCGTTGGCCGCATCTCCTTCCAAAACTCTCTGAAAAAACACTCTACACTCCACAATAACAACACTTTTTTACATAGTTAACAATATTTTATTAAGAGACTCACAATCTACCTACTCTACAACACGCTTTTTACAAAAGAACCCGGAGGTCACTTGCCGTTTCGGTTATTGTCACAAAACTGCCCGTTTCCCGGACTTGGAGAAATCGATCAGCAATTATCGCTTACCCGATTATTTTACATCAGCCCGATAATTGCTGATCTTCATCGACCATCGATCAACTCTTGGCGGTTGACCTGAGTTGATCGATAGTCGATGTTGCACATTTCTTGCTGACCGTCGAGCAAAGGTATCCGACCTTATTCAAGTTTATCACCTCGTATCGGAAATTGTGACATACATAGGTAGTTCGAATATAGAACCTTATTTCCGATACGAGGTGCGCGTAGGAAGAGTCGGGGCCAAACCGGCCCACGACAGCCTCTAGCGGCTTATGGTCCGTAACCAGCTCGAATTCGAGACCCACTAGATAGTAGAAAAACTTCTCGACAGCCCAAACCAACGCAAGACTTTCTTTTTCAGTTTGCGAATAACGTTTTTCCACGTCTGACAAACTTTTACTGGCAAATGAGATGATGTGTGCATCGTGGTTTCCGTCAAATTGAATCAGCACTGCTCCCAAAGCTACAGGACTAGCATCCGCGATCAAACGGGTTTTCCGATCCGGGTCGAAGTATGATAAGTTTGGAATTCCGGCAAGTAGTCGTTTAAGTTCACCAAACGCATTTTTCTTATCTTCACCCCAATTAAATTTGTTATCCGCTTTTAGAAGACGTCTGAGCAGCTCGGTGTGATTGGCTAAGTTTAGCATGAACTTTCCCACATACGTGACCAGACATAGGAAACTTCGCAATTCCTCCTTGTTTTTTGGGTCTCGGGAAGATGATATTACCTGTACTTTTTCCGGATCGACCTCAATGCCCTGGTCGGAAAGAATGTGACCCAGAAATTTAAGTTTGTGAGTTTTCCAGACGCACTTCTCTTCATTCATACAAACTCCATTTTCTTTGAAGATCTTACAAACTTGTTGAACTTCTTTTTCATGTTTTTCCTCACTGCTTCCAAAAATAATAACATCATCGATGTAATTCATGGCATTAGGGCACGGCGCTAATAGTTCCTCGCTGAGTTTACGCCAAACAGTAGTCGTTTGAATCTGAATAACCCCCGAGAGATAATAAAGGTAGTGATTTCTCGGCTTTCCTCATGAAGTTCCAGCTGGTGATATGCGTTCTTGAGATCCACTCGAGAAAAGTATTTGGCTCCCCTCAATTTCGTCATAAATGAATCAAAGGTTGGCAAAGGGTAATTCTCACGTAATATTGCCTTATTCGCCCTACGCATGTCTAAGCACAGCCTGATGTCTCCATTATCTTTAAATGCCAGCACTATGGAAGAGATCCATGAACTTGGTCCGGATACTGGCTCGATGATGTCCTGAGCAAGTTACTCATCCAGCCTTGCGTTTATCTTGTCTTCTAGTGCGATTGGAATGCGTCGCACTCAAAATAAAAACTGCGTAATATGTACGAAATCGTTCGTATATTCTACGAATAATTTCGTCGTTTTCAGTCCACGAAAGGTTTCGTACATATCACACATTGCCTTTCGTACATTATACGAAAAAATCAATGTTGTATTCAACAAACTACATTCGTACATTGTACGAATAATTCGTACAATAAACATTTTTCGTAACCGATGAAAAAATTTCGTACGTTGTACGAAATAAGTTTCGTAGTTTCCAGTAATATTATTCGTACATTCTACGAAAAGAAATGTTCGATTACAGATGTTTTCGTAAAATGTACTAAATTGTTTTCTTACAATGTACGAATATAATTCGTTAAAAGTGATAAATAATTCGTATAATGTACGAATATGATTCGTTATTATCGAAATTTTATTCGTACAATGTACGAATATTATTAGTGTAATGTACGAAAGAGTATTTGTACAATGTACACATACCTTTCGTAATCGAAAACAATGAAATTACAAAAAAAAAAATCTGCCAACAATCTGGGCGTAACTTTATTATTTTTCCGGTAGAAGTTAGGAACGGGTTCAATTCTGAAATGCGGTGGAGGCTACTATGTGACTGAAAACCTATCAAAAAGAACAAGATCGTGAAAATCTGATTGGATCTGAGAGATATGGAATAATTTATGAAAAAGTACACAATCACTTTACACTTCCTTAGGGGTCAATTATGGAGAATACATAGAATAAAATTAAATTCAATATTTGGGACGTGGTAGTAGATATGTCGAAAGTCGTGGGAAAATATGCATTTTATTTTCACAGATATTTTTTTTGCCCCCCTTCTGAACGCCAATAGATATTCGTTTTTTTTTTATTCAAAATTATTTTTCTAGTTCATTTAGATATACACAGAGTTTCAACATTGTAGCTTAAGCCGTTCTATATATAGGAAAAACACCCACTTATACCACACTACCCTTAAGGTCGAATTTCAAAAAACCTTGAAAACCCTTTCTAGGTATTGATACGAAGAATCCGTAGAATAAAATTAAATTCAATATTTGGGACGAGCTAGTATATATGACGAAAATCGTGAAAAAATAAGCATTTTATTTTCACAGATAATTTTTTTTGCCCCTCTTCTGAACGCCAATACATATTTGAACTTTTTTTTAATCAAAATTGTATTTCTAGTTGATTTACATATACACACCGAGTTTCAACATTGTAGCTTAAGCCGTTCTATATATATAGGAAAAACACCCCCCACTTGTACCACAGTACCCTTAGGGGTCGAATTTCAAGAAACCTGGAAAACACTTTCTAGGCATTCATACGAAAAATCAGTAGAATAAAAATGAATTCAATATATGGAAAGACCTAGTAGATATGACGGAAATCGTGAAAATATATGCATTTTATATTTATTATATATACGAATAATTTTTTTTTGCCCCCTTTCTGAACGCCAATGAATATTCAAATTTTTTTTTATCACAATGACTTTTCTAGTTGATTTTCATATACACACCGGGTTTCAACATTGTAGCTTAAGCCGTTCTATATATAGGAAAAACACCCCCACTTGTACCACACTACCCTTAGGGGTCGAATTTCAAAAAACCTTGAAAACACATTCTAGGTATTCATACGAAGAATCCGTAGAATAAAATTGAATTCAATATTTGGAAAGACCTAGTAGATATGACGAAAATTGTGAAAATATATGCATTTTATATTTATTATATTTACAAATGTTTTTTTTTTGCCCCCCTTTCTGAACGCCAATGAATATTCAAAATTTTTTTTATCACAATTACTTTTCTAGTTTATTTACATATACACACCGAGTTTCAACTTTCTAGCATGAACCGTTTATTAGTTAAGGAAAACACCCCCACCCCCGTAGCATACTACCCCTAAAAAAATTATATTTTCCCAACATTCCGCTACTATAGCTCTATCTAAATACCAAGTTTAAGACTTATATCATTACAGGTTCTCAAGATATAAGCGTCAGAATTTTTTCCTTTTCACCCTCCCCTACCCTCCCCCTCTACACCCTCAACCCCAAAACTTTTTTCCCTACTAGAGTTTGATTAGCGCTACTTCTGGTAAAAATTCTAAGCATCTATCTTACACTGTTCTTGAGATATGAAATGTGTTTGATTTGAAAAATTCTCATCCCCTCCACTTCTATGCTCCACCTCCCACTTAAAAAATTTTACTTTGATCAATCTTTATTTGTCGACCTTTATACCCAAACCAAATTTTATTGTTCTAGAGCAATTGGTTCATGAGATATCGTAATCTAAAGTTTTTTACCCCCCACCACCATACACAACGTCCCCCACCCAAAATTTTTCTTGATTCTGTTCTCCTAGTATAACTACAAATATTTTTTAAGTTTGAATAGTGTGCCATTAACGGTTTAGGAGATATGGACTTTAGAATGTGTCTATCTCGCTTTTTTTTTTTGGGTTTCGGACGCATTACAATTCCCCCCACTCCCACACCCCTTGATCAATATTGACAATTTTTCTGCAAATGGGTCTACTATCAGAGCTTTATAGAAATTCCAAGTTTCAGCTTCCTATCATTAGGGGTTACTGAGATCTAGAAACCAAAATTTTCGGTCTAAAACACTTCCCCCTCCTTCCCCCTCACACCCCCACCCCTAAAAATTTGGTCACTTCAAGGCGCTTACCCCGTCTATTCGTTAAAAAAATTTCAATTTAATATCTCAAATCGTTTGGCAGCTACGAGCCTCCAAACAATCTTGCGTACGGCGGACGCCGTACGGAGTACGGCGTACGGCGGACAGACGGACTTAAAATTTTTATTGCTTTTTTCGCGTCTACTAGTTATGAAACGTGAAAATAAAAATTTTGAGGGTATCAAATTTTTTTTTTCTTAAAAATCAATCACAATACTTAATTATTAAAATAATAAAGTAAAATGCAGTACCACATGAAAAATAAAAATTTTTAAATCTTAAAACCTGTCTAAGATAGACTCTGTATAAAACGGAAACCTGCCATAACGGAAAAAGAAACTGCGAACGAAAATCAAGAATTTTACTTACAAAAATACTGTATGAAGCGGAAACCGGCTAAAACGGAACGAAAAGCTTGGTACCACAGCATTCCGTTTTAGGCAGGTTTTACTATAATAGGTATACCTACATATCATGAATCGTACTTCACTTCGAATAGCCCAAAAATAAAAACCCTATAAGAAGATCGATCGTTGCCTGCAATGAAAACTAGAAACACTTTCCTGAAAAAAGAATCAAGCAATATATTTTTTGAAAAACTCTTTATGCTAATAGTTGGATAAGTATCAAATTTCGGCTTAACCTAACAAGATCTTAAAGGCGTATAAAAATAAAACTTTTGAAATTTTTTTAATTTTAATTATCGTTATTTTATTTTTATTTATTTTTAATAGGTACATAAATTATTTATATTTCAAAATCTGAAAATAAAATAAAAATATATATATAAATATGTATGATTAAGAAAATAATAAAATATTGCTCCTTACATACTGATAACAATTTCAGCAACTAGGAGTCTTCTCTGCATCCACCTCCACCTTCACCAGACTTTCTCCTGCATCTGAAAAGCAAAATGGCATTATAAATACATGTCTTATAGGTAAATAGGTTTGCGTCGAGAACGCAATTATTTCATTGTCTCGACTCAATATTTATTAATCGGATGAAAAGGTAAATACAATAATTACCTGTAATTGCTTTGAGAAGCATCTGCACATTCGGGCTTACGCACATTTTATGGTTTTTGATTTCATAAAACTTTTTGTTAATAAAATGCCACATTGGAGCGCAAGCTTCTGCATATTCA